>JAJKFL010000005.1:36174259-38636134 GCA_021186555.1 Reticulitermes speratus
CTTGTCTGCATCTGCAACCTGAGGACACACCATGCTGTAGCCGTAAGGGTGTAAGGCTGTGGACTGGTTTCATCTGGCTCAGGACAAGGATCAGTGGCACACTAGTGAACACACTAATGAACCTGCAGGTACTATACAAGGTGGGGAATTTCTTGACATGCTGAGTGACTGTTGGCTCCTCAAGAATTCTGCCTCATGGAGTTACTAGTTAATAATTTGGATACACTTGATATGTTGCCTGTCCATCTACTGACTGTATCAATTGCCAGTACTGAGGAAAGGGCTAAAAAGAGTGCTGCTACTTAATATGGCTGGAAGGAACAATTTTGGTTGTGAGATCTCTGAGAAAGAACAACTTCAAAGAATGAAGAGGAGATGTAAGAATACCATTAAACCAGATGTTACAAAAACAAACCCATGAGGAAGGGAGATAATGGACTGTTGGATAGTAGTATTAGTACTAGTACTAGATAGCAGTATTTGTACTATATGGAAGTGAGTTGTAAACTTCATGCTCCAGTGGTTTTACCATTGGGGAAAGAACTCCAGTGCATACTGAATAGTTGGCTGGGTGGGCCCCAGAGCCAGTCTGGACATGTTAGAGAAGAGGAAATCTTCTGCATCTGCCAGGAATTAAACCCCATTTCCTTGGACATCCAGTCCATAGCCTGGTCACTACAGTTTCTTATTTAACACTTATTTTAAAACTATTTGTAGTTTAAAATCAACTCAAGGCTCAGGTACTGCCCTTGTAGAATTATCCATGTTCTTACCCAAGCAGTGCACCCCAGAGCCAGGGAAATCCTAGCACCAGGTAGGCAGCAACTGCATCTGTTGCAGCCTCCACCAGACACGGGATGAACGCCAACTTCACAACAACAAAACTTAACCTTCTGAGAGCAGCAGCATCCAGGCCCAGACCAGCTTTGATCAGAATGACTACCATAGCCACCAACCTGCAACACAAGAATGTACCTGAGGTGTCCATTCTCTTGAGATATGACATTGGGTAATTGGGTCCCAACATTTTGAGACAACATAATGGCCTCATCTTTCAAGGGTCGAAATGTCCAAGAACATACGGACATTTCAACCCTTGAAGAGATAAACAAATGTTAGTATACTGTTCTTAATATACCAAGCAATTTGATTCCAGCAGCGATGTTCCTACTTGTATTTGGGAAGTGCACAGCTCACATCTCAGTCAGGACACTGACTACCTTGACTGAGGTTTCTGTTGTCTGTCACAGTCCCTCCAGAGAAATACCGCAGTATTACTTCAAATTAGGTGATGACTACTTCCTGCCACATCCTTGTCACCCTACCATTCAGTCATTAAATAAACTAAAAATAAATATGTATTCTTTGTAGCCATCATTTCCCCCCTGGAAGGATATTTTTCACTTAAGTACATAGATTTTTTAAATGCAGTCCTTGCAATTTTTTGTTCGTCTGTGGTGTTAATATTTTCATGTTGGCAGATTTTAGAACCAAGAACAGGAAATGTCTTAGGAAGTGATGGTTTTGTAATTTGGAAATTGTGTGAAAATATTAAAATATCTTTTTTTTTAATTTTCTTCGCCTAATTCTGCACTCTTATGACATAAGTCAGCAGCATACATTTTGTTCAGAACTATACCAGTTCTTTTATTTAATTAAATGTGTGCTAGGACAATAAATATCTCAAATCAAGACTGCAGATATTAATGAGATACTATATGCTTCACATAATTTACCAATCATTTTGTAAAATGAGCCATTTTTTAGAAAACTGATGAGACATCAACTGAGCTTAATGTAAAGTGGGGGTTATATTTGACCATTACAAACCAATATCAAATATGCCCTTCAACTTTTGGTGTAGGCTCAATACCATACGTAATTTAAATTCATTCAGCACGTAGGAGATGAAACATGTGGATTGACATTAGAATTATGAGTTTCTGTTTTGCACTTTGTGCAAAATAATGCATGAACAGTTTTGCATTGCATCTAGGATATAGTTCAGACCCTTGACATAGCATTGAGCTGTTCAGACAGTGCTACTTACAACCAGGCCCACTTGCTTTGGTAGAATATCCAGACACCTATGGTTCATACCTCAGTATGGACACAGCAGTCACGTAACTGTCCGTCATATGGAAAAAGCCACTATTGCGCAGTGAGATGCCTGTTACCAGCATACCAAGGAGTGGTGGAAGATGAATTAATGAAAGGAGCCAACCAGCAAGATATGCAAGTATGAAGAGTGTGGCAAGAGCAAACACTTTACTCTGAGGCAGTACAGCATCCTGGAATATTGTGAATGTGACACCCCAGAAGAGCAGTAGCATGAGAAGAATTGTTACCACTTGTAAGGGAAGGCTGAATTGTGGACATAAACTTGCAGGTGCCAGTTTCTGTCCTATCCATTCTAGAGCAGACTGGAACACAAAGAGGAAGTGGAAATAGCCTTCATGAGATACCTTTAAATTATGTATGAATACAGCTTGTATCAAGCAAGAGAGCAGGCAACTTCCAGACCCATTTGGTTGCAGTAGTAAATTTTGTACATTATGTCAGATGCTTAATTTGGGCTTCCCAGTGCATAGCGAAGAATTTTGCTGGTTCAGCTTTCCTAATTCCCCCCTTCACATCATAATGGACTAATTAATCATCCAGTCACTTGACTAGCTGATTAAACATGCATATTATAACTCCTAAGTAAGGGATATTCTTAAAAATGTAGTAGTTATTTAGCTGGTAAAAATGTCCTTCTTTTAGATAATGTGACAGTTTGTAACTTTGTTTCACAAAACTGTGCCTGTAAAAGAGGGGTGCACAGACTTCTTATGCATTCCGCTTTTCATCCTTGCATTTAGTCCTTCTCTCCAGTCTGATGAGCCTGAGGTTCCTGCATCAAGAACATCCATCCTGAGTTTTGTTCAAGAGACTGCTACTCTGAACCCTGATTCCACATCCACAGGGAAATGAATTTTGTCTTTTAATGCAGTTAATTTAGAGAAAGTACAAGTACCTTTGCAGCATAATTTGAAGCAAAGTTAAGAGCATTTCAGCAGCTTGCACAGACAGTGCAATATATTTTGCTTCAGATGCCATATTTAATGTGGAGTAATTTGACAGCTGTATCCAATTTTCATGCTTAAAAAACTGAAAGGTAGATGCTTTCTAAATTTTTGTCACAAGTATTCAATTTTAGTCAGAAGCGTCTGCTTGTAAGTCCTCGAACCTTTCAGAAAGGTTGTGCCGAAATTTTCCAGGTGGCATGTTATTTCAGTAACAATTCTACTGTGATTAATGTCAGTGGTTTTGGAGAACTTACTCAGGCACTGAAATATTTTGCAAGATCATGCTTTATGTTTGTGCTTATAGACAGATACCTTTTAAGGAATCAGAAATCTTACTGGTGATTGTTAAAATATTACTACCATTTTATGAAACATATCTAAGCACTTGAATAAGCAGCATTAAATAAACCAAGAATCAAGCAATCATACACTTATGTCTCAAAAGTAATTTCTTTCCTTCAGGTTTTCCAACCAAAATTTTGTATTTTTTATAATCATGTCTCTTATGCATGCTACATATCCCACCTATTTCATCCTCTCTGATTTCATCAACACAAAATTAGGTTAAGGGTGAAAATTTGAATAAAATTCACTCCATCTTCATGTTACTCACTGCTTCTTAGATCCAGACATTCTCAACATCTGTTGTGAAACATCCTTAATCTGTGTTCTTCCTACAGAGTGAAATCGAATTTACAGCAATATAAAACAGCAGTTAAACTACAGTCTGTTTTCTGTTGTGATGGTAAAGTAAATCATACCACATGCTTGTCTTTCATCTTCATTTTATGACAGTTTGCATGAGCAGCACATTGGCCAATGCAATATACTTGCCTATTTTTGTAATGCGTTGATGAAACTTCCTGTTCATTCAAATTTGAATTGTCTGTGTTTCCAGATTCTATCGAGATTCATCATTAGTTAAGAGCTCTGAAAATGAAACATGTCTATTTAATGCATGTGTGTAGTAAGTAACTGCAGTTTAAAATAAATCTAGCATGGGGGATACATTGTGAGAAGTGAGAACTTGTGTTGTTATTGTATGTATGGACACATGTGACTTGTTTCTTGACACATGGAGTGGGGTGTGTGCACGCTTGTGTGCATGTGTGTGCGCGGGCTTCATTTAGGTATGTACTTTGATGTTCATGTACTGTTATCATAATATATTGTAGCAGTACTTATTAAAAACAAAATTAAAGGTAAAAGGTAAAGCAATCCCTGGACAGGCCCTGAGGGTTCCAGGAGGTTGCAGGCTCCCAGATTTCCAGACAGTCAGCACATGAAGGTGGTAAGGTTGTCAGCCGTACGCACTGGACACTTTACCCCCAAGGAAATATCCCTGGTACTCATTTATGTTCGAGACTGAGTCGACCCCGGGGCCATAGTGGACTCGAAGGATTAAATCAATGAAAAATTCCAATGACCCAACTGGGAATCAAACCTACAACCTTCTGGCATGTAGTACAGTGCCTCAACTAACTGTGCCACCGGATGCCCCCATTAAAAACCAAGACCAGACTATAATATTGAACATATCTGAAATTATGAAACAGAAGAACACTGGATATGTGATTTGGTATGTGATGAACATCTGCAGTACATGTGACAGAAAATGTGTTGTTTACTAAGCAATTTGTTGAACTGAAAGATTCATGATAACGTTCACAAGTTTCCCCTTTCAACACACACCACACACCATACCCTGTACTGCGTCAGATGAATGCTATTCACCCCTTCACGTTTTCTGTCAAAAATTTTAATGCATTTCTTCCAGTGCATGCTACATGTCCTGCACATCTCATTTTCATAATTCACGTGGCCTGATAATATCTGGTAGAACAATATAAATTATGAAGCTGCTCCTTATGTAGTTTTCTTCATAAATTATTTCAGTCTGCCAACATCTTAAACTCCATACATATTCAACAGCTGGCTAAAGTGATTCTTCTACTTGTTCAAAATACTGTTGGAATCTGCAAGCAAATCACCCTTCTCATCCTTTACCAAGTTAATTTTATGCTGACAACCCTTTTTAAATTCATTTATGTTCCTATACAAGCCCATATAATTCTTGTTGTTACTGTTTGTTTCAATCTCGTGAATTTTACCTTTCAAATATTCCCCCTTCTAATATTCCGTTTTGCCTGCACCCCATAATATCTACTAGTTTCACAAGTTATGGTGTTCAGCTTGTCTCCATTAATTTGGCTCAGATTCTTGAATCATTGCTGTTTCTCTTGCCGCCTTTGATCTAAAAATTCTGAAAATTCTTCGTCAAACCATTGTTTATGCTGCTTCCATTCATAGTAATGTAGACTCTCTTAGCTGAGATTTGTACATTTTTGCTAACATTTCCCATGCTCAATTGATATCCTTGCTATCATCTAAGTTCTCCAGAAACCTATCTGAGATGTTGATCTGATACTATTCTTTAATTTCCACATTGTTTATCTTCATGAGCTCAAATCTCCCAACTTCAAAATTCTGCATTACTTAGTCATTTACTGATAGTCTGTCCCTAACTTCTGTACCTACCAGATAGTGATCAGTATCACAGACAGCTCCTCTGAAAGATCATACATCAAATATACTTGGCTGCTACCTCATATCTATCAAGATGTCATCGCTAATTGTGGCTCTTTCCCAGGGATAAAGCAGCCGAACTCACTTACCTCCATTTAGTGCCAGGGTTAAGAATGAGTGGAGTTATACTTCTACTCCCCTTATATGCCTTCATGTAATGTATAAGGACAACTTTACCTTTTTTTGAAGAAAAGTATGATCTTCTGCTTCTTTAGGGGTGCCCTTTTCCCATCTGTTCTCCTGCATTCCTAGTAAATCAAAGCTATACTTTGCCAATTCTCATGCAGCTGTTTTCAGTGAATACAGCTTTAGGTAGTCCTGATATTCCACATTTCAAATTTCATGTTCATTTTCGTTTCGTAGATCACTCCAAAGACTGTCAAACTCTGAAGCCTTGTGTGATATTTGATAATGCGCTGGATTTTTCTGATAAGGAGTTATTAGTCCCTCACCCAACTTTCAAACTGGAGGATGGCTCCTCAGCATCTGTCTGCCAGTGCCTACTAAATATATTTGCAGCTACCATCCGTATCTGGATGCCATTCACAACTGGGGATGTGCCATTCTGTGGTAACAGTGGGCTTACTGAACACGATAACTAAATGCTAATTTCATTAAAAGCCACCAAGTAGTTTTAAAGCTAAATACCGTGTTTTAATTCCATTTTATGCAGTTTGTGCAAAGAATACATATCATTCTGGCTGACAAGCAGTGCTTGACTCTGTTTTAGCACACACTCCAGATTTTTTATTGAATTAAGTACAACACACCATTTGTATGACTAATAAAGCATTAATACTTTTACCATTTTGATCACTCCTATGGCTGAGTAGACAATTTGTCTGTTCTGTTGCTGCTTCTGCTGGATTGTGTGGCCTCCATTTGTACCCTTCTTTGTGGCTAATGGGTGACAGCTTAACTGCACTCGTTAAGTCATTTATACTCATTATGTCTTCTGTCATAAATAAAAACAATAATTATCTGACAAATTCAAGTACATCGATCCCTCATCCAGCACAGGTGTTAGAGCGATCACAGCTTGCTGAGCAAAAATGCATTGTGCAATCTTCTTATGGGAAAAATAGTGTTACGTGGAGGCTTATCGAACTTCCCCTGTCCCTCCTCCAATTGCTTAAAAGACGCACATTTTTGGGATTTGCACAGTAACTGGGTAGCTGATGCTGCCACCTGTCACAGCAGTTGAGTGAGTTACCACTTGTGTTTATCTGCAGGTTTTTAAATGTTCTGATATTCAGCAGTTTATTCTATATTGTTAGGCACCACGAGGGTTAACTTCAGTATTACCCAGCAGTTCCACGAATACCCATTGGCAGGCCACTAGGATGGGTGTTCTTGAGAGGGGGATGGGCAACCTACTGAAAAATACGAACATATCTGATTAAAATCCTGAAAATCTAAATGAAATGACCAAAATTATATATATATTTAATTCAGCAAAATTAATGATGAGAACATATAAATGAAGATCCCATATGAATGGTTAAAAGACATATGATCACCAAATTAGCTGTGAGAACTGGGAATATGTGGAGTGTTACTCCAGTGCCTCACATACAGCTTCACAGTGTGGTGCTTAGACATAAGGTTGGAGGTTATTTATTACCTTTTCCCTTTGTATTACCCTGCACACAAACACTGTTGGTAACAACAAAGCAGAGCCCAAGAGTCAAATGCAGGTTTTTCATTTTTTCTGTCTTTACACCAACCAAATAATCGTTTACAAAACATTTCAATTTTTATTTGCCCCTCTTCAACTCAGTAGCCAAAAAACTATTCTTAGGTAAAAAAAATATTGGAGTGACAATTGGCCCACTTGCACCCCTAAGTTACATCTATGTTGAGATCTGCACTTTTCTGGGATATTACGCTGCGTCGTGTGGTAATTGTTTACCGACGTTTGGGACAACGTGTTGTTCCCATCTTCACGGGTCACTCTTGACTCGTGAAGATGGGACCGACACGTTGTCCCGAAATGTCGGTAAACAATTACCACACGACGCTGCGTAACATCCCAGAAAAGCGCAGATCTCAACATCGCGACGGAAGCCTGAAATCAAGGTTACATCTATGTTAGTAGGCCTGCCTTATCTACCTTATATAACACCCTTGGAATGAATGAGTGAGTCACACCCTGGTTGCCATGGAAACTATTGTTACTGGGTTTGCCTTCTCTGTGAGATACGCGCTCTTGGCGAAGAAACAGTTTTTGTAATTGAGAGAGAATGTGTTCGCTGTGATGTACCTGCTGAGGCTGAAGAAACAGTTTAGCATCCAGCATATAATACGACATAGTCCAAACCAGATGGCAGCACTCCGACAGATGAAGTCATCATTTGAATTTGTGTAACAATAAAGAAACAAGTGACGAAAGAAGCCGTGAAGTAATGTGCGAATTTTTAATGCCCCTGGCGGAAGTGCGTGACTGACTGGGTCACACTTCGTTCCCATGGTTACAATACAGCTTGTGTTGTGTGTGACATCACAAGACTATTTTCCATGCAGTCACACCGGCGGGGGGGGGGGTTAGCGCGTCTTTATTTCGGTAGCCCCGTGGGCCATGTCTAGTGCATTTGCTCATTTATGCGGGATGGCGAATTCAGTTTGGTGACTAGGCTAAGGGTTACATGATCGGGGCAGGGATGTTTCTTTTCCCCACCTCCTCCAGGTTAAAGACCGCACATCCACTCCGTCATATACCGCGTTATGTGTAAAGACAGACACAACTTTATCTGTTGTGACGATTTTATCAGGGGACGGGCTAAAGCTGTTCCTCCTCTTGCATTCGATAAAACGCACAATGAAACTGTGGCTTTTGGTCCAGTGGCACAGAAGTGTCAGAGTAGGTCACAGAAACATGCGTTTGCCACACGCAATTCTGAACTGTTTTTAAGAAACCGCGCTTAGTTTTAACGACACAGGCCGCCATTGCTCAGTTATTAAATGTGTGTGTGTGAAGAGAAACGGCAGAATAACCTGACAGTCTAAAACGTGGCAGGAGTTCTTGCAAATGTGCCTGCACACGTTCAATTGGGCAGGCCAAAGCGTAATGCGCAAAGCGCAACAATCAGGTGTTTTCCAAAGTTGTCAACTGCCGTCAAGCAGTACGTATACATTTCGAAAGAATTCATTGCTGATTTCATGGGTTTGCTTATACCATGCTGCGGTATGAGGAAAGTAGAGTTTAAAGCTGCGACGACAGAATAAAGTGACAGGCTTCTTCATCCATTTGGAGATAATTTATTTAATAAATTAATGCGGGAAAGTTCACTTCTTGTAAGAAGCCTTTCATTTTCCTACAAGGTACTTACTGCCACGATTGCAAATAGAGTAAGGTCATCATTCGTTGAATGTTTAGAGCACTCGCCAAATCGCAGTCTGGACTAAATCCGGCTTAACTGAATCGTATGTAGGCAATATACAAATTATGTTAACACTTCGAGCGATATCGGCCTGTGCACTTAAAATACAGTAAAAACACTGGTCGTTTGTAGGAGCCTTCAGTCTGCTTTATCTTTCCTTGGCACACGTGACACATGCTGCAATAATAAATAATAATAATAATAATAATATAATACTTTCGGCTGGTAATTCATTGTAACACCAGTCGTCTTCAGGTAGTAATCAGCAATTGAATGTGACCACGTGAGTTACCATTTTATAGCTGGCCGCACTGTAGACGCACATTTCAAAGATTATTACAAGGTGCGAATAAAGCCGATTTGAAGATTAAAGTCTTCGAGGATGTTACGCCGTGTCGACTGTAAATAGTCACTTTTCGGAGAAGCGTAAAACTTCTACATTCATGGTCAAACAGTCCATGTAGCAGGCACTAAGCTCCTCCAAAACGTCGGTAACTAATTGCCAGTCGACACGACGTAACATCACGTAAGAGCTGAACTTTTATAAACACTGCTGTGAGAACCTGAAATCTCGTATACGCGGATTGTATTGGTTTTCAGACAGTTATCGACAAGCCAGATTCTTATTTACGGCAACAATACGGTACGATCATTTCATTTTTAAGGTCAGTTTCATTGTAGCTGAGCAACATAGGTTATAGCCTTGGGACTAAGAAGAGAAATTAATTCCGACAGATGCTAACTTTTAATCAACTTTATGATTTTTAACATTTATATTTTTAAATGTTCGTGAACGAAAGGTTATATGAAAGACTATTATAGTGTAACGTAAAACGTCCGATAGCTTTCTGTGTACACCCCTGACGATAGCGCACGATACGCTGAAATGTGTAGGATGAAATACTATATTTCATGTGATAAACAACTGTATTTTACTAAGATGGTTCTTCTTTATTGACGTGTTTTTTAAAAGCGTTTTAAGCTTCACATGTGTTCATACTGGCCTTCGTTATCAACGGGCATACCTTGATACAAGTTGCACACAGTCTGAATGATTCATTATCATTACTTTCTGTAAGTTCCGTTTGTTGATTTCATCTGTTTTTAGTTTTTAAATAATGGTGAGGATATATTCAAGTGCGAATTAAACGTTAAATTGGCCAAACAGCTTTTACGACAGACTCTTAATACAGAATGCATCGACATGTCAGCAGTTTTTAAGCTGAAACTTACCGACGGACAAACTTCACTTGATGCACAGCGTACAAGAATACTGTCAGCTGTTTTTAGGCTGAAACTTGCCGACGGACAAACTTCATTTGACGAACAGTGTACAAAAATAGAACACCGAAGGAAATTTGGCGCTGTGAATTCACAAAAGTGTGCAGAATGGGTGAGACTCCGTAAGCGTCTTCCGAATACTTATGCAGACTTAACACATTAAACATACGCGAAGGGAACGTGTGAGATTACAGGGCGGTGACTATGAAGATTACCGTCCTCTAGGATGTGTCCCCGTGTCGTCTGGTAGATAAGTAGCCCCAGTCTTTGCCTACCCTATCCCACATCACCATGTATTCCGGCACGCCTAATTCTTTAACCATGATGACAGAAGCAACATGTCCCGCCGAAAATTCGTTATTAGTTTACCTGAATATCCGGCGTCACACCACACAAGATAGTAACGCAGACAATTCCTTATTTATGAAAAAAACACTCTGCTATGTACATATTCGCCACGTGCTAATATGGAGGTAAGTGAAGGTACGAAGTACGTGAACTATGAACTACACACGTGGTAACTTCCTTCACTTACTCCTGGGAATCTGTGCTCCTGAACGATGCAACCCTTTCTACTAGAGCACAGACACTGCCAACGCCAAGACAAACTGCCAGCTGGCCATACGTGATATGCACCAGTACCAACGGATTAAGACGAAAATCCCTAGCGGCCGCCCAGTATATCCAGTGATGTTATAGCCATGGACAGCGCGACGCCATGTAGGTACCCGCCTTGTCACAAGTCGTCAATATTCAGGCGTTCTTTACAAAGTAAAAAAAGACGCCTCATGTGGGACAACGTCCGTCCATCTGTGGCCTAGCATGAGCTGTTAAACCGCTTTCGGATTTTCATAAATTTCGGTATAAAAGTTCTTCCAAAATGTGTCGAGCAAGCATGAATTTCGTGAAAGTCGGCTCAGTGATGGTCATCCTTTACTTACGGGCCTAAATAAATTTCCACCCGTACTCTCCGTATTTGTTGGACGATTTCGGTGAAATTAGGTGTCCATCTCCACTTAATGACATTGAGTAGTTGTGAGGTTTGTGACAATCGGTTCAGTGAATGGCATACTTTATATAACGACTACGCTTTCATTCATATTTATTATTCAGAAGTCATTCACACTCACGTCTTACTTATTAGACGCATTCATTTGTGAATTCCACGTCTACTTGCAATATGTTAATCATTAACCCTAGCGCCAGTCATTAAACCCATTCCCTGTGTAAGGAGACAAATTCTTTTACCTTAATTCGTTTGGTTACTGATGAAGACATGATGTGATGTTGGACAATTACCTATTGGTTTTCCAATAGCCATGACAGAATACACGAAATTATAATAGTGACTTAACACAGACCTCATAGTGAATTTTTACGATTACCTTTCAGTCAGACTTTGCCCACGTAACGTCAGTGATGGAGGCAAGGCAATGCCTTCGATGGTCTTCGTCTTGCTACTAACAATTCGCAATATTAATTTATTAGACCACACTCGTAGACCAGGAAGAGCGTCCTCGCGCAAATCAATCCAGATAGTTCAGGTAAGAATGGAATTTAATGAAGTCGATTCACATGTGTTTTGTGTACATAGTGTATAATAAAGTAATCGACTCGCGATGCATATGGAAAACACACATTAACGCGAGGAGGTACTAAGTCTTTCATTCTATCGGATGATCGGATGGGCTGAAATGTTGTGATTTTCGCTTTTCTGGGATGTTACGCAGCGTAGATAGTATTTAGTTACCGACATTTCGGAACAACCTATAGGTCCCATCTTCAAGATCAAACAGTCCAAGACTCTTGAAGAAGGGCCCGATAGTTTGTCCCGCAACGTCGCTAACTAACTAACAATCTACGATGCGTAACACCCCAGAAGAGCGAAGATCTCAAGCGGAAGCTTGCAATAACGCAGAGCTGCAAGATTGTTTCCCCCTTCTTTTCCTCAGACTTGCAAACAATTTTGCAAGGACGGGATGTGCATGTTTCAAAATTTAATTATGACCACTGTCAGAGAAAACATATGGAAGGGGTACCGACATCGGACGATTGTAAAATGGTAATAGATATGACACTCGTCAATATGATTGGTTGATAAATAAAATGAGAGCCGAAATCAACAAATGAAACAAGTGACAAACCACACAGTAAATAAACATGAATTATAACACATTAATAACCTACTAGACTCACTGGATAAACGTGTTATTCGAATTGTTGTTACCTAAGAAGAAAACCAAATATTCAGAGGATTCTTAATTTCGGTGGCGACGTACAAAACTGTATTAGACTAATCACTTGCACGGCTACACTACATGAAGTGAAGTTGGTATCAGACGTGATGACAGACTGACACTAGCAGCAGGGCCAAACTACTCATTCTGTCAACAAGCAGGGCAATGAAACTGAGATAAAAGCTAAGGCGATACATTCTGTAAAAAAGAAAAAAAGTAGTTATAACGAAAATGATGCAAGGAGAGGATCTCACTATAATCCAGCTACAGACAGAGAGGTTCAAAATGTAATGACAGGTTGGATCTAATATTTACAGTGAATCACCCTTAACTTCGTAATGCCTGAAGTTGTAACTGAACTCTGAACTAAAATCCCTTATAAAAATTCCCCCTCGGAGTTCTCATTCGAGAGGAATCTTAAGGAATTTCTTCCTACACATATCATAAATTTTCCTGAGTTACAGCACTAGCTGGAAAAAGTAAACTTACGCTTCTCCTTCATACACTCCAAGTGACAACGACAGAAAATTTCCATGCCTATGATTTGATTACTTTTCCAAACTTTTATCCTGAATTAAAAGCTTTCCCGTAACAAGTCATGAAGACTTAGACGGGGGATTGAATTTTGCGCTTCCATCCTTACTTTGACATTCGACAGAATAGGACGGCAGGTTGTCAGCTCTACACGCCGGCCGGACTTTACTCCCAAGGAAACTCCTTGGTACTCATTTCTGTTAGAGGCTAGGTGGACCCCAGGGCTGCTCAATGCGGACAGAAGGAATAGGTCACTTGAAAATTTCCAAGGATGTTACCGGGAATCGAACCCGAACCTCCCGATTGTGGGCTCAAACAACTGCGGAACTGCTCGCCCCCTTTATCCTGAATTAAAAAAGTTTATTTCAAGAGACATACGATGTCCTATTTTGAAAATAAATTTGGAGAAGCTACATCACTCACAATTCACAGTAGAAGAACTGTTAGCCTGTAGAAGAGACAGCATCAGCATTTGCCCAGCAGACAAGATCTTGCACAGACGGACAACTGCAACGTGTGAATCTATTTTATTCTTCCACTAACCGCTTCCAGTCCGCCGCCTTTGCAATTGCCAAATTAAACCAGAGCATGTCACCCCAGACTTCATACACACGACACAACATATGGTCTACAGTGTACGTAGCAAACGAACCGTCACCATAAAGTATTTTCGATACGGCAACTTCTCTATAACAGACGAAAGAAGTGAAACAACATACACAATGCAACAACGTGCAGCACTATGACCGCCGACTTTATTGTAATGTCGGCTATACAGCTATCCACAGTATCGACATTCACATTCAAGAGAGAATTTGGCCTGATCAGATGGCGCTACTAATCCTATATGACACCTATGATCTACAACACCAACAAAACTTCAATATTCATCGTATGGGTCAAATAACAGCCTTAGTCAACGTGAGGCACAATCAGGGTCTAGACCCTACTCTTCAGGAAAAATAATGGAGAAAAATCCTCCGAAGAGGTAGTAAATTAGCACGGTTATATGTTACACAGCAACCGTCATTATGATCTACTTTCAACCACATGCATCTTACACAAATCTCTTTTTCCGCCTCATTATACACATTAATAAGCACAAACCGTTCCAAAAATAGCAATCTCAAGTCACCAGAGCAAATCCAATCGCCAAAGACTGAAAAATCCACAGTATCTCCACCTGTCAAGCCATTTAACCGCATCACAGAGAACATCGCAGACGTCGCCATGTCATCGACTTTCAACGTTTCAGGAGCACAGAACTACAACTAATTGAGAGGAAAACAAATAAAAGTTTTACCTGTGCCAGTGCAACTCACAATTAGGTGAATATAACACACACGCCTGAACAACATATGCATCAATGGCGCACGGCTGTCACACTCCACTGTGTGTGCAACTGCGTGACGACGGGGACTTCTACAGCTTGCGTGTGGTTGTGCAACTTATGCTTTACTGCAGACCTGTACGTATTTCAATGAGAAGTGCAATGTTGTGGCAAAGTCGAGAGACAGGTTTCGTAAGAAGTACAAGAGAATTACGTGTTCATTCAATTAATTTTATTCTCAACGTACTTAATTTTTCACTAACGTTAAAGAGGGGGTACACGACGTTAAAATCCGGAAGGTCGCGGGTTCGATTCCCGATGGCGTCAGTGGGATATTTCATTGACTTCTGACTCAACTTCTAACAGAAATGAATACAAGGTGTGTGCCGATTGTCTAGAAATACTGGGAGCCTCAACCTCCTGGAGCCCTAAGGGCCTGTCCAGGCCTGCAATGGGATAGCTTTACTAATGTTACGCAGAAGTGCATTTCATTTTATTATGGGTAACGCGTATTTATTGTTATTATTATTTTCTAGCAAAGAATGAGAATTTGTGAGAATAACTTATACCGCATTCAGGGCAGTTTTTTTTTTTAACGGGGAGTATTTTATGAAGGCCAGGAGAAAGATTTCCCGACGCTCATAAGGTCAGTATTGCTAAGGTACTTCTTGCGATAAGACTGAAGACTATCAAAATACCTGCCATGAAGTGTAAACAACTTTTGAGGAGTCTAATGTGTAACATCAAGTTAGTATCACTAGCAGTGGTGGCTAGTAAACTTAGTAAAAAAACGTGAATCTAATTAAGCTCAAATTATTCATTCCTTTGGGTTTCTGCACAGTATAGTGGTTAAATGTGTACACGTTGCCGAGGAACATACTTCCTTGTTCTTGAGTGTGACTGTATTGTTTCAAGCAATGTATAAGAAATGTAATATACTGGTATCCACTTCGTAAACTCATGAATTGGTTGAAGCACGCATTTGAACAAATGTCCCTGACTTCGAATTGACTTTAATGTGTTTCTTTGTCACCAGGCAACAGAGTGTGAAAAACATTAATGATGCCACCGTGCGTATAGGAAGGCCGAGTAAACAAATTCGTTTAATTCATTACGCTGCGAGGCTGAGTAAACTGAATCACATTTAATAACAAGGAGGTAACATAAATGTGATGAGAACGGGATAAGTTCAAGGTGGGTACTTGCACTTATACTGTCCTCATCACATTTAATAACAAGGACGTAACATAAATGTGATGAGAACGGGATAAGTTCAAGGTGGGTACTTGCACTTATCCTGTCCTCATCACATTTAATAACAAGGACGTAACATAAATGTGATGAGGACGGGATAAGTTCAAGGTGGGTACTTGCACTTATCCTGTCCTCATCACATTTAATAACAAGGACGTAACATAAATGTGATGAGAACGGGATAAGTTCAAGGTGGGTACTTGAACTTATCCTGTCCTCATCACATTTAATAACAAGGACGTAACATAAATGTGATGAGAACGGGATAAGTTCAAGGTGGGTACTTGCACTTATACTGTCCTCATCACATTTAATAACAAGGACGTAACATAAATGTGATGAGGACGGGATAAGTTCAAGGTGGGTACTTGCACTTATACTGTCCTCATCACATTTAATAACAAGGACGTAACATAAATGTGATGAGGACGGGATAAGTTCAAGGTGGGTACTTGCACTTATCCTGTCCTCATCACATTTAATAACAAGGACGTAACATAAATGTGATGAGGACGGGATAAGTTCAAGGTGGGTACTTGCACTTATACTGTCCTCATCACATTTAATAACAAGGACGTAACATAAATGTGATGAGGACGGGATAAGTTCAAGGTGGGTACTTGCACTTATACTGTCCTCATCACATTTAATAACAAGGACGTAACATAAATGTGATGAGGACGGGATAAGTTCAAGGTGGGTACTTGCACTTATACTGTCCTCATCACATTTAATAACAAGGACGTAACATAAATGTGATGAGGACGGGATAAGTTCAAGGTGGGTACTTGCACTTATCCTGTCCTCATCACATTTAATAACAAGGACGTAACATAAATGTGATGAGGACGGGATAAGTTCAAGGTGGGTACTTGCACTTATACTGTCCTCATCACATTTAATAACAAGGACGTAACATAAATGTGATGAGGACGGGATAAGTTCAAGGTGGGTACTTGCACTTATACTGTCCTCATCACATTTAATAACAAGGACGTAACATAAATGTGATGAGGACGGGATAAGTTCAAGGTGGGTACTTGCACTTATCCTGTCCTCATCACATTTAATAACAAGGACGTAACATAAATGTGATGAGGACGGGATAAGTTCAAGGTGGGTACTTGCACTTATACTGTCCTCATCACATTTAATAACAAGGACGTAACATAAATGTGATGAGGACGGGATAAGTTCAAGGTGGGTACTTGCACTTATACTGTCCTCATCACATTTAATAACAAGGACGTAACATAAATGTGATGAGGACGGGATAAGTTCAAGGTGGGTACTTGCACTTATACTGTCCTCATCACATTTAATAACAAGGACGTAACATAAATGTGATGAGGACGGGATAAGTTCAAGGTGGGTACTTGCACTTATCCTGTCCTCATCACATTTAATAACAAGGACGTAACATAAATGTGATGAGGACGGGATAAGTTCAAGGTGGGTACTTGCACTTATACTGTCCTCATCACATTTAATAACAAGGACGTAACATAAATGTGATGAGGACGGGATAAGTTCAAGGTGGGTACTTGCACTTATCCTGTCCTCATCACATTTAATAACAAGGACGTAACATAAATGTGATGAGGACGGGATAAGTTCAAGGTGGGTACTTGCAGCTGTACTGAAGTTAAAAGGATATGAATTTGAGAATTCTAAATTTAAAAACAAGATGTTCTGTGGAAAACTTATAATGCCTGTTTTCCTTAAAGTGGCGAGACACGATCTCTTAATTAATTATGCAGGAAGTTAAGATTCTAAATTCTACAATTACTAGCCCAGGAGGCCTACAGACTTGGTTTACATTAAGTTTCCATATTCTATGACTTAAAAGAGTTATGACGTCATCATGTTTGTAGTTCTAACGCATCAAAATATTTCGTACAGAATCTGTATCTCCATGACCAGCCTCCACACAATATGTCATTTGTCTAGCTCCTACAATTCATTAAGAATTTGTCACTATGAAAAAAAGAAAATAAACACAGATTTACGCGGCCGCCTTTTATCGTTCTACGATCTACAGAAATGTGTTCACAAAAGGCACGTTTTTGTTCCTACAGAACTACAGACTCTGTATATTAGTACTAATATCGCTGCCAACGGCCATTCTTCGTCAAGGTTTTTATTATTTTCGTTGTACAGCATGATCCGGAATAGCGTAGATTGTATAGCGACCAGGCTTTGGGCTAGAAGGTCCGAGGTTCGAATAACGTCAGTAGCAAGATACTTTTCTCTTCTGCACAACGTCCAGGCCGAAGGGGCCCACCCAGCCTCCTATTCAATGTGTAACGGGGTTCTGTCCCCGAGTCAAAGTGGCCAGGAAATGAAGTTTACTATTCACGTCCATCTAGTACCGAGGTTAAGAATGAGTGGAGTATAACTCTACGCCCTTTACATGCCTGCATATCATGGACAGGGAATATTTATCTTTCCGTACATTAGTTTATATGGTAAACCTACCATAAAATACACCGTGATTACTTCGTCCCACAACCTTCTCAGTGCACCACTGACATGTCTTCTGGGATGTGGCTTCGTGTGGCCTGATGGACACGTACAGATATTTCAGAGGAACCTGCTGCCTCTGTCAATAGGAACGGTGGTGATGGAAGAACTAAGTGCCACTGTCTGACAGAACGACAGTATAACATCCCAGAAGAGACTAATATTCAAAGTTCCACCTTGAGACCCTGAAGTCTATTGTATCCAATGAGAGTTATCTGTGGTTATTCGACCTTGGTGGTTTATTGATGAGCAGACTGTAGTGGTCAGCATTTCTGTTTCACCTTTGGGAGATGCAAGTTTAGATTTTCGAGAATGCTGGCAATACTTCCTAAAAATTTCTTCTTTCCCACAGATTCTGCAGCCAAATTCTGGTCTAGTAATTGAATTTGTCCACAACCGCTTTCCCATGTGCTTCAAATTTCGCCATCGCTTTTCGATTCGACTCCAAGCACTCGTTAAATATTTGCTTTTGATGTGCAGCTTCTACCCCTAAATGAAGCACTAACCAATTTATTATACCGATCGTCTATTACGTTGGACATCTAGAATGCATTTTCTTTACCATCGCCCTCTCAGATGGAAGAGTAGGATGCTCCTCCCATGAAATCAGGCCGACCTGCTGTATAACACATTACCTTACCTACGTTTGTTATACACGACGTTTCGGGTGTTACAGTTCCATCTCCTGGTATTTGGTTGCCTTTGTACTTGCTAATCTCTTTTCTTTTTATTTTTAATTGTGGTTACACTGATGATTGGCCTTTTAGTCTAGTATGTCAAAGATTCACTATTCGAACACCGACGTCGCCATCACTGCGAGTTTTATTTGAATTCCTTAACGTATAGGATTTTGGCAAACCCTGCCACAACTCTAATGTAAACTGGCAGTCATTTTGCCCGACTGTAACCAGAATTGGAAGGCTTCCGTACATCTCATTAAAACTCTGTCATATAAAACTTCATGAAAATAAGTGCATCCCTTTACAAAATGTTTGATGCCTACAGGCTAGTGAAAGTATCGATTTTAATAGGGGCTCCGAGTGGTTGAGAACGCACCTGAAACTGAAAATGTTCAAAGTGTTTGTAAATATAGTCACAAAGAAGATGGGTATTGAGCTTTTGTGTATAGCTAACACACTTCAGAATATGGACAATGGTACAAAGGTATGTTTTGCCTCGTACCCATTTTATTTCCCGCTATTGATCTTTGTACTGTATTGAAGTGTTTCTGTCCCAAGAATGCGTGATGTAATCCTGAGACAGAATGATCAGACGGCGATTTACAATGGCTGCAGACACTTACACCGTCTGCCGAACAGTACTTCTGCTGTCCAAATGTCTTGGACTGGCCCCGTTCTCACTGGCAGGAAGCGTGGGCTCCCGCTGTCTTCAAACCTCGGCCTTTGACATTCTATACAGCATTACAGTTCCTGTAGTTCTGTCAGTTTTGGCACTGTGTTGGTCGGAGATCTGGCACATTAAACTCACTATATGTGACGTCAGTGCTGGTGCCATTTATTTCATAATAATTTTCCATTTCATAATTTCATATGCCCTTTGTCTGTTGAAACGACGAAAAATAATCCATATTGCAGGAGAGCTGTCGGATGTAAACTCTTCTCTAAAGTGTACTTGCGAATGTGTTTGGAAAAGATTGTCGTATATATTAAGATCACAAGTATGTATAACACTGATTATTTGCGTTGTATCTTTTACATCTGAAAAGTTTATTCTCCAAATGGATATGCCTTTAATAGTGATAGTCGCAAATAATTTGTTAAATTTTTCGTGCTTTGTTGTCGAGTTCCAACTTGTCAGTTTCTTTATGATTTTAAAGCAGCTTATCAGCGATTTGAATGAATCGATTAGTGGACTTGAAAAAAACAAAGGCATCAAGGACAGTGCCTGTTCTTGTTCAAAATCTTCTCACAACAGCACAGCCCCATTGTTTGTCACCTCTCTTAACCATGGAATCCACAATAATGCCGTACGTTCTGAAGAAAATTCTCTGAAAACCAGAGTTATTTTGCTGCGCGATGTTCAAGATTCTTTATGTGGGTCTGCAGAGCTGCTAAACTCTACCTATTCCTTCCTTCTGCTATACAGTGCAGCCAAAACATTCATTTGTCTTACCCACAGCCTGTACAACATCTTACGGAATGTGTTTCTGAATAGAGCTACGTATCATGACCCCGTGTTGTTGATTCACTCGCATTACTTGTGGTTCGTCTTCTATGCAGCAAAGTTGGTGTGGCTTCTCTTCTACAGCAGTTCAACTATTCAGGAGGTGAGTGTGTAAGTGTTCCCCATTGTTTTTGGTGTAACAAGGTAAATAGCTTTCTTTCTGTTCCTTTCTTTCTTTATATCTTCTTTCCTGTCTTCTTTTCTTCCTCGTCTAATTTGTTTTGTTTCAGCTGCATCTACTTTTCCTGTATCTACCGAATTCTCCTTCCTCTCGCTTTGTGTTTTATTTATGTAGCAGTTGTTCTTCAGGCCTACTGACAACATGGGGTAACCAGTTGTATTTATATTTTAAAAACTTTAATTGGAATTTAACTCTCTTCGGATATCAGTTTGGACTGTTCAATTTTAAGATGTGTAAGAGGAGAGGCTTGCTTTCTCATTCAGTAAAAATGTCTCCTCTTAAGAAATTCAGAAACAAAAAAGTTAGAGCATGAATAGAATAAGGCTAGTCTGTGTTAACGAGATTAACTACACTGAAGTTGCTTTAGGTTCTCAAAGTACTATGAACAATTGAAGCAAACAGTGACAAAAGTAAAGTAAGCGTTGCAAGCTATAAATATGTGTTTATTTAAAACGCCAAGTATATTTACACCGATATTTAATGTGTGGTACATTAGTTGAGTCCAGATTTTTCAGTGGAATACACTTTTGGGGTTATGATGAGTGTGATGATGGTTATAATGATTATTGTGGTGGTGGTGATGTTGAGGATGATAATGACGATGATGATGATAGATACAATGCTGAAGATGTATTGTAAATTTATGCTAAGTTTACCTAAGGAAACACCAGAAATACTACGTGGTATATACAGTAAGAGAGGTGAGAGTATAGTTGGAATAATTAAATATTAGAAGTAATTATGAGGATCGGAGATTATGATATCGTGAAAACCTATTACGACTTTCAAGTAAGATATTCGGTTCAATTTTTGTTTATTTTCGTGCGAACTTAACAGCTCAACGACCAATTACAAAGCGAGGTTAAGCACACAGGTAAAACACAAACACATAAAATACAAAACCGAAAATAATAAACAGCACAAACAATACAAATATGAGGCAAATTTAAGTGCCGACTAACAGCTTAATAATAATTCAGTGTATTTATTAATTCACTTATTTATTCATTTACATACTGATTCAGCAGTTCAATGGCCAGTTACCATGGCAGCACAAGCACAGGGAGGTAAGGACAAAGTCAGGACAAAAAAATTATGATGATGATAAGGATGATGACTATAATAATAATAATAAAAATTTATTATTATTATTATTATTATTATTATAAAATCTCAGCTGTGAAAACATAAAGTAGCAAGCAATGGCCTATGATATATTTTGTCTTGGGGATTGAGGAATGAGCCAAATATGCATATATAATTTTATAAACCAGGATGCAATTATGTAAAGTATGTTTAATAATATGAATGGGACGATTGTATTGCATTTTGACAAATTAGTGAATCTTTATACGGACAGGGATTATGTTTACCATATGCAGGAGAAATATAATGAACAAAGAATTAGGCTTTTTACCTTTTCACGAAAGATTAAAACGTATGTCCTAAAACTGAAAGGGGGAAATGCTCAATGTGTGGCGACAGCAGGTTTATTACAGTGTCATGAAACTGGTGTAAAATTGATATTAAGGACTAACTGATGACTTTAGTAATGAGATAGTTATGATCAACACTGCAATGACAGTAACAAAGAAATGGCGATGAAAATAAAATTTTTTGCTTAATGTACTTTACAAAAGAAAGAGGACAATAAATAAGCTGTAGGAATAAGAAGTAGAAAAATAAATATATAAATAGTTGTGTTTACAAAATGCAAATATTGAATATATTTTTTATTTTAATTAGTGTACTTGGTTGCTGATAATATACCAGGAGAATAACTGGTAACATCCATTGCTGCAAGAAATGAAAAAGTTGATCATTTTGTCACGAAATATATCGCCCTCGAGGGAAATAATCGAGACTACCTTCTACTATGAAAGTCAATTAGAAATATCGATTAATTGCGTTGACGCTATTTGCTGATAATATCTAAAGAGAATAGAGCGAATGAATATTTGTATGAATAGTGCCGTGCAAGAACTCGAAGGTTTCTCTCATTGTGTCAGGTCGCCGTTGCAATGGAGCAGTTCTTCAAGACAATGAAACCTCTCTTCTACGTTTCTAGAATATTTGGCATCGCTCCTTATTCTCTTGCAACAGAAGGGAACTTAACTGTGTCTGTACCTGCTCTGGTTTACAGCATTATTATTAATGTTCTACTTGTATCATTTCCGCTTGGTGCTTTTATATACCATGGGAAATTTGGCGACGGTTATACCAGATCTGTACCTGTCTTAAGTTCAAGTATTCTGAGCATAGCTACAATACTTACCAGCGCGCTGTCTGCAAGCATATCATTGTTTCGGTGTAGAGAGTTGATAAAAGTTTTCAAACATGTTTTGTGTCTGTGTACTTTGACTGAAGAGACGTTTATATATAACAAGCGTTTCACTGCCATAAAGTTGCTACTGCTGGGATGTGTTCCCTACTGTATCGTTTACGCTCCATTTTGCGCAGCGTTGGATCATCCTCTCGTCGGCTTATTTTTCATGCCATTTCTAGTTTTCTATCTTGTACGGTCCGTTCATATTGGTTGTCCAATTTGCATGTCTTATTCTGTTATCCAAGCGTTCATTTTCGTATTTAAACACGTGTCTGGGCGACATCCTTACAAAAGTGTCGCCCCCAGCGCGAGATCGCCTGATTACACTCTCATCGCTTAGCAGTTGTCTTCTTCTACGAAACCCGAACCCATAAGAGTATCATCGATTTCACTTTCGTCAAAGAAAAGTAAACTGGGATGCAATAACTTGTTCGGAAAGTCAACTTCCCTCTCCCAGATCGTCTCTGCGCGCCCCAGGAATTTAACGTCACACGTTAACGTAGATGCCACGTGTCTATTATCACCTAGATTCACTTTAGGTCTGAGAGTTCAAATTTTGTCACTAATAAACTTTCACGATGAACTTTGTGTCATGGTACGGAGTGTAAATTCGGTCTACTCTGTGCGGATTCTTGTCAACGTGGCCGATGCATTCGTCTGTATTACAGTGTCTCTTTTCTGTACGTACTTTCTTCCCACAGAGCACAACTTTGGAAAAACCTCATTTTTATTGCTTTTCATAATATACTGGAGTCTGATGAAGCTGTTGGTTTTGTTGTGTGCCTGCACGAGTTGTACTGAAGAGGTGAGCAAATATTCAGAGATACATGGGTATTGACTTGTTTTGTGAATGCCCATTAATGTCTGGAATGATTTGAATCATGCTCAATGTTTTGTGTTTTCCCTAAAAACTTAAAGTAAATACAAGAAAGAAATTACATTTTTATTTTAATTATTTGATGTTAGAGGATATATGAAGAAATCAGCCCTTGTCTATAGGAAGGCGTTATGCCAGAATTCGTATAATGGAAATAGAAATCTCGAAAAATTACATCCATAGTAATCGTTACTCCATTTAATATTCAGTACCAGTGTCTTAAGATTATGCAGCAATTTAATCTTGTAGAATATTTCGTGGATGATTCTTTTTGTTGCAGGCGAACAACACTGCAGTTCTGGTGCACAAAATACTGGCCAAGACGAGGGATCCTGAGGTTAGAGAGGAGGTATGTTCAAATTTCATATGCCTGAAACGCTACTATTTGAACCACACGCGCAATACCTCTTGTTAAGGCGCTAGTTTTTGGATTAGTCGGAGTTGTGGCGGCATATTTTACATTTTAGCATGCATATATTTCAAATCCAGGGATTTAAAAAATTTCAGACGTATGTAATGCACAAGCATGCAATCGTATTTGGTCATCAGATGATTCTTTTATCGCGTAACTAAGAGAGAGCTTCTGAGGAAATGAAGTATAGCAGAAAAAATCCGGAGTTTATTCCAGCCTAGACGGCATTTTAATTGATTTTTAAAATTACTATCCATATGTGAGAGCAAATTCATTCCAAATCCCACAAAATAAACATATTGCCTATACGTAAACTCGTGAATAAAACAAGCCTTAGGACGTTGTGTTATTTAGGTATGCTGTGTCGAATGCAGAAGTTATTTAGCGTATAAGGATAGAGTGCGGTGACTTGGAAAACATGAGGAATCAAGTCGCCATGACTATTTTTCAGGTACTCTTTGAGCAAGGGCCTGAAGAATCTTAAGTAAAACAGCGTTAAACCTTAGTCAAGACAGTCCGACATCCTACCACGTGTCTGATTACTAGTCATTCATTTGTTGAACGTTAATGATGATTGTGTGCATGGGTTTGTACTATACGATAATGACATGCATAACACACATAGCCCGGGTCTCTGTGTTGGCCTATGTATTGCCATACTGGCCGTGTATTGAAGCTATTGGCCTCTACTTTTAAAATCAAAGAACAAGCCTCTCGCTACAACTACCTTCAACTCCCGAAAAGCCGTTCATGTCAAATGCATACTGTGGCTTACGTACAAGTTCTGTGTCAAAATAAGAATATACACAAAATAATACAAACCACATTGTCTGCGCGAAGACAGGTACAAGGATTGTGAGTAAAACAAGTTTCCGTGGCGCATAATTGCATGACTAAACAAGAGAGGAAATGTACATATAACGTAACGCTGAGGCGCCTTCGCAAAATCATTTTTATCGTGGAAAAGCAATAACTAGTAAATATTATGAGTGTGTGTCTGTAACCTTAGTTATCCAGCATGCAAAGCGCATGCGCCTTATTATATTGTCATCTGTGGCCTGTCTGGCTCAACGATATTTTTCCACACTATCTCACAAACGGCACAATTTTCGGAAAAGTTATTGAACATAAAATGTGTATTTTGATTTTTTCTACAACTTTTGTCTGAAACATCATTCTAAGAAGAAGTAGGCATATCATAAATACATAGGTCTTCACGTAAAGAACCCATTATTCTTGTCACATTTTAATAAAACTTTAATTTTCTGGACAGATTTTCGAAAAATCCTGAAATATCAAATTTCATGGAAATAAGTCCAAAGGTGGTCAAGTCGTTCCATGAGGGCGGACGGAAGGACATACGACGTTAATAAAAGACGAAGTTAATAGTCCCTTTTCGCAATTTTGGGAACGCGCCTAAAAGCCTTAGAATATCCCTCATACAGCCACGATCTGGCGCCCAGCGTTTATCACCCGTTTCCAGCGCTGAAACAAAATTTGGAGACAATTTAATATGACCGCCATGTGGAAACATTTGTGGTAGGATGGATGATAACACAGGAGACGGACTTCTGTGAACAGGGAATAAAAAAATTCTTCCCGCGATAGGATAAATCCTTAATAATGGACGAAGTGTGTGAGACAATAATGGTATAGCAGCATAATCAATTCTGAACTATTCTTACCAGATATTAAAATAAAGAATCCAAAATACATAGGTTGTATTTAAATTTATTTTGTGACCACTGTTGTACAAAGCAGTACGGTGCTCTAAAAACTGTAAAAAAAATGCAGATATACATTATTGAAAATTACTCGTATTACCTTTCAACATGTAGACTCCAAGCTGACACTTGAACAGGACTGTCGGACAGTAATTTCTTACTGGACACATCGCTTGTTTAAGAAAGAATCTCTTTGTTTCAGCTACGCATATTTTCCCTTCAATTGTTACATCGGAAGGTCCAGTTCACGGCCTGCGGCTTCTTTCCTCTTGACTTCACACTGCTCTACTCGGTGAGAACAAGTAACAGTCTTTCGGAAAATGCATAGTTACTTATCACAAATAAAAATATTAATCACGCATGGTAATGTACGTGTAGACCTACATAATAGAATTGCGGTTTTTGAGTTTTAATAAAATCTTTCACAGGAATATTAATAATTTTAAAATTTAATTTAAGGCCTTAAGTAAAATAGCCCTTAAAATGAATTTGCAACTTGGACTGATAATTCGTAATGCGTATATAAGAGAAGTGTTGAATATCGAGTTTTCTTTCCACCCAAAAACTGTTGAAGCAAGCAGCGTAAAAATTCAATTCCCGGCTTTTCGCCATAATACAAGGTATATCTTATCACCAAAATCTGTAAGAAGACTGCAAAAGATATAGACCTACATAAACTTACGCCCCTTAAGTACAATGGCCCTTAAAACTGATTAAACAGACTTCACAAAATTTAACTAACACGGGTTTACCATACAGAGTTTGGTTGAAATCCGTCACTTCGGCCTTTCAAATACAGGCAGACGGAAGGATGGACATGAACGGACCAATAGGTGGATTTTAAAATGTATTTGCAACACATCTGAAAAAAAAAAGTAGATATCAAGGTATTTAACTTTAATTGTAAACATTTCCGAAAAATATATATCTGTATTCAGTGTAGTGTGGTTTTTATGCAAACTGTGTGGGTTGCAGATTGTCGGAGCGGTGACAACATACCTGGTGATTCTGATACAGTTCCAGATAACCCTTCCAAACCCTCATCACAATGAAACATCTCATGGAGCGGGTACGGCATAATGGCAGACACTTTGGTGCCTTCAGTACTACAAATATAATTTAATTTAATCATTCTTGATACCCCAAAACCATTCATCATACACAATTCTAAACGCTGAAATATCAGTGTTCGAAAAACTGTCTTGTTACAAAGTTCGAAAAAGAACAGAAAATCCTATTGGTGGATCACAATGACTGCGGCTTAAATCTGTGCCTGAACCCATCTGAGAACACTGCTGACGCTTCTGGCACAATCTTACAAGCTAGTTAAGAATGTAATGATACGTGTATGCACGTCTGTGTAAAAAGTATTAGCATAGTGATTCTTTTCCATTGACTATGTACTTCAATGTAATTATGTGAATAAATTTCACCTTCTTTTCTTTTTCTTTTCACTTTCTTGCTTTTAGTTTTGAAAGAACACATACTACTACTGTCTTACATTTGAATATTCAAGAGGAAATTAAAATGTACAATACTCTGCCTTGGCTACTTAGAGTTCCCACAGGCTTCATTGCAAACTCATTGTTTTGTGGGGATCGTTTCTCCGATTTAAATAGTAACTGAGAACTGTTATGGGTACGGGTGGCGCAGCTGGTTGGGGCACTGCGCTACAAGCCGGAAGGTCGCGGGTTCGATTGGGATTTTTCACTGACTTAATCCTTCCGGCCGCACTGTCGACTCAGGAATATCTCCTGGGCTAAGGGCGGCCGGTGCGTAGGCTGACAACCTTACCACCTTCATGTGCCGACTGTCTAGAAATTCTGGGAGCCTCAACCTCCTGGAGCCCTAAGGGCCTATCCAGGCCTGCAATGGGATAGCTTTACTTTTTTCTTAGCTGAGAAGTCTTAGGGTCGTCGTACATTAGTTTCAGAATTCTGTGATTGTGCTGGTATTTCAATTGTGTTTTAAAGTTGTCCATTCCCTGCATATTTAGATCAACGTATTATATCAACTAAATGCACATTAGTAGTTACCTATGAGTGATAAACACGTAGCTCCGACGTGTTTCGGTACAGGAGTGTCATCTTCAGGGAGCACACAGTATGCCAGGTTTAAAACCAATTGCCAGTGATAAGCTGTTGAGATTCCACAGTCTGTGGGAGGTAATCGATGGTCCGTGGTAGTCTGCAGATGGTCTGCAGCACGGTGGATGTGTTGCTGCTTCTGGCTCCGATACGCGACACAGTGTCAACACAGGGACACGACGCACCTTGAATCGAGATACGCACAGGAGACCCAGAACGATTAATGCCACAAACTAGAAGTTTCTACTACCAGCAGCAACAATACTTTTAATTTGTATAACTATTTCTTGTGTAAGAAATGTTTTAATCACATTTTAACCAGTTTTTAAAAACAGCACAGTTGTACCTTTTATACATAAATGACATGAACAGCGGAGCCTACTACTGTGGAACCTTATCAATAACAGCTTAGATACATCAGCTGTAAACTGTGCAGATACATTGAAAAATTTTTGAACTCCATAATATTATATTCATTGGTCATCAGTTTTGATATGTGGCCACCCTGATTTCCGTGTGACGTTCATTTGTTTTATGAACGACGTGGAAGTGCAAGCAGTTGCAGAGTAGCAAATGACGAACGTTATGCAGTAGTGTTGTGTGGTATATTGTCTTGGGGACGATTACAGAATTATGGCACCAACACGCAGAAAACAGGAAGGGTTGTTGGCTCGTGTCAATTTTCCGCTATATACGTTACAAATGCTGACCAGTCGTCACGTGTTGGTTGGTGGTGGAGGAGGTTCTTCGAGTACTGGTGTTGCTAATGGATTTGTGAGTGTTTGAATGTGATATATATTGGGTGTGACATGAAAATTTACCACATTGTTAACCGCGTTTGATTCTGCACACAGAAAGCTGTGAGTCTACACACAGACAAGCCCAAACTATAACCTTCGCTACCACACAGAAATGCCGTATGTTGGGAAGTATGTCAGGATTACTTTTGGAATGAGATAAAGGATTGATACGCATATAACCCCTAACCTTAACGTTAAGTCTTCGGCCTGGTCTCTGTTATTCACAGGCAAACCGAAAACCTAACCTTAAGGCTTCATCTTGTTCTGTACACACATACCCAAACCACAACCCCGGTTACTGTATAAAACACCTTGTAGGATTACAAGACATGATAGGATGTGGAATGGTTAGTGAATGAAGAACTGGAAACTTAAGGAATTACAAAAAATCAAATTCAGTGAACTTGTAATTAGTGTGTACCAGAGTGAAGTGTGGGTTAGGCTTTGTGATTTTGTGTGTGTGTGGATAAAGCCTTAGCCTCATTTCGACCACTGATCCTATCATTTGCAGTGAACTAACGTACTACAAGGGTAGGCTTTCTGTTTGTGTGTGTAAGTTGTCAATAGTGAATGTTGGCAACCAATGAATCATATGCTGTAACAGTCTGTGATTGAGATACTTCAAAGACCATTTCCTAATATGACACTAATAGCAGGGTGCAAATTTCAATAGATATTATCATTGCGTTGGCATGTTTACTTTCAAGTATTGCCTGTGTTACACATACAACTGTCATTTAAAATGCTCATGAGTAATGTAAACAGTTTGGTAAGACTAGCAGAATAACGTGCTAGACTATTATACATTAGATCCAGTTACTGGTTATTTAATTCCAGGAAATTTTTGAGCTGTCTCATGATGGGGAAAGGTTTGTTGCTGAGGAGGTTGTGCGTTATGAAACTGGCCGCAGTGTTGTGATGAATTGTGCATGTCACAGTGATGGGAATCGCACATTCCTTGTGGCTGGACAGGAAAGCCACTGTCAGCTGTATCACGTCAGTATGGAAGTTATTCATCTAGATAGTGAGGATGTCATCAAATCAAAGAATGGTAATATTCTTAAATTGGAGTGCTCTAGTCTGTAATGTGGGAGCCACTTATTGCTGTCTAGCCTGTAACTTTTTACAAATGTTTATCCGGTAACACCTCGGAAACTGTTAGTTGTTCAAAACAATACTTTATTAAAATGGTAATGTTTCATCTATGTATATATGTATATATCATGATGAGCATAGGGATGGTTCTTGTAGTGTTGGTTTGCCATTTAACCACCTGACGAGGCTGTTAGCTGGAGAGAGTTTTATTGCATTCAGTCACTGTGAAAGCTGAAGTATATGTATTGGGGTTGTGTGTTCATAAACCAAGTGTAGGCTGTGGGTTTGTATGCCTATACACCAAAGTTAGGCCCTTGAAACTAATATTACCCTTTATTTTACAGTGTCTGCAAATGTTTGCATCATTTATCACATTCTGAACTGCTTGGACACATTTGTCACCTATATTTGTAACAATCACATACATGCATTGTGGTTGTTTTCACTGTTGGCAACCCTGATTCCATTGGATGTCATTTCTTGGAACACAGATTATACACTGTAAAATAAGGTATGTAAATTATGATTATATTAACACGTTCAGCCTTGAATGTTGTTTTTGTTGCAAAACATTTTCCAGTTATTGGTGAATGCATAGTAGTAATTCACTGGTGCAAGAGAAATAAGTGGGTCATGTATTCTTGACTGGGTCTTCTGTATTCGGATCCCTTGGACTACTGTACAAAATGATAAAATATGAGAAATTGGTATGACTTACCCTCTCCACTATCTACTCTACTCTCCTCTCCATGTTCCACCATCATCACTCTTCTCAGCACACCATTCATGCTCCATCTAGGACCGTGGTTTTATCTGGTATTACTATAGCTTTAGGTGAAGTATTGCTTGAGTGCGAATGGTGTACTTTGTGACATGGTACACAGACTTTACCAAGGTCTTCTTTACTTGCAAAATGACCCATGGTTTTGCGATAAACGCGTAAATATAATCTCATTTATGCCCATGAGTAAAGTACAGTCTTACCTATGCCAGGTTTTACAAAATTCCTAAGAGCTCAGCAGCATTGTATGCAGATCTCTTGTACTGAATTTTACCCAAATCATACAATAAATGTGGAAAGTAGGAATAGATGTTTATTTACTGCACCTTTAAATAGAGTATGGCTTTCATGGCGCCAATTTTCACAGAACTCGCAATTATTCGGTGACATTGTATGTGAAGATTTTCCATACCAAATTTCACGCGAATCTGTCAAAAATATTGAAGGTAAGGGTAAGAATTTGTTTGTGCCCTCAAATAAAGTATGGCTGTTTTTCAGCTGATTTTCACGAAACTCATGCTTGCTTGACAACGTTTTGTTAAGTCACTGAAAATCTGACATATGGTTTGGTTGCTGATACTGCATCATGGACAGATGGAGGTGATCTCCACATAAGACATTTTTTCCATTTTTCACTTCAGAAAGAACACCTAATAACTGATGTAAATTATATGCATGTGTACATGACCCTTTTTTTTATTGATGGGGAAAAAGGGAAAACTGATAATCTGGTCCATAATAGCATCCCAACTGTTTTCCCTTGTGACATGGAACTGTTAACAATTGTACAAGCACCAGCATCTTAGAAGACTGTTATTTGTGTAATAGAAACAACATTACTCTGAACATGTTATTATAATTGTCAACATGTGTATGTTAATTTAGGGCATGGAATTCACATTGCCGTATTGGAAACCATATGAAATCAGGGCTGTCAACATTGATAGTGATTAATGGTTGTTTAGGTAAGTAAATGATGTGTCTGGGGAGCCTAGGTATCTGTCACTCCATCTTTTATTTCTGGATGCAAACCAAGGCATTTCACAAGCAGAATGTTCAGCTGCTTAGTGGGATTTCTTATGTTTGATTTTGAATATCTGTCAATAGAATTAATTTTGAGAGACGAAACCCTTTGTCACCAAAATCAAAATGAACACGTGACCTTTGTGATTTTGGAAGCAAGACACACTGAAAGCTCAGTTTAATGTTTATCTTCCTACGTGGACATATGCTGGTCTCAAAAAGTACTGGCAAATGGCCTGGCATGCCATATGCTGGTCTGTGTGTGGAAATTTAAATGTCCATGCTAAGTGAGCAAAACTCTAGGTGGCACAGGATACACTTGGCATTTAAATCTCTTGGCTAAAGTTTAAAAACATTGTTCACCTGATGGCCCATATAATTATTCAGGCTACATTTGTTCACTTCATTACTAATCACTCAATACCAGTTTCAGAGTCTACTTAAGTTTGCTAAATAGTAATATTAAGTAGCTGCTGAGCTGCAAAATATTGCACACAAATGTGTACTTGAGTGTCTCTTGCTTGAGGTGACTGATGTCCTCAAACTAGTTTGTATAAGGAAAGATATATTCCATGCAATGGGCACAGTTGCACATTTTCTAACAGCCTGTAACCATCTGCTAGGTCCAGATTTTTTGTGTGTGCTGTACAAACATCGGCCATTCAGGTTATCCTTGTGTGGAATGTAGCATCATGTAGTCTTAGTAGATGTGTACTGATGTTTCAGAGGAACCAGTTGCCTACATAATCAGGATATATGAATAAGCCATGTAGAGAAAAACAGTCAGTTATAAGGGTAGGAGAGAGAAGGACTGTGGCTAACAGCAACCCAGTGCATCCCATGTGGCTTACTTGTCTAGTGGGAGCGTGCAAGCAGCAGGTTCTGGTGAACATCTGCCACACAGTGTTACATCCCAGGAGACAGCAGTTTTAATACTGAATGCTGTGAAAACCACAAATCTCATGTCAGCTGTTATACTCCACATTACTTTCCATAAATCTCATGTCAGGTGTTTACTCTGCAGATTGTTTCCACAAATATGTCAACTCTTTATACTGTGGGTTGTTTTCCAGATGGGGATGACAGTACTGTGAGACAGCGCAACAAGAAGTCACCAATAGCAGACAGTGAAGAGAAAGTGGACAGAAACAGCAACTCTTATAAGCGCCTTAAATTCCAAATAAAACCCAATGATAGCATTCAGACAGATTTTAGGTAAGTGCTGTAGATGGTAATAGTGGTCAGAGGTCAGAGTAAACTATTACAACACAAAGTTTGGTGCACTGCAAAATTTATGTGTATAAGCTCTTAACTATATACAGTACAACCATGATTTTATGTTTTTGTGGGGCCCACCTAAAAATAGCATAAACTTGGGGAAACATTGTTCTTATGGGCATTTGGACAGGACCGTACAAGAAGTTTGTCAAATTCTGGAAAACGCACGTGGGAATATAAAATCGGGGTTTTCTGTAGCCCTGTACCTGTGTGACCCACAGAATCTGAGTATTCCTAAGCTCTGATTACTTGTCTGAGTTCACAAGATATTTACATCTGCTCGTGATAGTGGCGAGCCAGACATCTTGCACATGGCAACACTGCATGAATCTGAATGGCTAGCTTGCTGCAAGTGACCATGCCTCAAATGTCAGACGATGTGAATCCTGGAATGAGAGCATTACAGTTTATAGTAGGTTAAGTTAGGCTGCCCAGATACCGCCTAGGCCACATGTAAAGCACATAGTCAATATGTGACCACATTTTGAAACAGACCTCTCCAGTCTTATTTTTATTGTAATGTGGTGAGACTTGCTTTCATGCAAGGCACGAGACATGCTAAAGTTACCTATACAATTTATTTTAGATGCCTTAGTCCTTCTATGAATAGTGCATGAAGGGGTAAAAGGATGAGTTTCTGCAGGGCTTCCATTATGCTACAAAACCAGAACTGTCCATCTTATGGCAATACATACTTAGTATTGCTTGACAACCCAGAGAAACTGAAACATTTCACAATATTGGAGCACACTGGACTAGAGACTTAACCCTTTTGCTGGCAGTGAGGTCTTTTAAATGCTATCAGTACTCTGGCAATTAAAAATTTATAACAGTTTTTTGAAGGAAGTGTCAGACTGTCTGGAATAATATTAAATTTTTATGTGCCCGTTTAGAAATTTTTCTTCACGTGGTATTTGAGGAAACTTGGAGTTTTGCAAATTGCCATGCGACAAGTCTCACACATAACACGTGTTTGTTTTCTTTGTTTATGTACTGAACAAACTCTACATTTTCTCGTGGCTGCACTCATATGGCATCTCTAGAAAGCTAGACACATGATGCCATTGTTTGTTCCAGTGAGGATGAACCTTTACAGCGAATTGTGCGAATTGGGCGGTCAGGAAAGCTGATGGCCACAGGTGGTACTGATGGACATGTTCGTCTCTGGCAGTTTCCTTCACTCAAGAAGACAATTGATATTTCTGCTCACAGTAAAGAGATTGATGACCTGGACATCAGCCCTAATGAGAAGCTGGTATGGCATTGTTCAGTGATTGTTTCTTGGGGTATCTACTGTTACAAGCTAATAGAAAAGCAATCTTTTATTTTACTCTGTGGTGGCCAAAAGTCAAATGATAATGATGGCATTTAAATCTGATCGGACAAATACAGTAAAACCCCGATTTAATGTTCCCGCATTTAGTGAAATCCCGGATTTAGTGATGATTTTTTCATGTCCCGACAATAGCTCCATATAAACAATGTAACCTCTGTTTAATGAAAACCTCGATTTAGTGAAATATATTCTAATCCCCCAGCAATTCATTAAATAGGGGTTTTACTGTATATATGTTATAGTTGCAATCAGCATAAGAAATTTCAAAAAGAATTTATTAGTACATTGATACCCTGCACATCATTGCCTCAATGTCATAATCATTAATACATTATAACCCAAATGGAAATGGGCTCATCATATGATGAGGTGACATAATATTCACATACTAATTTATGGCGTTTATCACGTGAGTTTCTGTTGTTTTTCACATTGGCAATGTTAGGTTTCCATGGAAACAAAGTGTCATCACTCACAAACCAAAGGTCTGTCATAACCATGGAAACCAAGGTGTGACTCAATCACACAGTTTCTCTCCAAGGGTGTTATATTTGTTAGTTGCCATATATCATTGAAAACCCCCACTAAACACTCTGTAGTCCAATCATTGACGGTGCAAATCAAATGGATGACTATGATTAAAGCTAGTGATATGTAAAGCATGGATACTGGATTTGCATTAAAATTAGAAATCTTTGATAAACAAATGTTACAAAAGTTTCAATAAATCATCTGTAGAATAGTACAGTAGAGCATGTGATTATGACATTAATAAAGTTATTAAGGAAAGGGTTTGCAGGGCCTGACAAATGCTTTATCTTAGTAAGTCTGGCCTATTTTGGAAATGTGTTACTGCCCCTCACTTGATTTCTAGTTAGTACTACTGTAGTGCAGGCAAGGTCCAAATGTTGTAGTTAGAGACTTAAAAGTAGATAAAAACCAGTCTGTAAAGTGAGTGTGATTATTATAGCAACTAAACATCTGAATTGTGCAGTTGTGTGTTGTGTGTATGAACGTGTGTTTGTGTTTGCATTCGTACATTTGCCTTCAGATAATATTTGCGTACAAATAACTTTTGTTATGTATTTTTTATGGTTAACACCCTGAAACATTTTGTGTCTCCAAGGTGTCATAGCACTTGAACATGTGACTGCCACTGCTAAGATAGAGGTGAGACAAAGGACAGACGTCTGTCCACTGTTGAATGTTTCTTTGTGTGCAGGTAGTGAGTATATCAAAAGATGGCCTAGCAATTGTCTGGAGTGCCGACTGTGGCAAGAAGATGCAAGAATTGATATGGAGTGCTCCTGAAGGCTCCAAGTACCTGTACAAGCGATGCAGGTAGTGCCACCAACCTCCTGTCACATTTATTTTTAGGTTGTCCAATCTGTGCTTTTTTTAGATCAATGTATTCATTTTATTGTACCAACTAAATGCACATTATTAGTTACATATGGTTGTTAAAAACACAGCTCCGACATGTTTTGGTATACAAGCGTACCATCTTCAGGGAGCACAATATGCCATGTTTTAAACCAATTGCCAGTGATAAGCTGTTATTTAAATAATAGCTTATCACTGGCAATTGGCATTATTTGTTATCCCATTTTAGCAACATGTTCAGCTTGTCCATGATCTGTCTACACAATTTGGTGACTTGTATAAAACACAAACGTTCCTACTTATGTAATATTCTTCATTTTCCACTTACGAGTACTTGCAATTGTTGTTCAAAATTATGACAACAGCTCATTACAGGTCACTCCAACCCCACTATGTATATTTTGTGCCTTAGAATTCTTGTGCATCAGATATCCTCGGAACTTTAATATGTCAAACAGTAGTTCCTTTTTGATTTGCCGTGACCAGGTTTGGCTTGGTTGAAGGGGATGTGAACAACATTCGATTGTTTGTGCTGGTAAATCCTGTGGGCAGACTAGGAAGGCAGAAAGCATTTCTCCAGCTGTGGCTGCCAGAAGATGGTTCTTTGAAGAGGGCTGTGCCATGCAATGACAGCTTGTCAGCATTGGCAGTGTCAGATGATGGGAGGTTTGTTGCTGTGGGTACGATGTTTGGTGGCAGTGTGTCGGTGTACACTGCCTTCAATTTGCAGGTACAGTTCCTTATCCACATTATTTTTGTGAGTCTCTCCAGGGTAATTCTGAAACAGTATCTTTCTTACATTATCTCTCTTGACCTTAGCTGGAAGGTGTTTATGTAGTTTGTGGGTGGTACCCAGTTTCATAGCTTGGTACTGAGCAAAATGCAGTATTTGGACTGAGGCAGGATAATTAAGTGGAGAATGAAAAATTTGATTTGCATGATCTGCATTTTTACACTGTTTTGTTAAATCAAGGACTGAGTGTTTCATAGGTTAATGTATTAACTCACATAGTTTATGCGACTACTTTTTGACAAATTTCAGAAAAGAAAATGCCATGTTTTGCACCCGTGTTTGTTTACAAATGTATGAATAGAAGCAATTAAAACATGTAATATGTACCTTTTGTACTGCGTACATCCCCCCCCCCCCCCGGCCCAGTTTAAAAATTATTGCTTTGAACAGACAAGTATTAGGCTTGAGGTCTTCGCTCTTCTGGGATCCATGCAATGCTGATTGGTAGTTAGTTGCTGACATTTGAGGACAGTCTGTTGGTTCCCTCTTCAAAGGCGAAGCAGTCCAAGAAGAATTCTTGGACTGCTTGTCCCTTGAAGATGGGACCAACAGGCTGTACCAAAACTTCAGTAACTAACTACCAGTCATTGCTGCATAACATCCCAAAAGAGTGATGACCTCATTTACACCGTGGCAGAAGCCTGAAATCACGCAAAGTAATTAGGCTTCTGAAGTAACACAAAAGCATTTACACATGTTCAGCTACTTACAAAATACGGGTATGAGGACCTACCAGTGCTTTTCAGCATATTGAGGCACACAGGAGTGTAGACAAGCTAAGACGTCATACATACTGTAGGATAATTCTTGGAATTAGTGGTGTCCATGGACTTTTTGTTATTGGTGCATGTACTGTAGGTGTTAGCAAAGTAAAGGACTTACAGTCAAAATAAACACTGGATTTGTAGTCAGCTTGTTAGATTTCACATCTGGTTTCCAGCTTCTGTGATACACTTTAACCCTACATGGGAGGAGTTGTCTTTTTATTGAATGTGAGTGATTAGTCAAAGTGTTTAGTTTTTTTTTAAAGTTTGTAAACCAAGTGAAAAGGGACAGCCTTTTGTGACATTATGTCATGTCATTGCATCTTTGAACTTTTTATCATGTGACACATTTAAAATCCTCATACCTACCCACCTACAGATTAGTTTCAACTTAAATGCTTAATTCTTTAATTGATTATAGTATGTCTTATTTATTACTTTTTTATCTGTAAACTTTGAGTAAAATCTTCCATTCTTAAGAGTGAATCCTTTTACCCACAGTGTATGAAGCATTGAAACAACTGTTCTTTATGTACACCATTTATTAGACATTCATAAGCCATTATTTTGGTTATTTTTTACTTGTTCGAGTTTGTTCATCGTGTAAGTATTTACAGTAAAACCTCGTTAATTCGAAGTGTTCGGGACCAAGAATTCGGGCTTCAAATTATATGATTTTGAATAATCTGGTTTTTTAAATTCACACTTATCTGTTATAAGGTTAGTTAAAATCATGACATAACATTGTCCTATGGTTCTCTTATATAGCAGCGTAGTTATATACTCATTTTTTCGTTATTTATTTTGTACACACGTATAACGTAATGTACTACAATTAACACCGAAAAAGCTTGCAAAAAATGTTTGTGTTTGTCAAACTTAGATCGGTGTTTATTTTCATTATTTCTTAAAACAGGAGTCGATTGATCTTTGTTTAAAACTGTTTGTTTACACTTTTGACAAGATCTTGCAGTTCATCCATAGCTTTAACAAGTCTGTCATCTGCGTCACTCACATTTACTACCAAATTCAGCACTGACAACGCCATTAGAGCATCTTTGCGAGGGGGTTGGGCGAGGAGAGGCCGGGTTTCCTCCGTCTTCTCCTCTTCCTCGCCTACCACGTGCTCTGAGCTAGGGCCAGGACCATCCAAACTTGTCAGCTGATAGTGGTTGTTGGGACAGATTTGTTGACATTCAGAAATTCTTTGAAAGTACCAGGGCAGTCAATATGGTCTTGCAGTTCCACCCATTTGCAGTTTTCTTCATCACTCTCAGTATTGTCTGAACTTCCAGGGCCGAAGCCATGTTTCGCAAGGCAGTTTTGAATTACTGCAGGTGTGATGGATTCCCGTGCCATGGAGAAGCCTCGCATGGCATCCAAGATGTTCCATTTCCTTACTTCTGCAGGCACATCCCTTTCTATTTCTGGCAACAATAAATGCACATGATGCCTTCAGTATGCTCATTTCATACAATAAATTATGCCCGGGTCCAGTGGTTGCATATAGCTGGTGGTGATTGCCAGTAGGTACAAGTGGCGCACATGTTTCAATCAATGTAAGGCCCTCGCTGTTGTGGGCAGCACACTGATCCATTAACAGAAGCACTTTCCTGTTCTGGCAAGTCATTTTCCTCTTGAAAGAGACCAACCACTCTCTAAACAATCTTCCAGTCATCCATGCATTTTTGGATGATTTGTATTCACGTGGATAATGCCTGCAATGTTTCGAGCAACGTGTCTTTTCAGACTTTCCAACAATTAATGGACGTAGCTTTTCGCTACAATCTGCATTGCAACATAACAAGAACGTCACACGGTCTTTATACGCCTTCCCTCTCTGGCACTTCTCTCCCTATAACAGTAGAGTTCTCTTTGGTTGTGCATTATAAAATAGTGCCATTTCGTCCAGACTGAAAATGTCCTTCGGTGTATACTGGGTGAGGATTGGTTTCGCATCCTCTTGCCACTTCTCTGCTGAATCCTGGTCTGCTGAAGCACCTTCTCCACTCACTGAGTGCCATGTAATGTTATGTCTGTCTTTGAAACACTGCAGCCATCCGTTGGAGAATTTAAAATTAATGCCCATCTTCAGGGCTATTTCATCAGCCGTCACTTTCACCGTTTGTCCATCCACTGCAAGCCTGTTCTTTCGAGCATGGCAAAACCGCTCAAACAGCTCGTGTTCCATATTGCCATGTTTTGCGCTACGAATCATGCATTTCAAAACATTGCGCCCTTGCAAAGCCTGCTATTCAATAGAATACCAATTTTTTAAATACGTTGATACAGTGGAGAGTGGGATTCCATAAGCCTGGGCTATTTCACTTTTACTTCTTTCATTTTTGTCCACTTCTCTGATCACCTCCAGTTTTTCTGCTATTGTCTTTCCTGTGTTTCTTCTTGTCTTTTCACTCATACTTTCTGCGCTGTGTGGAGTAAACAATTCAAATAAAATAATGTGATTGACGTTGTGGCACTTTTCCGTGTATGAAACACGTGCTTTCTTCACCTTGACTGTCATGGCAGGCAGCAGCACACGTTATGACTCATTACATTAAAAGTCCTATACTTTGAGCTGGGGAATGACATTTGCATTGAATTAAGTGATACTTTGAATTAACCGATATCGTATTAACGAGTTTTTACTGTACTTCTTCTTTTAATATAACTCTGACATAATCTTTAGAATAGACTGTATGTAGTAAATTTTTATAATGCATCATAAAATTCACTTACTGTATTGTAACACAGCCGCGTGTTTCAGGATATGAATAGCTGTATTGATCAGTCAGAGGCTTCTGCTGTTGTTGAGGAATTCAGGCTTTGGTATTGGAGTCCATGATTTTATTCTCAGATATATTTAGTTCAAACAGACAATTGTAACTGCCCCATTAATCCTTTGGCACCTATTGTCAAGTATACCTGTCACACAGTGTGATGCTCAGAATGTCAACATCAGATTTAGGTGCCAGCATTTAATGGCCTTTCTTATGCAGCCTTCATTTAAATTCTGGTCTCCTGCACATCACATCAGGTATTTAATTTTGTCACCAAAAGGTTAACTAAACACAGAGACAGATTACTCCACTTAGCTTATGATTTCCATTTAAATCCTATCTGTTGGTAATAAACAGTAGTGTTACAACTACTAACCTACCTTTCCTGTTGAGCTGAAATAATTGAATGTTGTCACTGTACAAAATATTGCTTACTTACTTCTTGACGGTCATAGAGTCCTACGTAAAGTTACTGAAAGGCAAGAAAATGTGTGGTTTTGCAGAGAGTATTGCACGTTGAGGGAGCCCACAGCATGTTTGTAACAGGGCTTGAGTTTCTACCTGTGGCATCAGAAGGCCCACCAATTACCAGCTGTGCCGAGGTAGCTGTCTTAAGCATCTCTGTTGATAACCGTGTCTGTATACACAGTCTTCCCTTCAGAAGTAAGTACAGGTTTAGGACAAGCTTATAAATGTGATGCATTTAGTTTAATCCACAACATAATAGTTTGTCTGACACTGTTTGTGCCTAAATAGAAGTTACTTTATTGCTGCTGCTGCTAAATTGTGTTACAGAATATGCCATCAAGACTGTCCAAGAGAATCTGTTAGAATTAGAATGGAATGGCTTACAGGATACTTGTTTACATTAATGATAATATTTGTACAGGGAGAATATAAGTACTTTAAAGAATAACACATTTTTGTACAAAGTAGCAAAAAATTGGTCTGCAAATAAATACACACACACGCACCCACACACGCGTTTGCGTGTATGTACAGGATGGGGCACGGAAACCAAGTGTTTTTGGAATAATCAGAAAATCGTTAGTTTTTGCTGTAAAAAAAATTTATTGGTAGAACAACATTTGTAAGAACATAGCATTTCATAATAATCATGAACGGAAAATTAAATCTGGCATGTGATGTCCGTTTTCGTTGACGCATTGTTGAAGGCGTTCAAGAAAATTGGCCTCCACTCTTTCCAGCAGGTCTTTGTTGATTTGGGTGATTTGTTGACGGATCGCTTCCTTCAATTCATCTAATGTATGGGGCTTGTCCTCGTAGACACGTGACTTGAGGTACCCCCATAGAAAAAAATCACATGTGGACAAGTCAGGGGACCGAGGGGGCCATAAAATGTCAGCAAATCTCGAAATGAGACGTTTGGAAACAGGGGGCGAAGAACAGCCATTGACGCTCTGGCAGTGTGTGCCGTGGCCCCATCTTGCTGAAACCACAAATGTTGACGATCAATACGCCTTCTTTGTAACTCAGGGATGAAAAAGGTGTTCACCATCTCAGTGTAACGCTCAGATGTTACGGTAACGGTAACCCCATTTTCTTCAAAAAAATAGGGACCGATGACGCCAAACTTTCCCACCGCGCACCAAACTGTAACCTTAGGGCTATGCAGTGGTTTTTCGTGGAGTTGTCGCAGATTTTCAGCAGCCCAATACCGATAATTTTGTTTGTTGACAGCCCCATTAAGGTGGAAATGGGCTTCATCACTCATTGCCACCATCATGTTTTCATTCTGCTCATAAAGTGCAAGCATTTCCTGTGCAAAATTCAATCGTTGGGGGTAATCCCTTACATTCAATTCCTGCACAATCGCTAACTTGTATGGGTGAAAATGTAATTCTCCATGCAAAATCCGTCTTACAGTAGGATTGCTGATTCGAAGTGCAGCTGAATGTCTCTGAGCAGAGCGGCCTGGGCTTTGCAACATCGCTTGTCTGACCCTTTCAACGTTCTCTGGAGTACGCACAGTACGTTGGGGGCCGGGCGGTTTGTTTTTCATTATTGAGCCTCCTGTTCGAAGAGTGTTAACCCAACGTAAGATTGTGTCACGAGCGGGAACAGAGTCATTTCGATGAATATTGAATCTGCGGCGAAACGCATGCTGAACCGCGGTCACCGACTCGCCACTCCTAACAAAACAATCATACGCGAACATGCGGTGTTCTAGCGTCCACGCTCCATGATGACAACTGAAAGTGAAATGCTATGAGCCAAGGAATGGAATGCCACCTGCCGCACGCCCCTCCCTTTCCTAATGGCCGAGTACTACCCATTCCAAAAACACTTGGTTCCCGTGCCCCACCCTTTATATACACACACACACATACATGTATATACATACTATGTATGTATAAAGGAGCTTGTCACAAAACTAATGTAGCTGCCAAATTGTAATATAACTGTAAGCCATGTACCATATGACAATGTTTAAAATGTTAAGTATTTGGGAAAAACAGTAATGAACAGAAAAGATGTTCATAATAAAATTGGGAAAATGCTATAAATCTGTTGGCTTTCAGAACTTTAAAATGTTTTGTGCACATGTGCATGTGAAATTGTCATTTACTGTATACTTATAGAGTATAAGTACAAGTATTGAAAAACAAAGTGCTGAAAAGTTATTTGGTTGTAGGGTGAAGTAAGGGGAATAGTCATCTAGTACTCGATTGTTAGGACTGTGAAAGGTACGAGTCTGTGATATGGTGGGACATATGGCTAGGATGGAGGAAGCAATGAATGCACACAGCACTTGGGGGGGGAGATGTCTCTGACATTGGCTACTTGGAAAACTAAAAGGATATTGCAAGATCGCTTTAAGATGGGTACTAAGGAGATAGGTTATGAGAAAAGGAGGAGGAATGAACTCTGAGGTTCATGTCGTGTTCAGTTGCAGGCATTTGAATTGGTGGTGAAATCGGTGAATCAGGATGTCACCTGACAGAAGTTGTGTAATTGTTGAAGGTATATCATACATAATTTCTGGACCATAAATAACTGATCAGTGCCACTGATGTTGCTACCACCTCATAAGTTGCATTGGGTTGGCCTTCAGCATTGTATAATGTTCATACCAAGTTTCATGAAAATTGGCATGCTTGTTCAGAATTGAAGTGATGGAATACATGCCTACTTTCTTTCCCTAAGAAGGAAAGTAGGCTAAAAACAAGATATGAGAGATGATTTAGAAGTGCATTATTAGAAGAAAGTATATTAAATTATACATAGGAAAGGTTTGAATATTTAGAAAGAAAGTATGATATAAAGTTACAAGGGAGCATCATGAAATAGTGTACACATACCCTTAGGGGTAAAGGGAAGGAAATTTGATAACACCAAGAATTGTGTGTTCCTTCAGAGTCATGTTTCATGTGATCTGTCTGTTGTAGGCACGCTACCTGTCTGGCTAGTGATCATCCTCATCATCGTGACAATGTTCTGTGCGTTCCTGCTGTGCAGCTTTCTAGGTATATGATGACAAGGGATTTAGTGACAAAATGGTGACATCCAGCTCACATTGTATCTCTTTTTATTCTCTTTACTGTACAGTTTTATCTTTCTGTCTCTGTATGTCAGCAGTTTTCTGCTTGACTAGGTTTGAAGTGAGTTTGACTGGATTCAAGTCACAGTGATGTAGGGAAGTTGCAACACATTGAAACTATTCTAAGTAATTTGTCAGCCATGTATGCAGGTTGTGGTTTATTCCACCTCACAAACTGTAACAGCTGCTCTTTAGTGCAGCGCAGATAAAACTATAAATTCTGTTATTTCAGTAATAACTTAATATCTACATCGTATTTTTGGGAGGTGCAGTGGGAGCTATATTTTCTGGTGCTATGTAATTAGAGGCATTGTCAGGAGCAATGTTGCAACCAGGTGTAAGTTTGGGGAACAGGTTTTGTCAACCACTTGTTAATATTTTATGATGGTAGACCTGAGTCTGTGATTTGAGTCCCAAGGAAGTTGTACCCCTTGAATGAACTATATATTTGCTGCACTATGAACAGAAACTGCTATTTGTGCAAAACTCTTATTCCACCTAACACTTAGAACTTTGTTTTACCACCATCATTTATGATGTAATGGGTGTGAACCCATGTTTCATATCTGTGAACCAAGTGGGTTTCATAGGTCCATTATGATTATCTGTTACATTCCTGAGGCATGCTGCAGAATGTGGTGATATTTTTGCCCTCCATCAAAGTAAGTTCTATGTCCTCTTACTTTGTAAATTTAAAATAAATTTCTTTTATGACAACACAAGATACCTCTTTTCCCAGCAGAGTTACTGTCATCCGTAACAGCACTGAAATATTTTGTATTTCATAACTTTATATTATAGTATTAAGCATTTTCTGTACATGACACACCTGTTGAAGCCATTAAGTACAAAATGTTCTCTTTGGGATGAGGTGTCCTGTGTTGAAACATTCTTCATTGTTCTTTCCACTTCTTCACAGTCTCTTACATGTATGTATTATGCACTGTTCATTGACATTTCCCAAGGCCTTTGCCACTCTTTCAGTAGCTTTGTGCAAAGGAATAAGACTCTTTTTGTTGTCCTCTATATATATTTGTTATACTGCTGGATCTGCCTACTCTGTATGGCAGTTTGTTGTGAAATGATACCATTGCCTGTTATGTGGTTCTTTAACACAGATATTGTACACATGCATTAAAAACTGCTATTCTAAGTCTGTTTTACAGAGCTGTTGAACAGTTTACTGTACACTTACTGTATAGGGCTCTTACACATGGCTAGTCTGCACACTATTAAACATCTGTTCTACATGTTTTTGTACAGAGGTATGGTCACAGCTACTGTTGCTGGTGAAGTGAGTTATTTTCTTATGTAGTGTATGTTCCCTGGGCCCTGCTTATCAACCAGCAAACCCCAAGCACGATCATGAGGTTCCAAAATGACCACCATCACTTAGTGACTTAAATAGGATGTATTATTACTTGTTCTAGGCTACATGTTTCATACTGAGGAGTAAAATTAAATTGTATATTCGCACATAACTATGAATGTTGATTCTTGTGCAGACAGTACAGAAAAATTTGATCTGTTATAATCATGAGTTGATGCTGCATGACCTTAGCAGATGACATAATGTCACCCTTTGCAACCTAGTGGTTAGTATATGTACCACAAGGTTTACACTAAAAACTCTGTATTTTGGCCACATATTGCATTTATGCATTCCATATGATTCTTACAATAAACAAGTGTTTCCCTCTACAGCATTTACTGTTTGGCCTTTCTAATGGAAGCATACTGTGTTGTCTGTGAAATACGAACTGAATCTGTATGTTTCTTGTGGATTTGTTTTAGTTTTCAAAGAGTCAAATAAGTTAATGGTCAGTGAGACTAGGCTATTGGCTGAATGACTGGAGATTTGGGTTTCTGCTCTTTTGGAGACAAAAATTTCCTTCTGCACCATCACATCTAGGCCAGATCTTAGGCCCACCCTGTTATGTATCCAGTGGATACTGGGGGTCTGTTTTACTGGAGGTAATGTAGATGGGTTGTATACCTGACACTCACCTGCATTGAGTGCTGAGGTTAATATATCAACTCTGCTGTGTCTTCATGACATGTTGCATGGTCAATTAAGCACAGGTACAGTTTCATGTAAATCTTACTAGTATATCTGGAAGTCTGTTTGACATGGTACCACAGGGAGGGACAGATTAAAATGCGCAGGTTTGTTGTATTGCCTCTAGCAATTGCCTGTTTTAATCTGTCGTATAAATAGGAGCTGATACAATATTTCTGAAAAGCCTAGGAACCACACACCACAGTGTTTGAAAGCTTGGGCTTGGTAGTTGTAATATGAACTAGAAATTCTTCAGTTTCACTCGAGCTTTGAATGTTTTAGTGCCACAGTTGAGAAGTACTGGCCTGCCAGCCTGCATTAATAATCAGTTTCTACTTACTGCACATATGTCAGAGCAGTGTTATATAATGCAGAATTTCTGGTTTTGTATTATCATATGTGTACCATACATTTGTGAATAAGGTTTTAATAGTTTGATGTTCTGTCTTAGGAACATTTCAGTTTTGCATTGTACTGTGTATAGTAGCTGTGTCTTATTTGCATTAAATGTAGAATAATTTATGATCTGAGTTTGTCTTATTATGCATTTCATCATAGAGTAAAAAAGAATGTCATATGTGGTCATGCCTGTCTCTGTTGTGATGTATGCTCCATGCATTCTAAACTGCATTAGGCCAAGGATGGTAGTGAGCTTCACACTCCTGCTGTGTTTGAAGTAAAAATTAAAAACAATTACAAACTCTAAGTTTGGTACCAAGGCTTGAATGCAGCTTTACCTGACTCCCCTATAGGTGTCCTTGGTGTGAGGCCTATTTAGGCACAGGGACAACTTTACTGTTTTTACGCTTATTTTAAAAAGTGATGATAAATAAATATGATATAAATATTGCACAACATATGAGGCCAGACCTGGCAAATTCTAGATTTTCAAAAGTCTGTGTAGTGGTAATGTTTAACAGATAGTCTACAGAAGGTTTGGTAACTCTATATGGCTCTTTTCAGGTTATGGCATTTTAAGGAAAGCAAGGTAACATAAGAGTTTGTTTACCTGGCTTGGCTGGGGAATAGGGTGACATGAAAAACAATTTTAATGTGGGCTATGATGAAAAAGTAAAGTAAAGAATACAACATACTTATAAAACACTGGAAACAATAAAATATGCAGCATGCTGTTCACCATCCTCCAAGTGTCCAGGAGATCAGCAGTATCAAATGCAGAGGTGGATAAGGTTGCAAGGTTTTCTTTGGTGGTCCTTGTATTTGTGTCTGATGTTCTGCTTAGTAGTGTTCAAATATCAGCCTGCCTGAAACAAGTCTGCCTTTTTCTAATCAGTATTCTGAAGCTCATGAACCTGCATAACTTCCTGCACACTAAAACTTTGTGTTTGCTCCTTCAGTTTTATTAAGGTTTTATTGGATTATTCAGCACTATTCCAGGAAATGTTCTCCTGTTCTACAGTCACATCCTCTTCCTCAGAATATTCACAGCTTTTGACTTCCCTGGATTTGTAACATTGTCAGTGATTTGTTCATATGTAATGGTTTATGGAAGCTTAGACTTATGGAATTGAAGATGATATGTAAGTATTGCTATATATTATTAGTTTTTAGGCTGTTGTAGTGGTGCAGTTGAGGTCTCCATTCTTGTGGGATGTGGTGCCATGTCACTGGATGATTGATGTTCACATCCCAGAAGAACAGAGACGTCAGGGTTACCCATTTATTTCTTAATGAAATGAGAAAGTAGGTATTAAAGCAAGAGCATAGACTGAGTATGTTGGAGCATAGGGTACTGAGGAAGCTATTTGGGCCCAAGTGGGAGAAAGTAACAGATCAGAGAAAACTGCATAATGAGGAGCTTCTTGATCAAATCGAGGAGATGGAGATAGCTGGGATGGCACATATGGGAGTAAAGAGATATGCATACAGGATTTTGGAGGCAAACTTGAAGGAAAGGACCACTGGAATACAGACATAGATGGGAGGATAATATTAAAACATGTCTTAAATTTGATGAAGGATGTAAACTGGATTAATTTGGCTCAGGATAGGGACAAGTGGTGTGCTGTTGTGAACATTGTAATGAAATTCCGGATTCCATAAAACACAGAAAATTTCTTGATTGGCTGAGGAATACTTTCTTCTCAAGAAGTGCACAGCCCCGTGGAGTTAGATAAAAAAAGGAGGCCAAAATGACTGCCTTCGCCAGGATAACTAGGTCTCTTGTTGCGATACCCAGCACGTAGGAATCGTAGCCAAGTTTATATGATCGTATTGCCGAGCAGTGAATACCACGAATTAAAGCAGCTAATACTAAACAAAGTAGAATCTTTGTTCGCAGTGACATCGTCGTAACGGCTGTTTTACCAAATAAAGAACAGACGCCCAACAACGCGTGCGCTTCGTTGGTAACAGCTTTGTCTGACCGGTTAATAGCAGCCTGCTGGAAATCCCAACCTGTCTATAAGCCTACATTAGAATAAAAGTCATATGATTTTCACTTCATCTGTTAATTTAGTTGGTACTACTTTGTGCAAAACATCGTAATTCGGTTAGTTCCTTGATTTCATCCCAGTTTCGCTTGCAATATTTTATTCCGGTGTCTATTTCTTCCTTACCACCTTCCAAAAATGTCTGCCGTCGCGATCTTTCTGCCTAACATCTTGAAATATTTTGTGTGTGTCGAGGGTTTCATGGACTAAACTTTTTTTGTATTACCGACAGAAGAGATCCAACCCAATTCTTGCGAAGGATGTTTTACTTCTATTTACAATACGAAAGAGTACGTGTTACAGCAGGCGCGAACTGGACGCATTTTCTGTGTGGGGCCTAGGCTCGGAGCCGCTAAGGAAGATGGTCTGGGGAGGTGTAAATGAACATTCTTTGCCAGCGGTCATATAATCTTAACAGTAATGGTTAGACCACTACCTGTGTTGTAAAATGTATAAGCACGTAGGTTAATAACACTGAAACGTAAACCTCCTTAGGTTTTGATCGAGTATGTTCGGCGGCGTTGGGGGGGGGGGGGGGGCGTTGAAGCCGTGCAACTCCCGCCCGACGGGATGCATCGAATATTTCAGTGTTAGGTTTCATGAACACTCCTCGAAAATTCGTTAACATCCTTTGCTGAGAAACAGTGTGGTTCGAGACGGAGAGAGATATTTGACTAAAAACGTTAAAACAAATATTAAACAATGTCGAACTCCGCTTTTTTTAAATGTTATGTTGATTTCTAGCGGTTAAAACGAATGTGTAAGAGTTACAAAGCTGCTCGCTTAGGTCAGTTACCTCTACCGGTCCTGGTGTCGTTATGACCTGCATCGAACCTGGCCGCGTGGGCTCAACTCGACAGCTTTCATAACGTTTGAATACTTGGCTGGCTTTCAAAGGCGTGCTGCACTTTTTCTTTAACGTTGGCATCATTAGCAAGCAGACTTGAGAGTGAGCGCCACTGCAGAAATTAATGCAGCTGTATTTGCCGTGATTGTGTGAGAACTTAATGCACATCCGCTGCCTGTGCAAGGCTGTTGGTAGTCTGTTTATTTCAGTATAACCTTACTTAGATTTTATGCGTTAGAACTTTTTTTTCTTGTACATCGTCTTCCTCACCATCCTTACATATTTTATTAGAAGCCGTTTAGTTCCAATACCGGTGTGGTTGTGGTGGTGCAAAGGATCCTACTGCCAGTAATTTAACCCCGTCCGTCCAGTCGAAGGTATCTTAGGACTTTGAGAAAGAGCAAGAAATTTGTATGCCCCTAGCCGGATTCGGAACTGATGTACCATTGTGTAACCGTATGGACATTAATCAATATAGGCTTTGGCACTGTGGTCAGTTGTTTCACCTTCGTTGGTTATGTGTTATTGAATACGATGTGGATATATATATATATATTGAATGTGGGCGTCCTGAACATTCTTGGTTCGTGAGTATGTTGCCTTGGGGGGACTGAAAACCCCGTGAAAAATCCCAGTCAGCGGATTCCCCGGCCGAGAATCGAAATGTGTACTTTCTTATTCGATTAAAGTCGTAAGTGCTCCCACTTGATCTAACCGGCTCGATGGATTTTGGCAAATTCTCCAAAATAAAATTGTCTCAGAAATTGTTCAGCGCGGAAATGTCTGCGAGAACGCGGGTAGAAAGGCCGTTTGAACTGTTACTGAAGGTGGAAATGTCTGAACGTGTCTTATGAGTAACAGGGTTGTCATGTTAGTGTAGCAGTTAAATTTGTGCACAGTGCACTGAAACTTTGTAAATTTCGCTGAAAGTGGAAATTGTCGCTTATGGGTAGGAGTGCCTCCACTCGTGGCAGGAAATGAAAGTAACCTAACTGGACACGAATTTGACGACGGATTCGATTTGCAGCAGGAACGTATTCTTGTGTTTACCAAACGGCTTTGGAGCCCATACATATTCTTGCTCGTTGGATTATGTTAATGAATTTTTATTATCGTTTTGCATTCATTTCGTTTATATGTGTTGATTTTGAAGGGTGTTATTATGTCTTGGTTAGTTATTATTTAAGCAGTTTTAATAGACTGACAGTTTGCTATCTGTTTTGTCCTGGGAGAACGTTGACCGTGGTTAAAGGCTGCCGGAACGTGACTGGTACATCTTTTATATTACAAAGAAGGTCATCCTTCGAATAAATATGTTGTGGTATCGCAATTATATTTTGGGTTTCTAATAAACTTTCTTATTATCGAACTCTTTGCCTGTCCGTGGGTCCCTGATTCAATTTTGGAAAAGAATAACTTATTACAGACACCAATTGACGGATTTTTTCAAATGAAACTCGATAGAAACAGCGCGTCATTGGCAACCTGTCCGTCTTCATTCTGACAACCCTAATATTTCCAGTGCCAGGATACAGAATGATGTATGTTTCTCAGATTTTGGGATGATTAGTGGGAAATGTACAAAGGTTCGGTCGGAACATTTGGCTGCTAGGAAGCAAACCAACTAACCACAGCTACTCTCGTGTAGGATGTCGTCTAACGGACGTTTCTCTGTAAGGAAGCTGGTCTGCCCATATACAGACCAAACGACAGCCGACCCACGTATTCACAGATAGTCGTTATTTCAGAAACTCTCATGGGTAGTGACTCATCTTCCAACCGACCGTCTTGAACACAACAAGTATGCAAAACGTTGATAAAAATATGAAGAAATAGCCCAGGGGGTTTCGTATTAATTACGTCTGGCCTAAGTTTTGTGAATTTTCTGGCCAGTCCTGATGAAATAACAGTCTGGAGTGGTTGGATCCAGTATAAACATGTTATATTGAAATTCTTAAGAAAGAAGTAAATGGAAGAATACATTTTAGAGTCAGTAGGTGGAAAAGATAAATATTTTTTAAACGAATGCATCTAGTGCTTTAGTCTTTATAAATGTGGTAGAAGCGTTGCCCACATTGCGGGTGGAATGATGCAGGTCGGAGCGGCTAGGTTTGATCCTTTTATGCATGAAATTCGTCTAAGTAATATTTAAGAATGAAGTTTTTGTCTCATAGAACATAAACTGCATCCCCATTAGAGAGACTCATCGCTCGACGTTGTTTAAAAATTTATAGAATACCAATAAATTCGATTTCATATGCTCTCCACATACTCACCTTATCATAAATCTTAACATATCGCTCATGAAACAGCAATTTTTCGTAATTTTAATATTAGACATCCCCGTTGGTATGTACATGCAAAAGTATATTTCACTGTTATCAACAGCACAGTCACAACCAACACATACACCTTCAACACGTAATCAGGCTACCGGTTTTAGCTTCAAGGAGCCATCTTCAGGCCTAAGACAGAAACTATGAAAAACAAACTCCATGCATTTTGTAAGAGGAAAACGCCCCTCTTTTTTACAATTACATATATAAAATGTATATCGATATATAAAAAATGTGCTACCTATGAGAAGTGTACCTTAATATGTAAATATAAAAGATAAAATATAAAAGCATATAAGTATAAAAATGTGAATATAAAAGTGGAGTCAGACCGTAATATGTGGATGTATGTGCGGCAGTACTAGGGTAAAAAACCAGTGCCAATCCTGTACGTTACATGAGGATTTTCTTGCGACCGGATAAATTGGTCCTTAAGGTAGGTCACTGTATACACTTTTTCTTGCATTCCTGGTACTTTATGTAGTATCCACGCATGTACGAAAAACTGGGGTTTTTTGTATTTTGTGTGGATACTTTACAGGGGTTTGGGTACTAGGCAGGTATTTTCACTGGTTTTTGTGTTGCTTTAACAGTACTGCTGTATTTACGGGCCTAACCCACACAGTTCTTCAAACTGACATTCCCGCATTGCCAGACTCCTGTAAAATGAGTATCGGGTCTCTTACCAGGGGGTAAAATTACCGGGGTGTGGCGTTGACCACCCACCCCCATCTAGCACCGAGGTTGAAGGAAGAGTAGAGCCTTCATGGCCCGTTCTAGGGCGAACTTTTTTTGAATGTGTAGAATGCATAGTGCTTATAAACATTAAGAACCTTTGTAATGCAAAAATTTACGTATGGAATAAGCATAAGATATAGGCACAAATTTTGCTGCTGTAGACGGAAACAACAGAAACAATTCTTGGAAGACACGTTTTTCTTTCACGCTCCTTCTTATGACCTAATTTCATCGACTAAATATAATAGAAACGTGGTTATAGTAGTGGATTGTAGCATAGAGCGTTCACTTTCAGCTGCCAGAAGAGATCTGAACAGATAGGCGTTGCCAGTTAGCACTCAGATTGCAACTCCGTACTGTTCTTCACTAATGGTATTTTGACAGTGTTCAAAATCACGCCCAATTGCTTTTTAAAATCAGTGATTTCTACTGAACTGCCACAGCAAATACGTGATAACAGAAGAGCAGTTGAACATGGAAGAAAATTTCGAGATTTGAGGTTATCAAAGCAGTGTTGCTGAAAACTCAAGTCTTCGGTAAAATACATTGTGGCGAAGTGTGTGGAAGAAAATTTTATGTAGTATATACCTTTCTGTCTTGGTGTAAAGGTACTACAACACCACTATTAAGGATGTTTTTCTTGTGTCTTGCCATTCGGATCAATCAACAACTAAAGTGATTTACATTTTCAAGGAGGTATTTCGGACGTTTTTCCATTGGTTATTGACTTATCATGTTACTAGCTCATTATCGCAGACATATACAATCATATTATGTATGTTAAGTTATTTATAAGGACATGCAATACGCTCGGAAAGAAAGCTATACTCTATACATTCATAAACGATAAGGTAAAAAGGTAAAGGTCGCCCTATAACAAGCCATGAAGGTCCAGAGGGGGAATAGACGTATAGCTCTACTCTTTCTTGAACTTTACGTTAAGCCACCAGCAACCCAATAGTGTACAGAAATAACTGACACAGAATTTAAAATACTACACAGTTATTCAAAAACACTACACAGTTGCCGACATATATTTATTTTAACTTACATTTTAATGTGTACCATGAATGTATAGCTGATGTAATTTGAGAAAGGTGAGCCCCTGAAGATGAACCATAAATTGGTTCGAAACATGTCGGGCATTTTTTAATAAAAATTGTGTTGAATAACATAAAACAGTGTACATTTGTCGATGTAAGATTTATTTTAATATTTCTTTAACCTTGGGGCTAGATAGGGTGGGTTGTTAACGCCACCCCTCGGCCGCTTTACCCAGACAAAATAGAGCCGGTACCCATTTTACAAGAAGCTGAGTGGGCCTCGGGGCGTATAGGGAAAATCTCGCCCTCACCGGGGTTCTAACTCCGGACCGTTCAGCTCCTAGCGAGTCGCTATACCGACTGCACTATTCTATACATTCATAAGCAAAAGTTTATTCAAATTTTTTCATTTCTATTATTTAAAGGACCATAGGTTGATTTCTTTTGAAAAGACCCTTTTTAATACATGTGTTATTTGTTTTGCATCTGTTCCTACGACCACGTTTAATTTAATTTGATGTAATCTAATTTAATTCCTCCTCGTGGTTTATTTTTTCGTCATGAAACTTCTTTACACGTTTAAATATTATCCCGCCTTAGTGGATTCATAACGGCCAATCAAAATATCGAGAACAACTTGCTGTTTGAATGCACCAATAAGATCATTTGTTTTGCTGTGGGCGAATGAACTAATGGTGGACAATATAAACGAGGGAACGTTGGAGATTTCAGCGTTGGAGCGCCGGCTGCGCTGTCGATTTGCACGAGGTTCGTGGTAGAAGATAGGTTTTGTAGGTGTAATATTCTGGTTTCAGGAACACATCCAAACGGTAAGAAAACATTCTTCACTGTATTAATAGGAACGATTTTATTACCATGCAAACCACTGGAAATTACTATAGTTTCTACATGTCATGGAGGGATTCTTTGTTCGATAGACGCCATGGTTAGGGTTTTTGGCGGTTCTGTATATTTGGAAGTAAATATACTGCGTTGTAAAAGCACTGTTAGCTTGTGTGGTAAATGATCTCCGAGCACGTCATCAGTTGTGTCGTTTTCGCTGTAAGTTTTAAACTTAATTGTTACTGTAATATGAGCACTATTCTTGTCACATATAATTTCATATAATCTTAATTAATTTTCAGTACAGTTTTTATTTTTCTAGAATGATATCTATAACTGTAGACACGCTGATTTTGCAGCAGTAAAGGTGTGCATGTTAATAGATTTCTGACAACAGTAGGGATGTACTGCATAATCAGTCTTCATTTGTTGTAAACAGTTTCTTTGCTCCAGTTTCATGGATTTATAGTTGTGCTGACAGGATCTTGTAGCAAGGGTTGTTGGTTATTTATTTGGTGCTGACTGGTAGGTGATTGGAAAGGCCTGTTCGGAATATACATATTATTTTCTGTGCATCTTCTCGAACGATCTAATGTAATTGAATTTTTGTGTGGTATGTTCTTTCCATACAAGCAATAATTTTGGCCTTCAGTTATTCACTGCCTTGGTAACCTCATATTTCATATGTGAGGACTTATTAACTGTTTTGTGTTGTAAGTGTTTTACACTGACAAAGCAGTTATCAATTACCATCGACACCACGAAGATTGAACTGGAATCTAATTAGTGTGATTGGAACAAGAATGGATAGGACATTCTTTGTATTTGAGTAACATTTATTGTTACTGCTTTCAGGTGATAATAGTGGAATATAACATAAGCTTAGATGCCATTGAACATGGATATGTCATCGAAATTGTGATTATCATTGTAGTTGTTTAGAGATGTGATGCACATGAATGGTATTACTGACAGTATGGTGTTATCAGTATATTTATGCTAATTACTTTGGTACTGTGTTGAGAATTGCTGTTGGGTTTTTATTTCTTATTAGGAAGCTGAAGCTGTGATTGTGTTAGTGCTGATCTTGTAAATATGAAAAATGATTCAGGAGTTAAAGGAATTCCTGTTAGAAAATAAGCTATGAAAGCTTGCCAGTGGATAAACAGGGCGATGGAATTTACAGTTTTCTGAGGAGAGGAAGGTAGTGCTTTGTAACAAAACAGTTTAATAACAAATTAAATGTTAGGCTTTGAGACTAGAAAAAGTGTGCTGTTTGTGCAGATTTGAGATTTTTCTTAAATCTGTTTATCTTGCATGTTGGGGTATGATTCTGTATACAGTTCCAGTGAAGTAATTTGCTGTGCTCCAGTTCAAATTTCTTGATGTTTGACATAAGCTAATGGTAACATACCATATTGTCAGCAGTTGTGCACTTAGAGTAGTAGCAATATAGCAGAATATTTGGAAGATGAAGGGGGAAGAGGAGATACATTATGTGTGCATCCTAATTGATGAATGTACTGTAATAGATTGTGTAAAACAGACGACATGTACCATGAAACTGATACCTTGTTTAATCCATAGAGATGCTATAAATTGATAATTTGCATTTCATTGTGGTGTTTTGATTTATGACACACTTAGATTTATAATTTGTAGGAGTTCCTACTGTCAGGTAGAAATTTGGGTTACTTGTTCTTGATGTTTGTTTAATGTTTACACATGTGAAATTTCAGGCTTCTGCTGCAGTGTAGTTGAGTCTTTGCTTTTCTGGGATGTTACACAATGTTGGTTTGTAGTTAGTTACCGATGTTTTGGAACAGCCTATTGGTCTGCCTTGACTCTTGAAGATGGGACTGATAGACTGCCCCAAAACTTCCTAGAAGAGTGAAGACTGTAATTTACACATTTTTCTACACAGGTATCTGGCTAACTGATAACAGAACCCATAGGGTCATTTGACTAGATGCTGTGCTACTTGAACCCAAACAGTGCAAGATTTATGGTTCTCACATCATTGTTGATGAAGATCCAGGTCTTCTGGGATATGATGCCTTGCCACTTAGTAAATAGTTGTTAGCATTTTTGAGGAGCTTGCTCCCCCTCCATTTATTGGACCACCTCAAAAACAGAGGCAGCAAGCTCTCTGGAACATTGCTGCTTACTATTTAACATGGCATTATATATCTCCAGAAAGAAAGATGATTAATGAAACGTTTGTTTACTAAATTATGGAGTTGATGTGTGGTAGTGAGGTGCTAGGTGGCCTTGCTGACGCCGTCTGCAGCAAACCTGTAACGCCATGTGGTAAAGGGCACTTTTCTTTCTTTGACTTGGGTAATTTTGTTACCTTTATAATTCCACATATTTTCATACTCTTGACCTGTTTACAGTTCACACCACACCTTGCAACATGAGTATTTCATGCCACATATACATTTATTTAAATCAGTGCCAGCAGTCCTGTTTTCTCTGTATATTTCTTGAATGATAACTTTCAAAATATTTGTAAGTGAAATAAGGACCTTGGCCACAATGTACAGGGTTTGCATTCTGGGGGATGCTACACCAAGAAGACTTGAATCTTTGAGTCCAAACTGCATTAGCAATCCTTTTCCAAATTATTCCACCAGATTTCAAGATTTCTTCTTCCTTTGAATTTAATGCCCATCTCATGTTATCATTTTCTGTTACTGACCTACAGTAACATATGCAGGAATGGCATGAATCAGAATAGTCACGTTCTGTAATTTTTCCAATTTTGTGTCTTATTCATATTAGGAGTACTTAGCTGAGGGATGTCCATGCGTTTCCAAGCCTCTACATAAACAAAATATTTGCATGTACAGTATTTATTACCAACTTTATGCACAGTATAATTAAAATTAAAATATTAAAATCCTTAAAATCAATTTATAATTAAATATTCTAATTAGGCATTGATGTGCTGTGCTGTGTCCAAACATCTGTGTTATTGATATTTCTTCAACTGAAATGAGTCGTGGGATCAAACTTCAGGTACTCTGTGTTTAGGCCATGAATGAATATGCTGTTATAAAGTATTCAGTGTATATGTACTGGCACTGTGATGACCCCTACTTGAATGTAGGACTGTGGTGTGAATGACCTGGGGAGTGTATTGATTTCCGAAACTTCACATGGTGGCCTTTTATCTTTCAATTACAGACAGCTGGTTTCTTGGATTGTGTGTTTGAATCACCATTCCTGTATTCTGAGAAAATATGTTTTTCATAATTATTTTACTGCTTCATTTTAGATGTTTGCCTTTGGTTAAGCGCAGATATACTAATGGACACAGTAGTTTGCCTTCTGTAGTTATTATTAAATATTTCCTTATTAATGTGCCATTGTGACTAAATTGTAATTAAATTTTCATGGCTGTGACGCATTAGTATTATTTTTGTATATCTATGTTGCCTTTTGGTACTCTGTCCTTTCCCTGTGTTTGGTGTAGGGTATGTAATGCGGCCCAGTGGTTGTCAGAGATGAAACTTTGAGTCCTGTTGTACTGTAACCTGCTTGTAACAAGTGCAGGGGACCTAACATTTTTGAGTTTCAGTAAGGTTTCTGTTTAATGCAGGTACTTTTAAATAAATATTGCACATTTCATATGCCTTGTTGTCATTATAAAATTCTAATAAATTGGTTAATTCTAGCACATTTATCTGTCATATTGGATTGCCAACTGTGAAGTAGGTTGCACAATACTTCACTGTACTGTAGCAGAGCAAAGCCAGGAGTGTTACTGTTTGAAGTTATTTTTCATTAGCGTTCACTGTTATTTTGTGACGGATTAATGTAGGTTCCATTTTAAATGTTATACTGGAGCAGGGAGTTACTTGTTAGTAGACTAACATTATGGCCATTATCAGCAGGGAAAAATTTATCTTTGGCTAGGTTCTTAACTTGAATAAAGAATGTGAATTACTGGTATCTTTTTTCCTCCAAACTAGGCATTCTCTTTGGTAGTGTTTGGTATATGCCTCAATCAGCCTGATGAATTTGTAGTTTGGAATGTATTTTGAACATTGAATTCTCTGGGTGGAATTTAAGCATGAACTGTAATAGATTTTAACTAATAAGTACTAGATGTATTTACCAACAGAGAAGGGACTGGATACAGGTGACAGAGTCATGAAATTGTTTCTAGTAGTGTTCAGAATTTATATTTTTGCCATCATGTTCAGTACCACCCTGGGGTTCACCCAACCAAATATTCAGTTGTGGTTTCTGGAGGCGCTCTTCCAAGCAATAGCAGTGACTAGTGTGCTGATGACATCTACGTTGAGTGTTAATAACAAGGTGTGAAATTATATCTTCACTTTCTTGTATGCTTTGATGGTATGGTGCTTGGCTTCTGGGTAACTTTATTTATACTCCATGTTGTCAGAATAACAAACTGTGTTTATCTGAATCGTAATCAAAAATTCCATAGTTGTGGTTTCTCATACTGCTCATGCAGGATGTGCATCACTGCCCTATATTATGGGAATTTTAATGGGAGAAGCAATGAAATGTCAGTAAAATCTTGGAGAAGACCGAGAAGGAGATAGTAGAATAGAGATAGATTTAGGGGAATGGGTCATGAGGGTGGGGGGGGGGGTGGATGGAACTTGCCCAGTGTTGTATCCACTAGTGGTCTTTGGTGTTAGTTCAACTACAAAAGAGTTAATATTGCAGTTTTGAAGTAAATTTGAGACATCTTGAGCACACAGATAATTGCAGGCTAGGCCAACACTTTGGTCTGTAATATCTAATCTTCTATCACTGACATTTCACAGCATCAACTCTCTTAGCCATATAGTACAATTGTTTATTTTGTTACAGTGATAAAGATTCAGTGCTGTATGCCACAGTTACTTTAAAGAGGAGTATGATATATTTATCTTATCAATTAAAATTGTAATCATGGGTTATGACTAATTGTGTAGGTGTGAAGTGATTAACTGTCATTCAGTTCTCCATGGATGCATCATTGTATTACCAGTGGATTTTGAAGCTGACATAGTAACTCTTCACAACATTCAACCAGTGATCGACAGTGCACAGAACGAACAATATAAAGTCTGACATAGTAACTCTTCTTTATTTATATGTATGGTTTTTGTATCAGTGTCTAGAATCATAAGAGCCTTGCATCCACACTTAGGTGTATCACTTATGGTGAATGCTTGTATGTAAACTGTTTATTGAAAGAGGTATGAATACTAATACTAAATACTGTGGGGCAGGTATAACTGAGTATAACTCAGTTTTGTGATGAAGCTTCAGGCTGGATGAGTGAAGAATTGTGGTTCAATTCATGGTGGGGGCGCCATGTCAAGCCAGTTTCTGGGGTCCACCCAACCTTATATTAAGTGGATGCGGATGCTGTTTCAGCAGCAGTGTACTGGCTGATCACCTGCTCACATCTAGTGGCAAGGTTCATAATGTATGGAACTGTACCTCCACCCCCCTCCCACATGTGTTGGTGCGATGATTCTTTAGGCACAAAAAAACATTAATTTTCACCTTTATAGTAAATGCTGAAATTATTGGGCACTTGGAATTTCCTCAAGAACAGTTCCTGACATTTTTTAAACTTATTTTGATAATTGCGTCTACATTCTGATATAATTGAAAATCCTGAAAAGGAGGCTTATTGTCATCAGCCAATAATGAAGCCTTTAACATGTGGAAGTTAAAAGCATATATCAGGTCACTGGATGGTGAACAGTTTTTCCAGCTGCCTGCAAAGTGTGTGTGTGTGTTGGTTTCTGTTTTCTTTTACCTTTTTCACTCTGGAATATGTTTCATAATTTTTCTTTATAATTTTATTTACAGGTAGTTGGGTTATGAGAGACTTTACAGTTATATTTATGTATTAATTGTAAAATGTAGCATGCTATGAACTTTCTGTGGAGTATATTAGTGTGGTTAAATCAAGACAGACGTTAGGGAAGCAAGTTGCTTAGAACCCCATGGAAAGAGGCTGTGTGGGGAAGTGGGATGTAGATTGGAGTATAATATTAAAATGGATCTTCTAAATAAGTTATGAGTGTGAATTGGATTAAACTGTGTGTGTGGATAGGGTCAAGGTACTGTGATGTGCATTTGGGATTCACATCATCAGGGAATTTCTCTAATAGATGAATCACTGCTTTTCAGGGATGACTGTGTCATTGACTCATCTATTGATAAATGAAAGGAAAAGTACACTTTTCAAACACATCCAAGTCCACTGAGGGTCTTGTGTTGAGTTTGGCTTGTGTGGTGTTCAGTGTGGGATGTTATTCCAGGCATAATTTGTCAATAATAATAAGTGGGCAGGCACTGTTATTAAGTACTATAGGTGAAATGGACTTTGGGTATTCTTATCTGGCAGCATCAGTGACCTCACTCTTCAAATCAGAATCCACATTTCCCTTTCACGTATGTTGTCCTTTCCTAAATCAGTTCTGTTCTTTTACTTTTCAGCAGTGTTCAGTAGACTGTCACACCTGTACTGGTATCATCAATAGTTCTGTACAAGGGTCCAACACAGATATGGCTGATACAAGCAATGAAGGTAGGTCAACAGTTGCACAGGCTGCGTAGATGTAGTACTGTTTTGTTACTGCTGTTCAGTGTATCATGAACCAAAGTAACAGTATGTTATATACGGTAGTTCATGTGTTTTTGAAACACTGCATGGTGTATTCTCTTCATATTAGAAACAATTCATAATCAGTTTATTGGGATTCAAAGTGAAATTTATTAGAACTGCAGCTCACACCTGTTTGTTCACAAATAAACGAAGGAGATTTGGAAATGAAAAAAATTCAATCAACCACTCAAATTACAGTAGAACCTCGATTTTCCGAAATAAAGGGGGTGGTCCCGATTTCGGACAAGCAATATTTCGGAAATTCGGCTTGACGTGATAAGGTGCAATAAAAATAACATTTATTCATAAACACATCTTATGTTAATAAAATTTATGGCACAAGAAAGTGTATGATATTTACAGATACAATACAACACTGCAAATTTCTACGAAAAAAAATTTTTATTTTAGTCAGAACTTTTTCTTCACAACGTTTTTTGGTTGCAATGTTCCTCCATTCGGCATTTTAGACGAATGTTCTTCGAGTTTCGATTTGTTACCCAATCTGAAACCGTTGATATGCCAACACCGAAATCCGCCGCGACATTTCGCACGAAGCTCGCCATTTTTAATTCGTCTCACAGCCTCCAATTTCTGTTCAATTGTTATTACAACACGTTTTCGTTTAGCCGACATTGTTTGGAATCACTGTTAAATGAAATGTTAAAACTGCACTGTAAGCAGCGCACACACGTCAATTTGCCAGTCGTCCGCACCGTCAACTTTTCACAAAAAACTGACGGGGGGAGGCTCAGAGGTGTCTCGCGGCAGGCAGTTCTGGGAATCGTAGCGCCTGACAGGCGTTTCGGTTAAGCGAAGTTCGGATAACCGAGATTCTACAGTAATACAGAATCAGTGAACTATGTATAAAACAAGATGTAAGAAGAATAAGAAAACAACAGTACCAAAACAGATAGTGGAATACCAGTAAGAGGGAAGGGAAGTTGCTGATTAGGTATGCAGGTTTTAGCAGTAATTGATAGATTGGTCTCGGTTGTTTAAGGGTTGTTTTACTTGTTATAAGTAATTGTGGATGGAAGGACACATTGTGTGTTTGTGTTCGTTTTTTTTTAAGACAACATATTCAGGACGTTTCGTTTCCTCTTATTGTGGCTGTAACATGACCAGACTGGCCAGCTGATTGCCTACTTAATGGTAGGCAGTTTATTCAACATGTATGTGAGCTCTATTGAGGAATTGCTGAACATTTTCACTGATATAATTAGGGGTGCACAAATCTAGGGAGATTTTGAGCACAATTGCAGTTCTTCCCCTCCTCCCCTCACCCACATACAAAATGTGTCATTTCGCATGTACTGAGCAGAAAACGCCAGATGACTGACGTTCACAGGTCACTCCAGAATTGCAGTTCCTTAGTGTGACACATGCTTCATGCTATTTCTCTTGTGCTTAGAATTTTGAGGTGGCTCCTAGATTTTTGGAAAATTTGTGGACCCTTATGTTGGCATATTTAGTGAGCTTACTGTTAAGGACATCTCATTACATATCCCTTTTTTGTTAAAATTAAGGAGTGTGTGTAAGAACCAGTGGGTCTGTTGACAGTGTGAATGAACCTTCGCTTCTGGTTTTGTTTCATGTTGGGTTCCTCATGAGATGTATTGCCAGTACAGTAATATTTTGACTGACACATAAGATGGCTGTCTAGTGGGAACAATGGAAGCAGGACAGTTGGTTGGCGAGTGGGAAGTCAAATACACAATGAGTTGACAGTTGTAGAAAGGAGCTGAGAATGTCGACGCATGTGCCCACCAGTATCCTTATTCCACATTATCGTACACCGCTGCAGTATTTTAGTTCCTGCCTGCCAGTTTTGTTTTAAAAGGAACACTTTTATATCTGGGTAACTTCCCAGGTTGTTGACCAGTGTGTGGCCGGCATTTTATCGCTGTGTGATGAAGATAAATTGACGTTATTCCAAGCACCAAACCAGGGGTTTGGTTGTCGCTTGTCACCTGAGCTCATATATTTCCAGAAGCCATTAAGATATTTTGGTGAAACTAGTTGGCATCAAAAAGTTTTCAGTTGAGGGTTGTAGATCTAGTAATTTGTTGTGTAGGCCCAGCATTTTTGTGCGAGAGTCATGTTGAAAATTCTGATAAAATTATGTTTAGCACCTGCATAAACATATTGTCTTTCAGCTATTGTTACAATAGGGCAAGGGTGGCCATAGCGTGGCTCGCGCGTTTTGCCTGTGAAAATAATATTCAGCTAGTGTACGTGGACACGAGGCTGACCGTGAACGTCGTTTTAAAAGACTTTTTTAAAGAAAGGGGACACGTACATAACTGAAACTAATCTATTTTAGTTGGATGAACAGAAAGGAGCCAGCAAACAAGGAAAAAGTATTTCATTAATGCATTGCTGTTGCGTAGGTTGCCACTAAGTTTGCGGCTCCCGACGATCGCATTAGGGTATTGTCGGCATTGAATATTTTTAAGATACATTCACCTGCAGTAAAAACGGTGTAGAAACTGCACACATGAGGTTGGCTGCATACTGTTCATCCTCGATAGCGAGGAAAGCCTTGGCATTACAGGGAATCGCCCTTTGTTTCAGCTCAGTTAATAAAGCTGCTGGCATTGAGCGGACAGCCCATTAATTACTGACCTTCAGTTTACATTATTGATGATTAAAGTTAAGACGGTAATAATATCTCGCAGCACCATTTTCCACGAATAGTCGGCCACGTCAATTGCGGGCTATAATATAGAAGTGAGTTGTCTGCTTTATGGTAATGAGTCGGTTTACTCTGCAGGAGAAAACTTCGCGTCTTGGAAGAGCATAGCTCTGCCCTATTTCCATACACGTGGAGCTTATTTACATTGTTGATATAGCCTGCCCTATTGTAATGTTACACGCTACGTACGCAACAAGGGAACCTGGTCCCAAGAAGTTGCCAATAACTATGCCATGATATTTTCGACTTTATTGAGGTGACGTGACTTACGGTTATCGTGCCAGCTGGGTCCGCGGTCGACTACCAAACACATGAACAGTAGATCGGAAAAGGTTCGAGGAAGAAGCAGCTGTGCCTTTTTTGAAGGAAGGTATTATTCGTACATCACCTGGAGTGATTGAAGAAGACTGCGCAAGCTCTCTGGTAAGCCGGTGCTCTGGCTCGAATTTGGAGGAGTCACACCTGGGTTACCATTGTGTATTAGATTTGCTGGTTTTAGAAATTTTAGTTGTCGGTGCGATTTGTAAGATTATGTAGCAACTGGATTTTTGTCTGAGGCAGATAGCACACCCGGAGAAGTTGCTGCATGGGACGGCGGTTTCTTGTCGCTCTTAAATTTTGAGCTGGTTGGTGGTATCAATCCTGCCGAAGGACAACTGCGAAGTGGTGTCTGTTCCGATTGTAATGGGGAATACACGGTGTAGAGCAGCTGAAGTCGGGACTACCTTCGACATGTGGCGCCCAATGTAGATGGAACTGAATCGAGTTAGTTCCTACAGATAGGTCACGACTGCTTCCATCCAAGTTCCTAGCCAGCGACAACGTGCCATTTGTATGCTGAAAACTTTTCCGCGTTCACAGTTTTGTATTTCAGTTAAATGTTTTTGTAAGAAACTACAGTATTAACTAAATGATCAACGAAATAACGTGACTCATCCCGTTTGCTAAAGATTTAAAGAACAAATAAGTAGTCGTCAGAGACAACATGTATTTGATGTAGAGAACATAGAAACGGCTACATGTTTCGGCTTTTAGGCCATCATCATGCTTTACAGGATTTTATAAGGCGTAATGTACAACAAAGCAAGTAATATTATGAAGGTCTCAGTCTTGATTATATTACTTGCACTCTTGTACATTGTACTTTATAAAATTGTACAGTCTGATGATAGATTGGTTGACAGCCGACACATGTAGCTGTTTTAGATTCTGTACAACAAATATCTGTTGTGTTTGACAGGTACTTATTAGTTCTTTATTAAGGAAATACTGATTTACATATGGCTGTGTGTATGTGAGAATGGAAGTTCGCTATTTCGAAAAGTTTCCCTCATATGAATCTACATTCTTTGAAGAGGTCCACAATCTGTGACTCGGGGCTGGCATCCATAACCATTTGGTTTGTTTATGTGCGGTTAGTTCCATAAAGTATGACTCGCTTAATTGCTTACATTTTGTTTGGGGTAGATATTTTATAGGGTGGGTATTTTCGGAAAATTAAAGAGCAGAATCATCTCGTCAGATGAATCTTGTTGTTCCATTCTGTGATTATAACAACATGAAAATATACGGAACTGATTCTTTGTTGTACATGGACAGAATGCGGGCTCCTCTGTGAAGGGAAGACGAGTAAATGTTTCCTAAACAAATATCTGAGGAAGTGTAGAAATGGACTAAACAAAAGACGATGTAGCAGGCGTGGAAACATTGCAGTACGAGAAGCCATGCGTGTCTGTTTGCGCACTGAAATTAAAAGTACGCTGAAATGGGCCGGAACATGTGATGTGATGGGGGAAACAAGAAATCCATACTGAAATTTCGTTGGGAAGTGGTGTGTTTTAAACGTATACCATGTTTCAACATTTATCTGGAGTGATTGAGGAAAATAAACCCGGTCATGAATGTAGTTCACCTTGAAGGTTCTGGACACATGCTGGCCTCTGGGAGTGGCCCAGAAGACGGAGAGAGCAAGCTCCTCTTTACACCCCTACAAGAGCGCTAGTTTTCGGAATAGACTGTGGTCTGAAGTATTACGGGCTTTTAAGGTCTGCCTTTGAACGTGTCCGTATCAGATTGTATCGCTGTTACAAAATGGTCTGAAAGAGATTCTTCATTTGAACACCGGCAAATGTTTTTACCGCTTTATTCAGAGGCGGAACGGTTTTGAAACTGATTTTATTAAACACACCGACATACCGGTAAAAGTAACAATCTCTGTGCTTGATTAAGCACTATGTCATGAAGACATGTGGAGGTTTCGTTCCACGCATTCTTTACCTATGAATTGGGTGGAGGCGATTGGTGAGCTTCATTCTACACCGTTTTACCCCCGGCAGGAATTCCCGTAGGCGAAACTGTTGGTATGGGACGTCACGATGCAGAATATTGGGCGGGGTCACGCTGTATGATTTCTTTTCTTAATGACCATTTTTATTCTTGTCTTCAGTTCTAAATTCTAACAGACCGGGAGGGGGGGGGGGGTGTGAAAAGTGACAGGTTTTAATGACGAGAAAACTGGAAACATACTTAAAACCTGCTGAACATAACTTGAGAAGTTTGTGCTTAAGATGGCGTCCCAATTTTCCAGTATTGAACGTACTTATTCTCGGGAGGGGGGGGGGGGGGGGTTGGCGAGAAGCCGCGCGCCTGCTTGTCCTGGCTCCTTGGCTCCGCGGACGACGTCGATAGGCGTCATAGTGAGACTTGGGTGCATTGTGTGCGGGCCAGACGACGGGGTTGTTTGATAAATCTGTCGACATTATGCTGATAAATTTCGTCAAAGATTCGGTGCTTCAGTGCTTCTGTCATACTTGTCGCGCACCGCTCCCTCCTGCAGGTGAGATCCTTCGGAGGGAGACCGTGCGGGATGAATTAGTTGCTGTGTGGGGAGTTTCTTTTCACAGGAGAGGATAAGATTTTTAGTGTAGTGTCTGTTTTAAAATGCCCGTATTGTTTTGGGTATGGAGCTTTAGAATTCGAAGGAGATTAGATTAGCACTGTTCTTTTCAACAAAATTACAGTAGCTCCTATGCTCTTACTAACCGCGTACATTTCTTGTAATTGTATTTCTTGTAAGGGTGGGGGTTTGACGAGAAGTAACGATTCGTGCTGATGTAGTTTAGTATGCGTCTTATGATTGATTATTGTTGAAGATGGGAGTAAAAAGTGGTGCAGGGTGTTGGCCGTATTTCATTTGTTGGGTGGTGGTTTTAGCTCGTCGAGGTGCGCCTATGAAGAAGCCGAAGACCAAGCTCCGGTCGAAGCAACCCAAGAAAGTCAAGTTCATCAGTAAGTATGTGTGTGTGTGTGTCCTACCCAAATATCATAATGAACCGGAAGGTTTTGAGAGAACTTTACGTTTTTGTATGGTGCAAGTTTCAAGTTTTCGGTTGCGTTGTGTCTTGATACTCGTATCATCCTCTGTTTTATTAGCGTAGAACGATGCCTTATAGGTCATCAGTTTCTCTTACGCTCAGATGAAACGTTATCCAGGTATTAAAGAAATGGCTTATCACACGAAATAGGTAACACGCGTCATTAAATGAGTAACGTAAAAGACATTTTCCAGTTTTTCGTATACAGCAGTTAACAAAAAGAGGTCATATTTGTATCATAAGTAAAGCTGGGGTTCTGATGTACCAGCCTGAACCATAATGAAGTTCGCCTTTTAAAATGGCCCCTATTAAATGTGGTAACGTGCCAGTTGATTTTCTTTTTGGGATAAGGATATTAGAAGGGTGAAGTTGTACCTGTCTGCGCCATGAAGGCATACAGAGTTAGTAGAGGTATAGCTCTACTCAATCATAACCTCGGCATTGTATGGAGGTGAGTGGTCATCTACACGCCCCAGCCGCTTTACTCCAGGTTAAGAACGTCGGTACTCGTTGAATAGGAGGCTGGGGATGATAGTAAGCTTCCCATAAGTCATTCGCATTGTTTATGGACGGATAAAAATTTCAACGTCAGATATGTGTAGTACCTAGCGCAAATGTTCGCGGTAGGCATTGCAGCGTTACGTATGCGGTATAGTCCGGGACTCGGCTCTGCGACCGTGGTAGCTGGGGAAATTTAGGTGAAGCGTGAGTTAGACAAATGTGACTTACATTCTTTTGAGAGTCGCGAAGCTGGGCCCCAAACAAGCTACACTGGATGACACCCTCTCAGCAGTAAGGTTGTCAGTAGTACGTCTTCTGTCATCACCACTGATGATGTGGAGACTCGGTGACCTGTTTACAATAGACGTTAAATTAAAAACCTTCTTTTGGTTCGCTTATGTAGGAAGTGATGCTCATTTCACTTTTCAGAATCCTAGCATTCTCACTGAGAAAAAAGCTGCAGAGTCGTAAACTGAAATGCCGGTATGTTTTAAAGTGAATTAAATCCTTTCACAGAACCCTGGACGATTTAGCTGGATTTCTTTCTCAAACGCGGGATTTTGAAGCACATATTTGAAGTTTGTGTTTAGCATACACGTCCTCAAGTCCGCTTTTATTTCTGTATTGCAAGAATAATTAAGTGCGGAAGTTCGGTTTCGTCGGCCTGTGTGCAGTATGTGAATGGACAGATGTCTGTTTATATTGCGAGTCGTTTTATTGCCAGTGCAACGTTTGTTAAAATTGGACGACGTCATTCTGAGACAGACGAAGTCAGAACCAAGTTAATAAGGCCGACGTTGTATGACGTACCGGTATATGCTCCCTTTACACAAATTATTCCGAGATTATAACCGTCTAACACTAAACAGATATTTATACATCTTGTAGTACTCGTATACAAATCACACGAATTTGTGATTGGTTTTGCCCCGCGTCAGTCATGGCATCCAGCATTACATTCGACCACATTTGCATGGCAAGTTTATATTTATATTTCTTAACTTTTCTGTATGCTTATGCTGTTTTTTGTTTATTTCTAGGTAATTACACAGTCGTACGAATTACTGAATTTTTTATATTACTGCTCATGGAAAATACCGTACTTTTCGGAGAGAAAGTGTACGACGAAATCAAAAAGAAAAATCTTCGTCAGTGGTCTCAAAATGCAACTTGGGGTACTTAATCGTGCCTGTAAAGGTTATAGTCATGTAGTTGCTCTCCCCCTCACCCCCTGTGTGGTGGCCTAAATGTAGTCGGCACAACCGTGGCCGAAAGAACGTCGGAGTTCAATAGCAGTAGCATACGTGATTTGCGTTTGGAAATTTCCCAGGTCGAACCTAGCGTGGAGGCGTGTCCTGATTGCTGTTTTTTTCCCTTTACTCTAGGGAAGTGCTAGGATGGTACCTGTGTGTAACCAGCACATCATTCACCGCCAGCCTAACATAACTATACATCATAGAGTATCGTTATATAAACAAATAATATAGTTATGGCGATGTGGAGAAAATTCCGCCAGCAAGGAGTAGCAGGGTACTGTCCGTTACGGACTAGAAAGTCTTTAACCAGAACAGCCTTTATCAGAATACAATAGAAGGTAATAATAGAATGAACTGTCGCACACCAAACACGACTGCACTTAAGCCAATACATCGGCTTTTGGTCGCCGTGCGTTCGGCTTCTTAATAGGTGGATAGTCGCACGTGTCCCATGTGCTGGCAGGAAGTGGTAACTAGAACTGGGAAACAAATCCGAACCTTGTAAGAAGTACATGCAGGTCAGTGATAATTCCTCGAATGGTGAAGCAGTAGTTTTAGGGCCACATTCGCATGCCTGTGAAACTCATGTTCTGCTTCCGGGCAATTATTATAATTTGAAATTCTGGTCCGAGGACAAACATCGTCAGAGAAGGAAATCATGGTTTGGAAGATATTGAAAGTTTAGTTATGTATTTTACTCAGTTTTAGTTCTTAATCTCATATTTGATTTACTATAGCGTTTTCAAATTTAAAATGATTTAGTCTCACCAACAAGAGACATGGGAGAAGGACTGCACAAAGGATCTAATAATTGCAACGAAGTTATGTTCCAGAAAAATTATTAGAGAAACCCTATACAGAGATTATGACACTGTGTAGTCTTGTAGGTGGATACCTTTGCGGAGGAACAGCTTCGTTTCCATTTCAAGGGGTATTCACCTACAAGAGTACACAGTCTCGGTCCGCTAGACCACACATACCGTCGTGAAATCTTAAAATCGTATCTGCAGGTAAGTTGATGTTTGGATGTATGGGCTTCCCCACTTCATAATCCTGAGCTGGAGTATGTAAGAGTATGAAAGTGGTTGGACAGACGTATGTACTCGTTTTTACGCGTCACCTTCGTTGGGCAATTTCCTTCATCCAGTCGTTTTTGTAGAAGCAGAATAGTTTCCGAAATCGATACAGGGTCACTAAGTATTTAATGCGTTCTTGCATTCGTTTAGCACATTGCTTTTGTGGTTTTAAAAATTTTGAGTTTGCGGTGGAAAGTAGGTCGGAGGTACAGTAGTGGCAGTGCGTACTCCGTTCAGGTTCGTTGAAACCGAGATTGGTCACCATGTCGCCCGATGTTGGGGGTGTCGACCGTGACGTTATCGTCTCTTACAGACGAATCGGCGCCGCCCCGGGGATCGATACTGCGCCCCTGACGCGTCTGCAACCCGCTTCGCATCGTTTTCAGGTAGTGTGCATCCCCTTAAGCGTGACTCATAGGCGCAACCGGAAATTCCGGGATACGTGGCCAATTTTCCCCCGCCCTTGCTCATGGCAGCCCCGTTACTGAGGGTGAGCCGTGCTTACCGCAAGACACCATTCTTCTTTGTGCAAATTGTGCATAACACCTGACGTGATTTCTTACAGCCACCTTCCACCTTAGATTATGTTCTTGAAGCGTCATTCATGAATAACGCATACGTGATAAACAGTATGACTACCAGTAATTTTAAACAACATTTTGATATGTCCGTTTAAAAATATACGGTATCGAACTTTAATTGAGTTGAGTTCCTGAGAAGGAAAGAGTGCCACAGCTGGTCAAAAAGTTTGCCGCTTCCTGTGGAACCCAAAATTTCATTACCATGATTACTGCAGCCCACCACTGGGTCAGGTACTGGCACTAATGAATCCACTTGACATCATCATACCTTATTCCTTAAATATTTTAATATTATCGTCACTCAATGCTTATGTCTTCCAAATGATTTATCAAACTAAAATTGGTATATATCTAATCTCTCCCACTCTTATGTGTGTCTCACCCATTACACGCTGTATGATTTGATTACCTAAGTGATATTTGCTAAACAGTACAGATTACAAAGCTTCATATTGTGCATTTTTTTTTTCCAGTATCCTATTCCATCCTCTTAGGTGAAAATATTCTCCTTAGCACCCCATTTTGAGACGCCTTCTATCTTTATTCTTTCCTTCAGGTGTAGGGACCAAGTTTCATGCCCATACAAGACAGGTAAATTGGCAGTTTTGTGTATTTTAATCTCTGTTTTAGATAGGGGACAGGAAAAGTCTATGTTTTCAACTGAGTCTAGAAAGTATTTTTGAACTGTAAAAAACCAAGCCTGTTCTGTAGGATTCAAAACTCCCAGACATTACAGAGGTAAAGGCAATGTTTCTGACCTTCATTAAGTACCATGCCCCAAAGCTGTGCCATGAAGGCATATGGGGAAGTTACGTACATGTTCACACATTCTTGACATAGGTACTAGATGGAGGTGAGTGGTTAGATTCACCCTATGGTCTTTTTGCTCCTTTGGAGAAAGATGCCAGTACCTATTGAGTATTAGGCTTGGTAGACCTCAGAGCGAGTCTGGATGATTTACAGAAGAGAAATATCTCTTGCCTTTGCTGGGAATTGAATGACAATTACTTGGTCATTTAGCCTGTAGTTTATTCACTATACCGGCTGAGCTGTCCTTACTCCCAGAAGTAGGAGGGCATGTGAAATACAATTATCTGTACGTCTTATTAGTTTTTATTGAAATTTAGTCCTAATTTGAATTTGTGCTATTTTGAAATGTTTCTACTTTCTGGGCAATGTGATTCCCAGTCATCTGGGTTTGTCTTCCTTGACCTCGAAGTGTAAGGACAAAAAAATTGTCAATTGTTTAATTTGGATATCTTGTAAACTAGCAATGAAATATACAATGAAACTGATTAAAGGTATTTGTTTTCTAAGGTAAATGTAATGTAGAAAATATTAAAAAGTTTATTCCATTTCAGTTTCTTGATCACAAATCCACTCTTGTGATTATTTAGGGAAACAGTTGTCGTTGAATATGACGTATGAGTCTCTATTTGCTCTTATTTTTTCAGTATTAATCACCATTATACATTTACTTGGGTAGGTTGTTTTATGTTGATATTATGATATGGCTAAATGCAGCAGAGTAACGTATGTTGGCTGTGTTCACCTTCTGCATATGTGAAGTGTCCAAGTCTGAATTTTGTTTTGCAGCTACTGAAATCAGATGCCATGAGAAATCAAAGGGCGGTCTGTCTTATGAGGTGATCCTGGCAGAGCCATTGGCTGTGACTCCTCCCAGACGAGCCTCGTCTACGAACAGCAAAGTGTCGGTGGAGAACATAGAGGAGAAACTAAAAGCAGCTGAGGAGCGAAGACTGGTAAGATTTCTCTGCACTAAACCAGTGGAACACAGAGCAACTACAGTACAAACTTGTACATGTAAGAATGTGTGCAAGAAGCATTATACAGTTCCTTTATGGTTTTCAGATAGACAGTCTCAGATTATCAAACATGGTGGCAGCAGGACCTATAAGTTCAATACTTCTAATGCCAAAACCCACCAGTAGACATGATTCTAAGCTAGTTCCATCTACCTCACATCCTACCTCCTTAAGGTGCATCTGAATTTTGATGTCTCATCTCCTTGTGCCTTTCAAGTAAATGTTTCTCGATAGACTTGTTATAATTCTGTATTCATTTTTTGTTCCACTGTCCTGCCAATAAACCCAGCCCATCTAAGCATACTAGATTTCAGTACACATATAATACTATGAGATCTCTGTAATCAAGGTTTTCACTATGTAATATAAATAGCTTACTGCATCCTTCTTAGATCCAGGTATTTTCCAGGGTACTTTGTTTTTAAACACTTGTCCTTATGTTCCTCAATCAGTTTTTTTTAGCGGCTTTCAGATATGGTCTGTCTGTACCTTTCTGGCCTGTGCCAACATAAGCAGGGTTGCAGAATCTGTTTCTGAGGTGAAAGCACCCGGAGGGTACATTCTGTCAGTCTCAGTGATAGGGTGGTATTGGGAGTGATGATTGGTAGAGGTGACATACAGCTTAATGAGGACTCTGAACCATGAGGGAGAGGCCTGGTGTGCACATTACCTAAATTGTATCTTCCGTAGAATTGAAGATGTCAGTCTGAGCAGAAAGAATCTGCACCTGGATCTGACTGGGGTTCAAATTCAGAACCATCTGAATGAGACTGCCACATTCCATTAATGAACTCCATGGAGCAGAGTCTGTGAGAAGCTCATAGTTTCTCAGCCCAGAAATTTTCTGTGTTTTATGGAACCCAGACGCTTAGTACCGTGTTCACAAGAGCCTGTCGCTCTTCTGTGTCCTTAGCCAGATGAATCCTCTCCACACCCATTCTGTTTCTTTAAGGTGTATTTTAATATTATTCTACCACCTCTACCTAGGTCAACAAGTCTGACAAAACAGAATAAGTATGTGGTGAGTTAAGGGATGTGAACTGTTTGAACAGGCCCTGATTTGAGTCTGATGTCTGGTGGTCTTAGTGGTGGTGAATCTTCTTGTTGATGCAATTTCTTGAACGTATTGTGAACAAAGTTTTGTGAGTTTCTTTTCCTTATTATGTTTACGAGAGGGTCAGCTATATTTAAAATGACTGTGTTTTTTATAAAACTTTAATTTGTTCTACTGTGTGTTTCATCTGTAGTTTTATGTATCATTTTGAGTGTTAAGTTTCATCTCTCATCTGAGGGGAAGAATGTAGATGAGGGCATTTGTGAAGTGTTGAAGACTGTTTCGACCTAAGAAAGGAGTAACTGGAGGACGGAGATAACTATGTGACAAGCTTTATAGTTTGTTTTCTTTTCCTAATATTGTTAAAGTGATTAAATCAAGCAGTGGGATAGATGTAATGTACATGGAGAAATGAGAAATACAAACAGAAGTTTTCCAGAAAACCCAATGGACACATGGGAGTACAACATTAACTTTTTGGTGCTTGAATTAAATGCCCAGTGTGATCTGCAGATGAGCACATATAATAAGTTGATGTTCAGTGTTTTGAGGATCACACTGCACATTAAAAATTATAGTGTTTGGTGAAGGGTTAAAATTTATTTTGAAGAAGTAGTATGCAAATAGCCCTGGGTTTGGTTGGCTTTTGTTAACATGGTGATAAACCTGTGGTTTTCACAGAATGTGGGCAATCTATTGACTGAGTCAGCATCAACTTTTAAAGGAAGACCTTGTACTGTATTGTTATTTATTTTACTTCTCACTCACCTAAGTCTTAATATCAGAATATTACAGTGCAGTCATCTATAACAGAATTTTGATTATCATACTGTAGATACTGGTACTCCACAGTGGCATAGCTATGTTTATTGGCTTGCAGGTTGAGTAATCACAGTGGCTCCCCCAAACACAAATTATGAATTTCAAAAAGAAAGAAAAAAAAAAAGGAGTACAATCATTTGTTGAATTTTCTTTTATTTGGCAAACTAATTTAAAATTTGTTAAGCTCAGAAAATCAAAGTTTTTCATTTGTGCCCCTTGGAGTCTGCCGCCAGGGTGGCTGCACTGTTTGCAACCCCCCCCCCCAGCTACTCCCCTGATACCCTATGCCCTAGATACTTCAAATATTTCTGTAGGGTGTTCTATGGCATTGGTATGTTACACATTGTTTCTCTTAGTGTTCATTGTATTTGATATTCCTTTTACCCATTCCAGTCACTGGAGGCAAACAAGATGTCAGTTTTGGCTGCCAAGATGTCAAAGATTGAGGACGCATTAAAGAAGAAAGATGAACAAACCAACGTTTTTATTTCACAAACGCGAGAAGCCCTAGAACAAAAGATGGAAGCACATATTGAGAAAAGGGAGTCTCACATCAGTGACTTAAAAGCTAAACTGAAGGATCACGTATGTATATCACTGTGTCACTGAGTTATGGAAAGTAGGATTTTCATGTTGTTTTGCATGACATAAGTGATCCGTGTACGTAGTACAGAAACAAATTGTTCTTTACTGACACTTAATGGCCAGTACTGTCAGTTTGCAGCTACAGTGGAATCACAGTTATCCATGTGCAGATTATATGTGCATGGATAACTGTTATGTAAATATGGCATATATGAACTAGGTCTTTGTTCTTTTTCCATGTCATACCTTGGTTTTGGGGTGCGGGTGGGAGGAGCAAGAAGATATGGTTGAATGGTATCCCTTTTTTGGGGGAAGTGGGTGTATTGTCACCCAGTGGTGGGATGGAGGGTTTGTTCAGTGGTCATGGCATGCTGAATGACTTGACGTTTTGCAGGTACCACCGCATGAGACTTTGTACTCACATTTCTCAGCTAAGGTCTTCCAGTTACAACATATTTCCTTGAGAAACTTAATAGCAGCAAAATGTGCTGTAGAGACACAGTCAAGCCTGTAAAGTTGACTATGTTCTGAAACTTGCATGAATTGTTTTACAGGTGCTGTTTATTCACTGGTCATCAAATATTACATTTGTTGAAATCATTTGTGTTGGTCTTCTTCCATCCCCCCCCTCTCTCTCTCACACACACACACACACACACACAAAACACTATATATTTATACAGTGAAACTTGCTTAAGATGTCCCCAGTTAAGACATTTTCCTGCCTAAGATGTCAGGATAAAAACGCACCAAAATTTTCCCACTTGATTAACATTATACGTTGCACATTTAATAGTCCCCGCATAAGAAAATTTCCTGCCTAAGAAGTAACAAAAGTTGACGATGAAACAGTTTTTTTTACCAGTTTTAATACGTTTTCTGTATGAGAATCTTAACAATTTCCCCGAGTTTCTATTTGTTCTGTTTCCAAAATAACAGCGTTCAAATGGCGGTCAGTTCATATAGGTTAAAATCCAAGGTCATTTCCACAAGTTTATCGTAGTAGAATGACACAACCTCATGGCACTGGATGTGTGGGTGCTTGTACGCGACAGCTTGTTTAAACGTAACTTATCGGTGGTAATATAAATGCATTGTGGTGTAGCGTGATTGTGAACAATTTGTGGTGACGGTGCAAATAAGTTACATCAGCAATTCCAGAAAATAAATTCAAGGCACTGCAGTGGTAGTGAAAGTGACTGGAACTACTGACCACCCCTTATGGTCTACCTACTAGCAAATGAAAAGTCAGTGACAGTATAGTTAAAGATGTGAATAAAACTGTGAATGAAAGATTACAGACAAAATGGTTAGATTGTCAGATACAGGTGAGAATGTGTTAAGACATCTGCAAATTATGCAAATTCAGCACACGTATATAATAAGTTCACAAAAAGAATAAAAAAATAGAACTTTTGGTCCTACCCTTTTAAGACATTTCCTGCTTAAGAAGTCAGATTTTCTTGGAATTTTCAAAAACATCTTAAGAGAGATTCAATATGTGTGTGTGTGTGTGTGTGTGTGCGCGCGCGCGTGCGCTAAGTCATTGTGACAGTTCTTTGCAGAAATCATATATATATATATATATATATATATGTATACCGTATATTCTCAAATCTAATCCGCACCCTTTTTACGGTTCTAGAGGGCTAAAAAATCAGATGCGGATTAGATTCGCGGTTGAGAGCTGGATTTTGGAAAAATGATTGAGCTGCTGTACGTGCGGTAAGAACAATACAATACAATAATCTATTATTTATTATTATAATTTATTATTCATCAGACTCGCCGTCATCACTCATAATTCAAGGAATGTTCAAAGATGTGGCCTTCTTTATCGCCTCCTCGCGAAGTAGATCATAACTCACACAGTCCAGTCTTGCGTCTCTCTTGAAAAAACGTGAAGACTGCATCATCAATTTCAGGAAATCGTCCTTTCTTGGGTCCAGTGAATTTCGTTCGTGACGCCTCACACCCGCTGATCGCTGCCTTGTGTTTCTGCCACAGTCGAACGTTGCTTTCATCAACTCCAAAAATTGCAGCGGCTTTGCGGTTTCCATTCTCCTCTGTGCACCGAATAACTTGACGTTTGAACTTGGCGTCCCTCTTCCATAACTACGGTACACGACAAATTGGAACAAGCACCTCCCACGTTTCAACAACTAAGGCGTGAGCTGGCTTTAGACGAGATTGCGCACGTTTGTTGAGAAAGGCCCACCTCACGGTATCGGTATGACTCATCGGCCCTAGGCGTAGCGTCGGATTTTAACGCATTGGTAACATCCAATATTATTCAATCAGTTGCCCCGTGGGCAAGGGGTGGTTGAAGGAAAGGTGCGGATTAGAACCGCGAACTAACTTTTTGTTTAAGAAGTCGCCAAAAACTGAGTGCGGATTAGATTCGGATGCGGATTAGATTTGAGAATATACGGTATATATATTTTTTAAGCTGGTACTATGTGGCCGTCAGGCCTGTAAACCTTCTTGCTATTTGACTCATGTGACAGGTCATACCACCCAACCACCAAGCGACACTATCTACAAACGAGTACAGGAAGACACTGTGACCAGATGCATGTGACTCTGCTCCACCAACACATTCTTTGTGCTAACGTTTTATGTAAATTGTAATTTCATATGTAGTGAACAGTATAATTCATTCATTGCCAACAGCACATTTTGTAAGTGTTAAGTGAACTTCAAATTACTACTTGTCATTGCATCTTTGTTCAAGTTACATGTTACAGATAAGTTGTGTCATTTTTGTGTTTATCTCTGCACCAGGGTGAATTGAAGGCCGTAATTTTGATCGGTGACAATCTGTAATTGTTTAACTGCATCATTTTTATCGTAGTACTTCTGTATTCATTATCAAAGTGATTGGTGTAACCCCAGGAGATTTTGGCATAATAAGTTGTATTTGAAATTAATAATTTTTGGACCAGGAGGTTACAAATATTTGGGTGAATGAATTATATAAGGTCATTTTTTTCCTGAATATTTGTGTACCTGAGATCACATACTGTGTACTACAGACCGACATGCTCGCACGCGCACACCACACACACACACACACACACACACACACACACACACATATAGCAGGGAAGGCTGACATGCTGACCCATGCATGGTGTGACTCATGGTACTGAATGATATACCACATGTGTGGGTCACCCTTTCTTGCATCTCTTTCTTTATGGTTTCCAACTCTGCCTCTGGTTTCAGAAATACAGTAAAACCCCTATTTAATGAATTGCTGGGGGATTAGAACATATTTCACTAAATTGAGGTTTTCATTAAATGGAGGTTACATTGTTTATATGGAGCTATTGTCGGGACATGAAAAAATCATCACTAAATGCGGGAACATTAAATCTGGGTTTTACTGTATCTATATATTAAATATAATTCCACCCACTTTTGACTTTCTTGGATTATTGTCAATAGAAGCACATACTGTGTGCATGATACATTGATTTAGCAATGAACCACTACTAACCAGGACACATGTGCACACATAGATGTGGTCAGATGGTGCTATGAGTGGTGTCTTGTGCATGAGTGTTGTGTGATGTGCATCCCAAGCTTGTTTCAGCACTGACCTTGCACAGTACATGGGTGACAGGTTTTGAATGCATGTTACAACCACCAGGAAAATTGATACTCTTATGAGGAGGAGTCAAAGAGTTCACAAAAGCATGTGGCTGTTGCAAACTATTTCCAGAATTGAGTATCAGCCGTGTAAAAAGAATAATATAAAATAAATTGTCGTGTTTGTTGAATGCATCAAACATTGGCTTGTATATGTGATCTGTTTCCAAGCATTTCTCATCTCTGGATTTCTGAAATTCTATGTGGAATGTACCAGCTGTAGCATAAATGGCACAAAGGCTGTCCCTGTATAGCAGTTTCTTGAATAGTATATTGTTGCTTGAATTTGGTACGCCATTCACATGAGGTGTCATATTCACCTTTCAATCTTGGAGCTTTGTGAACAAACTTGGCTCTTCATGCACACAAGGGACCACAGACTGATGTTCCTTGTACTTGGTTCTGGTTTCACTACTGAAGAAGGCCAGTCTTTGGCTTGTGGTTGGAAGGCACAGCAGTACTGTCACAGTTCCTTAGAAATCTTATGAGCTGAATTTTGTTTCTAATCACGTGGTTTGTATTCCCATCCCATAGTCTTTGGCTAATTTTGTTGCTCATTCCCCGTTTTTGTTTTTTCTTTTCAAGTAACTCGAGCTTTTGTTTTGTCAGTGCATTTTTCTCATGTTTTTGAGCAATTTTTTACTTTGAATTCACAAATGTTAACCATGATTGTCACTAACTGACACACAGCACAATGTAATGGAACTGACTTTTTTTTAAGACCTGTGTGTCTCAGTTTTCTCTGTAGTCACATACATGTATTGGCTCTGGGGCCCATGTAACCCCCTGTTCAGTGTTTACTGGGGCTGTTTCCTTATTACTGAAGCTGTCGGAGCATTAACCTGACCACCCATCTCAATCTGATGTTGAAGTCTAGAGTGTGTGGAGCTGTATGTTCTGTATGTACCCCATTATGTTGTGATGCTTGGGCTTAGGGGAAAATTTACATTTCATGAATCACAGAGTCTCACTTTCAGTAATGCAGTTACTAAAACATAAAATGTCATGGATATTGGTTTTGTTTTACACCTGTGCACATTTTGATGCCTGGAGTTAAATTCTTATAGTACTTGAACATTTCACTGTGAAGTGTATTAATTTTGACTGTTCTAGTTGGAAAGTGTGGAGAAGACACGACTTTCCATAGAAATGCAGACAAATGAAGTGAGGAATGCAGTTGAGGAGAAGCTCAAAACAGCCTCTGCCCAGCGAGATGAGAACCTTAAGAAAATGTTGGATAGGCTGAAGCAACACGTAAGTTAGCGAACTGCATCAACAGTTTCTGGCTTGATAAAAGGGTCTGTACCTGACCCATTGCAAGCAGATTTTCTTTTTTTAAGTCAGATTATCATTTTTTAATTCTCAGTATTGTGTGTGGAAGTTGTATAGTGGAGCATGTTGTAATTCTGTTACACTTGGTATATGTTTGATGAACATGCTTGCTGGATTTGCATTGTGTGCACTTCAGGTTAGCCACTAGCTGTTTATAATGCATCATATCTCCACATATCCAAATTACATCATGATTTATGAACTTGATTTGGTAATGCTCCTTTATCTTCAGTGTCAACCAGACCTCCTCTATCTGAAAATGTATTCATGGTTCCCTGATGCACATATGAGATTCTGGCTTATCAGTGTCACATACTTATTTCAATCCGTGTTTGTCACATGTAGACCCCTTTCCTCATGTTGGTTGTTATAATATATCAACCGCTTCCAACTGTCTTTCACATATCTACTCCTTACCCTTTCCACATTATTCCTTTTCTAGTTGAATTTTCCTCATATTGCCATTATGCACTATAGTAAACTTCAAGTACCATATTTTCTAGACTATAACATGTGCACTCTACCAAGGAAAATGTGTTGATAATTCCCCAGTTAAACATGTGGCAGGATGACAAAAAGTCACAAAATGTAATGGTACAAAATGGCCTGTCTTAGAATTCCCTTCAGAGGTTATGTGTTTTGGTGGTTGAGTCATGCAGTGCAATGTAAAGCTGTTTTGTTCTTTCTTGACCAGTGTCATCAATCTTGCAAGTTCTAGTCACCTGCAGTGGGAAACAGTTGGTCATTGTTGACACTGCTTGCCAGTCTGTTCTGTAAGACAGATATAATTACACATATTGCAATAGTGAAATTGTGGCTTGATGACAGTTTGTGTCCCCAGTGTAGTTAATTTGGGGGTTGTTCAAATGGAACTCATTTGAGAATTGTTCTGGGTGAAGTAGTAGAGTCCATTAAAAATGTTCCTCATTGTTGTTTATGCAGGCATCCCATTGACACAACAGCCAATGGATTCCTTCTCCATAGAACTCTAGGTCTACAGCTGGGACCATTGCAACCTTGGATGTTTTATGTTCTTAAATTTATGGCCCTTGGCACTTCAGCTTTCAAGGACCCTGACCTCTCCACTGACATACAGTGGGCTTGTAGAACCCTCAGAGACCTTACTGCCCTGCAAGAGAAAGTGTCCTGAGGGTTGTTGTGTTGTATGACATTGTCTGTCCCATGTTGCCTGTACTATCCAGAACATGTTCTGCATGCAGTGGAAGGCATTGGACCCAACCCTCATATAATCCAGACTTTACACAGTGACTTGTGAGTAATGCCAATCCCTCTGCCCAAAGAAAGTGCTAAAGGGGCATAGATTTGGGTCAGACAAAGATATCAAGAATGCAGTGGTTCCAGCAGTAGCTCAGGGGGTTCTTTGCAGATGGGCTTCATTGGCTGTTTTGTCAGTGGGCTGCTTGGCTCTGCTGATGAGGGCTTTTTTTAACAGCTGCTACTTCATTTGAACAGGCTTCATACAAAAGATTTCTTATGCCATAGACTTTAAATTGAACATGATTAATTATGCTCATGAACATGTAAATTGAGCAGTTTTAGTAAAATTTTGTGCCACACTGCTTCCCCCCCCAATCGGGCCTCCACGTTATTATTTAAGTAATGGATTTCTTATTTGAATGAAATATTATCCTCAACATTTACTTTTTAAAATCTGAGTGCATTGTATGGTCTTCTGAATTTTCCTCCTAAACTTGATTATCTCAGGTTGTTATGTGTCCCTAAGAAATGTTGAAGAAAATTGTCTAGGAGTCTTAATTCATAAGTGAAAATCATTCATCTTTAGAGCATATAGTTTTCATCCTGATGTAAATCCTGCAGTAACCTCGGGTTTGTGAAACATGTCCAGCTTCATCTCTTTAAATGACACATTTACACGTGTGGTTTATCTTATTTTGCTGCCAAGTTGAGTTCCAGAAGAGATTGAATGCTTATGTGAGCATGATATAAATTAAAGATAAATTATAAATGAAACGGGTCAGTCGTGGAAACTCAACTTGTTTTACAAATTCACGTACCTTTGCCAGATAGAGGGAGGTCAGAAATGTTAAGAGATTACAACTGGAACCATTGAAATGAACATTTTAAGACCCTTTATGAACTTCGAACTTGCTTCGTTGATGTTTCACACATACGTTTATTTCAATTTTTTATGTGCAATGCATGTTAGATGCTTTACCGTTTTTAATCCCACGTTGTGCTGAATGCTAGTTCTAGTGCATTCATTCTAGAAGTCCACTTTAATGTTAGCAGTAATTTACTGTTTCAGTTAGAGGAGCTTTTGTGCAAAATGGTACTTTGCAAGAAGTGATGTGTGTTCAAGTTTGTATACTTTTTGGTAAAGAATAAAAATTGGAAGTACACAGTAGAAGAATGCAGTGCGTGGAAGAGTTTCCCTCAATGGGTAATTTCCTACTGCACATATAGGAAAGATTCAAAGTTGTATGGGGTTTGGATAAGTTCTCTGTATACAGACCTGCTGTTCAGCATTTGTAGTGGAATGCTGTATGGTATGTATGAATTTTTAGGAAACATGCTCTATCAGTGTTCAATAATTTGAATTAGTTTACTGCACTTTTTAACCAAAAGCTTGTTTTTGAAGGTTGTGTGTAAAATAACACAAGTGCTACGTTTTAAAATATGATCTTATGCGTTATTTTGAGGTCAGAAAAAATTACTGCTGCTTAATACTGAAAAAGGATGAGTTGTGTGAGAAGAGTACTTTCCAGTTTTTTCCTTGTAATTTCAAAAAATTGATACAGTAAAAAAATAGCAGCTTACATAATGTAATTGTCAGAAGTTCAAAGGGTAGATTAGACATTATTGTGGTATTGCAGCCTCAGATGGGCATGTTGCACCAACCCCTGATGGCCAATGAGTATGGAGCATTGGTGGATGTTCATTAATGAAGTAAAATCAGAGATCTTGGAGAAAACTTCCCCATTCACACTTTCTTCACCACAAGTCTACGTGGATTACCCTGGTATTAAACCAAGGTCTACATGATGAGAACCCGTTGACTGCTTGGGTGTGCCATGATCTCTCTTTGTCATCATCACTTGTCATAAAGCTGCCAGCAGAAATGGTCTGATGAATCCATCAGATCATTTAGACTTCCAGGGTTCTTAAAACTCTTCATAATTTGTGCTGTAGTCAAACTCCAGCTTCAGAGAATCCTCCTATACCTTCAGATCCCCTACCTGTGTTTTGTGCATGTGGGTATGCACACACATGGGTGGTGGTTTATTGCCATGCATTCTGTGTAAACTGAAGGAGGTTGTCTTGCATCACCTATTGGACTGACATGGCCAGTGGCTTTAATGTTGATGTCAGTCCACCCGGAATAAAACTAAACCTGTTCTTCACTCATTCAGGCAGTTTCTTTTATTTCATTAATCAGGTGTCTTCATAATGTATCTAGCACAAGAATTGATGCCAGATTTAACAGGGTACCGCAGCATTTCTTCCAGACCATTATGGGATTGAGCAGGCTTCAAATAAGGTGCATGGATGGGCTGCTGCTGGTTAGAGATTTGTAATGCTGGGAATTTGTCTAAGGGAAAGATAATGGCAAAGGATTTCATCTAGAGTTTTTAATTTATGCATAGCACAGAATCTTTGAGCAAAGTTCCATTATGCCTGAGGCTGAAGCCTGAGCACTGTTGCATGTGTGTGCTGAGTGTTGAGTGTGTGCAATGGACAGGAGGAGCAGGTGGTGCGTGTTCGGGCAGGGGTGACTGAGAAGGTGAATCAGCTGATGACTCAGATTCAGAGCAAGTTGGACCTGGCAAAGACAAGGCGTGAGCAGCTTGAGCAGGAGCAACTTGAAAAGCTGCGCAGTCATGTGAGTAGTGGCTATTGCTGCACATCTCCCTTACATTTTATTACTACACTGTAGTTGATAGTTGGAAAGTATGCAAATGTGACTCGCAAAATCAGCTAACTTTGTTTCCTTTCTTTTTCTTTCTTTCTTTTAGAAATCTGTAAAGTCAGAAGTATTGTAGATTGACAGGACAGAGTATCACAGTACTTCATGTAATGTTTATTGCTTAAACTTTCAAAATTCATCTGAGTTCAAACATAGATTAGTTATGAGACTGGATATGGACTGAATGGCTGGGATTCAGTTTCTGTAAGAGGCTGAGATTTTTCTCTTCGCCTCATCCATACCAGCTATGGGATTGTGCGGCATTATATCACTGCCAGTCAGCTTGTTTTTCTCAGCAATTTTCCAGGCTGGGTAATTATGCCACTGTTTGGCCCCCACATCCCCACACTTTCAGTTGACAGTTTCCTGGATAATAAATAGTTTATGGAACTGAAGGCACACTCATTTTTTTCCAGGCTATAGTCTTAACCATGAAGACTCTGTCAGACCTGTCACTTCACTTGAAGGACAAGATTTGTTTTTGTATTGTTTGTTTTGAAAGAGATGAACTTTTTAAAACTATCTAAAAGGTAAACTCAGATAATGCTCCTATGAGTGGTCAGGTTCACATTTCACATGCTTGTCCCTGGGCATTGAGTCTGGTAGGCCCCAGAGTTGGTGCCATCCGGAGCCAGTCACTTTAAAGCGCCTGGGGTTTGGGATGGACCACTCACATTGATCTAGTGCCAAGGTTGGAAATGAATGGAGCTAAACTTTCACTGCCTCTGTATGCCTTCATGGCATACAGGAATAATGTTACTTTTTTTTTTATTATTAACTTCCAAGTACTGGAAATTGGAAGTCAGAACCACGTGAAGGAGATGGAAAAGAGGTGATGGCGCATCCAACAGTACGTACATCTCCACTGTGATGAGCAGTGTGGTTGCATGCTTGCATACTGCTTTTGTGTTCCCTGACTTTGTGCACTTACTGTCTTATCTGTTTTACCCTTTTCTGCACATTCATGATTTATGCTGTACTGAAGTAGTTGTGTTTCTTTGCAGGAACGCAGAGCGGAAATGGTCCGTCAGAATAAGGAACGCCAGTGTACTCAGAACCATGAGCAGCAGACAGCTTCTTCTGGCTAGTTGGGCATCCAGTGAAAGTTGCTGCTGCCCACTTCCTTCTTCCCTTTGAAGCAGGGAACAATGCTTTAATGATTTATTGAAACGCGATTTATGAAAATAAAAATATAAAACCAACCAGGGAAATTTGTTGAAAACACCTTGCCAATTTGAGTATCACTGCCCTTTTCTCATCCTATAGCATTTTGTGTATCAAAGGGGCCATTACAGAGCTAAATGTAGGTAAATGTTTATCTGGCTTTTGGTTTAGTATTTGTGTGGTAACCTGCAGGAAGGTGCTAGTATTCCTGATGTGTGTTGTTACATGATTGCAGTATTTACTTTTGTTGTTCATAAGGATGTATGCTTGCAGCAGTGTGTTTACAATACTAAATTGAAAGTAAGTTGTAACAAGGTGCATATATCAACATAAGCTGGCTTCTGTGATGGTTTTATGCTAAACAGCTGTTAATTATTAACTTCACTTTGTAGTACGCTGTCTTGTTTTTGTTCTGGCAGTATATTATGCCCATACATATATTTAAACTGTATATTTGTACTTCATTCAGCCTGTATTGTTTTGCAGATAGTGGATTGGTTACACAAATTTTCTGATAACACCTGTCAAAGATGTTATAGGTGCACAAAGACAGCTGTTTTAAGTGCCATTATTGTGGGAAGGCATCTGCCTCTCCAGCAGTTGTATGCTGCAGGACCGACCTAAGTGTAAAATTCAGATTTTGTAGTTAGACTGTGTTCATATCTTTCTAATCATTCTATCCTCATGTAGTCCTAGTGTTCTCACTAAACTTCATGTCATAATTCGCATTTCCTAGCTGCCTTGGGAATTCTTGTCTGGACTGAGATGGAGGCCATTTGTGCAAGCCTGTTTGTGTGTAATTTCTTCAAAGGTATATTTTTGCATACTGTTTTGTAATTTTGCCTGTTCTGACTTTTTGTTCCAGTTCTATTTCTGTGGATTGTGCTTAGTATAGAAGTTAACAAGTATGTGTAGTTTTAATTAACAAAAATAAATGTAGGTTCATACATAAATTGTGTATTTTATTTCATGGCACAATGTGATAATGAGTGGCCCCTGTGATTCCTCTGTTGTAATTTGTTTGCTGTATAGCTACAATCATTAAGCATCAGTGCTTCAGTAAAGAGCCTTAATTAATAAAGCTGTCATACTCTCCTCATGTCCTTGGTACAGGTTTGTCATGAGATTTGCAACCAGATATTACCAAATAGTATGTTGTGGAGTAAAATGTAAACACACAGAAGGGAATGAATATATTTACAAACACTGGAAATGTTTTGGAGAGTTTTCTCATTTTTAGATAGGTTCACAACCTGCAGAGCATCTGGTAAGATTGCTTGGATCATATTAATACATGAAATAATTTGAGGACCACTGAATGGATTTTAATTAAATTTGGTATTAGGGAGTGTTACAAAACGTATAAAGCTATTTGAAGTTTAATTTTGATGGGACAGTTTTAACGATCGTAGAGGAGCTACAAACATTTCCATGCTTTTAGGGGGAAACTGGTATTTATCAGAGCAGAAGATGTTTGGAAGAAAGGTTTGTCGAACACCCATTTTCCGTTAAGTGTATGGGCTAAGAGGGATAACATTTGACAATCAACTGGTCCTCTGAGTAGACACGAAAAGTGCCGCCCTGGCTTACATCCGATAAATGAAACCTCTCACCTGTATTAATAGGTCTTGCATATATCATAATTGAATATGTAACTACCAACGTGTGATTGACGAAAACTGAAAACTTGTATCTAGTGACAATGTAGCGAACTGTCCTCAGTCGGGGCCGTTTGCGTTTCGTACACGCGAGCGATTCCTCCACGTGAAAACGTACTATTTATGGACAGCCCTCCGGCAGAATTTCATTTGGTTATGATTGACGTCAGTGGGATTTCGACCAATCAAAGGCAGTATAGTCAGCTGTGGTCAAAGGAAGGTAATGGACGATGGTGGGATGTTATTAAGTTTGGTAGTGACTTTTTCAACCAATAGTGTCTTCAGGTCTTTTTACTGTATTATTTTTGACTTACGTGAAAGCTGGTATAATACTCAAAAATGCTGTTGAAGTATTCACAAGTAGAGAAGAGGATCAAAGCAAACGCGAACAGCAAGCAACGTGCCGCCGGTAAGTAGCAAGCCAAGTAGTTCACGAAGATGGCGTACTTATTGTAGTTTGTAATCTACCGCCATTTAGTATATAAGTGGTGACGGTCGATGGCATAATTGCCTCTTACTTTAAATAACTAGTGAAAGTATTGAAGCTTTTATACATGGTATTTGTTGGTTGTATTTGTGCTCAGGCTTTACATCTTGCAGCATGCACGTCATGTCTATCCATATGTTATGGACTTTTTTTGGGGGGAGGGGGTGCATTTGCTCCGGTAATGTTGCATTGACAAACACAGAATGTTAAATTGGTTCGTCTTCCTAGAAATTAAGGGCATTTGGCAGTGTGTTTAATGACTTAACGAAGTACAGTTATGTCAGTGTGGAAAAGGTTATGTTATCCTATGAATGTATAATTGTAAGGTTAGAATGACCTTGTTTTTCCAGTAATTAACCTTGATTTGTACTACTTAATTCATACTTATATATTACCATAAATTCCAGTGGGAAGCTGGATGTAACCACACTTGAAACACGTAATTTATACTTTTTCAAGAAGTAATATGTTGTGATAGGTCTATTTGGAAGTGCAGTAGTCTTGTTTATTTTTTGCAACCGCATTCTTGCGATTTGCAATGTCTGATGCAGGTAACTTATCATCACATCTCATAAGAAAGCAATTTATGTAGTACATCTGAAACTTTCACAGAGAATAAATGCCTAGCATCCTTCAAAGGCAGTGGCTGACTGAGATTATTTTACTGAGTCTGCATAGGTAAAATGTAATACTGATTTGTAATGTGTAGGGCAGTGGTTTCTAAATAGTGGTTAGTGAACACTTGCTTAGGATGTTTACTTGAACGAAAGGTAATTGGGGGTCCATTTTAAATGTATTAAAACGCTTAGTGGAAAGTTCATGGTAGCAATCTTGGTGGTGCTTATCCAGTTAATTCTTTTTAGTCTTCAGGTGTGTAGTTATGTTAGCATAATTTTCTTCTTTGAGGAAAAATTTTTATGAAGCCTTGTGCTAATATTTAACTGTGTGGATATTTTAAACAAAAACCGCATATTTGGCACAAGTTCTTGGAGAGTGTATGGCTTTAATACGAAGTTTTCCATATTAATTTAAGAATGGGCCAGTGGAGTGATGTTTTGTAACCATTAATTTGAATTGTTGCAATTGTCATGGGCATATTGCATACCACATACAAGGCAGCTACACACCTATTTTGACTTGTGTAATTGTGTGTGGTTTGTCTGAGAGTGTCATTTGGAAGTGTATTGCACTTATGGCTGGGTTGTGGAATAATACAACAGAATGTTACTGCAGAAGCACAACTAAAGAGCTTGATGCATGGAGTTTGCTTGCTCCCCCAGTGCATGCTAGCGTTTGTATGTGTATAATTTGGTTTCACACACATGTAGTATTCTGGAAAATGTTTGTTGGTGTAGGTGAAAGGATTGTTTGAAAGTTACTGTTTGGCTGAGTTGGCTTGTGACAAGTTTCTTGTTGTGGTAGTAATATACATATGGCTGTGCATAACAGGAGGTTTATTGATCAGATGGATGATTGAATATTTATAATTATATGTTTCGTATATAGTTATGATCTTTGACATTTGTCCCATTGTCTGTTTATGCAGGTGTGAGGTCATTAATTTTGCTTGTTCATGTAGAACACTAAGCTCAAGTGGTAACACATTGGAGTTATATTTGAAACTGTGTTTTGATCTTAGCCTTGGTACTGACTGTTTGGACAGCTTTTTATGATACTCCTTTCTTCTATGCTAATGGCAGGCATTCCTTGTTGTGAGTGCTTCCCTGTCACTTCCAGATTTGTCATCTCTTGTCATTTGACACTAATGATTGGTGATGTTAATAAGTCTTATTAAACGGTTTACTGATCTGCTGTCTTGAGATACAGACTTTCATGTGCATTGTACTGTAATAATATGATGTTGGGCATTGCCCACTGTTTGGGAAATGGATCATCCACCATATGTTTCGGATTTGGCACCCAGAAATTTTCATCTGTTTCCTGCCTTGAAGGAGAATTTGTCAGGACTTTTTTCAGTTGCAATGAGGACATCAAATGTGCTACCATCATATGTCTGATGCTACAGGAACACATTCTATGCTTTTGGGATGAACAAACTTATCACTTGCTGTGTGTGACAGGTGCCTCAACCACCAAGAGGACTATGTTGAAAAATAGCATAGCAGTGACAAATTTTATTGTATTTTGTCAGTTTCCTTTATTAAAATCTTACCTTTGATTTATGGGTACTGTTACTTTCTGATCTGCTACTATCATGGCAGTACAACTTTCCTTGTTAAACTGTTAAGATACTGGTTGTTGGATAGAAAACACTCCATACACATCTAAATTCAAGCATAGAAGAATGTACAAGAAGAATTGTATGCCTGCAGCAGGTGGACTTTTGTTCAAATTGAAAGAAGGTCATTTGCATTTAAGATATGGAAAGAGAAATATATACCACACCCATTTAGGAATGAAATGGCTAGTAAATATTTGTTGTATGACTTATTCATTTAGTTTTGTGACATTGTTTTCAGAATTCATAAAAATCTGAGTTAGTGATAAGTGTAATGAGATTGAACTAAGAAATTGTCTCAGACTTCTACAGAATGTTTGGAGAAAACTGTGGATGACATGTGCCTTTGTGCCAGGCTCCAATTTGAGAACTCTATTCTTCTGGGATCTTGTGCTGCATCACTGGGTGTTTCTTGTCCAGTGTTTTGAGACACTGTAGTGACCACGTCTTCCAAGAGGCGGTGGTTCATTGGACTATTAATCCTTGAATGAATATCCAGTGATGGAGCATAGTAACCCAGAAGAATGGAGTTCTCAACTGCACTGCTTATAAAGCCTGAAAACTCGCAAGTTCCACTGTGTCTGCAGTGTAGACAGTGGTTTACAATTAATCCTTAGCCTAGGTCTTTTAAATGCCAGGTTTTTCTGCTGCTGCCAGAGCACTATTCAGTTGAAATTCCCACTGTGGGGTAGTGTTTTCCCATTTGGACCAAAAGGTTGTACATTTAATGGGACCATGTTGTGCTGTTCATTAAAGGTTAACTCCACAGCTACCCATGGTGAAGGAGGTGAACTTAACACTTGTTTGCACTAATGCATCTGGAAGTGGATTCTGCCAGTAATTTTTTGCTGAGGCCAGTATGATTGAGAGGAATTTGGTGAAGATCATAATGGTTATGTGTATGAAGTAAATTTTTTTTTATTTGACACCAAATAGTTACATCACAAAAGAAGAGTTATGGAGATTTTTATGCAATTTCAGTAATTGCTGGTTGCCAGGAGTGGTTACTCGAGATGATTGTTGCAGCCACTTGGACATTTTCATGTGTCCTGTTTGCTGAAAATTTATGAATCTATTGTAAATGTTCCCTCAATTCTCTGAATTCATACTGTTATGCAGCAGCAGACAGTATACCAATTCCCAAAATTATTCACACAAGCTTGATGCTTGCTGTCCCAGGTTTCATATCTACTGGAAACTGGCTATACAATCCAAGAGTCTTGATTTCAGTCTTCTGCCGCGATGTTGATGAGATCTGCGCTCTTCTGGGATATGACGCGGCGTCGTTTGGCAATTGTTTACCGACGTTTCGAGACAACGTATCGGTCCCATCATCAGGGGTAAGAGTCTTCTCGGACTCTTGACCCTTGTAGGTGAGGCCGATACGTTGTCCCGAAACGTCGGTAAACAATTGCCAAACGACGCCGCCTAATTTCCCAGAAGAGCGCAGATCGCAATCCAAGAGTCATTCCTGAGACAAGACTGGCACCAAGTGATGTGTTAGATCAACTAGTTGAATGGGACCATCTTCTGTACATAACCAACAGTAAGACAAGACATGATGCTGGTTTCGCTTTTACTAAGTGCACATATCACTGTCATTACTGTCCATTTATTACTTCTTCCAACACCAAAAAGAACGAGAAATCAGCAAAATTTTGCCGATTTGTGACATGACCCAATCTTCCGCACCACTTTAAAAATGACGATGCTTAGCTTGAAGGGCAGTATGAACTGCGGTGAGCAGAAGCCATGTCAGGACGTGGATAGCTGCATGCAGTGTGGTGAAGGTAAAGTGTTGTGCCATCAGAAATATAATGAACGAAATACCCCGAAGCATGTTTTGTACACGAATGTAAAAGAGGCTGTACTTTTGTAAATGATGCGGCATATGATTTTTATGTTCAAGAACGTTTAGTATTTTTTGTGAAACTCACATATGTATTAATTCGTTACTTTAAGGTTGTTTTTCGGATCATGGTGCATGGTTGCAAAGAATTTTCCATTTAAAAATTATTGTTGTGCCTTTTTAAAGTGTTGCAGAATATGTTTATTGATTTAATGTGTAACTAAAGTGTTACACAGTTTGTAGAAAACTGTTAAATAACATAAATTTTAGAATTGCCTTAAACAAAATCACTGAAGCTTGAGGTAGAGGTAAAATGCAGTGTTGCCAGAAATGGGACGAAGGCAGTCAGGCCCATGCCCTAGTCCCCAACAATGGCAACATTACTGGTACCTTCGCTTGTCTGGGATGTTACGCAACGTAGATTGGTAGTTACCAACATCCCAGAAGAGCGAAGATCTCATTTACACCGCGGCAGAAGCCTGAAATCACGCAACATTAGTGGTCTTACACTGCCTGGTTCCTTGTGTTCTTTGCATTTGAGAGTGAAAAGAAATTGTAAGTCAGTTGGAAGAAGTAAGTTCACACCTATGGGCCCTACAAACGTGTTGTTATTCTGTTCATTGTCGTGTCTTAAGTTTTGTTCATGTTTGTTTAATGCTGCTTTGTTTGCTGAATGCACCCTAAATTGACGGGTAATTTTCCTTCAAAAGTACGTATTAATGTCATACAAAGCTCTTACTAGATATGAACACAAAATAGTGGTATAGCTTTGACTACAGGGAGTCAGCCCAAGCTTCAGCTGCTGTGACCGCGTCTGTAGCTGATCCTACATGAATTTACTGCAGATATTGGACAGTAACATATTATTAGCAATATAATGAATGATCTGTCACAAATTTTTGAAAATCATTCTTTATACGTATACTTCGTGGAGTTTCTGGTATTGGCAATAGCCTCTTGAATACAGTACTCAGTACAGTGCAGTGGACCGGAAGATATGTTGAAATAATCCTTAAGAACTAGGATGGGCATTGATGGACTGCATTTCGCTTATGGCACGAATCAGTGGTGGGCTCTGGTGAAATTAAGTTCTTTGTTCCATGAAAAGCCGGAGTTTTCGTGACCACATGGGCTGCTGAAGAAGGAATCTTCCATGAAGTGTCGTTAGCGTGCGTTTCAAATTTGCCATCTTTTGAACATCCTGTCTTGCTGCTGTCTGCTGTGCCGTGTATGCGTAATCCTGCTCTCTACACCTGTATAGTCGATGCGGTTTGTTGTTAGTGCTGTGGTGGTGCGATAGTGTGCCACAAAACAGTCTAATGGCCTCGTTACGCGAATATAATATCTCCCGTTAACGATTCTGGCTGCTGCTACAGATTGGTGTTCAGTAACGACTTCAGTACATGGTTCATTTTGCTATCGGCATTTTTGTGTGGGCAGAATGTTGTCCGTGTCAGAGGTTGAATTTAAATAAGAACTCCGGGTAACATAACATAGCAAATACGGCGTGTTTCCAATCTTCGTTACTTTAAAAATTGCGTATTACAGACGAGTAGTGGAAGTACGTTTCGCCCCGCCAAGTATGTTAGTATTGGATTTTAGGTTGGATATGTTGGGGTGCATCTTCGTTCGACTGCCAACAGTACGAGCACTGTCTAGACCGGGCCTTCTCAGCCTTTTATGTGGTGCGGGCAGCTTCGACAAAGTTTGGTCTGCATGTGGGAAACTTGAAATTTAATACACAGAATGAAGAATAAATGTACTGTTATATGTATAATTTTACCTGTGTACATCATGGAAAATGGAAATATTCTGATAAAAATATACCGATAATAATACGAAAAATGTACAAAAAATGAAAATTATAGCCTAGGCCAGGGGTTCTTAACCTTTCTTTGTACCATGGACCCCTTTGAGAGTCTGATGAAACCTACGGATCCCTTCTCAGAAAAAAATTATTTAAATACATAAAGTAGTATAAATCCATAGAGTAGAATCTATATGTATTAAATCTATATTATAGATTGTATTACAAAGGAAACATTATGCTGAAATACAGTTTTCAAAGTATTAAAAGATAAATATGCAATATGGTAATACACGTGCTTCTGTATTAATGCAGTAAATGAATAACAAGACAATAAATAAATTTAAAAGAGAGTCAAGTTGAAATTAAATTTTATTTTTTAAAAAAGACATCTCAGTGCGAAGGCAAATTTATCCCTTTCTTAGGCTATAATAATTTTAGATAGTGAGATTTATTGACGTTAACAAACATTTTTGGAGTCTAGAAGCCATAAACTACTTTGTTGCTTACATTAATTATTGAATGAAAACTAAATATTCAGTTAGAGGTTAGTGAAAATAAAGTTTAAATTTTTTCCCCGTCCAAGTTCACGGACCCCCTGAAATCTATCCGCGGACCCCAGGTTAAGAACGGTTGGCCTAGGCTAATGTATTACCTGTGTATTTGTCTATGCATGTGAAGTAAATATGTACTGATGATAATGAAGGAAAATTTACAAAACATACAATTTTACGACGTAGGCTAATATGTCGCTCTTTTAGCACATTTTTACAAAACGAATTAGTGATGCAGTAAATGTCTCCATAAATAAAGAGCTCATAAATTTTCAAAATTGCCTCTGCATTTTGTGTCGGCTTTGCCAGGGAAAGGGTTAAAAGATTTTTCTCTTTCGAAACGTCTACGCGGGCAACATAACACCTTGCCGCAGGCACCGTGTTGCCCGAGAGCTACCGGTTGTGCAGTCCTCGTCTAGACATTGGTCTGATGTTTTCACCGAATCACGACAATTGTAGTGCGTCATACATAATAAATTTAACTGCGGTCGTTTGTTTACGCTGTGCTGTACAAAATAGAGCTGAATCATTGAATCCCTATTTTGTATTTCGTAAGGACGTACATGATCTTTTGGAACGCACTGTAGATGTGTTACAAAGAAATTCATGTACTTGTTTATCTTAGTTTGGGTTTTTCCATAGTGCTGAGAAAATTTAGGCTTTGGTAACGAAGATATTGCTTTGTGTTTCTGGTTCCACGTTCTTTAGATTTGTTTTTGGGCTGGTAGGAGACTTTGATGGGCAGGATATAATTTATTTTGATAGGCATTTCCAAGATGACGTGCCAGTATTGACGGCGACATTGAGACAAAAGTGGTACTGGTATTGAGCCAGGGAAGTTGTACACGATATGCCTGTGTTTGGTATTGTTATATGGACACTGAAATGAACTGTAAGGTGGAAGTCAGGGTTGCATGCAGTAGTGTTAAGGCCCCCCGCTGGTCAAGGGAGCCCCAGACTTATACAGAATACCGAAATTCGTTGTGGGTGCCTTTAGACTGGATGCCGTTTTTATGATAGAAGGCAGTATTCTTTATTCCCGTTATGAGATATGGGAGCAGCTTCGCTAATAATATTGTGGAGTCGCGGGAGGAGGACGACTGCTTACCTACGCCGCTGGTTGCATGTATCTCCTAAATCCGTTGACATAGATTTATTGGTCCGTGTTACATAACGCACAGGTTCTGCTCCCACATTGTCAGGATAAATCGTTTTATCCCTTCTATAACACTATTGGAGGAGTTATTTTAGCTCAGTATAGTGGTTGACTACGGGTTAGACGATATTCTATACGTATGAGAAAAATTACGTATCTCTAATTTTTTTACTCTAACTTTAAGCAAGGATTTGTAAATTGCGATGTCTGTAGCGTTCTTGTGTATTTCAAATAATTGATTACCAAATTGGTGAGAAGTTTGCTGCTGAATCAGAGATATTAATGGTCGTGTAAAGGTAATATCGTTCCTGTAATTCATAAGGTGTGTGTGAGTGGAGATATAGAGGTGGGTGGTCAGTTGCACTCCCTGGCTGCTTTACCGCCGTGGGAAGAGCTTGTGCCGATAGAGTAGGTGGCTGGCTGGACCCCAGAGCCGGCCTGGCCAGCCTTAGGGAAGTGAAAGTTAGGTGCTCCTGCCGGGAATCGAACCACGATTCCTCAATAGTCCAACCCGTAGAGTAGTCACTATACGGGCTCCTGCGTGTGCAGATACATTTGTGCTTTGTCCTCTTCATTATCATACAAGCAGTACTGGATTTAATACGATCATCGCATACACCCGACTCTCACATGTGTATGTCGATTAAGTTCGTAAAGCGACTGTTTTTCGAAGCACAAAATGTTGCTGGCGGTTTGTTCGAGGCCTTCAGTGTCAATATTTGTTCCCGATGGAAATAATTCTGCAGGCTTACGCTGAATTTCTGGTATCCTTTTTCTTTACACTTCGACAGATGTTTCGCAACAAATGAGGTAGCTTAAAATTCAGTGCTATTTCAAAGTTAAAATGACCCCAGTGGATTACTTCGAGCCTCAAGATTTCCATGTTTAGCGTTAGGATACTCCTGACACTTCATGTTACTGTTTACTGCAGGCAAAGAGGTGAATTCAAGACTTCCCTCGATTTGTATCCATCTTCACATTTGAAGTTATAGGTGCTTGTGTTTGTCGATGGCTTTCCTGATGATGCGGGAAGCAGCAAGCACACTCACCGTCCCTGCATCATCAGGGACGCCATCGGTATCAACAGGTTCACCGTAGATACGGGTGTAAACGGTGCAGAGTCTGGCTTATCTCTGTACGCCGAAACGTCGGAAAGACTTTAGCATACAGCGCGACTGAACTCCGAAAGCGAAAGGTGCACATCAGTCCATTCCAAAATACCGAAGTGCAAGAACGTCTTTAATACGGGAACAAATTTTATACCGTGCTTTGGAAGTATGGAATTTAGGTACACGTGCTAACCACATTTGCTTCGGAAGTCCACCATAAATGGGTTGCTGTTGTCTAGTGGTACTTTCACTTTCCTCGAAGGGTGCACTTACTACATTCGAGGAACTGTGCGAGAGAGTTGGTTGTTCTCGGTGGTTTCTGCTAATTGTGACTTCTCAGTGACATATTAGGATGTGTAGTGTCCTTTAGAACTCCCATAATATACCATGTACTTCCACATTGAGCTAAAAATTGTGTTCGGTAATTATAAGGCATGCCACTTGTGGTTCACATGCCCATGGTTCTCAGTGGTCTGTAGGGTCCACCCATGTTTTGTCATTTTGTTACCAGAGACTCTGGGTGGGGGGGGGGGGGGGCAGCCGGATCGTGAAACTTGTTACCCACCACCGGACACTCTGTGGAGCTTTACTTCGTGGGAATAATTTGTAACATAAAATGCGTTTAATTGGTGGAATACTGAGAAGAGAAAGTAAATGGATATTACGAAAATCGGTTGAAAGGACGTTAACTGGATATACTTCTGAACCGTGTGCGGTAGCAGACCAGCTATGAAGTAGTAAGAAGGTGAAGTTGTCCCTAGAACATGTTATGAAGGCACAGAGGAGTAGTAAAGGCATATAGCTCTACCCAGTCTGAACCTCGGCGATAGGTGGGTGATGGCAGGGGGATGTAGTCAACGCCAAGCCCCGGCAGCTTGACCCCAGGGAAGGAGCCCCGGTACCCATTATGCAGAAGGCTGGGTGGGCCCCAGGGCCGGTCTGGACTAGTGTGGAGAAGACGAAATCTCTTGCCCCACCGGTGTTCGAACTTCGGTTATTAACTGGTAGGCTACTAAATATTTGTTTTCAGTCACCTGAGACTGTGAATTGTTACATGTTATTGTAGATGTTCTGTCCGTAGTCTGTGTGATAGCTGATACTTCATCGCCAAATTGCCATCACTTTGGCTCCCACGTACAGCACCTCAGCGCGTTGGCGACCTGAACTATCGCGATGAAACACTTCGCGTTGCGGCAACTGCGTTGTAGTTTTCTTTCTGTCAGCGTGCCCGTGTTTATTTACCAGTCTCATTAATTCGGATTGTGAGTGAACAAAAAGAGAAATGCACTCCATTGACGTCAATGTAGCATGTTTTGTGCGAAAAAGAAGTTGTAGCTGTTTTCATAGTCTCCAGAGTGGCCGGCTCTCTTCAGGTCTGGAATGCGGCACCTTAGTAGCCTTGAATTGCTATTATTATGCTGTAATTTTTATGTCTTCGTTCAAAGCCCATGGCAAAAGCGGGAGGAGAAATTCATGAATTTCTGCCGGGAACGTTTATCCCTTCTGGGACGCACGTGGCGTTCCCATTCCCTTCAGACGAACGTTCCCTTCCTACCACATCCTCTCATCCACGCCACGCTATAGAACATGCTTAGTATTCGGTAGGTTTCAAGTTCGATTCGCGGCCAGGACGTTTGGTAATCTGACAATGAGTGAGGCCGGTGTTTCCGTGGGCTTTCGTAGTCCATTCAAATACCGGAATAATACCTACAAGTAGGCCACGGCCGCTGCTTTTCCTCTTTATTCGCAATCTTCATTCATAATCATCCACCCATTCGACACTGTATAAAGTACATGCACGTGGTGCGATCAAGTAGTGCCCGGACTGAATGTGTTTCTCCATAACTGTTCGTGTTCTAATCAGTGTCGCCTTCAGAGTAGTTTCCATTAGACATTATATAGCGAGCCCGGCGATCACGCCACTGATTGAAGTATTTCATGAAGTGTGCTGTTTGAAACTCAGCAAGTTCGTCCCGCGATTTTGCATGAATCATGGTGATATCAGTAAATCTCCTTCCCTTTAACGCCATCTTTGAGTTTTGGGAAAGGAAAGTCACGCGGTGCTAAATTTGTTGAGTATGGAGAGTGTGGAACGAGTGTCAGTTTGTTTTGAAACAGAAATTTCGCTTCCATAAGGGAAAGTAGGAACAGTGAGTATTTTGTACATTTTAATCTTGGTATTCTTTGGTTGAGAATGTTGTTCTTTTTGGTTCAGTGCCCTGAGAGACAATGATTTTTTGAACTTTTCGTGCCAGATTTTAGTGCTGTTTCGTCCTTAAATAATCAAAGAAAGTTGAAAAGGCCACGGCGTTTTTGAAGTCCTTATGCGGAGACGTCCGTTCGCCAGCCCGTGATCTCGTATTAGCGACTAAACCGTTTGTCAGATTTGAATGAAATTCGGTATAGGAATTCTCTACAAAAAGTTGCCGAGCAGGCATGAGTTTCGTGTAAATGGACTCAGTGACAGCCGTCCTTTACTTAAAGATGTAATGTCATTGAACAGTTGTTTCATGAAAAGTGGTGCAGTGAAAGCCATATTTTACTTAAGGACGTAAATGAATTTTTGCCGGTATTTCCGATATGTCCTTAGCAGTAGTGAGTTTCATGGAAAAGACTTCAGCGAGAGGCATACTTTACTTAAGGGAGTGAATGAAATTTTGCCCATATTTTCTACATGCAGTCGATCTGAACAAAAAATTTATACAGGTGTTCACAAAATTTGGTTGAGTGTGACTGTCGTGAAAATCGCCGCAGTGAAAATCATACTTAGGGGCGTTAATGAATTTATATCCCTGCTTTCCACTTTTAGTGTCCGATTTGGGTGAATTTTTGTGTAAGAGACCTGCACGTATTGTTGTTGAGCGTTTGTGTTTCGTGAAAATCGGCGCACGGGAGGCCGCACTTTTCTTGAAGGCGCAAATGAAATTGCATGTACGTGTGTGTAATGAAACCGTATGGCATTTTAAAAGTAAAGAAACGCCTTTTTAAAATCTTTGTACTACGTGACGAAGTACACCACTTGCAATTTTATGTTCTCTCTGCTGATGAACTGTGTGTATGTTGATTTAATAACTGTTGTGTCCTTTTGGAAGACTAGAGGTTCATATTCAGACCCCGTCGATGACTATCCTGATATTTGTGGTTTTGCCAGGTTGCCATTGGTTACCTGAACTGAGTGATACAGTAAACAAGTTAATGAACCTCCCTCCACACGTCAGTGGAATATAACGGCTGGTGTCATATGTGAGATGTGTGTTACCGCGACAATTAATGCCTATACACGATTTTAAACAGTTCGACGTCAGACGACACGATGGACATTTCACGTCGGCGTGCAGGAAAATGTGAATCATATCCCCCTACGAATTTTCATATGTAAAGTAAAGTTCACCCTAGAACAGGCCACGAAAGCCCAGAGGAGGAGTAGAGGTATAGCTGTACTCTTTCCTTCACCTCGGCACTAGATGGGGTGGGTGGTCAACGCCACGCCCCGGCCGCTTTACCCCCGGAAATGACCCGGTACCCATTGTATAGGAGGCTGGGTACGTCCCAGGGCAGGTCTGGACGGGTGCTGAAAATCTCGCCCCCACCGGGATTCGGTCCCCGGATCGTCCAGCCCGTAGCGAGTCGCTATACCGACTACGTTATCCCGGCCCACAATTTTCATATGTATGGGGTCATTGTGTTATAAGAACCCAGAAAGTGCCTAACGCGTCTTATTGTGCATTGGGCAGTTTCGAATTCTGGCTACGGCCAAATATCCCGACAAGATTTTAATACACACTGCTTTCGGCCAAGCATCTTAATCTAGCCCACGATTAATGTTTTGTCACATCTTGTTTCACTGTTCATTGCCATCCTCACACCTCAGCCGACGCCACATGGCATGTTTGTTTAGCGTCTTTATAGTTGCAACAATTATGCTGTACCACAAATCTTCTGAATGTGGCATTGGAGTCAATTTCTGATATGACGTCTGCATCACATGTACCGTGGGTAAATAACTAGGTGTCGTGCGTGAAACAGGGTCGAAGTAATTTATCGCGGTGGTGTAGGGGAAGAAGGTGTGTCTAGGGCTTAAGGAATGTGACTGGACAAAACGTTTCGTCTCGCCATGAAGCCAGAGTAATCTGGACCAGATTTATTGACATATTGAGTTACAGTAGACTTTCCATTCAATGGACCCCCATTCAGCGGATTTCGGATTTAACGGATCAAATTCCGGGGTCGGAATTTTTCGCAAGTGCCTGACCAGTTCGGTAGATACCCGGTATGCACTCGCCAATTGTGAGAACAGTTAGAACTTCTTTCCCATTCATTTTATTAGAATTCTTTGAAAACAGTGTTTTTTAAAAACAAAATTTCTTTGCATACGGATGAATCGTATCTGCCACCTTACAGGAGAGAAGGTGACCTGTTGTTCTCCACAACGTCTGCTTAGTCTTTGTCTCCGCTGTTACCAGACGCATTCGCAGGATATCTTGAATGAACTTGAGTTTGTTTTGTTGTTTTTTTTTTTTTTTTTTTTTTTTTTTTTTTTTTTTTTTTTTTTTTTTTTTTTTTTTTTTTTTTTTTACTTATGCTGATTTGAGTTAAACTGTGGGGCCCAAGAAAGGCGAAAAGAAGTCTCGAGTGCAATTAAGTGTAAAGCAAAAGCTAGAGCTAATGGAAAAGCTAGACTCTTGTGTAAGTGTTGCAGCCATATATATATATATATATATATATGTAGTATGGGAGAAAAAGCAAACGGTGTGTGATATTAGAAAACCCAAGCCAGATCTTCAGAAATATTATTTAGCTTTCATATAGAAGGCACTAGCCGTTATACACAAGGTGGTCCAAGGACCATAAGAAGCCTGTAAAACAAGTAAATTTAGACAAAGCCGAGATGAAATTATATGTACAGCAACGTGCAGAGAAAGTGTCCTGCCGATACAGTGGCCAAGCTTATGAAAATTCCCTTTCTTTTAATATGCGGATATTTTATGGGCTTTTTAAATTCACGTCCACAAGTAACGGACACACCCCTCCCCTCCCCCCTCCTATTAAATCGATGGTGTACTCCACTGCTTGACGCAAGTGTTTACGTAGTCATAGCCCGAAGACGCTGGCCTTCAGGCCTCTGATGTAATAACAAGCGTATCTAAATAGATGTACAGTATCTTCAATATTGTGTGTTGTTTCTCGGTTTATTTAGCGACGTTATGTAAACTGTATAATTAATTTAACAGTAAATGTAACACTCGCTGGCAGAGTGATTAGGGAAAGAAGCGTTCGTCGCATTTTTTTAAGGTGTCTTAGCATTTGCAGGATTTGAACAGCGTACCAGCAGAATATAGGTCTCACTTCTCGCTGCTCTAACCCTTGAGTGATCTCAGTATGCGTGAACTAACAACATGCAAAATTTATTTGTATTTTGTTACACCCTTAGGAACGTAGAAGTATTTAGAAACAAAGTGGCCAGGAAAATATTTTATTGAAAGCGCGACGAATGTGTAGAGGAAGTTCCATTGCGAACCGAACCCAGATGTACGGCAAGCTTAACTGCCCCATATTTCGGTGTGTAATATACGAGATATATAACTTATTGCGTGTTAGAGTACGTGTTGGGAATGTCCTTCAACATTTAGACCTGCATGGTTTCGAAGTAACTGAAACGCCTGGAAACCGCATTTTAAATTCTCAGCGACATTTTTCATGTGATTTCTTTCTTATTTAGGTTTACGAAATGAAATTCTTATATTTTAAACTGTACTGCATACTCACGAACAAAAATGTGTACATTACTGTGTTCTTCACACGTCTGTTACAGACGACAGATTACACTGGACTGTGTGACCAAGGTGATGCAATGTACCGCACACACGCCGATATGACTGGCGGTGAGTCATGCAGCTGCCGTTAAACTTGACGCGCAGTATCAGCAATTTGTAGAGGAGAACGTCAAACAGTCTTTAATAATCTGTTTACCAGGTGTCAAGCATGTCTGAGAGAAGAAGGAAGTCATTTCCATCACCTAATGTAACACGTGGTATGATATATATACACATATATTACTTGAGGGAATGTAAGACCGTTAAGCGTGCCGTGCGTCTGGGTTCGGTTTTCAGTTGAACTTCGTGTGTGGGGAGAAACTTCTTGATACAACCCATTTGGTATTCTGTATCAAAATCAAGGCGATTGTAATGCACTTAACCGGACTTGTGACTCGAATTGATGAAATATACAGTATTTTGTACAGAATGTTGGTAACGAAACTTGACATAAGGCAGGTACTTGGACGACCGTATGGTAGATGGAGGGGCGTTATTAATTTGAATTTTAGTAAAATAGTATGTGTGGATGGTCACGATGTTAGGTAGTGTCCACTTGAAAATAGTGGATGCTAGTGAACGATTAACCAGCAGGTGTGTGGTATAAATAAATCGTGTCACAGTTTTAGGTAGGCCCAAATTAGGATGTTTGGAAGGTTGTGGCCCTTTTCATATTTATAGGAGAACACAGGTATACGAAATTGGCGTTTCACCTACCCAGTCTAACGTATACGTACGCGAACTGACATGTAATATTGGAAACAAGCTGTTATATTACAGACAACATGGTTATTCAGCAGATCAGTAGACAATAACAATGCCCACACTGGCAGTGCAAACGAAGTACAATAACTGGGTAGAATGGAGCTACGTTATTATATACCTATTGTACAGGTAAAACAGAACTTCCACTCACTTTTATGTCGGCGAATTCTGACACATTTTAGTGGAAAGACAACTTACATATTAAGTCGCTCTCTTTTGACAGAATCGTGAAGGCGGTCAATGTAATTTCACCTAACGCAGAGCGAAATCTTTTTTTTTTTTCGCGAATTTCGGCTTTGAAGAAGACCGCTCTAGTAAACTCTCAGGAATAGTAAGTTATAGAAAGCGATGTGTATGTTTGGAAAAACACCCGCTAGCAATGTTTGATTCAAGTACCTATAAACTGACAACGGATCTCAAAGTCACTGATGCTGCGTTTTCCATGACCTTTGTGAACTGCAGCGATTGATTTTTCACTGACCGTTCTAGGTCATGGAGAAATGTTTTAAGAAGGTTTTCGATTTCCGTTTCTTCTAATGTGTGGTAGGCATCGGAAACTGCTGCGTCTCAGCTTCTTGCGAGGAATCGAAACTTGTACCACGCCTCACTAGAAATGATTTATCCAGTTGCACTGAAAGTTCATCCAGTATCAGTCTGAAGCATTTAGCTTCCAGAAATTGTACACAACAAAGTTTCTTCCATTTTTGCCAGGAAATTGTTTTTAGATTAATCTGGTGCCCTTAGTACGAGATTTCTCGTCGATGTCTTCTCGCTGTCTGGTTTCACCTTAAGTACTGGCAAACTCAGTTTTCATATCTAGTACACAAGTTTTTAACGCCTTGGGACATTTTTACAGCCCGTCCAAGGTAAAGCTGTGAGCACTAGTTTTTGTTTGTTGCACTGATTCTTTCAAGAAATAAGACTTATTCTGGGCATTTAGGCGCATTTCCTTCGTAACAGATCTTGCATCCCTTTTTTGTTTCACAGTTTTTAGACGCGTTTTCAAAATTGCGAAAAGAGACTATTAGCTTCGTCATGTCTGTCTGTCCGTCCACTTGGAGCAAGTCTGCTCCCACTGAACGGATTTGTATGAAAATTAATGTTTGAGTGTTTTCCGAAAATCTGTCGGGAAAATTCAAGTTTCATTACAATCTGACGATAGCGGGTACTTTACGTGAAGGCCGATATAGTGCATTTATGATCGTATCTCGCAGAATTCTTCTTAGAATGAGAATTGTTTGAGACAAAATTTGTAGAGAAAACCAAAACACTCATTTTGTGTTAAATTTTTTTTTCTCCCGAAAAATTTTGCCGTTAATGAGATACTGTATGTGGGAAAAATGTTGTAGAGCCGGGCAGGCCACAGATGACAATATGGCGCATGCGCATTGCATGCTGGATAACAGGCTACAAACACGCCTCAGAATATGTAATACTTATTGCTTTTCCACGGCAACAATAATTACGCGAACGCGCCTCAGTGTTACGTTGTACGTACATTGCCTGTCTTGTTGAGACCAGAGTTCATAATATCATCCAGGGCTCGGAGTGCACATTTATAGTTCAGTGCAAGAGTCGTAGAAGCCTCGGCATACACACACAGCCTGTTCGAGCTGAGACTTACATGGAAGGGCGACCCTGAAATTTTAACAGTTCCGTGTTGATCAGTTGGCAGCTTCGTGTTTAGGCACAGTAAGAAAAGTTGTTCATTGTCTGGGTGAGCAACGGTAAATGCAAAGTGCGCAAATGAAGAACACGCATTCATTTTATTTACGGATGTTCTGATTCGAATGCATGGGCAGCGGTTGAAGAATGTAAGCGAAGGATTTCCCAGCTGGCGCCGCCCAATCCGAGAGATATTCAGCAAGACACATACGCTGTTACGAGGCACGGGATCGTTCACCACCACCACCACCAGTACCAGGGAGCTTATGACATTGCGCTCGTAAGCAAGAATAATTGATGCGATGGGTGCAGAGCTTTCCGGGAGTAAGTGTTCGCCGAGTTTCCCGTTAAGTGTATAACACCTCCGTTGCAGGTATGACGGACTTTGCATTACTGATGCAACCTCTCCAACCCGAAGATTACACAGCGAGTAGATTTCTGTTGTTGGATTGTGGAACAGCGTCGGCTTGCGAAATAACTTTTTTTTTTTTGTTATAACACACTGCCATAACGCCCATGTACTATCCCCAGTAATCTATACCATTCAGTTGCAAGAAACTTTCTAACCTAGGGTTTCTGTGAACGTGTGGTCATGTCGTCGGACAGCTGATTGAGCCATCGTTGAGGGACGTCAAACGGCAAACTACTACAGACACTCCCCGACTTACGCGATAGTTACCTTCCGGAAGATTCGGCACAAGTCGAATTTTGCGCAAGTATGGATTGAGTATACACGTGGTCAGCTATGCGTGTGTATACAAGGAAGTCTAATTGAAGTACAAACTCCAACACACACTGGAACCAGATCAGCCCCAGTGTGACCGCCTCGCCGCCCGTGTTATCGGACAGCAGTGTTCTTCCGTTATTTCAATCTTTTAGTCCTTAAAATTGCGTAAATCTGAAAATGCGTGACCTGAAATTGCGTAAGTCGGGGAGTGTCTGTACCTGCATTACCAGCAGGTTGATCTGCCACTTGTTTTGAACACGTTCCTCTCCGGATCAGATTAAACATGTGGCTGCGACATGACAGCACTCCTCCGTTCTGTCGACTTGTATCGGCGCTCTGGAAGTCGTTGAATTGGGCATGTATGTCCGAATATTCGTCCACACTGTTCACCAGACCTGACACCCCTTGATATATACTTGCGAGGATCATGAAGGATTTGGTGTATCAGGAGGCGTCGCAGAGACGAGATGAACTCCCACGGCACAAGGGCTGTGCTGCTCTGATGAAAGCATACGGAAAGCAACACGTGCCATTTTAAAATGAGGTCGTTTGTGCATAGCCATTGTAGGATGTCGTTTCCAACAGGCGTGTAGCTGGACAAGATCGTGGATCTCGGAGTCAAGACCTCGCAGCCTGTTGTGGCTACTGTACTAATTATTGGTTTCTGTCGCGATGTATATCTTAAGGTGGCACATCCCCGTTGCGTTATTAAATACAACAAATGTTTCAGTCAACATAACATATATTCATCAAGAACAAAGCTACGTATTTCGCATATAAAAGGATAACCATCATCAGGCCTGAACTACCAAGACACAAAAAAAGAGGGTTAATTACAACTGTAAATAGGTTAGAGATCTAAACCTTTACAGTAAAAGTGGACATGTACTGTAAAAAATATATAAGGATGTAAGAAGTGCAGAATGCCTACAGAGTATAGTTGGAATGTGTAAAACACTAAAAATGTTGAGTAAAATAGTATAATGTAGACAGTAGAATATAAGAATATTGTTTTTAGAAGCACCGTGTGTATGTTGCGTTCAGATACGAAGCTAACAAGACCTGTCTGTACTCGGATCTGGAAAAGCGACATGTTGTATATACCAAAGTCTGAACAATGTTAAATAAGTAAACAACCCCGTCAACACAGTCAAAGCTAACAACAAAAACATAACGTCGCGTAACTAGGGTAGGAATTAATGCTTACAACGTTTCACAAGCACGTTTCCACAACTTCGACATACAATTTCGATAATCCGATAGCAACATACACACGGTGCTCCTAAAAACAATGTTTTATATTCTGTTGCCTATAATGTACTATCATATTCAATATTTTTAGTGTTGTATACCTTCAAACTATATCTACAGGCATTCTGTACCTTTTATATCCTTATATATTTTTTGCAGTATATGTGTATTTTTATTGTAAAGGTTGAGATCTCTAACATAATTACAGTTGCAATTAACCTCTTTTTTGTCATGTAGTTCAGGCCTGATGGTGGCTGTCCTTTAATGGCCCAAATATTGTCCTTGATGAATATATATTGTGTTGACTGAATGAAACATTTGTTGTAACACGATGTAGGTAATAAATTTCACACCTAGGCTACGTTATCCGACTTTTTTTATAGATGTTTTCATGGGCACTTTATTTTTCTAGTACTTCTTTGTTAAGCCTGTATTCTGCCCTAAGAATAAGATACCACGCGTCACATCCATGCGACATACATGACAGTATATTTCTTATATAACTATTTATTTCGCAGACACGTAGGTTAATATTTGCGACGGGCTGCTGGAATGTGGTATAAACCGCAGAAGAGACTTGGGCCTGTATATTCACATATATCGTGGGATCCGAATTAAAGGTGGTTGGTTAGCTAAGTAATTGAATGACCGTCTCCTGTAATGTTTCCCATAAATAGTTTTCTTTTGCGAAAGTCATTTGTTCGCAACAACTGCGGATGGAATCCCAAAACAGAAATCAAGGTGACAGGCGGCCTGTATGCATGTATTGTAATATTGTAGTAGGTTGTTACCATACTTAAAGAAGGCGCTGGAAATTTTTTCTTGGCTCGCACGTTTTTCATTGCACGTCGAAATTCAACCGGGAAGTGACTAGCGAAAGTTGTCAGATAAAATGATGTTCGTATATAACGAGCAATTCTCTGTTGGACGCTTACTTCCAGAATACTCCAGCAAGAATTATCAATTAATATTAAATAATAGCTGAGGATAAAGGCTAATCCAGGAGCTTATTACAAAAGTACGTGCGTGCGTTTTGACAAGAGCTGAGTTTCAACTGAGGGTCAAATAGATGTATGAAAATAAAAGAAGAACGTATCTAACTTAGCGGTGCCGGGACTAACCGACCTTCGACTGCAGTAGTTGTGCTTACTTCTAGAGGTCCATATCGTGCAAATTTTCCCATAGATAACTCAGTTCGTACCAAAGTGGACATACGTGTTTTTGAAAATAAGTTCCTCTGTTTATGTTGAGAAAGTTTTCTGGTATGAAGCGCTTGAAGCCATCACATTCAAAGTGTAAATAACATTTCCACTGAACTTGAAACTGGCCCGCAAGTGGAAAGTGCATTTGAAGAGCAGACTACTTCAGTGTCCACTTGCTTGGCACGTGACTAACTTGACTCGCCTCGTATCACTGTCGTAACACACTTCCTACCTTCTCTGTGCTTGCTACTATTTTTTACACCGAGTTACGTGCTCTTAGTTCGGCATAGGTAATATATTATTTTTTTTTCAAATTATTAGTGTGCCAAAATAGAACAGTGATGAAATAGTGACGTTTCTAGCATTTGTAAAAGTTACGAAGCTCTTTGTAATATGAAACGTGATGACTGCCTCAGCAAAAACAAAAGGGAATCGATTTTCTATAACGTAATAAATGGACTGAAGGATCGCGGATTTCAAGATGTCACCAGAATCCAAACACAACAGCAGACATAATTTTCTGTGTAGCTGCAATGCTAGCAACATCCACTATACCAGGTACATTTAGTGGCAGCTTCACAATGATAAATTCCTAACATGTTGTTTCTTATTTTTCATTTAGTTTGAAAAGAATGTGTTTTTATGAGCGTGATTCTGTTGATAACAAACCAAAACAAGGTACAGATGTCAATGGACGTTTGATGTTTTCCTCTTCAAACAGGGTTTTCAGCAACGTGACAAGAAAGTGGCAAGTGGAATTCTGATGGGTTTTTGAGAATTCTGAAATACAGTTTAACAAAAATACGCGTTGCGGAAATTACTTTTATTAACGATGTAAGAACATGTAGCACTGATGAAAGTACTCCTGCTATGGAACAGGTTATTGTGCTTGACAGTAGCAGCAGTAGGTATCGAGAGGTCTAAAACTGTCGCCACTAGGAAGATACTTTAATGCTGCTTCTGACTTCATTCTTGTCTGATTTTCCATTGTTATTACAGTGTCTCTTTTCATTATTTTCAAGTCACGTATTGTTAGCAGCTTTTGAAAAATTTCAGTACTCATTTTAAAATGATTTTTGTAGGCCAGAGGATCTTACTGGCTAATGCTTGTAAGCGAGTGATTGATGCATCATACATTTCTGGCCTGCTAATCCATGGTCTTACCCATACACTTCGTTTTTAGGCTTGTTCGCGTAATTGCGAAAAACGACTATTAGCTTTGTCATGTTTGTCCGTCTGTCTCAGTTCCCACTGGACGGATATTCGTGAAATTTGATATTTGAGTATTTTTTCGAAAATCTGTCGAGAACATTTAAGTTTCATTAAAATCTGACAAGAATAACGGGTACTTTACATGGAGATCTGTGTACATTTATGATAGTTTCTCGCTGAAGTCTTCTTAGAATGGGAAATGTTTTAGACAGAAATTATAGAGAAAATCGAAACACACATTTTGTGTTCAATAATTTTTTCCCCGAAAATCATGCCGTTTATGAAAAAATGTGTAACAATAAGGTATAGCTAGAGAGGCCACAGTTGACAATATAATGCGGCGCATGCGCTTTGCATGCCGGATAACTAAGGCAAGAATACAGGCACACAATGTTTAATACTTATTGCTTTTCCACGGCAACAATGGTTACGCGAACGCGCCTCAGTGTTACGTTATACGTACATTGCCTGTCTTGTTGCTTTCTGCCTTCCAGACATTTAGTAATCCCTGACAGAATAAGTCAGCAACACATGGTAACGCCCGCTCAAATTCAGATCTTGATACTTTGAAGACCAAATGCTGACAGGCTTAACTTGCAGTCACTGTCCTGTTTGCATCCCGTGTGTAAAAGACTGGCTGGCTTCTAATTGAATTCCTTCAAACACTTTCTTCTAGTAACCGTTCCCAGTGTAAAGAATTACCGCCTCGTATGCGACTTGTACAGACGTTTGTCTGAAAAGAAAACTGGCCTTCTGACCTATAATTGAACCCACTACTTTCAAGGTACGACTCTGTAATGTTAACAAGTGTCGGGACATGTTATGTGGAAGATCTTGTAACTTGAGATAATTAGGGGGATTATGTTTGTTTCGCATACCGGGGAGGGGGGGGGGGTTGGCGAGGGACACGAGCAGATAGCCGCGGAGTGATCTGTTTTGTTATCGTACTGTCACGTGTCGAGCGCGAATAATGGCGGGCGGTTGTAGCTCACGCGTTCATAGTGCAGGCTGCACGCGACCAGTTCGGGTCCGAGCTTTATAGTGTCAGATTTCCTCCTATACGCGACCTTGAACTCACAGAAAACGTTAATGTTGATTCAATGATAATTTGAAAGGTTTGTAATTAGTACAGTTTGGACCATTTTGCGCGTGGCAGTATTCATGATTGTGTTTGTGTGGTGTAGTATTTGTCCGAGTTTATGAGTATCCTTGAGAATTACCATCGCCGTACATTGTTCTGATGATGGTGTGGGAAGATCCTATATCCCTGTGGATACCGCCTCGTTTAGGTACGTGATACAGTATATTGCTTTGACTACTTCAAAGAGCTTTGGCCGAGTGTTCGTGACGGTTTATATGCAGTTGTGCCGCAGGAAACGTGTATGTGTGAAAACTAAATATTTCGCTTAAGAGCACTGGCCTCTCTGGCCTGCGTTTATTTATATAAAGAATAAGAAGATCGACTAAAGAAGAGTGTTTCACTCTCTTTCGCTCTCTCTCAGCAGTTAAAGCTACTTGGTGTCTCTTTTATCGTGTCCCAGAGCGCTGCAGATTTATCGCATAGAAGGCCTGCATCCGCCGGGAAATCCCATGACAGGTGCCATGCTCAGGGAAACGATAAAAGGGACGCAATGTAATTGTGGAGTTTCATGTGACCATGAAGTTTAGTTAAATGAAACCAAATTGAATAGGATTCAGGATATTTGAATCAGTTCTCGTACGCGAGACCTGCCTTTATTATTTATATATTCATCTGACCTAGTTCCATTGACGTGTGATAGTGTCGCATCGCGGCTGGGCCCCCCTGTAAGAATTACGTGTCACTGACCAAGTGTACCCTATCGAGAAACTTGCAGTACAGGGTTTTCATTACATGGCGCTGCGTAAGCGGTGAACTAGTTCTGGTCATCTCGCTATTACAAGCATGTTCACGGCGTAATCATTTGGAAATCTCTTTTAACAGACTTGAGGAATACGGAAAATTTGGTCCTTTCGGTAGACGAACGATTTGGAAACTGGGGGAAACTTCGTAGGTCTAATATACTGTGCAGAACTTTTTGCACCAAACTTGGTGGTCTGTGTAGGCCTGTCTGTAGGAATTCTCGTATGTTAGCGCAGAGCGTGAATGATTACTTCCGCGTGTGTTACGAAGTTGTGAAGGTCGGTCAATAATACGTGGCGGAATAGAGGATTGGTGTGGTTACCTGTAAACATGTGCGCTTCGATATGGATATCAACTTGTGCGCTGTTTTGTGTTACAATTATAGGCCTATTTGAAATCACTACGTGAACACTTAACTAGTTTTGCGATTGACGTCCCTAGGCCGCGTGCATGTAGCACCTCTGATCGCTATGAACGGATTGTGACTAAATTTGGTATTCGGAAATTGAATTAGAAATGTCCTGTAAATTTAACGCCGTCTGTATGTACTTATTATTTCCGTTTATATCAAGTGAATTTAAAATATATCAGTTCAGGGCTGTAATTACTGATCAGATGAATGTTAGACTGCATTACGTAGGCTACATAGTTACATTATTTTTATATAAGTGCTTTGTTTTCGAGATTAATTCCCGTCAGATATGAAAGACGATATGGCGGTACGTATAAGAAACAAGCTTATTTGTGTTATGGATTGCAACATCGGTTCTATTTGTGCGGTCGTACGCGGTTCACCGTTGAGCAGGTTATAGTGGTGGACTGTAGATTTGTATTCGTGATATATCTGGTTACAGTATCGGCCGGCTAACCAGATACTCTTTAGTGAGGTTTTTCATGGTTTTCCTCAGATTTCCACTCGAATTCTGAATAGTGCCGTGAAGCACGACGAAAGAACCTCCTTTACCGGAGTCCTTACATTCTTACCATTCACTGTGTGGGCCGGGATAGCGCAGTCGGTATAGCTACTTGCTACGGGCTGTACGGCCCTGGGATCGAATCCTGGTGGAGGCGAGATTTTCCTCACCCCCCCCCCCCCCAGACCGGCCCTGGGGTCCACGCAGCCTCCTGTACAATGGGTACCGGGGGTGATAGCGGCCGGGGCGTGGCGTTGAACATCCCCATCTAGCACCGAGGTTAAAGAAAGAATAGAGCTATATTTGTACTAACCCCTCTGAGTTTTCATGGCCTGTTTTAGGGTGAAATTTTCCTTTTTACCTTTACTCTGTCATGATCATCTTAACGTTTCTAATTTGACGCGGCGTTATTACACTCATCGATCGCTTTTCGCTGAGACCCTTCAATGGATAGGAGCATTAGAATTGTTCGTTAACTCGAACAGGTCTACGAGCCGTAGGCCTGCCGCAAGATGTTCAAGGAGTTGAAGCGGAAAAACGAAGCAGCTCCCATCAGTGTTTCTGCAAAGAAAAGAAAAGCACTGAACATAGTAAACATGGTTTTGTGGTGTGAGGCAGTCAATTTTTCGCGGATTTTCGCTTTTCACGGGGGTCTTGGAACCTAACCCCCGCGAAAAGCGAGGGATGTGTGTATATATGAGGTGTGAGACTGCGCAGAGATACTGACCTGGACCGTCGATCACCAAAGTACATATATATAGGCTACTACCTACCGCTGAACCATTTCCAAGTCGCGTGCCACCGTACGCTCTGTTACGTTGACGCAGTGTCGAATAATTTTTTTAATACACCCTTTTAACTTGCTGCGATCATGCTTGATACTTGAACAACGAGGGAACGTAAAATTTCTGGTGAAACTGAAGAAAAGTCTCACAGAAATATTCAATTTGTTACGAGAGGCGTGTGGACAAGATGACTGAGTTACTGAAAGCACTCTCACAAAATGAAATCGGGGAGTGATTCAAGGCCTGGAAGGCTTATGTGGAGCGGTGTGTAGCTTCCGATGAAGTAACTTCGAAGGGGGTAAAATGTAGAGACAGCAATTTCATTAATAAAACACGTATATGAAACTAGTCTCATTACTTAATAGCCACTCCGTATGTTACTAAGAATCAAAGGATGGCAGTGCAGTCTTCTTGCACATTTCAATTTTGGTGCATGAGATTTTGCTGAAACCAGTGGGAGTAGGGAGTTAATTCCGCAGAATTAATCTTCCGAATAAGTATTCAAAAAATGCATTGACGATTTTGCGAACCTTCTCCACATTTTAGTCTGTATGACCTGTAGAGGGACATCTCGAACGCTGTCAGTCTTAACCGAAGTTTCCCCGTTTTTGAATCAAGAAAACCACTCAAAAATCTGTTTTCTCCCCATGGGATTTGTCACCGAAAGTTGTTTTGAGCATTTCATGCATTTATAGTGCAGCTTGCATGAGTTCCAAGCAAAACTTCATGCAGATAGGTTGTTTCTTCAAATCGGCTGTTAGGAAATCGCGCTTTGTACTGAACACGCACGGCAATTAACACCTGCTGATAAGCGACACAGAGGGTCATGTCTGTAATACTCACTAAACTGACTCAGAAAATAGTGATACTGCGGCGTCTGATGACACAAAAAAAACTGTATTACCGCTTTTGGTCCTAGTGGCGGTCGTAAAGTCCAGTATTCACCTAGCGTCATAGCTGTCGCGTTTGTTTCGCCCCATTCGGGTTTTATTACTTTGTGCGTAATTTACCTTTGTTGTGTTGATAAATTAAAAATACATTGTGTTAATTGGAAATTGTATGTGTTTTAAAATTTCGAAGCTAAAATACTTTATGTTAATTGAAAATTTTATGTATTGTAAACTATAATGGGTACCGAGAGCACTGTATCTGAGATAAACTAGGAGGAGCGCGAAGCTGACGCCGTCTAGCCGTGAGGTCTAAATAGCCTTACTTTCTCTATACTTAGTGCTTAGGCGGAGGAGCAACTGTAGTTCGGGACTTAGCTTTGCCGCTCTAGAATCTAGGGAAACGAATGGGAAACAGAGCCGCAAAGCTGAATCTCGATCTGTACCAACTCTTGCCCGACGTATTTTTGAGTGACTTTCTGTTACTGATTTAATTTCCAGCCACTCAGGATGTGTGTTATTATTTCATTCTCCGTCTTCAGATCTTATGCTGCTTACATTCGCAAACTGCTTTTTTGTTTCTCGTACCTACGCCTAGGTCTCCCCAGTACTCACTCCAATGTAATATTAATTTGGAACAAAAATTTGTTTCACAGCACGAGAAAGCGGGTGCTTTGTTTACATCCTGCACAGTGTTCCGTAATTCCATCTGAGCTGAGCCAGTAGATAGATAGTAGTATCTATATCTGCAGGACTTCGCGATAGATAAAACTGTTACTTGGTATTACTGCAGTGGTTAATACGTATTTTATTCGCTTGTCCAAGGTCAGGGACACCAGAAAGAATTTACTTGAGGCCAGGAAGGAGATCAACTTGCTGTTTTATCTTATTTGGCTTACTGTTGCATTGATGTCCTGGTTTGCCATCTCGGTCCGTACCTGTAATAGGAGACAGTTTGGTCGTCTTCACGCGTTTTGCTAGACATTCCGTTCTATGTAGGTACGGTAGGGATAGTTACGGAGGTTTAAGAATTGTGGTGATTGGCCATTGAGGGCTCAGGGTGTGAAGGTTTGAGCAAATGGAGAACGATGCAGACGAGCTGAACGTTATGTAAGGAGCTTGTAAGGTTGGAAGAGAAAAAGAAGGCAGGATGCAGTTATACTAGTGTCATACCCATTGAAAATTCAAATGAAAGTGTTACTTCAGGTGTTTCTCGAGTTCCTCTTCGTTTGTGAGTGCAGCAAATGAACATCGCAAGCCTACTTCTATGAGACTGTTTTTTTTAATGAAATACAGTCTGGAATGCCCACGTCGTATGTATGTATTAACTCAATCGTTTCCACAATTCTTTGATTATTTCCTTATTCAACCCAGGCGGTTAGTCGCCGTCTTCTTACTGCGGATACCCGTGTTCGATCCCATAACTGTCCATTTGGAATTTGTGGTGAACAGAGTGGCAGTGGGACAGGTTTTTCTCCCAGTGCTTCGGTTTTCCCTTGTCACTGTCATTCCACCAGTGCTGCGTACTCTTACTGATGTTTATTCATAATCCACTATCGACCCTACCTCCCCTAGGTACTGACAGCATCACTAAGTAAGCTACACACACAAAAAAGGCTATGTATAACATTAATGCACTGTAGTGGTACATTGTGCGTAATACCAGGTCGCTGGATGTCTAATTATTCCAACCATTCGTTCACTCCACTGCGTCATGTGGAACAAATACATCTAACGAGCCGCGGCAATGGCACCGGTTGGTTCATACACATAACAGCCATGTCTTCATACGAGCGTCGGTCCGTTTTGTTCATAGTGTTCGAAGTTGTAGTTTGTGTGTGTATTTGGGGGGGGGGGGGGCTTGTGTGAAATGCTGTTGCATTTGTACCCATTTTGTGACGACGGGCACAATTGGTTGTTTATTTTGTTGGCTTCGACGCGATTAAGCGTTTACAATTCGCCAGTGTATTTTTGGTCGTCGTCTTAATGTATGCCTTGCAGATTTGTAATCTCTTCCGGCACTTGCGCTGTCCCATTTTATGTAGGCCAGCATGGTGTTTCCATATTTTCATGCACATATACGTACATGTTGACCAAATGTCACTTGACACTATAGGCAGCATGTAAAACATCGAGTGTCAAGTGACTTCTGCGCTATCTATGCACATATTGTGTATTCGACGGAACAGAATGCGACGGCGTTTTGTGGAGAGAATGCATGCAAATTCGCAGTGCAGTGTCGTGTATTGCACTGTGTGTTACGTAATGATATATGTGTAGGTCTCATTGAGCCGATAAGGACAGACTGTCCTCGGTAGGAGTAATGCACCGAATAATAGCGTTGTTCTTAAAATCTTATGAGCCGGGGCAGCTCAGTCCATGTCGTGACTGACGACTGGATTTCGATTCTCGGCAGGGTAAGCGAGTTTACTGTCCGCCACCGAGTCCACTGGGTCCCACGTGTAACACCTTGCTCAGTGAGTGTAGACGTTCTTGCCCCGGGCGTAAAGCCGAACTGTCACTTCCGTTCAGCGATTTGGAGTTGTTCCTTCATTTTTCCACTTCAGGGCGTGTTGCTTGATTAAGCACAGAACAACTTTTACGTTATTCGTCCTTCGGTAGATATCTATAACATATCGCCTTGCAGATTGACAGGCCTAAATAGTTGTTCGTCAGATAATGTATTGCGTTCCATACAGACGCCCGTTGCTGTTCTTTTTTTGTAAGGATACTAAAGTTGTATACTTTACAGATTAGTATTATACAGGACTTAGTGCGGGTCATTCCTGGGGGTAAAGCGGCCGGGGCGCGGCGTTACCCACCCATCCCCATGAATCGCCGAGGTTAAAGAACTCTGCTCCCCTGCCGTGCCTTCATGGCAGGTTATATAGTGAAGTTTACCCTTCTAGGTTAGTTTGTGTTTCCATTTTTTCATTGGGACGTCAGGAGCTCTGCGTATCAGTTACATTCCATTGCCTTGTTCAGTATTTTGTCAAGCTTAATTTGTGGTGTGTGTTGTAGCCATTTTTTCAACTGTACAGATAATCGTCGAAACATTGAATTTTTCTGTGCTGTTTAATGTCGTTTTTAATAGCTGAGTCATTGTAGGGCTGGGCTGGGTTGGGCGAATAATTTATAGTATCTGTTTTTTTGTATATGTTGGCGCTTTGATGTAACAGCGTATATATTGCGATGGTCAGGGCGCCGAAACAAGTCTGCGGGCCAGGCCACGTAACGAAACTGACCACGGTCACCGCGTTCCTTCCCAAAACTGTCATCATGGTCTTCAACAGAATCACCGAGGCTGTGCGCAGTCAAGGCAAACCGTTGCACGTGAGGCCGCTTTAGGTTACTGCTGCGTGTAATGTATTGGATGTTTATTACTTAAAAATAGACGCCGCTGCATTTGGTGGTAGCCGTCCTAGTTACCGTGTATCTTGAGTGAGTGTTTTAATGGATTTTCTGAATATTTCAGGGCGAAATGATCAAGTAGTTCACGGCAACCAACCTTGGATGTTCCTTTGCCGTGACTAAGGATGTTCAAATTTCTGTGAACGTTTTTCTCCCAGGGTACAGGCCAGGTTGGTGCCACGGTATTATTCTGCACTTAAACGGGTGTTCAGGAACCGGTTCGCGCCGGTCTGCCCCGACCTGGTATCCAAATTGCAAAACATGTGAAATTTGGAAATTTATAATTGAACATGGGAACCGGTAGTTAAAATTCTGGCAGCGCGCGTCTTCTTATAAGCCTACTTCAGAGGCATCCGATTTGAACGTAGGCGCTGTTGCCTTCCGTCCAGAGAGGTTTTTCTGGTTTTTACTTATTCTGTCATGGCTAACGCCGGGATAATGCCTTAAAATAAGCCACAATCACCCATTAATAATTCTTGCCGTGCCTGTTCTTTATCATCTGGTTTGATGTGATGTCATGATATCTGCAGAGGGAACGGCGTAGTCAAATAACAAGAATTACTGCCGAACCACCTTCCTGCTGGTTTCGCGATGTGTCTTTGTCCTTGAGGCTTATTATAGGTTGGCCTAATAGACCCCATATATCTTGTTCACTTCCTGACAATATGCACAGTCCGTCTTACGGACAGCACGTGCAACACAATGAATGTTGAATCCTGACGATCAGTTCTAGACTCTTCTAGGGCCTGGATGAAACGAAGGTCTGTGGTCATAGTTTACTGGGAAAATGTATAGTGAAATGCAGCGTAAACCCCTGTCTAATACTCTATGTTTAACCTAGAAACAAATGATAAAAAATACTTCAGCAGAAAATAGTTTGCCTGCATGTTTTTGTTCGTCTTGTGTATTATGCTTTTCGGAATTTATCTGCGAACGTTCCTGTCGCAAATATTATGGAGCTAAGTCAGACCGCCGAAAGATAAATGTGTGAACAAAATACTTTAATATGGTGACTGAATAAAGTGAAAATGCGTTATAAATAATAACTGCGTGCTTGCGTGTGTGTGTGTACACGCGCGCGCTTACGTGTACACAATGCAGTCTAAGATGAGTTGTTGGTTTGTTATTTGGTATACGCTCCGTATTCTTTGGTACAGAAGTAAATCCCTTTATTAAGTGAAAACCTGTCCGATACTGAAAATATTCAGTTGCCATCTGTTATGAGGAGGTTTTTACTGTATTGGAATTCTTTTGAACTAGTGACACGGCGGTATGTAAAAGCTTTGCGCCGTCTCCTTGCGTGTAACGAAACAAAGTTATATCTCTACACATAGGAATAGCTTGGGGGGTGCAAGGGGGCAAATGCCCCTCCAATATTTTTTGATACCTAAGACTATGTTTTGGCTACTGAGTTGAAGTTGGGCAAATAAAAAATAGAAATTTTCTAAACGATCATTTGCGTGGTGTAAAGACAGAACAAAATTAAAAACCTGTTTTTTACTGGACGCAGAATAGAGGCATGATCAATTCCCCCCCCCCCCCCCCCCCAAAGTTATTGGCCAAGTTACGCCTATGTCTCTGCAGGTGTTATAAATTAGTGGCAAGGCAGTACGGGAGCGATTTGCATTACCTTCTTGTTTGTAGTAAACGGAATCCTGTATATAAATATTATAAACTGTAACCTTGGTCGTTTCGTACAGGAAGTTGTCACGGGTGCATACAGAATATTTATGTTTGGCGGATAAAATTACTGGAAGAACAGGCCAGAGTGACTTGTGAATTGTAAGAGTTCTTGGGTGGAGACTGCGCAGTAAAGACTACTTGAATTACTGCGCGTCCTGCATATGCAGACTACAGAATCATAACATGACAATTGTAGATAAAATCCTTCGATAACGCTGGAAAGTTCAAGTACATGTGAAGAACAGATAAAGATGGAATTCATGATAAAATTTGAGATATTAAAAGAGTGAGGTAATATCTGCTACCGTTCAGTTTAGAGAAGTGGTGTGCATCGTGTGGTTCTCGACCCTTTTTTAAAGTGATCCGTTGGACGTTTAGTTGCTTGAGATTCTAATGAGCATAAGCCCCATATAAATTCAGTCGGGAATAAGCTAAATGAATCAGTATTACTTGTTAAAGAAGCTATACAGTTCATCTTAATCTAATGCAAATATGGATAAAGTGTTAAAGCCCTTTGTGACACTTTGCCAAATCACTCATGCTTGAGAGGTCCGCGGTTTGAAAAGTTGCTCACCACTGGTTTAGAATATGTGATATTTTCTTCTTGGCCGAAAAGGAATTCTTAAGATAGAGTTGCACACAATGGCGTAACTACGTTTTTGGCTCCCAGGGCGAGTAATCACAGTGGCCGCCCCTAACAGAAATTATAAACTTAAAAAAATACATTTATTTAATTTCCCTGTATTTGGCTCTATAATTTGAAATATGTTTAGCGTAGAGAATCAGATTTTGTCAGTTAAAAATATTCATTTTGCCGCCCGGGGCGGCAGCAGTCCTTCCTCTCCCCGATAGTTACGTTTCTAGTTACACGATACTGTAACTATAGATACAGGTGAGAAACATTTATCTCACTTTGAAGAGGGAAGAACAAAGGTTTTGCATACGAAGTGCAGGTTATGATCTGGATCCAAGAGAATGGATAACACGGGATTGGAAAATGTAATATTTTGAGCTCCTAACTAGTCGCCTAATTTATTTGGAGTGAATACATTTTGGATATTGTGCTGGCCACGGCATACGGGAAGCAATGCATATACCGTATGTATGCAATGTATGGATAGGCATAATGGAAAAGGACCTCACTGGGTTTCGCAAACTTAGTGAGTGCGATGTCATTAATATGTATCGACGAGGTGATTAGTGTCAGTGACAGTAAGTAGCATGTCTCACTGTGAAGACGTGTGGAGTTAGGTCCAGCTTCAGATTCGCTGACGACGATAGAAAGTAACTGGAAACCGCTTGAAATATTTGATCAGTCGTAACTAGAAACGCGTAATATGTAGGATGATATATTGTGCAAACATTGTAGAGGATGTTCAGGGTCGAAATTTTTAATTTTATGGAGTAAATTACATGATAAATTACGAAGGACGTAAGTTCACCGTAAGACCTTTGTGTCCGTGACCTAGGTACTGTGTGACCGTGCTACAAGTTCGCGTCTTTTGGTGCTGGCACCGTTAAAATTCCTGTATCACTAGAGACACTGAGACTTAGGAATTCGATTGGCGTCTGTGTGAGGATAGGAAAGTTCTTCACGGAACTTACTGTACTTTGCAGCGACCTTGAAGGTTCGTGTTGTTTTATCACCCGTCTTCTAATTATCTTCCCGGTATCTGGGCTACTTTTCGGACGTTCCGCTGCGTAGTTACACCGTCGAAGGACACTGAGTGATAATGAGGTACCAAATTGTTGTTTCTGCTGCTGCGATAGCGCTGTGCTTAAACACGCTCTATCATCCTCGAACTCTTTGTCCTCACGCCTGACGAGAACATCGGAACGGATTGTCAGTCCGTGTGGCAGCAACGAAGTTTTGTCCCGCCTAACTCTTTGAAGCGTATCCAAATAATATTTAAACATTCAGTTTGTGTCTACCATACTTATTGTCTTGTGGGTTCATGTTTTGTATGTTACATAAATTATGTTATGGTAATGATACGTGAAATGAAATCCAGAATTGCCATGGCAACAGCAGCATTCACCAGCAAACTGGACTTACATTTAAGGAAGAAATTAGTAAAGTGCTACATTTGGAGCATAGCTTTGCATGGTGCTGAAACGTGGACACTTCGGAAAGTAGATCAGATATATCTGGAAAGTCTTGAAATGTGGTGTTGGAGAAGAATGGAGATCAGTTGGACCGATTGTGTGAGAAGTGAAGAAGTATTACACAGGTCAAGAAGGAGAGGAATATCCTACATACACTAAAAAGAAGAAAGGCCAACTGGATTGGTCACATCTTGCGTAGAAACTGCCTTCTAAAACACGTGTTTGAAGGAAAGTTAGAGGGAAAGATAGAAATGACGGGAAGACGAGGAAGAAGGCGTAAGCAGCTACTGTATGACCTTAAGGAAAAAAAGATACTGGAAATTGAAAGAGGAAGCACTAGATCGCACCCTGTGGAGAACTCGCTTTGGAAGAGGCTACGGACCTCTCGTAAGACAGACTACAGAATGACTGAATGATACGAACTGTGTAGGTAACACCAAATGGTACGAAGCTCATTTGTATGTTTTAAAGGTGAGATTCCATTTTCTGCAAAAATTTCGTGTATGTGTTTAGTACCGTTATTATTTGCCGGAATGTAATTACGAAAGAAATTGCTTCTGGAAGTCATACGGAATTGTAAACGTAAAATAAACTGGACATAAACAGATAGGGTGAACATTGCGACTGAAGAAAACGAAAAGTCGACAAAGTGGACATGGACGTAGCGTCTGGGTACCTTCGGATTTTGCGTTTGTTGTCCATTATATGTAGTAACCACTCAATTTCGTGGTTTGTATATTACCACCGATTGATTGATACGGTTGCGTTTTACGTGTAGTGAGAAAGCTTGGATTTGTGTGGGTCTCTGCAATAGCATATGCGTAATTTGCATTTTACATACGGCATTGGCCTTGCTAATTTATTCAGATGTTGTCCACTAGTTAACAAAGATAATTGTAATATTGCTCTTACATCACGAAGTCTGAAGTTATTTTTGTTTATGTTTTGCTAAATATTCGACATTACCGAGGAGTGTTCCAAATTAAAGTTTTGTAGCCCTAGAAGATAGTTACCTATTTTATTTCATCCGTGATGTGTGTTACGTTTTGTATTGTGAAGGATGGTAAGATAAACTGGCATTTTTTCACTTCGCCCTTCATGTAATTTGGGAACTATTAGGCCGATTCGGGCTACAATTAAAATTGCCCGTCAAGGTTTGCTACCATTTCTAATTCCAAAATACCAACATTTTCCTAAACGCATTTACTATTTGAACAGGCGGGCGTGACCTCGCCGCGTGTGTTCATTTAATGAAAAGAACGCACAGAAATGCGAAGTAATCTTAAGTTTCACGCCCTTGGGCAAGAGCGTGGTCTCGAACAGGAGGATCGTTGTTAGCATGCGACTCGCTAGTTCATTTTATGCGGCCCTCTCACTATTTGTTAGTCCAGTTCCAGAATATGGCTCGGCCCACTGTCGAAGAATTTTTTAATTCAAACAAAAATCCCTTTCTTTAAGGACCGGAAGGGCTCAGAGGGCTTTGCTATCCCGAGATTATAATGCAGAACAGCAACATGATAGGAATCCAGTAACATTTTAAATTTTAACATTTCGATTTTGTTACTAAAACACTGGAATGTTGTTAGTGGCATCTTTAATTTTGAACAAAATTCTGATCTTCTTCGTTGCTTAGAATGAACCTGCGACCCGCGTTTAGTGTCAAAATTATCGTCTTGTGTCGTGTACGATTGGTTTTTGAGGGCCTGGTGTTAGAGGTTCTTGGAACTGGGTTCAGAATTATTAAGGGGATCACACGTTAGCGAGATTGTGCATGTCCATCCTAGAAATTCGTCCTTGGAATTTAATGCTGGTGTAAATCTCCATGTTCAGCCTAAAAACAAAACGCGATAATGGCGGCAGTAAGACTGTTTTATTACGGTGATGAAATCAAAGAGGATGAGATGGTTTGGGCACGAGGCGTATATGGAGGGGAAGAGAACTGCATACAGGATTTTCTTGGGGAAACCTGAAGGAAAGAGACCGCTGGGAAGACCTGGACGTATTTGGGTGACATTAAAATGGATCTTAAAGAAATAGGATGGGAGCGCGTGGATTTGTGCTTTGGGCTAGCAACAGGTGGCGGGCTGTTGTGGACGCGGTAATGAACCTTCGGTTTCAATAAAACGCGGGAAATTTCTTGGCTAGGTGAGGAACTGTAAGTCCTGGAGAAGGACTGTGCTGTATGGAGTTAGTAGTTGGTGAAACTGCCTTACCTGAGACTGGACTGTAGCGCGAGCCATGAATGGCAGTGGTCTCCTCTGCGTACTTCTCAGACCCCAGAAATATAGTAAGGCATACCGGCGCAATAATATTGTTACCGAACTGTGACAAATTTAGAATATCCCTGAACCTGTTTGACGTCAGTCACTGTTACGTAAACTTAAATCGTTTGCTTCACGTGATACCTGTCCCTTGATTTCATCAAAGAACTTTCCGCGATCGGACAGTTCTTGTATTAACCAGAAATGCGGTATTCGTGAGCTTCTAATGTAGTGTACACACCTAACAGGTTGCCCGAGGTGTATCATTCGTGCCAGCTAAGTGATGCATTTGTGCCAGTAAGTAATCAGTGCTATTCCAACGTTCTTCCCAGTTCATGGCCTATCATTCTCCTCCTGGACGATTTGCACGGTCTGCAGCTGGCAACTAATCATTAAGTCGATCCCTGATGGCCGCGCGTTCTAAGGCGTGGGTCTGCGGCCGCTCGCTTGCTGGGATTGCGGGTTCTAGTCCCGCCGGGGGCATGGATTGTCTGTTTTGAGTATTGTGTGTTGTCAGGTAGAGGTCTCTGCGACGGGAAGATCCCTCGTCCGGAGGAATCCTACCGAATGTGTGTGTGTGTGCGCGTGCGCGCGCCTTTTTAATTAACCCTCTACACTTGCAATGAGTGGGTAGAAGAGGTCGCACAAAGAAAGGAAGAAAGAAAAAAGAAAGAAGGTAAATTGTTAAGTCAACTAGGACACAAACAGAAGCCTGAGAAGACGAGTTGCCGAACAGACTTGTGTTCTGTTATGTTCTTTTTGTATTTCCCAACTTCCATCTCTGTGTTAACGCAGCTGACGTGTATGTAACCTTGGAGGTGCCCGGTTGTATTCGTGTCGGAAACTAAAGTTATTTTCTTTTCTGTCCGGTCCAGTCGGTATACTGACTAGGCAACACGCTGGACAACCGAATAATCAGAGTTCGATTCTCGGCTTCAGTAAGAAGCTTTTCCACAGCGGTTACCGGAGCTCTTTTTTCGGGGAGGCGGCAGATGGCGTGATCCTGACCTGTCAGCACCATCTGATACCGACATTTACGAATGCGTGGCCTTAATGAAGCCGAGGGACATCTGTCTGTGTATCTCTGCCTCGGTTTCTTACCGACTTCTCAATTCGTAATTGAGGCTGCATGAAGTACGAAATAGAGTTCAGATATTTAACGACTCGAACAGGCGCGTTTCGTATGCTGTCTGCATATATATGTATGCAGTGCGTTGTACAAGTAAATGACGCGGACAACACGTAAAGGATAGGATGGCAGCAGGAGCTTGGACAGCATCTAATAGGTATCGTTATTGACTGGTTGTATCCAAATTGGGGAACTTGTTTGACACAACATGTATTTGTTATTTAATCCAAACTTTATTACATTTTTATATCTGGAGAATACTGAGGTACGCCCAGCGGTATAATTAGGTGCTTTTGCAGAGTGGGCATTGACAGTGGCTTAAATGAATTATTATTATTATTATTTTATTATTATTTACTGCAATTGGGTTTTCACCGGTGGCAGTAGTCCTTACAGTAGTACACACAACAAGTGGACATATAATACACATAAAAATAACAATGCAAAACAAACTATCCAAAATTACATAACAAAATACATACAGTAAATACAAGTTCACACATTAGAACACCGTACACACATTAGAACACCGTACACACGTTACAAAAACATCCACACCTTACAAACATCCACACCTTACAAAAACACCCATACACAATACAAAAAAATTAACACACGCATATTACAAAAAACCCACACATTAATTAATCTCAATGCGTTAGAATATCCTCAGTATAAAGTCAGACCAAAGTACATGATAATTATATCCCCCAAGAACTTAATTCACTTCACTTCGAACTAAGACACTCACTTCACATCACTTCACCCTTCACTTCACATCACTTCCCTTATTTCTATTTAATCCCCACTTAAAAACCCTTCGCTTGTAATTACTTTCTTGACCCTTTTTCTAAAAGTGCTTAATTTACAGGGAAAGTCGCTAGTACGCTTGGAGGTAATTGGTTCCAGCTTTTTATGGTCCTATTTACAAAGGAATATTTACCTACATCTGTTCTTTGTTTCCTAGCCTAATTTTCCGACTATGATCGTCCCTACCTAGGTAGCATGGTTTTAGTAGTCTATCCCCTATCGTTTTCCAAGCCCGTCCCCAGGTGTATGCTTTGAAAAGGGCGCATATTCGGGCTATCGCTCTACGCTGTGTTAATGTTTCCCAACCCGATTCTTTCGTATTATTTGCAAATTTTGCCGCTCTCTTTTGCACGCGATTCAAAGCGCTTACCTGGCCTTCTCTGTATGGGTCCCAACACACCGCTCCATACTCAAGTATCGGTCTCACTAGTGCCGTATAAGCTATACGTTTCGTATTAGTATTTGCCCTTGAATGAGACGTCTTCATGGCAGACTTCATGTATGTGTAGTGCTTCATACCAGCTGTTGACAACATGTGGACTCGCAGTACGTGAGGTAACACCTCATTTAATCCCGTTGCGAAGCTGACGACAGGATGAATTAAGCGAATTATCTTATCACACGGTAACGGAAAAATTGTCGGGTCGCTCTGCATATATACGAAGCGAAACCCAGGGGTTTTGGGACACGTCATTGGGAGGTACACCGCCACGGTATGGAGATCATGTATGCTGATCAGAAGCAAAAGTTAGCAGAACCTTGCCAGTCGTAGTGTATATAATTAGGTGTTTTTCACAAACGGACAAACATCTCTGATAGATCACAGAAGCGTGAATCGAAACAACAAGCAACTGAGCGGAATGACGTCATCTCGCAGATATTCACAACGAGGCAGTTGTTTGTATTCGTGGAGTACAGCTACATTGATTCAGGCGCCCATTTCAAAATTAAATTTCTCTGTTCGGTAGCGCGAAGTTAATTAGCGGTGATGGTGGTTCAGTGACGCAGCTAATGTATATAGCTGGCATGTAAGACCTGTGGCCCGCAGGCCGCATTTGGCCCGCGTGATTTTTTTTACGATCCGCAGAACTTCTCAGAACAAACGGTGCTATGGCTCAAAGACTACAATTTATAAATGCAAACGTCCGATTGCATAAGAGCTTAAAATTGGTTATAAAATTGTTGAACGAAACTTCGTATTTTTGTACATTTTAATAGCGGCCGTAACTAATCAAATGATCCCCTAACGCAATGACCCTTCGGATGCGGGGAATTTATTGACAAGCTAAGGAACTGTTACATTCCCAAGAAAGACTATGTTCCCTGCAGTTAAGTGGATATATTAAGTTTCTGAAATGAAACAGTCAGATATTGGCGACATAAAAAATGATGGCTTACCAAAGTCGAGCATTTTTCGTTGATTTTACGGAGCATCTAAATGAGTTATATATGAAACTACCAGAGCGCGCATTTGAAAGTGGAACTCGGGGATGTAAATAGGTTTGTTGGGCGTTGTGACTCGTAACAGAAAGTTTTGTTGCAGCGCGTTCGTTTACAATCCGTCATCTGAAGTCTTAGTTGCACGCTGCAGTTCATAAGATTGAAATTGTTGTTTTTCGTTCGTCAGTATTAAGTACAGTGTAAGTCAGAGGGTTTTACTATGGAAACCTGTATAAGAGAGTAATCCAACAAAAACTGTAGTTGCAAATTTAAGTTGGTTTACCCAGTGGCGTCACTTGGTTTTTGGCGCCCGGGGGCTAGTACTCACAATAGCCCTAACAGAAATTACGAAATTTAAGTAACTTGCAATCATTTACTGAATTCCCTTTTATTTGGCTTAATAATTTAAAATTTCTTGAGCGCAGAAAATGATTTTTTATGTAAATTTGCTCGTGGGTTTACCGGTGTTGCAGCGTATTCAAAATCAGCAGTAGATTTATCGACTGGTGTGCATATTTCGAACAGGTTCCTTGTTATAGAAGAAGCAAGAGCGAACACATGTTCTTTCATAAGAAACGTTAGATGGCACAAGCGTGCGTTTAGAGGTATGTCCACGAAAATCCATAAGACAATTCTCTCAGGAAACCGGGATAACAAAGTCATCTTTACACGCAGCCACAAAACTGCTTCGTTGAAATGATACAAATTTACAGTTGTGCAAAAACTCCAGGAGGCAGACTTTGTTGCGAGAGTTCGGTTTTGTAACTGGGCCTGCGAAGCAGTGTGTAATGGTGAGGTTGATCTATTACTAACGTATTTTACAGATGTGATTACTTAAACAGTCAAGTAAATACTCAGAATAACAGATACTGGTCGGCAGATAACCCCAAACTACGACACAGCGCGCCGTTACATGACTGAAAGTTGGCGTGTGGTGTGTTTTCAGTGCAACAAGAATAATCGGACCCATCTTCTTTTCGGACACAGTGAATTCAGAAATGTACATTGATAAAATTCACGCACCATTTTTAAAAATTTAGTGTATGACGTGAAGTAATACAGGCTCTTCCAGCGGAACGGTGCGACCACCCACACAGCCAATAATTCAGTGGCCGCCTTGCGTAACATATTTTGGCTACCGAATAATTACCCGTCTTTTGTGGCCTGCTCGTTCGCTCAATCTGACGCCATGTGACAATTATCTGTGGGGAAGTTTGAAGGACAACGCATATAAAAACGATACACGCACAGTGGACACACTAAAATAAATCCTTGGGCGCGCATTAAGACAAGATTTCAAAGAGTTTTTAGTAATTTGTTCCCCGGTGTACAGAATGTCTCAGAGTTACTGGAGGTTATATCCAGCACCAGTTCTAACTTGCGGTAAGTATATAATACACGTTGTTAATGTGTAGTCTGTGAGTGGGTTCTGCTTTGAATTGGACACCTGTATAAGGAAGAAATAATTTAGTAACATCGTTGGATGACAGTATGAAAGATTTACAGATAAAACTTCTGATCTGGGACAGGCAGATATAATCCACAATCTAGTACATTCGAAACATGTAAATCATTTAATTTGCGTGACTCCAATCTGCTGTTCATTTCCCATCCAGAAAATATTGTATTGCTGAGAACCTAATTTTATAATCTGTTTCAAGATCTGAAGCTTCGTGAAATTAAATCTGATATGTTCGCTGCACCACATAGTTTTGCCGTTGATAAAGTGGACGAAGATATACAACTGGTACTGATGGAATTGTAGTGCGATTCAGTTCTGAAAGAAAATTTTAGTGACGTATGAGTGCCGAGGTTTTATGCCTGCTCATACCAACACACTTTTCGAAAAAGTATTAAATTTACTTTCCAGATACGTTCGATGTTTGGTAGCACATACTTTTGTGAGCAATTGTTTTCATTGATGAAGCGAAACAAGAGCGCCCACATATCACATACACATTTGTCAACAATGCTTCAAGCGACATCAGCCTGGAAAATCTTCTGAGAATCGTATCTGATTCGGTAATGTAATTTAGATCATTTTGTGTATGGTATTGTAATATTTCTACAGTATTACAATTTTACGTTTGTTTTTAAAAATTTTCAGCTTACTGTCAAATCTCTTAGCTCACTGCGGCCCGCACAAATCGAATTTGACATGTGTATTATAATACTTGCTTTATATACAGTTGAACGAAAATCCTTGTGCACTTGTCGTAGAGTGGAAATCGCAGTGAATGTACAGTTGTTACGGTTACAGTAAGTGCTGGAAGTGACCCCCACGGACGTGTGGCAGGTCACGCATGCCACCTAAAGTGTTTTATGCATAGGAATTCCCCACTTCCAGAGCAGTGCAGCACCGTTCTTGCACACGTGCACAGGGGCTTTACGCTCAGCCGGTAGTGACCACTGTGATTTTAAAGGGTTAGTTGTTCTGCATGAACACGAGCACCCAAAGGTGAGATGAATCGAGTAGGCACTTAGAAATCAATTTTAACATATTTTATTTTATTTTTCAAACCTGCGGACCACAGATTATGAAGCTTCCTGGCCATGTAGAGTATTCAGAGAGGAAGTTTGTCGATATTTGTCAACAAGATGTACAAAGTTACACAACAGTACTGACCTCATTGGACGGTCAATGTCCACAGAATGGCCTTCGACCTAGCCACCGAACTGATGGACACTGACACGACAGGGCTGCCAACTAATGGCTGAAAACACTTCCTGGTGCAGTTATGTATCGGGATGTTCACGGTGTAGTTATGGTGAAATTAAATAATTGGCAATTTTAATAACCTCATAATTATACATAATTACCAGAAAAGTATTAAATATCATAAGTCTCAATATTATTCATTCCGTACATTTATCTCTATATTTATAGTCCGACAAATGTACAATTTAATCACATTAATTGTGTAATTTCACTGTATTACATGTTTAGAACCCAAATTAAGTGTTCGAAACACGTAGGACAGTGAAATTACACAATTAATGTGATTAAATTGTACATTTGTCGGACTATAAATATAGAATCCGCAACTCGAAGTGTCATGAGAGAATGTCTTGTTTCAATAAATAAATTTAACTTTCTCTGTTTTCACTTTTTTCTTCAGTGGTTCATGTATTGTATCACACATGTCAAGGACATAAAAATGTTTTGCAGAGGACATTGTAGTCGAAAAGTGCGTTTGAATGAATAGTTTTAAAAATGCAAATAAAACGTGTAAATAGTATCGCTTGTTTCAGTGAGTATTCTTAAACTTATTCGCTCTCAGCTATTTGTTTGTGTACTGTGTTTTTTTCTGTTTGATTCGTTGTTTGTAACTCATCGGTCAGGGAACAAAATATATTGCAAAGGAAGTAGTAAGCATAATAAATGGTTTTACAGGAATTGTAATCGAAATGCGAAATATGTGTATAGTATGTATTTGTGTTTTAAAAGTACAATGTAAAGACGTGTGACCGAAATCTTACTACAAAATAAAATAATTTTTATCGTCATATTTATTAGATTTACCACTTGTTGTTATAGCTGTATAGTTTTAATCACATTTACCAGCAGACGTTGCTAATTATTGATGATCGGTTGTTATACACGTAAAATATATTACATTTTGAATTTTCCTGCTAATTATATAATAACCGGTAGTTATTCATAATTGCGGGTTATTGTATTAAATTGTGGTTCATGTAATGACGCTTTGTCAGCTGCAGTGGTTGTATACACTCGAATTGCAGGGCAGGATGACTGAGAGATGAGTTTGAAAGGACACCCAAGGAAACGGCCGTGTGACTTTTTAACGTACTACCCCTTGTTTGTCTCAAGGGATTGACTATGACCACCATAGGTCTTAGTATAAAAGTCGTTACGGAATTATGTTACTAAAGTTCTTTTACGAATGACAAGCAGTGTGTTTTCACGTCAGAAGCGACGTGCTTGGTTTGGGAAGGAGACGCGAACACGTTTATCGAGAGAATTGCAGCTCTGAATTGATCTGAAGTTTCCTCCAGTGCTCTTGAATGTGTGTAGTTGGGAAACGTAACATCACATATTCCAGCACTAGATGTGAATGGTGGTCAAATTTCACACCACCAGGGTAAGAGCTACCGGTACTCATTCGGCTGGACACTCGATGGGAGCCAGTGTCCGTCTTAACGCGGTGGCAGAGAGAAAAATGCCTGGCCTTGCCACGTTCCCGACCGTATGGGCAAAGCCATCACTAGTTTCCCCATGTGCCTAAGCACCATACCACGGAGACGTAAAGCGAGTGAAGGTAAAGCTCCAAGCATGGTCAGTTCCGGCGTTAAATAGAGGTGGTTGGTCAGCGTCACGCATTAACTCCAGAACTCATCGTTTTCCTCATAATCAGTCAGACATATTACTGACTGATCATCCACCTCCCCTGCCGTTGGATGCGCTGTCCTAATAGTGATCATGCTGCACGTGCGTGTCCACACAATTCCACGTCGCTGGCTATTGATTTGTCCCTCGTCTGAACAACGAAAACAGATCGATATGAATCTGACGGATATGCTGTCCAGTCTACGCATAAAATCGAAGTCCCGGGATCTATGTCATGAGTCAGCCTCGTTCGGGAAGAAATTATTATTCTCTGTTGGCTGCGTCTCTTTCCCTCCTGGCCACCTTCTCTGCACCCTGCGCTACCTGTTAACACCAACCGCCACGGCGCCGTGCTTGGTTTACACACATATACCCAAGAGTTGCATATTCCGAGATGAGGTTATCTCAACGTTGTTGCGGAAGATAATGTGCGGGATCCTACGCTGTATCGTGGAGTGAATAGTTCCCATTAATGGGGGCACCTGAGAAGACCCGCATCTCCCAAAAAGGGCAGAGTTTTTCAACATGTATTTGCCATTTTTCGTGCCCCACGGAAAAGCATGTATGTTTATGTAAGGAGCAAATGTGTTGCTGTCAAGCTATCATATTATTACTACGACCCACTGCGCAGTCAGTTGTATGTTTCATGTATTTCTTTATTCACCACGTACAAAAACGTTTCAAGTAAAAGCTGTATATGTTATATATATATATATATATATATATATATACACGAGTATGTAGCCACTACTTTTCTGTGCAATGAGCTGTATTTTTAACTCAATAAAATTCAATTTCAGCCTCGTGTAGAATACGGATTACACTGAACCAATAAGAACCAATGTTTAATTCCCCCGACGAATTTTAGTGTAGATCTCCAATATCAGATTTCACTTAAAACCGTTTGTTAGTTTCGGACACGGCTTCCGTATTATAAATTTATTTACTACTCTTCCAGCAAAAGAACATACTACGAACAGTGCAAGATAACCACTAAAAATACCGTATTTTTTCGGTGTTTACAGAGGAAGACTTGGAAGCATTTTGGAATATCTGGTTAGCTTGCTGTCATTGAAAATAACTAGTTAATCGTTATATGGTTTTATTGAAAAAGTGTGTATGTTTAAAGATTGATTTTTAAAAAGGGGGAAGATATAAGGTGTCTGACCACAGAGGTAGCTTAACAGTCTCTTAATGGGGGCGGGGTGGCAGTGTATACCACCATTTTGTTAAAATGGCTGATTTTGTATTTTTTACGTAACGGTGAATTCTTCTTTAAAAGAAAGAGTCGGTAACTTTAACAGTGACTGTACTTATTTAACAGATAACTCTGGGGCCGTTGACACACAGTTACTTTAATTATGTCAGCAACTGAAGGAACTGTTGGTAAGGCATTACATAGTTACACTCTATAAACAACTACAGCAGTGCACAGTCTGTTATATCATTCCTTCCGATTGTAAGAGGAATAGCATAACAGAGTTTGTGTGCTGTGTTGGCTGTTTAATGGAATATATGTTACGAAATACAGACACTCCTCGACTTAGGCAGTAGTTACGTTCCGAAAGGACCCGCGCAAGTCGAATTTTGCGCGAGATGGAATTGAGTATACACGTGGTCAGCTATGCGTGTGTATACAAGGTAGTCCAGTTGAAGTACAAACTCCAACGCACTGGAACCTGATCGGACGCAGCATGACACCCTCGCCGCCTGTTTTATCGCCCAGCATTGTTTTTCCACCACCGTCGTCTCATTGCCCTTTAATTCCCGCAAGTAATATTTCGGCGCGCATTTGAACATGTTAGTATTTTAATTTTTTATGCTTTTTTTTTTTAAATTGTGTAAGTCTGCAATTGTATAAGTTGAAATTGCGTAAGATGGGGAGTGTCTGTACCGGTTGAAGATGAAACAATTTAAATAATATGTGGTATTATTTGAATTTCCTGTCATTACAAATTAAATCGTGAAACCATGTGGTAACCTGTTCTCTTCCATTTTTCCTTTGGAAGCGCTCGTTCTATTATGCGTCAGCAACCGAAATTCGATCCGTTGCGTTGCGTTTTCAGTCGCTTTCGCAGATTTGCGGAAAAGACTATTAGCTTTGTCATGTTTGTCCATCAGTCCATTCGCATGGAACTATTAAGCTCCCACTGGTCGGGTATTCATGAAATTTGATATTTGAGTATTTCTGGAAAATCTGTCACGAAAAGTTTTAAGTTTCATTGAAATCTGACGAGAATAACGGATACTTTACATGAAGGCCTGTGTGTATTTATGATAGTAACTCGCTGAATTCTTAGACTTAGAAGTGTTTCAGACAAACGTTGTAGAGAAAATCAAAACAACCATTTTTATGTTCGTTAATTCTTTTACAAAAACCGTGCCGTTTATGATATAATGTGGACAAATATGGTAGAGCCGGACAGGTCACAGATAACAGTATAATACGGCGCATGCGCTTTGCGTGCTGGATAACTAAGGCTATAAACACACATTTAATACTTATTGCTTTTTCCATGGCAACAACGGTTACGCGAACGTGCCTCTGTGTTACGTTATACGTATACATTGCCTGTCTTTTATGTTACTTTCGGTTCCGTGCAGTGTGCACTGACCTCAAGGTGTTCTTTTAATTTATTTCTTAAAGCACGCCTCGTCAGACGTGAACTTTGTATCATTTCGTGATGTAAACACGTGTTACCTAATACTTCGAATAGACTTGATGGGCTAGGTTGATGGTGGGTTCTTTCTTAATGCTTGTTTAGGCGCCGACTACGAATTTGTAACTTCGTGTTAAATTCGGGTCGATAAATATCCTTATTAATTGTTCTACGTATGTGTTAAATTTTTGTTCAATTTGTTCCGATGATTTGAACTCAGGCCACGATTGTGTCACTGGTTGATGCATCGTGGTGGATTAACCATAATATAATGGAAGTGAAGTACCTGTGCAAGTGAAGGCGACGTTGTACGTCAGAGTTACGCAACCCGTGGTGTACGGAAGCATCTCAAGGTCCCTTGACGTCAGCCATTATACAAATAGTGGGATATGTTTGTGTCAGTCGTTTTATGTAGGCTTACATACAAGCATGTGCTGTAAAAGATTGTTACGGAATGAATATGTGGTCACTTCATTGCTTTGCGACGAGTTCATCTGGTCATAAGAACGCCGGGCTAAGTTCATGGAAGCCGCTGTGTCGTAACAAGAGAAATTCAACATCTGGAGTATTAAAGGACACGATCGTGAGTCGTTATCATACATCCCGCAATGTCGCTGCATATTTCCCGATGATGCATCTTAGTGTTGCCTCTGACGTTTGCCATTGATCTGTTTTCCAAGAGTTTCCCCACCGTACTTCGATGGGCATTTCCGGATTCTTCCGTCATTTTTTTGTCCTGTCCATCGTATGTTCCTTTATTTTCATGTAATGATAAGGCTAAGTAAGTTGTCCTCTCTGTAAATGACCCAAGTTCCCCGTTATGTGATAACCTAAATTTACCCACTAACTTCACACGTCTTTGATTAACATACTCTCTCGGCCTGTTTGTTTTATACGTCTTTAACATGCAGCCATTGGAGGAAACAAGATTGTTTTACGTAATAATTACTATTGGGAAACTAAAGATATTACTGCCTATTTACAAGTACGGGGAATTCAGTTAAAAGGGAAACACAAGCACTGGGCAGCCTGATCGGGCGCAGCGTTAGTCGTATTCCGCCATGTTTTTCACAGCGCATAAGGTTATATTATGCTGTCTCAGTGCGGTCATACAGTCGAGTTTAATATGCTGTAACAGACGTTAATTGTCTTCGGTGATTCGTGAATATAAGTACAGTGCGACAAAAGATTTTTATTGTGACCCCAATTGTTTTTTTTTTTGTTCTTGAATGTGCAATACAGTGTAATAGAATTTTTGTTGTGGAAACCTTTTTTTTAGTGGCTCGACAGCCCCTTGGGTGCCTAGGCCGCCTCATTGTTCGAGGCTTCACGATCACATTTTGAGACACCACACGGTAGGACTGCTCTGGACGAGGGACCAGCCCGTCGCAGAGACCTCTACCTGACAACACACAAAACTCACAGGAGACAGACATCCATCCATGCCCTGGAGACAGACATCCATCCATGCCCTCGGCTGGATTTTTTTTGTTTTTCCTTTGATCCATTTTGTAATTTTAAATCCTCCCGTCCTTCTTCATGTCACTTATGTTCCATACTACTGCCCTTATACAACAAACAACACAAACATCCATGCCCCCGGCGGGATTCGAACCCACAATCCCAGCAAGCGAACGGCCGCAGACCCACGCCTTAGACAGCGCGGCCACTGGGACCGGCGTGGAAACCTATATAAGGACGAAATCCTATAAAAAGTTAATCAAATTTAGAAGGCTGTTTGCCGGCGTTTCAGTTCCTTCGAAATCAACAATACATAGGCTGGTGAACATTTCGAACAATAGGTACCTTGTTAATGAATATTCGACAGCATACACAAAGTATTCTTTTGGAAGAAACGTTGGATGATACTGTAGGGCGATTAGAAGCATTTCACGAAAATCTTTTAAGAGGCTTATCACAGGACAATGGCATGTCACAGTCGCGTGTACACGCAGCCACAAATTGCTTCGTTTCAAACCCAACAAATTTAGAGTTATGTACAAACTCCAGGAGGCAGATTGTGCTGGATGGATACGTTTTTGTAACTGATTCTGTGAAGCAGTTTGTAGCGGCGATGTCGATTCATTGCCAGCTTATTTTACACCCGAAGCATGTTTTGCCTAAACGGCCACGTAAATGCTCAAAATAACAGGTACTAGTCGGTAGATAATCCCAGACTAATACACAATGTGGCGTTACATGACACTAAAGTTGGAGTGTGGTGTGCTGTTAGTGCTGCATGAATAATCGGTTACCCGTAGCTGGTTTTTACATTTCGGTTAAATTGCTGCACAAATCAGCTCATGATACCTCCCAGACTGGAAGATACGAGAACACGTAGTTGGATTTGAAGATTACCGTGTTCTGGGTTGTGATGCGCTGTATTCTGGTTACATCCAGGGAAGACTTTAAGTTTGATGGATGAAAATGAGTTTGGCTAATCCTAAGATATTTAAATGTATTAAATTAAGTTCAGAATACACTGCTCCTCTGAAATCAGTTGAACCATTACAACTGCGACTGAGTATACTTGCAATAATTACTGATCGGGTTATGGTAACGTATTACATAACGTGCACCACGACACAAACACAGTTTTACACAAAGTAAATGACAAGAAATATCAAAATTAGTATGAGTATTTGTAGTATCCTTTGTAAATGTAACATTGATACTTTTTTACAACATGGGATAAAGGGTAATAAGTTACATGTTATGTTTTTAAGACTTGCCCAGAAACAGCTTTATGCGACAAAATAATCCGAAAACTTATTATGAAGGTTATTTGCTGACGTTTCCCCTCGCATTGCCCCTCCTTGTGCATCAAGTCCATGTATTTCCTCAGTTCCTTCAGGTCAATACTTTCTCTCTGCCCTACAAAGTTGTAGAGTAGGCCTTTTCTGTATTTAAGAGTTGAGATTTTTAGAGCGGTGAAGATGCATGTCATGATCTGGGTCTTGACGCTTCGGAGTGTTGTAGATTGGTACCACCATTTCGAAAGAACACGCTGCTTCCTCCTTGAACACTTTGAAAATGGAAGCATTATGTTTCCCCGAAACCGAAACCGTGGTACCCACCTACCAGACTACACTAAATCATAGTCTATAAAGCTACAATGTGAATGCTTTTCGATATGTGCTGCGTAATTGGAGAAACATTGCGTAATCACGTAGGGGAAGACCGCCTATATTGGACCCCCTAAGAACGAAAGCGTTTTTACACGAAAGTCGAAGGAAAGGAAGTAAGGAAATTATTTTATGTCAAAAACGTATTCATTATGAACTGAACGACTCAATTAAAAAACTAAAAAAAAAACTCCATGGAGCAGAGTCCTTCCTGAAAAGCTAATAGTTCCTCAGCTAGCCAAGAAATTCCTCGTATGTTATGGAACCCGAAGTTTCGTTACCTCATTCACAAGCTGGCGCCGTGAATCTTAAATTTTTACGGTGAGGAGTTGTTAGCACCTCGCCCAACCCCCAATCTGGAGGACCAACCCTTGTCGGCTGTCCGCGACTGCTTATTCAATATATTCGCCGCTACCATACATATCTGGAGGCCGTTCCTCCATCCGCAAGCTGACGACGCACCATGCTGTGGTGACAGGAACCCACTTATCATGGGGAAAGTATATTTAAAAAGAAAGATTTCTACAAGTCAGCATCGGTCCAATTTAAGCAGATGCATTCCTAAATTGGCCTACAGAACAAAACAGTACTTCACACTGCCCAAATAGCACATATCGCCTAGATCACCATTCCGACGTGCAACCAGTGCTCTGTGCATCATTTTTCTTCCCTCGTTTCATATTTTCCCCTATTCTCTATCCCAGGTACTACAGAAATTGAGGATGAGGAAAATTGTACCTAAATTTGATTCGTATATCCACGTACACTGAATTCAAATCACGTGTTATGTTTGACTAATAAACCCCATAGCTTTAAAAATTTAAAACGAAGGGTTCCTCCTCATTTTCCTGAAGTGGGCCAAATGAAGTATTTGGTCCAAAATAGGAAAACGCTGCCGGTTCCAATTTATGGCAACACGCCATTTTTCTTCTCACCAAAGATCTCCAGAGACTGGATAGCTCAATATAAAATATTAAGGCTATAATTTTATCCCAAGGAAGTTGTGTTTGTACATCTGTGAATGGAACTTCAACTGAGCAGTACTCCTTTCGCAGAAGTAGAAGTGAAAAATAAGATGAAGCACACCACAAAAAACAACACTCCCTGATCACTGCTAAATTTCTTCCATTATTCAGAACAAATAAAAGCTTCGACTTTATGCCACCCGACTGACGACCGTTGCTATCTGTCAATTTCTAGTGCAGTGGTTCAATTTTACTCGGTCTTCGCCTGCCTTCCTGGCGCGGGGCTGAATTACACACAGGGACAGCTTACCTTTAATATGTGTTTACTACGTAGAGTGCCATGTGTGCAGTCCGTTAAAAAAGGGTGTTATGTAATAACACCTTACCGTAGTGCGTGAAAGAAAATACGATCTTCTGAACCAACTGTAGTATTCGACGTCGGAGAAGGGCGGGACATCGCATGAAACTGTCGTACCGGAGTTTTAGGTCAGGTGGTGTTTCTGTACATCTCTGATAAAAACGCAGTTTCAAGATGTTTTAGACCAAGAATAATACAGTTTTAACACTGAGTATCGATAGAACTGGACTGCAGAATTCTGGAAAATAAGCGTACTTTTGGTACAGATTCGACTTCCACCTTGTGTTTTGAGTAAAGCCTTTTGAAACTGTAGGCATCTGTTGATACCGATGGCTGTTAGTCTGCATTTACACTGTTGTCCATTTCAACGCACAAAATTCCGATGTTCATTAGATTGTGTAATGTAACACGTAGACCGGTTGATGGCGTACGGCGATACTGCATAATAATTCTGTGATACGTGCAATACAGCAAGGTGTATTTTTTATAAAGTGGAAAGTATTCATAAGCGTTCAATCCGACAGCTTTGCTTGCATGAGCAAGGGACGAGACAACGGCGCTTTGTTATTTAACGTGGGCTTTATTTTCGTTTTTACAGTACTAATGCCAAATACAAGTACTAATAATACGTGTACGTTTCATGAGTTCTGCTCGGAACTCCCTGTTTTCCTTGCCGCGGTTTGCAGTATTGTATAGGTTGACGCATAGAGGGTTCAAATTGGCTTAGCCCTACCGTCGATGTTTTGGCCACGTTTGAGTCCAGTGCAGGTAGCCCCCTAGACATTTCTGGTGCAGAGGTTGACCATCGCCATTGAGAAGACACGGGGATGGTCGTTGTTTTCAGCACAGCTAAGTGTTGCAATTCAGGCGCAGCATCTGCTGAATATAGCTGTGGAAAGAAGGACCGGCGCGGGAGAACGCACCTACCGTCGTCTGACAGAAGCTTCGCTTACTGAATGTTTACGGCAGACCCATTCCGGAGGCACGTACGACCACCAGGTGGCCACATCCCTGGAATCACCGTCAGAAAAAATATAGCCATACTGCAGCGGGTCATGAAGTGTATAAAGTCGTTGGAACCGAGGACGGCCGATTTTCCCCATGTGAAACCAGTTTGTGGAGTAAATAAATTGGGGAAAGGAGGGTCTCAGATTACCTTGCATTGGCCGTGAACCACACTCAGCGCTGTACTAAGATCCTTTTCCGGCTTATAGAGAAGGCACCAATGTGGAGAAAAAAAACACTGGTGTTTAGCTGGTCACAAAAATGTGGCCAAAAGCCCGCGTAAGGCTCCACATTAAGAAATCGTGTGTCAGCTAACAGAGACTCGGCTGCGTTGCTGTTGTCATGGTTCTCTTGAGTGATTGAGACATTAAGTCTGCGAAACTTGGCTTTTAACTCAGCCTGACACGGCTGTAGACCGTCCAAATCTTCCGCCGCCCCCCTCCCCCCCTCCAAGATTCGGCTTATTCCGGCTGCCATGCGGAATTTCACGAAGGTTTATTTCCAAAATGCTTGTCAGTCAGGAATAAAACTGCAGCTGGGGCGAAATAACATTCGGATTTTTCCGATTACCATGCGGACTTTACGAAGGACTCTGCTCAACTGAGTTAAATGCCAGCAAACGACACGGTCGGAGCACGGTAGGAGCTCAGTCCTGTATGTGTGAATTAGCCTTAACTCAGCGTGCAGTCCCAATGATTCTTTCTTGTTCTAGAAAGACCATTATAACTAGCCCTGACTCGTGGTTGAAAGACGGTTTGCTCTGCGCAGAGCCATGTATTAAATTGCCCTGCTTCACCTCTGCACATCGTTCGATCAAGTGCATTTGCCTATCCACGTGGCTCCGCCCAAAAGAACGGAATGTCGTTCCTGAGTACGTTCACCCACTTGTGGGAGATCACCTGGTACTACGACCGTTACTCCCAATTCAAATAATTTTGTTGTGTTTTCAGTCTGTCCAGGCGAATGCTGCGATAGTACTTTGAGTAGGCAAACATTGCTTCCTCCTCAGGCCCGTTCATTGATGCAATCATGTCATTCGATAGTAATCAAGGATGTCGATACATCGTCGGTATCGTTTTCAGTGCCAAAACGCTTTTTCATGGTGACTGGTATTAAATGCTGCCGTACGACATTATGAGTTGTCTTTTGACTGACTTGCCTCGCACACTAAAGCTGTCCAGTCAGGATGGTCCGGTTTCAAAACACTGCATGCATGCCGTGTGTAACACGGAGAACCAGTTGAATCAAGCAGCCGCAGAGCGGAGTTACAGTACTACCACCTCAAAAAGAAATTATAAAATAATGTCATATTGTTTCTTTGTTTCAGGTGCAATGAAGTTAACTGTAGGTATACCGACCCCGCGACTTAATCGGAAGGTCATGAAGGGATTCGCCACTAAGCGAACAGCTGTCGGCCAGCAGCGACTAACATCCGGTGAGAGACTGTTGATTGTATACAAATGAGGCACTGAGACAGCTGTGATGAGGTATTGGTGTATGTCACTTTCCTAATAGTCCTGCCTGCACATCTAATTACGGTAGTAACTTCATGTTAAAGTACTATGAGCCGGCCCAGTAATGTCACGATCTAAAGTTTGCACATTCAGGTTCGATTCATAGTAGGGTGTTGGAATTCCCTCTTTGTCACTTCATCCAGATAACGTCTGACGTCCACCGAACCTCCTATTCGACGTGTATTGTGTAAGCTTTCTTCGGGTGTAAATGAACAGAGCGTGAGGCAGACATTTTGCCGCCATTTAAAATCAAGATTAAGAATGTATGGAACAGTCGGATTTAACACGGTCATGACTGGGATTCGGTTACTGGAAAGGGGGTTGGGATTTCTCCAGTCACGTCTAGATCGGCTCCCATCTTTCCGGTGGTTATCTGACAATCTTTTCCGAAGGACAAAGTGGTCTGAGCGTCATACCGATTGGATGCGGAGTTTAAGAATGCGTGGATTTATTTATTTTTGTTTACTAATTCATTTAGTTTTCGTCAAACGACGCCTTCAAGTTGCGAAGATTATATCGCGTCAAATAATATGCTGGTAGTGATACTGAAGTAGGAAAGGGAGGATGTGGCATTTACCTGGAAGAACTGAGGAATACCACGAAGATATATTACGTTAGCATATCTCCGGACCTATATTTGATCCCGGGACATTCTGAATACGGGTCGATAGTTGTAATCTCCAGACGCGACGTTCAGTTGAAGAAGAATGCGTGATATTTCACTAACGTGCAAGTTATGTATACAGAAATATAGCAGTTTTACGTTAGATTATTTAATTTATTTTAAATGTTGACCAAAGTGTAGGTTGATTGTAAGGATGTCCTTCATTCAAAGGATGCCGACATTTTTTGAATCTTGACGAATTAAACACGTGTTGGAATTCGGACGCGTGAACGTTCTAAGGAAAGAAACCTCATTTCGAATGCTTTGTACGTAAATATGTTACTGTAGGGACATTATTTCATCCGACAGCTCGCAATCACTCTACTCCAGCCGTTTAGCGTGACGGAAAACAGCGCAATATGTGCCGGTATTCCAATTTGCCGTTAGCCGTGGTCCACGTATTTTAGTTCAACGTATTGAAGTAAATATTAGGTTTCTACTCGCCGTATTTAAAAATGTGTTGGAAATGCTTTCTTCGCGCCGCAACTAAGCAACGCGTTGTCCACTGTACATTGAAGTTCTTATGGATCTTACAGGTTAAGCAAGGTGACAGGAAATGACAAGTGACACTTGTCAGATAAATAATTCCTCTGTAAAAAAAAAAAAAGCCGTAAGGTGCTCTGTTTTGACGGATTTTGGGTAAATTTGTTGCTGCAAAAGTTGTTTGGCGTTGAATGCCATCGGCAGCTTGTATAAATGAGTACATTTTTACGCAGTTTCGAAAGTAAAATTATAACGTAAATGTTGTGTAGCTGAACTGCTTATTAATGCGTGTTGGCTCCCCTACAAATCTGATGCTGCGCGTGATTCCCTGTACCCTAGTAAAAACGCTACAATTGTGCATGATAATTGCGCATAAGTGCTTAAAATTGCGATATAATAAATGCAAATTGAAGAGACTGGAAAATTTTTCTTAAAATTCTCTAGTGTCAGAGTTCATACAAATTAGTTAAACAAACGCGCCTAAAAGCATTTCACCGAATGTTGGAGTTCTTAATAACTTCAGTTTTGTAGTGTGGAATGTGCGTTTTTAATCTCACGAAATAATGACATACCAACTGAGAACCGACGACTGCTTTTCCTCTTATATCGTTGACGATTATGATGTAACAATACATGATGTGAAGGCACGAGAGAGGCTTGAAACAGCACCAGTATTTTTGCTGGAGTTGGGCTACTACCCGGATAAAACCAGCATATTTATGTAATGAATAAGAACAATTATATATATACTGGAAGCTTGCACGTACCTAATACATACGAGTCTGGAGAATTGTTGCCACACCAACCTGCTTGGTGGACTGGAGAGGCTGAGGAGAATTGTGATATACCTGAGAACAGTGTCTCTCTGCCCAGAGGTTCATACCCTGATGTGAAGGAGTGCTAATCATTACGCTGCAACGACCTGTACAATATTAAGCCGTCAGTTTTGCGGGGAAGTGTTAATTTGTAAGGTACTACACCACTTAAAGTTGGGGCGTACTTTGAGGTGTTTTGTATCTCAGCAGTAGCACGCGAGGAACACGGCATCCATTGTGCACGTGGATGTGGAAGTCTGTTCGCTCAGTTATGCACCAGGCTCTCATATGTGGTGCGAGGATCCTGTCACCATGATGGAGTTTCTTAATACCTCGGTTTTCTGTTCTGTGATGTACAGTATTCAGCAGCAATTTTTAGTTGTGGCACATACATGTGCATTCATAAACATGGAAGTTAAAAGGGCGAGGGATAATCAATATTATCCTTCCATTCATGTCTAGATACCCCAAGCCATCTCTTTTCTACAGGATTCTGATTAAAATTGTGTATTGTGTCTAATCTGTTCTTGGCGTCCTACATGCCCCACCAATCACATCCTTCCTAATTTGAACCTAATGTTATTTGTTGAAGAGTTCAGATTATGAAGTTTTTGTTACGGAATTTTCTCCAACTCAGTTGCTGAGGATTCCACTTGTGTTGGATGTGCGCTCTGTTGCTAGGTCAGTGGTTCTCCATGTTTCGAAGGAACGTATTGCCCATGGACACTTGAAGATGAAAGCATCAAGTTCCTTCAAAATGTCGGGAACCACATACTCAGCGATGCAGTGTCATCCCAGGGACTGGAATCCTCAATTACACTGCTGTGAAAACCAAAACTCGCTACTCCCATAAATCCATGATGAATGGCTGTGATTGTACTTCTGTCTGTAAAGTTTGCTCCTTTGCGAGCTAATACTTCTGAAAAGGGTGTAAACACAGGACAGGAATAACAGTCTCAGAAGTTGGACATTTGTACCCTCTTTCCACAAACACGTACATTAATATAACAGAACTTCAACTTTGTTTCTTCAGTGTGCCTTAAATGCAATACCTGTTGGCTTTTTATTATGGACTATGTTTTGCATGTTTAGGTTCTACCCACATTACTTACTAGTAGTGGAGTTTTACGCTGTCATATGGCAGAGGGCAGAACTTTTGGGGGACGTACGGGTTTCGTCCCGCCGTCAAGAAAGTGTATCAGTTGCGTCCCAAGTTGTCTGCTTCATGTGTATCAATTTGGTCCCGAGTTGTCAACTTTGCGGGGCATGTAGCACGTTTGGGTGAGGGGAGAGGTGCATACAGGATTTTGGTGGGGAGACCTGAGGGAAGGAACCACTTGGAAGACCCAGGCGTAGATGGGAGGATAATATTAAAATGGATCTTCAAGAAGTGGGATGGGGGGCATGGACTGGATTGATATGGTTCAGGATAGGGACAAGTGGCGGGCTCTTGTGAGTGCGCTACTGAACCTTCGGGTTCCATAAAACGCGGGGAATTTCTTGACTAGCTGACAACCTGTTAGCTTCTCAAGAAAGACTCTGCTTCATGGAGTTAGTTAGTTGTCAACTTTACGGTTAAGTGTATCAGTTGCGTCCCAAGGTCTCTGCTTCATGTGTATCATGCAGGGACACGACCAAACGTCTAACCTTTGCCCCTCTGGAACAGACCGGGAAGCGAACCCGCAGCGCAGCGAGGGACACCCCACCCATCCACAGACACGCACGCACACACAAATACAGAGATGCCACACAACGTCTAACCTTTGCCCCTCACGACAACATGGAAGGGAACCCGCAGGGGTGGGAACGATAGTATCCACACCCGTCACTGACGACTAGGACGATACAGCAGCGCCATAGACGGTCTCCGAACCAAGGTAACCTGGACCCGATTCGATACGAGAGTCCGAAGGTTTGTCCTCAGCAGCCTGGTACACAAGTGTAATACCTGAAAACTGACCACGGAACGCAACTAATACCCTGACCCTCAGCAGCCTGAGACGCAACTGATACACAGCCCTTATCTGAAAAGTAATAGCGGGACGGAACTAGTAAACCCGGGAACTTTTGAATGGAAGGTTGATTCCATGTTTCTTTTCTTTTTTAAATAAAAGCCCGTGTAATTGTCTGAGAGTTAATGAAAACCAAACTGTATATCTTTAAATTTTGTCAGGCTGTATGATGTCTGTCGAAACTTGTATCAGAGGATCTGACTGATGGTTTTTTGACAAATTACTGTCACAGTGGACCACCAGTTTACTACAATACATAAAATACAAGTGACAGGACAGCCTTAAGACTTGTGACTTATGACTCTGGGGAACTTAACAAGTTTTTTGCGACCCGTACATTTACAGTATAAACTGTGGACTTTGGACTGTACATAGCAGTGGAAGATTTATTGCTTATGCTCCCCCTTTCATGTTTCATGCCACTACACATAACCCAGTGCAGTTTATAACCTGATGGTGCGAAGTTTGTGCAGTCTCCTATTTCCCTATTGTGAAATTCAGAATTTTGAACTTGACGAGATTTTACTTACAGATTGTGTACTATATGAGGCTCATTTTAGTAATGAGGAACTTCCCTTCCACTTCCGAAGTACTAGACTACGATTTTAATATAATATGCATGCATTGTATTTTAATATTTTATTACACAATCTCGATTTTTACCTAGTTTTGGCTTATACAACTACTGTCCCTGTAAAGTTGATATCTCAACTATTTGAAGGAGTATCATAGTAAATGATTGCATTTAAATTGTCTTTCATTGTGTATTTTTTAAATTGTCCGATGATGGCTTCCCAGAAGAGCCGAAACTTGTAGCATGGATAAAATAATATAATATAAACGCAGTTGTGATTGACGATCTGTACTTCCTCACTTGTTCATATATTACAACGGGAATCTGTACGTAAAGATAAACCATGTTGGGCTTGATTAAAATGTGATTTTATGAGTGTTGTATTTTTTACCATCATTTATCAAACAAATGTATAATACAACAGCTGAAAGAATTAAAATTGATCTTGGAAGGATGTGACTTGGATCCTTGTGGGTCACAGTAGTGTCCACTGGTGGTTTCGCTGTGACCGTAGTAATGAAACTTCAAGTTCCATAAAAAGTGAGGAGTTTCTTAACTGGTGTAGCAACTCTTCTCAAGGATCGTTCTGTCTTTTGTGATGAATCTTCAGGTTTCCCAAAACAGGCAAGGAGAACCTGAGTATCAGCTACACTCAAAGGTATTGTGCCCTGTATTTAGTTTAGAATTCATGTGTTTGTGACCTCAGAAAGCCATCTGCTGCCTCCTAGATTTTACGGAAATTGTGTCACGTCCACTGGTACAACAGGTCTCTGCATGATTGAACATACTGGACATGCACACTGCCCTGCGTATGTGTAAGAAAGATTTAATGGGATTACTAGTAATTTTCTAATGCACAGCTCCTTGTGTAATGAGAATGAAACATTTCACACGAATGGGTCGCATTTCATTGTTCCGGAAGTTCCCTCTTCCCCAAGAAATTGTTGAAGATGAAAGCAGACACGGGCTGCACCTATGTTTGATCCACTGGGTACAATTCTGTTGTCACAAGTGTAATTTCCTGGTACGTTGGCCATCTTCCACTGTATGAGGTACGAAGTTTGCCAAAAAAGTTTTGCAACACAGTTTTTATTGCTAGTAATGTATTATGTAATTCTTTGAACATACTCATAGGATAACTAGATTACACACCTTATTTTTCTACAGTCTCCATCAACTTCCAACAGCCTTGCACCAACAAGAAATAAGAGCATCTGTCCCCGTTTTGTACCAGTTTTAATTTCGTACTCGCAGCCACTTCTTCACTCCCTCAGTAACCTCGTCATCACTCCCAAACCTTTTCCCACGGATGGCGTCTTCGAGGGCTCCAAAGAGGTGGGAATCTAAGGGAGGAGGAACTGGGCTGTATGGTGGGTTGGGAAAAACAGTCCATTCGAGTGTTGTGATTGCTTCCTGTGTTTTCATACTTGCGTGTCGTCGTGCGTTGTCGTGTTGAAGGAGGCTTTCAGCAAAATGTTTGTGAGGTTGAGCTCTCCTGACGCGCTTTTGCCAGGTTTTAAGAGTTTAAATGTACAGATTTGAGTTAATGGTTTGACCACGTGGCATAATGTCTACCAAAATCACTTCTCCTGCATCCCCTCCCCCCCAAAAAAGTGGCAATGCCTTTCCGTGTTAAAGGGGTAAACTTCTTCTTCCGAGGAGACTTTGGATGATACCATTCCATTGACTGTATTTTTATCTGCGGTTCAAAGTGATGGATCCATATTTCATCCCCATTGACAATTCGTAACAAAAAGCTTTCACCATCAGCCTCGTAACGGGAGAGCAAATCTGAAAACACCTCTTTCTGCAGTTTTGTGATGGTCGGTTAGGCTTCGTGGAACCCAGTGAGCACATGCTTTTGAATATTCTAAGGCACCAGTAGTGTTGTTCACACTTCCCTTGGAACCCGAGAGATCAGTTTTAAGCTTCCTGATTGTCATCCGTCGGTCGTTTCGAATGAGTTAATTAGCACGCTGAAGCAACCCTGAGTGAGTACTGCTGTTGGCCGGTCAGAGCGACGCGCGTCACTGAGCACCGCTTGGCCTTTCTCAAAACCTGCCATTCGTGAAGCCCAACGACTAACAGTGCTTTTATCAACAGCATTGGCGACATATAAATCTGTTAACCTCTTGTGAATGTTTGTTACCGATTCTTTCTCTACGACAAGAAATGCAATAACAGCCCGTTGTATAAAATGCACTTTACCATACCACGCCATTTTGAAAATGCCCCGCGCATGCGGGAGGAAACTTATTGTTCCGTGGCGCTGCAGTAGCGAGCGGGACATTCAAAATTAACCACAGAAAAAATTGCAGACATTTCCTGTTGATTTTGATTGAAGTGTCGGCTAAACTTTCTGGCAACCCTCGTATATGTAATATACACACTGAATTCCCCCCCCCCCCCCCCCCAATGCCTCGACAGCCCCTTGGGGGCCAAGGCCGTCTCATTTTTTGAGGCTTCATGATCACATTTTTTTAGACACACCACACTTGGTAGGACTGCTCTGGACGAGGGACCAGCCCGTCGCAGAGACAACACAACACTCACAAGGGACAGACGTCCATGCCCCCGGTAGGATTCGAACCCACAATCCTAGTAAGCGAACGGCCGCAGACCTACGCCTTAGACCGCACGGCCACTGGGATCGGCCTAGATAATATTGTCTACCATAATATTGATGAAGCAGCCACTGTTACACACTTTTTTAGAATCACAGGTTATATATCCTGTTTAGGATAAACTGTTTAAAATAATCTGGTATTCAGGGAATGTGAACTTCATGATCATTGTCCCATCTCATTTGACCCTGTGTCACCTCTGTAGTTGAAACTCCTCTGTTAAGTGATTGAGACTAATGCGAATTTTGAGGGAAGTTAATCATATATGGTGAGCTGTCATCAGGTTGCATTGTATTGTGTAGAACCATATTCACTGTAATACAGTATCTTGTGGACAGAATAGGAGGAAGTAACTTGGGTATTGCTGTCACCTGAAGTTAATGCACAAAAATTATTGATACACATGTATGGAGGCCTACAGAGCATAATACATATGCTGTATCATTAGGTAGAAGGCACACTTTTTTTTTTACAAGGCTGCCATGCAGGCATTTTTGATGTTATGATATTAAAAGTGCAAAAATTGGGTAGCCTCTCATAGGACATACTTTTCTTACAAGTGCAGGTTGTGGCTTAAAAAGTAAGAATGTGATTGTGGTTGCAGTAGACTGGCACATGGGGCAGAGGAAATGTGTGCGACAGAGCTGAAGTATGTAGTTCCAGCATTGTGATTGACTGAGGCTTTCACAATGTGTTGGTTGTATGTAATTTAAATTTCCTGAGATACAGAGTAAATATGCAAGACCATGTAACACAAATCTGTTACATTGTAGAGGGTTATGATGTGTTGCATGTTCAAGATTTGAGCGTGTTTTGAAATGTGCTGAGATGTTGACAATGTAGGTAAAACCATATTGCACAAACCTGTAATAGTCAGATTTGTGATCTGTGGCATGCAAGAACTGAGTGTTCTAGTGGTAGTTCTGTTGTTGTGCACTTCAATATTTGCTTTTGCCAGTAGAGAATGTGTACCTGCCAGAGGCTGGTCTGTTGCATGACTGTCACGTTTTGATAATTTTTGGGGGTGGGGGGGGGGGGTGGAAGATGAGGTGGAGATTACTGTATTGTCCCAAACATAAAGGACACCTTTTCCTGTCTCAGTCTCAAAATCCTGACTCTTCATTGTATTTGCACATACAGAGTTCTGTTGCATGTTGTACCTTTCTCAGACGGTACTACCAAAAATATGTGTGATGTATTGAAATTGAAATTATTTTGTGCCCTATGTTGTGACAGTAATGAAAAATATAAGTGAGATTATGGAATTTGAATGGAATGTATCAATTAATTTGCTAGTTATTTCTTGTATGTTGAAAACAGTTGATAAGTTTCCTATTTGTATAACTGACATAAGTATTTGTAATTGACATTTTTAAAATTGTAGTGTATATTTGGAGGTGCGTTAATTTCCTGTAATTGTAGGAAATGACTTCAGCCTTTTCAGGTACTGAATGCATAGCTGTGTGGGTCAGGTCATTATTTATTCCTATATCATAATACATTTTAATCCTGTTTTGCCTAAGTATGCAGGTGTCTTTCTATGTTAAAATTTTTTATTTCTGCCATATGAACATACTGGAGAAAGCTGTGGAAAAATATAATTATGAAAATAAGTTAATATGGACATAGGTACCGCCACATTTTTTAATATTCAGGAAAACTGCAGTCCTTAAAATGCTTGAATCTTTCTTATGACTTGGATCTGGAAGATTACAGACTGAGCATTTCAATTTGGGTCTGAAGATGTTGGTTGGAGTTGGAACTAATCTATATTTTAGTGAATCTGATTTGAAAGTAAATGGCACATCAGCCTGCGGTGTCATTAAATTGTTGGCCTAGCATAAGTATCTCTGGGCTTACCTCGTAAATTGTTAGGTATTCTTTGCTATGGTCACAATTGTTGATGCATGGTTCCAGAAGATGGTATTCAAGTACCTGTAACTGGGAAGGGTTTCTTGTGTATGGCATCACATCCTAGCTCTAAAAGTAATATTGCTAAAAAAATAGCGTGTTACTGCTTTGAAACAGTATTTCTTGGATTCAAGCCCATTGATCAGTCAGGCATACTGGGCAAGATGTATGCATGCATACATACATACATACATACATACATATATACATAATGCAGCCACACGCGTATGCGCATGCACACACGTGGCTGGCTATTTTCTGTATTCCTCTAACATTAGTTTATAAGGTGTATGCCATTACAATTTTGAAGTGTTTCACTGTGCTAAAAAATGTGGAATTTGTGTATCTTTTTATAATATCCTGTGTGTGTGTATGTTAGTACCATGTCTTCTGCTTAATTTATATAGCATGAATGGCTGGTTCAGCATGAATTTGGAAGAGTCTGAAAATAGTTATGGGACTATTTTAAGGTACTCCAATATCATTTATGTGCTTGGACTGAGCAAAACTAAGAAAATCTGTTCAGGATAGTAGGTCATGAGGGAAAGAGTTGGGTGCATGTTATGGATATGAAGCAGGAATGCTGTTTGTACAGCACAACATTGGGTCCACCATTCTGAGTTTAATTATTAGTGACATGTTTATCGGCTGTTGTTATTAAATGGAAAACAATTTAATATTTTACAGTCATCTTGTTTACTATTTTAAATGTGATACTTATTATCCACCAAAGGAGCATGCTTCTCAAAAATTAGCCAGCTAATGAATTCAGTGTTTCAGAATCTTTCTTACAAAGTGATAGTTAACTCAGCTGGTCCAAAATAGTTCCTCCACCTCTTTTTTTCTTTAGGTTTATTGCCATTGTGATTTAGCCATTCCTTGAGGCATTTGAATTTGTCTATCCCTTCACATCCTGTTTCTCTGAAAGGTTAGTCATAATATTATTTCTCCTATATTTTCTTGGCTGTCCTAACAGTATATTAAAAAACAAATTTAAAAGTAGTTGTGCTATACATTGTCTTTTTTGAGACCAATCTTAGTAGGAAATGCATTAATATTTAACTTTATAGACTTCACTACAATGAAATTTGACATTCTGATGGCAGTGACTGAAGGTGATTATCTGCGCAGTTTACAAAAACTAATTTCTTGTATGCAAATTTTGTACAGCATAACCAACTTTCTGGGTATTGCTCACATTGTGGATTTTGGGCCTCTTTGAATTAACATTTTTATGTATAAAATTGCAAACATTTCTGCTTGTTTTGTTATTACATTTGGTTCCAGTAAGTCAGAAAACATTTTGCTTGCTCATGAGCTACTGTATCCTTACTTCTATCCATTAATTCTTTGATTGTCTTCTCAAACAGAGGTGCCAGCTCTTGCCCTGTCATTTATAACAGACATTACTGTGTTTTGTCTGTATTTCACTGTGTGTCAGTGATCAAAGAAATTAATTTAAACTATTAATTTGTGATATTAGGTTGTAAGTTATAAGAATGTTATGGTTGCAGCTGTGTAGGATTGTATGGTAAGACATGATGAATGTTGCAGGTGAGTGTTGAGCACTCCTGTTTCTTATTTGGGATGTTCTGAGTGTGGATTCTGACCCAAGTACTGGCCGCTCAGGCCAAGGTTTTTGTGATATCTTCAGTCCCATTGCTTAAATACTGGGATAGAACCTCCATAAATGCTTCCCAATTTGTTGTGAAAGTAAACCTCACATTTGACACTACGTGTGTTCAGATGACAAAATGTCATTAAATAAGTAGGGGAATCTACATTGTTTGTACTTGCTGAAGGCTGTGACATTATATTCTTGATCAAAATCAAGTCAGTCCTATAAACTGAAATAAATGTGATATAAACCACCATGAGCTGAAAAGTATTACATCCCAATACAGTTGAATTACCGAGTTTCTTGGTAAGAGGTATGTTGCTTTCCTTATTCCACATTACTTTTATTATTACATGCTTTTGGTGGTTCAGTTAATGTGTTAAATAAGAGACATGTACTAAGGGTCTGTAATTTAATGATGGCAGCAAGGACACAGGAGAGGACAGCAGTAGATCCTTGTGACAACTCTAATGATTCCGGACTTGGGTTCGACCATCACCTGGAGTTCCAGATAGCTGCGAGGTCAGCTGTGAGATTTGCAGACCAGGAGGTGTGTAAACTCAGTGAGCACAATATGCATTCAGAAGCATCATCATTGTTCACAATTCCAAATGTGAACCCAGTATTTGAATCTGTCTGGAATTGTTCAACATTTTCCTACACATTGTTATTACAAATATACACATGGAAAATTTTAATGCTGTTCTTATAAAATTTTGCTGTTGTACTCTTCCATAGATACATTGAGTGATATGTAAGACATAAATCTGAAATTAAGAATTTTCTGACACACATTTTAAAACAAATGCATTTTGTTCAGTTTGTCAGACAGTGCAGAGGTCTAGAAGGTGTGACACGTAACTGGAAGAGATATGAGACTTGAGAATTAACATAGACAGGAAGCCTGCTGATTGTGGGATTATTTTAATTACATTTTCTCTGAATGGAAGAACCTCTCAAAGTTTTGAAATTCTTTTTAACTCATTGATTTGATTCATTTTCTTATTGTAGTTCCACACTGGAATGACTGTTTTGAAAATTCTAAATTATCTGTCTTTCCTCCCAGAGACTAATAAAAACACAGTTTGTTTCCCTGTCACACAGTTCACAGCTTCATTCCTTATAACAGGATGATTGTTGTAGAAGCATGTTTCCATAATTGTGTTGTAGTAGAAGAAAGAATCAGAGCTGGTGATTGTTGACATTGGGTTAATTTTAAAACTGGTACAGTAATATACGACTACAAACCTCTGTAGCTTAAAAATGTGAACAGTTCTTCCAGCCTTATAACTTTAAACTAAAGTAGCTCTTAGTTTTTAGCATTAGGAACTGATTTGGACTCTCAGAATGAAGTGTGTTGGCTTTAATGGTAGATTTCAAAGTTAAAATTATACTACTTTAACATTGTTTGTAGAGTTAGGTGTTGAGTCTCTGTTAAGTTGCTTTCTAATAACATATTTTTACTATTTGGGCTTCCATCCTGAGTGACATTCCTCCAGAAAAACATGTATGAAGGCCGTGGAACTGGTCAAACAAAATATGGTGGTGAAAGGTTGTTACTGATTTAGATGAAATTTCCCTGATTTTTACAAAATTATGGTGACATGCAGTGTGAATATACAGGAAAACCTCTGATTTTTGTAGGAAGATGAGCATTAATATGAGTTGATTTCAGGAGCATTGGAGTTGGATGTTGCTTTTTGGCATTCCTGTGCATTTGCAGACTTTTTGTTTAATATGCATGTGTGTATGTATAGTTTAGCATTGAAAAGTATAACAAAACAGAGTTTAAGGCACCCATATTTTTGGACTTCTCTATGTTATAATATAGGGTATATAGCAGACATGTCAAACTGCAAGCTTGTGGGCCACATATGGTCTAGTCAAATTCTTTTGGCAGCTTGCAAAACGTTTCAGAACACACTGAATATGGTTGAAAAGTTAGTTATAAGCAGAAATGATCAATTGAACAAGATCGCAAAGTTGGTTTTCAAATTATGTATTGAATCTTTGTATTTTTGTTTATTCGTTTGATAGCTGTATGTAATTATAAATAATCACCTAACACACACTGGCTGTGTAAGTGCTCCTTTGTTTCAGCAGCTTAAGTATGTGTGTGTGCTGTGAGAGGAGGTAGGATTGCAACCTACAGTTAGTCGAGCATTAAGACTGAAAGGTGTTGGGAATTATTTTAAAAGAAAATTTAGTGATGCTGGAGTGCCACATTTTTAAACTTACTGACTTCACATCGATTTCCAAATATTATTCAATTTGTTTGCCAAATATGTGTGATGCTTGGTAGCATGTATTTGTGTGAACAGTTTATTCTCACTTGTGAAACAAAACAAGAGTTCGGACATATCAGGATTAACAGGTACACGTTTGTCCACAATAATTAAAGTGGCATCAGCACAGCATTTTACACCTGACATTTATGAGCTAAGTGCAATTGAATGGTGCCAAGTTTCTGGAAGATCTTCTGATTAGAGGTGAGATATTAGAAATGTGCCAGATTGGATAATCAAATGTAGATTTTTTGCACTAAGAAAAGATCATTTTATGTATGGTATTTTTATTCTTTGTACCTTTTTATGTTTAACTTTTGCAGTCCAACCTCATCTCTTAGTTCACTGCGGCCCACATGTGTCAATGAGTGTGGCATGCCTGGTGTGAAGTCTGTCTCATGTTTTATAGGGACCCATTGTTTTCTGTGTAATCAGATTTCAAAAGATAAAGTTGGATCTGTGTTCAGACTCACAGTAAAGAAATGCAGATAAATATATTGTTTTGGAGGTGTGAATAAAGCAACATGAATATATGAGATTTCTTGCTTCTGCCATGGTGTAGTTGAGGTCTTTGCTCTTCTCGGATGTTGTGAGGCCTAGGTTGGTGGTAGTTGGTCCTATCTTCAAGGGTCAAGTAGTGCAGAATGCTTGATGTGTGAAGATGGGACTGATGCATTTTCCTAAAACATTGATAACCAACTACCAGCATACACTGTGCAACATCCCAGGAGGGGAAAGACCTGAACATAATAATAGATTACTCGTAGTTAGTGATTACATGTGGTGCTGGAATCTATTATTATGAATTCAAAATATAACAAACCGAGCCTGGGTTGTTTGTGTTGCTGAATGAAGCCCAATGTCAGATCCAAAGCCAGAGGACTTCAGTAAGATTGCTTGTGGTTTATCCCATTGGCTGCAGGCAGAAGGTGTGTGTTTATACATATTAACAAAATTGTTTTTGCTTGTTTCCTTTGGAAGATGAACACACACTTTGCGAGTCTATACAGAGTTTGCAAGGAAGCTGCTAATATCCCAATTATTTGTGAATTGCATTTATTGGAATGATTTTACAGTGGTAAATAAAATACAAAAATATGTTTCTAATTTCACATTTTCAGTCACCTGAGTGGCTGCACATGGAGATTCAGTTTCTGACAGTAACTGGATAATTTTGCTTCTCCACTCTCTCCATACTGGGCCTGGGATCAACCCAGCCTTCTGCCCAGTTGATACTGGGAACTTGTTGACAGGAAATAAATTTTCCAAGCATGAAGCTGACCATTTACTTCCACTTCCCTTATCCATTTTTATCACATAGTGTTTAGACTTTGGTACAGCTTTAATGCTACAGTGGCAGGAATTCTAAGACCTGTCTTCCCTGCTGGCCTGACTTAAATTCTACACCTGGGCTAGGCTGTATCTGCAGTGGAGCAGCAAGGGTTATCATTGTTGTGGCTTAAAAGGTGCAGTGGGCCTTTAAAGGTTAAAACACTTAACCTGAAATCATAGACTGAGATAACATTAATTGCCAATCAAATACAAGATTTTATTATTCTGAACTAGCAGTATAGCTGTGAAGGCATCTGTTGGATTCTGAAATGATTTTGTGATTCTTCCCACTGTTAAAAATGTTTTTCTGTCACCTCCATACAAGTTAGACTTTCTAATTACTTTGATAGTTTTATGATAAATGAAGGCACTGTAGTAGAAGGAATCTTTATTCTTCATCTGATAGTTTGTGATTGAGTTGTAATGTGTTGTGTCTTCGGTTGGCTGTACAAACCCTTTATATTGTTTTCAGCATGGCTGGATGGTGAAAGCTTTGTGAAATTTTCTAAACTGTTTACATAATCAATGGACTTCATGTTGTATCCAGTTCAGAGTGGTGATCAAATGCTCTGCTACCCCCTTTCCCTCTCCATAGTTATGTCATTACTGTTGAATACGCAACTGGTCCCTTTGATTTGTTATTCGCAGGTTTCCTGGTTAAATGAGCATTCTGAAGTAAAGCGCAAGAAAGTGGAGATTAAACTGGAGTCTGACAATGCAAATGACAACTTCAGTTTTCCAGAAACAATGAGTAAAAGAGACAAGAGAGGGGAAGAAACAGAAAGGTTTGTTTCACACAGATACAGCTTTCATTCTTGTATGTATATGAATGGACACCTTCTTTCCACAGTACAAGTTTAACAGCATAGAGTTTATTTAGCTGAAAAATCAGTGATTGTTTTATTCCACTTGCTGTCACATCCACATTAAGCAACACTGAGCTTGGCAGGTTATGTGATAACTTGCTGCTTGACTCCACTGCTATCCCTTTTGCTAGTTTTGCCATGAAAGACTGGGTTAACCTTTATTTCAGGCTTCCACCGCGATGTTGATGAGATCTGCGCTCTTCTGGGATATTACATGGCGTTGTGTGGTAATTGTTTACCGACGTTTTGGGACAACATATCAGTCCCATCTTCAAGGGTCCAGAGTCCGAGAGTCGTGTGGTAATTGTTTACCGACGTTTTGAGACAACGTATCGGTCCCATCTTCAAGGGTCGAGAATCCGAGAAGACTGTCGGACTCTTGACACTTGAAGATGGGACCGATACGTTATCCCGAAACGTCTGTAAACAATTACCACACGATGCCTTGTAATATCCCAGAAGAGCGCAGATCTCAAGGACTGGGTTGTGTTAGGTTCACAGACACATACACCCATGAGGCAAACTTGTGTTTCTTGTTAACATCAGATTTTGATGATGGGGACAGAAATAGTCTGCAGTTTTTCCTTAGGCATTGTAGCCTGTTGCCTGAGAAAACTTCATCCCTTATAAATTGTATTTTCCTACCATCATGCCGGCTCTGCTTAGTGTTTCAGGTGTAGCCAACATTGGGCATGTGCGAAGTGTAGGTACTGAAATTGTGTATGGTGACATATCTGAAATATATGATCTTAAGATAATTTTAACTGAAACGTTCTTTTTAATGTATTTTAATGGTAATTGAGATGTTTTTAAATATATGGTTAGCCCTTCATAATAGTCCATGTTGTCCATTTCGCACTTACATTCATATTTTAGTTCATATTTGTAATTACAAAATTTAATCAAAATGTGTCCAGAGAGGTTACTAGTAACTGTTACATGCTGAGGGATGGACTTACTTAGTGAAAGTCTAGGCACTTAAGCATTTCTGTGGAACAAGCCTAATACTAGTCATTGTACTGAATTTTATGAGCCTACTACAGAATACGGTTGTTACATACTGTATGTGCTTGTTGCCTCTGGCTGTCCTATCCCCTTAAATTGGCTATGGATATTGTGCAGATCATTATCTATCTAATCAGCATTAGTGACCATCTTGTACATATTCAGAACTATGTAATTTTTGCAGTTGAAACAGCAGTGTACCTGAAAATGAATTGCTCATAAGTGTGCTTGTGTACAGTATTCTACCAGGGGATTCTGAATTTATACATTGTATTTTAAAATTGTTTTGCATCAGGCTGGCACCAAAGGCTGGAGAAGCTGTTGGTCATGCAGAGACAGCTCCAGCTGCAGTGCCCCGAACACAAGGCCGTCCCCAGGCCATAGTGAACAGACGTACTGCAGGAGTTTCCTTGGCTTCACAGCTGCCAGGGATGAGCCGTGATGGCAAGACACATTTGCAGATCCTCTGCCAGCCGGAACAGCAACACCGGGCTCGATATCAGACAGAAGGCAGCCGTGGTGCGGTCAAGGACCGCAGTGGAAATGGTTTCCCAGCAGTAAAGGTAATCATTGATTGTAGTAATCAGCAAATATTTCCAAAGCGGCACAGAAAATATGTAAGATTGAGGTTCTTGCAATATTGTTAATGTGTGTCCAGACTGCTGGTGTTTGTGCTTAAGCTCGGGCTGAGACTTGCATGTATCTGTAAATGTGGACTGTTTCACAAACCCAAACCCAAATGGCTCAGCACAGAGGCAGTACTTCAAAGAGAGGCTCACTGAGGTGCGCTGCAGGTGTTGATTTCAGACCACTATATGAGCAGTCTGTGCACAGCCAGCAGCGTTTGCTGCTAGTGACATGAGTGTTGAATACTGGAATGAGCACAAGTAGTCTGGACACACCTTTGAACAGGGGTGCACAAATCCTGGTCACCAAGTCACCCAAGGTGACTAAACTGCATTTGCTGGTACTTAATATTTTTGGGTCCTCAAAGTGGAACTTGTTTTTGTCACCCTTGTGATGCCTGGAAGTTTGAGATGGCTCGTAGATTTTTAGAAATTTGTGAATCACTGCCTTTAAGGTGATTAAATCAAGAAAGATGAGATAGGTGGGGTATGTATCGTAGATGGAAGAAGGAATGCTTAATGCAGTTTTAGTTGGAAAAGGTGATGAGAAGAGACCACTTAGGAGACCAACTAGCTTAAGGATGAAAATTAATATTGTTTATTAGGGAGTAGATCCCCCTTTCAAATGTTAATGTCTGTTACAGTTGTGAATTTTGTGCTGTTTGTTTTTTGTTTTGTCAGTTGGTGGGCTACAATAAGCCAGCCACATTGCAAGTTTTCATTGGAACAGATGTGGGACGTGTTGCTCCACACATGTTTTACCAAGCATGCCGTGTTAGTGGCAAGAACTCGACACCATGCATGGAGAGAAAGCTTGATGGCACCATTGTCATTGAAGTGGACTTTGACCCTGCAAAGGACATGATCATAACGTAAGTACAGTGGTATTACTATGAAATGTTACCTATTGTTTGAAGGAGAATTGCAAATGGTTGATGTAGTTACAAAACGTTTCCCAATTTTTTACATGGTTTTAACTCTGAAATAAAGAGGGAAGATGTATAAGGACATCCTTGCAGTGTGACTACTATACATTATTAAATGTTTGGACACTCTGTGAAACTGGGTCAGTCTTCCAGTTTCATCAAGGAACAGAGATTGTGATAGAGGGGCTAATTGGGTGCAGGGGATGTAGAGTATGAAAAAATTAAGACAGTATACAGGGAGAAGCTTCACAATTTATATGCTTGGCATAGTACTATCTGAGAAAATCAGTAATGCTTGTCAAGTTTTTACTTAATAAAGTTGGAAGAGAGAGCTTTTTGGAGATCAAGGTGTATATACAAGAGGATAATATTAACAGTGGATATTGGAGAAATAGATGGTGAGCATGTGAGCTGAATTAACCTGTATCAGGGTACAGTCCATTGCAGGTTTCTGTGAACACAGTGATTTGGGTTGTGTGAAGAATACCTTATACCATGGAGTTAGTGTGTCTCACCACCCTATATATTTCATACCCTGGATTAGTGAATTCTGTAATATAGTGTGAATGCTGTGTGTACATTCACAGCTTATTTGTGTAAATTTCAGGGATGTTCCTGTAAGCCATCAAATGTAACAAATTTTGTGTTTACAGGTGTGACTGTGTTGGTATCTTGAAAGAGCGGAATGTGGATGTAGAACACAGGTTTCCAGATCAGTCAGGATCACGTAACAAGAAGAAATCGACACGGTGCCGCATGGTGTTCCGTACCACAATCACTCACCCAGATGATACCATTGAGATCTTGCAAACAACCTCTCAACCTATTGTCTGTAGTAAGTAGGGTCTACTTTTAATACATTGATTATTCTTTTAGTGTCAATGGCTTACAGCATTTTATTGCTTACGTTTAATTTAACTTTTAGTTGTATTTCTAATCTACATTATTTACACAAAGACAAGGTGGCTAAGTGTGTCCCAAGGCACACAGAAATGTGTAGTTTGCCTGTAACATTTGAAACAGTGACTGATTTTAGAAGGCCACCCCTTTGTTATCAGTAATACTAATGAACCCTTGTCTCTCATTTATTAAAGTAGGTGGGAGGGGGATTCAGTGAGATGTTTGTTGTTGTTCGTAGATTACATGGTGATGTTTCTTGGTCTCATGTAACAACTAAGAAGGATACGCTGGTAGTATGCCTACAATATAGCAAGTTACACCAGTGTGTGTGTGTGTGTGTGTGTGTGTGTGTGTGTGTGTGTTGTATGTATATGTATGTAATGTGTAATCTGCTACATAAAAGCTGATGGTGTATGGATGTATGTGCATTTATCGTTATTTGGTAGTTCATGTAGCATACAACATCGATGATTATCTTTTTTGTGTGTGTGTGTGTGTGTGTGACATATGTGAGAGGTTATTTTGAACAGCAGGTGATGTTGAAGGGTCATAAAGTATAATGGTGCTTTTAAACTTGTAAGTGAATTGCGTTTGTCTCGAGGCTCTTCAAAAAGTGACGTGTGGTTTTCTTATTTATGACTAAATTGTAAGGGTTAGTTTCACATATTATGAGCTTTGTTCTGTTCTTGCTGCAAGAAACGTGCAGCTTATTAATTTTAGGGAAAATGTCAGGGTTTAATTTAGTCCAGCGTACTTCAGTCCCGTGAACATTTTGGCCATAATGATAGTTTGAATGTACAGAACTGTATGTGCTAGACCAAGAGAGGATATTTATTCACTTCCTAGTGCAAAATTTAAATAAATGTAATACGCATTATAACAATGCAATTAATATAATTAATAATGCAGTGCAGGCAGTTCTTTACAAAAACATACATGAATTTACGTGGAAATATTGTTTTTAAGTGACTTAAAACTTGTAATAATTCTTCAGCATGTTATACTAATTTTTGCATCAAAGAAATATTAGTGCACATAAAATAGGTGTAAAAACATCTTAAGGACTAGTGCTGCTGTTGAAATTTAAGAGTTTTTTTTTTTTTACTGGTGTAGTACAAACTTCAATATGTTTGATATAGATAAGAAAAATACATTAATTGAAACTGTAAACGTTCAGTCTTAATGTTACCCGTGTAACAGATATTGCAAATCAACCTATCAACCTTTCAGATTAGTTAACATAATAAACAAACGAAACCAAATGTTATTCCTGAAACAACAGAACAGCAGGTCCCTATGCACCTGTTCACACCAACTCGGGAACCTGAATTTCAAATCCCACGTTCCAGCATAATTTTATACAACTCAATACGACCTACCTGTCAGCCCCTTGGCCAGAACCACATTTTCCTTTACTTCAGTGAAGTCCAGGTACTGGGGTGTCTCTCTGAAATGTGCTTGGATGAAGGTAGAGGATGAATTGGGAGTAGTGGGAGAGGGGGATCCTGCAACGAGCACAGATCAGAGATTAATAAGGTAAGAAGGAATGTTCACAGACAGTAGTCAAAATTGATGATGATGACCATGTTAACTACTGAGGCATTCAAATGTGAACATTCAGTGCAGGTCCTGAAATTTTGTGTCTTAGAAAAATATGTATCTTTTATCAAGGCAATCTTCAACAAAAGATGTAAAACAGCAATGAGCCAGGTACACAAAAAGTGTATCATACATAACCCCTGTCCAACATTTTAGCTTCGAAAATTATGATGCACGTTATATTTTGAGGATGATATTTTTTGCATCTTTTTTCTCCATAAAAATTTGTGCTTATAGTTTGTTATTATTTTGTAATTATTCAGGTTGTTTGGTTATTGTCATGATGGCTATGTGTTGGTGGACTTTGTGCATGTGAATAAGAGTCACTTCACACTGATCACCAAATGGGGAAAACAGTTGTTCAAACAAAGTACTAAGCCTGTCTGTATGGTCAGATAAACAGGGAGCTGTGAAGTGCAGTGCTGTTGTTATATCCACAGCTCAACCACCGGGCGTGCCTGAGATCTGCAAGAAGTCTTTGTCAGCATGTCCTTGTACAGGGGGAATGGAGCTGTTTGTTCTGGGCAAGAACTTCCTGAAAGATACACAAGTAGTGTTCCAGGATGGTGATGCATTGTCGGAGACACCTTGGAAACAGGCTGTCCAGCCAGATAAGGAGTTTCTCCAACAGGCATGTGGAATATCATGTGAATTAGGCATGCATATGAGGGGGCTTGCAGTGTATGTACAGTTGCAGCCACACTTAAATGTATTGTAACATGCTTCATAATTCTCTTCATAATGTCAGTGCATCACCAACTTTCAAGATTACTGCCTTGTGGGATATGATGTAGGGTTGTATTATAGCTAGTTACCAATGTTTTAGCGAACATACTGCAGCATGTTCAAGGTAGAAGATGGTGCAGTAGGTTTCTCCACAACTGTAAGTAGCTGTAAGAGTAGAGAGCATTACATGCAAGACAGTGGCTATCTTTAGAGTCAGTGTTGTGCGAACGTTATGCCTTGAATGTTAACTTTCCATTCAGCAGGCAGAAAAGACGAAGCTGGCGGTTTCTTCTGTATTGCTGTTACATCATCTCAATATTAAAACTGTGTAGTGAAGTAAATACATAATACTACAGATCATTGACCTGAGATCAGTAGTTTGAGGTGAAAGGGCAGTAAGATAGAGTTAAAACTTCAGTTTGGCTTTAGATTAAATTTTTGTTGTTGTTGTTGTTGTTGAGTGATGAAACATTATTTGTTGTTTGCCCATTGTCCGCATGACTGTGCTCTATTTAGTTTTCTTTAGTGATTGTATTGTTCTGCTGTTTTAATGATTGGTGTTGGGAATAGTGATCACATGCATTGATTTCCTTTTTGTGCAGCACATCTGAGTGTTTACTTGAAGGTTGTTAAGGAATAAGTAGTTATTCATTCAGTGGCTGTTGAAATTTCAGTCGAGTATTACACGCACATGTGCACTAACTTACAAGAGGGGAGCAGAAGTATATGTATATGAGGAAGGCCAGTTGAGATGTAGAAATTAGATAGATTTTCTCAAGCAAATGATTTTGGTAACCAGTTTCATTGTAAATAAAATGTGTGTGTGTGTGTGTGTGTGTGTGAGTGAGTGAGTGACTGTTCAAACTATATTCAAAGATTTCCAATCATTTGAGCTGTGTAGTATTACATATTCTGAGTGTGTGTCTGTAGGCTTAGTTATCCAGCATGCAAAAGTGCATGGACTGCATTGTATTGTTATCTGTGGCCTGTCTGGCTCTACCATTTTTTCCACATTTTTTCATAACTGGCAGATTTTTGGAGAAAAGTTACCGAACATAAAATTTGTGTCTGGATTTTCTCTACATATTTTTTTCTTAACCATTTCTGATTCTTAAGAAGAATACAGTGAGATGCTATCATAAATATACATAGTTCTTCATGTAAAGTACCTGTTACCCTTGACAGATTTTAATGAAACTTGAATTTTCTGGACAGAGTTCCGAAAAATACTCCAATATAAATTTTTATGAAAATCCGTCTAGTGGGAGCCAAGTTGTTCCATGCAGACGGGCGGACAGACAGCCATGATGAAGCTAATAATCACTATTCCCAATTTTGTGAATGCACCTAAAAATTCCATGTATCTGTGGTTACTTTTCACTTTATTGTTACTGAAAGTACTGTCAGCAGTACCTGTAAATTGCTGTGTTACATGAGTATGAAACTTCAGATACACATTTGAGTTGCAAACCTTATGCTATCACTTTAAAGTTAGTGTGGTGCTGTTGGTTGACTGTAATGCACGTCATGACATTCGACAGTCAGTGCCTTCGTCTTCCTTACACTCACTCCTAACATTCCCATCCTCTTCACTGCCATTCCACAACATATCATCATCAGTCCCATCCACTGCATTTCTTAAAACTTCTTAAAACCCTTCACAGTCAATTCTGGTGAGATGTGCTGCCATGCCATTATGATCCAAATTGACTGACTAATACATTTATATTTCTTGGTGTATAAAATGACAACCCATGAGAAGATTGGCAATTTTCTCCACAGATGGTGTGAGTGGTGTTAAGAATTTTAAATATTTGTGTTCCGGATTTTTGTGTTGTGTCTGTGGTCTGATCAGTCTGAGTTAATGGCTTTTTTGTGGTTTTTAATTTGTGGATTGGTCCAGGTTTTATTTTTGAGTCTTATAGTTAATTTTTAATTTTTCAATAGCCATTTTTGTGTTACTACTCTTGGACTAGATCTGTTCTCAGGTGCCTATCTTAACAAGTTTACGGTTTCTATGTTGCACAGTGACTGAGAATAATTCAATCAAAGGGGTCCACCAGGTTAGGTGCTTCTTTACCTGAAGACAGAAATAGAGCCGTTCTGAAAGTTCTAGGTGATGGACAAAGTCCAAAAAAAGAAGATTGTGTCAAGTAACTTTAGTCATGGTGTGTTCTGTCTCCTCTACACATGACAATTTGGGGATGCAGGACTTGGTTTGGCTCTGTATGGTGGTTGAGAGTGATCCGATTTGGTGCGGTCCTGTTCGGCACTTCACATGCAAATTTAAGACAACCTCGCATACTTACGCTCGAAATTTAAGGAAAAAACCTCATCTTGCATTCGAGTAAATACAGTAAATTTTATCCTACCTCTATTCAGCGGTTATCCTTACTTCAGGTGGAACTTTATTTGAACTTTATAAATATTTTTCAAAAAGCAGGTGGTAGAAGAAAGGAAATTGTTACCAAAAATAGACTGTAGATGTCATTAAGCTCATGAAGTCTTAAAACATTGTTTTTTATAGTGTGTATTCAATAAAATACAAGGAAAGTTATGCATGTCTGCAATGTAGCATTGTAACTGTTGATTTGTTTTGTGAACAGCAGGTATTTTGTCTGCTGTAAGTCAACATGAAGAATGGTAAAGTATGTAAAACAGCAAAGAACTTGTTTAGAAACATGCATACTTCAAATTGGAATAAAACCTTTGGTGTTTGTTTCATGGTGTACATTGTTGCAGACTCATTTGGTGTGTGTTGTGCCTCCATACCGGCAGTTGGACATTATAGAGCCGGTCACAGTAAGGCTTTTGGTGGTGTCAAGTGGCAAGACCAGTGAACCGCACACTTTCACCTTTACCCCCACATTGCAGCCATCAGGTAGGCATTAGGACGACCGGTCATAATCGGCCGCTTGCTCGGCTGTTTTGTGGGCGGGCAGCCTTGCACGCAGCTTCCGACCAGGCAAGGTGTCTAACTTGGGGGCATCTTTGCTTGAGTGAGATGAGACTTCAGTATTCAAAATGCACAGCTTTGTCGAACTTACAGTAAATTTACAGTTCAGTATTTAGAATATATTTCACTATTTTATTAATATTTACTAGTGGCTGCCTACATAATCTAATCTCACCCTGCCTGGTCTGTACTCTGCATTTGTGATTAATCATGGCAAGGAGGTGGTTGCAGCCTTTGAAGGGAGGACAGTAGTTCTGTTTCAATTTTATTTTCAAGGGCTCTTTCTTGGTGGTTTACTTTCAAATGTCACAGACTTAATTTAATGATCATGGTATTTTCTTTGTACAACATTTGTGATTAATTTTGAGGCTGTGGTTTTCTTATTTTTTAAAGTAATGAATGTATTTGCACAACAGTTCATTATACAGACCATCATATTATGACAAGCTAGCCATGAATAACCACTCAGGCTGTCCGCCTGGTACTGAAATGCATGAATGTAGAGTGATGTGTGTGGTTGGGTGGTGAGACCAATATTGCCAGCATCAAGAAAGTGCTCATATTTATTTCTTGTGCTTGTACATTTACTAAATTAATGTCTTACATTGTAAAATTGTTGGCAACATGATTGACAGATTTATGCCAATTTTCACCGTCTTTACCTCTTTTTTTTTATGTATTTTTAAATACTGAATTTAGTGTGACATACACTTTTGGAGGTCCATGTTAAGTGCATAGATGTCACTACCATTAATTTTATGTATAACAGAAATTTTTATCATAGCACACAAAGTGGCTAGTATAAACTGGCAATGTTGTTGCCCTAACCCACTCATTCTTGTAAACCAGTTATGACAGTGGGTTGAAATAATGGTATAGTGAGTAGCTGTCATGGCTGGTACTACTCATACTGGGAGCAAGCGAGCATTTTTACATGTGGATGAGAGTGGTTGACTGCCGAGTGTACATGCGGGACCAACGTGTATGTGTTTGTGCGTGCATGATAATTACATGCTCTGCTTGTCTCGACATTTGTAAAAAGGCATAAGATCAAGGTTCCTTTCAGAATCATAGCAGCTGATAATATTTAAAGAAACATTTTGAAAACTTGCAGAAAATGTTGCTGCAGAAATATATGTACATCACTGTGTTTGGACTGTTAATTTAAAACAATTCAGATTTTTCAAATGTGTGGTAACTTTGATCAAAACGTTGTCAGAGTGGCGTAAGATTCCATGTATTAAGAAGGAAAAAGAAAAGAATGAGAGAATGTCAGTATTAACACATAATTCATGTAATTTGTAGAAGAAATGTTTACAGACCACAGCCATCATAGTATGGCATTGTTAGTGCAGGTTTTTTTTTTTTTAAGATTGGTTTTAATAAGCAAAATATTTTATTGTATCAGCTATATGTTTCTTAATTCCAAAGGACAGATTTTAAAGTAAGTGCATTTGATGTGGCTTTCTAGTTTTACGCCAGTTGCTGACAAGTATTTTTAACCTGTGTTTTTTTGTGTAACTTTTCTATGCGTCTGCTTGTTCCCCTCGCAGCAGAATTACAGGAAGTAATTGCTGATTGGAGTTGGCGCCACTTGTCAGGCGAGCGCCAGGGGGTGCACCTGGGCATCACCCGCTAATAATTCAGGTTCTGTCATCATGGTGACTACTACTAGTACTACTACTACTTACTACTACTGCTACTACTAATGTACTGCTATTCTGCCACCCATTACACACATGCATACACACATTCACATTTTAATCACAGCAGTGGCACATCATGTCATTGTCTTGGATATTGCCAAGATAGTGTTGGGCTGTGTTATTAGAGATTGGATAAAGATGAAGATCAAAGTGACCTCTGCTAAGATACAGTGATTAGTTTCACATGTGGAACTGCCTTACACCTGCTAGTACTCATTATGGATACTAAGGAGTAACATTCCAAACTTTTCTAACAGAAATAGAATGGGAGTCATTCACTTCGTAACTGTGGGTTGCAGGGACATTTTTGTCTTATCATTAAAATATGCAGAAACAGTTTATGTCACAGGCAATACAAGGGTAACATGTTACGATTATCAGTAAGCAAACGTTCTTGTGTTTCAGGAAATTAAATACTTGAGTGTGCACTACTTTCATTTAACATGCTGAGTGCCAGGTGCTTCCCCTAGAGAATATAACACCATTTTAAAAGGATTATACTGGACGTATAGCCATTTACCACCTGTCCAAAAGTTGAACTTCATGATTGGAAGATGTTATAAATTGTGACATTTATGAAAACCAGTATCTCCAGCAATTATCACTGTTGACAAATTAGAAAAGAAACGTGACTGTTCTTATGGTTTGTACTGTGTGTCTTAACTTGATATCTGGGGTATTTGTTGGGGTGTATCCAAGTGCAATGATGAATGTCTGGGTTTTTCATATCAGCTTTTTTAAATTTGCAACCATAGTAAGGCAAATAATACCAAAGCACTGGAAGACCCAAAATAATGTGTCCCCCATATACTCACTAGTATGCCTAATCTTGTGATTATATTAGAGAGATGTTTGACAGAATTTAGTTATGTAAAAGTGTATACAAGAAGAATAGGCATACAGTGGAGATGCATTGTCATGTGCCATACTGTGAGTATGCACCAGAAAGCAAAAGCAAGATAAACAAGTCCATCAACATTTGCACTGTAAGAAGAACACCTGAGACATCTTTATAGTATTTCCAGACCAAAGTTCTATGATTCTAAGCACATCAGAGCCTTGTAGAGATGGAGGATCAAATGGAAATGAATGTTTCAAATTATGCTGTTTTAATGAAAGTGAAAGAAGAAGGTGTATAAGAAAACTGAAAATTTTTGAATTGAATATTTCATTTCAGTACATTTAAGTAGTAGAAGGTTGAAAGTAAACATGTTTTAAAGAAAGTGTTTCAAATTTTGCTGTTTTGAGGAAAGTGAAGGAAGAAATTGTATAAGAAAATTGAAAATTTACAAATTGAATATTCCATTTGAGTATAGTTGAGTAACAGATGGTTTAAAATAAACATTTTTTAAAGAAAGTTGGAAAATGAAAGTGTAGTTCTAAAAGTTCAAACAACCAAAAAAATAGGAGAGTTTATTTTTTGTTTTGGTGTGTCTTTTTTCATAATTTGTTATAGTTGTTTCTCAATCACTGTTTTCTGTCCACAGTTCCTGTCAGTTTTGAGGGTGGACGTGCGACGCACACAGCTCCTTGCGCAGTGTATTGCAACTTTTCAGGCATGAAGCTGGCTTGCAGAGCAGAAATGATAATGTTCCCTCAATGCTAGACTGGCAGTGCTTTGTGTGCAGTATGTATGGTTGTGTGAATGTGTATGCCTGAATTGTGTTTGTCCTGCAACAGAGCCTGGGGAGGGGGGACTTTGGTTCAGGTTGTGTGGCATGTCTAGCAACCTGTGGGTGGGCAGGGTTGTTGAATGGATGCAGTGGCCAGCAGCCTTCCCATTTCCCATGTTCCTACAAAAGCAGGGGTCCCCCACTCTTCAGATTTATGAACATGCAGTTTTCCCATCTCATTATTTCCACAATGAATACCTCCCAATCCGCTGTTACCATCAGTAACTTTATAAAAATATGGAATTATTGTTGTGAGTTGTCCTGTATTGCCATGGATTTTGAGAAGTCACATGTTGAAGTGTGTGCTGCTGTAATTTTCATTGCAAAAATTTAAATCTTCACCTCATTCTTTAGGACTTTTCATAAATATGAAACTGATAGATGTCAAATTGCGTGAGGCTCCTTATAGGTGTATGGTACTTACAGATGGTTGTGGGGCAGAACCAGCATTGTGACACAGGTAGGCCCTGCCCACCATGCAGTCCCATTATATACAGTTTGTGGGATTGTTTGATTCTGATTATGCTGGTGGATCTCAGAAGAGAGGAAAATGCAGTACTTCACAGGTTTCTAAGTTGGGAAATGAATCACCATGTGAAGTGTGCTGACATATTTTCCCAGCAGCTGAGGAAAATCACTGATGGAAATGCTACACTTGCTCCGGAACAAAAATTAATTTCACTACAGGTACTGCACTCAGAGAATGTAGTCTAATGAATTTAATAAGGATGTAGTGAAAGTTAGTGAAGATTAACCTTAAGCAAGGCAGCTCTTTAGCAGCTGAAAAATCCATTCATATTAAATGGAAAGGAAAAGGTAACTTGTGCATATTGCTCCACCTTATAGAAGTAATACAAATGAAACTGCATATTAATGAAACATTTCTAAATCTGTTGCAAATAACTGCATGAAATAATTACCAACAGCTTCAGTGTGCTTTTCGCATTAAATGGTGAATCCTATTTCTGTCACGTGCCATTTCTGAACCTGGTGTCGAGCTGTGTGTATATACACAGTGCAGTTGCATGAATTGTCGGTCGGTCATGCTAAAGATAATCACCAGTTCTGAAAAAGACATTGTAATTCTTGTTGTATGTTGAGTTTACATTGTGCATAGGTGTATCATCATGAGAATTGGCACCAAGACCCACTATGAATATGCAGACCATTTACGTACCAGTGATTATATTTCAAGTGTTACTTAAAGAAGTGCCGATTAATGAGTTTGCTAATGGCTGGGAACAATACCTGGTGTTGGTAAAAGAGGATTGGGAGAAGTGAATTGGGAATCTTGACTTGAGAAGCTAAACCTGATTACATTGAATGAGGAGCATTGCCTACAGGCATTTCTGTATTGCAGTACAGATAGCGGCACTAAACTCATTGTGTAGCAGTGGGACAATCTGACATACTTGGCATATTTATGCGAAAACAAGCTGTTTTGTTGCTGCAGTTTCATCCAACCTAATCTTGCTGTTTTCTGTAACTGTCTGTTAGTAATGGAATGTTAAGGTTCAACACCACAAATACCAAAGTATACTAACAGACATGATCCTGGACCAGGTCAGTCTATTTCACAGCCTTATGGCCTGTTTCTTTCTTTAGCAACATGGAAAAGGATTCTCTTTATCTATATGGCACCAAATTTTAGTCAGTGATCTGTCCACCTCTTTGGTATCTTCCTGAATTTCTTCTATCTTGTTGTCGGTACTTGGATGTTCTTTTGTTTTCTGTTCTTTGAATTAGATTAATTTAACCATATCTTTCATTTTTCATTCCCTTATTCCATTACCAAGTATTTGATGTTTTTCTTATTTGTTTGTCTGCATGTCTGAAAACCTTCGGCATGTCACAAGAACCTGATTTTGAAACTAGTGTGTTTACTGTCATTTTATGCCAGGTGATAACAGACAATTTCAAGAGGTTTCTGTATGACAGTTCTGTACCGGGGGTTTTTTTTTTTTTTTTTTTCCCTCCTCCTTCATACAAACTACATATTTAGTCTGTCCTTTCCTTTTTGGTATGATTACCCTTTTCTTTTGTGGGTGTAGGGCCCCGCAGTAGATGCTACGGACACACCACAGCCTGGAGGCTTATTGTGCAACCCTGTGATGAAGATGATTAGTTTTTTTCATTTTTCTTTGTAATGGAGCACCGGTGGAATGAAATTGACGGGAAATCCGACGTACTAGGGGAAAACCTGTCCCATTGCCACTTTGTCCACCACAAATCCCACATGGACTGACCCGGAATCGAACCTGGGCCTCAACCGTGAGAGGCCGGAGACTAACTGTCTGAGCCATGGCACGGCCTTGATTACCACAATGTGCGAGTTTCGTATACAGCGTGCAGCTAAAACAATGAACCGTTTTAAACATTTAATTATGCACTTCTGTGCTGAGGTATGATATAGTAGGCATGATGGATATGTAGCAGTGACTTTGCAGTTATAGTTCACCTTATAGCATGGAACAGTGACAAGTGTGTGTGTTTTTGGTGTATGGCTTTTCAGTTGAGTGGAGTCCTTTTACAGAATTTAGGGATATCATTGAGAGTTTAACCCACAGCAAATGCAGTTTGTCAGTGGGTCAGACAGTGGCATGAAAGGCACTGTTGCATGTAAAACGCCACTTGGCTGGCCTTGTTGGGTAGTTCCCAAGTGTGGGGGGGTCTGTTGACTGAAGTCCAAGGAGGGTAGCACAAAAGCATGATGAAACTTGATGCATGTCTGAGAGAAGTACATGGTACATTTTGCACAATTATACTCAGCAGCTTAAGCTCTGCAAACATCTCAGTCTCTGTGACAGAGGTGCGCTGCAATTTTATCATCAGTTTCTGGAATTAATGGCTGGTAATCCGTGCAATATTCTAATGAGTAAGGAGATTCATTGTAACTTGCTTGACACTGTTAATAAGCAGAACTGCCAGTACTGGGCTACTGGAAGTCTGCATGAACTCTATGAATATCCACTGTATTTTTGAAGGATTTGGAAGTGACTATTGTTTGCCTCATTTATAAAGTGGATCCTGCCAATTATAGGGGAATTTCTGTATTATCAGTTTTAGGCAAGATTTTTTAAAAGTATACTGGCTGCTAAACTCATGGGCTGGCTGCTCAATAATAAGATCCCCCCCCCATCCCCCCCCACAGTATTTCTAAACAGGGATTGTAAAGAATAAGAGGGCTACTGATAACATTTTTGTGATCAAAGACATATAGGATGGATATTTAGGAGACAAAGAAGTAGTATTTATTGATGTTTTAATAAACCTAAAAAGAGCTTTTGAATCCACAAATAGGGAAGCTTTTCAATAGGAGGAAGACTTTATAATACATTGAAACAAAATCTCTTGAATAAAACAGAAGTAACAAGCAAAACAAAACTAACCATATATAGAACTACATATATCCCAATAGGAACATATGGGTGTGAATCATGGCCTTCATCCTCCAAGCATAATAGTCAACTGCAAGCTACTGAAATGAGGTAATTATGGAAATTTGAGGGGAAAACTAAAAGAGGCAGGATCGGGAATCAGACGATAAGAATGGGATTGGGAATAATTCACCTCAAAGGAATGACAGAATTAGCACAATTGAGATGGTTTGGGCACTTAAGAATGGGGGACGAGAGATATCCAGAAATGGCCTGGCAAGCTAGAATACAGGGGAAGAGACCCACAGGAAGAACCCAACAGACTTGGGATGAAGGGCTGCAGAAGATTTTGAAGGATAGAGGAACTGAATGGAATGGAGTAAGAACTTTAGCTTGAGACCATGAGAGATGGAAAGCTCTTTGTAAACCCTCTACACTTACCGGTAGTACAGGTTTGACTGAGTGAAGTGAAGTAAATAGGGATGCCTTATGGTCCAAAATGAAAAAAGCAAGGGATTAGTGAAGATATGGACTACTCTGGTGAGAAGACTGTACTGGGGCATACTATTCTGTGTGAAATGTGTGATTGTGTGAAGGGTACTTTTATTAGAGTGGAAGGTTGCTCTTAGACAGGGCTGTAGTTGGAGTTTCTGTATATTTGATATTTTTATAGGTAATGCAATCAACTGTGGAGGGGAAGGAAATACACGTAGGTCTATGTAAGGGAAAGTGTCAGTACCCTGTTCAGAGTATTAATGTTGGTTTATGTGTGGTAAACAGGAATTGAAGCTGTGAATGAATCATTTTATATATAGGTGTTACCCATTATTGTAACAGTGGAAGAAATATAAGCTTAGTCTAAGGGTGAAAGGTGTTCAGTCCCTCATAGCGGTTGGAGTTTTGCCAGAACACTGGTTATGAAGGTTAAGATTTGAGAGAAAGTTTAGGAAGTGATAGGTGAGTCGAGATGTTGTGGGGTGGAAATATAAAGGTGGTTTCTGGAAGACAGTGCTATGGCCCATGTGATGAGAATTTGCATGGCTGAACTTTGCAGTTTGCGCATATGGTTTCTTATTTTGGCGACAGACTCTGGAAACATTATCAGATCCTCTCAATTTGTGTGCCAGTGTATTCAGTAGGGTTGTGGTCATCTAAAGAATGTACTTTACAGTGGTGAAAAGTGTAAAAGAAGTATAGAAACAGAAAATAAAACTTATTTTTATGTCATCATTCCTTTTTGTATTATAAAAGTAGAACTTTATATGGTAAAGTGTCATACAGAGAGAAAAGTGCTGTCATCTATTTGGTTCTGATATTACAGGTTCAACAAGATGGACAGTAACTTCTCCGTTGTAGTGGGTAGTGGAGCCTGTGCTTAGCTCCCTTTTGGTTTAATCTGTCCCCATTGCTCTGTATGGCCTTCAGAGGCCACAGCAAACATGCCTATCTGGTGATTGATTGCAGCAAGCAGTCATGTGGTGTGGCGAAGAATGAGACTAATTCTGGATTAAGGCATTTATCACAATTTGCAAATCGTACAAAAAACACTAATGTGATTATATTGTGTGTTCCTCATCGTTTTGATCTCCAGTCTTTTTCATATGTTAATAAGGAAGTTGTTTCATTCAATAGTAAGTTATGCAAAATAATGAAGGTACATGAACATATACAAATTTGTAGTATGAGTAACAACCAAGACTTATACTACACATGGATTTCACATGAATACACTAGGTAAAAATTGGATCACTAATGTCTTGGCCAAGATTATTAAAACTTTGTCTACAACCTCCCACAGAAAGCCTGCTATCTCTGTACAATGGAAGAGCGCTAAGAGTGATGAGAAGTTTGTGTTGAATGTCGATAAATGCTTTGCCAACGGTACGTAGAGCTGTTCATCTCTGAGGAAACAGGATACCATTAAGACTGAAGGAATGTTCATTCATTGCTAAGCTTAAGTCAGTATTGATTACAATTAATAAGTTTAAGTAGTGAATTGTCAAATATTAAGTAAGTTAATTAATGTGTGTTCACCAATATTGAATCAAAGTATTAAAGTAGTGATACTGTGAATGTTCACCAATTATTGAATAAATATAATATGAATTTGTCTTTGTGTAGTCTTATCACCAATATTGAATAAATAGTAATAAGTAAAGTAAATGTGATTACATTATTTGATGCAACTTTCTCAAAGATAAAAATCTAATTAGAATAATTTTATGCTTAAATATGACAGATCTAATTTGTATTCAACTTGAGTAATATGATGATATAGTACTATACTTTTAATTGAACTGTAACACAGTATTGTATTGAAAAAGTAATTGAAGTTTGTGCAGCCCAAATCAAAGTTAGTAATCATTTTATAATATTATTATGCATATACAGATCTCCTAGTGGAAATTTTGGTGAATTTGTTGAACAACTTTATTTAATCTTAAAATATTTATATAACCCAAAATTTGAATTTGTTATTTGTGGTGACTTCAATGTAAATTTTTTAATTGATTCTAGTTCTGCACAGCAGCTAATCTTCCTATTGCAATCTTAATTTGTTTCATGTAGTGGACTTTCCTACCAGAACGACTAAAGACTCCGGCACGGCTATTGATAATATTTTAATTGATTTCAGCAGATTAAATTCATTCCAGATATTTCCTTTGATTAATGGGCTTTCTGATCATGAAGCTCAATATCTTTGTATTTTCAAATGCCAATCAGGTATCAATAGGCTTGTTAAAAAGAGACTATTAACACAGTCTGGTGTGTCAACTTTCATCGAGTTACTCAAAATTGAATCCTGGGATAACATTCTTAAACAGACTGATGTTAATCAAAGTTTTAATTTATTTTTTAACACTTAATTGCTTTTGATTCATGTTTTCCTATTCAATATGTAACTCGTAATATAACTAATAATCAATGATCAATGAGAGTGAAGGAGATACATTTTATAAAGTGTACAAGTAATAAGAAGTTCTTTTAAGAACGCATTTGTTTACGCAACAAGTGGTGGAAGAAAATCTAGTGAGATGGTGATGACTATACTCCTCTACAGAGGACCAGTATGTGTACGTGTTTTATAAACAAGCAGTTGTGACGCCCCTGATGATGGCTTATCGATAAGCCGAAACATATGTTGGGGTTTTTTATCTAACATTTTATAGAATATTTTAATGTTCTTTAAATAAATATGTGCATTTGGTTGGTGTAAAACATAATTAATGTTCAAAAATGCACGGTGAAATCAGAATAAAGTTTGTTAAGGAAAGGTGTTAGAAAAGCAAAAGCAATGTATTACAACAAATTGTTAACTTCTTCTACTAATAAAACTAGAGCGACCTGGAACATCATTAATAAAGAAATGGGTTTAACACCTACTAAGAAGATTACTCAGACTGAATTCAAACGTGATAATAAAACCATCAATCTGAATCAGGCAGCTAAGACTTCTAATAACTATTTTATCAACTCAGTAGATGAATTAATCACACAGCAGCCAAAAACTGAATCGGCAATATTTTCACTTAGGAATCGTTTCCTCGCGAGTTCCCACAAATCATTAATATTCCAATAACTGAGGCAGAAGTCATATGCACAATTACTTCATTAAAAAATAAGAATTCATGCGGTTATGATGGTTTATCTAATAAAATATTTTAAATTATGTGGTAGCCATATTTCTAAACCTCTCACGTACATCTGTAACAAATCATTGTTGTGTGGTATCTGCCCAGAGCACCTATAAAGTATGCTATCATTATACCCTGTTTTAAGAAAGGTGAAAAATCACAAATATCAAATTATAGACCCATATCATTATTAACTAGTTTTTCTAAAATATTTGAATTGCTAATTTTTCAGAGGTTAAAACATCATCTAGTAAGTAACAATATTTTAATCTCTGAGCAATATGGCTTTAGGGATAATGTATCTACTGAAAGTGCAGTATTTAAACTTACTGATTCCATTCTTAAAGCTTGGAATAACAGAATTGTAACGGGGTTATTTTGTGATTTGACAAAGGCCTTCGATTGTGTTAGTCATGAATTATTGATTTCAAAGTTGGAATTTTATGGAGTAAATGGCTCTATTTTAAATTGGCTTAAATCTTATTTGTATAACAGAAAACAAAGAGTGCAGTTGCAACTTGACAGCTCACGTAATAATTTATCAGACTGGGAAACTGTCAGACATGGTGTTCTTCAGGGATCTGTGTTGGGTCCTTTACTGTTTAATGTTTATATTAATGATTTTCCAAGCATCATAGGTAAAGTTTCTCACACCATTCTTTTTGCTGATGACACTAATATTCTTGTTTCGTCCAATGATCAGACTGAACTAAATACTAAATTAAATAAGGTATTTTGTTGCATTTCTGAATGGTTTCAAAACAATCAGTTGGTACTTAATTTAAATAAGACGCAATTGATCAAATTTACTTCATCTAAATCTTCTACTTATCCGTTACATGTTTTATACAATAATCAAGCTATTACTGTTGCTGAAAATATTAAATTTTTTAGGTGTGTATCTAGATTGTCATCTTACATGGAATTTGCATCTAGGCAATTTAATTAAAAAACTGAGTTCTATTTATTTTCTCTTGAGAAAATTATCATCTATTGTAAATGTAAAAACACTACAAATGGTTTATTTTGCACATTTCCAATCAGAAATTAATTATGGTATAATTTTCTGGGGTTCATCTTCATCAATAAGAAATGTTTTCATAATTCAAAAGAGAGCAATTAGGATTATGCTGAGGCTGGGTCCAAGGAGTTCTTGTAGAGAAGGTTTCAAAAAACTGGATATACTTACAGTTCCTTGTTTGTATATCTATGTTCTGATGTTATTTGTGGCTAAAAATCCTAAAAACTATCAATCCAACACCTCAGTTCATGGCAGGAATACTAGGCAACAAGATAAACTGCATGTACCTTCTGTGAGATCTTCCACAATACAGAGAGGTGTATATTATTCATCTGTTAAAATATTTAATCATCTTCCACAAAATATTTCAAAACTTCATAACAATATACATATTTTAAAACTATGTTAAGGAATTATCTTGTTAAGAATGCTTTTTATTCTATTGATGAATTTCTTTCTAAAGATTGTAATAGTTAACCAGCAACAAATAATTTTTCAACTGCTGTTGCACTCCTTTTATAGTTCATTATTATTAGCAACATATATGTGTATTCTGTGTATGTCCTTTATTCTACTTAATTTTCAAAAGTTGACTTGTTATTATTTATTGTAATCCATATATTTACCTTGTCTTAGTGAGTGGGTATGAATTCTCTTGTTATTTATAGTGTTTTACTAATTCTATGTAACTTTGTATCTCATCTGTATCTCAGTGTTTTGACTTGATTGCATATTGCAATCTACTCTGTTCTTGACGAATTCCATATCCAATCCCACTTACGTGGATGTTGGATCGGTGAATGTGTATGTGTATATATGTATGTATGTGGCAGTGAAGTGAAGTTGCCAAATCAGATCAGGGCACAAAAGCCATCCTCTGTCAAAGGCTAAGTAAGCTACATTTGACAGTGATGTATCTTTGAACACAGGATGTTCAAATTAGACAGGATTGTTTAATTTTTGAGCCATAAAAATTTACAAAGTTTGACATTTGTTCCTTCAATTTTTGTGACAGCCAAATTTCGCTATAGCATCCAGTGTCGTGGCACATCCATTGATGGGAGAGTGGGTCCTATGACAAACCTTCTGCATTGTCTTTTCCACTTATAAGCACTTCTCTTATACTTGTATCAACTCTTCCAACTCTTTAGTATGTCTTCTCTCACTTGGTCTCTCTGCCTTCTTCTTCGTCTCCTTTGTACTCATTGATTAAATATTTCATTTGTAATGCTCATAATACGAATCTTGCTGGCTGTGTGTGACATGTCTGTACCGCCGTACACCTGGTGTGTGGTTATGAAAGAAACTGTTGTGAAGGATGGGAGGGGATTTTGTTTTTCACAGATATGCGTTTATGTTTGCATTGATTGGACTCCCAGTCTTGAAATGCAGCTTGGTGGTGTATCTTTATTTTTGAGATTACTGTTGTTATAATGCATTCGTTAACAGTATGTAGAGAGAGAACATGATAGTTGAGTGGTTGACACTGCCTCTATATTCAGGAGATCCTGAGTTAAAATCTCAGTACAGAGACTGGCTATCCTGACTGAAGTTTGTCATGGTTTTCTTCGGTTCATGCAGGAAAGCTCTGGGGTAGTACTGCAAATTAGGCCATGATTGCTTACTCTGACATCCTTTCAGATTCACTCTTCATTATTCATCCTGTCATTTAATACTATATAAACTATTTATCACCACATTAAACCATAAATAAGTAGTTGGTATAGAGACACATTCAATCTAGGCACTTAGGGCTGGGGCCAAGCAAGCCAATGACTTACTGCTGTTAATAATTTTATATCTGTGTAACAGCATGTTTTCATATACATAGGTCAAGTATGTGTGAAGGGGGCCCCTGTAACCTTTGTGTAATGGTTTGTATGGCTATTGTTATGAACGGTATCTTGTTCGTTCTAAACCCAGTGTCAGAGAACCACACAGCCTCAAAATATTGTATTATGATTTGCACAGGAGTGTGATTTGTTCATAACATTACATCATTCTTAATCATGTAAAGTACAGTAGTACATATAATTGTTTTATGTGTATCAGTGTTAAATACTGCTACATGTGTTGACCAGATTATGAACAGTTGATATATCTTGCCTCCCTATCTGTAAGTGCTGCTCTTGAATCATTTCACACATACATTTTTAATTGATGGCTTTAGCTACAAAATAAGTGAATAAAATTATTTAGGGTTTCAAGTAATGCTCCAAGAGTTACATCAAAATGTGTCTCTCTTTGTACTCAGTTGTTCAGGTGGCAGATGTTGCCTGTACATGCAGATGCACATCATTGGTTCAACAAATTGCGTTCATGCAGTTCAGATTCTGAATTTCATTTTCTAATTCATGTTAGATGTTATTTTAAAACAAAATCTCTGGTTCTCAGACACATTGGTGAATGGTTGAAGTATTGGGAGGGTGTATAGCCCCTCCTCCCCACAAGTGCTCCTTTGTGTGATGTTCACTTAGAATTGTGTTATGGTCAAAATTCATTTAGGGGGCCCCAAAAACCATCCCAAGAAAAGGCATGTTCTGGAGATTTTATTCTTATTTGTGGTACCTTATATGCTTACAATAATCTTTTTTTAAGTTTGATTTTTGGTTGAAGTAACATTTGTTTGGCTTGAGGCTCCTAACAAGCACATAGCTTTACCGGAGTTGAGTACACGTAAAAGTTGTCTACAATGTAATTGAAGTCTAAAAGGTAAAGTTCACCCTGTAACCAGCCATGAAGGCACAGGGGCAGTAGACGTATAGCTCTACTCTTTCTTTAACCTTGGCACTAGATGGGGTGGGTGGTTAATGCCACACCCTGGCTGCTTTACCCCTGGAAATGACCCGGTACCCATTGTATTGAAAATATATATTTATTTTGTTTCTGATGAATATCCCCTGCCATAACCACTTCTTGTGATGTAAATTTGAGGACTTACGTAGCTGATTATTCTGTCCTCATTGTTGTGACTATTTGCTTTTAACAGAATCCCATCATCTCTGCCACTGTTACAGTAAAAGAACAATGCTAATTTGGAAAAGACCTGGTTTGCCATAAAATGAATGCTACTAACAGTGACTGTTTTGTGGTCAAGATATTTCAGACAAATGTTTTTGTATATTTGTGAAATGTGTTTGTAATTTCTGTAATATGTGCAGGATAGTTGGTCTGTAATGTTGAATTGTAACATTTTTTTTTTGGCCCACACACTGTTATTGTTAATGTTTTTTTCCCCCATGCCCCTATAATTTGACAAGGTCTGGGGTGTGACATTTTTCAGAGCATTAAAAATGAAATTTTTTGCTCAAGGGTGTATCATTTTCTTATACTGTTTGTAGTTTATGAAGATTACAGATAACGTAATGATGAGGATGCAGTCACCCTTTTTTCCAAGCATCTTGGAGTTGTGGGAGACTAGGGGTAGTCCCCAAAGCCATTGTGGACTTCATATAATGAAGGAAAAGATGACATTACAGATGCTGGGGATTGAACTCTGGCCATCGTGTCTGTAGCCAGTCACCTCACTGGGTGATTGACCATGGGTCTGGTCGCTGGTTATAAATTTAATTTTATTCATACGTTTGAGAGGATGTAGATTTGACAGTTGGGAGTGGCACATGTCCTCATTATTTCCTCTCCAAGTGAACCAGCATTCTGGCTGCTGGACTCAGCACCACATGCCTGGCAATGGTGTTTAAGTGTCAGAATAAGTGGAGTATGCTTGGATGTGAATATGTGTGTATGTGTCGACTGAGCGCAAGGGCACAGGCATTGTGAGTCGTGCCATCTGAGCTGGAAGATATGCTGCAGTTTAAACATTCAAAACAAGTAACAAGTAGTTGTATTTCTGCCCTTTTTCAGTGAATATTCAGAAAAATTACCATGTACCATTCTGCCCTTTTTGAGGGGAATTCGGTATGTGTTCAGAATAACTAGTAAGTACAGATATTGCCATTTTTACATGTTTTCTCATGTAGAATGGGGGGTGATACAGTTTGTGATCATGTGCCCTGCTCAGGTGGCTGCTTCCCTGCTATCTTTTTTTTTCAGGTGCTTCAGTTGTACTTTTAATATATACAAGTATTTGATTTATGTATTTCATTGTGTTCTTTATCATCTGCAGCTTTGACTCCAGATGGCACGCAACCATGTGTTACACTGGTACAGTCAGCAGTTTTGCATAGTAAGTATTACTTCGTCATAACAGAACAATATGTCGTGTGGGGTTTAACTGAACTGCAGTACCACAGAAATGTTATGTCCCAGCTTGCTTCATACGAAAACTTTTATAGGAGATATTAGAAACTTAACATTAAATGTTGAATTTTTAATACAAGGTTAGAAATTCACCTAGCCACTGGTCTCTATTAACTGTCCTGTAGTGAACAGGTGAGCCTTTTATGTGGATCCCTGGCTGGGGGTTTGTATGAAGGCAGTAGGTTTACCTTGGGGGACAAAATTTTTGTACCTTGAACAGAGAAAAATCTTAAGCGCAAATGATACAGAGTTGAAACAGAAAATGAAGTACACTGTTGATTAAAAAATATTTACTTCAGTTTTTGTGTCACCTGGACTGTTCTAATGACCTCTTTTCATGAAGGCCTACCTGAATTTCTGCACATATGAGTATCCATATCCCTGTTCTTTGTATGCAGAGAGCATTGGCATCACTCTTGCATACATGTGGAGTCCAGTCACACTTTAGACCCATAAATACTTTGCCAAAAATGTAAATTTGGGGCTTGTGTTTTCTCCATATCCTAGCAGCAGCACTGCAATAGAGCATAATAGAAATGCACACAGATTATATCACTCTTGTTAGATTTGTAGGATAGCAAGTTCACCATCATAGACTGTTCATACATTTTGTAACTCCTTGTAGGAACATTATTTTAAAATTTGTTGGGGACAAATTAAAAAATTTTAGAGGTGGGTATAGGAAATGAATATGCTCTTCTCACCCCTTTCCAGCATGTTTTGTGACTGTATCTGTCATAATTCTGCTTCAGACAGTTGAGAATAGACTGTACAGTTTGTGGTTAACTATATGCTCTGGGCTATAAAATTTGTTAAGTTTTTCAGCAAAGTACAAGGTACAAAGTGGTAATCATATTTATTTCTACAGTAATTTTTGCTCCCTGACATGATCTACTGAACTATGAAACAGATCTTTTCAGAATAGACATTTTTAGAAAGCTTATGATTTGGCATTGATGGCAAGCTCTTTGTTTTTACTAATTCCTTCTCAAAAAATTGGTAGTGCTGCCTCAGGCAGAGGCCAAGAGAAGCTAACATATTTTATGTACTTCCCTTGGCCTCTGCTTGAGGCAGGATTATAGATTTCAAAGTTTTGTTTCTTATTTGTATGTGATAGGAAGCGTTTGTTTCTTATTTACACGTTGCTTATGATCCGTGATCTCCGAAAGAAATTACCCAGCATCAAGCATTAGTAAGAACATTTTTTAATGTTTATTAAGATGAAGATGCTGTAATTTCGTTGATTAAATATTTTACTGATTCTGTTTGTAAATTATTCAGACAGGTACAACTAGTTTTGCTAGTTGTTTTGTAAGGGCACAACACTTGGTTTCTTATTCTGAGTAATAGCTTAGTGTGGGGGTGCCAAGGAGAATGTTTGATTCTAGAAATATGAAGTAGTAGTAGTAGTTGTTGTTGTTGTTAAATAAGGGAGGTATTTTGCACATATAGGGAAGTTGAGAAATGCATGTAAAATTTTTGCAACCCCTTGGGGGAACCTCGATTTATGTTAGAGGATTATTTATTTATTTATACAGTAGAACCTCAATTATGCGAAATAAAGGGGGCGGGCCCGATTTTGGATAAGCAATATTTCAGATAATCCAGAAATTTGACTTATGTGATAAGGTGCAATAAAAATAACATTTTTTCAGAAACACGTCGTATGTTAATAAAATTTATGGCACAAGAAAGTGTATGATATTTACAGATACAATCCGCACCCATCAGCTTTTCACAACAAACTGATGGGGAGAGGCTCAGAGGAGTCTCACGGCAGGCAGTTCTGGGAATCGCTTTAAAAAAAGGTGTTTCGGTAAACCCGAGTTTCAGTTAAGCGAAGTTCAGATAACTGAGGTTCTACTGTAGTTTATTTAATGAAACTGTCAGGAACTCTAATTTATAGTGTTCAATGATTGGATGATACTGGAAAAATGTGGAAGGGCACAGTAAAAGTGTAATTTTACTGCCTCATGATGTGCTTGGAGGGATGGAAGAACCACAATAAACCTCAGCTGGGATAGTGGGTATCGCAACTGAGAATTTAGCCAGGTACCTCTTTACTGTGATTCAGAAGTGTTACTTCTTAACTCAAGTTGCTTGATGGGAGTATAATACTAAAATTAATCAAGAAGGAATTGGTGTTGAAGTGGTAGACTAGATTGAGCTGGCTTAGAATGCGGTCTGCTGGATAACTTCATGAGCTTGGTAGTGAACCTTCACCATCCTTTGAGCATGGAATTTATTGTCCAGTCATTTACTTTTCAAGAAAGATAATGCACCTTGGAGAATGGTAGATTTCTACATGATCTGTTAGTTGAGATTAAATAGAAATTATGAATTGTGGAGAATGGACGTTTTTGGAATAGAAAACTAAATATTTGTTGCCAGTATTTAATTTTGACATGTAAATAAAAGTGCTGTCAAAGAGAAAACGGAACTTCACACGTTTTAACTGTGCTGTCTCCAAGCAGTAACAATTGTGTTGCAGGAGGTGCGGAAGTGCCACAGGTATTTGCCAGGTCAACCATTGTGCCAGGAGCTGAGCTCATGCTGCATGACACAGGACCCAGCTCTGTTGTAGCTGGCCCTGGAAAATCGAGCCCCAAGAAGAGTCCGTATCTACCTATTGAACCAGCCCAGAGTATGTATGGTTTAAAAGTTGATATAATTCCTGATATGCAGCATCACTTTCTGGGCTAGTGGGTGCACAGGTTCTTTACAGAGGGACTGACTGTTATGTAGTTTATATAACTGTAATTTAATTTAATTTATGTGCATGTCTGCCTGTCGTAGATATGTGGGAGCATATGTGGCTGGGTTGATGTATACCCACTTAACCCATAAGGTATTTACTTTACCCACTGTGGATGTGCCTGATGTGCTGTTCTCAAAGAACCTAATCACCACTTTGGACAAGGGTTTCCTGTATTTTAAAATTTGGTTCCGACGTCAAAGAAAACAAATTGTAATACAAGTGAAGTGTGAAAGATGGGAGAGGGAAAGAGGTCCTGCATAGGGTGGTTGACAGGGGACCCTTATAACGGCCAGATTAAAGAAACCAGTTTACATTGTGTCCTTAGAAGGGGCTTCCTTAATTCCTTCAGAGTATAGGTGAAAGGGTTCCATGATTTGCGGAGGAAGAGACCATCCTCTCTGTTGATGTTGGGATGGAGTTCAGTATCTGTTGCCTCCCAAATGATGTGATCCATGCGTCATGGATTTGGTGGAGAGGCTGCTGGTATTCTGAAATGAGATGTGATGGACGCAGTTTATATTGTGTTTGGACAAAGCTGACTTGCCGAGATGACAGAGATGGATGTGCTGTTTGACCATGGTCTCAGTGGTGTGTCTGGTTTATCTGTTTTAAATGTAACCACATTCACATGTCCAGTTCTTTAAGTCTTGCTTCTCTTTCTCTTTTTCTAATTCTGTTTGATTGTTTCTGTTCCCTTCCCCCCCTGCTTTGCACTTTCAAATTTATCCTTTTCCCCCCTCCCACCTTCCGTCTTTTGCAGATGGAAACAGCATGTTCTTCGTAAACACTGCTACCTACTTTCCAGACTACACAGTGTGACATCCCAGAAGACTAATAATTTTATCATGCATATTCATGAGAATCTCAGATCTCATGTAGCAAAGACAGTGAATGGTTATTTATTTTTGGTATCATATAAGACTATTGAATGTATTTTGTGATAGAAATATTGAGTTTTTATTCTGGGATAAGTAACTCAGTCAAAAATCAGTACCTACCACATTGTGCATTTCATTTTCCTTGCATGCTGTGGGTATGCTTAATGACAAGTCTGTTCTGCAAGTGCCCATTTTAATCACTTGTAGTCAGTAAATGAGGTCACTAAGTGCAATAATAGGATGACTGGTCTGGTGACTTCTTTTCCATCGGTGCTTGATTACAGACTGGAACTATACATATTGTTTGAAATAAAAATTTATGTGTTTTTAGGTTCTAATATTGAAATGGTTTTTGTTACTGTTACCAGTTGGAGAGACAGGGATCCACCCTGTCATGATGTGGCAGTCTTCATCTCTGCTTCCTTCCCCAGACACCCAAAAACCTGATAATAAGGCTCTGGAACCAGAGGAACTAGACCGAGTTTTGAGTGGAAAGATGATGCCCCCACCACTGCTACCCATTGGGACTCGCAGAGCTTCTTCACACTTGCGTTTGATAGTACCAGACACAGATTTAACCTCTGTTATGGCTGAAAAGCTGAAGACAGAGATGACAGAAGAAACCAGCAGCCGGAGTCCTGAGGATGTGAAGGGCATTGATCTACGCATGAAGCCTACTGTGACAGTGAATTCTTTGGCATCTGTGGCAGATCTATCCAGCACACAGTCACCATCCATGGCCACATTCCAACAGTTTGTGACAGGGTGTACCAATGCTCCTCTTCCAAACCAGAGTGCACAAAGTGTGGAGAAGTACTTGTCAAATCTGGAATGTGCCACTGATACTGCTGTGGTCACAAAAACTGCTTCCGATTGCCTTGCATCATCATCCAAAGTAGCCGACACTGTTGCTGGTACAGCCCCTGAAATTTGTTTGAGCACAGACACTGGCAATCCTTCACAGTTTGATTCAGCATCAACACTGTTTGGGCAGCAGCATTCTGCCACCACTCAAGGCTCTGTAAATCCAAAGCTACAGTATGCAAGTGATGTACCCATTTCTGTGTTGTACAGTGCACAGACAACTGCCAAAATGGCAGGGCAGGAGTGCAAACTTCAGTTTCCTACTGAACAGACATCTCTGCTGCAACAGGTCACTGCAGCTCGCCGCAAGTCCATGTTTGATGAAACATTAACCATCACTCCCAGTGCTGATACAGTGCTTGGAGGAAGGAGACCCATCATGATAATGCAGGAATCTCAGAATGCTGGAAACCAGATACCAGGTAACAGTGCCTGTTCATCTCTGGTTGAGCCTGTTGGTCAGAATGTACCAATGATGAGTACTGTGACTGAGGCCCCAGCTCTTCTGCATACAGCATCTGGTCTGATATATGGCAGTCCTGACAGAGGTGCCACAAGTTCTCTGCTTCCTGTTTCAACACAGTCCACAGAGACAGGTGTTCTAGACAGCTTGTCCAAAGGGAGCAGTTCTGTGGGAATAATTGGTAGCATCAGTGATTCTGCCATAATGTCTGGTCCTTCGCCAGTGTTGGGTGACCACATGTTGGCAGTTACCCAGCCATCCATCATTACTTCTCCAAAAAGTGTGAGGTTAGATGCAGTGGTCTCCTCAGCTGTGAACAGTCATGTTATGGGCTCAGATAACCATGTACACTCCTCAAACACTGACAAGTTGGATGCGTTGGTGAACTCTGCAGCTGTTGGCCACATGATACCTGCACCAGTCAATGCTGCAGATGACATTGTGTTGAGGAATACCCCAGTTCAGGCACCTTTGAGGCAGCAAGAGATTGCAACAACAGACCAGATGTCTCCTCTTCCTGTCAAAGAAATGCCAGATACTGGTTTGCGGAGTTTTGATCTCTTACCAGGTCAGCATTCCAAAGCTCGGGTTTCTCAGGAGAATGCTCGGATGCTGAACGGTACTATGTCAGGAGCCTTGAATGATCATCTGCTTGTTACACCCTCCAAGGCTCAGATCCAAGCAGGTGCTCAGCTGAGCACTTCCACTGTGTCATCCACCCCTGGGAATGCCCTTTATACCAGTCATGGTCAGACCTCTCCTATTGTCATGAAGAATCTGATTCTCAACTCTTCCATTGGCACCACTTCTGACGGCCAGATTCTTGTTGCAAGTCCTACACAGACCTCACCTGTTTCCGTGAAGAGCATGGCTCTGGAATCATCAGATACTTTGCCCCATAATCACATTCTTGCTTCTGGTTCAACTTCGCCTATTGCAGTGAAGAAAATGATTGCCACAGCATCACAGATGCTCATTCCTAGTCCTACCAATGCTTCCATGGAAAACATAATGACTTCAGCTATTGCACGGCAAGGTAATGGCCAAATGATTGCTACAGGACTTACCTGTACTTCACCAGTAGGCATGAAAAATACGATTTTTGAATCGGCAACATCTGATTCTTGCTTAGCAAACCCGGCCCACACATCATCTATTGCAGTAAAGACCATGATCTTGAATTCTCAGCTTTCAGGTAATGTGGATGAGAGAGTGATCCCAAGAACAGCAGCCCAGTCTGCACACATCTCTCCACAAAATGCCAGGTTTGATGCACTGGTCCAGTCCACTCTGAATGGCCATGCCTTTGTTGTATCAAATGGAACACAAGTGACATCAGCACTGAATGTTCACACAGGGGATGGCATAGCAATTTTGTCTGAGCAGGGACATATGCAGCAGTCATCTGAGGCCCACACCACATCCCCACTCATTTCACAACCTTCAGCATGCATCACCACACTCATCACTCAGCCATCAGAACCCTCATCTCATTTGCCACTACCAGCTGGAACAACAGATCGTACATTAATCAACACAGTATTCACAAGTAGGAGTCCCAGAGATCCACACTCTTCCTTGCAAGCCCACAGTTTCAACAAGGAAGGGGCCGTGAGAATTGGAACGGACCCACACACGCCATGCTGTACTAATGGCAGTGCCTTGGTTCATGCCTCTCAGTTTACAACTGCATCTTCTAACCCACAGAGTACAGTTACTGGAATCACAATGCCATCTAAAATGGCAGAAGAACTGGCTGAACAGAGCAGGAACACTTCTTCACAGTTTGTCACTCAAATGCTTCTTGGTCTGGCAGCAGATGAGAAGATGAAGAAGGAATCAGAAATTGCACTCATGTCTAGGGACAAGATTACAGAGTCCTTGCAGCAAGTGGATTTTTCTGATAATAAGTTGCCAGAAACAAGACTTTTTGTTGCACCTGAAATGTTGAAAGTAACAGTAGGAGATCTGCTAAAATCAGCAGTGGGAAATGTACCCAGCCCACATTGTCAGAGTCAGGTCACAACAATGAGTGACTTGGTGCTCACAAAGCAGCAGGAGCAGCAGTGCAACGAGCAGCAGCATTCTTCTGTGCCACAAACCAAAACATGTGTGACAGAGAACACTGCAGTCAACCCTGCACTGCCACAAAAGAAGGGTGAAGAGGGGATGGTGCCACAGGAGCTCACACAGATGTCGGAGAATGATCTCCTGAGCTACATTAACCCCAGTGCTTTTGACCAAGGTTAGTATTTCATTGTGTTCGGTTGAAAGATTAGCTTGGATTTGTGAAACTTGGATTAATAAATTACTTACAACACACCAGTTTTGACAGTGAAATTACAGTAATTTTTTATAACAGGTTAGATGAAGTACTGAAAGAATTAGATTTGACATGATTCCCCAAAAAGTGATGAAGGTATAAAAGTATTCAAATCAGCTCTAATTTATTAGTTGAGTTTCATGTTCATGTCTTTGGATGTAACTGATAACACCAGGTTTTTGCCAGTACACCTCCATTATTTTTATTACATACTAATGACTAGGCTTAGGATTATATGCATTTTGCAGTATGCAAAATGCATACAGTTTCTTAGCTACCAGAATTGGCGGCCTACAGGCAATTCCACATATCAGTTAGGAACACAAAATGAAGGAAACTGTCTTACCTTTATCATTAGGCTTAGGATTATATGCATTTTTGAATATGCAAAATGCATATAATCCTAAGCCTACTAATGACTTTGTACTATTTTATGTGTTCTGATAGGTTATAATCTCATCTATGTTTTATATGAATTATAAATAGAAAGACTGTGTAAAAAAAAAGTATTTCTATTTATAATTCCTCCTCTCTCATTTTTTCTAAACTTCGGACAATTTTTTTCACTTGATTTTCCCCACTTGCATTTTAATCTGTACAAAAATTTGCATTTAAATCTGTACAAAAATATACCTAACTTGTTAATTCCGTGATCTTATTACGACTGATTATCTTCTCGTGTGCTATTTCATATTTTATGTATAGTCATCATTCAAAAATTGTTCTCTCCTTCTCCGTGTCTCTTTACACTTTAGTTGTATGTGTATCACATTCTCTTGCAAGAGTATTATTATGCAAGTCTTTGTTGCAGAAAATCAGTTCTGCCTGAGGATGGGGACGGAGCTAGTCCCCGAAACGTTGTATTCAAACGAATTGACGCGGCTGTGCGCCCGAGAAGACTATATTGAGTTATTAGAACTGTTTGCTTGATTTCAGTGTGAAGAGTCAAAGGGAATGGTTCTCAGCCACAGTATTACTGCTTCGTGGGACACATCTTATGGTTGGTTTCCAAATGAAGGGTAATTGCTTTTGTTGAAATATTATGTATGTAGCTCTGTATTATAGTAATCTCAGCTGTACGGTGGTGCCAACACAACCTGAATCTGATGCGTACGTTTTAAGTAGTTTTGGAGTTTGTATAAACCAGTTGTAGGATTAGGAGTGTCAACAGGCTGTTGTACAGTGCACATAATGCATAGGTCAGTAATGTACAGTCATAGCCAAGATTTGTAGTATTTAGTGCAAATAATGTTTTTTACAAATGGTATGGTTGCGTGGTATGACTGGGAATTAGGTTGGTACTGTACCTTGAGAGAGAACAGAGGGAGGCTAGATGTAGTGAAAACAGAACTGACCCATGTAGTGGATGAAAATGCTGACAGAACTGATTCCTTAGTGCAAATATAAGCCAATTAAAGCAACCTTTGTTAGTAGACTGATATTGTATTTAGATCAGGTTTTTCTCACAGTATCTCATTTGCTATTGTAAGCATTGACATTAAGACATGTATTAAAAAAGTAATAGGTGCATATATGGTCACATTGTGGTATCGATACAGCTTTTCTAGAGTGTTAATCGAATTAGATTATTAAAATAGGGTCGATATTTTTTAAAAAATGCTAAACCTTCATTGTTGGTACAAAAATATGTTTTTAGTGACCACTGTTATAGTTGGTCACCCTTGTTAAATGTTTTAATTTTTGTTGATGAATGTACAAAATATTGAGTGTTACTGCTAAAATATGCCAGTATGTAATACACGCGTTTGTGTGGTGCATGTATTTCTAATCGCAGTGATGGGAATCAGGTAGTTGACCATGAGCAACAGACATCCCAACACCGTGTCTGACTTAGAATTACTGTATGTTGGGACCATTTTAATGTATTCATTATACATTATACGTATCTTCCACAGAAAAGTTTTTGTCTAACAAATATATTAAAAATACAGAAGAACAAAACCACAACAGACCATCACATATTTGTATATTGTAGTTGTTTTAATCCCAAAATTGTTGTAATTTGATTGGATTATTGAGTGTAATGTGATGTTTATCCACATCACAAAGGAAAAAGTATTGCCTGTTGCATTGGATTATCTATATTTACCATACTCAGTGCTCTGAACGTAACCTTGTCTTACCGAAAATAAATTCATATTGTTTATTCCTGTCATTTAGGAAATGTCACATTTTTGGAACAGTATCCAAAATGCTTTACAGCCTTTTCCCTTTGGGAAATAAGAAAGAAATTTGCCTTTCGTTCAATGAAAGGTTTCAGCTTGCCTGCTTTTCTGTGTTCTAGAGTGATAAGAATCTATATATGAAATGCACAAAGTACTATTGAAAGATGGCTTTATAAGGATATTACAAAAATAATAAAATTTGTTCAAAAAAATATCTGAGGAAATTATTTATTGTACTTCGGTGATCACAACAGCTAGAGTTCATAATGCTTACAATGGTGGTATATTATAACAGTATTTTGAAGCAGTCTGTAACTCTGAAGGTCATAACTGGATTTTATTCAGTCATTGCTGTCTTTTTGCATTATCATGTTCCCATATAACTTGTTCTGATATTATGCCCCTAACTTTTGTCTAGTTCGGTGTTCTCAGCCAAAGTACCACAACATTGTCAAGCCATGTGTGTTTAAACGCATTTGAAAATGACTAACAAAGCGAAATTATTATTATTATTATTATTATTATTATTATTTACTGCAATTGGGTTTTCACCCGGTGGCAGTAGTCCTTACACTAGTACACACAACACAAATGGACATATAAATATACATAAAAATAACAATACAAAACAAACTATACACAATTACAAAACAAAATACATACAGTAAATACAAGTACACACATTAGAACACCCTACACACATTACAAAAACATCCACACCTTACAAAAGCTCCACACCTTACAGCAGTGAGATCTAGTTTAACCATTCTGTTTCATAACTGATCTGTGCCTCTGTTATTTGGTGTGTCATGCTGTTGCTGCCGCAATAGTTCTTTGCGTGACGGAGCTCTCTGAAATGTTAGCAATTTCTTGTCATTGTGTGTGTGTTCACATCTTAGAGAGTATGTGGGTTGTTCACATAACTCAATCTTTGAATGTCACCACAAACAGTAATCACACCAGTTCAAATCTGGAGATCTAGAAGGCCACAATTTGGGAGTTATGAACTGTTTGCTGAATATCTTCTAGTACAGTCATTGTTAGTAAGCTGTGGAGGCTATGGCATTACCCTACATGAAGTCACCATACATTTTTCCTTTGTAATGTACAGACCCCGTGACTTTGCAGGCACCACACTCAGACTTTAAGGTCATGCAAAGGAACTTTTTCAACTGCACAAGGATTTTGGCTGTTTACATTAAATAGTTAATGTGAACCATGCATCATCTGAGAAAAATGTGTCATCATTCATGTTTTATTTTTGTCCAGTGCTGGATCTGTCAGTTGCGTTTACCAGTGCTCTGTACATTGTGGGGCTGGGATGGCTTAGTATAGTGATCACACTACAGGCTGGATTATACAGGGTTCGATTCCCAGCATGGGCAAGAGGTTTTTCTCTTCTTCAGAATGTCCAGACTGGTAAGGTTAAGAATGAATGGAGCTATATGTCTGCTTCCTCTGTATGCCGTCATGGCATAGACAGTGAAAACTTTACCCTTACTTTCTGTCTTTCTGTTTTATATGTTGCTGTTAATGTGAGCTATTTTGTACAAACCTTTGATTATTTTATGACAGTTGCTTTGCAAAAGTATGCAAGTGAAACTTCAGTACCCTTTAGAAGCTCACTAAAACCATCAGTAAAAAAGGACATGACTGGACACGTGCAGCCACTTAAGTGTCGGTGGTGACACTGCTGTGACATTGCTGAGTGTTTGTATTCGTATTTCCTTTGTCAATCTGTTAAGTTTATTAATGACCTGTAATGCATTTTACAAAAATTGTGTGACTCAAAGGCATAATATGGTGCAATGATTAATGTAAATATACTTACACACATATGTGAAAATGTATGCAAACAACCAGCTTTATGCTGAATTGTGCTGTTTTTATGTTACTTCATGAAGAACACCTACAAATGAATCTTCATCCAAAATTTCTGATAATATTCAGGGTACAAGTAGATTTCTTATGTCAAAATTGACACATAACCACAAAGTTGCTGCACTAGCTCATTAACCCCATGGTGCTGGGTTTTCTTGGGAAGTTAATGGCTGCTCAGTGGTTCAAGAAATTCTTGCTTTTATGGAACACAGGCGTTCACTGCCATGTTTGCAAAGCCCATCTGTCTCCCTAATAACATTAGGTAAAGGGTATTGACTATGAAATGCCTCTGTATGTAACTTCTTCATTTTCTGTTACTTCTTACTCTTTCCCCAAATATTCTCACCACTTTGTTCACAAACATCCAGGTACTTTGCTCTTCCTACAAAGTGGGCGACCAAGTTTCACACCTCTATAACATAACAGGTACTATTATGATACTGTGCATTTTAATGTTTATGTTTCTGTAGATAGGATATGGGAAAACATAATGATCCTGCACTGAAAGGTAGCAAGTGTTTCCTTAATTTTGTCTGCTCTTGGTTTCTTCATGAATGTAAATTTTATTTCTTACTTGACTCCCAAATATTTGAACTTTGGCATATTTTCAAAGCATTTGCATTTTTTTTTTGTCTTGCATCTGTTGGCGAGATGAAAACATACTTAATTTCCACATTTCCAGACCAGTCTTAGTAGTAGTCCCTAATAGAGTTTGTGTTTATGTGGAGTATCCGTGTTTTCACTCCAGGAAGTTAAAGTCAGGGGTATGCGGTGGTGCAGTTGGTTGAGGCACTGCTTTACAAACCGGAAGGTCGCGGGTTCGATTCCTAATGGGATCATTGGGATTTTTTATTGACATAATCCTTCCAGCCATACTATGGCCCTGGGGTCACCTCAGCATTTGACAGAATGAGTACCAGGGACATCTCCTGGGGGGTAAAGGCGGCCAGTGTGTAGGGCTGACAACCTTACCACCTTCATGTGCCGATTGTCTAGAAATTCTAGAAGCCTCAACCTCCTGCAATCCTAAGGGCCTGTCCAGGCCTGTAATGGGATAGCTTACTTTACTTTAATTTAACATCAACATCTTTCAGAAGCTGATGTTTTTCATTCAGTTCCAAGTGCTTCCTGATGTTGGACTTCCATAGTGGGGTATTAGAAAGTACAGTTGAAATGCAGTGGGGTTCAGATCATTCTGAATAGGAGATGTTTATGACAAGTACAGTAACCCCCCCCCCCCCACAACATTTGCAGGTTTGACATCCACAAATTTGCAACATGTGACATGTTTACATGTTTCATTTCATATGTTAGTTCTGCTTTTATTTTGTTTCATGTTTGTTTATTTTGGCAGTATTCATTTCACATTTTCATATATATTTATTTGGTGTACACATGGTATTTTATGTATTTTGATTTCGTTTGTTTTAATGTATTTTTGACTAAAAGTATGGTGTTATGAGATAACATATTTCAGTCATTATTAATGTATGTTATGTTGCAATTGTGTCCTAAATTTCTTTTAGTGTTTCAATTGTTATGAAGCTGATGCAGTTGTAAATTGTTACATAAGCTAAAATATTTATGGCACGCTGGCCTCGCAATTATGCAATCTTTTCCTTATAATAAGCGTTTTGTATTGGAACTGATTGCTGCCATCACACCAGTTAGCTGCCCACACAAATGCTGAATGAGATAAAGCAGTCAACCATCATTGCTTGCTTTAGAAAGCTGTGGCCAACTGTTGTCTACAAAATCACTCGGTGTTTCCTTCCATTCCCGACAATCTTCAGGACATCGTTCAGTTCACACATATGTGGAAGAGAAGGCTTTGTAGATGTGCATCCTGATGGGCACATCAGTTAAGACAGGTTAAGGACATCGCTACAAAATCTACTCTCATCCTCAAAACCCTGGCAGAAATAATGGAACTACAGTGAACATTGATAGACAAGGTGATGGCAAGTTGTTCTGTAATAGCAAGGAGCTTGAAATTAAGATGGAGACTGAGACTGCATCTAGACCTTACCTTGAAATTCAAGGGGAATTGCAGAACACAATACATGACCATCACCAGAGTTTTTCAGCCCAAACCCAGCAAAGTCAATGGAGACTGAGACTGACTTTTTTAAAAATATTTCATTCTTTTTATGTTGTATATTTTACTGTTATTTTTCCATTATAATAAATAATTATTACATACTCATTTTTGATAAGGTTTTACAATTTGCCTGTGGTGGATGCTAGCAGGTTTATTTTACAAGAAATTATGCTGTTACTTCAACTCAGCTTATTTATTATTCCTTCAGCAATTATACAGGATCTCGAGCGAGATTGTTGATAATGAGTTGACTGCATGTACAGAGTGCGTTTGTATAGAGGTGCCTTGAAGTGGAAAGCGGCGCGTATGGGAAGAGTTTTCTCGCTAACCAGTGCGCTGCTTGGCTGCTGCTGCTGTGGACGAAAGCGGAAAGAGAACCGCTCGTGGTGTGTGGTGCGCTGGTTAAGTGTTGGTCGACGGCAGGCGTGATATGCCTACTACTCTACTCCTTTGGCTGTCTGCTCTACTCCTTTGGGATGTCTGAACGACCGGCTTACTCCTTTGGTGATGACCGAATGTTGACTGATGGTGGTTGGAGTAACAGTGCTCCTTTTATATCCAGCCAGCGCAGGACAGAAGTGCTGTGATTGGCTGCTTGACGTAGGTGGGTCCTGCCCAGTGCTGGGTGGCTCTCTAGTTGAGGCAAGGGCCGTTTAGTGTGCTCCCTCCTGGTGCTTTCGCAGGAAGCTGAGAGAGGCAAGTGTACCGTGCTGTCTAGTGGGAGTGTTACCACATGCCTTTTTAATACTATGTTTTGCCAATCTGTGTCCCCTAACCCCACTTTTCACTTTGAAATCTAGTTCACACATTTGTGAGTATACCCGAACATATCACTTGTGAATGTTGGAGGTTTACTGTGTTTACCTATGAACATTACTATAGGTTACATATAAACACGTTTTAATGAACCTTACTAGTTTCCTGGTTAATGCAGAATTCAATGAGAATGCTGTATGATGCTTTTATTCTGAGTTACGTAGTGTAAATACAATACAACTATGGGTTATACTAATAACTTCATTACTGCATGTAAAATCTTCAGTGCTGTCAATATCTTCATGTTGCACATATGGAAAAATCTCATGAAATTGAGCAGTTTCTTTCATAAAATTCAGTACAACTTAACTTTATACAGTGTGTAGTACTTAGCTTGTAAATGATTGCTTATAGTAAGCAGTCAGTTAAGAGTACAAGAGTTTGTGTATGATAAAATTTTTAACTCTTCAGGATATAAAATGCATACATCAGCAGTGTTGAATTTTAGTTTATTAACATACATTACATAACTTCTTCATACATGTTAGGAAATGCACACACAGCAAAACAATCCTGGTGCATTGTCTTTGTTATTTCTCTTAGACATCATCATATACATTTTGTTTAATTATATCAAAAAACCACAAGACTACAACTTTTGTCAAACAGTTTTAGCTGCAATAAATATTTAGTGAGTGACAATGAAATGGGATGCTGAGAATAATATCAGAATGAACCTTGGTCATAGATGAGGAATTGTGTGCTTGCTTCATAGACTGGCAGAAGGCATCTGACAGTGTCAACTGGACCAAATTAATGCAGATCCTTAAGGGAATTGGGATAGACTAGCGCGAAAGAAGATTGATCAGCAAATTGTACATGGAACAGAGTGTCAAAATACGACTGGACCAAGGGGAGACGAGGAATGTGAAGATTGGAAGAGGAGTTAGACAAGGTTGCTGATTGTTGCCCATTCTGTTCAACTTATACAGCAAATACCTTACCAAGGAAGCTCTTGAAGGGTTTGGAGACTTCAAAATAGGAGGACAAGTAATTCGCACTGTGAAATATATAGATGACCTTGTGCTACTGGCTAGGGAAGAAAAGGTGCTACAGGGCATGGTTGATAGACTAAGTGAAATTGGAAGACGCTATGGAATGGAAATGAATGTGGAAAAAACTAAGGTAATGAGAATCTCAAGGCAACCAGCCCCAATGAAAATTATGATAGATCAAAAGCAATTGGAGAATGTGGAATATTTCAATTATTTGGGCAGCATGATAACAAATGATGCAAGGTGTACACGTGAAATTAAATCCAGAATTGCCATGGCTAAAGCAGCATTCAACAAGAAGAATCTTTTCACCAGCAAACTGGACTTAAATTTAAGGATGAAACTAGTAAAGTGATACATTTGGAGCATTGCTTTGTATGGTGCTGAAACATGGACACTTCAGAAAATGGATCAGAAGTATCTGGAAAGTTTTGAAATGTGGTGCTGGAGAAGAATGGAGAAGATCAGTTGGACCGATTGTGTGAGAAATGAAGAAGTATTACACAGAGTCAAGGAGGAGAGGAATATCCTACATACAATAAAAAGAAGAAAGGCTAACTGGATTGGTCACATCTTGCGCAGAAACTGCCTTCTGAAACACGTGATTGAAGGAAAGTTAGAAGGAAGGATAGAAATGACGGGAAGACGAGGGAGAAGACGTAAGCAGCTGCTGGATGACTGTAAGGAAAAGAGAAGATACTGGAAATTGAAAGAGGAAGCACTAGATCGCACCCTGTGGAGATCTCGCTTTGGAAGAGGCTACGGACCTGTCGTAAGACAGACTACAGGATGAATGAATGACAATTAAAGATGTGGGCAGAAACATTAGTGTACTTTATTGTTGTCAAATTCTAATGATGCTGCAGTGTGCTCACAAATTTTAGTAAAACTCCAAGCATCAAAATTAGTGGACAGAAGATATGCTGAAACTAATGAACACATTTTTGCATTGTGTTGTGAATATGCCAAAAATAATAAATATTGTTGCAATGCATTCATTTTATTAAACCTTGGTGACATTTTGTAACATACATAATTAGAAGTTTGGGGCCATTTTGTAACATACATAATTAGAAGTTTGGAGACAGACTTTAAGATTATGCACATCACCATTTTTGGATATCGTAAGTACTCATCAGAAGGGACATTTTTACTGATTTTACAGTTTATCATTATACTGTGGTTACATTATAAGTTTTTCATACATATGTAAATAGCCAATGGGCTGTTCCATTGTACTCCCAAATTTTGGTATTTTTCCAACATATCACAGCTGGAGAATATCTGATGGATCTCAGAACCTGTCAAGGTGTGCTCCGAACCATGGTGCAGCCAGGTAATCCCCAAATATACAGTTTCATCTCTGTCAAGGGTGAGGGAAGGGGAAAGGTACATAGAAAAATTGATTCTGAAGTCCAGCAACTTATTTCTAGACCTACAGGTCACATACTGTTACAAATTACAAACTGTATTTGAAAACACAGAACAAGGAGTTCTAGGCAGAATTTGTAAAGTCTGCTTTCACAGATGTCTACCCCTTACAGATCCACTGTGAAGAACTTACTTAGTACAGATCTCTGTACATTAGATTTGTGGAATAAAATCTTTACAATACCATTGCCATGTTCATGATTGGTGTCTTAATATGTCTTACATAATGTGTAGGCAGTAGCTCAGATGACTGATTAGCCCCCCCTCCCAGTTGACTTGAAAATTGGTTGAAATTACTCCCACATTTCATAACAGGGACCCAAAATACTGCCTTCTGTCAGAAGAATGGAATCCAACTCAATCTGAAAGAATTCACAACAAATTTTAGTATTCTGTATGTGTGAGGGCAATGGTGACCAATGGGGTCCTTATCTGTGCCACTGTGTGTAGGTATGGGTATGGTCTGCACCGAATTTCACATGTCTGGCTCCAGTAGTTTATTAGCATGAACCAAAAGCCACTATGTTCTTATTTTACATCCTACAAAATAATTTTATTATTTATTATATTTTTCAAAGGTCTATTGCCATCTGTCATTGTGTGATCCTAAACTAAGTGGGGTAATGTCACTCCCATATCACAAGTTTACACATTCACCATGTTGCTGAAATCAAGAAGGTTGAACTTTGGTGACAGTCAGTGGCATAATGTTCAAAAAAAAGTTTCATGAAAATTGGATAACTGGCCGAAAAGTTTCAAGTTCAAGTAGAGGTGATCCAATCAGATGATATGCACTGATTCAGTATGGACATGTCATCAGTTTTAATAGACACAATATTTGAGTACCCATGCAAGTAAGCCTAATTACATTTTTGAATCAGTTGCAGTATATTCAGCAATAAATTATTTTATCTGATTCATTTAAACCTTGCTCAATGTCTTCCTACACTAGATAAATTTTCTCCTTTCTTGTATAACCAGGATCTTTCCAGTCATACAAAATAGAATGTTTCCCAACAAGCTCCACAAGTTTAATATTTGCTTCCTCACTCATGCTTACATATCCTAACAAAGCACTGTAAAGCCTGTGACACAGATCATGAGTTCATACATCTATGGCACTATTTTTATGACTGAGCAATAGACTACACTGCATGCTGAGTTGTCATTGTATTGGTCCGTCGTGAACATATTGTTATCATGTCTTCAGTGTGTGAAATCCCATTTCAAATCAAGGACAGCATCATATCATAATCTAATTATATCAGCATCTTATCACCATCATATCTTAAGTAGCATCCAGTGTGATAGCCCCTGAAAGGGAGAGTGTTGGGGTGTTCTCTAATGGCATAATGTTCCTACAGAGTTTCATGAAAATCAGTTAATGGGTTGAAAAGTAGAAGTGAGGAGTTGACAAACAATATGGTGATCTAAAGTGCTTCCCACCCCCAACCCCCATTTTAGGAAGGGGAATTGGCAAATACTCTGCGTGGATTAAATTATATGTAGAGCTGAAAATAAACCTGTTAAATGTCATTGTGAATTTCACAAAAACCACAATAAAAATTGTATGAACTGAAAGAAACTTGGTAAGAAACATACATATTTACTCAAATGCAATATGAGGTTTTTTTTCATTAAATTTCTTGCTTAAATATGTGAGGTCATCTTAAATTTGTGTATGAAGTGCTGAATCGGACCGTGCCGAGCCAAACCACAGCCTGCACTGCCAAATTGTCGTGTGTAAATGGAGAGAACAGAGCATGCTGTAGCGGTATTAGTATGATTTGTGAGTGTTCTAAGTGTCATTTGTTATTGCATTACAATGTCAGGCCACGTACAGAATAGGGCTACACGTGCAACCTGCGTCCTGAATGGAATTGGGGGTAGTTATGACACCAAATTTAAACAGCTTGTGATTAAGTATGCTGATAAAACAAGTAATTCCAATGCAGCAAGAAAGTTCACTGTTTGAGAAGCAGACATACAAAGGTGAAGGCAACAGAAGCAGAAGCTGAAAAATCCAGCCTGAAGGTTGGATGACCAATGAACTTCTGAAGGATTGGTTGTTAGTGGTGTGTAACAGAAGGCCAGGGGTGCTCCTAAGAAAATGGGGGATGCTTGTCTTTGATGCATTTAAGGGAAATTTAACACCAGAAATAAAAGCCACAATTACTGGTAGATCCATTAACACAGACATAGTGGTCATACCTGGGGGATGACCTCACAGATGCAGATGCTAGATGTTGTGATGAACAAACCATTCAAAGACAACCTAAAGCAGCTGTATAGTGTGAGTGGCTCTTGACAGGGGACCATGCTTTGACCCCAGCTGGAAGAATCAAGAAGCACAGTGTCTTCTTTGTCGGTGGATCATAATGGCATGGCAGCGCATCTCACCAGAAGTGATTGTGAAGGGTTTTAAAAGTGCTGTATATCCAATGCAATGGATGGGGCTGGTGATGTGGAATGACAGTGAAGAGGATGGGAATGTTGGGAGTGAGTGTGAGGAAGATGAAGGCACTGACTGTGAAGATGGAGATAGTGACACTGATTGGTAAAGGTAGGTAGAATCTGACATACTTTGTGTATTAAGTGTATGAAATTAACAGTAGAATATTTTTTCTTAAGTGATGTTGTATTTGGAGGGTCATCTTGCATTCAGGTTTAAGGTAAGAGAACTGTAAAATGTCCTGGAAGTTCACAGCCTTAAATAGCTTGCATGTATGCCATGTGTGACAGAGTAGGTGCATAATTTATGTCTGGGTGGATCCTACAAAAAAAACTAACTGTAGATGCCTGTAGTTCTCATGGCAATAAAAAAATCATCAGGGCACTGTATATAGTTAATTCATAGCGAGTACTTTTATTTATCAATACTCAATAATTCTTCAAAGAAACATTACATACTCAAGAAAACTGTTTACAGCAAAACTTCAATCACATCTGAAGGGATAAGAAAGTACTGGGTCTTATGTAAATTCACTTGACATAAATGCTGTTTCATTGCACATGGAAATCCATATTACAAGGCAGAGTCAAAAAGTAAAGTGAATTTATTAATTACTTCATGTACAACAATCTCTGACAAATGCAAAATGTATCATTTCTCAACATAATCACCCTGTTCTTCAATGCATATTGTGTAGCAGTGCACAAGCCTTATGATCCCATCTGTGACGAAAGTTTTCAGTTGTGATCGAAGCTACATATGCACCGAGTTCGCAACTTCATCATGACTGGCAAATCTTCATCCATGCAAGGCTTCTTTTAGTGGTCCAAACATGTGATAATCTGATAGAGCTATGCCTGGGCTATGTGAGGGGGGTTAGAAGTTCAAATTTCAGCTGCCTGATTGCATGAACAGTAACTGCTGCGGAATGTGGACATGTGTTATCGTGCGGCAAAAGAACATTTTTCTGTGCCATGCAGTGTTCACCATATTGCGCTAACATTCTCCTATAAATTTCAGATGTTTTAATGCCTTCTGACCACAAAAAACGGATGACAGCTCGCTGTTCTACAGCGGTACAATTCAAAAGCAATGCCGCCATCTTTGAAGAAGATTTGTAAGCAAACACAACACTAAATAAACCTGACACTGACTCATCATGACAATGCCTAGTATGTAGTTACTGAGACAAGTGCTAGGTTTTGCAGTGCATTGACTGCAGCACCTCTCCAGGCAAATTCACTTTACTTTTTCATTCACCTTCATACAATATTTATGTGTTCTGGTCTCCTTGTAGAACACCACATGAAAGAATGGAAGGATTAAGTGGAAAAAGCAACTAGTACAAGAGGAAAGGAATAGGAAGAAATCTTGTTGCTGTTTGAGTGTTTAATAAGTATGCTTTGAATTATCCCTTTTAAAGAGAAGCAAAAGATAAATCTTCATTTCATGAAGTGCATATGAATTGTGACTAAGTAAAACAGTTACAGTTTTCAGCATGAAAACACAATTGCCCTGATTAGTCCATCACGGACTGAATCACTAGGTTGACCAACACAGAAAGTGAAGAACACAACACCACACATCATTCGCTGTGTGCACAAGCCCATTGGGTACCAGCCCACCTTGTTGAGAACAACTCCCACTCTATAAACCTTGTTGCGTTGTATCTCCACTGAACGGTTGAATGTTATTTCAACCAGTGACCCGTAGCTCACACGTGTTGTGTAGTGTGTGTACGTGAGTCGGCTGCCATCTGAGTCCAAAAGGTGAGCATACAGCAGTTCTGTGTATGACCCTCCAGCCTCAGATCCTTCGCCAAGAACTTGGGTTGGAATCTGTGCACAACAATATCATCATTCATGATAAATACCATTACAATAACCATATCAACAAGTCAGGCACTTGCCTTATTATGACTGTATTTGGCAGAAGTGCATTCACACATAAAACTTCCAAAAACTTTTCAATCATTTCTGCAATGACTTCTTGGATTTGATTAAAAAAAAGAAAGAAAATAAATAAATTCACAGAGTTAGCAATCAAAAAGAAATGAAATTCTACAGCCTCAAAGTCATTACAGACATGGTGATTAAAAAGAAATTCACCTCTTTGGGAACTGAACCCCAGCTGCCCACACTGTAGGCAAATACAATGCCAACTGTGTTATCATGGACAGTGTAAGTGCACCTTGTTTATGAGACTTATGAAGTGACAATCAGGAACATGGAATATGTATTACAAACAGTGAAGTGTTTACATAATATTTTGACCAAAAGTCAGTGAAGGTCCCCTGCAATATTGCAAACCTGAACCTACAGTAGAAGTGTTTCAATCAGCTAGGTCCTCCTGTCAGTACAAACTGAGCAGAGAAAATCACTTTCACATTCATTACCACACAAGGATCAGTTAAAATTTTTTGAGCAATTCACCTTACAGACAAACTCCTAAGTCACTATTTAGACTACCCTACCTACAACAAGGACTGGTATTGGGGTGAGTAACATATGATCTGATTTTCTTGCAGGGATGCGAGAGAATCACAAATTAAACATTGTAAACCAGTAAGACAAGGAAAATTGTGAACCCCTACTCTCTGAACCTGTGTTCTATGGTTTGAGACTGCTTTTAACATGGATTATAAATGTATTATGTGGTAAGTTAAAAAGAAATGAGACTCTTTTTTGGAAAAAAAACAGACACTACAGTATGGTGAACTGCAACCGCTATTAGAACGCAACGTCATATTTACATTTGCCTGTGAAAAGCAGCCAGTCAAGTGGACAACATGACATGAATCAGAGGGGCTACCACACTACAAGTAAACATGCCTCAGAAATCAAGGGACATGAATCCTGGGACAGTTGCTCTAAGTATGTAGTATACAGAAGTATACAGTACAATGCAGCAGATACATAACAGAAGGGAACTGCATTTGCACTCACCTGCACACCATGCACAGTGATGTTTCTATCAACTGTGAAGGTAACAGAGCAATCCAGAATGCTGGTGTTGAGGCAATGTGCCTGCGGAAGAATTTTGCGCACACAATATAACTTGATGTCTCTGTAAGGTGATGAAGCCAGGGTGCTGTCCCTCAAAGCGGGTGCTGTGGGTGGGCGGCGAGATTCAACGCTGTTTGAAAAGCCCTCGGGTAAAGGAATCTTGCATGAAGCAGATGTACACGAGATATTGAGCAGCAGTGCAAAACTCTCATCCTGAGAGAGAAGTGGAGACAGTGCTGGGCCTTCTGCAAACTGTTGTGGAGTTAGCGTCAGGAATCGGATCTTGCTGATGGCTGGTCCCATGACAGTGCGCAGTGACTTTCCGTCGTCTGGTGGAAGGCCTGATATAACACAATTCAGCAAAAGCTACAGCAATATGGGTAGACATCATCATACCAACTCATACATTTTTTGGCTTCACACACATGAATAACCACATACCAAGGCTTTAAAGCATCTGCTTTAATATGACCCCTTCATTCTACACCAAACAACTTCTGCAGTTCCATAAATGAATGAGCTAACCTCTTAGCTAACCTAAACCTGGTTTTGTGTCCATGGCTGGTTACCTGCAAATTTGCTGCATTTCAAAAAGAACTTTACAACCTTTAATTCAGAGGTGACAACAGCTTCAGATATCATGAGCACTGTATTATAGTGTGATCATATCTGACATAAGTACAGGTATATATACATAATATGGTACCTGCGATTACATAATAGCTGACAAGACTTATTTCAGTGATGCTCAAGAAAGAAGTCACTATTATCAACTGAAAACAAATAATATTGGTGTCTCTGAAATCCTTGACAGTTCCCTGCTACCGTCTTCAATTTAGTACCAAGAACTGAGACATACCTTTACGAATACACTCACGGGTTGCCCAGCGTTGAGCTGCATTGAATAGTTCCAACTCTGAACTGACTGTCAACTCTTCTTGTTCCAAGACAACAGTAAGTGTTGACAACTCGACTTCTTCGAAGCTTGGTTCTTGTAGTACGGCTTCTGTCTCTGAACAGATAATCTGAAACGCAACAAAATATTAACTGTGTTACTTTCATTTCTGCCATGAAACAGGATGAACAAAGTGTTTAGTAATTATTTTCAAACTGCTTTCTAACTCAATGCAGAAGAGACCTAGAGAAGTTAACAGTTGCCTGGCTGGCCAAAACATTGTTCACATTTTATCAATACCATGTTCTGTAAGGCTTGTCACTTGACCCTGTCCTGAAACACATATCGATTCCACATTCTCATAGCCTTACTTCTCTAAACTAAGTTTTAATATTAACATTCCACCTATGACACTGCCTCCCATGTGCAGTCTTCCCTTCGAGTTTTATGAACAAAATGCGTGTACGATTCAAGGCCTATGTGCATGCTGATGCTCTGCCCATATAATGTTTCTTGATGTGATCACCCTAGTACTTGGTCAGAAGTACAGATAATGAAGTTTCTCATTATACATTTTTCTCCAATCCCATGTTTGTTCCTTGCTCTTAGGTGCAAATATTCTCAAACACTCTTTATGTTCTTGTTTTTACTGATCTCCCTTATTCCAAGTGAAATGAATCTCATACAAATCCTCCCATCGCCAAAGGATTTTCTAATCCCAGTCAAGTAGTAGCTGATTTTGTTGTGATCACACACAAAGACTGTATACATGGAAGTATTACATTATTTTAATAAAATTATTTTCTATGGGGTATCAGCTGCGATGTATGAACATTCAAATTTTCAAACATGAGCTCCATCTTATTGTGTTTGAATCTTTCACTTGGTCCAAAGCAAACCTGGGCAGTGTTCGGTCAGTTATATTTTTATAATGATACATGCAGGAGTAAGCTGTGCAAATTATACTTCATCTGTAAGACTTTCACTATCACATACTGCCATCCATGCTTCCCCTCACACTAACAATTTTGTTAGTGCAAGAAACTGACATACAAAAAGTGTTACTGCCAACACAAAAAAACTATTCATGCTTACTTGCAAGCATTTATCCATAAGCACGGGTTCTTCAAACAGCTTTGCAAATTCATATGCTCTACAGGCATTTTTTGGAAATAAATCCTGCCACAAGTAATTGGTGCATTCTCCCACCAAATGTGGCAACATGTACTTCTTTGCAACATAGCATAATTCACATGCCTGATCAAAAGACTGCAGGTTGATTGTGTCTGTGTAAATGTACCTGAAATCAAATTAACTGACTCAGAATACTTCAGTAGTCAACACTGTTCATGCAGGAACTGGATGAAGTGTGCTGAATAAGGGCTTCATGTCATTTCAATGCATTCTATGTATGAAGTGCACCAAATGAATGTGTTACAGAGATGTCATTTCAATCTTTCTATACATCTCATTTCTAAAATTATTTTAAAATATTTATATTAAATTTGGCATTGGGACCTACACTACAAGGTGGGTGTGTTTTATTTCACTCCTTAGTGGTACAATATAGAACATACTTTGCATGAAGATTACATAACACTTCATAATTTATGCCCACAGAGGCTCAGTACACAACTGGTATAATACATAACATGCAGATGTATTAAACACTCTGTTCTTCTTATTGAAAGTTCTTATAAAATTCTTCATGTGATTGTTTACATTCAGTTGGGAATCTCTTCTATATAAACAATATCAACAGCAAAAAAAAAAGGGGAAAAAAACACATTTTTATTCTATGTTAGACGTATCTCCAAAAGATAAGGAATTTCAAGTTGTTTCATTCCTCTGTAACTGATCTTTCTCTTTTGCTGCTGGCAAGTAAGGTAACATTTCCTCACAACAAATTACAGACTGTTGATAAAAAGTATACACAAAATACAAATACCTGTCTCAAGAAATACACACTTCAGTATGCTCCATTTTGCAGAGGAGCAAGTAATAATGTAAAAAAATCAGCGGACAAATTGCAGATATTAGCTCACAGATTACACAAATTATGCAACAGGCAAATGTGCAATGGGCATATATTCAAGTATGTCAGAAGCTCACTTCTATAAAATGGCAGAAAAGACAAAGTTAAAATTCCTAACTTGTTAAAAGTAACAGGCCTCATCAGCAGAACTTTTTAAGTCATGGAAGTCCAGAAATACACAGAAATAAAATCTATAATACTGTAATAAATAAGCCCATGGGATCAAATTTAACAATGTTTATTTGACACTACAGATCAAAGAATTAAGTTCAGTAAATGGAAAAGAAACATGACAGAATTTAGAGAATTATTTACAAGGAATCACACTGCACTTATTTACAACTCAGTTCTCCGGTTCCTGATGCCCCTTTTTAAATTTCTTCACGGTTTTCCACCAAGTCTATAGTTCTCTTCTTTCACATGTTCTTACTGATACCTCTTCACAGATTCACTTCTAGTGCACTCCCTGGCTCGACTGCAACACTGCCACACACAACAGTTCATCTGCCAAGCTGTCTTATTTCAGCTGCCCACTGGTCTGATTCTCACTCCAACTATATTGTGCACAAAACACACTGTCAGCACTTGCCGCAGAGTCACTCACTCCGCCAGGCTCAGCGTCTTTATGCCACTTCTTCCAGTTCTAGAACGTCCTCGCTCTGTCTGGTCGCTCCGTGAAGGTTCTAGACTCTCTGTCTCGCTCTCAAATGGTCTCGCACACAGCCGGCCATCAGACATCAGGGGCCTTTACTGCTTTCGTTACCAATACCTACCAACACTTACATGATTATACAGGATCGAAAACTGGACAATGAAAGTAACAGAAAAACCATAATTACACAACTGCTAAAATGAAATTTAAGAGAGGAACAGTGAAGTACACTTGGATGGACTATAAAAGAAACAAGTACATAACAAAATAACTAAGACAGAATCCATACTGGACAAGAGTTTGAAACATAAACTCAATTGGATTCAGTATGTCAAAGGAAGCCAAAGGCAGACTTTATGAACTATAAAATGTTACAAACCATGTCAAAAAAAAAATCACAGACCTTTCCAAATGAAGCCACAACAGATCAGTGACATAGGCATAACTCCCTGACTGCATGATGATGATGACGATGATGAGATGTGACTTTGTTTATGATATGAGAGCAGTGCTACCAAAATATCAGCACCACTGCATGATTTTGCCCTTCCTATTTCAAATCTATGACTTCCCATGTTCTGTGTGAAATTCACCTAGCATATAGGGAAGGGAGGAGCAATATCTTGCAATGAAATTGCAATCCAGTAAAAAATGCAAGGAATCCAGGACACCAGTACTAGAGGTGAACACCATGGCTGATAAATGACTCATCCAACTGCTTGATGTAACTTTTAATTGCAATAAAACCTGTGAAGACAGAGTTAATATCCAACACTAGAAACTGCCTGGTTCCAACATAGAGTTAATGTGATGAGTGCCACACCTGCTTCTTCTTTATATCTGGATCTCACAGCCCAGTGCCTTTTGAGTGCAGGCCAATGAGGGCGCAGTATGTGGAGCCAGGTAGTCGGTATGCATGATGCTGCCTGTTACAGACCCATCTTTCTACTGTTACATCAGTGACTGGTGGATAGGTACCATGAAGTGGGAATCCTACATTCCTGTCAACTCTGTCAGGTTGTAACCAAATCTTCATGGCTTCCTTCACTAAATGGTCCATATATTATGATGTTATTTCAAGTTTAGTATGATGTCCTGCCACTGTCCCACGTTCAGCCAGTACCAACTTCCAAAGCACTTTTTTTTTTGGTGGGGGAACTTCGTCGCCTTATAATTAAAACAATGTTCCATAAGCTGGCTCTGCTCCTGTCTTCAGGTGCATGTTGTGTTTTAACTATAAGTCAGTGATGGCCGAAGTCCAACAACAAGAGAGTTCTTTGGAATATAATACATAATCGTCAAAGCCCTACGTTACCAACTTGTCCAGCTGCAATTGGCTGCATACAACATGCATGTTCCTTATACCATGACATCTCAGTGGTGCATTCACATGGAACTGCATTATATGCCTGGGACCTTGAGGCCAAGGTCATCCTTCACTGGTTTCAGCATGTGCACATTTTTGATAACACATGGTTCACATACCTCAGTTTGTAACAAACACCTCAACAGTGCCAAGTCTCGTACATATCAGGAACTACTTAGTTCTATTATTAATCTCAGCAGTCACAAAGTTTCAAATTTCTCCTCTCACAGGTTGATTTTGTACACAGTATGAAATAACAACTGACCAGAGACAACTGCAGTTTCATATTCTGTACTCATCTAATAATATTACAGTATTTAAATTAATGAAGATTAGATTAGCAGGACATATGCACAAGTATGCAAAACAAGAAATACATGTGAAAATGACTGAAAGGAGGATGGGAGTACAACATTAAAATGGATCTTAGACATAAAGGCCAAAGACGCAAAACAAGTAGAACTGATTGAGGATACAGTCCTATGAATGGCTTTCATCACGGCTGTTCACAAAGGTGAGGCAAGCATTGCAAATTTCAAACTTCACATGGTATTGGGTATGTTTGTAATTCTGCGCTGTCTGCTTACCCACTCACTCCACTCTTTTTGAGAACAGTGGTTGCTTTGTGACATCACAGTTTGAAATAGAAATGGTTAATACTGTTCAAGAAATCAGTGCTAGGTGGCTCACGTTAATATTCCTGGTTGTCTGGCAGTAAGTACACTTCAAAAATAAAACCTTAATGTTGCTAAATGTTTGATAGATTACTTATTGATGATCACTTATTATATTTTCAGACAATCAGAACAAGACCTTGCATCATGAATTCTAAATGATCAACTGGGACAGAGTAAGATAAGCAGAAAAACCACAAAACAGCAGAAAAAGAATGTCAAAAGAACTGGAAAATGGGTAGTGAAAAATACATCAAATGCTTGAAATAACCAGCAGTTCACCTGTCCAATACCATAAGCCTGACACCAGTGTGTGATGGTAAGAGTAACAATTATCACATAACTGCAGCAACGTCACCATCAGGTGATGAACACACTGATCTCAAGACCTCAAATTTGGCAATGATTACAAATGTCGACATTAAGAATGGCTGGCTGCAACTGGCAACAAAATTCAACTGCAAAGCAAATCAGTTTTAACAAGCCACCTTCCTGGTCCTGCATGAATTATATTAGATATCACATTATTGAACGAGGACCTGACCAGGGAACTGCTGCTGGCAAATGGAAGAAAATTTTCAGGAGACTTGTATTAAAATGCCTGGTGCCTAATGGATTAATTATACCCATAGTGCTGGTCTGGATATAGTGGTGGAAAAAAAAAAAACATGCCTTTCTTGGGAATTGAACCCAGTTTCTCCAGCCTTTAACTGGTTACTTTACTGACTGAGCTATCCTGAAATTTTGAAAGACTGCACTTTACAATTAGGGGTATAAATTATTAATTGGCATTAGACTCAACATATGATGGTCTAGTGACAATATCTAATGCTCTGTTATTCTGTCATATGTGACATGACATATGTCATATGTTAGAGGTAATAAATGTTCCTCGGTACTGAAATGTTAACATGGGTGATTGGGTCACATGTGAATGAAACTGCGGGTACTAGAAATGCATGAAAAGGATAAAATGTTGTAACTGTGCTTAAATAAGCTCCACATCTTGAAGAGGTATGGGCAATTGGAAGTATAACCCCCAGCATTCTTAATGTCAGCATTAAATGGAAGTGAGTGGTCAGCTTCATGCTCTGGCTGCTTTACTGCCAGGGAAAGGGTCCTTGTTGCCTATTGGCAGGAGGCTGGGTGGGCCCTAGAACCAGTTGGAATGTAGTGAAAAAAAAAATACATCTTTTTCACTGCCACAAATCAAATCCTGGTCATCTAGCCCATAGCCCAGTCACCCCCTGAGCTATATCACAAAAAAACTGGGTAGTCTGGGTAACTGGTGCTTTGGCCAAGACTGAAATCACATATGTACTTTTTATTGTTAAACTGATTTCAGTACTGAAACATACCTCACACTGGGAATTATTTATCACTGAAGTGTACAGTGAGAGTACACATTAGATCCATGAACATTAATTCTTATGAGAAAAGTTCTCTCAGTCAGTGCTGTTTCACTTGGTGCTCTGTTTTTCTGGAACCATTTAAGACCACTAAGTCAGAGATGTCTGTACTTGATGAGTACAAGTCAAAAACATGACCATATGAGCAAACCTGCTCAGCTGTCATGAGGAGGCTTTTGTATAAGGAAAAACAAGGAGCACAAGGTGTCAGAACTTGCACAGATTTTATGATGTCATTGACCCTGTCTTAATCAGTTTAGGTTCTACATTTATATTGTGTTACAAAATAAAATTACTTTAAACTTCCCTTAATATCTTTAAAACATTTAACAAGAAAACAAAGGATAAAAAAGTCATACTCCAATAATGCCTTGAAAGCTTCAGGCTGCACATCCAAAATAGGAATGGGGTCACTCTTTTCTGCCATTCCACCAAAAAACATTGCTTCAAAAACTGGACTTGACATTGCCAAGAACAGCTTGTGAGCCCCAAACTCCTGAAACACAACACACAAATGTCAGTGGGGTCCAGTACAGTAAGGATCCATTTTAGCAACTGGCTTGAAATGTGATATCACATGTATCCTATGCAATGCATTATTCAGGCCCCTAAAAATGTAATTTGCTGTTCAGTGGTGTCATTGTGATGCTATGAACAGAATGTGAATCTGCAAATTAGTAACAAATAATTTAAAATGTTGTAAAACATCACTAGTCCACAAGTGTACAATATAAGGTAAATGTACAGTTTTCTCCATGCCTAATTAAGCACCACGCCATGAAGACGTTTGGGGCAGTAAAGATATAGTTCCATGTGTTAACTCAGCATTAGATGAAGGTCAGTGGCCAGCTTCTGCCTGAAGACTGCTTTACTCCTGAGGAAAGAGCCCTCAGTATCCATTAAATAGGTGATTGGATGGCCAGAAATCTAATTTGGGAGCTGTGGAGAGGATAAAATCTGTCCCCGCTGGGAATCACACCTGAATTCCCCACATGCCTAGTCCATAACCTAGTCCCCATACTTACAGAGCTAACCCAGCGATGAATACTAAGAAAAATTCTAAACTTACAGTTGTATAAGAGCTCCATCCTGTGTATGTATCAGTAGCCATTATTTGCCCCTGAATCATTATAACAAAGCACAGTGTACTTTAGATATTCTAACTGTGAATGTATGTTAATGTCTGACTCTGAGAACTCTGCATATAATATGTTATCCAGTCTCCATAGTACACGATTTTGTCACCAGCCAATTGTTATTCAGAAGATCAAACAATTCCTTGTTTCTGTGGAGTCCATCAACAGACCTCATCCTAAACCAGTCTGCACCACTGCACATTAATTTTCTAAGACTGATTTTTATATCCTCTTAACTATGCCTAAAGTTTACATGTGGTAACTTTGCTTGAGGGTTTTCAACAGAAGTTTTAATAAATAATTTTAGCTTTCATGGAGACTCACTGTTAATGTCAATCATGCGGCAGTAGCACACACTGCTGACATTTTGGAGGATTTTGAAGGAACTTGCTCTGTCCCTGCTCAGGGTTGAAGTTAGTAGAGAGAAAAATGTTCGGCCCACAAAAGGTGGGAGAAGAGGGTTAGTGGTCAGCCTGGGCCAATAGCAACAGTGCACACAGAATGTGCCAAACTGCCCTTTTCAAGGCCCCAAGTTACATAGTGGAAAAAATGTGTTTCCTGTGGTCACCTACCCAGGTGATCACTGCACACAGTGTACAACTGGCTCAACTTCTGAACAACTGACCACTTGGATGGGTAGTGACACAGGAATTCAAATTTGTTTTACACTGATTTGGAGCCCTTAAAGGGCCACTTGCCACAGTCCCTATTTACCAATCTTGTTGACCTGTATTCCATGCTAGCCCCCATCTCATCCTACTTGGGTCCAAGGGACCACCTGCTTAAGTAACCAGAACACTTTCTCTTCATACATACTTTGACCATGAACACAAAGGCAGCAACTACTCTGAAATGCTAACAAAACAGGTCATTATCATGTGGTTCAAAACCCCAAAACAGGACCAACATTTTAATTTCTTTCATTTGTTATATGTTCCACTGATGTCATTCTAATTTACTTTACCAATAAAACAGTATAAGTTACATATTTTCCCCATTCCCAAGTTTACTTTGTCTTTCTTAGATCCAAATATTCTCAGATCTTCATTCTAAAATATCCTTAACCCCTGTCCTTCCCTTATAAGTTCTCAGACACCTTCAATCCTGTTCCATTCTCAGTGGAACTAAGTTTCACAAATCCATACAACAGGTACAGCTACAGTGTTATACATTCTAATTTCTTAACTTTCTGATAGGATGTATAAAGATACAAGATTCTGAAATGGTAAAAAGCACTTCCTGAATTTAATCCACTCTAATTTCATCACAAATATCATTATCCCCTTCCAAATGGAAAAATTGTTTATATTGCTCAATTTGGCTGTCACAAAATTTTTAAACATAGGGTCTACCTCTCTAGGCTTGTAATATATGCCTGCACTGTTGCTTGTTCCAGACCTCCTCAAATAATATGCAGAGCAACCATCACTTCCATTAGAACTAAATGTGATGTGTGTAATTCACAATAGAAGAAGGCTAGATCACGACTGCAGATGGCTGGGTGCATTATATCACACTATTTCAGTTTGTGTGTTTCTGTCATATCTGAATGCAGTTACTGCCATGCTGGCCAAATGATTATACAGGAAACCTTCACCCTACTCGTGATCATCCACAGCCTACTGCATTAATAATGTGTAAATATTTCAGAACATTAGGCGCTCTAAAGCTGTTGTTAGATCTATAATCTGCTGCTCATGTTCAACAAAGACGTGTTTGTATGTATACATTTCTTTCTTAGATATCAGACAATAAAAACGATCATCAATGTAACACATAAAATATTTCACGGTATATGACAGGAGTCCACAAATTTTCCAAAAATCTAGGAACCACCTCCAAATTATAGGTGCCAGAAGTGTGGCATGAAACAAGTTCCATACAGAGGACCCACAATTCTGGAGTGACCTGCAAACCTCACCACTATCTGGTACTTTCTGCTCAATGTGTGTGAACTGATACATACTTCTGTATGCAGGGAGGAACCTGCAACAATTATGCTAAGAATGTCAGGTGCAACCATACAAAATCTAGTCATGTGGGATTTGAATGGTACATGAATTCCTTGCCTTGCAAATGGGACGTTCTCAACAGTTACTCACCACACAAAAATTCATGAATAATTCAATTTACCATTTTCAATTTTCAACGGAAAGAAGCCGGATTGATCTACGGAAACGAATATGGCATGGAAAAGGATAACGATAATGGACGAATGAAAGAGGGGAGAAAGAAAAGAAATACAAGACGGAAGACAGATATATACATTGGAACATGGAATGTACGATCGCTGTATCGCCCGGGAGCTTTAAAGATGTTGCTGGACCAAACAATTAATTTGAAACCGAGCATCATAGCTTTGCAAGAAATACGGTGGACTGGGAGAGGAACCTTAGAGAAGCGGGAAGCAAATATATTCTATAGCTGCAGTGAGGAAAGACATGAATTTGGTACAGGATTTGTGGTACATAGACAGCTTAAGCATTTGGTGATTGGGTTTACACCAATAAGTCCAAGACTATCAATACTGAGGATCAAGGGGAAATTTTCCAACTATAGTATAATTAACGTTCATGCGCCAACAGAGGAATCGGAGGACGAGGAAAAGGGACAATTCTACGAACTCCTCGAAAGAGCATACGACAACTGCCCAGGACACGACATTAAAATAATAGCTGGCGATCTAAATGCCCAGGTGGGAACAGAGCAAATATTCAGACCAACAATTGGTCCCCACAGCAAACATACCATTAGCAATGATAATGGAATCAGAATTATTCTATTTGCAACATCTCGAAATATGATTGTGGGGTCCACATTGTTCCCACATAGAGGAATTCATAAAGGAACATGGAAATTGCCAGATGGGAAAACTGTGAATCAAATTGACCATGTACTGATAGACGCAAGACATAAGTCAGATCTCCTTGATGTGAGAAGCCTCAGGGGACCTAACATAGACTCAGACCATTATTTGGTATGGGCTCGAGTCAGGGCAAGGATTTCCAATGCTTCAAAAGGAATTAGAACTAATAATCAGAAATACAATACAGCAGCTCTAGAATCAGCTGAAGTTAGAGAGCGATACCAGGAAAGACTAACAGAAATCCTTGAAGGGGTTGAGGGATGCAATAACATCGAAGGAATATGGGAAGCGATAAAGACGGCGGTTGAAAGTGCAGCAAATGAAGTAGTGGGAAAGGAAAAAAGACAAGAAAGATCTCAATGGTTCGACGCTGAGTGTGAGGCAGTAACTGAAGAAAAGAATAAAGCTTATAGAAGGACACTACAAGTAAACTGCACGAGAAGAATGAAGGAAACCTATAAAGAAAAGAGGAGAATTGAAAAGAGGATACATCGAAGAAAGAAGAAAGAATGGGTGAAAGCAAATGCTGAACAAATGGAGTTACTAAGGAGCCAGAATGAAGCAAGAAAATTCTTTAAAGTAGTAAATGATGCTCAGAAGCCCTTTAGTTGTAAAAATAGGCTGATTAAGGATGAAACCGGGAGAATTATCAGTGAAGAGAAAGGGATCTGCGAAAGATGGCGTAGATATTTTAATGATCTTCTCAACCCCAGAGTGGTACCGAGAGGCTCCATAGACGTAGAACAACAGGAAGATGAATTAAATGAGAATCTGGAACCTCCAAAGGTCGAAGAAGTAAGAATCGCCATGAAGAAATTAAAGAACAATAAGGCGCCTGGAACGGATAATATCCCAGCGGAAATGCTAAAGCACGGTGGCAATCAATTGGAACAGTTTCTCCTAAAAATAGTAACTTCAGTCTGGGAAGAGGAGAAAATGCCACAGCAATGGAAAGAAGGAATTATATGCCCCCTTTATAAGAAAGGAGATCAAATGGAGTGTGGAAACTATCGAGGAATAACACTCTTAAATTTGGGATACAAGGTTTTCTCTAACGTGTTGTTCGAACGCCTCCTTCCGATTGTTCAGAGAGAGATGGGCTCATACCAATGTGGCTTTCTCCCAGGGAAGTCAACTAAAGATCAAATTTTCACCCTGAGGCAAATCTTGGAGAAAACAACTGAATTCGGGATTGGTACGCATCACCTATTTATAGATTATAAAGCTGCATATGATAGTATAAATAGGGAACAACTATACCATGCTCTAAGAGAACTGGGAACCCCCAGAAAATTAGTGAGGCTAGCGAAAATGACAATGAGTGAGGTAACAAGTAGCATAAGGGTTGGAGGGATGCTGTCGGAGCCACTGAACATTCAAAATGGTGTACGACAAGGAGACGCGCTGGCGTGTCTCCTATTTAATGTCGTTCTAGAAAAGGTGGTAAGGGAAGCAAACCTGTTGAGCAGGGGGACAATTTTTTACAAATCAGTGCAAATACTAGCATATGCTGACGACATAGATATAGTGGCAAGATCCCGAAGGGCGATGGAAGAGTCATTTATTGCCTTAGAACAGGCTAGCAGAAACATGGGATTGAGCATAAACCAGTCGAAGACTAAATACATGGCTTCAGGGAAAGCGTGTAAGGAGAATATGCCACCCTCGATAACCGTGGGCGATTATACATTTGAGAGAGTTGAACAGTTTAAATATCTGGGATCGACAGTGACATACTCAAATGATACATCTTTGAAATCAAACAGAGGTTAATGGCAGCCAATAGAGCCTACTTTGCACTAACAAAACTACTTTCCTCAAGGTTTCTATTTCGTATCACCAAGTTCATTATTTATAAAACACTTATAAGACCGGTGCTCACATACGCTTCAGAGACGTGGCCACTAACAGTAAGAGATATTGTAATGTTGGATACCTTCGAGAGGAAGGTACTTCGTAGAATAATAGGCCCAATCTGTGAAGGAGGAAGATGGAGAAGGAGGTACAATAATGAGCTGTACTCCATTTATAAAGATCCACCCATCAGAAGAATAGTAAAAACACTAAGATTGAGATGGGCAGGACATGTGGCACGGATGGACGATACAGAGATACCTAAAAAGATATTAAGCGGAAACCCCGGAGGACAAAGAGGGCGTGGTCGACCGAGAACCAAGTGGTTGGATGGAGTTGAGGAAGATCTACGGAAAATGGGATACAGGAATTGGAAAGTACTGGCACAGAATCGAGACAACTGGCGGAAAATCGTTGAAGAGGCCAAGGTTCACAACGGACTGTAGAGCCACGAAAGAAGAAGACTATCAACACTGATAAGTCACAATTCATTCACAGGCAGAAGATTCTAACTTGGTATGTGACTGGCCCTGTCACCTGCTTGCATTACAACAAAAATTAATTAATGCATTCTTCATAAAAGCAGAGTCATTTATAATATACCCATGATTTTCATGAATACAGAAATCATTAAGCTAAAACCAAATATTCTGAACCCAAGACAAAATAAAGGAACACTGTTCACAAATAAATTCACAATTCTCATTCCTGTGTACCTGCTGATAAGGTTCGGTCCCAACAATAAATCTGCAGTCACTCCACTGGGCTGTTTGTAGCAGATACTGACCTCGCTCACTAATTTTCTGTTTTCTTATTTGCCAGTCACATGGTGAACTCATCTGAATAAAGAGAAATCATTTACATTAGCTACAACGAAGCCTTGAATTTCCGGACTCTCCTACAAGCGATCAAAAATCACAACACCTGTGTTATGTACAATGAACAATGATGTCAATATATCAGATCAGGCAGTGTCAGGTGATCTGATAGTGAATAATGAACTGGGAAGAATGATGGAAGTGGTCATCATGACAAAACTGGAGGTACTAACCTGGTATGTGACAGACTAAGGAAAACCACAAAGAACCTCAGTCCAGATAACCAGTCTCTATATGGGATTTGAACCCAGGGCCTCTAAGGAGAGCAGCTAACCATTAGACTGCAACATTTGGTCATTCATTTAAAATGCATACCCTACCTAAAGAAATATACACATGCAAACTGAGTAATTGTTTTGTTGTGAACATAAGCTTGATGTGTATCAGCGCACAAGTAATGTGCATAATTACGTTCCCGAATACATGCATTTACTAAAGAGAACTAACTTTCGTTCAATTCTTGCATTAACAGTCGTAAACAAACTTCATTGACATCCAACGCACAATGGTAAACACAACTACATTGGGTTAGAGGTAAAGCAACAGACATGAACATGCTATCACGGTATCCTCTCTTCTTAGTGATGCGTATGACCCTGGTAACGTGTTATGGGACACGAACAGTTAGTGGGCCCTCGGGTATATACAAGAATACATTTTGGTTTATATTGCGTGCCCAAACCATTCACTCTCAGATGCTTCCATTATTTCATATACATCATACTTGGAATCAGCACTTATGGCTATGACACACGAAACCACACAAAGCATATACCATAGATTACGCATATACTTCGCCAGCCGAACTTTTGGAGTAACACCGACAAGCTACCACAAAGCAGCCTTTGTTATTTGGTTCTTGTCTATGGACTGATTATGCTTTTGCGACAATTTATTTGGGGCGTCTTCTTGTTGCAAGACTATTACTAGTAACATGCGACATTTCAAGGTCCAATATAAATAATTTATTTTATCGTAATACAAATGCAGTTCAATATAAGATGCAGCATACTTGTCTTTTACAACCATCCATTCACACATGGGGTCATTGAGGATCTCCATATCACAGATTACTCTCCACATGGCCAGTATACACAGATAATCGCCAGACGCGGCTTGTTGAGAAATGAGTTTCACACATTCTGGCCGCCTCGACTGACAGAAAACTTCCTCTTAGTGGTATACTCAAGATTTCTGTTCACGTTTTAATCCATCAATAGAATATCCTTCCTGTTCACAATCTTGTCACTATATTAACACCGTAACACATTTAACTCAATAGTGCTGGTGGTCGTTCTGCGAAACTCTTGTTATTACGAGATTTGACGTTCTCATAGCATGCTGCTAAGGTTGTAATCTGGGATGTTACAACACGGTGATTGGTGAATAGTTACCAACGTTTTCCTTGACCGTGAGGATAATCTAGATAATCTGTGGATAAAAGCACTACAGTCACTCGAAGACAAATACTACCTTCACAACCCAGCAGCAACAGAGGATGAACAATTTAACGCCATCATGAAAGCTATTTACGGCCTTGTCATGAAAGATTGACTCCACTGGACGTGTAACTCCATTTAGCACCATCTTTACGTGGCAGACCTCTCTTCTCCACTGAGTAGAGGCAACAATAAGAGAGCAGCAAACGTCTACGCTGCTGAACAACATTTTGAGCTCAACTTCAAGAACTCCAGAGGCCAGCTGAAGAGCTGGCCGAAATTAAATTCATCCTGATCCTGACACTTTTCAGTAATTATTTTACACATGATGGACCATATCAAAGTTATGAGATCTTCGGACCAAGTGGAAAAATTTACAGATTGAGAATGGGTTCTAAGCCTTGCCCCTGACCTTATTTTACCGCGGGAGTTAAAGCCACTAAGGTGGCCTGCGAATTTACAGCCTCTATGGCTTCGGCATATAGGCTGGCGACAGCAAAATCACACTACAACCTACAATGTGAATGACAATCTGTCTTACATCGCTTGTTAAAGTAAACACACAGGCTAGGAACGGAGGGGGTGGGGGGAGATCCGGCCGTGTAAAACGGCAGTTAACTGGACTTCTACAATGCAAAGGACTATAAAATTTTCATATGAGGTATTATGAATTATTTTTAAACATCAGAAATTCATCAACAGAGTAAAAGAAATCTGTAATTAATCATCTTCTTAATGCTATTTTAAATTTTTCCTTCTCATATCTAAGACTTAGACTAAGTAGTAAACTGTTGAAAATTCTGATGCAATTTTCTGAAAACATGAAAGTTGCACTTGTCTGTGGTGAATTGCATTTGTTCCTCGCTTTAACCCCGTGTACAGATGAATGTATTAGACAGTTTTCTGGTTATTTACAATGAAGTGTGTTAACAAAAATATGTATTGACAAGGAACAGGTAGCATCTCTAATCCTTAAATAGACTTCTACAGGAATCTCTAGGTTTTGCTTCTATGTGTTCCTTTACAATATCTATGTTTTCTCCAGATAAATTACTGTCATCAGCATAGATCAGAGGCTGTGTCCCATTGAATATCCGTGGTCACTGCCTTGTCTATAGTGCCTAATGGGAATGCCTGTTAAGCCTGGTAACCCTAGGAAGCCATCATGTTTAACAAGAAAAGCGGGTATGAGCGTGAAAAACATGTAAGATCATGAAGTTACAATAACATAATTTGTTACTCACACTTCAGTAAGAAATGTGAAGGTAAGAGCGAGATAAATGAGAACAGTTTGTTCTTGACAGTGGGAAGTATTGTGCTTTAACTGATGTGATGGCAGTGTGTGTGTGTGTGATTGTTTCCGCATTAAAGTTTCAATACAAGGACCTGTCACCGATATGAAGTTACGCACAGTGCCCTCGCTTGATAATGGATTGAATGAGATGGTGTCTTTATCTTACAGTGATTTTGTAGATGATATGGTGCTGTGAACTTACAAGCCTCAGTCAGTGATCGACTTTTTTACATTATTGCCCCCATCAAACAATTTTCTCTTGGATTTGCCATGCTGTCTTATATTATTTACATTACGTTTGTGTTGGAAATAAAAACTGAAAGTTTCATTATTTTATATTGTACAGGGAAATGGAGAAACAACGAACGTAACGGCTGTGAAAGTGTAGACACCATAATGCATTACTAGGTAACTAACCCTGGAATTTGGTATTTGGCAAGGTGTCATATTTTATTATTTACTTTCATATAATAGGTTGTGAGTTATCTGTAGCAAGAACAGGTAAGTTACTGAAATTAAGTTCTGTCATGCAGGATATGTGGATTTGTTGTATTTATGTGATCTTAGGCCTGTTACTGTATTGCACAGTAGTTGCCTCTAAAATGTAGAGTGATGGTGCATGGACTTTGTATCTTGATTGTTGTCAGAGTACTCGAAATGAACTCGTAAAGTTATGATTGTTTGCTGATAGTAACAGGTGCCTGTATTTGTAACTTAGTACAAATAAGCAAGCTAAATTTTTGAACATGATAGTGAGAAGGTTGTGCAGTATTAACTTTTTAATATAAACGTTTTAGTCTCGTATTGATTAATCAGTTAGAAAACAGTGAGTGAAGAGTGCTTTTTATGTGGTGAAAGTCATCATGTTACACGAAGCATGTACTGTGTCTGATCAGGGGTGCACAAATTTTCCAAAAATCTAGGATCCACCTGAAAATTCTAGGCACCAGAAGGGTGACATACTGAGGATCCACAAATATTATGTGCCACCATACAAAATTTAGTCACCATAGCGACCTGGTGCCTTGGATTTGTTCACACCCATGTCTAATCATTATTGGTATGTGCAGGGGTCTACAGATTTTTTAAAAATATAGGATTCAACTCAGAATTCTAGGTGCCAGAAGAATGGCATAAAGCAAGTGCCATAGTAAGGACCCACAAAGATTAGGCACCACTGTACAAAATTTAGTTGTCTCGGTGACTTGGCACCTGGGATTTGTGCACCCCTGGACCTATAGAACATCCCAGATTTTTTTGGCAGTGAAATATTATCCTTTTCTTGCTTGTCACCATGTGGTCTGGTAGGTGGTGAATGTGTCAGAGGAACATACTGCTTTTGTCTCCGCAGTACTCTGAAACATTGGTATCCACCTCGCAGATTGCATGATGTCATAATCCACAAGATCACAGTGTTAATTACATCCCTTTTGCCAACAGTATGTGTTCTGGAATATGTTAGCCATTTGTTGGTGGAGTAATGTTTTACTGAGTTTTGTATAATCTGCTGTAAAAATGGATGGTATCAAGGATGAAGATCGCAAACGTCGTTTGCGTCAGTTAGAGGAGACAATACAAGATCCACGTAGTATTGCAAATGTGGATTGCCTTTTGGTAAGTTGAAGGGTACGTAGATGTATGATCCAGATATTTGCAGAATTGTGACATTTACTTGCATATGACAACTGTGTTATTTGTTTCCAGGACACAGTTCAGGCCTTGGTAGCTGACTGTGACCATCCCTCTGTGAAACGGATGAAGAATGTTGAAGCATACATGAATAGATGTGAGTATCAGCATGAGCATTACCAGAAACTGAGTAACTTTACTATACAGTGACCACTTACAACTGTTCCTGAGTTCAGGGTTTATTTACAGTTACTAATCAAAACATAGCCATTCTAACTTAAGCTGTAAGTCCCATCATAGGGGTTTTATTTATAGTTATTAACACAGACAAAAATGAACTCAAACCAGATTTATCTTGTCATTATGTTGTGAAGACATATTCCAGACACGTGTTTTAATTAGTTCTAAAAGAGAACTGATTTAAAGTGGTTAAAGTAACAAGCAACCTACAATGATACAGGGGGTTTGTATTCTAACTACTGCCCAGGACAGTGGAATTTTAAATTTGAATAACCCCAAATTACATTTGCTTAGTACATTGCACAGAGGCTGGTGACATGATGTAAAGACCATACTGTGCACAGCATCTAGCACTGAATGATTCAACAGTATTAAAACCATCTGGTATTGTTATTGTTCTATTATAATTTAAAATATAGCAACAGTATTTACAAATTTGTAACAAGAAATTAGTTGCTCATATGTACAAGTTTTAGGTTGGGATGTTCACAGTTCTTTCACGGTTGCTAGCCTCTGAAATCTAATGACATGCTACTTGCCTTCTCTTTTCTAATAAAACAGTACATAACCATTTCTGTGTCATAAAACTAAAGAGTTTATATTTATCATTTCTTAATGCTAAAATGACAATGAGAAATGGTAAGTTGTTTAAGATTTCCATTGTTTTCTGAGCACTGTTGTAAGGCAGTACGATATTTACTCTCATCATCTCCATCTCCATAGTAGGGATTCTGCTTACTGTTTCCAGCATCAGTCTTATAAAACCTTATGCAGTAACAGTTTGAACTACAGGTTCTGGACTGGTTCCTTTGTATTCAGCTTGTGAAGCATTTAGTCCCATGTGAGGTGTAAGATCTTGAAGTAACAGGTTCTGTGACAACTTGTTTGCACAGTAAGTGCTTGCAGTTATGATTAATTCAGAGACTAACAGGCATGCTATGAGTAATGTATAATTGAAGGTTATTCAGAGTTGTATGTTTGTAAAATAAGTTCAGGACTTTATTTCTCTTACATATATTTTGTTGCATGTAAATTTGTCCCATTTTATAGAATTAAGTTAGATGGTCGTATAATATGTTACATAAAAGAACTTTTATACCCTGTTTTCAGATGACAAAGTAGCTGCATCCATTTGTAAGCTTCGTATGAAAATGGATGACTTTTCACTCATTAAGGTCATTGGCAGAGGTGCATTTGGTGAAGTGCAGTTGGTAAGATGTGACTTGCTGTATTTGTTGTTTGTGTTGGTGCTTAAGTATCAACAATATAAAGGAACCTGTGTTTAATGTTTTTCGGTTCAGACTTTTTCCTCATTTGTGGTCCCATCATGGTGTTAATTTCCCTTGCTACAGTTCCTCAGTTCATTGTTCTTTGAGTGTGTTCTGAGCTAGTTCAGTGAATAAAGTGACTGGTTGTGGTATGGATTATCAGGTTTTGGTTGTTAGCAAGGGCAGGGATTTTCCTCTTGTTATGCACATCAAAATCAAGTCTGGGGCTTACCAGCCACATGGCAGGTGGGTAGCAGGGCCTCTTGCCAGAGGTAAAGTGTAGAGCATGAAGCTTGAAATTTGACTGCATTTGTTTGTGATATTATGAGTGTATTGAGTTTTAGCTCCATTCCTACTGCAATATCCTGGTTCTTAGGCAGAGGGACAACTTTGCCCCTTGTTACCTTGATATTTTATGCAAGTCATGTTTGCAGTATTAACTGTTCCTGTGTGTTCTTTATTTTTCCCTTTGTGGCTAATTTGGAGTAAAGATCTGTCAAAGGACATGTATGTATGTGTGTAACAACATTAACCCATCCAACCCAATTTGATATAACCTGATATGTTGTGGGGCATTTATATATGCCCATACGTTTAATATATTTTTTAAGTCTCTTCTTCCGTTACGTTTCATATCAGTAGAATGTCATGTGCAACTATGTGCCAGAAAATGTAAAAAGTGTCAAATTGAATCTTTTAAGGTTGTTTGCAGAGAAAACGGAAACTACTTGCTGCTAGGTCGTATGTTGCTTAGGCTAATTGCGTTGCAGGTTTCAGTACTTTGTGTTTTCTCCTATTAGATGCATCAGTTACTGTGAACTTTTAAACTGACAGTGATATTCCTGTTACAGGTTAGACATAAATCCACACAGAAGGTGTATGCAATGAAGTTACTTAGCAAGTTTGAAATGGTAAGATGACTCCTTTTTCAAATTATGAGGTTAATTAATCTCAGTCAATCAGTGAAACTTTTTTCTTGTTTCTTTCCTCCACTTGCAAGATTACTGTCATGTAAATGCCTGGAGATGGAAATCTATGAAGCTGTAGTTTTGCCTTATTTTGTGTGGGTGTGAAGCTTGGTCTGTCACCCTAATGGAAGGACATTGAGAGTGCTGAAGAGAATATTTAGACCTAAGAGCAAAGGAGTAACAGGAGACTGAAAAAAATTGTACAAGAAGGAACTTCATAATTTGTGCTGATCATCAAATCCTGTTAGACGTTCAAATTCAAGGGAAATGACCATTTGGGGGATGTAAGGATAAATAGGAGAGCAGTGTTAAAATCACCATAGAGAAATTGAGTGTGATGTGAAGCAGATTCATCTTCGCTAGAGGCAGGGTGCATTGGTGGGCTGTTGTGATTGCAGTATTGGACCTGAAAGTTCCATAGATGGCTAGAAGTTCTTGCCTGCCTGAGCAGTTATTAACTTTTCAGTTAGGACTCTGGTGCATAGTGTTAATCTTTCAGCATCCTCATCTACCTTGTTTAGGTGTTGATTCTTTTATCCAGCTGTATTTAAACTGTTCTTTCAGGAAATCTGGCACTCCATGCTTATCACATATCTTTGAATGTAGTTTATTCTTTTCTGATTTGTCACATATTCTTGCTTTGATTTTGATATTTGAAACAAATACCAATTAAAACCAGTCAGGATTTTTTTCTCATTTTTTACTCTGCTTGTATTATGTAGGACATTAAGAATATTATAATCTTTCTTTTTCTTTATTATGTATTGTTCAGTCTTTTAGCAATTTGATTCTTGATTGTGGAACTACTATTTGAGTTGGGGTTTTTGGTTTGTAAGATTTCAGTTCCTAGCTTCTGGAACAGAAGGAAGGAACTTCAATAATGGGGTTTAAGGATGGTGATCTGGTGTCTTCGAAAAGTTAGTTATCTCCTGCAGTTAACTTGTATTGTTATGAGTAGATACACCTGCTTCAATATTTGGTTCAGTATATAGCTTTTTTTTGGCGGGGAGGGAGGGGGGCAGCAGAGTGGTATCCCCATCTGTCCTTTCCACCTGAAGATGGAGACAACTCATCTCTGAAACATGTTTCTATTGAATGTAGGTGATGGCCATTGGCCCAACCTTAGTGAAGTTTGTTAAATAATGCATTGTATTTGACAATAATGTAGCCAAACTGAAAGGACATGCACATTTTCTTATTTCCAAGTAGAGTGCTGGAATTGGAATTTGCATCAGCTTGTCTTGTCTCCATCAACGCCGATACTCAGCTCGCTGTGCCATGGCTGAGATGGTTAGTCACTGGTCTCTCACTGCAGAGGCCCAGGTTCAGTCCCAGGCCATTCCATGTGGCATTTGTGATGAACAAGTTGGCACTGGGACAGGTTTTTCTTTGAGTACTTTGGTTTTCTCATGTCATCATTCCACCAGTTCGTACTCATTTTTCTTTCAGTTATTACTAGTGCTATGTAATCGTAGTTGACAGCACTGTTAAATGAGATACTTAAAAATGTATTGAGTTGCTGAAAAAGTTATCTTCTGTGTTACCATTTCCAGTACAAGGCGTCCTTTGCTTCCTAACCTGAGCTAGCTCAATCTGTTTCAGACTGCTAGATTCCCAAACTTCCATTTCAGTTTTGTTTCTGTGTGTGGCATCTTTTCTGTTCAATTTTTATATGTACAGAACATCCATAATTGGTTTTTTTTTCCCTCCCCCCCCCCCAGATAAAACGGTCTGATTCAGCATTTTTCTGGGAGGAGCGTGACATCATGGCACATGCAAACTCTGAGTGGATTGTCCAACTTCACTTTGCTTTCCAGGACACCAAGTACCTCTATATGGTCATGGATTACATGCCAGGTGAGCTAGCACTATGCTGCTTATAGCTTATCAGGCTTGGGGAGAGGAAGTGAAACAGACAGATGGCCATGATAATTCCACTAGCCTCACTTTTAATATAATTTTAGATTTGTAATGTTGTCAGAGCTGATCATTGCTTTTTTGTTTTTGTATTTTTCACTGTCACCCTGACATAAATGGAATCCAGCCCCATAGCTGATACATGAGAAGTGGATTTTTCTAGAAGGGTCAGAAGTCCATAATGGGAGGTATTAACTAAACTGGATGTCTCTGGACATATGAGGCATTAGATAACAATTTTGTGTTTTTTTCCCCCCACTTGCAGTATTTATAAATACGAACTTTATTTATTGAGTGTGGGTGAAATATGAACAAATAAACTAAATATGTTATAGTTTATGTTTTTGACTTATAGAGACACTATTCATTTGTGCACACACACACCCAGGCATATGTTTATGTAATATAGTTTTCTCGGGCGCACAGCCGCGTCAATTCGTTTGAATACAACGTTTCGGGGACTAGCTCCGTCCCCATCCTCAGGCAAAACTGATTTAACATACAACTCGTCTGTCCCGTGTTTTTCTACCTGGCGCGGCAGGGAGAATCAGACCGGTTTGTAGTGCCCAAACAGTTAAGTTGGTGGGCGGGCTGTTAACTGTTGGGCTCCCACGCCTCACTGCGAGGTCCTCATCTGACGTATTGCGGGCTGCCAGGCTCTGCTCAGTATGAATACGTCAGATGAGGACCTCGCAGCGAGGCGTGGGAGCCCAACAGTTAACAGCCCGCCCACCAACTTAACTGTTTGGGCACTACAAACCGGTCTGATTCTCCCTGCTGTGCCAGGTAGAAAAACACGGGACAGACGAGTTGTATGTTAAATCAGTTTTGCCTGAGGATGGGGACGGAGCTAGTTCCCGAAACGTATTCAAACGAATTGACGCGGCTGTGCACTCGAGAAAACTATATTGAATCATGTCGCCGCGAAAGTTTTAAAACTTATATGTTTATGTACTCCACTGTGCATTACATTAGAGCTGGAGCAGTCAGCAAGCTGGTGTTTGGATTGCCCAGAGGATTTACAGTTTGTGAATGGTTGGTATAGTGATGAAATCTTCCTAACTCTGGCCATTGTTATGGAAGCTGTAAGCAAGAATAAACTCATTCTGTTACCCATCCTGCCTTTAGAAAAGACTATGATTCTTATAGGAACACTTGCCACATGCTTTTGCTAGCATTTGGCTAGTGATCTTTCAAGGGTATACGGTACAGTCCACAATAAAATAGTCATCAGTGCAGGAAGCAGAGTGGTTGATGAAACTGTTTTGCTTATGGTGATAGATGGGACTCCTGATGTTAACAGACGTTAATAAGCTACAAGTAATATATTAACAGCATAACATATGTACCTTTGATGTCTTTTCCTTTGTGGTTATATACTGTAGATATTTACAACTTCTCCCTTTTTTGAAGTTCTGTTTTCTGATAAGCTGTCAGGTAATGGGTTGATAATGGCCTTCATGTTCTGGATCGTACATACATTGTAGGCCAGAATATAATGCAGCTGCCTTTTTTGCATTGGGGTATTTAGAGAAAAAACTCAGAAAATTAAGAAGATATAATAAATCAAACTCACACTGTGAAGTGGGGAAAGACTTGTACTGCACCAAAACAAATATTAAAGCTTTCAGTGGAATACTGAGAGATAAGAAACAGTGCTTGTTTGTTAGTACTTACTGGGAAATTATGTGTCTGTGACATGTTTGTATGGAATTCCATAAGGCCTTGCTTATAAGGCAATCTCTACTTTTCTGTGCAGCTCTGAAAAAACCTTGACCTATATTCAGGCTTCTACAGTACGTACCACATTTCTTCTTCATGATCTATGTGTTGCGTACAGTTTTTCGAGTTATCCACTGTCACATTAACTATACCTTTTTGAAGTGGCCTTTTCATTTTAATGTGTTGGAAGACCTTGTGACTTATATGTACATGGTGCTTCACTTGAGCTGTCACAAGTTCAGTTGGATTTAATTCACGGTGGTGTGGAGGTAATCATAGTGCTATATGTCCATTTTCATGGACAAGTTTCTCCATTCTGTATGAACTGTATCTTCACTTTCCACTGTTTATTGTATCCATGAAATCTTCTTTAAGCATTTCATCTTACATTAAGTTGCTATTCTTTCACTTTTCTTTTTCCAAGACTCTTGTTAGCAGTTCTTCAGTTTTCTGTTGCGCTATGAAGCATTCTTGATAGTAGTTTGAGATCGTGGAGGTACATTTGGAAGAACCCTTTATGCAAAATATTATATTTTGTAACAGTCAGCTTTTATTATGTTGTGTGCATTAATAGTATTTGTTCGTAAAAACACAAGCTTTATATTTGGCGTGGATCTGTTTTCATTGCCAGCATGTAGTGCGATGTGGACTGTGACCTCTAAGAGTCTTTAACTTAGTAACATGGTGGGAAGTCCTACCAGGAAACCTTGTCTTGTGAGTTTTAGTAATCTTACTTTTCTGTACCATTTGCACTGTGACCCCAGTATTTACCCACAGTTTTTCAGGACATACAGCATTTTGTTTTTCTTAAATTTTGTAATCTGTCTTATTTATTTGTGATGCCAGCAGACCCTGTTATTGCATCCTGTCAGTATTACTTTAGTTCCTTGTCTTATGTGAACAGAATGCATCTACTTCTGGATAACTTGTATCAGTCCATTTAACATGAGATAGATCAGGATCATTGTTTTTGGCTGTCAATACAGCGTTCATAGTTGGTCATTCATTTCCAAAGTGGAATTCATGAACTTTCCACCTTGTTTCACTTCTTTTTAAATTATTGAATTTCGTATCTTTGCACTTCATTTGTATCCTTCTCCTTGCTTGCCATCACCAGTGCACCTTTTTCGGCTTTCCAGATCTTAAAACACAAGCTCATGGTGAATATTACTCTTATTTTGCTTGCAACTAACCTTGCAGTTTGTTCGCTGATGGTATATTTTATCTGGTTGCACACATTGGACACAATTCAATACCCCTTGCTTCTCAGTATGTGGCCATGTTTTCTCTTCACATCAAAAACTTGGGCCATCATGTCAAAATATTACACGGGATGACACACACTTGACACTATGAAATTAAGCCAGATAAAACCAAAATTACTCTGATGATCACTGTTCAATTCTTTTGTGGAATGCTGGACTGTACTGATGACATTTATTGAACAAGTGCTGACAGGACTGCAGGGCTGTTATAATTAGTGAGCTGGTATTCAGTACTTTAAAAAAAGAAATGCATTTCTGCTTGGGGGAATTATCTATTCTGTGTCAAGATAAAAGCTAAATAACAACTTACAACAACTTATGCAGACTAAAGAACAACTTACAAGTATATACTGAAAAAGTTACTGTGGTAGAAGAAGGGAGGAAAATATATGTATGTTGTTTTCTCATGAGGGTGTAGAAGAGTCAGCCCATAAGACATTTAGTCTTATGTAAACCTTGGAGCCTTAATATCACTCGTCTACATGGATTTTGCTGTTTTGATTTTGAAGCTTATTTATATGAAGTGTTGTGTGCTGATTCCAGAAATATTATTACTTTTGTTCTATCACATACCATTTTTTAGTGTTTTAGTAATTCTATAATAATACTTTAAAAAAATTGTTTGCAGTGCAATAATTGAACATTAATATCAAAGTCAAAAGACACTCTAAATTAAGTAGTTATTGATTTGGCAACATTGTTGTATTGTAGAAGACAGCTTATTTCATAGAGATGGCAGCACTTTTCACTGTGGTAATGGCTGTGACATGTGACCAATTCTATTCCTTTGTTTCTTGTAAACTCGGATTTATGGAATGTGAATAAATGATGATGATGATGATGACTACATAGCAATTACTGCAACTAGTGCTGAGCAAAAAATTTCAGTACATGTTAACAACAGTGATTTCCCTGGCTAAATCTTGTGATTTTGTATATTTGTTGTGCCAAAAACAATGCAAAGAAGACATTGTCTGAACAATCCAAATGTATTTTGCTATATCTGTGGGAATTTTGTGGTAAAAAAACAAAGACAGATGATAACCTCCTTTGTTAAAACTGCCTATTTTGCTTACTTTGGAATTAAGCTAGGTGACCTGGACAAACCTTGGGCTCATACAGTGTGCAGTGTTTGTGTTGAGGATTTAAGAAACTGGACAAAGGGAAAGAAGAATGCCCTGCGGTTTGGCATACCATTGGTATGGCATCAGCCAATAAACCATGTTGATGACTGCTATTTTTGTATGTGTACACTGAAAGGCTTCAATACAAAAAATAAGAAAGAAATTGCTTATTCCAATGTGCCCTCTGCCATAAGACCTGTGCAACATGGCCCTGATATACCAGTGCCTAATCCTCCTAAGCAACTTCATACACTGGAGGCTGAATCAAGTGCCACTCCCAATGAATCGTCAGAGGATTCTGAATATGGTACCGACACACATGGTACACCTGAACCTTTCACCCAAACTGAACTGAATTATTTGGTAAGAGACTTACATCTCCCTAACGATGGTGCAGAACTTCCAGACTGAAGGGGAAAAACCTGATAAATCCAGGAACATATGTAACATTTTATAGAAATCGAGAAAAAGATCTGCAGTATTTCACCCAAGAAGAATCTCTAATGTATTGCAATGACATTTCAAATCTAATAAATAAGTTAGGTATAGAGTGTAAAACAGATGAATGGAGGCTCTTCATTGATTCAAGCAAGAGAAGTTTGAAAGGTGTGTTACTACATAATGGTAACCGTGTTGTTTCAGTCCCAGTTGCCCATTCAGTTCATCTTAAGGAAACCTACGAAAATCTTGAGCAGCTACTAGAGAAAATAAATTATAAGCAACACCAATGGATGGTTTGTGGTGACTTGAAGGTTCTGTGCATGCTGCTAGGACAACAACAGGGGTACACAAAATTCCCATGTTACATTTGTGAATGGGACAGTCGAGCTCAAGATAAACACTGGACACAAAGACAGTGGACTCAAAGAACTAGACTGATACTGGGCTCTAAGAACATACTGAGGAAGAGCTTAGTGGATCCTGAAAAAATTATCTTACCACCTTTACACAAAGTTGGGTTTAATGAAGCAATTTGTTAAGGCCCTGCATGGAAATGGAAATTGTTTTAATTACCTAAGCAACAAGTTTCCAGCACTTTCACAGGCAAAAGTCAAGGAAGGCATCTTTGTAGGACCACAGATCAGGGCACAAACTAAAGACAAAATGTTTGAAGAGTCTATGACCTGCTGAAAGAGAAGCTTGGATTTATTTTAAAGAAGTGATTGATAAGTTCTTGGGCAATAATAAAGACAAATTATGAGCAAGTTGTAAACAATATGCTACAGAAATATAAAGTTTTAGGATGTAAAATGAGCCTGAAACTACATTTCCTCTTCTCACATTTGGACCAGTTCCCAGAAAACTTAGGGGCAGTCAGTGAGGAACAAGGTGAACGGTTTCACCAAGATATCAAGGAGATGGAAAGGCGGTACCAGGGACGATGGAGTGTATCCATGATGGTGGACTATTGTTGGATGCTGAAATGTGATGCTGAAATCTGGCAGAAGAAATTTTCAAAGCAAGCGACAAAGGTTCTATTGATTGAAATGCATAACATGAAACACAGACTCACATTTTAATGCAAAATAACATATGTTTTCATGACAGTATGATAGCAGTTTAAGTTATTCATGTTTTTAGTGACTTTTAGTGTTACCTTTTGCTGTTTTTTGTGAAAAATTCAAATGTAATACAGTAACTGATGATTATTTTGTGTTCATAATGTTTTAATCCTATGAAAAATGTAAAATTGCTCATATTTTCTCCAAGTTATTGGAATTTTATGTTGTTCGTGTGTCATACATGCATTGCGACATTGCAGTTTCAGATATTTTGTTTTATATCTTTCTTTCAGAATTGTGAAATAGTGTGATGTGATACAGCAAAATGGAAGTTATTTCTGTAATCAACATGTGTTACTTATATAAAATCAGTGATTGAAACTAAAACAGCTTTTAAAAAGTTTTGTCTTGTAGACCTGTGTATTCAGTGTGCTGGTGACATGGGAAAGGTGGAGTTGTATACAAAGTAGGGATGTCTTGTGTGCATGCTGTTTGTTGTTCATGGTCACCATGTTTATTTCATCCATGAAATGTGTACTGATGCAATGCTAGAGCCACCCATAGTGCCTGATAATTTTATAGCTTTCCACATTGAGTGAGTGCAGGAACTGTACTTCAAAATGAACTGAGAATAATGTCAGTATCTGACATAGCATAATTTCCTTTACTAGCCATATAGCAAAATAGGATGATTGATTAGATTCACAGTAGTTTAAAAAAGTCTTATTTTAATTTCAGGTGGTGATCTTGTAAATTTAATGTCCAACTATGATGTGCCTGAAAAGTGGGCCAAATTTTACTGTGCTGAGGTTGTTTTGGCCTTAGATGCAATTCATTCGATGGGTTTTGTCCATAGGTGAGTTTCATGTCAGTGTTTATCTGTAAAGGAGAGTTAACTTTGATATGGCAATATACTTGTATAAGGTGAGTGCAGTTTATTGTGCGCCATATTTGTGCCAGTATCAGACAACCTTTTCTTCAGTATCTGGAAAATAAGCATGCATCATCTCTTCAGGAATGAATTAACAAGGAGCAATATTCTTTGTTAATAATTAGAAAGAAAAAAGAAAGTGTGTGAAATATATCACAGAGTGTTATTATTCACATTATGTTTGTATATATTTAATACACTAATGTGAATTATTGGGCCATCATTCATGTGATGATTTTGGGTTTGTTGTGTTCATCCTGATTGTTGTCTCAAAGTGTGATCAGAAATTCATGTAGTTTGTCACAGTTTGTGAATGGCTCTCAAACAGTACTCATCAGTAAGAGTAATATAGGCAGTGTGTAAAATAAACTCACTGCTCTGGCATGGCTGTAGGATCTGATGCACTTCTTGCTGGGGCTTAGTGCGGTGACTTTGTGACACTGAAATTCCCCCTACCAAGGCATTCTTTATTAAGTAAAAAAAAGGATGCAGTGTGTTTGGAGGGTGTAAATGTTTACATGTTTGCAAACATTAGTTCATCATAGTAACAATATTAATATGATTCTTTTTCTCCTGATAGAGCAGTGAAACAGAAATATGTGATGACTACTGGCATTAAACACTAAGTAGTACACTTGATGTGCAGTTATTTTCACAATGTCAAACCATTAGCAACAGGTGTGAAAGATGAAAATTAAAATGAATGATGAGGCAATATTACAAATTTCATTAAGAACACTTTTGTAGCTCTCTGGCTTGTATATGTTTTCACACACTATTCATGTGTCCAGTCATTTAAGTAATTTTAGTTTGTACACAGATGTGCATGTTAGATATGGTTATCAGTTTATGAACCCACCGTTCCATATTGCAATGTGAAGTGGAGAGGAATGTGTAGATGTAACTTTCTTTATGCCAGGAAATACTTGGGTGAGGTGTACACTTATACTTTTGTATGACAAAGTTCAGGGTAACTGAACTTTTTTCATCTTCGTTTATATTTGACTTAATGTTGCTTTCAGTAGCTCAGATTATACAGCATTGAATGTTAAGTTGGTTGGTGAATACTGAATTGGGAACGGTGTGAAAGGAAGTGGTTGTGCCTTGGTTGAAGGTGCTGTTTTGACATTTGCATGGAGGAAGTAAAGAAGACCACAGAACTCCACACTCAGGGTAGTCTGCTCTGGGCTGAGATATGAGCTTGGAACCTTGCAGATACAAAACAGGAATGCCATCTACTTGGGTGTGATGTTCAGTTTTGGTCTTTGCTGTTTTTGTTTTGTGTGTGTGATTTGTTCAGAAACATGCTCAGTATCTAAGCTACATAGCACTGATTGTAGATGAAGGAATTATTTTCTGATGATGCCCTGATCTGGATTACTGATGGCTCTAGGGCTGATTCAAGGACAGGGGCTGGTATTTATGGCAGAAGACCAGAGAGAAGCTTTAGTTTCTCTCTGGGCAAATATGCCACGGTAGTCCAAACCGAAATATATGCCATTTTACAATGTGCATATGAAAATATAAGAAGGACTTGTAGACATAAGCGGATCCTTATTTTTTCTGATAGCCAGGCTGCACTTAAGGCTCTTAGTAGCCCGAAAGTGATGTCAAGACTGGTTGCAGAATGCTTGGATGCTCTCTCTGTGCTGGCAAACCGGAATGAGGTTACCCTCATATGGGTACCAGGGCATTGTGGCATCCCAGGCAATGAAAAGGCTGACAAACTTGCTAGGCAAGGTGCAGAGATGACACTACTCGGCCCAGAGCCGGCTCTTGGAATACCTAGGTGTTCAGCAAAAGTCGCAATCAAGAACTGGACCGAGATTCAACACTACACTACCTGGAAAAATGTACCAGGTTACAGACATGGTAAACTTTTTATTAGTAGACCATGCAAGAAAAGAGCTGATGACCTGCTTAAACTAAGCAGGCATCAGCTGAGAATGGTAGTTGCATTCCTCACAGGCCATGCTCCTGTGAAGAAGCACCTGAACATCATGGGCCTGTTTGATGGTGATCCAAACTGCAGATTTTGCAAGTTGGAGACTGAAACAGCATACCATATTATTTGCTGTTGCGAGGCTTTGGCTCGCCAGCATTATAATATCTTTGGGAAGTTTTTTGCTGAACCAAAAGACATAAGCACGGCATCATTAAAAGACCTGTGTCACTTTGTAAAAGACACAGGTTAATGAGTCTGTGCTGAGAGAATAACACAGGGCTGCACAATAAGCCTCAGGCTGAGGTGCTTCTGGAGCTTCTGCCGACGGACCTTTTGGGAAGATAAGATGAAGGAATATGCACTGATTCCTTCTTCATCTTTCACATTTCAGTATTTACTCATTGTTTTGGGTGCTGTATAAGTTGAGTAATTGAAAGCATTAGTAATTTACCAAGAATGAAATAAATATACAGTACAACAGAAGTGACTACTATGCAAATTCTCCCTCATCGATCTGAAATTTTTCTACCTTTACCACCTGTGTTAAGAAATTAATTTTGACATCTGTTGAGAACTAATTTATGTTTTGTTTCAGAGATGTGAAACCGGATAACATGCTTTTAGACAAACTCGGGCACCTGAAGCTTGCTGATTTTGGCACCTGCATGAGGATGGATGCTGTGAGTGTCCTGAAGGAAGGGTTGAAGTGAAGTGAACACACTTCCTTCTGTACTTGCAGTGAAGTTTCCATCTTACATTTGTCCAGTTGACAGTGACTTTGAAAAATTGTAAATAGCATTGAATACTATGTGTGGGAAAATGAATGAGGGACTCTTGAAAGCACAGTAGTTAATATATATATATATATATATATATATATATATACTGTTTGATTCAACATCCAAAAACTGCTTTTTACCCACACAGTGTGCACAGGTTTTATTTAATTGTGTGAATAAACAGCATTTATTTCCCTAAATTGCATAAACTGGTTGGTTGTTGTTATGCAGACACTGTATTTCCTGTGAGTCAGGAACCATATTTATTGTAAGGCATATCTAAAAGTTGCCAGACTCAGTGCTAGGACTGAGAATGGCAATCAGTACAGCATTTGCATTGTTTTATTTAAAACTTGGGAAAACTGCATTGAAAATGCCTGAAATAAAACAGCTTACAGTGATAGTGCTAAAAGGAGATGAGGGACTTTTGGGTTCTTTTCTCAATTCAGATCTGGGGAAGCTCTGGTTGAAGGTTGCAAGTGTTCAGGTCATCCTCCACAGGTTGCACAGATGGAAACATGGATAAGTTTCATAACAATGTAGTGCCATAGTGTTTTGTTTTGTGTAACCATGCAAAATTTATTTTTCTAAATTTTGTGCTGGAGTGTTAATGATAAATTTTGAATTTAACATACAATTATGAAAATTGGACAGACGCTGATACATTTGGATTGATTGAACAAATTTTGTTTTGAGTTTATGTAATGATGTTGTGTATTGTATGTTGAATTATTTTGCTCTGTTTAATGTGCTTTGGTTTTTGGGGTTTGTGTAAGTTTATTTTGGGTTTTGTGGAAATTTTGGAATTTGAAACGATTTAAATGATTCTGGCGTGGTTGATGAAATAGAGATGATGCAGGGATGCATCATAGTTTAAGAAGGGGGAGATGTAGTGCCATAGTGTTTTGTGTAACCACGCAAAAAATTTGTTTATTCAATCCAAGTGTATCAGTGTCTGTCCAATTTTCATAATTGTATGTCAACTTCTTAATTTATAATTAACACTGCACTATTTCTGTTTCCCCCCTCCAAAAAATAAAATTTACAAAAAGTCTAAACAAAAAATCAAATTCACATAAACCACATACAGTATACAGCATCAGTCCATTAACTAACATGATCTCAATTTATTACTGTGCCAAAATTAATGTTCATTTCCTTAAATTTTGGGTCCAAAACTGTAAAATAAAAGTTTCAAACAAAAATCTTGACTAGCTTTGACTAGCACTGCACTTCACTTTTGTCAGTTCACTATTTAAAATAAATTTTGCATGGTTACACAAAACAAAACACTACGGCACTACAATATCATTCATTGCTGGCAGGTTAGGCCTGCCATATGGAACGTGCCAGCGAATTCTAAGGGAGGACTTGAAAGTGTGGCAGATCTCAGCAAAGTTTGTGCCTTAGTGACTATTTTTGGCCACAAAAACATAGCTGTGGTTCCCCATCCTTCTTAGTCATCTGATTTGGCCCCTTATGATTTCTTACTGTTTCTGAGAATGACATTGAAGCCATGAGGATGTCATTTCTAGAATATCTCTGAAATTCAAGAACTCTCACTTGCAGTCCTACATGTGACTCCAAGAAGTCAGTTCTGGCAGTACCTCCAGTGGTTGCAGAAATGGTACACCCTTACATATACTCCGAGGGGGCTGCTTTAAGTGAATAGCAATCGCTAGAAGCAAAGATAGGCATCTGTTTTGTTATCAGCTTTGTCCATGTACTTTTGTATACACCCTTGTTCATCTTATTTGGAAGGAGTCCAGGAATTTCTTGATTCTGCCATGTGATACTTTATTTCTTTGTTCTTTGTTATGTGAATGAACTTATTTACACATGTAAACAAATTTTAAGGTTTCAAAGTTCTTCTGCCTTTCCTGGTTTATTTCATAGCTTAGTTATGTTCCAACCATCAAAGAAAAATTAAAACAAATGAAAAAGATTGAAATATGGAAACATTGTAAGTCTGTACCATTAACAAGTTCCCATAGGGATTGTCATGATTTACCTTGGTGTGGTTCTTTACCTTGAAGGATGGTTTGGTTCGATCAGACACTGCAGTTGGCACTCCTGATTACATCTCACCTGAGGTGCTACAGTCACAAGGTGGGGAAGGGGTGTACGGGCGTGAGTGTGACTGGTGGAGTGTTGGGGTGTTCCTGTATGAAATGTTGGTGGGCGACACCCCATTTTATGCTGACAGCTTGGTTGGAACATACAGCAAGATCATGGATCATCGCAACTCTCTTCACTTCCCAAATGACATTGAAATTAGTCATAATGCCAAAAGCCTTATCTGTGGCTTCCTCACAGACAGGTAAACGTCATGGTGTAATGTGGTGAAAGAGGGTGGTTTATTTTTCAAGTTGAAACTGCTGGAAATCTAGCCCATGAATTTAATTCCAGGATGATTTTATGTTGACTGTAATGTTTGCGATATGTGAAATGTGTAATTTTAGGAACAGAAGAATTTTGCTTATCTTACATATTTTACACATGTTGTTGACCACAATAAATACGCTATGGTACCATTTCCTTTATACTATTTTTTCCTTATTTGTGGTCCTTGGAAAAATGTTGTATTGAGGTTGCACTGTATGAAGGTTATGTTTTGGCATGTTGTAAAACTATATGCTGTTATTTACAGAACCAGAAGACTGGGAAGGAATGGTGTGGAAGAAATCAAGTCACATTCATTCTTCCAAAATGATCAGTGGACTTTTGACAATCTTAGAGATTGTAAGTACCATCTTCAGTACACTAAAGTCTTGATTATGCATGTTGATTATGTGGGGAATAATCAAAATTCACAGTTAATTGAAAAGTTGGTTAAGTATATTTAACATTAAGTTTTAAACACGAACACAAATGTGAGACCACAATTGTATATGCATGGGTATGGTAGCAGTGACTTTTACTTAAGTGCTTGATCAGGCATGCCTTCCAAACAAAGATACATAATATTCATTTCATGTAGCTGAGAGTTAGTCACATTGAGTACAGGTAGCCCTCGATTTGCGCTGGTCCAATTTGCGCCGATTTAGAATAATGCCGATTTTGAAACCAGGTGGTCAGAAAGTTAAGAAAAGTGTATTTTACTATTATTTATAATGTTTTACAATTTTTCTCGTAATGCTTCTTATACTAAATTGTAATTCTTACATCGTTGATTTTGAATAAAAATTATAAATACAGTCATCTCTGCAATTAATTATGTTTCGTTAACGCGAATTTGCTCTAATGAGATCGATTAATTGGTAGAAGCTGCTTGTAAAATGTAAACTTTTGCATACGCGAATTTGCTCTTATGCGATTTCATTCCCGGCACTTTAACCTATCAAACGACAAATTTAATCTGGAAAGCCATAGGCAGCCACTTTCCAATGAAGACTTAGAAGAATTGGCCGCACAACTGGGCCAAAAGGAAGAGGAGGAAAGAGAGGAAGAAGAACTTCCTCTATGTGAAATGAAGACAAGCAATCTCCAGCGCATCCTCTCAGACATAGATAAACTCACTGATGAGCTCTGCGAGATTGACGACGACTGAGAGCGGAGTGCTACAGCGAAGAGGAGCGTTATGGCATCCGTGAGGCCTTATCATGAAATTTTGATAGAAAGAAAGAAAGAAGCAATCACGACAGTCCACACTGCATACTGTCTTTAAAAAACGTGACAATCCTCAACCAGGGACTTCGTCAGAGAACTAACGCTGCTTTATTATGCCATTGCCGGTTGTAAGTGTACAAAATGTATTTTTTAAATTCCCTTTATTATATTTATGTTATTTCAGAGCTTTAAATGCAATGCCATTATATTACTCGTCAATGTTTGGGTGCCGGGAACACATGTCATTGACTTCCCATTGATTTACATTATAAAATTTTTTCAATTTACACTGATTCCGATTACGCCGGTTCGTCCTGGAACGCATCCCCGGTGTAAATCGAGGGCTACCTGTATAGGGTGTGGAATAAGTCGTGAAGTGTATAAGGCAAGTACAGTATAGTAAGAGAAGTGCATTACAAAGATTTTTAAGGTCTCACAACAGGTAAAGATGAAAATGTAACAGTGATACTGCTAAATGGCAGATACCTTCATATTGATGATTTCTACTATATACAGTAAAACCCCGATTTAGTGTTCCCGGATTTAGTGATTATTTTTTCATGTCCCGACAATAGCTCCACATAAGCAATGTACCTCCATTTAATGAAAACGTCGATTTAGTGAAATATACTCTAATCCCCCAGAAATTCATTAAATAGGGGTTTTACTGTAATTACAAAATTCTCTGAAGGATGACAAGTCATTTTTAAACATGAGAAATTTATCTGTGTGTAGGTGTTTGTATAAGGGTGTTTTTTTTTTAATGTTGCTTGAACTTTATCCTTTTCTTCTGAAATACTTTTGCAACTATTATTATTATTATTATTATTTACTGCAATTGGGTTTTCACCCGGTGGCCGTAGTCCTTACACTAGTACACACAATACAAATGGACATATAATATACATAAAAATAACAATACAAAACAAACTATACACAATTACAAAACAAAATACATACAGTAAATACAAGTACACACATTAGAACACCGTACATACATTACAAAAACATCCACACCTAACAAAAGCATCCACTCCTTACAAAAGCATCCACACCTTACAAATACATCCACACCTTACAAAAACACCCATACACATACAAAACAAAATACATACAGTAAATACAAGTACACATATTAGAACACCGTACACACCTTACAAAAACACCCATACACATACAAAACAAAATACATACAGTATACAAGTACACATATTAGAACACCGTACACACATTACAAAACATCCACACCTTACAAAAACACCCATACACATACAAAACAAAATACGTACAGTAAATACAAGTACACCTATTAGAACACCGTACACACTTTACAAAAAGGTAAAAGACTGTTGAAGGTTTTAATGCCATCATATTGGCTGGTAGGTGGTCTGTAGAGGCTGTCATTCCTATTAATTCTTTCTCTGGTTGGATTTATATGAAAATAATCTGGAGGATCCGTAGTGAAGTTCATTACTGATAGTGTATATTCACATGAAAGGGATAAAATCTCACATTTTGTAAAGATGCTTTTGCCTGAGTGTGTAGTTTGGCCACCTGCAATAATTTTAATAAATTTCTTTGCAGAGTAAATATCCATATATGGGTGGATAAATTTCCCTGAAAAATTACCCCCTATTTTATTATTAGAGTGACCACAGGCAAAGTAAATTGATTAGAGTGTGCTGAGTTTGCTAATATTTAACATCTATCTAATTACATAACATGCTCCACTTCATTCTGGAATCATCTGCCCAGTATGATTCTTCCACTGTAGGTGGTTGTCTGTTTGTAAAGTAAGGGATTTATTGTTTCTTTTATGTATTTTCTGTTATATGCTATACTTAACCCATTGGTGCCTAACGTCAGATCAACCCATCATGCAGTGTGATGCTCAAAATGCTAAATGTCAGGTATAAATGATGGCCATTTAGTGGCCTCCTTATGCAGCTCTCATTTAAATTCCAGTTCCTGCATATCACACTGGGTATTTAATTCTAGCACCAATGGGTTGATGTGCGTTTGGTGAGTTACTCCTTACAGGTTGTATGATTTTTGTTTTATCTAAATTTAGTGCTGCCTTTTTAGCAGAAAACAGTTTACTCATGTCAGGGAGAGCTAAGTTTGCCAATGTGCAAGACTTATCAAAGTTCATATGAGAAATTTCATATTGCTTTCACCTTGCATTTTCACTTAGTATTCAGTAACAACAAATGCACAAACATAAACTACTTTATAGTTTTTATTAATATCGATGCATTCCCCTACACGTGTAGGGGAATGCATTGATATTAATGCATGTTACTGAATTCATATGAGAAATTACACTAATGTCATGAGCAAATATTATGGGTTCCAATAAGGCTTTTGTAGTTATAAGAGGGTCATTTTTGTATGTTAGGAAATGTAAAGGACTTAGAGTTGACCCCTGGAACACTCCATATTTTACTGTTCCCAGTTTCAGAAGGTCTGAGTTGTACTAAGATTATTTCAATCCTACCTTTTGTTTTCTGTCTTTAAGAAGAGGTTTGAACCAGTTTGCAGCTTATTTTATTATCTTAACCTCAGCTGTGTCATCTTTGCACCGAGTTTCTGAGTGCTTTGCAGAGTCTTCATGTGTACACACGACGAACCGGTCATTTTGAGATTCTCCATAGGGTGTCCAATCTCCGTAAGGCAGGGAAATTGTCTGTTGCTGGGTGTCTGGCCTGTCCTGGCAATGAGGCTGCCATTGCAACAGCTAAGGAACCTGCTTAGTATGGTATCTGTCACATGAATTTTCTCTAGGCAGATATCCACACTTATCTCCTTTATACTGTTTTGCATACATGGCAAGACAAATTGTGAGCTGTGAAACTATACAAGCAAGTGTAATGGTCCTGCTTGTGCTCCATTTGCAGTGAGACTTATCGTTGAATGGCTTCAGATTGCTCACACTCACTTCACACATATACATTTGTTAGGAGAGTTGGGACCCATTTGTTCACGCTGTGGTGCATGTCTTACTGTTTGCCACATGTTTAAATTCTGTAGCCTGTTGTGTGACATCCTAGTGGAGTGTTGTTGTGATGTTCCAAACATTATGGCATTTGTTACTGTTTTGTGGCTTGTGAAGCTTTTGCCTGTATACCCTTTTAATTTCATAACTGTCTTGTCACAGAAACATGTTTTGTTATTTTATCTGCACGACTGTTGGAACTGTGGTGATGGACACTTATATACACTACCGTTCCTTGATTACTTTTGCACATGACTGATGTGTAATGTGTGAAGAACTTAGCAGATTTATATTTTACTTCAGTCTTCACATTTTTACATTGAGTTTATCTCATGTAAGGTTGTGGACTGTTTCTGAATTTATAAAAAACACATACAGCAATAGATGTTAATTTGCCTTGAAACATTCGCGCGCACGCACACATTTCCCATATGCTGTCATGGTGATTATTATTATCTGGTCGTGCTTGTTTCTTCTGAGGCAAGTCTCAGCATATTAACTGTGACTGTTTCACAGGTGTTCCTCCGGTTGTACCAGAGCTGGCAGGGGATGATGACACAAGTAACTTTGATGATGTGGACAAGGATGAGAGTCCAGAGGAGAACTTTGCCACTCCTAAAACCTTTGCTGGGAATCATCTGCCTTTTGTTGGGTTTACCTATTCCAGAGATTACCAGTAAGTGTAAATTCTTTAAGTGCTGGTTGTAGATTTGGCTGTAGATTCTGTTTTGAATCCTCAACACTTTAATTCTACAAGGCTTTGATGATGGTGTATTATATTCAGAAACACTCTTCTTTCTTTGGACTTTGTCCATTGCTTATCATATAGTTAAGGCAGTATGTTTCTTAAGTAGAGCCAGTTTCTGACAGATGTAGGTGAGTGAAATTGAATAAGATGTGGGTTATAGATACAAAATGTTACAGAAAGTTTTGAGAGGGAGAGAATTTCGATAATTTGTTATGGCATAGATGTTGAAGAGTGTGTAGTGCTTGTCTGGTCAAATGGATTGTACTGCATGATATTGCGTCTTTCAGAACAGGCATTTTGGTAGATGAAGTCTTGGTATTTACCGGCATTGCAACATTTCATATGTCCACAGCTAAAAATATCCGTGAGGTTGTCTCATTTTGAGTGGAGGGGAGTGTGATGAGAGTACTGATAGGACTTCAAAAATGATGTCCAGCTGCATGAGATTTGAGGTTCTCACAGCAATGTTGTTGAAGACTCAAGTCTTGTGTGATACAATACCATGTTGATTGGTTACTATTTACCAACAGCAGAATTTGTTCTGGTTATTGTCAGGCCTTGCACGCTAAACCATGCAACTCTCAGTCATTAAACTGCTACTGGTGATGTCTGATTGGCATTTGTCTCAAATGTTGGGTGGACTGAATTTTGCATTTTATGCATTGTCTCTACTTTATTTTACATGCCTAGTAACTTGAATGTAATTGTTTCAGGTTGTTGGTAGGAAGGAATGCAGTCGAGAGACAGATTGTGGATGTGGTGAGTGTCATGCAATTTGTTTCTGCTATGCTTTAAACCAGTATTTTTTTTTCTGTAAAAAGCACATGTTGTTATGAATTTAGTCAAACTGTTTTCTCTCTCTCTTTCATATTCCTTGGGGGAATTTTCATCATGCAAGGTGGATATGGTGAGTTGAAAACATTGTGTGTGCTTTCAGTGTTTTTATTTTTAATCTGCACAGCAAAAATGCTTAGGGCTCCATGGGTACAGAAGTTTCTCTGGATTTTTTACCATATTTAATGGACATCAAGAGGCCCCCTTTCCTGCTGGGAGATTTCATGGAAGAGTAGTTTAATTGCATTGGTGAAGCCACTTTTTGACATCAACTGTCAGCCTTTTAAATGGCATGGATGTTCTTAGTCACATGTTGGTAGCTAGTGTTTGAATCTTTACCCCTGTTTCGGTTGCTAATTGTGATGTTATGTTGGTTATGATCAGTCAATATAATTCATTGTCTTGAAACCTTTCCAGAGTGCTGAAACACTGTTGGGAATGAACACACATTAAATCCAAATTTTATCACGTGACACATTCAAAGATCTGAGGTCTTCAGAAATTCATGTTTGTTTGTTTGTTTGTTTGTTTGTTTGTTTGTTTGTGGTTTATTTGATGATAATGGCAGTATATTAACTTTTGAAGTGTCACATTTTAGGATAATGTGTGAATAATGAATTAGCATGTGGAAGGATGAGGTTGTGGTCTGATTAGAGGTGCTGTCCTAGCATTTGCCTGAAGAAACTGAAGAAAATAGTGACAACTTTAGGATAATTGGTGACTTAGCTGAGATTTGAATTGGGTACCTTCCAAATGCAGCCTTAGCACCCTTGTTTCAAGCTGCAATTTTAAATTGTTAATTTGGTCATTTGTTGGAACTTAATTGAAATTGCATCTGATATACAAATGCCTTCCAGTCAGTGTAGGACTGGATAAGGTGAGAAAAAGATCTCTTAGCTTACACATACAGAATGTCTTAGAGACTATTTTATGTTGTGTATTCTTAACTTTGTAGGTGAGGATGGAGAGAGCTTTTTGGGGTCTTGATGTCAGCATTTTTTCACTTTCTTTGCATGTCTGTGGAAATGCATATGGATAGGCAGTTCAGAACTTCCTTTAAAGAGGTAATGAGAGTTGCTACTCTGGTTCCTGAAACCGAGAAATATGTGGTACAAAAGGAATAATTTTATGCAGTTGTCCATGTGGTTGTACTATGAACTAATGGGTCAAGACATTAGTAACCTTAACTTAGAGAACAAAAAAGAATTGACTTCTGTTGAGATGACACAAACTACATTTGATTTGTTCTGTGTTATTTGTCTGAGTTTCTTCCCACATTACTTTTTCAGAGTGTTGCTAACCACATCCTACCAGTGTCAGCATCTAGTAAACCTGCATCAATCCAGCAGGTAAATCAGCTTGAGGGGCAGCTGGAACATGAACGTCACCTGGTGGAGACTCTGGAAACAAAACAGAGGACATTGCAGGCTCAGCTGGAAGCAGCTAGCCAGCGGGAGACTGAGCTGCGAGAAGATTTGATGACATTGGAGAAGAATCTCACAATCCTCAGACATGATCTCAAAGAGGTGAGGCTTTGGATACCCTCTTAAAAGGTCATCATGAGACACAGCAATGCAACTACGCAGAAGTATTTACATTTTGAGCTGGTGATGGTAACTTATAAAGTGGGGGGTTGTGTTCTCAGGGGTGCAAGGGTAAAGAACAGCTAGTGGACTTGGGGAATCTTTCAGTTCTCATTATGTTACATTCAAACTGTCTCCAGTTAGGAGACATAATAAAAATGGTTCTGTAGTCTCAACCTTGATGTACATAATTGGTTTGAAAGTGATTCAGCATGTATATTTAATGTTGTACATATTCCCTGCAGTTGTCTTCTGCACACTAGTTTGATTTTTGACTACTGCACGAAGCTTAGTTTCTGTGCTCCTACATGTTTGGGCCATGTATTATAGCCATCATCAAGGAGCTATAATGTTATAAAGACACAATCAGCATGTCACATGTCAGTAAATGGTTAACATATACATCAACATCATACAACAGTCAACTGATGTACAATATTACTAACAATTATTCAGAGTAAAATACAAGTGATGTATTAAAACAAAATGTAAAAAAATGCAAAAAGCTGTCTCCAAACACCTTGCAGTATGAGATATCTCCTGTTTTGGTGGAGCGGACATCCAAGGCTTTGATACATGATGTTTACTCCATGAGTGAGCGTGCTGTAATGCAGAAGACAAGAATACAGAGTATGAAATTGTGACAGGTAATGAGTTTTGTATAAACCATTGCCTTGTGTACCACACATCACACATATGGCAGTGACATCGCCTCTAATATTTGTTGGCAACTGTCAGGAGGCGGAAGATTACATGACTTGAAATTTTGCAAGTCAGTAAATTGTACTATTTTTAATTTGTCAGTTCATTACTTCATTGTTCAGATGACAGGAAAGGAAAATACACATCATATGTCCCGGAACCTCTTGCTGATACTCTTTGGCCTTTAAAAGGGTCAGGTTCTGCACATACATATTTGTGTTTGATGTAAATTCTGAGTCTCTGTAACTTCACTTTTGAACTTACTCTGACAACACTTTCGTGTTGTTTGTATGGTGTCAAAAAGAACATTATTTAGTTACATAGTTAGGGCTACAAATACCATGAATGTCTGTTATTACAAGTACCAGTTATAGTGGGAAGTACACTGTAATGACAATTTAATAGTGAACCGTCAACCAGTGCACAGTCTTGAGAGGGTGTGGAAATCAGCTGTCCTGTCTGTAACTGGTATTACCAAGGGAGGGGAATAGGGAGACAACCAAAACTGCAGCACAAGCAAATTTTGGCACAGTGGAACAATTGTGTACACAGGTGATGCTTGCACTTAGTGGGGGTGGAGCCATGCAGAGGGGTATTTCATCCCTCATTTTCATGCTCGCTCAGATTTGTCATTTCTCATGAGAATGCATAGTAGCGTTTTCTGTGTCAGTCACTGAGTGGGTATTAACAATGTGGCTCTTGATACTGAATAGGCCTGCTGATGGCTTAATTGAAAAGCCAAAACTAGTAACCTGTAGATCTGTAAAATATTGTTGTGCATGACTGTGTTTTGGAATACAGTGAAACCTCTATCCATCGTTTTTCAGGGGACCGGAAAATTTGAACGATACATACGGGAAATGATAGTACCGGGAAACCATTAAAAATTATAGATAAGAACAATTTAATGATAATTATTACTTCTTGCTGAGAAAATCTTTCATTGACGTTTGTTTTGAGGAAACTTTACTCCTCCTCAATTCAAAGTACGATTTTTCAAGGCCTAGAACACTTTCACGATCACTGTCAATCGTGCTGTGCGCATAAAAGAAAGATCTTACTTTCATCAGCGCTTCATGCGTCTCAGCAAAGCTCGGCACATCTTCGGGTTCGCCAGCTTCTTCTTCTCCTCCTTCCTGCTCCACACTTCCGGACGCCACGAGGCTCACGCACAGCTCCTGCACTGTTTCTACACCACAGGTTGCCACGTGACTGTCCGCAGAGACGTAGTCCTCGAATTTATCTTTGTTCATGCCACTGAACTTTTCCCAGTCTTGGCGGAAATCGTCGTCATCGTTGGTCAATACGACGTCACTATCGCCTGAAGATTGTCCCTGCACGTAACCAGCTTTCCGAAAACAATTTTCGATTGTCTGCTGGGTTACTTCTTGCAAGGCTGCCACAGTGTAGTGCAAAGCTTCCAACACGTTTATCTTCTTTTTCGTATCTTTGCCTGCATCCATTAAGCAAACAGCTGTTTGCACGAGGCGTTTTCTATAAAGCTGCTTATAACACTTTATTACCCCTAAATCAAGGGGCTGGAGCACACTTATACAATTTGCCGGGTACCGTATGACTTTTACATTTCTTAGAAATGATGTATCCTTTGGATGTGCGGCACAATTGTCCACAAAGAGGAGAATGTTCCTGTTTTGTGCACCCATACTTGCGTCTAATGAACGCAGAAATGAAGAAAAAATGTCTGTGGTCATCCACGCTTTATTGTTCGCGTGGTACTTGGTGGGTAATTTTTTTACATTCTTGAAACATCACGGTTTCGGAGATTTTCCGATAACAATTGGCACTTGTTTGTCAGTTCCATCACTGTTAACACAAAGTAAAACAGTAAGTCTGTCTTTACAGTTTTTCCCTCCATGACAATACTCTCCTTTGAGAGCCAAGGTTCTATCAGGAAGCACGTTGTAGAAGAGCCCCGTCTCATCCGCGTTGTAAATATCACGTTGTTCGTAGCCCTCCAACAAAGATGGCAGTCTTTCCAGCCACGCTTCCGTGCTTTCGCTGTCCACTGCCGCACTTTCTCCGACTAACTTCTTGTATACTAGGCCATGCCGGTCCTTAAATCTCGCTATCCAGCCGTTGGATGCAGTGAAATTTTCTATATTCAGCTGCGCTGCAATCATCTTCGCCTTTCCACGAAGAATGGTTCCATCAATTGGGATATTCGACGCCCTTGCCTGCTGGTACCACGAGAAGAGTACTCTTTCCAACTCGGCGAATGTCGACTCCCTACCTATTTTCCTCTTCTTACTGGCGTTACCACATTTTTCTGCCTGCTCTCGGATTTCGTCCTTCTTTGCGAATATGGAGTTTAGTGTGCTTGGAGCCAACCCAAGGCGTTTGGCAATGTCGACACGTTTCTCTCCAGGATTCTTCTCCACCTCTTCTACTATTTTCAATCGCTCGTGCAGAGTTCTCACTTGCTTTTTAGGTTGGGACGTGGTCCACGGATTTCAAAATAAATAGCAGGAATAAAATATAATGAAGTAATAAAAACAGGAATGAATTAATAACAGAAATAGAATATTATAGGAAAAGGATAATAAAGGATGGAAATGATTAAACCAGGGTAACGTATGAAACTATGAAGCACACCAGAACACACAGAAACACTTGCAATGAAGTAAAGCTCCACAACAGAGTTGCCAAGTCTTCATCTAGTCCAAAGAAAAGGATGGAGAGCAAAGAGTACAGAATTGGTGCGGGAAAACGACAGTTCGAGGAACAATGGAGGCGGGAAAAAATAGTGTTATTTATATGGGGCTAATTTCGGGACCAAATAAGGCAGACGATACATGCGGGCCAACGACGGTAACGGGAACGATGGATAGAGGTTTCGCTGTATATATAATTAACAATATAGTATGCAGGTACCATCTGCAAGTGGCGCGTGTTATCGTGAGCTGTTATGCAGTAAGATTTTCTCATTTTAAGATTTTGAGACTAGCTAGTGATGCACACATTTATTATTATTATTATTATTATTATTATTATTATTAACCTTTATGCAGGGTGTTTACAACCATATACCTGAAATAAACCATGTTTCTAAGGTATATAGTGTTGCAGATATTCTATAGTTGCAATCCATGGTGTAATGTTACTTCCCATGTTGAATGTTTTGTCCTTTTACATTACTACTTTATGAAATATGTGTGCAGTGCCCAGTGTGGCTGTGTTCTGAAGTTTCTTGATTTTCTGCTTTCCTTGTAAGTTGCTCAGGTATTTTCTGAATGATTTTGAGATGGTTCCAGTTGCCTCTGTTATTACTGGTATCACTATTGTTTTTACATTCCACATATGCTGTATTACTATTATAAGGTCTTTATATTTTAGAATTGTCTCAGCGTCTTTCTTGATTACATTTCTGTCTCCTGAAATTGTAACATCTACGAGGTCTGTCCAAAAAGTATCTGACCTTGGGCCGGGAAAACAAAGTTCTGTATCTGGGTGGTTACAATACCTAATCCCCTTCAAAGTAGGCCCCTTGTGACTCCACACACTTAGCCCAGCGGTCCTTCCATCGCTGGAAGCAATTCTGGAAGGCTTGTTTTGGAATGGTGTGCAGCTGCGCCGTCGCGTTCTGTATGATGTCCTTGCGGCTGTCAAAACGGGAGCCTTTTACCAGTGTCTTCAATCTCGGGAACAGCCAGAAATCACAAGGAGCCATGTCAGGAGAGTAGGGAGCCTGGCGAACCTGCGGAATGCCGTGCTTAGCCAGGAAACCCTGGATCAGGTGTGATGAATGAGCTGGGGCGTTGTCATGATGCAGCTGCCAGTTGCGTGCGTCCCACAGCTCCGGTCTCTTGCGCCGAACTGCATCACGAAGATGACGGAGGACTTCTTGGTAGTACTCCTTATTGACAGTTTGGCCTAGTGGTGCTTACTCATGATGCACAACACCCCGGTAATCGAAAAAACAGTCAGTATCACCTTCACATTGCTCCGAACCTGTCGTGCTTTTTTGGGCCTCGGGGATGTTGGATGCTTCCATTGTGACGAATGGACCTTGGTTTCCGGGTCATATCCGTACACCCACGACTCGTCACCAGTGATCACAGTCTTCAGGAACTCAGGATCCCTGTTGGCGCACTCCAGCATGTCCTGCGCGACCTCAAGGCGGAGTTGTTGCTGCTCCGGCGAAAGCAGCTTGGGCACAAATTTTGCCGCCACTCTTCGCATGCCCACATCCTCAGTTAAAATCGTGTTTGCGGAACCTCTGCTGATCCCAACCTCATCAGCAATTTCCCGGACGGTCAAACGACGGTCCTCCATGATCAATGTCCGCCCTTTGTCAATGACATCAGCATTTCGGCTCGTTGATGATCTCCCGGAACGCTGGTCACTGTCCGCCGACATGCGGCCATCTTTAAAGCGGTTTAACCACTCTTTAATTTGAGTGACCCTCATTGCATCATCGCCGAAAGCCTGCTGAATTTTGCGGATTGTTTCCGCTTGGGTATCCCCAAGTTTCCGACAAAACTTGATGCTCCAAGCGTTCTGTCATCTTGAGCGAAACGAGAATGCGATGAACACGTGTTACACCACTTCGCCATCTGGCAGCGACAGACGCATCCGGCGGTGTTGCAAGGCAGCAAAAAATCACGCATGCGCATGAAAGTCTCTTCTACCACTACGCTCAGTTTCCCCACCCTTTCGCCATTACTTACCGCGGGAAAAAATATAGTCGGATACTTTTTGGACAGACCTCGTATTATTGTACATGTTCCTTTCTCATTATCATGGATTATGATGTGTGTTGCTGTTGCTGTTGCTGTTGCTGTTGCCATTGCCATTGCCATTGCTGTTGTTGTTGCTGCTGCTGCTGCTGCTGCTGTTGTTGTTTTATGCTCATATAAAACAGTCAATTGATACATCCTTACAGTCTCTGTGTCTGTGGAGTGGTATGCATATGTGACCCCATGTTATGTGGGTTTGCTGTATCATGTTTACAGTGTACCATGTTGGAATTCTCTCCATACAGTAGTTTTTCAGTTATATAATCTAAAACTTTCATGGTGAGTGAATTCAGTAACACTTTCTTGGGCTAGCAGCTGTGTCAGCTGGTAGGACGAGAGAAGAAACAATTCTACCACCTGGCGCTGCTGCTAGTTCGAGAAAGTTTTGTTAGTTTTTCATTGCTATAGTGAGTTCTAATTTATCAGCATGGTTTACTTACAGTTTCCTTCTTGCACAGTAGCTGACAGTTCGTTCATAGAATCTTGCATTGCCACTAGTTACATGAGGTATGTGTAAGAACATGCTGTTTTATTCTGGATGCAGTATTTATGTGGCCAAATACAAATCTGGCTATAACAAGTATTTGCTATTCATCAGTCTTTCGTGCTGTTACAAACCCTTGGTATGACTTGAGTTTCAGTGTGTATAGCATTGAGCATGTGGCACGAACCATCTTAAGCAGTGTGCCTTGCATGTACAGGTGGTGTATTTGGAAAGCTCTGAGAGGGAACTTAATTTCTGAAAGAGATGACTGAATATAATCATAAGATGCTATGCAATGTGGTAGATATATACTGACATTTCAGAGGAACCTGCTGCCTCCATTATGAGGGTAGATAACTTGATTACCTCTATAGTCACTGCTGTGAGAACCACAGCTGTTACAAAAGTAATCTGGAGAATGACAAAAATGTGCATAGTGTTTTGAAAGACAGCCTCTTTCTTCTAGTCCCAAAGAAAAGCTGAGAATGAATCGGAGGTGCGTAGGAAGGCAGAGTCCTTGCTTCAAGACTTGAAGAGGAAGTTGGAGGAGGAACAGAACAAGAGGACGAGGGAAATGAACAACAATCAGCAGGTCAACGACAAGATCAATGTGCTGGAGAAGCAGGTATTACAGTTTCAGCCTCAAATGATGGGGTATGACTTCATCATGTTCTTGGAGCTTGGAGAATTCTGATTTTGACCAGAAGTTACTAATTATTTGCTACCTTTTTAACGTAATTTGCAGAGCCTTCACACGTGTGTAGCATGCCGCTTAAATGAAACTAGTCTGCCAACTGGTACGCTGTTATACAGTTTTTGGTTTTGGCTCTGCACCTAAATGAAAAGGTAGAGAAACTCGGGGGAAGAATGTAGTGCTGTAATTGATAAGCATGAGATCTTCATTAGTGTACTCATATAATTTACAGTTGTATGAATTTCATTATCTTAAAAACCTCTGTTACAGATTAGACTGATGATAAAATTACTGTATGTTTCCTGTCTTATTTATTTATGTATCTGTTATTAATGATGCAGTTGGTAGTTGAGACTATATAGTGTTGAATGGTAAGATGGTTAGTGTGTAATGCATTGAAAAGAATGTGGAAGGAAGCAGACATAGCTTCATTTGAGATCCTCTCCCAGCATCTGCCTGGAGGGACTGAGGAAAACAATGTAAATCCTCAATCAGGGTAGCCACTGTCCTGGTCAGCATTTGAAACTGCAAAGTATGATTACAAGTCAGAGGCATTAATGCATGAGCTACCTTGCTTAGTTATTTCCTGTTTATTTTCATATTCAGATTCATTCAGTAATTTCATTTTATCAGTTCCAGTTTTTTACAGGGTACCTGTGCTCTGTCAGTTGTATTGTTTGAGAAAAATTTGATTGCACTTATTATGGGGCTTGTCCCAAAAATAACAAACTTTAATGACAATTTTAAACCTTCCCCTCTTTTTGAGACATACTTGTAGAACTGAGTACAGCACACCATTACTATTCACTGTTTTGGGGACAATTCATTATTGCAGTTTAGAGTCAAGAATGTGTGTGGGTACCCGAAGTGTATATATTTCTTTCACTTTGGCGATCCCATATATTTTGCCTTTTTCCTGTATTTCTTTTTTCTTCTTTCCATTACAATTTGTACCACAGCTTTTGAAGCTTAGTGTATGCTGCTGTATATAAACATTTTGATTAGTGATTTTGGTTATGCAGACACAACATTGAGCCGTGTTTGTCACTGTAGGTTTCAGACATGCAAGAGAAGCTGAAAACAGAAGCTGAAGGGTCATCACGGCTAAGAAAACAGGTCACTGAACTTACGGTTGCCAAGTCAGCCAGTGAGCAGATACATATAGAGCTGCAGGGAATGTTGACATCACTGCAGCAACAAAGGGATGCTCTGCAGCAAGAAGTGGCCGTCCTCCAGGGACAGCTTTCACAGGAGAAAAGCTCTCGCACACATGCATCTGATCTGCAACAAGAACTTGAAGGTATTCCCATTGATTTGATATCCCAAGTGCTTATTGCCCCGTCTTCATACTTGACAGTGTAATGTGATAATGAAGTCTTCATGACAGTGTTGTGGTAAAAAGGATTTCTTACTTGGCATTCCTGACTGTGCTGCAAGACTTTGTTGCATTTACTTGCAATAAAATCATCATACGTATGTACCTCATGACAAGTTTCATAGTGTCACTTGTCAGTTATGTATAATACATGGTCTGTTATTCCTATAATCCCATAAGGGAAAATATCACATTTTTGTACAGTGCATACTGTCTGCAAATACACTGTCTGGTGGGGACATCAAACAAGTCTTGCTCTTGCCTACTTACTTGGTTGTAAGTTTGTTTGTCCACAGCAGGCTAATGAAATGCTTGGTTTTGAGGAAAAATTTGAAAAAGAAAGAATTCACACACTGTTCACTTTTTTTCACTTCACTTAGTTGAACTTCTTCTACCAGTTGATGTAGAGGGACATTGTTCACAATGAAGTAAGTAATAATCAGCTTAATTTTAATCTTATTGATCTTTAAGCTTGGAGCTGGGATAGCATAGTATAGTGACTAGGCTGTGGGTTCGACAATCTGGGGTTTGAATCCCTGCAAGAGCAAGAGATTTTCCCTTGTCCTAAACACCCAGTGGCTAACAGGGTTTTCTCCTGGGCGTAAAATGGCTGGGGCATGAAGTTGACTGTTGCCTCTGTCTTGTGCTGAGGTTAAGAATAAGTGGAACTATACCTCTTCTCAGCTTAATGCCTGCATGGCATGGACAGGGACAAATTTAACTTTTTTACCTTCATTACTTTCAGGTCGTTTGCAGTCTTTGCATGGTGAACTGGAGCAGGCTAAGCTGCGTGAGGGCAAGTTAACTGAGGACAATCGTCAACTGAGTGAAAGGGTGTCATCATTGGAGAAAGAGTGTGCATCTCTCAGCTTGGAGTTGAAGGCTGCTGAGAACAGGTATCAGCAGGAGGTGCGCGCACACGAGGAAACAGAGCGTAGTCGCTTGGTTAGCAAGGAGGAGGCGAACCTTGAAGTGGTTAAAGGTGAGAAGAGCGTCACTGAATTTATAAGAATTATAGGAACAGAAGAATGTAAATATCCCTATCTTTCTGGTCAATTTTGATTTTGTAAAAATATATTGAGGTTTTCTTCGTTTTGGTTTATGGTCACATGGGATATGAAATAGTACAGGTATCTGAAGTTTGAGGCTTTTATGGCAGTGAAAATTTAGATGGTTATCTTCTGGGTTATGACATCATGTATTCAGGTAGGTGGTTATCAGTCATTAGGAGGAACCTGGTGCATCTGAAATGCGTTGGTAATCAGTGACCAGAGTACATTGTGTCATAACCCAGAAGACAGTGCTCTAAATGTATTGATACATTCTTAAATATATTGCAGCTTAATGACATAAACACTTTTGTTAGCTGCAGCTTTGTACACATGACAGCATACAGAAGAAGCAGTAATATTGGGCATTTTGCCTGCCAACATTAAGATTAAGGCTTTCTGCATTTTGGGTCATTACACAAAGGACATACAGTACATGCAGTGTAAATAATAAAAAAAAATACAGTATATTATGGTGTGTTTTGTTTACCAAATTGTACAGGATACAAGATAGTCACATGTTTACCAGTGTAATCATATTTATACACTACCACATTATGACCTCTGATTGTACTGTAGGTGATTACACCTTGGTTGTAGACAGGGAGTGTCTTTACTGGCTACGGATGCTGAACATTGGAGGATCGTGTGGACTTCGCTTAATTTCACTGCACACGAGTCCACAATTTTAAACATGTCATGTAAATTTACTTGTTTTATTATTCATGCTTTGGTGTTTGCAAACCCTTTTGTATTGTTAGCCTTGAGTAAGTGTTTCTTTTGTTTCTTGATGTCACAGATCATAGACAGTCCAACTTCAAATTTGTTGCTCAACTTCTTCACTGATATTCCCTTGTTCAATTTCATCATTAACTTTCTGTTTGAAACTAAGTGGAATATGCTTTCTCTGCATACTTCCACTACCTTCAGAAATTGTTTCTGCATTTTGAAGGGTAAAACTGGTACTGTACTAAATGAACTGGCGATATCAATAAATTTGAATTTTAAGATGAGACCTTCTTGTTGATGTTAACAAATTACAAGTATGTGTATTAAATCAGTCACACACAACACTAGTTTTTATCAATTTTATTCATGGCTGTGACTAAAATTGATAAAAACTAGTGTTGTGTGTAACTGATTTAATACATGTATTTGTGATTTGTTAACACCAATGGGGAGGTCTCATCTTAAGCCATGAATAAAATTGATAAAAACTGGTGTTGTGTGTGACTGATTTAATACATATACTTGTGATATCAATGAAGTTCACTAAGCACATTCAGTCACTGAAGTTAGCCTCCTGTTGGTGGTAAACACCAAAAAGATAATTATCTTTGAGTGTGCCTCACCTGATTATCGTCAGCTGAGGCACACTCACATATGGTGTGCCAGAAAATTATGATTGAAGTGCCAGTTTTAAATATGACCAGCCTGTGATTTTGCAGAAGAAAAAAATGTGGCAGTTTAAAAGTAATGTGGATTTCAGGGCACTAAATGCAGGGTCCAAGTGTGTACCATAGTTGCTGTTGTGGTAGCCTCATATGATATAAGCAAAGAATTTGTAGCTTCATGGGAATGTTAGGCGCATAAGGGATTCTTTCCTGTGTGGTATAAACTGGAGGTATGTAGTTCTCAAGTGCCAGCATTGCACACCAATTATATTCAAATTGTTATAGCTTGCTGTGTATGTAATTGCAAATAAATCTGTTTTCCATTTTTCATTGTGGTGCAGGTCGAATGGATTGCATTTTTAGAGGTAAAGTACTTTTTTGTTTTATTTTACATATTAGGACTTGTAATTGTTATGACTTTTTGCTAAGATACCTGATAATAGGTCAGTATTTTTCCTAGTTACACAACATGCCACAAAATCTCTACCCATAGTGGGGGGTGGGGGGGAGTGGAAGAGAAAGAGAAAAAGAAAAAGCTAAATAAAAAACAGATCAGTGTCGGAAGTGAAAGTTGTGGGAAAGCATTAAACATACGTGAAACATGAGAAACAACAGAAATTTAAAACTATGCCTGTTACACCGAGGCCAACAACCACAAACAGATAAATCTTTACTTCATTGCCTGTGTGCATATTACTGTTTTTAAATATGTAATTGACAACTGTTATTTGAAACTGTACATTTCACATGAAACAGCACCGGTTCCAAATTCAGAATGTTCTACTCGTCATGCTCACCAGTGCTTTACATGCAGAAGAATGGGAGCAGTTGCTGAAGCAGCATGCCCTTTGGTGAAGCTTGGCAGTGGTTCAGGCTCAGATTTGCCTCCCTTTTCCTCTTCTTAGATGTGGGAAACTACATGACTGTATTTTAAAATATAGATCTACAAAGATGTTAAATTGAAGCATTTGAGTATCATAGATCTTTTAGACACATATCATGTTTCTGTTGCTTGCAGCTCTGCAGGCAAAGTTGAATGAGGAAAAGAGTGCTCGTCAGAAGGCTGACTTACAGAGCCAGGAGAAAGAGAGGCAAATGTCCATGTTATCCGTCGACTATCGGCAGATCCAGCAGCGGTTACAAAAATTAGAAGGAGAACATCGGCAGGAAAATGAAAAGGTATGGGCTTTTTACATCCTTGCAGTTCATTGGCATTTTGTCATGCAGACTCTACTAATGTGACTATGTGAGTCAATGGTGTTGAATGATCTTTCCACAAAATTTGGTTCTGGTGTAAAGGAAGCAAGTTGTTCTGTGAATATTTGTATATACTGATTTAAACCTGAGTGCCGTTGTTGTGTACAAAGCTGGTTTGTGTGAGAGATGTTTGTTAATGCATCAATTTTGTTTTTATTATCGAAAATTGGTACATATTGCTGTAGTAGCATTTATGTAGTTGGACTGAGCAACTGGAAGGAACAGGCAGCTTGATGTTATTTCACTGCTAAGTTAGGGTCACATAAAGCAGATTCATATTACACAGCCCTTTTGAAGGAAGTTATTCAAATGAGCAACAGATTATTGGAACAGGACCCTGACAAGTCAGGTTAAATGAAAAAAAGTCTAAGAACATTTCAGATCTTTCTTTATTTTATGTGGTAACGGGAGTGGTGGGTCTATGGCCGCTCGCGTACTGGGATTGTGGGTTCGAATCCCGCCTAGGGCATGGATGTCTGTCTCTTGTGAGTGTTGTGTGTTGTCAGGTAGAGGTCTCTGTGACGGGCTGGTCCCTCGTCCAGAGGAGTTCTACCGAGTGTGGTGTGTATAAAAAGTGTGTGCTCGTGAAGTCTCAAAAAATGAGGCGGCCTAGGTCCCCAAGGGGCTGTCGAGCCATTGGGAAAAAAAAAACGGGAGTGGAGAAGCCTATGTAACGAGGCGCTTTGTGATCTGTACTCCTCACCAAATATTACTCAGATGATAAAATCAAGAACAGTGAGATCGGTGGAGGACGTGGCACGTATGGGAGACGAGAGGTGCATAGAGGGTTTTGGTGGAGAGACCTGAGGGAAAGAGACCACTTGGAAGACCTAGGCATTGATGGGAGGATAATATTAAAACGAATCTTCAAGAAGTGGGATGGGGAGCATGGACTGAATTGATCTGGTTCAGGGTAGGGACAGGTGGCGGGCGCTTGTGAGTGCGGTAAAGAACCTTCAGGTTCCGTTAGATGCACGGAATTTTGTGACTAGCTGAGGACATGCTAGCTTCTCAGGAAGGATTCTGCGCCATGGAGTTAGTTAGTGTATTGCAGTTGGTTTCAGCCTATTCTCTTTTCCTCTGTTACAGAGTATGTAAGAAGTGTATACACTATCAGATTACAAATAATAAATTGTGTATTCCCCCTGTCTTTCTCCCTTATGGGTTGTTCAAAGAACATGTCAGGATTTGTGCCAGGCTGTTAGAGGTTACTAATTTCATTTATATGAAACAAAGTTCTGTGTTGGTGCCCAGGTGAAAGCGTTGCAGGCACAAGTTGAGCAGGAGCAGCAAAAAAAGTCTGCACTACAATCAGAGGTGGGCTTAGTGTCCTCTGAGGTAGCTCATCTCCGAGCGAGAGAAACACAGTTGACCCGTGAAGTAATACAGCTTAGAGAGGGAAAGAAGTCAGTTGAGGAGGAACTGCACAAAGTGAAGGCAGCACGCTCTGTTGACAACCTACAAATGAAGGAACTGCAGGATCAGCTTGAAGCAGAACAGTACTTTTCGGTATGTTTTATGATGTGCATGACTATATTTACTATAATTACAGGCACATTTGTATAACACCTGGTAAAAAATTCTTCCTGTTAATATTACCTTGCTTTAAAATGACCAGAATGGGGAATTTATCAGTGTTGTGGTTCCATAATTATATGCTTATAAGAAAACAGCAGAAAGATTATCTGCTGCAGTTGGGTTTTGTTAACAACAGAAAGGGCTATAATGTGGTCACTGTTCATGTAGTTATAAAAGTCAGGGATGGAATGAAAATTTCTGTTGAGAATGTGTGAAGTATACAAAGAATACACAAGGGATGTGTTGTTATATTTGTAAATTTACTTCTGTTTAGGTTGTCTGGTTTTAGCTTGCTGACATGTGTTTGTTTGTATTTGGTACTTAACATATATTGCCTTCTGTCAGATATGTCAGTTTTATAATGCCCTTGGATGATGTGTTCAGCTTAGGTTTTTGAGATCGGTCCTCATCAGCTTCATAAAATTACATTCTTTGAATTAGTCTAGCTTGGATTGTTGCTTTTTGGTTGTATTACAAGAAATGTTTTTGTATAAGCCTTAACCATCCTGTCTGCCCACCTGGCATGTTGAAAGACTCGTAATCTGAGGTGAATGCGGGGTCTGATAAGATTGCTGGGTCTGATAACTTGGTGAGAAATTTGTACAGCTGATTCAGTGAGTTGGGTGTGGACCATCACATCTTGGACAGTTTAGACTGGTATGTTTTGTCATTGTGGATAAGCTGTTGAGAATGATTTGTTAACCTTCCCAGCCAGAGGCCTGTGAGATAAGCAAGATGTAACTGAACATGGTTACCACATAAGAAGTTTCATTAAATGCTATAATGAAAAACCTGCTTTTTTTCTTCGTATGGGTTGGAATCCAGAATAATCTTTACAAAACTAGTGCTTTCTTTAAATGTATTATATAATTCAATTCTTATTGAATTGTTTCAGATTTGTTTTGAGGGCACCATACTTCTTCCTTTCAGTTACACTGCAGGCTTCTTGAGATGCTGTTATATTCAGTTTTTCAAGTTTAATGCTCTGCCCATTCCAATTAAAATGTCAGCCTATCCTGCTATCAAATCCAGTTTCTTTGTTTTATTTAAAAATGAAATTAAGTATTGCTACATTTGAAGGGCCAGGGGCCTTTCAGTTTTATTACATTCTCTTGTCATTAAGAGGGGCTAAGCATAAAGTACCTTTGGTTTAGAAAGTTTCTACATTCAGAATCCTCTTTGCTGCATAGTTGGTGACATTTTTCTTGTCAGTACATAGGTATTTTTGTAGGAGTTCAAATTATTTCCCTTACGTTCATTGTTTTGCTGGCATTGTGGCTTTGTTAGAAATAAATGAAGCGATTTTGACTGCCAGCTTTTGAGACAGTAAATGTCATATTCTTTGTTTACACTTCTTTTGAACTACAAGGATCTCTATTTTATGAGGTAACAGTGTAACAGAGGTGTATATTATGTTTCTGCACTAATTAATACATTTCTGAATTACACACATAAAGGCCATTTACTTCACTTCTGCATAATGAAAAAAAGGAGAATGAATGTATAGTTTTTGAACACTAATTTTCATTTGATTTGGTCCTTTGTTACATTTTTGTTTATGTAATGTGGAGTAGGTTCAGTATGTTAAGGAGGGATTTTTTATTTTTTTATTTTATTTTAATCCCCCCCCCTTTGCTTTTCAGTAAATTTAACCACTGGCAGGTCAGATACACAGCTAATTGTTAACAGTTAAAGGGAAACATATTTCCCCACTATTAATTCCTTGCATAGAATGGCATGTCAATTATTCTTCAGCAGTGAGTGGCCACAGAGCCTTTCTGAAGGCAGGCGAAGTTTATTTCTTGCTGGATGTTGCTAGGATAAAGTTGTGAGACAGTGGATTTAGTTGGTTGTTCTGTTTGGGTCAACAGTCTGAAGGGCATATGGAAGCCAGCAACTCATTTATTACCCAGGTGAGGGTTATGTTCTTGCATGCCTCACATAATGTGTGCATGGAACTGTGCCTGTGGGTAATTTTATGAATTTCCACTGCTGTTTTACTCAGTATTCCCCATCTTATAAACTAGTTTGTGTGTGTGTTAAAATGGGAAAAAATGTGGCATACACTTGTGACTTGTTTGGGGACGTCATACATGTAGTTTACATCTTGACGAATTCCATATCCAGTCCTACTTGCGTGGATATTGGATCGGTAAATTTATGTGTGTATGTATGTATGTATGTATGTATGTATGTATGTACATACTAGTTTTAGTTCAGTACTAAACTGTGAGAAGTGTGTATTTAAAAAATTTGGTTGCCAGCTGCGATTTCAAAATTTTTTAAATTTGGCTGCATTGTACTATGATGTTCCAAAATGTTGCATAATTATTTTGCTTTGTGAAGTTCCTCAGATTTTAAGTGTCTTATCTTATTCTGTTGTGATCCTTTTTCACCCCATTATTAAGCATTACACAGCTGTTTTTATCAACCTATCTTGTCTCAAATTATTAATTTCATTGTGCCAACTGTATATAATGTGGTTGTGTGACATTTGATCTTAGTGCTGCCTTACCCACAATCTACTTTTATGGAGGTAATATAAGTATTTTTCTCCTGAAAAAGGGGATGTTGTCGGATGCATATGGTTTCTGTCAGGTGACTGCAAGTCCTCCAAGTACTCTGATTTGCTGATCTGTGCTGCCACATCATGTATGAGCAAATATTTCAAATTATTTGCATGAGATGTACTGGCACAGATGGACAGTTGGTGAGCGCTGTGTTAGACTAGTATGCTAGAAAGGATACAAGGTAGTGGAATGACTGCCTGGGTTTTCAGTATTGCTGGCTGTTTCATAGAACTAAAGGTGGCAGGTGGAAATTACAAGATTTGAGGTTTTTAGAGTGACAAAGTCAAGTCTTCTGTGATAGGACACTTTGTTGATTGGTAAGTAGTTACTGACATTTCAGAGGAGCTTGCTTCCTCCATCTTCAGGGTCTAGGCAGTTGAGGGTCAACAGATCCAGCAGAAAATGCTGAAGATGGAGGCGGCAGTTTCCACTGAAACTGGTAATTATTTACTAATAGATACAGCATCTTATCTTAAAAGACTTGAATCTGACAGGTGGATCTTTGGTAAAAAGTGACCAGTTGACCATGCCATTTGTATAATCATCACAGCTGCTGGTGGTAAGAGAACTGGTGGATTGATCTGTGAAACTTTAGCCTGAGATGTAGGAAAATTGCCATTTTCTGTTACGTCTGTCTAATATGCACCCTCTTCTGTTACAGTCGATGATGAAGTAGTAAGCTTCCTGTCAGAATGTCTGTACTGTAATTGTTAGAAGTCATTGTTTTAGTTACACATGGGGTTGGTCAGAACCAGTCTAAAAAATGAATAACAATGTGATTGAAGTGTGCAGTTGTATTGCAGCTGAAGTAAACATATGCACAATGTTTTTGAAGCTTTATTTTATAGTAGCTTGTTATGCCTGTATGGAATCTAATTGTCCCCTTAATGTTGTAATAAAATTAGTCTGCATTGTTGGCTGCAAGTCTCTGTTCTGGTATAGTTTGGCGTGTATTTGTGTCAGTAGGTGGCTCCATGTTTATCAGTAGTGCTGACGTGCATTGTTACGTGTCAGTTATTAAAATACAAATTTAGTAATTAACTTTACATACAATCATGTAACTGTCACAGATGTTGTGTAGAATTACGTTTAGAAGTATAGTAACTTTACTAATTCAGATATATTACATTAATATTTGGTGATATGCTACAGCATACAAACACCATTTTTCCTGTGTTTTATAAAAAAAATTACTGTAGACTGGATGACATAGCTTGACACGACATAAAGTTTGGAGAACCATGAAATAATTTATTACCTATGGTTCAGATATCTTCATGGGCCAGATTTGGCCCATAGGCCATGGTTTGGATAGCTCTTATGTAAACAAATAGTTTCTGTCTTGGACTACAGTTAAAGTCCATTCCTGGAACTGATAATGTAGCTGTACAGTTGGCATCATATTTTCACTAATTTGTAATTTTCTTGCATTTTTCTGTATGTGGCTTTTCTCTTCTTCCATTAATTACACTTACGTATACCAGATATCTCTTAAGCAGACACTAGTTGGCTAATTTGAAGAAAAATGTGGACTAATGTTTGATTTCAGACTTCTGCCATGGTGTAAATGAGATCTGCGCTCTTTTGGGATTTTACGCAGCGTAGAGTGGTAGTTTCTTACCAACATTTCGGGGCAACCCTTGAAGATGGGACCAATAGGTTGTCCCAAAACAATGGTAAAAAACTACCATTCTGCTCTGTGTAAAATCTCAAAAGAGCACAGATCTCACGGACTAATGTTGATGTTACTGACTTTTCTGTGACAGTGGACCACAGGCTTCCATATTCTCTAGTTGCAGGTGTGCAGATCAGATATGCCTTTTTGAGTCATGGTATCAGCATCAGTTTTCTTTGTATGTTGTAGGCACAAATACTCATGTAAACTGTACAGTTATGTTAATCAGCTGTGTGTTTCAAAGTTGTGCTGCATTGGTGAGGCTAGAATTTGGAGGGAACCAGATATTTATTTTTTGTGATTTGTTGTGCATTGAAATTCTGATTTAACAGTTTTGTATTTGAATGTTACTGTTAACAAACAAAGAACATACAAATGTTTTTGTTTCTTAGGGTATGCAACCTGCTTATTTAAAATATGAATTATGTTAGCCCTTGAATGGCTTTTTTCAAGACCTGGCACCTTTCATATGATGTCCAGAATCCCTGAGCTTTAACATGGATTGCATTCGTCTTAGCATGGATTCAGAGATCAGTGGTGTGCTTTGGTTGGGGAGATATGTATTTCTCAAGTTTGTGCTGTGGTGGATACTGAGTGACTAAACCACCACATTAATTCCAGCAGTGTTTGCACTGAGTGTGAGAGCAAAGTTCTGTGATAGGATTATGCTGGTGAGCCCATATTATTAACAAAATCAAGCATATAATAATAAATATCTTAGAACAGGAATGCACAAATCCCAGGTGCCAGGTCACCTGGGTGACTAAATTTTGTTCCATGATGCCTGATATTTGTGGGTCCTCGATGTGGAACTTTCTTCATGTTACCCTTCTGGCACCTAGAATTTTGAGGTGTCTGTTAGATTTTTTGAAAATTTGTGTACTCCATCTAAGAATTGTACACAGGACCAAGACCTATTTGAAAATATTTACATGATATCCCCCTCCCCCAATATTGGATCGAAAGTAGTGATGAAAAGGGGTAGCAGCGTGCATGCAAGTAAATATGGTGTCTGATGTGTCTCCAATGTTGTTATGAACAGGTTTAGGCAAACCACTGAGAGTCTTCAAACTAGAATTCCCATAGATTTGATGGTGTCAGGAGAATCTAAGTTGCAGTTGTAAATTTAATGACCATGCTGTTTTCTCACTGAGAGCCCATAGTAGATGTTTTAATGTTGTAATTCACATGCTGATAGCTCGACACAGTAAGCATTAAATTGCATAGTTCGCAATTGGATTAAATTGCATATTTGTATCTTCAGACATTGTACAAGACACAGACCCAGGAGCTGCGAGAAGAGTTGGACGAGAAGATAAGAGCCATACAAGAACTGGAGGAGGAGCGGGGCTCGCTAGCACACCAGCTGCAAATTGCACTTGCACGGGCTGATAGTGAGGCCCTGGCACGCTCAATTGCTGAAGAGACGGTGGCGGACCTTGAGAAGGAGAAGACAATGAAGGAGCTGGAACACAAGGACTTGTTGATCAAACATCGCTCGGAACTAGCAAACAAGGAGATGGTGCTGAACTCTGTGAGTGTGGGGAGGGAGGGGGGGACATGCCACTGTGCTAATGGAATGACAGGTGTCTAAGGGTTGATTCTGTAATGTAAGATAGGATGTTCTACCAATGATGCTATGATTTTGCAGTGATAGATTGTATCTTCTCATTTAGAGTGTAGATTTTTGTGTATACATTTTTGAGGTTATATATCAGGACTCCAGAATCTATATTCTAATAATGTCCTCTTTGCTGTGCAGAATCATATCATGATTGGTAGAACATCATGTCCTACATTATGTGTACATTAAAAACATCTTGACCTCTTCAACAGAATTTGTACACCAAGGACAGCATTGTATCCTACACTGTAGCCATACTTGGTCCATTCACAAACTTTGACTACTATTGCTTTCTGTGGTGTTTGGAAATATAAACATTCTTAAAGGACAATGCCATAGTGAATGGTGTACAGACATTTTATATCTCCATAATTGGGGGTTTTCGTGGTTATTGTAATGTACACAAGTATCCTTCTGGAATTGTATTTTTACAGCTTTGTAGTTTATGTCTGTAAAATTCATATTTTGTAGGATATGTTTTTTATATAAGAATTTTAATAGTTGTCTGTATCTTCTGTATATTTGAAATGTTTGGTACAGGTACAAATTCTATGCAGTTAGCCAGCAATATTTCCATATCACATACTATCCTTCTGAGGAGGATGAGGTTGACCGCGGTATGTCGGACGAGCTGTGTGAGGAAATAAATATTGCCAATGCTTGTACCTGTACAATGGATGGTGGTGTTTTTTAATATTTTGATAATACTGATGACATTGTTTGTTGCAAGGCATTCAGTCTTAGTATCTGCAAATGTAGCAGTGGTTGAAGACGCAGTGTTCTTGCAAACAGTAAATCTTCTTTACTTAATTTACATGTTATTAAAGGAATTGCCTGTGGTTTATTTTCAGATGAAAGAAAGGGAGCTAGATTATAAGAAGTGCATGGATCAGCTGCTTAAGGACAAGGAAGATGCAAATCGTCAGTTGAAAATGATGCAGGAAGGTGAGGAATTGGGCAGCATGTATCGTACTCATTTGCATCATCTTCTGGGTCACTGTGTCGAAGAATAAGTCTCCCCAGTGTTTTTGAGGAACATTGATAATGTTTTTTATTTCTCTGCAAGGTGCTTCATCCTGAAGATGTCACACTGAACAGCAGTCATTATCAAAAACTAAACAGATTCTTTAAATTCTGATGCTAGTAAATATTCTGCTGAAGTTTTATGTGACATGTAGTTCTGCACAGTTATGTAATAAGTCTAAATTTGGTCCTACAGTCCTCTGTGTGTTTTAATATACAAATGGCTTTCATGTTGTGCAGATGTTGCAACAGCAAACAGCAACAATGAGGAGCTTGAGAAACTGAAGAAGCAATTAAAACAGGAACAGTTACTGAAGATGCAGGCTGTGAATAAGTTGGCAGAAATCATGAACCGTAAGGACATGAGCAACACTGGCCGTAAGAACAAGGTGTCATCAGCAGATCTAAGGAAACGTGAGAAGGAGTGCCGCAAGCTACAGCAGGAGCTGACACAGGTGTGAATCATAAGTTATTCCATCATGAAATTTATTTGAGGGATTAGGTATCCTGTCTCATGTAACATTTAGAGAAACATTTTAGGTGTTGAGAAGAGCATGTGTAACAAGTTCACACTGGCCTCTTTACATTTTTCTGTTACAGATTCTCTAATCTTAAGTAGCATGATTTCCATTAGTGTTTTGAATTTTGTTTGCAGGTTTGGTAACAGTTGTAGCAGCTCACATTTATTCTTCAGGTTGTAGTCTGGTTATCTTGCAGTTTACCAAATAGAATGCTTCATTTCTCTCATGTGTAAAAGATGCATCATTTGCATATTTACAGACATTAAAACTAAAATGATGCATTGAGAATGTGAAACTGCTTCTTAAAAGAATGGAATGTAAGGATATGAAGTGATTCATGTGGCTCAGGATAGGATTCACTGGCAGATTCTTGGAAAGCTGCATCACAGTTTTATTTGCAAGGACTCTTGTTAATTGGACATAGCAAGTTTAGTTAATACTTATTGCTGTTCTTTTTTCTGCAGGCAATGCAACTGTTGCAGTCTCTTGATATTATATTTCATTATAACTGGTCACTGTGCTGTTGAACATAATTGCTACAGCTGTATCTCCAACTTCACTTGCCATGCATTACATTACTGCAACAGAGTATGTGGTCTGTCTTGCTAGATGTTGCATTTTTTCAGTACTGAGATAAGACAAGATCACAGACCCCACAATGCCAGGAGGTTTAAACTCCTGTATTTTCAGAAAATAAGTTGTTATGGTGATGAACAACCCTATAGTATCAGAAAATTAAAATCCCATATTTTCAGGTAGTAAAACGTTTATGACCTATTGAAGCAAGTGCTGTTTACAAAAAAAGAGTTACAATTGGAAGCATAGTTGCTAGAGTTTTGAGAAATTATTTCTGTGGGACTGAACAATTATGCCTGTGTGACAGGAGAGGGAGAAGTACAGCCAGATGGTTGCCAGATGGCAGAAGGAACAGCAGGAATTTCAAGCTCAGGCACAGGAAGATAATATGGCACGTTTGAGACTGCAGATGGAGCTGGACTGTAAGGAATCCGAGATAGAGCAACTGCAAATCAAACTACTTTCACTTAACAGTGAAACTGCTTCCCTTAGTAGTGGTGGTGCTGAAAATGATGATGAGCTCATGGGACAAGGTGAGGGGTGTTGAATTCCAGTCAGAAAGAAGAGTTTATGGGGCAGGATTTTGTATTCCAGGAGTAGGTTGAAGATGTCCATCTTCCTGTGAGACCCATAAAAATTATGGACATTTAGTTATCATGTTTATTCAAACATATAACAAAGTCCAGTGATCGGAAATTTAAAAATTAAACTACTGAGCAAGTTTGTGTAGTGGTAGTGGCAATCCGATCTGGACTTCTGTTTGGTGTGTGTCCATTTTGAGAGTCAATTTTGAGCTACTAGATATCGTGACATTTTTTGGTTTCACTCACAGGTGAATTACAGGGCAGTACCATCAGATAAATCATGAGTACATTTTTCTAAATTCTTAATTACTTACCATGCATGAACATCTCTTATTCAGTGCCGTATAACTGGTGTAGATGAAACGGTATTATTAAGTAAGTGTAGAATATGTCAGTAAAACTGAAAGTCTTTTACCCAGTTCTTACCACCTTCATGAATCACAGTGTCGCATGAAGTACGTAGTAAGCATCCACAGACAGGCAGTTATGTGATGAAGGGATGTGCTACAAATTATTCTGTATTGGTGACACTAGAATTAAACTTCAGCTGAAAGTACACAGTGATGACAAGCAGGGCTTGACAATTGTGACTCATGCATTATATATTATGAGCCATACTGTGGCTGTGACTATAAGGATGAGTCTTGGCTCTGTATGAGATTTGTTGACCCTAATGGTAGGAATACTGATGATTTTGTCACTAGAAGGAAGATGATATTCACTGTGAGATTTGAGGTTGTTACAGTGGTGTTGCTGAGGATTCAAGTCTTTGGGGATGTGATGCTGAGTTGTTGCGTGAGTGGTAAGCAGTGTGCATCTTCATGGACTGCTTAACCCTTGAAGGCAAAGGCACCATGGTCCTTCAGAATGTTTGGAGCCGCTCATCCAACGATACAGTGTCAGATCCCAGAAGACCTGAATTCTCATGATACTGTTTGGTATGTGTTTTGCAGACTCAAGGCTTGAGGGCTGGCTCTCCGTGCCTAATAAGCAGAATATTCGGCGGCATGGCTGGAAGAAGCAGTATGTTGTTGTGTCGTCAAAGAAGATCATCTTTTATAACTCAGAGAGTGACAAGCAAAACACAGACCCTGTTCTCATTCTAGACCTCAAGTGAGTCTTCATGATATGCCATTACACTGTGTCCTTGCCCTCATGTTATATCTGTTCACCCAGCCTGCTTATGTCTGTTGCAGCAAAGTGTTCCATGTGCGATCTGTTACGCAAGGTGATGTGATTAGAGCAGATGCCAAAGATATTCCAAGGATATTCCAGGTGAGAGGCATTGAGAAAGCATTAAGATGCTATAAAAAAAAACAAAAAGGCAGTAAAAAAGTGGAAGTGACTAGGGAACGGATATCTTGGAAAAGAAAACACCTTTTTGCAGCTGTTTAACTTCATGAAATCAATATATGTTCAAGTTCCTGTGATTGTTCCTTATATGGAGGGAGTCATGTTAACAAAAGAATTTATTTCCACATTTTTATGTGAATAAACATTTTGGGTTATAAATAAAAAGTTGAATAGTGTACATCCTACAGAATGGACAAATGAATATTTCACATGCCTGCAGAGCCTGTTCTCAGTACATCAAGCTGAGTGACACATTGTCAGTAAGGACTCGTCTTTGTTTTTTCATGGGGATAATGCACTCTGGTATTCAGCAGTTTAAGTATAGGAAGAGCATAAATGACTCTTGTTGACGGATGGAGAATCACGTGTGTGTGATTCACAGACTCATTTTTCTAATTGAACTGTAACAAAGTGGTTGAAACTGTTTACATGAAGAGAAAAAATGAAAATTAGTTCCAGTTTTAATTTAAGTCAGTTATGTCAGTGAATTTAAGGATATGATTTATTCAGATGATAAAGTTCTTTCTTAACTAAATTCATCAACTTTATGGATTTTTTCCATCGTCAAATGTATTAACCCTTCGGTGCTGAAAGATAACTCTAGTTGATGCGCAGTGTGATGCTGAAGAAACTGAACATCACCTGAAGTCATTGCCCAAGAATGTGCAAAGTAATGGGCAGCTGTTTAACTCCCTGGTCTTTTGTACAGTACACTGGGCACTTAATTCCAGTGCCAGATGGTTAAAATTAATATAATTAATGCAACATACACCATTGTCAGAATTTTGTAGAATCAGTTCTTTCTTTTCATGTGTGTGGAAAATAACCTATTTGCACAAAATTTAAGTGGATGCAAGCATATTGTCAGTAGTAATTGGTGGGTCAGTTCTTCAAGACCTTCCAAGTTTTCCACCTTTGTGACATCTGTGCAAAGCATTTGTGCCTGCATACATACCAGTGTTTAAAATATACCAAAGTGAGGTGCTCCATTTTCTTCCTGTTGTCTAGTTGAGACTTGCAGTTTGCATGTGTGTTTCTTTCCTGGGTGGAGATCAGTTTCTTGGTCCTTGTGCATTCTTGTTTGTGATGTGTGATGTGGTGCCCCAGTTGTGGGGTGTCTTCTAGAGGACGTTGTCATGTGACAGTTCAAAGGGTTATGTTTGATTAATCATTTGAAGATTCAAACCCAGATTCCTCTGCTTCTGAGCTCACCGAACCTTGGTGAATAGCCTAATGTGTACAATATAATCTAAAATGAATGTGCTGTTATCAGGAATGCAGCTTAAATCAAATCTTAGATGGCTACAATTCTGTGTTGAGTACATTATGACACTTGCTTGTGTACATCATTAAATCATACTGGGTAAAGCACTGTGTTGCTATGCAGCCAATATACAGTAAAACACTCATGAAATGTTTCTGGAAAAATTCTACAAGTTTGGTTTATTAAGTGTGAAAATGTCTTAAAAAAAGGTAAGAGTGAAAATATTATTCTGTAATTCTGTGCTGAAATTTACATTCCCTTCACTAGAATATTATGCTTCATAAATCTTGCACTAAATGATTCATTTTCACCATCAAACACATTTGAAGTCCTGGCTTTTTTTTTAAATGATTTTGACACATTTCTTGAACACAAGATGGAATTCTTTTTACAAACACAGCTGGTAGCAGAAGAAACCATTCTTGCTAGCACTATTTCATAAATACTTATTCTACCTGACTATTGTCAGCTGTTCATTTACAGACTGAGTACTGTGTCTCGTAATTTAACCTCTAGGAGACAGATTAAATGCCAATTGTATCTCATAATGGCCCACATTTTTCTGGCTTAGCATGGACTTTTAAAGTGCTAGCAAGAAACGCACAGAGACCAGTGTGTGGAATGCTAGGCCATTTGCCACAGTAAATTTTAGAGACCAGCATATGGTCTTGCAGGACAATAAGGGTTAAGTTGACACAGAAATGCTAATTTCTTAAACTTTCTTTCTTTCTTTGTATTAAGAGAGTTTTAGGTAGCATCCACCATGTTTATATTTTCAGTTTTTCTTGGATTGAAAGCAACTAACATTTTATGCCAGTTTTTTAGGTAGTAGTATTGCTAATCATGTGTTAATTAATGGCTATGCACAATGAAAACTGTACACACACAACCAATTCAAAGTGAACATGAAAAGTATGTATATCACAGAGAATACTTCAAATTGTTGAAATTAAAATAAAGAGTTACTGTCACAATGCCCTCCATTAAACTCGTACTAATTCACACTGCAAATTACGCATGGATTATGACATGGAGTCACGGTGTGTGAAATGCACATGTGGAAATAGAAGGCAGCACAGTAAGAATGTGACATCATTTCCTTCCACACGTTGCCACTGAATTTCTTAAACTGTACATGTGGTCCATGGTGGCAATGACCTTGGAGATAGTCTTTACAAACTGAGACTGTTGTTTTGTCACTGTATGTTGCTAGCAAATTGTGTGAATGGGAAATTAAGATTTTGATATAGAAACATATTAAATGGGTTAAAAACTTGTTACATCATGAAATTTTCATGCTTGTAAGGTGGAAAATCCTTTAAAGCAGGAAACATATTAAACGGGCTGTGTATACTCGTATATTAATCTTCTAGAAACATTTTGGTACTAAATTTTTCAGACTTCTTAGGTGGTAAAACTTTTTAAGCAGGGATGTTTTAACCAGGTTTCACTGTACTGCCTTGTTGTTAATGAGGTCTTCATGTTGCCTGTTCCACCACCAATAGGAATTAAACTTCAACCGTCAATTGCTCAACTCCTTGGTAATCAACATTTTCCAGGATAATGTGGCCAGAGTGTGATGCAAACCCCTTGTGTTTGTCTTGTTCTGTGGTTAAGACTGTGTGAAACTTTGTGCTCATTGCACTTGTATGTTCATGGCTATAATGAAGTTTGCACCATTACCTATTGTGTTTTTTGCACCATAGTTGTTGGTATGTTCATCAGAGTCTGTGCTTTAGTCAGCAGCTTGATAGACTAGGGTAGGATGCAGAAAAAAAAAAGTGAATTCTGGCATTGAGCAACATCAGGTTCCTTTTTCTAAAACATTGCCTTGAGCAAGATCAGGTTCATTTTTATGAAACATTGCAGTGTGATTTAGTAAGTTCCTTGCGATATTTTTCAGCTCCTGTATGCAGGAGAGGGGGAGGCAAGGAGACCAGATGATGGGAGCCTGTCCCAGTTGGAATTGTCAACTCTGCGTGATGACAAACCTGGTACTATTGGGCTCAAAGGTCATGAGTTTGTACAGATCTCATACCACATGCCAGCAAACTGTGAGGTTTGTCCCAAACCACTGTGGCACATGTTCAGGCCACCCCCAGCTTTGGAATGCAGACGTAAGTTTACTTGATTACTGTACTGACAGTACTGATGCTTATAGTTTGAAGTGGGACAGTGATGTTGTCTACTCTGAATTGTTATCTGAAGCCTGTGCCCTGTGTCTCAGGATATTCCATCTGTTACCATGTTACTGGACTTTGTGTGTGATAAACATGCAAGCTAGAAAGAAAAACTAGTGGGGAAGTGTGAAAGAAAATGTGAGTTATATGTGAGTGAAAAAATCTGAGAGGTTGAGACAGGCCAAACATATAACATACATGGAAGAACAAGTCGTATTACGAAAATTTGTTTTGTAAAATATTACACAAAGAAACCAGTTATGGAAACAGGATGTAGATGAGTGATAATTTAAAAATGAACTGAAAGGACTGTATTGTGTAGACATGAAGTGCGAATAAGTTGGCTTAATATAGCATCTGGTGGTCTTGTGCGATGCATTTTTTTTGTAACATCTAAATAATTATCACATGGTCATGGAACATTCTGTAACATATAGTGAAAAGGACCAAGAAACACATCTCATAAATGACAAACTCAAAACTTTCTGTGGTTGTGAAGTAAAGCAGTGCAGCCCTGGAGAAAATCCATAGGTACAGCTCATGATTCTAAGTAGCTCAGAGATAAAGGAAGTTTATTTCTAGTGCAGATTCATTTTCTCTTTATTTTGGATAAAGTGCTAGTGTTAGGTATATGTTTCTATATCTGTCTCTCATCATGTTTATGTGGTGTTACAAGAGGTGTCTGTGTGGATTCTGTTCATTAAAGTTAGGTAATAAGAACAAAACACTCATAATCAGGATAGTACATGCTTGGATGGAAGGTAATATCCAGTATGTCACGTCTTGTCAGTGGAGGAGAAATATCTGAGGAGACTGTGGTGTATGTGTGGGAATTATATTAAAATTAATCTTAAAAGAATAGAGTGTCAGGATGTGTCCTGAATTATCTGGCTTAGGATAGGGTCCAGTGGTAGTGTCAGGATGTGAACTGAATTATCTGGCTCAGGATAGGGTCCAGTGGCAGACACATATGAACACAATAATTAACCGTCAGATTCCGTAAGAGTCGGAGAGACTTTCTTCACTAGCTAAGCAGCCATCGGTTTCGTCTGACAGCAGATTAAATCAGTATGATTATTGAATAGTTACTGAATATTTAATCTTCTGTCAGTTAGTAACTACCACCAGAACCTCCTAGCTTTCTTGCACCTTTAGAATGAAAAATGTGGCTTCAAACACAAATATTTGCGAACATTACTAACTCTAAACTTCTAAATTTTTTATTTTTTAAGGTCTGACCATTTCACTGAGAAGTGACTGAAATGTTACATTAATTTGAGAGTGACAAAGTGACAAAGAAAATTCTGAAGATAAGTAACTTTGAGTTTGAAGCTGTTTGTTCCAACAGACATAACATATAATAGTTTTTGTTGGTCATTTTTCACAGTAACAATCACTGCAAATTATGTTACCAGCATAATAGCTTTCCTTTTTTTAAAAAAAAAAGCTCTTTGTGCAGTTTAATTCGTTAAGGATACTTGTTCAAAATGTTTAATTTTCTGACAACCCTGGTAAAGATATATGCTATTTTGAAATGCTTGCAAAATATACATTACCACTGAAATGTCGAGTATTTTATTCTGATTATTATTTGTAGGGTGCAGAATTAAGGTACATCGAGATCACTTGGATCGCAAAGAGGACTCAATTGCACCATGCAAACTACACTATGATCCAAACTCTGCCAAAGAACTTCTCCTACTAGCAGCAACTGCAGATGACCAGAAGCAGTGGACCCAGAGGCTAGGCAAGAAAATACAGAAATGTGGCTACAAGGCCAACAGTGGAATGGATGGTGCCAGAGTGTCTCCAAGGTGACTGCATGATCCCATCAGGAATACTTAATAGCATGGGAAGCTGGCATCACTGGTCAGACAGTTTGCTATATTCACATTTTGCATGTTTGCAATTGGATGTTATAGTGCAAGCATGCATCTGCCATGTCTAATGAACTGCTGCCTTCAAGAATAGGAAGAAACGGCTTACACAGGATATTTAACTCCATCATGTCCCTTTGTGGCCACATTTAAGGTCACTTAACACATCTCGTATGTCATTGCACATGACAGCGCTAATGTGGAGATATTTAAATTGGCAGTGCTGTCAAGCTGTTATCACTGTTGAAATCCTGTTGGGAGTTGTCTTTTGTCTGATTAAAATACAACATTCTCAGAACATGATGTTTTAGAGACTGGGCTGTCTCTCTGTCCTCATAAAAAGGGGAGGGGGAAAATTCCTACTTATCAGGGCCCCAGTGAATAATGCAAATCTTTATCAGTAGACTTATGGACAATGATTAGTCTTATCTACTGGACTAATGATAAAGATTAGCCTTTTCTTTTGGGGCTGAACTGAGTAGGTCCCCCCCTCTTCCATTACTTGTGGACAGATACGTCCAGTCCCCTAAAATGGTGTGTTCATAAATGTTGTATTTTAATCAGACAGTAAACAAAGTCCAGTAATGATGATGGTGATGAAGATGATGACAGTTGTGATGATGATGAAGATGAGTGTGATACTAAAACTTTGGCATTAATTCAGTAAAATCTTCCTGGGCTGACAGTCACATCAGGTGATTCAAATCAGCTGATGTTTTAGAGACTGACGTGTCTCCTTCATTAGTGGTCTGGTATTTTTACCAAATCCTATTGCCATGAAAGCTGCAAGATTTGTCATTGTCATTAAATTTCAGGTTGATACTGTGAAGCTAACTGATGATAAAGATCGACTCTTTTATTGTCATTACAGGTTGGGAACTTTATTTGCATGTACCAGTCTCAAAGTTATCTTTCCAGCATCTCCTCGAACTTCCTACTACCTTCGCCTCATAGATTTAGAATTCTATACTAATGACCATACGTAGAGAGGTGGTGAGATATGGATTAATTTTATGCACTCCCATGTTAACTGGTTGCATGGCACTGTGACATGGGACATCCTAAAGTTGTGGATGGAGGAGACAGCCTCCAGGTGTGGGGGAGTACCTGCAGGTACAGTGGAAGAAATCCACTGTATTAAGAACTCATAACAGTGTGAACAGTTGACATTGTGACAGAAACCTATAGATGTATAAATTACAACAACAGACAGCATAAGTACCATTATCTCCCTTGAACTGGTGAAAATGCAAGAGTGGATAAGGTAATTAGTAGTTATTCTGTAATAAGTAAACTACATATGAACAGAATTTTGAAATTTGAAACTGGTATTGGAAGTTGGAAAAATTTAATGTTCTTCTGTCAAATATTGCGAACATGATGCTGGGGAACATTGTCTGCATGGTACTAAGCATCAAACAGTTTGTAGTTGTGTGTTCTGGTACCAGGTTACTGTTTACCATTGAACTTCTTAATAGTTATGTTTAACATTTTTTCTCCATTTGTGCATATTTTCTTAAAGACTTGTATAATAACAGAAATATGTTGCAACTTATAACACTGCTGAAACACAGAACGTAGGTAAACACATTCTCTCAATTAATTATTTATTTATTCCAAGAAATGCACTACACTATTTTAGTGTTTTCTTGTCCCTACATATGTTTCGGCACTTATAGTGCCATCTTCAGGGGTGTCGTCGGGAGTTCATGATCTTCATAATCTTCAATGCATCAAATTCACTTTCACAACTTATACTTATTGTAAATGACTTACAATGAGTGTAAGTTGTGAAAGTGAATTTGATGCATTGACGATTATGAAGATCATGAACTCTTGACGACACCCCTGAAGATGGCACTGTAAGTGCCGAAACATATGTAGGGACAAGAAAACACTAAAATAGTGTAGTGCATTTGTTGGAATAAATAAATAATTAATTAATTACTGAAATGCACGGTACAGATAATATAACATTCTCTCAATGTTGTGAGCACATTTGCATGTGCCGGGAAATGTTATAGTAACATGTCATTAATTCAAAGTGCCTAGAGCTGAAAAACTGGGTTTCGAATTACGCAGTTTTGAAGTACCCGAGTCCTTCAGTATATGCTTAGCTGTTAATGTGGTTTATTGGAAGTCCTGCTGTTATGTTGTAAGTTGTGATTTTTTTGCTTAATCAAGTAACCAGAAGATCCCCTTAAGTATTTATTTTTTAAATGCATGCTGTATAATTGAATACAGTTTACATCCCAACGCAAGCCAGCAAACATTTTGTGTCTGTCAAACCTTGATATTAATTAATTTTTTTTAATAAGTGCAGTTGTTTGAGAGTGTTCTAGTACAATTTTGACACAAAATCTTGACGTCCATGGCTTTGACAATTCTGTCATTGGCATCCTTTAATTATAACCGAGTCCAGCACTGACAGTGCCATTAACACACCTTTATGAGCTGGTTGCCCTCGAACTAACTGCATTTCCTCCCTCTTCTGTTCCTCCGCCACCTCATCACTTGCATCATGCTTGCAGGTAGGGCCAGTTAGTTGTCATTTTCGTCATTTTCTTAGTACTGACTGCACTTTTAACTTAAGGAAATGTCTTTCATTATGGTGTTCTCTTATGTTTACTCATTTCACCCCACTGGATGGACTAGCAAATGAATAATATACAGAAGATGCTATGGCACTTCTGAATGCACAAAAGATATGATTTCTGAACCTTACTTTCACAGCAATCCACAGCACATGCAGTGGTTACTTTTGTATGAGCAGCATTATGGTGTTACTAGTACATTAACACACTTCTCATAATGTCAGTAGTAGCTTTTCCTCTCTCCAGTCCATAACAGGAAGCAATAGACTCCACACTCCAGTGTGACCATCACAGACATAACTGAAATTCAGTTAGGTAGGCGTACATTCAGCGCACATATTCATACAACTGAATCTTGGTTTCCTCTGTGAAGTTCACACTGGAGTGTGAAGTCTATAATTTCCTATCATGTACAGTACCTACCACTAGCCAAATATTTTCTGCTGCTCAAGATCAACTGCTTTCACAATTCTGAGGAGTTAAAGGGGTGTGCAGTTATTAAAAAGAAATGAATGTTTATACAAATTGCCCAGAAAATAATATAGTATTTCAAATTATTGAACTTTTTGTAATCAGGGGACTGTAATATAGCTTTGAATTACAAATTAACTGTATTTTGTATTAACCACATTAAAAAGTGCACAGAACCTATTTTTAAAGCTGGGGAATGTTGCATGCTCCAAATTGTGTGGTATTATTTGAATTAATGACATTTTGCTGTACAACTGTGGATTTACTGCTGCTTTTCCCACTGTAGTGTGTTGTTACTTTGTGATTAGAGAAAATTTGAGATTGGTAGACATGACTTAAATGGTAAATGCATGGGGAGTCCTTACGAGGCCTTCATGTGGGATATGAAGTGCATGTTAAAGGTTGTGTAAATAACCTGTGTGTGTGTACACATTCTGTAAAAGGCATAGGAGTAATGGGTAATTTTGTTACCGTGTGAATTTTTCTTTCAGCCGAGCTAGTACCTTTGACAGAGTTATTCAAACTGAAATGTTCACTATATCCAGCACCATTTGGTCTTGTTCGCACACAAGTAGGAGAGTTGTCTGTCCTGCCATTCTCTGTGGATACTTAACTAACTTTATTCTGATTATTTGTCTTGTTGAAGGTTTTGCATAAATGTGGACTAGGAGGAGGTGAGGGGAAGTAGTAGCAACATGTAGGCAGTTTAAGTCCTGTAAGTCCTAACCATTCTGAGGCACTTTTCTCTATACCAGTGGTCTTCAAACTCGTAATATCTGTGGAACCCTTGTGACTAAACCGGAATTTTTTGCAGAACTTTTGTGTAGTAAACATGTTCTTTTTGGGTGCAAGAATGAAATATAACCTTTTAAAACATAAACTTTCATTTAAAAAAAATATTTATGCACATTTATGAAAAACAAAATTTTGTTATTGGTGATTTACACTGAAAATAAACCCATCACTGATTATGCACAGAGGTAGGAGGAAAGTAAAAAATGAAACTAGAAATTATGAGAATCATATTCATCAATTTCAGTATAAAGGAAATTTGCTTACAGAATCCCTGAAAGTTGACCATCAAACTGTATGGTTCTGTGGAACAGTTTGAATACCACGTTGTGTACCAAGCCAGGCAATGAACTGATGTGCCTTGCCTCTCTACTTGTTGACCGATCAACTTCATTCATCCAGCTTCACAATGTCTGTAGAGTGGTGAATGGTGTGACCATGCCAGGCCATTCTTATTCATGGAGAAAGAATATTTTGAGCATTCTTATTTGTATTTTGTGTTTTACCTCAGCAGCTACCCTCTCATACATATGCTGAAATGGTAGGTGATGAAGGCTGTTATTTCTTATGTCTTTTTCTCTCTCCATGCTCCTAATGAGTCAAGATGAGAGAATGCTGTGCTGCCAGAAGTGCTCATTCAACTCATGAAGAATAGAATTAGTGGCTGAGCTACGTTGTCAAATGTATGCTTATGCAAATCCACAAAGGAAAGTACTTTTCACAATGGAAATTCTTTGTTCTTCGTACTGACAGATATTGCGTATACTTTATGTAATTAAATTAATGGCCCATAAGAAAGTGCTTGCTAAAATGGACTGCTCATTATAGGCCATGGTTATTACATCAGACTTCTACTGAATACAGAATAAGCAGTTTTGGACACCCAACAATTTTGGTCCTTTTGGTTAGGGTTGGGTAGAGGCTAACAACTCCTTATCATATAAAGCAGCATGCTGTTTCTGCAGAATGTTACATGGAGCCTGAGACAGGGATGGATTCTTCTCTATCATAACCTAAACTAGACCATGGTGGAAGCCTGAAATCTTGCATCCAGAAGTTTGTTTTGGTGAATCCCAGATGTTGAACCTTACTGTTGCCCATACAGAATAGCCACATATAGTATGGAGCAACAGTACCATAAGGCATGAACTGATAAGGTTTCCTTTGAGGACATAAAATATACCACAATGGAAGCAATGCCTTTAACTTAATGGTGAATCTGGCGTCTTGAGAAGCATCACTCGTAGGTCAAGTGACAATTTCACTTTACCCCACCCATTCTCTGAGAAGCCAAACTCTAAGTAAATCAGTAAATCATTAAGCTTTTATCTTATTGCTCGAGCCAAGCAATCTGTTCCACTATTCCTTGGCCGTCGAGTCAATAGTCTAGTCACTGTACCAGCTGCACTCTATAAACTGAAGGATCTGGGTGTTTCAACCAAAGTTGTCATTTGTGTTCAGGTTCAGAGTGTTGTACATACACTTCATTTCTAGTGACTGTAAGGTTTGCAAATGTCTCCTTCATGATGTATGGCTTACAGCTTGCCATAACTTTACAAAGCTCCAGACAGTCATGTGTTAAGAAAGGCATAGATCTGTAACTGATGTTGAGTTGAGCTGCAGTTTCTGCGATTGTAATGTGTCTCTTCATGAGATCAGTGTATCGACATTTGTAATTATATCGTCTCTTTCTTATGTGCCGGGGGGATCATAAATATTCATTAGACTTTTTTATTTAAACCTTTCAACCCTCATATAAAGTATTTTCTTTTACACTGTAAAGCCATTAGAATACTGAACTAACATTTATTGTTAAGTTTTTGCCTCTCTTTCCTTCTTCCTGCCTTACTTGATATTTTTTCATTCTCTCTGTCTCTCTGCCTTTGTTTCTTTAGTCATACCTAACTAAAAACAGCTGGTAAAGATATGTACCTCAGGACTCATTTTATTTTCCTGTAAATAAGAAGCTAATAGTCTCTTTCCTGCATCTGCATATGTACCCATTGCACAAGTGCAAGATGCAGCATGTTTGTGTGTTGTTTGTTGCAGAGAATCGCAGCGGTCTAGTTTGAAGCCATATGTATCACAACAGCAGCGATCTGCAACTCTTCCAGCAAACTCGTCTGTCATGGGCAAGTGAAATGTGTATGTAGACTGATGTTTGGACCTGAATATTGTCGTGTGGTAGTTGGGGGATCAGTTTTATGCTGAATCCAAGCACACACATGTAGGAGTGGCAAAAGTTGGTGTAGATTGCTGAGAGTGTGCGTATTGGATGGTATATTTGGATAAATTTGTTTGGGACTGGTGCCAGGCACCAGTACTGAAATGCACAGAACAACTTGTGATTGTCCATCTAATGGTACTAGCCATACAACACCGTGCAGGATCTTAAATTCTAATGCAGAACTATTTTTGTAGGTTGCATATGATGGTACAAATGCTATAATTTAAATTAATTTGTAACGTCTTATCAGGATGCATAATAGGGGTTGGTTATGATGCCGTCATGACTGAAATGAAGCCAAAGTGTTGCTGTTGCTTCAGTGATAGTAATAACCCTGTTTGTTTCTTGCTCAGCGTTGCTCACCCCTAGTTCTCTGACATTCCTACTTTGTCATAGCTAAGCTGTTGCTTACTTTACAATAAAAACAGAAGAATCAGTACTCTTGCTCACTTAAGGATGCCTCATCCGACAACTTTCGTGCCAATTAACATAGTGAAGGAAGTTGAATCTTGAAGAATTTTTAAGTAGAGAAAACTAGGAACTGGTGCCAAAAGGCACTTTCAGTTGTAATAATTCTTCACAAATGTGAGTGCAAGAGCTTTCTGAGTGCTGTTTTACTTCATGACCATGGTAATAGTCAGTCAACCATGTGCTTTGTGCCTTTAACATAACCAGGGACATGAGTGAGAGATGGCATACGTCCATGCATAATTCTTGTAAGATTTTACCATCACGTTTGAGATGATTTTTCTTTTACCAGAGAAGATTATGATGCTGCTGCATTCAAGTCATACCATTTTATTTACAAGTGTATAATATTCATAATATAATAATATTGAAAGAGTACTATTTTGTAGATATTGTGCTGATCATGTGTGTGGGAGAGAATAATGTATACATGTCAATAAAAGCAAATGACTAAAACAAGCTCTTATGATGTCCCAATGGCATGATTAAAAACTGTTTCCTTTCTTTTTTTTATACACTTCTTTTCAGAATGTGTTGGTGTGTCATATGTTGGTAAATGGAAAAGAAATTCAAGTAACAGCTGAACTAATTCAAGTAAAAAGTGGTGATTGCAAGTCACATGAATATAAGATTCAGTGTAAATATACTTCCGTGTTTACCCCTCCTACCCATCCATTTTCCATGAAAATAGGCACTGTGATGATAAGGTGCATGTGCTTGGGATCAAACCAATTACATCTTAGAAGGTCTGAACTTTTGGTGCAAGAATATGATCTGTATTGAAGGAAACTATTGTTACTGTCATAAGAAACAAAGTGTTATTAAGACTACTGTTCCCATAAGAGCAGTAATATTAAAAATACTTAACCAAATTTTATTGAGAAACTTAAAAAATATGAATCCCCATTATATGTGCTTATTAACAGACTAAAAATCAATATAAATGGCACAGTTTAAGTTCATGTTTGATGACTGGACTCAGCTGTACTACAAGCATAACAGGGTAAGAAGTCATGTATGTTAGAAGGGTTACTTGTCATCATTTTATACTATCTAACTCCTTTCTTGTTCTCACAGTTTCATGTTTTTCATCAAGCTTTATATTTTGTGATCATGAATTTTTTTTTACATTGATTGGAAGTTTTCCAGCTAAGAAGACATACTTGTGGTCCATTAATTGAATTGGCATGTTCTCAACATACATCAGGAAGTATATTCCACTGAATTGCCCAGTTTATGTATGAATTGACATTAGAGCAAAATAAAGAAGGGGGAGGGGGGAAAGAATTTAGAAGTTACCATGTGTGTGTGTGTGTGTGTGTGTGTAAAAGAGACATTTCATGATACAGCTGTCTTTTCCTAGAAAATACATTTTAAATCGCTAACATTTTTTTTATATTTCAACAGTGAATTCCATATATTCTACTTTTGTGGCTGTGTTGCATATTTACAAGGGTTTTGGAATGAAATGTCAACATGCTTGTTTTGTACTGCATGTTAAGACCTTCAGGAATGTTTTAACACCCATCTGCCTCAATTTTAAGCATTTTTTTTGTTGTTTTTGGCATAAGCTGGGTGGTAATGACTAGGGCAGTAATACAATTTTAACTGGTCAGATGCTGGGATAAAATTTGAATTTCTGCTGACATGCCATGAATAATGTTTAACCCCTTTAATGCCAGTCTCCAAGGATGGGGTATACGAGAACTGTGCCATACATAAGGTGATGTTTGATAAAAATCTGTTAAAAGTTGATTACTGGGTGAAATAGAAAAATAATAGGTCTGTGTTTTATGCTGTTTTGATATTTCTTGATCTGACTGCTGCTGCATTCTTGTGGGCAAAATGCCATTTAGATACACATAATAAACAGTGGCCAGTGGTGTAGTGTGCAGGTGCATCTGTGTTTGACCAGCTGGCCAGCCACCTGCCTTTAGGAGGGTTAATGGTTACTAGGATGCTTATAACTTGCTGAGTTGTTGGACTAGGGAAATACAAGCTAAAACAGAAGTTTGTTACATGCTTTTTATAAATTTTATTTTATAAAGGAAATTTAGCTATCCAGAATGAATGTTTGAGCTGTGTAATTACTTTCAGACTTTGCTTTTGAGGGATTTCATCATGAGAGAATTTTGCAGCATTTCTTGCATGCAGAAAAAGTTTTTGTGTATCTGCATAAACATATTAGTACCTGGATGATATAAACTGTAAATGATTAAACTTGATTTTGACTCCTGTCAAAGGCCAAAGGAAAACTTATGTCAGATTTTCTGAATTTTTGGATACAGAATTTGTCCACAGGACTTTGGATATCCTGGTCATACATGTTAAGGCTGAGGTGATTCTGAAATGCCTTACCTGGTATTAGCCTGGTGTTGAGATAAGAATATATTTGGTTTCGGCATTGTTCAGCTTAGTGCACAATCTAGCCCGTTTGTGAACAAATTGTGGCAGTCTTTTATCTGTAGTTTTTGATTATTGCTGTTAATTTAAACATGCAACAAAATAGTCTTTTCTCCGATCTAAAGCTGCCAGTAGCTCGGATGGGACTCATTATAGGAGTGGTGGAATTTCACTGTTCTTATGTTACAAAATTTTAAATTCTGATTCATTTATCCTTTTAAAATCTTCTGCAGAAATATCAGTAGCAGGCATTGCAGACTGTGCATAGGAGTGACAGTGGGTGCAATAAGGGGCCACTGTGTTAGTAGAGTCCAACAGCCTTCTTCAGATTTTGCTGTTTCCATGCTGGCAGCTTGATGAACTCTGCGTGATCCATCTTGAATACTGCTTTGAAGTCCTCTTCTGACAGATGCAGCTGTTGGAATAAGGATTATTGTCAAAAATTATTAAAAAATGTGTTCATTACGTCTTTGGCTGTTTTATGTATCAACTGTTGAGGTTATATAGTATCTAATTAGGTTTGGTAGAACCATAAAGCTGTAGAGATGTGGGAGTAGTCATGGCCTGTTTGGAAGTACTCTACTGTCATGATATTTACCTAGAGGGCCCAAAGAAACCCACAGATGAGTCAGAGTACACATATTTTCAAAATGTTTTCTTTGCACATTTGAACTTATCTGTCATCTTAATTTTTCTTTATTATTGGTACAGACCAGTTTCTATATTTTATGTTTCCTGTTTCAGAAAGTACTAAAATTAATAGTGCAGACCAGCTCTGCCATTTCCCTGGCAGTTAGTCGTCAGCCTCTCATGGTGGAGACCTGGGTTCAATCTCAGGCCAGTCTGCGTGGGATTTATGGTTGACAAAGTGGCACTGGGGTAGGTTTTCCTCCGAGTGCTTCAATTTTCCCCTGTCAGTATCATTCCACCAATACTACATATTTATATTTGATTCATCTAAAGCTGATTCTATGTAATCATAATAATTGAGAGCAATGTTAAATAAAACACCTGTCTGTATTTCATAATTAGATTATAAAATACAGTCCATTGACAAGCCTGGTTTAGAATTATGGGTGTGCATTTTATTTTTGTTGAATTTTTATTAAGAGTTGTAAATTATAATTTAGTGTGTATTATGCCATACCAGTATTTGTATGATGAGCCATTTTTTTTGGAAATTAATAGTTCAATATTAGCTTTTTGCAAGGTTGGAGTTATGTTGGACTAATATGGATCAAAATTAAATTCCAGTGACAATTCTGGTATAGACACTGTACTAAATTTCTTCAAAATCTTTTTGGTAGTTTTCAAGGTGAAATATTAGGGTTTTTGGTTAGAAATGGCTTCATAATTGAGTGAAAATCTTATACAAGTTGTGCAAAGCTGGAACTGTGTTTTTGATTCCAGGAATTTCGGACTATGATTGTAATGCAAGCGTGATTGTTGGTATCTGTTGATGTTAAGAGATCTGGACAGCTTCTAGTTATTGTGTTTTGGTCAGTAAAAGTCTACAATTCTGTAGAGCTCTGATGATGGTATATCACGTTTACATCCATTCAGTTCTTCAACTTTGTGCATATTCCACTAAATAAAACAAAAAATGAATAAAAATATAATAATTGCAATAACTAAAACAACACTCGGGTGACACAAGCAAGACAGAGTTTGCCTACAAAATTTTGTGAATTTTGTACTTTTAAGTACTGGGCAATGGGCAAAGTCCAAAAATTGAATGGCTCAGTAGAAGTCCGGTCAGAATGCAACAGTAGACTTGAAGGTGATTAATCACACAGACAGTGTTTTAGGCATTTTGGTTACTTCACAGTGCTGTATTAACTGCTGAGATCATGTAATGTCAGATGTATGATGAGATAATTATGAATTATGTGGGAGGATACAGCAATACCATATTTTAAGGTGCTATTCTTCCCTTTGCCTGGAGGTACTAAGAGAAGCCATATAGAACACTGTGGTGAGACTACCTAGTGCCTGGCCAATATTCTGTAATAAAAGGTAAAGCAATCCCATGACAGGCCCTTAGGGTTCCAGGAGGTTGAGGCTCCCAGATTTATAAGACAATCGGCACATGAAGGTGGTAACGTCAGCCCTACGCACCGGCCTCCTTTACCCACCAGGAAATATTCCTGGTACTCATTTCTGTTAGCGGCTGAGTCGACCCCAGGGCCATAGTGCGACCAAAGAGATTATGACAACGAAAAATTCCAATGACACCATCGGGAATCGAACCCGCGACCTTCCGCTTGTAGCGCAGTGCATCAACCAACTGTGCCACCGCGTGCCCCCAATATTCTGTAGTAGTGTGGAAAAATAGATTAGAAGCAGTTAATATTTCATTAATAAATTTTTCATTGTAAAGTGAAGACAGTGTGGTCCTTACCTCTCTGTGAGTCTTGTCCACTTCTTCAGGCAGGTCATCAACTGAACTCTGCAACTTCTCCAGTGGGAACTTGGGGAAGTCACTAAAGCTCTTTGTACCATTAATCAGACGAGGGTCCAGTTCTAGGACGGGATTGCTTCCCTCCAGCTCACGACGCACATCCTCGAATGATTTGTTCTCCTGCACAAAATGGTACTGTTATAACTAGAGACAGCTTGAATTTTGAATCTGCCTCAGAATCACTCTCATTCATTCATATCTGATGTCCCAAATTTAGGGTACTTTGACCCAGCCATTATTTGTGATTTCAGTGCTAATGCAGTTTACAATTTCTGTACCAGTCCCAAGCTTTAATTTAGCCCCAGCCACTGTTTACAATTCCCTTGCTAGTTCCCAGGAACTATTTCAAGCCTAGACAGCATTTTGCAATTTATTTTCCTACTTCAAGACCTGGCTAGGCTACTACAGTATTTCCAATTTCTATACCAGTAGAAGGCTACAGTACAAAACCTGACTCCTCTGTAAGGTTGTTTCAGTGTCCAGTCACAGAATTATGCTATTAGTGATGTTCACTTGAACATTTAATGCTCTTAACATATGTATTGGTCCCTGTAAAACAAAACCTTTTTTGTGTAAAAAAAAAAATCTGCTAGAATGTTAATAGTTGGATGTTTCAGGAGGTCTGTAACCCATTTTCAGGCTTTTCTTCTAATAGCCCTGACCATGCACATCTGTTATGCCTAATGATGTTAATGTATTTAAGTTCCCCAAATGACCCACATTTGTATATTTTGACCACCTGTGATATTGTTTATACTTCACCAAAACTCATACCAGTGTTGTGGCATAACTTACATTCCACAGAGATGTGTCCCAGACTCCAAAGAAGCCAGTGAATGTAGGAGGTTCATAACCTTGCTTCACCTTCAAGATAGCTGTGTTGTCATCACGGTCTGAGGGATCTGTGGTCAGAATGTTAGTCACGGTAAAACTGAGTAAGAGCATTGCCCTAGTCTGCACTTAACTGCTTCAGATACCCATGCAACTGGCTGAATAGTGACTGTGGTGAAATATACTACTGAATGCATGTGCAGCATCTAGTGCAGTAGTAGTAGTAGTAGTAGTAATAGTAGTAATAGGGAGGAGGAGTTGGTACTCATCCTGATGGGGGAATGCAAAGAGCTGTTAGGTCCTCCTGTCCTGCATCTTACCATATGCCATTTTCTTGCATATATATTTATGTCATTCATCTTCTTAACTGGCTACCCCTTTTCAAACTGACTCATGCCCATAGTCACTGTACCATTCTGATCTGTGAATTTACCGTGTACATGTTCAGTGTGAGACATCTCTTCCCTCTTGCCAGCGTTATATTTTTCTCACCTTTGAACATCCTCTAACTGTATTCAACTGCACCTTCAACAGCAGGGTTCTTTCCTCTCCTCATGGTTTTTGTACATCAACTTCTGTGTATTTACAAGAAACTCAGAAATGAAGGCTGAATGGTCTCTTTTCACTGCTCCTGTATGGGAATGTAAATGCAGAGCCTACACCATAAGTCATGTACACCCATCTCGTGTCCTGTATGGGGCCCAGATGGCACAGGCACTTGGATGGTCATGCAGCCTGTGGTTTGAGTGTGCTGGTGTGTTATAGTACTGCTGACTGTGATGTAATCAACCCTGCAGAGCTGTATGCATCTGCATGGTATGCAGCGAGGAGCCATGGGAGAGGAATAAAGTTGCAGCTAGCTAATTGTGTGGCACTTTCCATTAGGTTTCTACTTGATAATAAAGTTCTAGAATTATAACTACTCTGATGTATTTCCTGAGATCAGGTTGTGATGGAGGTCGCCATGTTGGCCTAGAATGGAAGATTGTGATGTCTTCCTCTGTATCCCCTCAAGGGTGAGCTGATGCTGCCAGTTCCAGTGGGAACTTCATAATCACTCATACATGTCCAGTCCAATTACAAAGTCACACTAAAGTGTTGGCAGATAAAGTTAATGTGACTATGCTGGCTCTTCAATTCATGTGTCTGCTGACTCATTCTACACATTCAGCATTACACAATGCAGTTAGACCTTATAAGCATACCTGATATTAGCAAGTCACCTTATAATATGTTGGACTCACTTGGAGAGATGGGTTATGAGGTTGGGAGATGGAACTGGCTCACATTTTCCTACAGTGGTGGGTTTTGATGTCAGCAGTATTGAACCTTTTGCTTCAATATTGTAGTATTAGGTGAGGCTTTCCAAGATATTCACAGTGTTATGACAGTGTGGTCAGGCACTTCAATAATGAATGCAGAATCCAAGCACAGCAATTAAAATGTGTCTGAATTGCAGTGCCATTTTGAGTAGCCAGATCTGTCATATGTCCTTTTCTTGGAATATGCCACAAGGAAGGTCAATCAAAACCAACAGAGGATTGGGACACATCAATCTCTGGTCTGTACTGTTGCTATTATTCAGTGGGCAAAAACCTGCATACTATAAAGAAAAAACACAGAAGCTTTGTCACTAGAAAGAGGTTGATCTAGAAGTACATGATGAGAAAACGAAGCATATGTTCATATTTTGTAGGCAGAATGCAGGGCAGAATTATAAGAATAGCTAATAAGTTCTGGAAAATGTTGCGGCTTTCCAGTATTTATGAGTGATGGTAGGAAATAGAAATTGCATTCACAAATAAATTAAGAGCAGATGAATGTCGGGGACTGCTTACCATCATTCAGTCTAGAATACTTTTCCTCCCATATACTTTATGTAAAACATAAAGATTAAAATACACAAAACTACAATTTTACCTCTTATTCTGTATGCAGGTGAAATCTGCTCAGTGACATTAAGGGAAGAATACAGATGGAGGGTGTCTGAGAACAGGATGCTTCAGAGAATGTTCAGATCTTAGAGGAAGTGACAGAAGGCTGGAGAAAACTGCACACTGAAGAGGGTCATAATTCTTACTCTTGACCCTGTAATATTTGGACGATCAAATCAAGGATGATGAGATACATGAGGCATCAATAAGTGACGTGAGAAATGCAAACTGAATTTTGGTCAGAAAACCTGAAGGTAAAGGGACCACCTGAAAGATCTAGGTATAGATGGGAGGATAATATTCAAATAGATCTTAAAGAAAGAAGGTGGAAATGTGGAGACAGGATTCATTTCATACAGGATAGGGACCAATGGCAGGCTCTTTTTAACACAGTTCTTAGGAACATGGCAATGAAGTGTTGGGTTCAATAGAAGTAATTCTTGACTAGCTGAGCAACTGTTAGCATTTCAAGAGGGACTCTGGTCTATGGCATTAGTTACTTAAAATGCCTATCACCTATCATATACCTGCTGAAACCTTGCAAAAGGGCTGTGATGAGGCTGGCCAGATATTGTGTTGTCATAAGGGTACTTGCAGTCAGCAAAGCAGTTTCATTCTATATAACTATTCACAAGAAAGGATTTAGGCTACTGTGTGGCTAGTGACATTTATTGTTAGAAAAGACATCCTAACATTATGCAGATGGTTCAAAGACCTTTGAGTAGCTGATTTATAAGGTCCACAAACATATGGCAGTATTTAAGGATTAGAGAAACTGACATGCTTTCACCGTGATGTTAGAAACTGATGAGGCTCATAATTTTAATTTGTTAGCCTCATAAAGCAATACTTTCTGATGTTCAAAGGGCGGCATATTTTATAGCCCTAGACAGATCAATTTAGTATGCTTCGGTTTAGTAGCTGGTTTTTCTCCAAAGGCACAAACAGCTGGCAGAGCTGAGTTCTGTATGTTGTGGCTAAGAACTGGCTACTGGGGCTTGTTCTTGTGGTTTTCTTTAGACCCATGAGGCAGCTGATGGTATAACAACTTAATGGTAGACCACAACCACCCACCTATATTTCTTTCCCTTTTCTTTCCACCATTTTTGCTTTCACTTGATAAATCATGATTAATTAAACTAAGAAATAATGAAGACCCTGTGCTAATAATGCTTATATATTGTGTAATCACCTGTTTTGAGATATTCCATGGCCATCTATGACAGCCTGGTCACGTTCTTCCTTATTGGAGTTGTTTCCAATCCACAGGTAAAATACTGTCATAAACATCCAGCATCATTACATCATCAGGTATGATGGTCGGCTTGTGTGAAGTTCATAATCTCCTCCGCTTTGGAACAGAATTACAGTAATTTTATAAAAATGTACTGTGTGAAGAACTAGAATTTTGCTACTAGGCCTAAAGGCTATGCTATTAGATATTATTATGGGTGGTGGATCAGGAGAGACCGAGTAAAATTTTGTCATATAACTAAATGATGTATGTGGCCTGTCTCTCTGTGCTCATGATTGTAATAATGTATAACATTCAAAGCAAATTGATAAAATTATGTAATAGTTGTGACAGTAATGTTGTGTTGTCTTCGGAAATCAAGACATACCCTTGAACACTCCAATAGCATTGGAACACTGGAACAGTCGTGCAGGCATAGTGTTAGAGGAATCCGCTAGGTGCTTGTCACGTGCATACTCCTCCTGACCTCCAATTGCTTTCCAGAAATCAGGCTTCTCTTGACCTGCCAAAATTTTAATCCTCTTTGTAAACATAAACCAGACCTTTGTTCCCACTGATGGAAAGATTGAATTAAATGAAGTGAAAAAAAAAAACATATGAACAGGCCAGGTTTGATGTAATAATTACTGGTACCCAAAACAAGGTTTCAAACTTCATTTTGTTGCCACTTTGAAACAAATGTTTCAAACAACCCTTGTAACCATGTTTATAGTTTCCTGCTGTACCAAATATTTTAGACTCCTGTAAGCACATGAGTTAAAGTGGATGGCTGATAGAATGGGTGTAGATGGGCAGGACTTTGAGAGAATGATTGGTTGGGTGGGTGATTGGGCAGGTGAGCAGTCAATTGAACAAATGGATGTGGATAGGTGACAAAGGTAGACGGATTGTTGAGGAAGTGCAGGTGAGAGTTATTGAGTCAGTGGGTGCATGAGTGATTAGGCAGTGAGGAGGCAAGAGAGTGAGTGAATGGATAAAGTTTTTTAAGTTTCATTTGAATCTCCAAGGAGTTCATTATGGTTGACAAAATCATTCCATTCTTATGTCTTTCCTTCTCTTATTCTTAGTCTCCTCTCTTCTCTCTCTGTGAGGCTTCCACCTGAGGTAAAGGTTCATTCCTGAGGAAATCAGACACCAAGAATTTCTTGACAGAATTTTGTTCACCCATTTGCAGGAAGTGGAAATTATTTGTTTATTTGTGATTTGACGATTTCACAATGGTGACTGTGAAAGTTAATTTTCTGTGATCTGATGTCTTAGTTCAGGGATAGTGTATTGATGTTTCAGATGAACCTACTGCCTCCATTCTCAGGGTATTCCAACTGGCACTTTTGTGTCCACCTGATCTAATAAGAATCAAGCCATGTGTATTGTAAGAAACAATTCTGATTCACCAACACAAAGTCAAAGTTAGCGTAGGTTGAGTATCACCTGATGAATGGATGATATGCAATGTCTTAAAAATTCTACTCTGTTTGTTTCATATTTCTTCTTTCCATCAAAAATTTCCTTCCATTATTAAACTTTCTATATCCAAAACAAATTTTCCTCAATGTCCTTGGAACGTAGACCATGATTCAGAAAAGCCTATTTGATCCTTTATAACTTCACTTAATTTTGCTGCTGAGGAAATTTCCTTGTCAAGATGTATAAAAGTTTGATGCTCCACATCTTTATGTTAGTTGTTCATATCTGTGACATTACTTTTCCTTTTGTATGCTTTCCTGGCAGAAGCAAATACTTCATTTCCTGAGGAAGAGTTTAATTCTTCCTTGCAAATCTTTTAACAGTGTCAAGATGTGCACACACCACTTTTCCTGTTATTTCTCATCTTTTTTGAAGATTGAAGTCACCAAAATAATTAGGTTCAGAAATATCTTTTGAAAAGCTTGTACACATTGTAAGTGGTGCACTTATTCTGTCTTCTTATGTCAGATTTTCCCAATCTTCACAGCTTTACTGGCATTGTAACAACCAAGGACATTTCAGATAAATCTTCTACATCACCATGCTGAGTTCAACACTTTAATGCAAGAAATACAATACAATACAATACAATACAATGGGTGTTATGAACTTCCAGAAATGAATAAGAGGTTATAATTAGTAGTGCAACAATGCCATGGCAAGATTACTTTTCTGCTTGCTCATACATGTAGTTGAGTCACATCCTGCAGCTGGCAATGCAGCCCTTCTAATAAAGAGCTGCATGGTAGAGCAGGTCAACTCATACCATGGCTTTGAAACACATAATTTTGTGATGCAGATATTAGAGAGTCCATGCAAGGAGAACCGGAAGAATGTCATATTTGCTTTACACCAGCTGCAATCTCAGAAGTTCATCTGGGGCATTATCTTAGAAAATTACTTACAAAGGATGGTAAACATGCAGATAATTAGATGAAGGAGAAGAAGATGAGAAGTGCATAAACATGAGACTGTGAAGTTTTGACATGATGAAGACTGAAGTATTCTGGGAAGATACATTGTTAATTGGCACTTAGTTACCAAAGTTTTGGAAGAGCTTACTGCATTCATGTTCAGGGTAGTCTTTGGATTCCTTTGAATTGGTGGTAACTGAATACCAGTTGACACAGCGTCTTATTCCAGAAGACTTCAGTCTTCATTAACAAGGCTATGAAAACCTCAAATCACACATTATGATTAGTTCATTAAAGACATGATTTTTAAATGGACTTAGAAACAAATCAGGGAATAAGGACTTTTTGGACGTAGTCAGGTCTCAGAATATATATTTTGGGTTTCAGAAATTTGGGCAGGAACATAAATCTAGGAAACTGGCGTTTGAAAGGATGCAAATTTGCAATATATAGCAGAAATACAGGGGGTTATTCATCTTTACTGGGGATCATTTTAGCAAAAGAGTTAAAGAAAGTTTTGTAATTATGAAAGAAAAACTGTGAATGGGTGTCAGATGGATGACAATTTCAAAGGCAGAGATATGAAGGTGTTTTGTTTATAATATGCTAGAAACCTAATGACTGTATAAACCTAACTTTACAAGGGAATTAGAAGAATAAATTAAGAAACTGGGAAACCTGCATCAAAATATAGCATCTGTATTACTGCCTGCGACCTCCATCTTCAGGATATTCTTCTACCATGAATATGCATGCAGCAGATTCCTCCAAAACATTGGTGTGTAACTACCAGACTACACAGTATCACATCAGTATCAGTATCTTCATATTCACGACCACAATAACCTCAAATCACTAACAAAAGTACTTTTACCTTCATATACTACTTCTTGATCTCCTGGGGCCATGACTGCAGCAATCTTCTTGGCCATTTCTCGCTCATCCCCTGTTGATCCCTTACCACACCATATATAGCTGTGGCCACCAGTTTTCAACAAAAACACATCATTGGTGTTTAGTGAGGCTGCTCGGGCGTCAACCTTCGAAAAGTATAGAATATTATTTTTATTTGTGCGAAAAATGTAGTCATCTTAACTGGCAATAGGATCCTCGTCCCTTCCTTTACATGTCAGTTCCATAAACGTTAAATTTCAGAACATGCTACGTTGTGCTGATGAGGTGAATATTGTAGGTTGTGTATTAAAGCTGTTCCTACTTTAACACATTCACTGCTAGATACTTAAATGGCCATTTCTTTTTTATAGATGCAAGAAATTTTGATTCTAAATTAAATAGTTATGACTCTGAAGCTAACAGAGATGAATTAGTGGAACTCAAAACATACCTTTACTGATGTTTAAGGTTGTAACCCAAGTCATAAAAATGATATACAAACAGTTTAAATTTTTACAGCCTGTCATTATTATCTTGCATTGATTTATTATTGAAATTAAGGAATTTCAATATTAGCTCAATTCAGTTTCTTGACATTGTAGCATTGAAGACTGAGGTACAGGAAACATTGCAAGTTGACCCAGTACATGGATAACAGTGGTTTCTTTGTAAGACCTGTAAGTATCCACAGTTGCAAAACATTCTTTCTTTCCTGAGGAATGAATGAGCTACAGCACTGAAATTAACTTCAGATCTGGCTGTGCTGCTCAGAAATTATGTATCTGTTAGTTTTGACAACAAATATTCGCACAAAAGTATCTGTAAAGAAGAAACTTTCCTAATTTGGTGCTGAAGTCCTCTATCTTCCATAAACTGAACTTGAAATGATTTGTCATTACTATCTGACCCTTCACGCTGTGCTGTTTATTTTGGGCCAGCACTTGATTGTCATGTGATTACACTCATTTCAATGAAGTCGTTATTACTGCTGTCACATGCACTTTCTACAGCAGTGATCACATGCTCCACACTGATCACCATATCTCATTATGAATCACTGTCTGTGTAATTTCACTTTGGTTGAGGCACTTCTCTTACTTTAATGACATGGCAACCACTGCTGTAAACTGTGCACACATAGCTATTTAATAAATGAAAAATTACGGGTTTATCAAATATATCAAATGACTGATACATGGATCAGTTCTTCAAAGAACAAACGATGTTCCATAAAGACCATATAGCAAGGGGTTGACAACTATTACAAAACAGAGGAACTATTTGGAGGCAGGTTAAACATAATATAGGTCACATTTTGTACTATGGAATATTTTTGTGAAAATTATTTGAGTTACATTAGACGGTAAATGTGTTAATGTTGATCTTATGTCAATAAATATGATGGTTTTATGTAGCCCCACCTCAGTTGCTCTGGTGTTATGACTGTCATTGCCTCGCACTTGCAGCAGGAAGTTCTCAGGAATTCCAGTGTCCACAGCTCCTTCACCTGGAATTGAAATTTATCTGTTTTACACATGTGAATTATATTTGATTATGTTAGAGAGACTGGAGGAAGATTTGAAGCTTTCATGGTGAATAAACACACTAAAATCTTTTGGCCAATCAGTGTTTTGGAGACATATCTTCCTCATCAGGATCTGTGAGGAAAATGACCATATGATGCTGATATACATACACGCACAATATATATATATATATGTATGTGTGTGTGTGTGTGTGTGTGTGTATTTTCAGTAGTTCAGTGAGTACTTGTAGTCATGAATTAGACATGTAACATGGCAATCTTCTGGGATGTGACACCATGTGGTGCCATAGAAAATTACCATCTTTCAAGGACACTATTTACCCAACTAGACGGCAACACATACCAGGAGATCATAATCTTAATCTGTGTGTTCATTGCCACAAGATCCTCAAACATCATTATCAGTTATATAGGCACTTATTTAATTGAACATTTAATTTTAGTATGAGGCTAATAGAAATTATGATAACATACTAAGGAGAAGAAACCTCTTCATTATGTACAAGAATTTTTTCACACATGAACAATAAAATGTGTCATAATTAAATCCTACACTATCCTGTACTATGCATGCTTTTACTTTGTACATCCTGTTGTGATAGTGAATAAATTATAAGAAATAAAAACTGTCAATCACAACTAAAATTTTTTATCCTTACTTAACAATTTTACAACATGTTTCGGTTGAACTGGTCATCCTCAGGTAATACAAAATATTTAACAGATAGTTGCAACAGTAGGTTCTAGAAATAGGAATGTGCTCTCATTTTCACAATGAAGGTAGGATTTCAAAAAGGTTTATGTTTTGATATATTCATATAGTTACATATACATAAGGTACGTGAGAATAGTGTCTTGAAAGTGTTAGTACACTTTTTTGGGTTTTTTATGCTGAGTTTTTATTACTACCATATACTTTTCATTTTGAAGAACTTTTATCTGTAAAGTGCTTTCTATGGTTTTTAGGTTTTATTTTATTATAATTTACTATGTGTGCTGTTGGTAATTAATCTACTGCCAGTATAATCTGATACTTTATTGTGATCCTGTTGGTCATGGAAATGCTGCTAAGATATGCAGGAGGTAAAGGGTTTGCCTCAAGCAGTGCCGAGTTGGTAGCAAATGGTTTATGGCACTAGGTCACCTTAAATATATTGCCAGTTAATGTTTGATGTAGTGGTTACTTACAATGTAATTTGATGGTTATGGTACTTTCCCTATTAGGCTGCATGAAAAATCATATAGATCACACAACTAACAGTAAAATGAGTCACTTCAGTAGCCCAAATTCTGAGCTTTAGAAACTGCCAACTGTAGTTCAGGTGTTCTATAAGGGAGTTTCAGATGCAAAATTAAAGAGTGGAAAGAGAGGTCAAAATACAAAGCTGACTAGGAAAAGCCATTAATAGGAGGTGAAGGTCTGCACTGGACTGTAGTGCCATCTAAGAAGAAGAAGGATGAGGAGGAGGAGAAGGTGGAGAAGAAGAAGAAGATAAGGGAGTTTATGGGCACCTTTTCTGGCTACTATCTTCCTCAGTCTTCCAAACACAGTGGTGAACAAAATATGTTTCACAATATTTTCAGATTATAATACGCTCTTATAAAGTGTTAGTTTCTCATATGTAATATGGAGAAATTATTATAATCAGAAACATAAAAAAATCGTGATTTTGAAGAAAAAGCAAGTTTAAGCGTCTCTGTTCTACATATTACTGAAATATTTACATTCACAATTCTCAAACTGGTTGGGAGACAGCCAAATTTGACTCATTTGATATCAGTTTGTAAGTCATGACACCTTGAAAATACTGATAAAAATTTAGGAAATTATGTGTGAATGAATTGTTTATAAGGTTTTTCATGCCTTTTGTTTTATCCACAAAGCATGTTCAGGTAGTGAATATAATTGTTATACATATTAACAATTTTTAAACCATAGAATTGTTCTCCTCAGAGTCTCTGGCCCAGTATCACTCCAGAGGAGCTCCCTCTATTGTGTCAAAAATGTAATTGCCAGCCCTTTTGTTCCATCTACTCCTCAACAAACCACAATTCATGATCATCAGAGAAATGGTGTACGTTGATTCTGGATGTGATTATGCTGATGATCAGTGATATAGTTACCATCAAATGAAGATGCTTTGCCGCCACGCAGAATAATCATTTTGCCACTGAAGATGGTAATAAAATGTGCTGGCTCCTTGCCTTGCACCACACGTACTTGTATGGCTGCACCACCAAGCTCATCATCCAACTCAACTGTCTTCAGTGCTGCAGTACCCTGCTCATCTTGTGATGAATGTTGACCCTGAAGACCACATCACCAACAATTAATTATTTTAAGTTGTTTGTACAGTAATATTTTGTGCAAACATTTCTGAATGTATAGTGCACTGGTCATGACTATATTTTTCATACCGTTCAAAATACTGTGATGAAGTGCAGTGTCAGAGTGTTTCACTAAACACTGTCAAGTTATTTTCATTTTGGACCCTCTCAATCCATTATAATATTTACTTTAGATGAAAATGATGCAACATACAACACTGCTCAGAACTGGGTCATCATAATAAGAATAATTAGGATTCTGACAGTAAGGTTATTCCTGTGCTTAAGAACTAACTGAGAAGACATATGGCAGAGTGAAGGTAAATTCCATGGATTCTCAATCTCAGAACTATATGGAGGCAAGGGATCAATGGCATAGTCCAAAGACAAAAAATGTGAATCTCTTTAAGATCTACATCTTTCTCCTGTAACATTTTCCAACCTGTTTATATCCACAGAAATATGGAGAAAGAGGACTGCAACAGGTTTTGTGGTTAGGTACTTTTATGCAGCAGAAATGAAACTGCGTTCCAAATGGTACTGGTATGTAAATAGACAGATGGCTATCACTGTACTTTTTAACTCAGTGTTATAAAATATATAAACATGAAAATTTCTGCTAATCTGTGGCTTGAGAATGAAACTAGCAGCTTGCAACATAGGGTGCTTATGTGTTGTATGGTAGACATATTTGTGAAGTTTGCAATATTCATTATGAACATATTTTTGGAAAAAATAAATTAACAAATTGCAACTGTAAGACATATTTTGATTTGGTGATGATAATTGATACATCAGCATAACCTGTCATATTCAATTAATATGTTGAAAACTATCTATGCCTAATCCTTTGGAACCCTAGAATTCACTATGTTTTTAATATTTTTCTGCTTCAGGACATGACTGACTTCTAGCCCTAGGAACATGAGACAACTCACCAGCCAGTAGTAGATTAAGCACTTCTCAGTGCCTCCAACCAAGTATTTGTACTTCACCACATAACAGTCACCAGAGAAGAACAGACCATAAAGGTTTTCAGGCACAGGGACCAGCTGGAACTTCTCAACGCGCCACACCATTCGCTCTCCTGTTCCGTCATCCACAAGCCGTGATTCAGCAGCAAGGTTTGGCTTCTCATGCAGGGTGGCAGCATCAAACTTTTTGTTGATGGTGGAAGCAATCTTGCCGACTGAAACATTATCAAGAAGCTCTGCAATAACAGGCATCAAACACTGTTTCTTCAGGTCACTAAACCATTTAAGTTTTACCTCATTTTCTAAAGGTTTGCTCTATGTGGATTATCTAAATTACTTATTTTGTAAATAAAAGAGAGGGAATTTTGAAAATTTAAGCAAAAACAGTTATCCAAATGTTATCTTGACCAGTTACATCCAGTCCACGTAACCACATTTTATTGCTTCCTAAGATCCATTTTAATATTACCTTCAATCTATTCTTAGATACCCAAAGTTTTCTGACTAAAGTGTTGTGTGTCTTTCTCTCTGTCTCTCTGTGCCACGAGAGCCCAGCCTGGACTTTTGAACCCCTGCAAGTGATCACCTTCACAATAACTGGTGAACTGTACAAATTATGATGATCCTAATTACGCATTTTCCTCCATAATTCTATTATTTTCTCCCCTTAGGTCCAGATATTCTCAAAAACAAGTTCTTAAACATATTCATATCATCCTCTTCCCTGAGAGTAGGAGAAGCTGGAGGTTTCTGAATTTTTACACCATTTTTTAAGTTTAGCAAATTTTGCTACATAATAACATTTTCATTACATAGAGATCAGCAGTGCACAGTAACAACCAGATGGTTGGGGTGACTCATTTTACAGAATACTGACATTCGGTTATTGAAAAATAATTGTATGACTTATCTTACATGTGGACTGGTAGATAATTGAATAGATACATGACTTGTATTTGGTTAGAGTTTCAGCTGAGATAACAGCTCTTTAAGACTTCTTGCAGTTTCTGTTGGTCCTTCCATGCACATAAAATGTAATTAGCAACTTAAAGTAAGTTGTCACAGTTTTTACTACATTTATTTCCAGTTCACCATTCATAATCATAATTTAATCCCATACATCTGCAGTTAATATGGAATTGTTAGATGTCTGAAAAATAACATCAAAGCCTAAGTACATCAGTGAAACGTTTATAGCATGGATGTTAGTAAGACAAAATTGAAAATATGTATTTGGAAAGGTGGTGAAGCCAGTAACAGCAGAAGTGGGACTATATTAGAGCAAGGAGGGCTTCCTAACGAATACACTGGCACACAAGGTACAGATATTTACTAACAATGCCATACTGGACTCTGTATTTATTTTACTTGCATGCTGAAAACTAGATTGTAGACATACAGACAGGTTGAAAATGGCAGATAACATACATATTTCACACTTTATACATATATTTTTGCTGCAGAATAGGTCTTACATATGTATATTATTTACTGGGTAAGGAACATGGCTAAAAGTGCAAGTGCTTATTTCAAAGACAAGTGTTGGTCATAAGTCAGTCAGGACAACTGAAGTTATCATATAAAATTACGTTCATATTGTGATTATTTTCCATTATCGCCACATGTTTCGGTAACCCTGTACAAAGAATTGCAAAGAAACTTACCAGAATATTGTTTCCCTACGCCAGTCGCCTGGTTGTATTCCTTCCAGGAGGTGAAAAGCATTTTGAACTCAGTGGGCTCCCCTCCATCCACTACTCGTGTGACTTGTGTGTTGCCTGGGTAACCCTTTTTTTTCACATATCCTTGAGCATTACGTAGTGCTTCTGTCCTCTCTGTGGATGATGCTTTGCGGCCAACCCACACCCAGATGCCTGCAGGACCATTGTCAACAATAAAGGAATCCTGCCAAGGGAAGAATAATATGTCAGCGCATATCCCAGGAATCTCTATGTATGAACTTAGAGCTGTGTGTTTCTGTATTTCTCTTTTTTGTGCTTAGTAGGACAAGTTTTAAGTCACAAATTATTTAGAAGGGCATGGGCTGATCAAGCACTTGATTAAGAATTGTATGTTGTTATTTCTCACTTGATTTAGGTAGCATGCTTGTAATTTTTTCTGAGCTAATACCGTTCATAAGAGAGAAATTATGTATGTATTTACTCTTGTCAGAAGTTTAAACTAACTCATATGAATTACGTCCTTCTTACCTTCCAATAAAGACATACTGATAAATATTTATACACTACTAAACAGCAGATAAACTGGGAAGGATGTGGGATGAAGGTGTTGTGGGATATTTGAAGGTAGTATACCAACACTTGCATGCAGGGAGGGACAAAGGTACAGTAAGAATGACTCAGGATAATCAGTTGTTGGCCCAGTATTCGATCCTGTAAGCCGACATTAGGTGAATGTGTGGCATCGTGTCATAACTGTATGAATTAAACCAAGTGATCACAGGCCTGAATTTTTGTTATACTTTGATTTCATGCAATTATGATTATATATGGCAGTACTTACATGATGAAAACTGAGACACTATGAAGGTTTATAAAAATCATTTTAAAGTGCTGTATGCAATCTGACGTGTGTTTGGAAATAACCAAACGAATGACAGTAGATTAAATCTTTCAATTTATGTTTCCAAACTTCAGATAATTTTATTCTGTATTAGTGACATTTTTGCATAAAATATGCAATTCAAATATGTATATTACGTGACTTATAATAATGTTTCCAGTTGCAACCCATTATATGCCTTGCTCATCAGCAGGTAAGTACTATGTCTAGACAAGGACTCTTAGGCTTACCTCAGACTTAAGGTCGCTTTGTTCCAGGGGTCCAGATTTTACCTCTGTGACCTTGTAAGTGCCATCCTCATCACTGCAGTGGTACAGAGTGAGTGCCCCTCGGATCACTTCCTCCTCTGCATCATCACTGCCAGCTTCCTCAGCAGACTTGACCTTGCGATCACTCAGTTTCAGGTGGGCATTGAACACTGTCTGCTCACAGACAGGCAATGACTTCTCCTTTCCATCATCCACAAACACAACTGAGCTGGCATTGTGCTCATCCCTGAGTTTTGTTGCCACCTGTCAGCATAATAACTGAAGATGGTCAGTTTATATCATCATCATCACCACCACCACCACCATTATCATATCACTTTATTTAATCTTTCAGTGATGCTGGGGTTGAAATTCCAATTACTGCCCAGGACAGAGGGGTTTTTAATTTAAAGTACCCTTAAAGCTTTCACAACAATACTTTACACTGAGGCCAGCAGTATGTGAAGAAATAAAGGTCTGTACACTGCACAAAGGCTGGCATTAAAGGGTTAATAATACTGTTCAGTGGCATAGGTTATATGGGATTAAATGAAGTACAACAGGATGAGTGTGAATTATGTGTTGGAAACAGAGCAATGTGGCATATCTAATCTTGTCACTCTTAAAAAAAAAAAGCATGCTGCAAATTATAAAGAGGGTGTTCTGTCAATAATAGAGATCTCTAGAATATTTTTATTTAGATTTATTGTTGGGTTATTTGACCCTTTGAAGGGAAATCATTGTTGTTTATTGTGAGAATCATATGAAACACATAAATATACTGTGTGGCAAAATGTCGAGTTTCTTTATGCCATAGCAGGTGTACATAATTACCATTGGGCTTTAAAGGGTTAATTTAACTGTTTCAGCTACGTAGGCCTGCATTGTAACAAACTGTAGGTAACTTGGTCATGAGTGGCGAGTTTGTAAGTATGTGGAAGCAGATCGTGGCCTATTTAAAGGTACTATTCCACCATTTATTTGGAGACACTAGGAGACCTATGGATAACTTGCAGCCTCAGAAAGAGCTAATGCAAGTATATCCCAAGGAGAAGTCTACGGCATTACTATTACATCAGTCTGCTTAGTGCAATTTGTTGAAAGAATTCTACACCACAAACGGAAAGTGAAATGTAAGGAGTAATGTCATTAATGTAGTTCTTGAGTTTACAGGGAACAAGACAGTTACTGTACATATAAACATAACATTGAGGTGCATTTGCGTAACAATTTTTGCTGTGGAAAAGCAACAAGTATTGTATATTCTGAGTGTGTGTCTGTAGCCTTAGTTACCCGGCATGTAAAGCACATATGCTGTGTTATATTGTTACCTGTGGCTCTACCAAATTTTTCCACATTATCTCACAGATGGTACAAATTTTGGAAAAAAGTTATTGAACATAAAATGTGTGTTTTGATTTTCTCTACAACTTTTTTTCTGAAATATTCCTCATTCTAACAAGAATTAGTGAGATATTATTCATAAATGTACATACCCGTTGTTCTTCTCAGATTTTAATGAAACTTGAATTTTCTGAACAGATTTTCGAAAAATACTCAAATATCAAATTTCATGAAAATCCGCTCAGTGGGAGCTGAGTTATTCCATGTGGACGGAGAGACAGACAGACATGTCGCAATTTTGCGAATGCGCCTAATGAAGGGTATTCAAGAACAGAATTCTGACGAAAAAAATTTTAACCTAAGAGAGTGGTAACAACAGGAAGCTGGAGAAAACTGCATAACGAGGAGCTACATGATTTGCACTCCTCACAAAACACATATAATACAGTGATTAAATCAGGTAGGATAAGATAGGCAGGGCACTTTTCATGTGTGGAAGAGATGAGAAAAGAATGAAGGATTTTGGTTGGAAAACCTGAAGGCTAGAAACCGCTTAGGAGATATAGATGTAGATGGAAGAATAATGTGAAAATGAATCTTAAAGCATAGGATTGGTATGGACTGGATTCACTTGACTGGGGACAAGGACAAATGTCTCTTCTAAACATGGCACATGTAATGAACATTTGAGTTCTGTAAAATGCAGGGAATTTTTTGACTAACTGAGGACCTGTTAGCTTCTCAAGAAGGACTCTGTTCCATGAAGTTAGCTGTAGGTAGGGAAGTGTACTGATGAGAGGCTTTACAGATGTTCAATACAAATTAATTTTTCAACAATGCATAGCTAGACGATTTCTTTCTTCATTTCTTTCTTTTTTCCTTCCTTCCTCCCCCTACAGTGAAATAGGTAATCATCTGCCACTTTTGCTTTAAAATTTATTAATGTATGAGTATATTCACATATCTTAAAAATGTTTGTCAGGAAATGTTGAAAATAATGCAAATATAAATTGTGCCATTCTTACAGGGACAAACAGTGATCATAAGTCAGTAGGTAAATATGCAGAAACAAACCATCTGTGTATGGACGATTTTTAAAACTGTTTGGTAGTCAAAAATCAAACAATTGTAATCAAATAATTTGTATTCTTAGAACAATATTTTACCAAGCAGATGTTGAGGTGGTACATCTGTCAGTGTGAACTGATTCAAATAGTATTTTTAAGTTGACTAACAAACAAACAAACTAACTAACCCCATGGAGGAGAATCCTTCTTAAGAATCTAATAGCTCCTCAGCCTGTCGGGAAATTTCCCGCATTTTATGGAACCAGAAAGTTAATTACCATGTTCATGACAGCCTGCCACGTGTTCCTCTTCTGAATCAGATCAATTGAGTCTATGCTTTCCATCCTATTTATTGAAGATCCATTTTAATATTATCCTCTCGTAACTGCATAGGTCTTCCAAGTTGTCTTTCTCCCTCTGGATTTCCCCACCAAAATCCTCTATGCACCTCTCCTCTCCCCATATGTGTCACATGCCCTATCCATCTTACTCTCCTTGATTTGATCACCCAGATATCATTTGGTAAGCAGTACGTTTTTGAATTGACTTCTGACAGAAATACAAACAAAAGATCTTGGTAGGTGCAGAATTCTTTGATTTATAACTATTTAGGAAAAGTAATACTATACTGAAAAAAAAACACTTTTTCTATTCATAACCTTGGTAGCCTGCAGCTTCTCCATGTTATTGGCAGACCTGCCAACCCAGACAAACACAATTTCCTTTGTGTCCACAATGAACACATCACCACTATTGAAGTATTCCCAAGAGATTGGATGTTGAGTCACTGTGGGTGAACGCCTACCCTTGATGTGGAAAAGACGGGGTGTGAATGTGTCAGTAACATGGTTGAAACCTGAAGCGACTCCACCATTCAGCAACCTGCAAATAAGAATGACAAAAGTTTATGGCATGTCACTTATCTGAATAGGATGGCCAGTCTCACGGCCATTCAAAATAGAGCCATAGTCCAAGACAGCAGAAGCTAGGGCACCATACAGAAAGTAGAGTTAGGTAAGTCTGTTTTGCATTCCATAGGGAGTCACAATGCTGAGTCCTGAATGTAGGGATCTGTATGATCTGCAGTTTAAATTTCTGGTAGTTATTTTCAATTTAAAACTATTATAGTAATGATGGCGACAAAGCGACCTACCTATCCATTCACAGGCACAACCAGAATTTTTCTCTTGGGGGGGGGGGGTTTCTGATCCTGAAGCTGTATATAGTTTATGTTTCATTTTAAAAACTATGTTATGAAAATCATGTCAAAATTTGTGGGCCGACATCTAGTTAGGTTACAGGGAAAATAAAACTAACTGAAAAAGAAAAAATCTACACATTCATAAGTTTTTATTATATTTTTCAATAATCCAATGTACTAGTCATCAGCCTATTTCAGTGGCTGATTGAGGCTGAAGCATAGATCACATTAAGCCTTTGATATAATCGTGTCTACAAAATCTGCGTTCTTTAAATTTTGCTTTTTTTTGTGGGGGAGGGGGGGCTGCAGCCTAGCCGCCCCAACCTTGGGTACACCAATGTATCCATTTTAAGATAAGGAGGGGGTAAAAAGAGAGAGCATATAAATAACATTCATACATGTTTTTTTTTGTGAGTTTGTGCATAGTTTTTAAATGTATTTCAAAATCCACCCTACATTATCATTTTGTTGTGAGAAATTAAAATACCAAGGCCTTGTGTAAATAATTAAACAATTTAAATTTAAGTAGGTAGTATTTTTGTGATAAATTATGTTCCACAAGAGAACATAGTACATTAGTAGTAAATTAAAAGTATTTCTGGTGCCTCTCCAGGAAATCATACCTCAAGCCTGTCTTGAAGTATCCCTTGAACCGAGCTGACTCATTGCCCTGTGTCTCACGGTGCTGGATGGGATTTCCCCCAAGATAATCATCCAACTCCACTGTTTTGTATGCCGCTACACCTGCCTCATCATTAGTGGTGTCCTTGCCCAGCCAAAAGTGAATGTGGACTTCAGGCACTCCATGAATCTGCACAGGCTGTGGCAGGACATGTGTGAGTCCATAGCCCTAACATGTTATTTACAGGGTCCTCAGTAAAACTCCCACTTTGGGGCTTGTGAAAGAATTTGAAGTTCTTCCCAATACGTATTTAAATTTATCCATTATTTCCATGTTTTTGAATAAAAGAGAAGCAAAGCCTCTCCTAATCCAGCGCTAATCTCATTTCTATATGATGTATCCGGTTAATGTAAATGAGTGTCATACCAGTATAACCACTGCATCTGGTGTAGAGAAAATACCGTTGTCTGTTTCCAGAACACTAAATGTATCTGATGTGAAGAAAATGCCACTGTTTGAGTCAAGAAACAGTCATGGTAGTATATTCATTACATCTTGTTTGCCATTATCAAAGTTTGGTTAGGTTACATTTCAGTATTATTATTTCAGTATTATTCATTATGTAAGTATTATTATATATACCATTGACAATATCTATAACCCTGGTGCTTGTAACCCTTGAGGATGAATTGAGATAAATAAAAATTCACAATTCACAGTATAATTTTTAAGATTTGAATTACATTTGTTGCTTGACATGTAAGAACTGCACATAATCAAGCTGTTCGGTTGACTGTTAAGCTATTCACCAATCATCCACATTGTCAAGTAGTATTTCTTAATTGCATGATTATTGCAACTTACCTTGGAATCTGCTGCAACAGGTTTTCCATACTCAGATGCAGCATAGACAATGTAAGAGTCCCCCTCAAAGAAAGTGCCATACTGATTCTTAGGGACAGGCACTACTTTCAGGTTCTGTAAGAGAGAGTAGAATGTATTGAACACACAACCTTCTGCAGAATTATATAATATGGAGAATTAAAATAACGAAATTTCATCCATCCATGATGTAGTGTTACCAAGTAATATACATGCAAGTTTTTAGGTTATTGCAGCAGTGCAGTTGACGTCTCCATTCTTATAAGATATGGTGCTACATCCCAGAAGAAGTGGGACCAAGTAATATATTAACTTTACATCAACCTCACTTAATATTAAAAATCGGAGTGTAGAAATAGTAAAACATTTAAGGGAGGGTGTAAAAATTTTCCAAATATGTAGGAGCCACCTCAAAATTCTAGGAGCCATGTGGGTGACATGAAGTAATATACATATTGAGGACCCAAAAATATTTTTTTTTATATTTTTATTTTATAGTCCACTCAGTCACACATATGACAGCAGACACGTAAAATTCATTACACACAGCATACTCGTACAATTCATCAGACATCAATTCACATATCATAAATCACAGAAATGATACAACCAACATTACAATATACCTTCATGATTTCAAATATTAACATCCTCCCTTACAGGGTTCTAAACAACAAAACATGCATATTAATGAACAAGTGATAGAAAATATAAAAAAAACATATATTCATCCACAGAGTAAAATATATGTTGCAGTAAAAAATATTTCAACTTTTTTTTAAATTTCTGTAACTTTTCTGATTTCTTTACATTGTTTGGCAATTTATTGTATAATTTAATACCTATATTTGCAACATTATTTTTAAAAAGAGTAGTTCTGCAAAACTGAACATGAAGATCTGATTTATGGCATGTACAATGGTTATGGATTTCATCATTTAACTTCATCTTTTCAATATTTGATTTTGTATAACATATAGATTCACTTATATATAAACATGGTAGTGGGAGTATATTAAGGTCTCTAAAAAGATTCCTACAAGAAACATTTCGGACAACATTAGTAATTATTAGGCGCCACCATACAAAATTATTCACTCTGATGAGCTGCTTCCTGGGATTTGTGTACTCCTAATTTCAGGTTACACCTGCTTTATATTAAGTACATTTCTTTATATGCTGAGCTAGTTTTAGCCCACCGTTCCTACTAAACAGAAAAAAAATATAGCATTATGAGATCTGCATCCTGCATGTATGTTCATATGTGCATGTTTCTGTCCATTTCAAATTTGAATTAGTATACTGATTTGCATAAAATTTGTTAACATTATTATTAAATTTTGGAACACTAATGCCATAATTTTTAATTTCCTGTAATAAGTAGTAACAACATGGCGGACGCGCGAATTTGTAAGTCTACCCCTCAGGTGTGCACCCAGAATTTTTCATTGGGGGGGGGGGGCAGCTGACCCCGAGGCTGTATATAATTTATGTTTGATTTTAAAAGTTATGTTATAAAAATCGTGTCTTAAATACAATTGTAACATAACACTGTTTGCAGCTGCATTTGTATACAAACGGACATAGGCCTAACTACATGTGCCATGACTCACCTAATTTATATAAGAAGGTTTAATCTTCTTGGTTTTTTAGTCTAATCTAAACCATTCTAAGTATTTTATTTTTCAAAATTTTAACATACTAGTCATTAGCCGATTTCAGTTGCTGATTTTGGCTGAAGAGTGAATCATGAAAAACTTTTTATATCATCATGTCTACAAAATCTGTGTTCTGTGTTTTTCAAATTTTGATTTGTGGGTGGAAGTTGCAGCCCAAATATGCAACTGTGTTTAGTACAACAGGAAAGCTGACTTTATGAATTCTGTGCTGAGTAAAGTGGAGTCAACTGAAGTGTTCTGTTTAACAGTGCTGTCAGTTGCTAAGATTATATAGCATTGAGGGTAGATGAATTAAATTTGATTGTGGAGCACTGGGGAAATGAAATTATGTAAATCACTGATGTGATAGGTAGTGGGGTAACTATATTAATGAAAACATGTTATTTGTCAGCTGTTGAAGAATTATTGGTAAAGATGATACTTAATAATAAAAATAACAGTATGCTGTTCTAAGCACCTAATAGAATAATTGTTACATGAACATCATATTGTATTAATTGTGCCTAAATAAATATTTGTCAAACTGGGAGAAATGTAAGATGAAGATTTCATAATTGTGGAAGTAAGCACTCTCTGAAATATGTATTTTATGTGACCCTAAGGTGTTAATGATCCACACCATGAACTACCAATCTAGGCACAATTATGCATTTACATAACGGCTTAAATGCTCACACATTGTCATTTATCTTGCACCAAACAAGTGACTACCAATTTTATCAGTATCTGGGCTAATCTTTTTGACTGTGTATGAGTTGAAGATTAATATGGACCTTATCAGTGAATACTGTTTCTAGCTCTTTGATCTTGCTTATCAATCATAACTCCACATTACCTAGTCACATAAGAAAAAGATAGAAGCATTAATTCTCAGAGACATATCAAAAATATAATTTTCGTATATTCATTTGTTAAGAATATCAGTGTCTCTAATGCAGTGGAAACTGTCAGAAAAATAACTGCATATTTATTTCAATGTTGTCTGAATATCACAGTGGTACTTTTTAATTTTACGCCATGCAGGTATCATGTCCATGTTTCTGTGTTAAATAACCAGAACTAACTCTTGTACTTAGAACTCCAGGGTTCAACACCAATAAAACAGAAGCTTACCATCGGTCCTTTTGGTTCGCAACTTCAGTCCAACTCACGTTTCAACAATCTGTTCCCTTCACGTTTATTTAACAATATCCTCCCATATTTATTACAGATTTTCCAAATGACCACTTCCCTAAAGTTTTCCTGACAAAAATTCTCTACTTTTCCTTGCTCCTTCGCTCTATGCTCTATGTCACAGCAACTTATCTTTCTTTACATTACAACACAATGTCAGCTAAAGCACACCAGTTACAATTCTCCTATATGTAACATTCACCATGCCTCTGTTTATTTATTTATTTATGACACTTAACAACACTATCTGTAGCTCAAACTATATAGCAATAAATGATAGGATGATTAATGAATGAATTGGAAAGGATGTGGAAGGAAATGTCCATGTCCTAATTTGTGGTATTATTCTGGCATGTGTCTGGAGGCACTGAGGAAAACTATGAAACTTCTAAGTCAGGATTTGAATTCAGACTCTCCAAAAGATGAAGCAGTAGTTTCACCCATTTGACTGTGATATTCAGCTATCCCCCTACTAGTTTGTCTCCTCGAGATTCAAATATTCTATTCAAAACTTTGTTCTAAGACACCTGTGCTTTCCCCTCAAAATAAACACCCAAGTTTCACAGGCATGCTAAACAGAAGTTCAAATTGGAGTTTTATAGCATCATGTTCTCACAGAGGAAAAATGAAAATACAAGACTACAAACTAAACAGCAGTTTGCGCTTCCCAGTTGCAATCAATTCTTAATTTCATCTTGAATTTCAGTTTGTTCCTAATAAAGTACTTGTTCTTTTATTGTGATTTTGTACCTGTTTTACAAATCTCATTTTAATTAGTTGACCATTCTGGCCTCTGATAATCCATATAAGGACTGTGTTACTTACCTCTATCCTCCATATCAAGAAGCCAGTACTGTTATTAGGTATTGCCTGGAAGGCTGGATCCACAGTGGCCGTCATTAGGCTTTCTATTCTCCTTAACACCTGAAAAATAAATGCACCCCAGTTTATAAATAGGGTTTCTAAATACCCCAGGTTTCTTAGGATGGCTCTGGTGTACCTACACACCTGGCATGCAATACAGAATAGTGAAATTCAAGAGGAAAAACCTACCGTAACAAAACGACAGTCGTCCACTTGACCCCTCCACAGGGATATTATTAAAATGGATCCCAAAGAAATAGAATGGGAAGGTGTAGACTGGATTTATCTGGCTGAAGATAATGACCAGCAACAAGCTCTTTTGAGAACAGGAGACTTAAGTATAATATTCTTGTGTGTGTGTGTGTGTGTGTGTGTGTGTGTGTGAGTGTTATGCATGCATTTGTATCCGTGTATCTGTTTTTCTGGAACCAATTACCAACTATGGATTTTCATAAACCTTGTTATGGATATCAGGCCTTTGAGCCCACCCCAATTGCGCACATTTTATTTTCCTCAGTAATACCAATTTTACAGGCTTACGATATCCTGAGGTGGGGTGACATTATTGCCAGTTAACGTGACATCCTGAAAACTGATGCGCTGAAAGAGGTTCAAGGAATTTCTTCTACTGTAAAATGTTTCTCAGTGGTTTTACTAATACTTTTCAGTAGATCCTACTCTAGGACATTTCTACCCAGTCAAAATTTTCACGCCGCTTTTCTCCAAGATCCATTTTTGTGTTTCCCTCCCACCCATGTCTAGATCTCCCAAGAGGTCTCTTCTCTAGATCAAGACTCTATATGAATTTCTTGACCTATAACATGTAACGTAAAATTGTTTATTCTTCGGTTACTTAAAGATGCCGTATCAATTGCAGATGCTTTTTACGCCGAATTTGATGAGTAGTGAATTCAGAATGATTCAGAAGTGATGTTGCCTATATTAACTGCCGGGTTGTTTGCACGGAATGTCTGAGAAAAATCACGAAACTGTCACATCCCAATACACGTTTTACATGCTGTCGTTGTGCTAACTTGCTCGGGAACACAACACAATATTACATTACACTGAACGCTGCTCATACACGTATGATGGAATGTCCCTACCAATCTCATATTCCTAAAACATTTAAGTGCTGAAGTTTTTCTCATACATTATAAATGTCCGTACTGAGGATGTAAGACACTATACACAATCCTCGATTACTAGTTACACACCACTAATTTCAATAACAGGTAAAGACATTCAAGTGTTTCAAATGCGCGTCAATGGCATAGCTGCTGCAGCCTCCTGGTGACAGCGAATAACTGACTCACAGCAATGCTGAATGGAACCGTTGTCTTCCCAACGTGGGAACTCCTAATTACTCCAGAAACTGCGTGTATACTGTATAAAATGTCCCAGGGATGCCCATAATTAGGGCCGTAATTTGTGTTAAGGAGTACATCTAATACAACACTTAACGAAAAAGAACCCGTTATAGAAAAAAAGAAATATGAACAAAATTTTGTTAAGGAAACCCCAGTAAAAAGGTCATTTGACAAGAAAAGGTATAAGTATAAAAATAGTATTAAAACGGATTTTGCACATTCTAACGGCGCGGGCTGAATTAAACCACTGATGTAAATTTTAAATCATTATATCCAAGAAGAGTAAAATATGATTTAAATAAATACGTAATTAACATATGTTACAAAATTATGAAGAAAGAAGTAAACTGTGAAGTTTTGTCATTGTCCTCGTAAATAAAAGCGTGTGTGTTATGACACGATGTTAGAAGGGGAACGAAATTTGACAGAGTATGTGTGGCACTATGGGTTGTGAGATCCCAAGTTTAATGTTCGGCAGACCATAGCAAACAGGCCGCCGCAGACCTAAAACTGTTTTGTGATTCATGTCCCAGTGTTAATTGTCAGACCCTGAAGGGAAATGGACTGCAGGTATATGAAGCAGATTTAACTGGCTTAGGATAATATCAAATATTGTTTGCGGCGCTAATTATTCGAGGTCTTTTACGAGACGTACGACCCTCACTGCTCCTCCCCCCCTCCCAAAATAATGTCCTGATTTTTAAATTTAATATCGTGTTCCTTGTAATTGTAACTGTACATTCCGTACTACGCAGTGATGGCAACATAATGTCTCAATCAGCGTCATTATCCAATTGGTAGGTTCTGACTTCAGAACTGTGCGCAAAAAGCAACCCAAACGCTCAGTTCCAGGCCATGAACAGCCTTTTTTGCTCTAATTTACAACAATCATTATAAGTTTATTAACCGTCCGGTTGGTCGGGGGGGGGGGGGGGGAGGGAGAGAATACCCGTTTAGTAAATTTAAGTTTGATTAAAATCACTTACGAAAGTGACTTTTAGACTTAACAAAACTACGCTCTAGGTATAGTTGTGAGTCCGTATGTCTGTACTGTCATACAAAAACTACAGCATCTGTTTGATGCAACGAACACAGCATCGTGTAATTTAATTACTCTCCCAACTAAGGCTTTCTCTGCTTATTTAATAACCCGCTGTAGGAACAGGATCATGTAGCACCAAATGAAGAAAGAGATGATCCCTGTGGCCGTGCGGTCTAAGGCGTAGGCCTGCCGTCGCTGGATTGCTGAGATACCGGGTTAGAATCCGACTGAGAGCATGGATGTTCGTCTCTTGGGTGTGTTGTGTGTTGTCTAGGTAGCGGCCTCTGTAATGAGCTGATCACTCGTTCAGAGCAGTCATACCGCGCGCGCGCATGTCTAATTGTGTGTGATCTAAAACCCTCAACAATGAGGTGGCCTAGGCCCGAGCTGGGCTGTTGCACCACAAAAAGAAAAAGAGTGAGAGGATGATTGTAAACTGTTACTTGTTAAGCTTGTGAGAAGAAGATTTTTTGGCCTAATTTAAAGTGTTATCCCAGAAATTTGTGGAGGAATTGATAAAAATCAGGAGCGAAGGTCTGCCTGTACAGACTCGAACTAGAATTTCTCCCTAATACGAAGCAAGAGTGCCAGTCACGACCTTCGGTTTTATTATTTCCTGCTTTTGTTTAAGGATGATGCGTGAAGTGAGCGCGTTATTTAGCGTCAAACAAGAAGCGGAATACGAATACAGGTGGGGAATTGGGAGGGCGTGGCCGTGGCCTGTTGTAAGTTCTATTCTAGCATTCGTCTGGATGGACTGAGAAAAAGCAAGAGACATGTCCGGAATGGAATCGGATAAGCGTACCTTGTGCATGCAATGTGAAGGTCATGGATCATCGAAAAGGGAAGATATTCGCGTGACTTATTTGAAGATACCATCCAGAATTCGCCGAAATCGACTGGCAGAGCCATGACATGCTTAGTTACGATGTACGGTGGTCCGGACGGGATTCAGACCCGTCACCGCTTGAATACAATAAATCAAATACGGGACTGGTTTGAGAAATTTCTAGGCCTAATGCAAAAATAAACTTGGAGACGGTATCTACATGCAGTTAGGAACTGAAAATGCAGAGAACACGTACACAAAGTATGTGTGACAAAAAATCTGAGAGTCAAAGCGTTTTTTCCCATACATCTGCACAGATGGCAGTAGATTTGCACGACCTTGTTACACGTGTTACCGCTGAAAGAGCCTGCTCAGTGTCACTAAATAAGTTTGGTGAAATTTTTAGCAACCGGATAACTTCTGCATTAATACATTTAGGCTCCCTGAAAATACAAAATAAATAAATATACCACTACACTAGGCCGGCCCTGGGGCTCACCCAGCCTCCTGTGCAATGGGTACCGCATTTCTTTCCCGGAGGTAAAGTGGCCGGGGCGTGGCGTTGAAGACCCACCCCCATCTAGCGCCGAGCTATAACTCTACCACCACTCTGGGCCTTGATGGCCTGCTCTAGGGTGAATTTACCATTGCACTATATGATACACTTTATCAGATTTCAGGTTCCTACGAAGATGAACCTTGGGGGTTGTAACACCGTGTCCTGTCGGAAAACTAACAAGAGTTTTGGGAAGAAATTACAGACTTTTCTGAGAAACTTACTGCTCCCTATTTATTTGTTTGTTTGTATGCAGACAGTTGGTCCTGCGAAATGTCGGAAATTTATTGTATGCCGTGTTGTTGACCAAAGAAATTTGCAGTCTATGAATCACGTTTATAGGGTGACGACACGACCTGCTATCTGTTACGGAAACGCAGTAATTGTAGAACTGTCAGTTCAACACCAAAGTTAAATGGCACGCCACTTATAATTACGTCAAGCCTCTCTGGCTGCAGGTCATGAACACAGAATTTCACAAAAGATGTAAAGTTGTCTCTGTACACGCCATGAAGGCGTATGGGGAGTGGAGGTATATCTCCACACCTTTGTAACCTAAGCATTAGATGGGAATGGTCAGCTCCACGCCTCTGCCGCTTTGGCCCCAATAACTATCCAGTATTAGACTGGGTGGGCAATACAGCCGTCTGGATTCTACAGAGACAAGAAAAATTTATTTCCTATACCCGGAATCGAACCAAAATTTCTCGGTTTTCCAGCCCGTAGCCTAGTTACTATCCTGATTGCATTACCCCAGCTACCAGAATATCACACATCCTGGCGTATCTACTGGTTTTGTCAGCGTAATTATTTTCTGACACCAGTCCGTGTTTACGTGGGTCACCAGTACAGATGTCACTTTTAAGCCATCGAAAACCCTTGGCAACATCGAACGTTATAATGAAAGATATACAGTCAAACCCCAACATAGCGCCACCCTCACTTAGCGTCAATTAGAAGTCTGTGAACAAAATTCCAAATTGTACGTCACTTCGATTTATCGCTACGCTAGATACATCACCACCATCGATACACCGCCGCAAATTGCAGTGAACAAACAGTGGCGCTATACGGAGTCTGACTGTACTAGCTGATGATTTTAATGTTGCAGTCCTTTCTGTTAGCAAAAGCCTGGGTTTGGCACAACAGATGCTGTTGCCTGTGTGTCGGAATATTTCCCTACCTGAGTTGCTGGTACCAGAGAGTCGCAGAGTGAGGTATGACTTTGTATGACCGAAGCGACTGACTGGTGAACTTCCCGCTCGCCCTCGACATGCAATTGTTGGATTGGATGTCGACATTTCACTGATGTATTGCAAAACGTAATCTAATCTGTGATATCTCACAATTTATTGGAGATATGAAAAGTAGATTACTGGATCAATTCACATCAATTCATATTGAAGATAAAGCCGAATTATCAACCGAATTCGACTTTGTTGCAAGAAAACTAAATACCATACACATTGTAATCTTGTCACTGGAATTAACAATGTAATTGCACTCATAATTTATTGTTCTAAAATGTGATACAGTGCCTGTGACTGATCAACCGATCTAGCATATAAGTCTTGCTCTCCAGTTGGCCTCTCGTTATGAGGTTCCGTATCGAATTCTGTTTAGTGTTTATGTTAAATGAGTGCACAGTAAGGCTACTTGCAGAACTCAAGTATGAAATAGATCGGTTTAAGACTTTCTAGACATAATTCTTTCCTTTTCCCACTCACTTCAAATTTATTATGTCCATATTAGTGTAATGGTCGTTGAAAATTCAAGAGTCTTTTTACCTGTTATACAGAGGCGTGCACATTTATCTCTTTCCTGTCTTCCTCATTCCTTTCCCATCTCTCTTATCTGTATGACCTACAGTAATTAGTTTCCCTTTCCTTTCTCCCGCCCTCACTTTTACAATAAAAGTGTTCAAGCAAAATTTTTTTTTTGTATGGCTCGACAGCCCTGTATGGGCCTGGGCCTTCTCGTTTCGTCGAGGTTTCATGGTCACACACATTTGAGACACACCACAGTCGGTAGGACTCCTCTGGACGAGGGACCAGCTCGTCGCAGAGACCTCTACCTGACATCACACAACACTCACAAGAGACAGACATCCATGCCCTAGGCGGGATTAAAACCCACAAACCTAGTAAGCGAGCGGCCGAAGACCCACGCCTTAGACCGCACGGCCACTGGGATCGGCTGATTCGAACCCACGATCCTAGTAAGCGAGCGGCGAAGATCCACGCCTTAGACCGCACGGCCACTGGATCGGCGTTCAAAGCAAATATCACTCAAATATTACCTCACGGAACAAAAGCAATGGAAAAATAACATCAGTCTAAGTACTACGTTATTCCAACATCAGTCTTAAGTACTACGTTATTCCAACATCAGTCTTAAGTACTACGTTATTCCAACATCAGTCTTAAATACTACGTTATTCCAACATCAGTCTAAGTACTACGTTATTCCAACATCAGTCTTAAGTACTACGTTATTCCAACGAACTAACAATTTCGTCATATATTTTACTGTTTGACAAACTCATTCCTTCAGCAATATTTACTGCACCATCCTCAAATAAAATATCTGACTTTTTAAATACATTTACTATTTACTTTCCAAAAACATGTGGCATACATTGAAGTACTGACCAGAAACTAGGAGTAAACCAAACACTCGGGATAATTTGTACGTGCCGAGATTTGAAACATTGGCCTTCCAGTCGATGGTGAAGTTTGGTGAAAATACACACGTAAAATACAGCGTACTCTTTTAACTCTCTTAGCTACAACACAAGTCAATGTGGCAGCCCATGCCTAAAATATATCCACATTTAAGAATTAAATACTTTCATGTAGGGAGCTTTTAATTGCTGGACTAAAAGAACGTATAAAAATGTTAGGATGTGTATAAAGCACATGCATGAAACATTTTTAAATTTCATACTCTGCTATCCGTTTTTTACCGTCTGTCTTCTATTGCATCTTGGGGATTCTTAAGATCAAAAATATTTTGTTACCAAACGGGCACCGAGCCGGGATAGCTCAGTCGGTATAGCCACTTGTATACTCGTTGAAGGATCGAGGAAACGGGGTTCGATTCCCAGCAGACATAAGAGATTTTTCTCTTCTCAGAATCATCCAGACCGGCTCTGACGCCCGGCCTCCAATACCGTTAGTGGCTTGCTCCATCTGCAGGGGTAAAGCGGCCAGGTCGTCAAGCGAACCACTGACCTCTCCTCCCCTCCGTTGAAACCTTTCTAAATACTCCGGATACTCTATATCTGATCCCACACCACACATTATTAGAATTTCTTTTTGGTTCATTACGGCTTACTCAATACTCCAGTGCATTAAGGGGATTTATAAGCAAGTCTGACGCCATATTTGCGATATTCTCGTGTCTGGGTGCGTCATCCCGTTCTCAGAAGTGCACTTTGATATAAGTTGTGAAGGATTTATCGTTAATTGTTTATTTGCAGACTATTATCATCGTTATATTATCTGTCTTATTGCGTGATGTCGGAATGGACGTAATTCTGTAGCTGTAATGTTATCTCAGTAACATGCAGTTACTTGGAAATTTACAATAACGACGGTACTTTCAGAACTGTTGCTCTTATCACGCATTGCAATACGGACCGGCCTCCCACCATCGACAATTGTCACGTCACGTTATATGTTCTTTACACATAAGTGTACTTTCCTCAAAAGTCTCGAAGTTGGAGAAGGGAGTGAGCCCTGCTCAGCCGCATCAGAAAAATGTAAATATTTTTCCCATGTATTTTTATTATCTTTTGAGGTTGAAATCGAAAAGAATATACACAAATACACGTATATTACTACATCATGAATACGTATATGGAGTGGAGGTAAAACTGTATGCAAGCTTAACCGCATGGGTGTTAAGTTTCAGTTTTACGCAACGGCCACTTTACTGAGGCGGGATTCCTTTACCAAAGTGACAGAAGAGTAGTGGGACCCGACAGCCGATCTGGACGTCATGGTGAAGAAGAAACCCCTGCGCCTGTCGGAACCGGTTTTTAGGAGCGTTCGCAAACTTGCGAAAAGCGACTATTAACTTCGTCATATCTATCTGTCCGTCAGTCCGTATGGAACAACTCGGCTACCACTGGACGGACTTTCACGAAATTTGATATTTGAGTATTTTTCGAAAATCGAGAAAATTCAAGTTTCATTAAAATCTGACAACAATACCGGTTGCTTTACATGGAGACCTATGTACATTTGTGATAATATCTCGCCGAATTTTTCTTAGAATGATAAATGTTTCAAATAAAAGTGTAGAGAAAATCAAAACACACTTTTTTTGTTCAATAATTTTTTTTTCGAAATTCGTGACGTTTATGAGATAATGTGGAAAAATATGGTACAGCCAGACAGCCCACAGATGACGATATAACATGGCGCATGCGCACTAGGTGCTGGATAGCTACGGACACACACTCAGAACATGTAATACTTATTGCTTTTCCACGGCAACAATGGTTTCGCGAACGCGCCTCAATGTTACGTTTATACGTACATTGCCTGTCTTCTGAAGCCAGTTACCTGATTAAAACGTGATGTGGATCAGGTTGGGCCCATTGGGGCGCTTTCATGCATACAGTGATGAACTATCAGAATCTATATGGAAAGAAAATTTATTGAAGAGCTGAATGGCAACTCTTTTTTACGGATTCAGAAGACTAATTGCAGGATTATTTAACGGCAGTTTCCAACCGTGTGGCTCCTGAATAAGAAGCAAAATGCCACACGCTCAACCGCCAAATTCGGTTACTGTTCAAAGAAGCCTGTAATGATTCCACTGCATAAGTTAAAGTTTAGGTTAAACAGCTGTAAAGAATTACGTTGGCAACACTGTATGAACTCGTGAGACCAGGTAAAACCAACATATCCGGAAAAAATCAGCGATTCATTCGTCCTTGATAGAAACCTTCCAGCTACAACAGCGGTGAACGGGATAGATGTTAATGACAAAACGTGGCAGCCGCCACGTCTCTGCTGCACTATAAACGTAGTCACAACTCATCGTGAGAACTACGCTCTTCTGGATTATTACGCAGGGACCGATACGTTGTCCCGAAACGTCGGTAAAGGATTACCATTCGACGCTGTGTAATAACCCAGAAGAGGGCAGATCTCATCAACATCGCGGCGGAAGCCTGAAATCACGGCCAACTCTTCGTGTTCATTATTATTACGCTGATATTAACGTCTTTGCTTCTTGCAATGCTTTCGTAGGTAGTATGATGCTAGGTCACTATCTGGAAACATAAATTTTTATAGGCTAACATTTCTGTTCATAATTGACAATGGTAATGTATGAGTGAGCCGATCCCAGTGGCCGCGCGGTCTACGGCGTGGGTCTGCGGCCGCTCGCTTACTGAAATTGTGGGTTCGAATCTCGCCGGGGGCATGGATGTCTATCTCTTGTGAGTGTTGTGTGTTGTCAGGTAGAGGGCTCGAGTGTGGTGTGTCTAAAAGTGTCATTGTGAAGCCTAGAAAAATGAGGCGGCCTAGGCCATTGAAAACAAAAATGCATGAGTGAAAGAGCAGACGGCACCATTTAGACTAATGACAAAAGTAATTTAAGCGTAATGAAAGAAACACATATCCAGACATAAAATTCAATAGAAAACTACGGATCTAACTGGAACAACCCAAGTCAAACAATGACCCACTCAAGAATATTATTTCAAATTCTCCGTTACCAAAGCAAAGAACGGAGATATTTAGGGAAATCTTACAAAAATGGCACCAGAAACTCGAGGTCTGCACGGGCCCAAGTCCAGTAGAACTGATAATTTCCGAGTTTGGCCCGGCCCACACGATACCATTCAAATATCATATAAAATATTTCGGGGTGTTCGAGACATTCCTTTTTCTCAGGTAAAGAGTTATACGTACTAGCGTTCATCTGATGTTTGTGACACAGAAAATTAGCAACCAGCACAGCAGTGAGCTGTGACACTACTCTTGCATAACGACGGGAATGCACGTGCACGCCATTTTATGAGTTCAGAGTATTAAAACATGAAAGTGGGAGTTGGGTTCAATCGGGTTCCGGTTAGAGACACAGACTTGATTTTCTAAAGGATTTACATGGCTGTCCTCTACTAGTAATAGTTCGAGATAACACATTAGCAATGTGTTTTTGTGTCATTTCCTCAGACGTGAAAATGTAATATTCTTCGAGCACTTTTAGACTAAATGATTCGTTCGGGGATTACAGACAGTTAGGTATTAAAAGAAATAAGTGTTAATGACACTTTAGTCAGAGCAGATTAAATATATTGGATTTCTTTCGGATAAGTGTGACACATTTGAAGATGAACTTTGGAGCCAGTCCGAATGCTTTATGGGCTGGGCCGGGTACAATTAAAAATGTGGGCCCGTGCAGACCTCAATAAACCCTTAACAGACCACTAATCCTGAGACCTATATGTTTTCTAGTTCTTCATGATGATGATAAGGAAGACGAGGGGGAGGAACAGGAGGACAGTGACGGCTCTGTACGTTTCGAAGTACTGAATGTTGCGAGACGTAACCTCAAAGATTGTCATCGTCTGTAATTTTAAGATTTATAATCATATTTTGTACAAAATGTGTAGGTATATTAATGACCTGGCTCCAAACGCAATTTCAGATGCCTTATGTGGTGTATTAGCCGATCTCAGTGGCCGTGCGGTCTAAGGCGTGGGTCTTCGGCCGCTCGCTTACTAGGATTGTGGGTTCGAATCCCACCGGGGGCATGGATGTCTGTCTCTTGTGAGTGTTGTGTGTTGTCAGGTAGAGGTCTCTGCGACGAGCTGGTCCCTCGTCCAGAGGAATCCTACCGACTGTGGTGTGTCTCAAATGTGTGTGATCATGAAACCTCGACGAAACGAGGAGGCCCAGGCCCATATAGGGCTGTCGAGCCATTAAAAAAATGTGGTGTATTAATTGCCGCCACAGAACCAACTGTTAAACATACACTATAGGCCTATTTCACCTGGTGCTGTGTTATCTTCTACAGATGACAATCTCGATAAATGTTCCAGTCTTTGCTAAGGTCTATCACTACACCAAATTTCAGAACTGTGCATTTAAAACCGTTAGTGTCGTTCACATATCAGCAGTGCGCACAACATCTATGTTAATGTTATTAATGGGTGGTAATTAAAGTTATAAGCTGATCTCAGAGGCCGCGCGGTCTAAGGCGTGGGTCTGCGGCCGCTCGCTTGCTGGGATTGCGGGTTTGAATCCCGCCGGGGGCACGGATGCCTGTCTCCTGTGTGTTGTCATGTAAAGGCCTTTGCGACGGGCTGATCACTCGTCCAGAGGAGTCCTACCGAATGTGGTGTGTCTGAGTGTGATCGTGAAGCCTCGACATTGAGGAGGCCCTGGCCTACTAAGGGCTGCCGAGCCATGGAGGTGGGGGGAACTAAAATTACAATATGCCACAAAGGATTATAGGGGATCTAGAAGAAAACCTTCGCTCATTCTTAAAGTCCGTACTAGTAAGGCGAAGTGAGTAATGAACATCACGTTCCGGCCGCTTACCCCCAGAAAAAGAGCCAAGATGCCTATTGGATAGAAGGTTGGAAGGGTCCCAGATCCGCTCTTGCCACCGGTAATAAAAAGCCGGCCTTCTATCACTTCCCTTTGAATATTAAAAATTTGTGTGTTTTATTTTTACAAATCTTTTAAATGGCAGTGATTCCAGGTGTACCAACTGTGTAAATAACAAAAGACTTTGCTTTTTGTCATAGGGTTTTTTATGTATTTCGCATGACTGACTGACTGACTGACTGACCAACCAACAACCAACTAACCAACTCCATGGAGCAGGGTCCTTCCTGAGAAGCTAACAGGTCCTCAGCCCGTTAAGAAATTCCCCGCGTTTTATGGAACCCGAAAGTTCTTTACCGCATTCACAAGCGCCCGTCACCTGTCCCTATTCTGAGACAGATCAATCTAGTCAATACCTCCCCATCCCACGTCTCGACGATTCATTTTACTATTATCCCCCCATCTACGCCTATGTCTTCCAAGTGGTTCTTTCCATCATGTCTCCCAACGAATCCCTTTATGCACCTCTCCTGTCACCCATACGTGCCTCATGCCTCGCCCATCTAATTCTTCTTGATTTGGTCACCCGAATAAGATTTGGTGAGGAGTAGAGATCATAAGGTAAAGGTAAAGTTCTCCCTACAACGGGCCATGAAGGCCTAGAGGGGGAGTAGATGTATAGCTCTACTCTTTCTTTAACCCTGGTACTAGACGAGAGTGGGTGGTCACCTCCACGCCCCGACCGTTTTCCCCCTCGGAAAGAGACCCGGTACCCATTGTATAGGAGGCTGGTTGGGCCCCAGGGCCGGTCTGGACGGCTGCGGAAAATCTTGCCCCCACCGGGATTCGATCCCGGACCGCTCAGCCCATAGAGAGTCGCTATACCGACTACGCTATACCGGCCCACGTAGAGATCATAAAGCTCCTCGTTATGTAGTCTTCTCTACTGCCCTATTGCCTCCTCCTTTGCAGGCCCAAATATCTTCCTCAGCACCATATTCTCGAACATCATCAACATGTGTTTCACATGATTCCCAACAAAAGTGCCATTTACTATTCTATTCAACACCAAGGGGGTGGTCTCTGTTACAGATACTCAGTGAAGTTGGCACTGAACATTTAAATATTTGTTACATTGAATTCGTGCTTCCAAGTTTTAAGAGCATGGAAGTTTTGCGGAAAATTGTTAAACTTACCGTATTATTAACTTTCGGAATGGACAAGGTTTCAAGCTACCTAAATTCGCTCTCGTGCTCACCATTACTGACCTATAGGAAGCCAGGCGTCAGCTGTGAGGCGTAGCTATTACGTGTTACGACCCTTCTATCTCTGTGTTGTCAGCACATAAAGATGAACGTAATTTTGACCTTAACAGTTTTGCTGCAGTGTTTGCTCTTGGAAAGCACTCCTTTTACTTCACTTGCCAATCCACATTACGACAACTTTCGCTCATCTACCACTGCGAAACAAAATAATAATACACAGAGACGTACTTATTGAGAAATAACGCCCTGCTGCGATGTTTATCCCTGCCGGTTGTGCATGGGATTACTTGCGTTACAACATAAAATTAATGACCGTCACCACAGAAGTCATTCTACCTAATTATCTTTAAGAATTTTAGTAGTCGGCATAGTGACCACGCCACGGACTTGACGATCCGGGGTTAGAATCCCGCCAGGGCAAAAAAATTTTTTGTCTTCTTTATATCAACACCCTCTAATCGCCAAAAATTATTAGGTGATGAATACAAAATATACAGCTCCACACTAAGCAATTTTTACCAGTTCTTTTTTCTTCATCTGACTTAACTGAGTGACTCAGCTAAGCTAAACTAAACTAAATCAATGCCATTCGGCTGAGTACTTTTTTGAGAAGCTAACAGTCGCTCAGCTAGTAGAGAATTTTACATCCTGTATGGAACATGGACACGTGTTCGCAAACGTCCGCCACTAATTCCTATCCTAAATCACAAAAAGACACAACGTCCCACCTTATTCCCTTAATATCCATTTTAATATTATCATTTCATATACGCCCGGGTCTTCCAAGGGTCTATTCTTCTGTCGTACACTCAAGAAGTTTCTCTTCGAGAGATACTTGTTTGGAGACTGAAATATTGACTGTGTTAGTGAGGTGTATTGTGATTTATTTGAGCCTCTTTAGCTGAAAGGTGAAGTTGTGCTTGCGTTTGATCACACGTTACGCCATGAAGGTGTATAAAGATAAGAAGTTAGTTCCACGCATTCTTAATCTGAACGCTAGACAGGCGAATTTTCAACTTTACGTACTGCGACAGGGCCCCCAATACCCACTGGATAGAAGGCTGTGCAAGCCCCAAAATGGGCTGGCCGTGGTAGCGTACAGAAAAATCTGTGCTCCTTTGGGGGTTCAAACCTGGTCGTCCAAATAGTTGGCCAATCACTATATTGAGTTTGTTATCCTGTACCATCCTTTCATGCTAATACGACTCAGACCCTATAAATATCTTCATGATCGTGTTCACATCACAATGCATAATCGTGCTCACATTTTATTCAACACCAATTTAACTCTGCAAATTACAGAGCGTCGGCGCACTTCACACGATGCACTTACCAAGGGCGGCATTGCAGGTGACATCACAAACACACTGTTGTTTATGTCTTGATGTTCTAACTTCAAATCTTGACGAGTTCGTTTCACATGATACATGTCGCGTTGTGTAAAGCCACACTGCATCACTGACCACGCGACCTACCTGGCCACGCTGTCTCATACTGCAGCAACATGTGGGAATTCTCGCTCAGTCGATGTAACAATAAAGGAAGGTCTCCCCCTGCAGTGGATTGCTCCACGGATGGTTACCTCTGACGTGGGTTAATGGTTCGTTGTGCTCGACCATTCATAGCAACTTTTGCCAGCCACAAATGACTTCCAGTTGTTGCTCCATACATATATATCACAGCAACGCGTGACTCAGCTTCATGTTTTTTTTGTCACGGAATGTGCCAGGTTACTGTCGGTTTAGACGTGCAGATTGGGAAGTGCTAATGCAGCGGATTTCCACAACTGCAATTCAACCGCTTACTTTGTACAGGCGCAAAGTTTGACCTCTTATTATAGGGTAGGTCCCGTAGGTGTTAGTTTCCTTGCTCGCTGTGTTTTCTATGGAAAACCTCTCGATGTGGTATGGCAGATATCCACCTCACAGAAAACACAGACTCGAAACGTCGCTATTGTTGTTTGCAGCACTGTATGTGTGTCCAAGATAAGTATGCACAGTTTTTTCTTGAAGTTCAAATGAGAGCAAATCACGTGACTGACCTACGTGAAGGTGCGAACAGGAAGAATGATCCACTTTATGCGGGGTTTGGTGGTGAGCAGATGCATCTTGATTGCATAACAGAAAACCGTTCGATCAGCTAAATAATAGCTCGAATAAGCTGCTCAAAGCACATCTCGCAGACCAGAGTTTGTTAGCGTATTTATCCACATGTAATAAACTGTTTATGTGTGCCATTGTATGAAGTTGTGGTTGTAATGGAATAATGAGTATATAAAATTAGCGTCAAGGGCAATGAGTTACAAAAAAAAAAGACCAGAACGCATCTGGAAAATGTATGTCCTGCATTGGTGAATACTTTCCAAATTGAAAACCGGAGAACTTGGAGGTCATCATGACATCATGTTCAGTGATTCTTAGAAGTGGGCAGGTTTTATCATTTTCCTCATTTCCCTCAATAACTGAAGTCTTGCATGTGACCTCAAGACCGGCCACAAGGTCCTGGAATCTGTGATTAGGCATGAAACCGTACACAGATGGTGTGGGCGCATTCTGCGTTTACGAAGGAATAAACTGCTTAAGTTCAACAATTAAACCAACAAATGCACTTTATTTCTTAGGTATGTTGATAACACAACTGTTAACAGAAAATTGACATACATTGTGGTGTATAAGTGGTGATACCAAATGGAACAGTGAACGTTAAAGTGAACGTGACCTTGAACACCTGATGATGGCTCTGTTGCAGCCGAAACCTGTGTAGAGTTAATGAACATACCTAAGAAATAAAGTGCATTTGTTGGTTTAATTGTTGAATGTTATCAAAATGCACGGTGAACACAACGTAAAACTGCTTAAGTTTTAATACGTCTACAACAGTGCAAAAGGAGCTCATTTTTGCCTTTCCTTGACAACACTAAATGGTTTTATATTGTTGACAGCTACATATTAGTCAACAACAGTAAAAAGGGAAAGTATGGTTGCGTTTCAATGACAACAACAGTTATGCGAACGTGCCACAGTGTTACGTTATACGTACATTGCCTATCTTGTTTGGTAGTGCTAAGAATGCATGTCTGGCTGAAACTTTGAAACTTAGTTTTTGTGCTTTGGGTTTTTTGTTCGTGATTTTTAATTTAAGGTTAGAAAAGTGTTACGTGCCATTCAGTTAGCTTGGATTAGATTAGATTATTCTTGTTTTTAGGATTTTGCTGCCTCTATCGACTTGAAGATAACACTGCGGCTTGGGAAGATGTTAGGTATAATATCACTATTTCAGCCAAAGAGAATGTGGGGTGTTACGAACTGAAGTCATTTAAAATATTGATGGAGGAGAATCGGAATCGGAGCCAAATACTTGGAGATGAGTTGAATAGTGTATTGCGTAAAACTGATAAAGCAAATTAAAACAGTCAGTACGAAAAAGAATGTCAGAGACTTGTACAGAGACATAGGCCTAAATGAATTAAAGGAGTATTAACAACATAGAATTAATTGCTGACGGATGAGACTAATGACCTGCTTGCAGATTTCCCCGCAATTACTTTTTTTTTTAATGGCTCGACAGCCCCTTGGGGGCCTAGGCCGCCTCATTGATCGAGGCTTCATAATCACACTTGAGACACACCACACTCGGTAGGACTCCTCTGGACGAGGGACCAGCTCATCGCAGAGACCTCTACCTGACAACAAACATCACTCACAAGAGACAGACATCCATGCCCTCGGCGGGATTGGAACCCACAATCCCAGTAAGCGAGCGGCCGCAGAACCACGCCACTGGGATTGGCACAATTATGTATAGTTTAAATAATAAATTGTGTCAGATTTAGTCATATGAGGTTAGTGATGTTGAGGAGACTACAATACATGCAGATGAATCATTAGTGCCTGATCGAAATCCTTCTGAAAATGATATTGTTATTGAATATTTGAAAAATGTCTAACTCAACAGGTATAGATCGAATTAGGACAGATTTATCCAAGCAGGTGGTAAAATATGTATTGTGATGTCTGTAAACACACCAGTGGCAGCCTGTGACTGCGAGGGCTGCAGGGCTGCAGTCCTCGCAGAAAGTTTGAGAAAAATTAAACTAAATATCTGATTAAAAGTTTTCGTTAGGAACCCTAACGAAAACATTTATTTCACATATTTGGTTTAATTTTTTTTTTCAAAGTTTCTGGGGACTGCAGCCCTGCAGCCCTGCAGCCCTGCCGAACGAACCGCCTATGAAATTTACTGTTCTATTTGGGACTGAAGAATTGCCTCAGTAGTGGAAGAAGTCTAATACGTACATCAGTGTCACGATCTATTATCTGTGACCATATCTGAGGGTATGTCCTTGCTTGAGGGGAAGAGGGTAGTCAGGCAAGTCGGCCAGTTATTCAGCGATCATGTAGGACAAAGGTACGGGCTTTAGTCTTCCTTTTGTGCGATGAAGTTTAGCCGAGGTTGAATCCTGTATTGTTTCTACTTGAATGAGATGTAAATGACATCGATCGCAGTGTATCTACTACAGATTTGTGCGTGTTGATGAAGTCCGACTGTAATCTTACATCCAAATCAGAACTGCTTGACTTAGGAGGATGGGACCGATAGGCTGTTCCGAAACGTCGGTAAACAACTACAACATACGCTGCCATCCCAGAAAAGCGAAGACCTGAAGGTAGGATACGTGTTTTGCTTGTTTATATTTTGTCTACAAGCCACAATAAATCTACTCAATGTTTTCTTTACGCTCGTAAGCCACTAAATCAAACACGGCCACGCATCAGTAAATAGACTTCAACATAGCCTATGATTAGATCAGCAGGGAATTATTTTTATAATACTCTTACTGAATTTGATACATCCAAGCCATTAGTTAGGACAATTAAAATATTTTGGATGGAACATTAACATTCTTGTGGTTGAACTTCTGGTTAGATGCACCTCTTATTCGCGATGTTGTCAAAAAATAAACCGCTTTATTGCCATTGCTTCATGTACTTCAATGCACCATTATAAAGGGCCAAAAAAACCGGGAGGTAGAGAAATTGAATGGAACACGTTAATCTCTGGACCACGCCGGTGGTGTCTTTTTGATGGCCGAAAGCTTAAGTGCCATCAAGGAAATCTGGGCTGTATTAGTAGCCAGAAATAAAGTCGATTTAGAAGTGACTGCAGAGAAAACTAAAAATATGTTTATGTCTCATAACACTCAACCAAGAAAATGCACAATGTTCTTCCGTATATGTTTATATTATATTACATTATATTGTATTATATTATTATATTATATTATAACACTGAGCATTCCTACCTATTTCAGTCCACAAGGGATCGTCATCAGAGAACAAGTATCAAATAATAATTGCATAAAATTTACTTAGTTATTTTTTGCACATAATATCTTAATGCGCGGCGTAAAAGAGTCGAGTACTGAAACGCAGACAGTTCTTTGTAGACTAGTTGTGTATATAAGTGAAATGGATTCTTGGTATATAGTATCTCCGGCGCAACTTACGTACGTAACAAAAGTTCACACAGTATATTGTACCGTGTCAACTTTCGTTAAGTAAGTAAGCTGTGCATTTTGTTGGTTGAGTGTTATGAATTTATTATCAAAATGCACGAAATAAATAGATATAATAGAAATTTCACGTCTTGTTAGCAGTGTGTAAGGAAACATAATAACATAAATGTAGTCCATAAATACTTTGAATACTTGGCAAAATTAACATATTACTAAGTAACCCTAAAAAATCTATATTGCTTTCAAGAAGGAATTAGGCCACTAGCACATTAAATTCTGTAAATATTTAATAGCGTCCAGTTTACAATATTTGTCTACCGAAATGCTATCTAAAAACACAAAGATTAGGATATACGAAACCATAATTGTACTTGTTCTTTTGAGTCGGTGTGAAGTTTTGTTCCCACACTGAAGAAGGGACTTTGATTGAACGTGTTTGAGATAGTGATGGTGAGGGAAATGTTTCTAGGAGCAGGAAGTAACTGGAAGTAGGGTACAATTGTGTAATGGGAAGCTTTATACTTCTTATCTTCGCCAAATGTTTTAGGACGATAAAGTCAAGGAGAATGAAATGGACAAAGCATGTAACACGCAAGGAGGAAAGAAAAAGTTTTGGTCGGAAAGAAATTGCTAAAGATTGCTTAAACATTGTCTATAGCACTGGTCTTTTTCCTGGGCCATCCTTTTCTTCAGCGTGTTGGTAGATACAGAGAGTAGAGACACCGTAAAACAGTAACCGCTCTGCTGCGACGGTAAATTCACCGACTCTTATTCGCCAGAAATAGGAGAAATAGCTTCCACACTGTCAATGCAGGTGTTCGGAGAAGCATTTCATTTTCAGATTTCTAGACTTTTTATTTAATTTTAGGACTTTTATATGGAATTCGTGGGAAAGTATCCTATTACGTCGTGTTCAGAAACCGTGATAGTTTGCCATTCCATTAGGACCTTGCAACTCCAAAAGCTACATGCTGGATCTAGGTGCCGTTTTTTTTGCCGAGGGTATTATATCAATTAAGTCTTCTGGGAACTACTCACCCAGTGACGTATTGTCACATCCCACTAGACTTGAATCTTCAGCAACAACGCTGTGAGAACCTGAAATCTCGCAATGTATATTTTACACAACCCAGAACTCTTGTTTACAATAATAAGAAATTCCGCAAATAAATTACAATGCCCAAATGACTTTAACACTCTGGTTTGTGAGACCAATGATTACCTAGAAATAATATAAATCAATATATAATCAATAATTATAAATAATAATTATAAATCAATATATAATCAATAATTATAAATCAATAATTATTAATTATTTGGACAAATGAGAAATCCATACAACGTGTTAGTGGGAAAGCCTAAATGAAACGACCGTTTGGGAGCCTTTCGTAGTTGTAGTCGCGGGGAGATACTGTATTAGCCTAACCTTACTTTGGAGAGTTAATGTGTAAATTCTGGGAGTGGTTCTTCTGCCCCGAGATGTGGACAACACCGGGCTCATATAACAAGAAAGAGACATACGGTTTCTATAAAATGCGGTGAATTTCTGGACTAGCTGAGAGACTACCAGTTTATCAAGAACGACTCTGCTGCATGGATTTACTACTGCAGCAGGAATTCTGATGGTGAACGTGAGAAGCTGCTGAGGACAGCAGTAATGTAAAGACGTCTCTGTGAGCCTTAGAGCAAAACAGCGGTAAAGGTAAAGCGATCCATGTACAGGCCTGGACAGGATTCCAGGAGGTTGAAGCTCCCAGATTTCTAGACAATCGGCACATGAAGGTGGTAAGGTTGTCAGTCCTACGCACCGACCGACTTTACCCCCAGGAAATATTCCTGGTACTCATTTCTGTTAGAGGCTGAGTCGACCCCTGGGCCATAGTGCTACCGAAAGGATTATGTCAATGAAAAATTCCAATGACACCATCGGGAATGGAACCCGCGACCTTCCGGATTGTAGCGTAGTGCCTCAACCAACTGCTCCACCGCAAAACAGCGGTGTTCCTGTGATTTATTAGACCCGAGCCAGGATCTGGTTACAGTATGAACGTGTTTCTAACCAGGTTCTAAGAGATTGACACCCCTCAACGACTACCACTTGTAATTAATTATTTACGCCCTTGCAAAAAAGATTCATTCCGGTCAACACTGTGCGCCGGATAAGACCACGTCGTCACAGCGCCATCGTAGAACGAGTAATTAATTCAAACTCCCGCGATCTTGATCGCAGCTTTTCGGCGTTTTCTTTTCACACCCTGAAAATATGAGGACGAAGGGAAAAGTTTCCTTATCCAGCCACCACACCATGAATGCACGTTATTACACAGATTTTACTGGAACATTTTGGTCGTAGAAGTGCACAGTAAAACTGAAGGTAATGAAATCAAGGTATCCGACGAATTCGTCCGATCTGAACCGAATATTCGCGAAGTTAACTATAAATAAAGTTAATGATTTCGAACTGTGTTATCTGTACAAATGCATCGCCCGTTAACAGATTCTGATTAAATTCTCGAAACAGACATGGCGGTGCATGCAGTTGCTGGAACTCCTGCTTCATGTCGTGCATGTATTTCCAGTTTCGAATTTCAGTCAATAATTGTGTGTCTTGATGAGGTGTTAGACGGATCTTTTCACGCTCTGCAGCAAATGCAGGGGCTATGCGCAATGCCATATCCTACAAACGTATAATCAGCTGCTCTTGCCATTCCCATTTAAAGGTACGCAAGTCCTGCATATTTCACACCACTTTTACGTGAAATTAGAAGTAGCCTAAAGAAGAAAAATGGTTGTTCCCACTCACTTTCCGGCTACACTTTTAACGTGAGAGTTATAAATATTTGTGTTTGTGTATGAACGTAAAACACACATAGGAAGTCAGTAATGGCATACTTGGATACAAGCCTGCTCGGTGCATTTCCTTTTGTCGGTTTATAGCCGCCTTACTCCATAACAGGGGTGGACAACATGCGAAAATTACAGTTACTTGGTACATGCACGAGAAATAGGCGCTATCTTCGAAAGGTGACCGTCGTAACAGCTGGCATTCAGGAAGGACAAAACAATGAAATGCTTCAGCGCTATTGCTTTTCAACTTTGATCTAGAATACGTCATTAAGAAGGTTAAAGCAAGCCAGAAGGGATTGGATTAAATGGGAGACACCAGCTTCTGTTCTATGCTGAAGATGTTACTTTAATGAGCGAACACGTAATACTATAAAGGGAAACAGAATCTACGAGTATATTAGCCACTAGTAAGAAGGTTGAGTTAGAAGTAAATATTGAGGAAACTGACTATATGTTCTTGTTTTGTCAAAAGAATGCAGAACATACCACGAGCAAAGATAGATACTAAATCCTTTGAAAGTGTGGCAAAAATCAAATACGATCGACGGTAAGAAACCTAAATTTCATACATGAGAAAATTAAGAGCAGATTGAAGTCAGGAATGCGTTCTACCTTTCGGTGCAGAATATTGTCTTAACGTTTGTTGTCCAAAAATCTCAGGACTAAAATATACAGAACTATAATTTTGCCTGTTTTATATTGTATGAAACTTGGTCTCTGATACTGAGAGAAAAACATAGGCAGAGGATGATCGAGAATATGGTGTTCAGGAACATATTTGGGAATAAGAGGGAGGAAGTAAGACGAGACTGGGAAAAATCGAATAATGAACAGCCTCACAATATGTACCCCTCACCAAATATTATTCGGGTGATCACATCAAGAAGGATGAGATGGGAGGGCACGTTCTGACTTACGGAGGAGAAGAGACGTGCTGACATGATTTTTATGGAGAAAGCTGAAGGCAAGAGACCACTTGGAAGACCTAGGCCTAAATGGGAGGATATTATTAAAGTATCTTAAAGAAATTGGATGGAAGGTAGTGGACTGGATTGATCTGGCTTAGGATAGGAATAAGCGGTCGGCTACTTTAAAGACGACAACAAACCTTCCGGTTCCATAAAATGCGGGGAATTTCTTGACTAACTGAAAACTATTAGCTTCTCAAGAATGACTGTGCTCCATGGATTTAGTTATGAAGTAAAATACCTACCTGACAATGAAATTAAATAATATTGTCAACTATGGAAGCTTTGTCAATGCAATAGCTGACGGAATGGAAAATCGGGTTTGAATCCCGCTAGAGAATTTCTTTTTATCCTGCCATATATTCTAGATGTGTTTTCGGACCCTGGATGGAATTTTTTTCTACCATGGTAAAGACTGTAGAAGGATGAAACTGAGCAGTCAGTACATGCAGTGACGAGAACTTAACCTCTGAACCGCTGTACAACCTCACTGATTGTGTCTACGTACGGTGATAACCTCACTTTTACGTAAGAAATTAAATTTTTTTCTATTGGCAACAGTAACACCTTTAAGTCCCATAGCGGTCTCAGTATAGAATTTAGTTCCCTCCCCCACCCAACTGGCCGCGTCTTCACTACAAAGACTCGACTAGCAATGCTGTTTATGAAAACAATTTCTGCTTATTTTGTGAATCGTGTGAAACACATAAATACACTACGTTCAATATGAAGAAAACTTTTAACATCAAGGCCGTTTTCGCATATAGTAACGACTGTGCTACAAAGTTAAACTGATTTGGATCAAAAGTAATCTGCGTAACACAATTTTGGAGTTGGTTAACTTCGCCGAAATTTTACCCATGACTCTTTTATAGCGGACTTAACGTCCGGCCGATGTACGCTGGATTTCAAAGACCGCTTCAGTCGAAGGACTTTCCCATGTTTTCCGTATGAGCACAGGGCCTTGCTGATCCAGAGCGATGTTGAAGTAGATCTCAGGGTCGTTTTATACTATTTGGGTTCATCTAATAACTGGCAGTATCCAAGAAACGAATTCATTACACAACCCAATCGATGTATACAGTGGGCTGTCTCACGCAATACAAATAGTAATCATACTAATAATTATTGCCCGCTTAGGCTGACGCCTTCCTCACCACGCACTGACCGCTGGAAGAATTGAAGTTCACTGATTCGTTAGCCAAAAGGAAAAGAATCGAATAACGATACGCTACAACAACACAGCACTAACATTGAAATCTGCGGTCTTCTGGGGTATTACGCGGCGTCGTGTAATTACCACACGACGCCGCGTAATACCCCAGAAGACACAGATTTCATCAACATCGCGGCGGAAGCCTGAAATCAAGGTCAGCACTAACATTAATAACGCCCACACTAAAATACATAGCGTAGAGTCCTACACACGAACTAGCTTCCACGCAAGAACTAATTAGCACAAGAACTCCTCACACAAAAACTAGCCTCGAGCCTAGGCATGCTACTCCTTGTAATAACTCAAGGCCTCCCGTACCAAATTCGAGAAGGTTCCGTGGTCAGTAATTGGTTAGTCGTCCCGTCAGATTTCACGCGAGAGGGATAATTGTTGACATTGAAACATAATTAAAAATTTCCATTGGATGGCGTAGTAGTGTGATTCCACGGCCACCCTGGGGAACTAACCCTCTAGACCTTATGTGAGGTCAAAGAAATACTTAACTGTGAAAGTAACCGCATCGCACTCTCAAAGATTAAAGCACAAAGGGTAAGAAATAGTGGCAATAGGTGCCTTAAACACTGAGGGGACACCTATGCCACGCAGTTACTTGCACCTGTTCGACTTCTCGCTACACATTTATAAATTAATATCGAGACAGCCAACAGGAATGATCCGTTATAGTTGACATTTAATTCTCCTCAGTAGACTTTAATGTAGGTTGTTCTACCATATAATTTAAAAATCAGTGTAGTAAGGCTGAGTCGCAGATATATAAAGAGCGGTATCCTTCCAACGAAGTCGGTTCACACTGCAAGAAACTCTTTCTTGGGAACGTAATGTACAGCCCTTCCTGACTTCCGCTTGGCCAACAATTCGAAGCCACTGAACCAGAGACATGCAAATCGTTTCTAAGTACCTACCTTGTAGAAGGCAAAGAACTCGGGGCACCTGGCCGCCAGAAGATCGCAGGAGAGAGTGACAGACCGCCTGATAACATTATCTTATAAACCCACACTCGATAAAACCGGGCCAGTGTTTGTCACGTTTTCAGTTGTCTCTAGACGCAGCTGAATTCTTCGTAGGTGTCAGTAATGCCGTCGGTTATGGGAGCCAGAAGTCCTACACCTCATCCTCCAACCGATTTTTCCCACTGATATGTAGTCGAGTAGAGCCAGGATATCGTAGTTGGTATGCTGGGCAATACGGTCTGCACAACCGAGGAACTGTGGTTCGATTCCGGATAGAGGCTGATTTTCTCGTCTGCGAAGCGTCCAGGCCGGCTTTGGGGCGCACACAGTCTACTACTCAGTGGGTGCTGGGTACTCATTCCTGGAGGCTTAAGCGGCCAGGACATGAAGTTGACCACTCACATCAATCCAGTGCCGAGGTCAAGAATGGGTGGAGATATACCTTCACTCCCCATATGCCTGCATGGCATGCATAGGGACTTTACATGTAATTTAATAGTCGCTATAGCTGTCAGTATTGTAACTAAGTTATAGGCTGGAAAACCGGGGTTCGAATCCCGACAATGGGAAGTCAATGCCACCGAGTCCATACCGGCTCTGTGGCCCATGCAGCCCTCTATCTACTGGGTAGCAGGGATCTTTTCCCAGGAATAAAGTGGACAATATGTGAATCTAATCACTCACCTCCATCGGTGATGATAAGAATGTGTGGTTGCATATATCCATTCCATCATACACCTTCATGGCATGCTGTTAGACACAGTAGCAATTTTAACTTTACATGCAATTTAGTATTTCTATTCACAATTAAAACTTCTGTCCAGCGAATTCAAAATGAGACAAAACTCATTAACAAAACATTTCCTTTTGCATCAGCTCATTCAGTACAAGAATGGTATACTGTCTTCTGTAATGAATGTTCACTTTGAAAAGTTTCATATGAAACTGGATTTGTGTCTTCACAATACAACATAGTACATTTGTAATGGGCAAATTCCCGAAGATTTGGAGGTTACATTGTTTTTTAACTTCATTTTTAATTACCTTTCATTTGGGCAGTTGGCCCCCATTCACTGACCCTGAATATGGCAGGCAGGCTGGTTGTCAGAACGTTGATAAACCTGCATTCCTTACATGGCCCAGCTACAAAAGTGTACGAACTAGTACTGTTAGGGTGCAAGTTACGTATTGTGGAGAATGGACGGACAAAGGAGGACGGAGTATGTTATTACGTACAGCGTATCCTAGGAAAGTTACACATATATGAGCAGGATTGATATGACTCAGGACAGGATCTTTTGTGACAGTGGAGTTGGTAATGTGAATCTTCAGGTCATACTGCCAAAGAGTTAGGTATAATACTCATAGTTTCTGCATTTACAAATATTGTATGGTACCTGTTTTATACATGAGAGATCATCAAAACTACAGTTATGGGGTAGCATAATTGACTTACATCAAAAGGGTAAATTTCACCCAAGGAAGCTGTTATCCTATGATGTTCTCCCTGCAGTTCATTCTGGCAAATACTAATATTTATTTGTATAATCAACAGTCACAAATGTCTGCTAATTTATCATTTAGTATTACCCATCATATCACACAATTCTACAAAGTTTGCAGTTGGTATTATGTTCTTAATCAAAGATCATTCAGTAGATTGTGGTCTTATATCCTTGAATTATTTGCTGTATTTCTGCAAGATTATGGTCTTATCATATCTTATCCAACTGATTGTATTTAGAGGTATCCCTGATATTGTGCTCACATTTCATTTACCACAGCATGACTTCAAGCTATACTCCACCTGCACTCCATAAAGACTAAATCTCTTGATGCAGCAATTTTAGAGCTGTAATATGATTCAGCCCTCAGCAAGTTCAGGGCATGTCTGTATTTCCACTAATGACACAATTAACAAAAACTAATTTATGTTATTAATACCGTGCATATTCTTATAATCAATACATCAAGAAACTTATGAACTCAATAAAATACAATCAGAAGCAAGTATAAAACTCCTAAATGTTTTGGCACCGGGTTGCTATCATCGGGGAGTTATTCAGAACAACGGAGTACATGGCCAACAGCTAATCTAAGTATTGTGTCTCCCTTCTTAAAATGATTAAAATTCTAAAATATATAAAGTTAATAATCATAAAATTACTATTTTGTAAATTTAAAATATTTGTTCCAGGTAGAAGTTTCCAGTTGTTTATACACTGTATGGGGCATGTATACAAACATATCTTGATCTTATACAATTCAAAGAAATCTCGTCCTGATAGACCATGTGAAGTGTGTCATGTCAGGCAATGTGGTATACCACATAAGTTGGTTGATGTATTAATTATAGGAACTAATTTAGTTACTATAAAACAACAATAATTTTTACTGTACTTCTTATCAGATGTCAGTATAATTTGTCAGCATTAATTATCATTGTAGTTCCAGCAAATAAATATGATCTTAAATGTCACTCAACTAAGGATACAAAGATACAACTGTACTTCATACAATGTGTGGGTTTGTTGAAAGTCCATTTTCAATACCCAATTTTATATGCCTAGCTCTACTGGCCCATTAGTTATTGCTATAAAACCAAAAAATAAAAACAATTTTTGCATGTTTGCCAGCTTATGTGGCAATCTACAAAACAAAACCATAATAAAAGTTGCAATTTCTCCAAGATTCACTAACATACACATATTTTATATTATATACACCGGCATCTTGTCACAATCTTTGTAACAACCAACAAATGCACTAGATAAAATACAAAAGACCCCTACATATGTTTTGACAAGTTGTCATCCTCAGGAGGTTCATCACAAAGGAATACAAGAACATCATATCAAATTACACGTTCAACAGATCAAACACTAAAACCATAAAACATACAAAATCCAGAGTCATGGTTTACAATAATACAATGTTAAAAACATATTTTAACAAAATATGTTTTAAAATATATTTTAACATTGCATTATTGTAAAGCACGACTGTGGATTTTGTATGTTTTAGGTTTTTAGTGTTTGATCTGTTGAATGTGTAGTTTGTGTAGTCTGATATTATGTTCTTGTATTCCTTTATGATGAACCTCCTGAGGATGACAACTTGTTGTCAAAACATATGTAGGGGTCTTTAGTATACATTATATAAATATTTTATCTAGTGCATTTGTTGGTTGTTATGAAGACTGAAACATACACACATTTTTCTACAATTTATTACCACACATCATTTTGGGACACTAAAGAACAAATGCTGCTTTTGATGCTCCTCACTGACAAGCATTCATCATGTTGTTATCACTGGTTGTAGGAAATGAAAATATTGGGGCCATGGGGGTGTCCTCCAATGGTAGAATGTTCATACCACATCTATTGAAAATCAAATGGTTCAAACGTTGGAACGTGGGGCCACACATGACACAGGCAGCATGGTGATATAACGGCAAGCCTACTTCTTTCCTTTTAGGAACGAAAGAAGTAAGCTTAAAGGTGTGCATAAATTTATTCTCTCAGCACTACAGACATGTAGGTTTGTTCAGATGATTTTTTCTAAAACACAAAATAACATGTCAGCAGAAAATAGTTTACACCTGATGACAAAAAATGATAGTTCTGGACTTACAATTTGGTATGTTTGGACATTATAATCATATGTACATATTTTTCTCAGGGGGAACTTGCCAAGGTTGTGAAACTGATCAGTCACTTCCATCCTGTGACAAGGTTAAGAATGTGTGTGGCTATACCTCCGCTTCCTTCATATGCCTTCATGGCGTGCACAGGTGCAACTTTATTTTAATTTTTATGTACATATTGTGGCTGAAATATAATACTTCTCATGTTGAAAAGTATCAACATGGTAACTGTCAACATCTGCATTGTCCAGAACAGTGCTTCATATACTGTATTTACCAAATATAAGATAAACCTAAATATAACTTCCCTTCACAATCTTCAATTTTCTGGAAAATATGCACGCCAAACATATTTAAATTCTTATAAATGGTTATAAGGCAAGCCCCATTTTTCAGCTGAACTAGGAAAAAATTTCTTGACTTACATTCACTTAAGTATGATAAAGTATTTCACTTTCTACTTGTTCTCAGTATTTCATGAGATATAAGTACCACTTGTCCTTATCTCAGCTATCTTACTGCTTGTGATATGATTTTTTAGCTTGATATGAGTGTTCTGTACAAGCAGTCCCTTGCAAATAACCCCTTACTACTGCAGGATAAGGGCTGTTATTAGAAAACAGAGTTTATCAATACACACACGATCCAATTACTTTCCTACGCTACCCTACTGTCATTATCACATGCCTTACTAGTGACATTATTTCCATCCCATGCACATGCCTCTGCAACTTCCTTCTCAACTGGAATATGTAGCTTCATATGTCTTTCAGGAAAAATTTACAACTAATGTCTTAAAACTGACTTCTTTACTTGAAAATTATTTGCATTTTAAATTTGCTATCCAGCTGAGACAAAAGAAAATTTGTCTAGTTTTGCTTCTGCACCCTCTCAGTTTCCACACACTTAAGTCTCTACCAGGCCACACCTATTCTTTTGCTCCTATTACAGTTGATGTGCCCATCTTTGTTCCCTCTAATTTGTCTGCCAGAGTATGACTAGTGATGGCTGTTCGATGTCCTGGAAAATTGTTTTGCCATTCAGAATAATATCTTAACCTGGTATTGTTTTATTTGTCAATTCATATATTGTTGACAGTTATTTGAGGAGTCAATGACTATTACAAAATGCAATTGCATGTGTCTTTACAAATTTCACTTTTAACAGACCTGTGTCATCAAAGATTTGTACTAAAGTTAAGACTTCCATTTTATTATGTGTTCTTAAGCAAAGTGATGGATTAAGTGGTGGATGGCTGGGATGAAATCCCTGACAGGTACAGTGAGGTTTCTTCTCTCCAATGCAATGTCTATACAGCTATGGGATTCACCCAGCCTTCCATCCAACAGATCATGACAACATTTAAAACAAATTTTTCTTTTGTGATGATAGTAAGAATAATAATAATGAAAAACCACAAGACAATGCCAATAATTTATTGTAAACCAAATTTCAGTAAGGTGGAATATTGTACACTCGGTAACCAAAAACTAAGGTGGGCACTATGCACTAATATATTCGAACCGGCAAAACAAGTGTAATTATCCTCCAACTTCAACAGCCACATCAGGACTGCACTGATATTCAGGGGATGTTCCAATATCTAGCTCCTCTCCACATTCGAACCTTGCAAAGTCAACTAACGAAACACCTGAGTCTGCCAGAAACTGTGCCACTGTTTGTGAGGGATCCAGCAGATATTCTTGGTAGATCATGCATTTCTCCTCATCAGAGTTGCATGCTGGGACATCCTCACCAGCTACTCCAATCTTACTGGGATTCATTCCTACACACACAAAAAGAAAATAAATTTGCAACACTGTTCAGTGATCTTATAATTTTTATGTTATGCAGCTTTCAATAAATTCAATCTGTAAAACCAACAACTAGCTTTTATTTCACACTTGTCAACACAGGTATTAAGGGTACATACACACAAAGAATAATTAATTTTAATGGATACCTAGGTAGGCAATATTGTTTATCAAATCACGCCACCACCACCACAGCACTAGAGCCCTTGGTGGGCTTTGGCTTCCTTTGTTTATCAAATAATTTTAATTAACTTTAATGAAGGGAATTTTTAAAATGTTTTACTGTGCATGGCAGGCAAATTCATATTGGCACTGATATGAAGCCAATATAAGAATTGGTGTATTTTACTATCAAAAAATCAGACACAAAACTATGATATGAACACGCCTGTTTTCCTGGGAGCAGACTTCACAGTGTGTAATTCTAACCTTGTCTGTACATGTCATTACAGCTGACACAGTGTATTCACTTAGTGTCTAATGACAGGATTAGTGAATGAATTTGAAAGGATGTGAAAAGAAGCATTCATAGCCTGATTTTTGGTATATCCAAGCAACTGCCTGAAGAACTGCAGAAAATGGTGAAAAACCTTGAGCTGACCAGTCTCCAGGCCAAAATTTGAACCTGGGACCTCCAAAATATGAAGCAGGAGTGTCAAAAATTTGACTGCATCATTCAGTCACAACACATCTTAATGCTGACCTGTCGTAAGTTTTATATTCAGGTACACAGATTTTATTAACTGACTAGTATAAAGCCCACTGAAATGTCAATGGGTAATTGTGACAGTTCTCACACATAACACTCTATCATAGACCTGTGGAAACTAAACCCAAAAGTTCACTCAAAATACATGCTATAAACTTGTACAATTGTAGAGAAACAGCTTGCTAGAAAAGGCAACGCTGCCAGATACAGCAAATTTCCATTGGCAATGATGTAGACTGCCTTACCAACTACAGCATAGGTACCTGTCATTTATTAGTGCCACCTTCGGTCTGTATGTAACTACCAAGAAAGACTGTTGCATAACTACACAACAGTAAGGCCTTGACTTTTATACACTGTGTGTGTGTGTGTGTGGAATTTACTAATATTTGAAGAAAAATTATTTCACGTGTCAAGAAATATTTTTAGAGGGTTTGAGGCCTGCTTAGAAGCAGGTCATGACTTTTAGGCTCTTCCATAAAACAGAGAAAGCTGAATTGCATGGGAAACAGTTTCTTAGTTCTTGGTGGATGCTTCTTGCATGGTAATATTTCTGTATCAGCTGCAGTGCTAAAGGACATGACAAAAAATACCTACACTAAGATGCACTAGAATAATTATCTCAAGAATATAGGTAAATATGGTTACATGCAAGAAGAAAATAAAAGAGTATGAAAGACAACAGATTACAAGGTACATGATGTAAATAGAAACAATTAGTGGTAAACTGAAATAAGGTACTGGATTACTGTGAAGAGTACAAATAACTGTAAACATATTTAAGGATTGTACATTGCAACAACCTATCATTACAGAAGTATGGACCTACATAACATAGAAAAATTAAAACTTCGTTTTTCAGAACCCTCAATTTTTACTTCTTCTAATCAGAGCACGTTACATTAAAAGCTACTTTTCTCACCTATGACATGCTGACACAACAGTCTTCCAAGCTGTTCCACAGGAAGCTTTGCCACTGTCTCCTCAGTATTGCCTGGTAATATCTGCTTGAATGCCACCAAGGCTCCATATTTTCCAAATAGTGTTTTATTTGTGTTCTGTGGGGTGGGGTGCGTGTAGCCTGCCACAAGTATTCCCTCACCGGCCTGGAAGAAGTAGGCACGGCGCAGAATTACATTCTCTCCCACACTTCCAATCAACAGAGCTGTGTGGTCAGACAGCAGTTTCCCATCCTCACCTGGCAGCAATTTCAGCCTCTCTGAATCAAGTTCAATCTGAAAGCAATTGGAATGTAATTATTCCTCACATGAAGACAACTACAATTGTCTGATTCATTCCTATTTGCACATTCCTTAATGTACTACCTTAGCCAATGAAGATTCAGTGTTTTGGTTACTGACTGCAAACTGCAGACAAGCACTGGTAAACGGACTCAACCAGTGTTTGGAAAGTTTTGTTCCGGGCCACAAAATCTGTTTCACAATTCACTTCTACAATAGCCGCCATGTTCTTATTTACTGATACTCCAACCAGGCCTTGTGCTGTAGGTCGCCCTTGAAGTTTTGTTGCCTTGGACCACCCAAGAGCTTGTGCCTGCTCTTGCAACCACCTTTCAGCCTAAAATAAAAAGCATGCCTGAAAATTTTTTCTACCTCTTCTGCATCCTGCATTTCAATCTAACAACTCTTTATTTTCGTGTGAGTGGCGATTATTACCTTCTCGACATCGTTGTCATGAAGTTCAAGAGCTTTTCTGCAATTGGAAAATGTATACCCCGTTTTCTTCCTAAGTTTTCCTAATAGTGACTTGTTGACAGAATTCCAACAAGACCGACTTGAGTGAAGAAACCGTACCACCTGGTTGCTGCAAATCATCTGTTAAAATAAATGTGTGGACACACACGTCTAGACACTTTGTTGTAATCACATACACAGTGAAAACTACAAAAATATATCCCCCTAATGTTTTACATTTAGAACCTTATACAAAAAGTCAACAGACGAAGGGAATGTAAATCATCATGCATGCCTGACAAAGACAATATCCACGTAACAACAAACTCCGTGCACCTAGCTTCTGCTGCCGATCAAACTCAACTCTCATCCATGTTCATAACCATAATCTGTGATCATAGCGCAGCTGACCCCGTCCATGGATGCCAATCAAGCACATGGATGAGGTAGCTCCATAATACTTGTCAAGCTTTTTGTCGTTTTAATAACTATGTAACTGATGATAATTTCTTCATTTCCAATTAGCCTGTTTTCATTATAAACCGAAGGTGCTTGGGAAAACGCAATTTGTCAAACCACGAACAATGGCATTGTTATTGGTCACTCTGATTCCCCATCACAGATAAACATGGAGACTCGCGTTTAATCTGTACCGTCCACTGCCCGTACGAAATAAATTTCCCCGACGTCTGGAACGTTGGTGCACGTATGTTGCTATGGCAATCAATGTAAACAATTTACGATAAATATTAGTACGTCGTGAATATAGAGTTAAGATTCCCACTAGTCCCAACGTTTTTAGATAACAGCTGGCAGTGAGTACTATGTTTTAATTTTCTATTTGTTCTCTACTTACCAAGTGCAACTAAAGAATAGTACCTTCGGAATGACCGTATCCTTCTCCGGACCACTCTAGGGCGCTAACATTTTGGGGGCGTCGGAGACGAAGGTGAAACAAACGATTTTTTTGCAAATCTTGCTGCTACATTTATGTGTTTAAGAAGCGACCCTTTGCTCCGGCTCTTGAGCTTTTTTACTTGATACCTTTGTGCCTTTTTGCATGAGTTTAAGCGCCCTGTGCGTGCGCACTCTTTCGTTGTGATATTAGCAACACATAGTGATAAGAAAGATGAACCGGAGGGTTGATAGAGGTCACATCAAGAACAATGCAGCAAACCACTCTGATGTGATCGAAAGGGAAGGCCTGAAAGGGGGAAGGAGATTATGAAAAGGAAGTGTTTTGTTTCTGCTGACAGTGGTTGTGTGTCAGTAACGAAATGTTGAAAGTTAGCTGGGAAGTTATTAGAGCATTAAAGCAGCAGTTTATAATGCCAAGTGCTCCGCCAACCCCTGCATTTATCACAGCTCGACTCATGTAACAACACAGGCCGTGCCATGGCTCAGGCGGTTAGTCGCCGGCCTCTCACCACGGAGGCCCGGGTTCGATCCCAGCTCAAGTCCATGTGAGATTTGTGGTGGACAAAGTGGCACTGGGACAGGTTTTTCTCCGAGTTGTCGGTTTTCCCCTGTCAATTTCATTCCACTGGTGCTCCATTACTTGTAAAACTTGGTAAAAAACTGCTCATCTTCATTCATCACAGGGGTTGCACAATAAGCCTTAAGGCTGCGGTGCGTCCGTAGCATCAGCTGCGGGGCCCCCTCACCACAAAAAAAAAAAAAAAAAGAAATGTAACATACTAAGTTGCGTAATTTGACGAATTGCACCATGCTTCCGACACAAGTGGAATTTGTCCCATGTCCTGGGATTTTATCCAAATAGTCATGGAAGAGGGGGGTTTCGTTATTTTTAGACACTCTAACGTCTCGTTTAAATATACTGCTTATCTCTTGTTTTACTTGACTTGAAAACGAGAAAAGTCAACAATGAAGCATTTTGTAAATACGCACCTGTTTCCTCATACCTGACAATTTTTCTGTTCGAGGAAATACAATGAATGTGTTAGATATACCACTTTATTAAGACCGGTAGGCGCATATTAAAAATAACGTGAAAATATTACCTAATCAAGATAGGCAATGTACGTATAGCGTAACATTGTGGCGCTGACGCGTAACTGTTGTTGTAATGGAAACGAAAAAATGCGTTCTCTTTGTAATGTCGCTGTCAATAATGTAATAGAAAGCGTTGCTGTGGAAGCACGGCAATGCGCCCTCTGTATTGTTGCGCTACATATGTCGCTGCTAAAATGTGAAACACACTTTTTCACGTAAAGTACTCGATTTTTTGTCCGATTTTAACAAAATTTGGAGAGTCTCGACAGATTTTCGTAGAAGTCCCCAAAGTCAAATTTCACGAAAATCCGTCTAGTAGGAGCCGCGCTGATACGTGCGGACCGACATGACGAAACTAAAAGGCACTTTTCGCAACTTATGCGAACGCGCCTGAAAATCCGAACCCGTAATTGACGATTTTGTTTCCCCATTCTATAGAAGGCAATACAGTTAGTTCTTTATGTAAAGTTCCCGAAATTTGTGTCTGATTTTAACGAAGCTGGTGTTTCTCGATAGATGTTCGTAAAAATTCCAATCTCAAATTTCACAAAAATCCGTTCAATAGGACCACGCTAATAAATGAGAACAGACAGACGGACAGACATGACGAAGCTAATAGTCGCCTTTCGCTGTTTATTCGAATGCACCTAGTAAGAGGGAGGACTGGCGGGGGGGGGGGGGGGGGCGTAGGCGTCAGACTTGTACTGTCTCTGACTTCGGTTTAAGTACCCAGTGACGGCGAAGAATCGAACTAGGTACAACAATCCAAAATAAACTTCACGGTCTCTTCGCTGGCTGGAAGAATGGAAATAGCAACGCTCACACATGTAGCCATGCAGAATAAGGGATTGTATACGTAATATAAGACGTTTTATTGTTGTTTGGATTAGCTACACCATATAGGCTGGCACAGTGTCTAATAGGAGGGTACCAACGATTCTGACGAACATATCCCTGAAGATGGAGACAGTGTGTTTTCCGAAGCATTAGCTCCAGCTTATCAGTCTACCGAAAAGACTGCTATGTAAACAACGCTTGCAATGCCGGTATGAGTGAAGTTGTTCATAAATTAGTAATTAATAGTAATATTGTTACAGTTTTAAAGTAGCAGTTTGAAAGGATGCCCTCAAACATCGGAACACTTGTGATAGTGATAGAACATCATTTATAATTTATAAATTATTTTCAGACATTTTGTGCTTGGAATTCATCTCCATGGGGGGGGGGGGGCAGGCTGTGGGTTTTAAATTTCATCATGCAAGTAACAAATTTTTTTCTGTAAAGAAGTGTTTTTTATTCTTAACAGAAAGACTTGAATTTGTCATTCACCACAATATTGGTAGTAAACAATGTACCATATGCTATATGCTATATCGCAGGATGTGTTTCGCACAATGAGTACATATTAAAATGGTGAAGTACATAGTTCAGTACCAATCCAAAATTAAGATGGACAAATCATTTGTAATTAGCAGAGCTGCAAGATTTTACCAATATTAAAGAGATCTAGACACCTACTTTAAAATTTAAGTAATATTTTAAATGTGTATAACATAATCTTCAAATACATGAAAAATGTGGGATCCCAAGGTGGTGTGGCACTACTTGTTTTGTGTACTTTTTAATTTTAATTTTAATTTTAATTGCCTGACAGTGACTGGAAAGGGTCAAAACATTTAGCAAGTTATTATACGTGTATTTCTATAAAACATAGTTGTGCCGACAAAAAGATTCATTGTATTTATTGTATGTATTTGTTACAAAAGCACATTGGGATATCACTTTTGAAGATTGTTCAGAAGTGAGTGTAGGATAATGAGTACAGCTTAAATTGTTTGTGTAAGAAAATTTAGTGTCAGTAAATGAACTTGAACATGAAATTTGTATTTTGTAATTTATATATCTGAGAAAACATTTTGTGAGAAAACATTTTAACAAGAAGACATGCTAATATGGATCTATAAAAATTACAATGTCTGCTGCTGTGCAAACATTTTTTCAGACAATTGTGACCTGAAATCTTGCAAACTGTGACCCAGTTTGGGGTGAGCAGATTTTTTATAAATGCTTGTAATTTCAGCATAAACAGCATGGCATTCCTGGCATAGCCCACCCGCTGGCAATATGAGAGTTCAGTGCTAAGCACTAATTGCCATGGCTGCAAAGTCATTCCTACAATTGTACACCTCTCTAACACTGCATTATGTACTGTTTATCGTTGTTTGTATTTTGGCTCACACACTGTTTGAACGGCTCACTTACACCTAAGAAGAAATAGAATTATGTATTTTGATTTAGAAAAAAGTGAAACAGGTTGCTCGTGTGAGAACAAATCTGAAACTATTATAAATAACGTGCTTGCTCCATATTCTCTTGCTGTGTAAGTTCAGGATTTAAAGGAAATATCCTGCATAAGTGTTTCCACAGATGACACGGCAACTCATGGTTCACAAAAACTTTTCCAACTTGTGATAGAGTACTATCATTAAGTTCACGGCAGACCTGTAGCTAGCTAATTTTGTGCTTGAAGCAAGAATAGACATTTGGGTCCCCTGTATTTTCATAGTAGTTTTTTTGGTAAAACGGTGAATATGTGAACAACAAGAAATGAGAATAATAATAACCCAACATTTATTTTAGGATGGGTTAGTGCTTGGGATAGACGATGCACATTTTATGTTTTTTTCTGCATCCCGCCCCCCCCCCCCCCTTATACTTGTGTGCCCAAAGCAAGGGCCTGATTTGCCTAGCCCTTGTTATGACCCCATTTCATGGTATTAAATTGTTATTATTAAACTAGGTGGTCATTCTGCCCCTTTGACTGTTGTCTGTGCAAGTTTTAGAATAACCTACTCTGCTATGAATATGCTACATGGTTTATTTCCAGAACAAATCAACATCTATGGCTACTGGGAATGAAGCAGATTCTTCTCCAACCAAACACTCAAAGTTGCAAAATACTGTGCAGACAGATGAAAGGAAACCATCATTTAAAGAGTTACTTTCCTTTCCTGAATCAGTCCTGAGAACTCCTGTTCACTTGGGAGGCAGCAAGGACTTCCATAAAAAAACAAGGTCACAATTGGTAAGGGAGAAGGCTGAAGTGAGTACCATGCATTGCACTCCTTTTTGTTAACTGACATACACATGCCAACTAAGCAAGTTAATAAGTTAAATTTGTATCTTTATAAAATAATTAATGTGCATGAAATCTTTAAAGAAGTTACTGAAGAATAAATTTACTGTGTTAAATAAACATACTTAGACCTCCTTGCATTCAGAGTCTGTTTGCTGCATAGTCAGATTGGAAGTGACTTGTCTGAGTTTGTGTCATGCATAGTGTGTTACTAGTAAAATAAATTATATGAAGTTTGTAAGAATGTTGCACAAAACATAAAAAAATATGGCCCTTAGTAGGTAATGAATTGTTTTCAGTAGTTGTGTAGACTTAACCACAAGAGAAACTGTTAATTTGAGACTACTAAAGTTGTGAGCCAATATTTGAGTGGAAGTATAGATTATAAAAACCAGAAATTGCTAATTTAAGAGCTTAGTATCAAAGGGGAACAAAGGGAGGGGAGACACCACAAAAACTTGGATGTGGGTTTTGGTAAAAATTAATTCCATAAAATCAGAAATTGTAAGGCTGTGAAGATTAAAATCAGGTAAGTTGAAATGTAGGTTGCAGAATTGTGGATAAAGTAGTGCTTGGTTATGTTGATGTAATCATTATTAACTACATGCACTAAGAATTTGTATGCCCATGAAAAGAGGGTGGAATTAAAGGTTTCAAGCAGTAGCTGTGGATGAATCCACTTCTTCAGTTGCACTGCAACTTCCTTCTTTTTGGGGATGCTTCTTTCAGATAGACCATAACACAACTTCCATTACACAGCCCACACTATGCCTGCCATACTTTCCTTCATTTGCAGCACAGTGGCCATGACTTAAACGTTGGAGAATTTGTTTTTTTTTTGTCTTCTGTCAGTACTTCAATGCAGTGATCTCTGCCATGGCAAAGTAAAAGTCATCCTGTTATTTCGCAACATATCTAACAAACTTGGAACACTGTTATGTAAATACAATTACAGAAAAATATATAAAATGTTTCTTCATAGGTGATAATAGACCTTTGGTTTCAGGCATATCGGAAATCATATATAGCAATGCGAAAGGAAAGGGAAGCATTTCGCCAGAGACTTGTTACACTTATTTTTAAGCAGGATGAAGAAAAGTTGGGTCCTTTTCAAATTCCAACACCAGAGGATAAGATACGTTTGCGATATAACTACTATATTCATCATGGAATTGATACAATTCATATACCTCCACTTGAGGATTCATGGTTAAACAACATATGCGCAAAGATCCCACAGAAAATCCAAATATACAGCACACTGAAGAAACAGCTTGTTGAAGAAGTCAAGGAAGACTATGTGCTAAGTATGAAGAAAGCAGCTATAGATTTTGCACTTCAAGACCCAAGTGTGAGTGATCATCCAATAAAACAGTATGACTCTGTATACAAAGAAGAGCTGAAAGAGATGTCCAAGACATGGAGGCGTACTTTTGAAAAGAACTTATTAAAAATAAAAAAGGATTTGCACACCGTGAATCCTTGTGTGGCACAGGTTCTGGACCTGTGGTATAAGTCCTTCAGGTACACACCCTGTCTGATACATAAGGTTTCTTGCCATCTTGTAACTTGAATGGAGAAAGAATTTTTCATATTTTTAAAATTTTATTAAACACCAGTTCAGTCTAATTCACCAGAATCACTGTCTTTTTGGTTATCAACAAAACAAGTCATAGTTGGGAGATATGGTTACAGCAGAACATGTTTATTTGCTTTGACTCTATTTATAAGTACAGGTAATAGTAAAATTACTGGTCAATGGGGACACACACTACTCCTGTCCTGGATTCTGGCATTGAGGAAGCCTAAGCATGAATCTGACAACTTAGTAACATCTAGAGCTTAGGTTAGGAATGTGTGGAATCATATCTCAATGATTTGAGTAAGTCTTCATGGCACCATGCTTGAATGCAGGATGGCTTTTTTGCAATATAATACTTAACTTGGAAAGCAGTTTGTTTATTAGTGGTGACCTTTTACATATTACTGACATTGACAGTGATGTGCGACTTTTGGATGTGAAGAAGATAAGCAAGGCTGGTGTTGCTCTTGAATTGGTAGAATTCCAGGCATTGGTGTCGAGACACATTGATGCAGCCAGGGAGTGCATGAAGACACAGTGGTTTCTGACAGTTCGGAATATATTCTTGCTGGTGAGTGAAATAGTAGTTCTCAGCCAGTTGAGTAAATGCTACTGATCTTCATGACTTTCACTCTTCATGTGATAGTGTTAGAATGATTAACTCATACTAGTTAATCTGTTAATTTGAGGAAAGTGCTTGGACAATCTAGCAAGGTAGCAGAGAAACTGCATTGTTTGATTCTTTGATTGATAGTTTTAAAACAGTGAAGGTAAAGTTGTTCCAGTGATTGAGGACAATGCTGTGAAGGCACATAGGAGGGACAGATATTAAACTCCAAGCTTTCTTAACCATGGCTTTAATGGAGCTGTATGATAAGCTTTGTGCTGTGGGCATTATTTACGCCAGGATCGAGAGCCCTTATTACCGACTGAGTTGGAGGCTGGATAGGTTTCAGTTGGATTCTGCATGTTGTTGTGACAGGAAATATTGCAATGCCTTTAGCAGTATTCGAAGCCTAATGATCTCTGTCTGCCGCTTTACTGACTGATTTGTATGGTATTCATTCTGTGAATCCAGAATTGAAACAATATATTTTTTGCTAGGGTAACAGGAAGAAGTTGGTGCCTAATTCATTAGTTCCCAAGAAGATGGAACAGTTTTACAATTGTGTGGCCACCATTATGACACACCAGCTGCAGTCATTGTGTCTCAACTCCGTCTCAGATTTCACAAAATTCATCTGTGATGTAGGGGTAAGATTTTGCAGAGTTAGCTCTTTGAAGAAAATAAATTTGGTGGTAACATTCTGATTTATGAGATTACCTGGGTACATAAATATTGCAACACAACTACTGACTAAGCATCGCTCTTTAGTATGAGTGCTTGTATGCCTTTTTCTCTTTTCAGACACAGAATTTTATCCTCCTGTAATGTAATACTGATGGATAGGGTTAGCTATTCGTGGTGCATTGACAGCACAGTTTGGCTTTATGTTTCTTTAACAGTGTAAGTTTGTTCTACAAAGTGTGCATGATTTCATTATGTTCTTATCTTGTTTCTTTGATATTATGAGTTACCACCTCAAAGTGTGTTTGACTAGGTTTCAGACACTGTAATATGTAATTCAAATTAATAAAAAGTGCCCATTGTTTTTGTAAGTATATGACAGCCTCTTCAAAAGATGGTAAATAGCCATACCAACACTCAAATTTTTAAACATTACTCTGTCTGTATTTTCTTGTGCATATAATTAGAACTTAAGAGACAATCTTCAGTATTGTACATTTAAATCACTTTCAGATATTATGAGTGCATGTTAGAATGAGCATTTCTATGGATTGTATAAATTCTTGCTTTAATGAGGTTACATTGTATTTGTAAATTACAATGTGAGAAGATTGGGCTGATTTGCAGTGCATAGTGGACAGAGGGAAATCAGGTTTACTTACTGAATATGGATAATGGAATTTGTATACAGAAGGGATACGTGAACAAGAAAATTGTAAATGAGAATACGGAGCGTACCAAGTCAGAGGCAAGTTAATTATATAGTGGGCTATTAAATAATGTGTTCTGTAACTTCTGATGTTAATTATATGGCAACTGCAGGATCCAGGAGGTTAGTAAGTAAGAAATGAAGAATGTGGAAAGATTTTTTTAGTACAGATAAATTTAAAACTGCTGAATACTTAATTTGGCATATTTTACTTCAACAAAATGTTCCAAAATTCTAAAATTAAAAAGATTTAAAACTTTCACAAATATTAAAATGGTTTCTGTTCAGGTTTATATCTAGTAATGTGTTGATGATGAATATCACCGACTTAGGTTTGTAATGGTTTCATTTTAGGTTCGTGAACAATACAGATATTGTAGAATTCAAAGTGAACACTTCTGATTCTTTAAATTTATTTTCTAAATTGGCAGGTATATAATACTGGTAATTTACCCTGTCACTATACCATTGTAGGATTAAATATCTTCATAGTATAAATGCCTTTCTTTTTGCTCTTATATTGAGGTAGTGTAACTGTGGGAACCAATGCCAGATATATATGAGCCGTTGAAAGGCAAAGTGGTGTACGTCTTTCAAGAAAACTGACATACATGCTTATACAGTATCAGAACACTGAGATCCGTGAAGAGGCAAAATATTTTATGTCACAGGTAGTAATTTACACCTTAGATCACAGTGTGCATGAAGGTAGGTTAGTCATAAACCAGTGGTGTTGACAGGCAAATTTGTGTAATTTCTCCAAATAAAAAAATGTGCATTACACCACTTTGCCTTTCAGGGGCTCATATACAGCTCTTTTATTCATATGAACCTAACCTATGGGAAATAATTTGTAAAGGTTTTCTGAATTTATTTTCCTATACATTTTTGTTTCTCCTTTTTTGCGTAGAACATAAACCCTGGGTTTGTTATCAGTATAGCCCAGAGGAACAAGATCCTTGTTTTTGAGCCAACATTCAATGCCTATTACGATACACTGATGAATGTGTATGACATGATGACAACAGCTGTAACAAAGTTACCCCGCCTTGAAACAAAACTATCTTTTGCCTGGGAAGGACCTCAGACAGTTCTCAAGGTTTGTTTCTTATGCTGCTATGTGTGTAGCCTATAAGTTGTCCCTACAAAAATTTAGTACTTTCATACAGTACCTGTAACATATATTTATGAAGGCCCCAGCTTGACTAAAACATGTTTCTTCTCTGCACAGCCCATCATTCCAGCTGATATCATAGAGAATGATAAAAAGAGGGTTAGCAACATTCTGGAAGATCAAAGAATTGGACCTGAGTTGCGAGTTCAAGATCTTGATGATTATATGAACCTCATTAATGATGAGGTGAGTTCATGTGCTTTAGGAAAACTGGACAGGTTTATTAATATATTTAATGTACAGAGAGGTTGATTTTATGAGTGCCAAGCATAGGAAAATACAAAGTGAGCATATGTGGGCTTAATAGCTGATATGCTGGCTCTTGTAATGCCACTGGTAACTGGGCAGCTGGAATGGGAACCTGCTTGTTAGTACACTCTTATAACATGTAGACATCAGATGGTCTTAATACACTTGTGAAACGTATTCAGTTGAGTACAGAGTTCTTCTACTAAGAGTGCATCATGGAAATGCATAATGTCTCTGAAAGTTTTGTTAAGAAATATCCTGCATTTACAGTTTTTTGTGAAAGAATAATTTGCAGAATGATGGAGAAATTTTAGGCAACAAGTTCAGTATTGGACACAAATAAAATAAAAAAACTTGTATTTTTCTTAGTTGAGACATTATTTACATTATGTAGGAGCGTAAGTGGCCAACATGACATAAATTGGTGTTCCAATAATCCCCATGCAGTTATATATGAGGTTGAAGTCTGAGTCTGCTGTGCAGTGAGTGCACCTAAATTCATACGGTCTGTGTTGTAAAAGGACACAAATTCTGACCATTTTGTTCAGAGTAAAGAAGAAACAACATATAGGCCAATCCACTTTCTTGGCAAAAACTGGAGGAAAATTTTCAAAGAGAATTTGTTAATGTGTTAAGACAAGGACTTCATCATATGTTGAGAACTATTTTTAGAAGTGTGAGACCTGTTTAGAAGCTGGAAGTTGGCACTTCATGCCTCTTCAGTGAAGTAAGGCAAGTTGAATTGCAGGGAATAAATAAACTCTAAACTTGTGGTGAATGCAGACTTTTTATGCAGCAGTTCTTCTGTGCCAAATGCCTTGCTCAGGGACATGTTAGTTCATGTTTGATAGATGAACCAAATGAAGGAAGGTACAAGAAAGAAGGTAAGGAAAGAGTGGCACAGGTAGGTGGGTAGAGAATGGCAGACTCTTTGTCATAAGACATGCGCCCCACACAGAATTTTCAAGGATAATAGTAATAATGTGTTAGGAGTGGGAATGTGGACATGGACTAGAATGTCAACAGATTACAGAGATACATTTTGTATATAAGTTTAAGAAAAGAGAATGAAGGGATCAAATCTAAAACCTGGACAGTGTACAAGATGTGGAAGTAGAACTCTAGAAGAAAATTTTGTCCTATTATGAATAATGTGGTAGAGACATGTGTTACCTATATGAAGCAGTAGAATTCCCGTGAGTACAAGGAAAATGAATATAGAGAATGGATGAAAATGAGGTCAAGACGGAGAAATCAAATGGCAGAACATATACAAGAGAGAGTAGATGGAATGGACACGTACTACAAAAGCGTTTATTAGAAGAAAGAGATGATTGGGGCAACTTTGTCATAAGATGACTCATGTTGGTGGCAATGTCACTGGATGATTACAATGATCATCATGATGCTGTATTGAGAATGTGTGTATTTAATTATTATTGACTTCAAAAAGTAAAAGGAAAAAGGTAAAGTTGTTCCTGTGCATGCCACAAAGGCATATAAGAGGAGTAGAAGTATAGCTCCACTCATTTTAAACCTAGTGGTCAAATTGAGGCCCCAGCCACCTTTCCCACAGGGAGAGAACCCTAGTACACATTGCCCATTGAAGAGGAGGCTGAGTGGGCCCCACAGCTGTTCAGACCATGAATGAAAACCTGGATCATACATTCCGCAGCCTAGACACTCTATTGACTAGGACACTGTCCTGGTTGCCACTGGCTTTGTCATTATGGGTTTGTAAATGCTATATTTAACCCATCCCCACTGCTAATGCAGACTCCTTTTACATTCAGAACTTCACAACCTTTGTGAATATTACTGAAGAATTTTTGTATGAAAGCTGTCAAAATCATGATATTGGTCTTAATCATTGTCCTGTTATGCAGGCACAGGAGGAACTGGACAAATTCTTATCTGTGGAGCATTCATTTGAGGAGTTTGTGCCACTTATATTGAAGTACCATAATCTGGGCCAGGAAATACCATGTAAAGCTGAACATGTTGTGACAATGGGAATGTATGAGATGCGGCGTGATGACCTGATCCACACTATGGTGAGCCAAGCACAGGATCTGAGGAAGCAGCTGTTGGTTCGGATGACACATGACTATCAAGCCCTATGCAGACAGTGAGTGGAATGTAGCAAAATGTTTATTTTTTGCACATTTGAAACAGTTCTACTCTTATGAATGAATTTTCAGATAATGCTGTAATTTCAAAGTCATTAGTAAAGTTGATCAAAGTTTAACTTTGTCTGTGTTGGATGATGTGGATTAGGACTAACCAATTCATTAAAATTGAAGTCCATATGATATTTTAAAATTGTAATGTTGTAGCAGAACTATAAGTTTTCTTGAAATGTGAATTAATTTTATGTGTTTCCCCATTACTATTCCTGGGTCAGAAGAGAAGTTCTGAGAAGAACTCATGAAATTTCCTTCTTGCAAATCATGGGAGTCCAACCTTTTTATGGCAGAGGGTCTCAAACACACATTATGATAGGCTGGTTTGTGGGCCAAAAGTGGAAAAATAACTATAAGTAGCAAACCTAACTGCCTAAATTACTGTGTAATTTTTATAATATATACATAATTTCCAAATCTGGCCACAGGCTGCATAATACAACCTGGTGGGCTGCATGGCCCACAGGCCGCAGTTTGGAGACACACACTGTAAATGCTTCCATGTTGGTAGAGGCTGAGAGGAATTACAAATTATATATACCTTAGTGATAATGTTTATACATGATGTTCGTTAGTAAAGGTTCTATTTAAGTGCAAGTTTCTTTATTGGAGGTTATGAAAATCCACTAATTATTTTAATAATTATTAAGGATTTGTGTGTGCATCATAGGAACTTCATTTCAGCTGAATATGTTATGGTGTAATTGGTGTGAGAGTACTTGTATGTTGCAGACTTGGAGAGGAGTATGAGAACATAGCAGCCACAGCACTATCTCCTCCTGCCAATACAGCAGAACTCATGGATTTCATAGCATATATACGAAAGGTCGAGAGTGAAACTGTTTTCTGGATGGAGGGTCGAATGCGAGAGATTTGCAAGTACATGCTGTTCCTTGTTGATTATACAACGTTCACTCCAGTTGAGATGAAGCAGAACTGTACTACTTTCCAGTGGTACCTTCGCATGCCATCTGTTTTTGATGAACATCGCTTGATCGTTGAACAGAAAACAGTTGAATACCAAGAGTTTCTCAAAGTGAGTACAGCATGCATATTTACATCCTGCAAGTATTGATAAGTTCCAGCTGATTACCTGAAAGCATGCAATAAATGAATTATATATGTACACCAAGGCCTTGTATTATGCTCTAGCTGTGTTTGTGAAAAAGTGTGAGCATAAATCAAAAAGGCTAAATCAAAAATTATATTTTTATAAGAAAAGAGACTTAAATAAATGCAAATAAAGCAGCCAAAGGGCATTAAACCGAAAATAAGAGAGCATGATGTAAATTGGTAAGGGCTTTCTTCTTGGACTTCTTGACCCTTGAAGATGGGACTGATAGGTTGTTCCGAAATGTCGGCAGAGAGTTACCGCTCTACGCTGCGTAATATCCCAGAAGAACGCAGATATCAAGGGTTGTTAAAGCAAAAAGGCATAAAACAAGGCCTTAGTATGTGTGTGTGTGTGTATTTATATATTTATATTGGTTGCTGTAATCTATGTCAACTTACTTTAAGGTTCGAATTAAGAAGTTTGTTGAAGATTTGGAATCATGTGAAAAGCAGCTGGAAGATTTAAAGTCTTATGGCAACTTAGAAGACCTGCCTAAGTATCTAAAAAGGGTGCAGCATTTGGATGCCCGCATCCAAAATGCGTTGGACAAAATACAGTGCTTCAATGAGGAAGAAGATGCATATGGGTGGGAGCGGTCAGAATTTCCTCTACAGAAGCAAGTAAGACATGGGCTTCCCATAATTATAATTCTGTGGAATAGTGTACATTTACTTATGTCTGCTTGGCATGGGATGCTTACAAAGTACAATCTCAGGGAGGTTTAAGTTGGTATTTGGCTCTTAATATCCAATTTATATTGCTTTGTAAAACTGGGATAGCAGATTTTATCTGAAGTGCAACCACTGTTATGGCCGAGGTCACCATCTGACAAAGGGACTCTTGAATTTTGGAGATAAAAAGTATGATTAATTTGGGTGTTATATAGTCCATAATAGTCTCTACATGAGAAACTTTCGTGTAGCCCTTCATTGATTAAACAGTTTAATCTTGGTACTATTTTTGTGTCAGCTTGCTCATCCTCCAAGTCTGCATCCATTAGATCTGTACTTCCTTCGCCATCTGTCTGTATCCAATCTTTTTACACGATATTTCCACCATTTTGTACATTTGATAATATTTTCACTTATGTGGTTGTACTAAAGGTTTTCATTCTGGCTTTGCTTCTCTGACCTTGTAAGTGTCTTCTGCTACTTACATTTCAATTTTGTCTCCATACCCGATGTCCGTATTTCATGCACATGTTTTACCAATTTGTTTTTGTAATTTTTAATGTGTACTCTGGACAGTAATGTAACATAGTGTCTGAAAATCACTCTACAGTATACATACATTTGAATGTTTGTCTTTTATGGACAAATCTGTCTGCCCTTAATAGAAGTAATAAATATTTAAATTCCCAGCAATTTTTATAGCTATGATCATCTCCAAACATTTTAAATATTCTTTAACAATTTGTTGACTTCTGTTTCTAGTCACTTTTTGTTGTGCTGCTGTAAAAAAATATAAATGTATAAATCATTACTTTTAATTTTAAATGTGCTGTTTGATCCATTGTAACTGTAGCTGTTAAAGGAGTTAACTCTGGTGATTATTTTATTGACTCACTCATTTCATCATTTAGAACCATGTCACAATTTTATTATCTGCAGATATAATATTATATTTCATATAATATATATAATATTTTTTCGAAATTTTAAAACGTCTTCCCTCCCTTACTGTCACTTGCCTTTATATTTAGGTCATTGAAATTTTTTTCATAGAAGAGTATAATTTATGCTTACAGTTGGCAGATAAGTTAGCTCCATACAAGAAGTTGTATGAAACTGCAACTGAATTTATTTCACGACATGACTTATGGATGGATGGCCAGGTGGGATCACATGACCCAGCTGAAATTGATGCTGATGTGGGGAAATGTTACCAAACCATTTGCAAGTTAGAGAAGGTGTTTGCTGAACAGCCAACAGTGAAGGATCTAACTTCCGCTGTAAGCACCTATTCTTTACTTCACTCTGCAGAAAACTAATGTCACCTGATCAGGACAATTTTATGCATTATTTGCAGGAAATGCATAAAATTAGTGCATAATGTGGAGGTCTATCTTTCCTTGTTTCATCTCTGAAACTGCTTGATGAAGCTCTAGGAAACTGTAGGTGTTATTAGACTGTCTTTGTCCAGTTTTAGCCTTGACTAGGTATATACACCTTTTGACGCCTATATCTGTGTCATTATCAGTGCCCCTGTATTGTCTTTGTTTAATTTATGTGTTTGGCAAAGTTCTATTCTGCTATATGGGGTTTTTTGTGGTTTTAACATACTCCTATTCCACACTGTTTAGTTGTATCATGTTCACCCTTATTTCACGTAGTCTTTATTTTTGCACTGTTAACTGCACTTTTACTTTGGGGTTTTTTTTTTGTGTATCTGATACATGGTGATATAACAATCCCTTATTCCTTATTCTTGGCAAACTAGGCACCAGAAGGTTTGAAAATGACAGGTATTGAGTACTCAGTTACTCTTTGAAAATACGTATTAAACACATAAAGGAATAGAAAGGAACTTATGCTAAACTAACAAACACTTTGCACAACATGATGCTACTTGGCTGCACGTGATGGTGCTGTATATCTGTCTGTCAGATGTAGAAATCATCCACAAATATACCTCCTGTTGTTGTAGGTCCGGCAAAACATAGAAGACTTCCGTGAACACATGCCCATCATTCAAACACTGGGCAACCCAAGAATGAAAGAGAGACACTGGGAAAAGATTTCTGAACTTGTTGGCTTTCCAATCAAACCTGGTCCAGATCTGACACTTTCAAGAGTAATTGATTTTGGACTGGAAGAGTTTCATTCACGTTTTGAAGCAATTAGTGAAGCTGCCTCTAAGGAGAGTAACCTTGAGCAAGCTTTGAATAAGATGCAGAAGGAGTGGGGTGAGATGCAGTTCAGTATTATTGCCTACAGAGGAAGTGGCACTCACATCTTGAACACATTAGATGACATACAGCTCTTGCTGGACGACCACATTGTGAAGACACAAACCATGAAGAGCTCTCCACATATAAAGCCATTTGAACAAGACATTACGTGAGTTTCAGCTTTTCTAGTTTTCTTTTCCATTCTTCTTTGTATTCGTTACACAGAGAGCATAATGTAAACATATAATGTTATGAACTGCCACCTGCATATTTCATCTTTACAAATGTTGTAACAGATCTGAATAAAGTATGGTATTGGAGGTCTACATAAAAAATGATTATGGTAATTATAAGTCTCTTTTTTATGATACAATGTAAAAGATCCTTTACGTAGAGGTTGAGGTGAGTGGTAGAATGAGAAAACCATATAATTTTTTGCAACACCTCAAGGAAGGAGACCACTTAAAAATGTGGGTGTAAATAGGCAGGTAATTTAAAAAATGTTACAATCGACGTTGTCCATTATCTGGGATGTACTGTATTTGGCGTACTGATGTTTTTGCGATTTTGTTCTGCTTCTGTCTCTGGTTATTATTTGCCATTATATTTACACATTATTACATGTTAGCAAGTCCTTGCTGCCCTTGAGTTTTCACTGTAATTCCTGCAGCCCCTATCATGACAACATTCTGTACTACAGAATTAGCTAGTTGGTTGGAAAGTGACTTAACTGGTTAATAACTATGATATTTGCTTAAAGACTTACACCATTGTCCACACTAGTCACCCAATTTAGTAAAGACCTATAGTGTTGCCAAAACAAGGCCAAATATTAGTGACAATGATGAATCTGATGTAATATTTCTGCAGGATATGGGAAGGAAAACTGACACTGCTGCAGGAAATTCTAGACAATTGGCTCAAGGTGCAGTCATCTTGGCTTTATCTGGAACCAATTTTCTCATCACCTGATATTCAAGCTCAGATGCCTGAAGAAGGACGCAGATTTGGTGCTGTTGATAAGGTTAGTATACTAATTCAGGAATTTTAATGGACAATTGGGTTTATGGTGTCTGAGAAATATGGCCATCACTCATGTACATATAGTAGTATTCTGTGCATTGACATCCAGATCCAGTCATATTTTATGACAAAACATAATTGCGTCAAGAGTGGAAGATAGTTGATATTATTGTGATATATCTGAACAGAGCCAATATTATAATAGCTTAACAAAATATACAGTATATGTAAATCCGTACTAATTATGTTGTTTCATCTGATTACTTACAACAAAAGCTATAGTTTTGGCTGTCTGTAATTTACACATAGAATGTAATCCCAATATGATATGACCAAAACGAAACACTTGTACAGTCAGCAACACTGGTAAACTCATAAAGGGTCTTCACTGAATGTAATTTAGTAGAGTGCAAAGGCTCAAACGTTCAGCTTGAATTTAGAAATAAATTTGGAATATTTAAAACTTAGAAGTGCAATCAAACAAGGAAATAAAAGGTGATCTCGTAATACCGAGTGTCTGTTGTGTAAATGATCCTGTCAGAAACAGAAGCAGTTTCTCAACTCAGAATGTAAGTTGTGAGGTGGCTGACTACCCAGTTTGCTTGTAAATATATTAGAGTACTGAATATTCTTTCTCAATCTATATCAATATCTGGCATATCCAACCATATGTCATCAGAATCTCACTTAGGAATATTTTGAAATTTCGATATATGGCTTCTCTTGCACTCAACTGCCATGAACTCTGATGCTTTGTAGTTTGTTTCATGAATGTAAATTTTATCTAATTATAAAGTAAAATATAACACATTCTCACGTATTTGTATACGTTGCTGCAGCCACATCTCTCTGCTGTCCATTTCAGAATTGCAGTGAAAGGTATTGTTCTTTATTTCAAATTCTTTACATGTACATGACTGCCAGTTTCAGACTCATGAAGAGTTTTGTATTTAAGCTTTAAAAAGAGTGGGGTCATTTTACAAAGCTGTTACACAAATAAGAAACTGTATACTATATAGTGGTGCACTGCTTAGGAAAGTAATCTGTCTTTTATGCAGTGGAACAAATAGTTGGGAAGAAAAAAAAGTCTGTATGTCCATCCCTATAGTGGGAATTGCTCCTCCAGTGCTGGGTGGAACTCCATTATTGACATATTGGCCGCCTAAGTTTTGGTTCTTATTTGGTTATTTGGCATCCATACTTGATGAACATTCTTAGAAACATGCTGACAGTGTGGCAGTTGCTGAGTACGAAAGAAGGATACTGAGGTTGTGTTACCAAAGTAATTTGGCAGTCACTGTTATGCAGAGTGGTCATGAGACATGGATGGATATACATAAGCTTCATGTGTACATTACAAGATCTGGCTGTTATTTTTGTGAATAAACGTTAGTTCTGTTTTGGGATTGATTTTTGCTATGCAGATTTGGCGGGACATCATGAAGTCAGTGGTGAGTGATTCCAAGGTATTATCTGTGCTGGAAATTGAGAAAATGTTGGAACGTTTGAAGAAATGCAATGGTTTACTGGAGGTGATACAGAGAGGTCTCAACGACTACTTGGAAAAGAAGCGGCTATACTTCCCACGGTTCTTCTTTCTTTCGAATGATGAACTGTTGGAAATCTTATCTAAGACTAAGGATCCAACTTGGTTAGTGCATGAGAACTTAATGTTTTTAAGTATGCTTGATTTTTGTCTGTTCTCATACCTTGAGCATTGATGCATACCCCAAGAATAAAATGCTTGTTTCTCTTAGTAACAATAGCCAGGAATGCAGACTTATCTATGTGCATTTGCACACAGCTTAATAGCATAGTGCTCACACACAGATACAGTCTTCTTCATTTTTAGTTATTTTAATTCAGATTGTGATTGAAGGTTTTAGTCTTTTGGGTCGTAACACTTTGTTGTTGGGTGAAGAGTTCCAGCATTTCAAAGGACAACAATGCCTTCATCTTTAGGGTCGAACAGTACAAGTATCCTTGGATGTGATGCTGTGTTGTTGAGTGAGTAATTCCCAACAGTTTGAAAGCACTACAGTCTTTCAAAATATGGGGCACTACTTGCTGAGTGACACAGTGTCACATCCCAGAAAACTTAATTTTCAGCAGCACCACTGTGAGAACCTCAGGTCATAAGATCGTTATATTAAAGGATGGCATATTTCCTTAAGTGTTCTCCGCACATAAAGTACTCCCAAATTTGGTTGCAGTCATTTCTACAAGAATGGAAATAAAATGAGAAGATGAAATAGCAGAGTAGTGACAACAAATGACATGAAAATGAAAGTAAATTCAAGCTTATATGAAACTTCTTGGTGTAATGTTTAACATGCCTGCTTGATATTTGGGAGGTTCTCACTTTGCATCTCTGTTGGCAAACTAACTATCCTGGCCAAGGCATATTAAAATTTTCCTCATTCCATATCTAGTCAGAGTTCATTATCATCTTGTGATTTCTGATTTGACACTGGAGTTAACAGCATGTAATTTAATAAACCACAAAACAAACCTGTAACTCCTGCAATGTTATGTATATCAAATATAACAACATACAATTGAAAATGTCAAAGGAAATCGTCATTTCCCTTATGTGTTATTGTTTCAGTGTGCAGCCCCATCTCAGTAAGTGTTTCAAGGGAATTGCAAGCCTGCACTTTACAGATGATTGGGATGTGACCACCATGAGGTCCAGTGAGGGGGAAGAGGTTATTTGGTAGATACTGTTTCAACATCTCTTGCTCGGGGGCAGGTTGAGAAGTGGCTGCTGGAGCTAGAAGAAGACATGAAAAAGAGTGTACACATGGTAAAACACACTTTTGTACTGTAAGTTACAAGTAGCAGTTTAGGAAGCATGGCAGTTGTTTCTGTGAGATATATAGTTTATATTTTCCTTGTCACTGTTTTCTCTGGCTAAGTAATAACTTGGACTGATCACACCATGCATCTGAGATTCTTAGATACTCTGCTGTCATTGCAGATGCCTGGGTTCAATCCCATGGCAGTTTGTGTTCAGTTTGTGGTATGTGTGTAAGTTGCATTGAGGCAGGCTTTTTCCCTTGTACTTTGTTTTTTCCCTGCCGGTCATCATTCTGTTCTCCATAACGTATGCTGTAGGTTTGACACTCAGCACAGTTTGTTATCATCTGGGGCTTGACATCTGACATGACTCATGACTTTATCCTGGCTACAGAAGTTCAGTAAGTTTTGGCACTTTAAGTTACCTCATGCCTATGCCTGTTGTAAGCTATATAAGCTCTCCAGCTCATATGTTGTTACATAATCTAATTCCCTTATTCATCCAATCTCTTTTCACTCAATCACTCCTTCACTCATCCAGTTACTTACTTGTTGAATCATCCACAAAGCCACTATTTCACTCACTCAGTTACTTAATTTTTCACATACTTAAGATGAGAGAGATTTACGGGTGGAGCAGGAGTATGTATAGAAGAACAAAGAAATCTACACATATATGGAATTCTGTAAGAATTTTTTGGTTGTTCAAATTATAGGTGAATGGAAGCATCTGTGGATGTGTATGAGCACTCATTTAAAAGCCAATATTACTCTGAAATTGGTAAAATAAAAATTTAGCAACCAGACTTACGAAAGGTGCAAAATTATGCTGTACTTGGTTACAATTGCAGTGAGGAATTGACCATTGACGTGTATGAACCTGTTTTTCTTGGTTGCATACACCTGTACAGTAGGTGATGAATGAACATGTAGGTGTTTAATGTAATCCATATTCTGTGAAATAGACTGATTAAATACTGTGTGTGTAGATGTGTTTCAGAGAATTGTTTCTTTTGATCATATGAGGATGTATATATGTGAAGTGTGTAGTATTTATCATGTAATGTGAGTTAGTTTCCATTATTTCTCTTTTCTCTAAGTAATTCCATTTCTGCATTGTATTTTTGTTTTTGGCCTGATGTCTCTTCTAAGGAAAGAAAGTAGGCTTATGGGATCAACATGCTGTGTGCATGTGTCTGGGTGTCCCTTTTTCAATTTTTAAACCAGTTGAGCAATTTTCATGAAACTTGATACAAATATTATGCCTTCAGAGCTTCTTCCAGTGTACTTTTCTTATTCCCACTGTCTGTAGTAACAGCATGATGAATGCATTGACTGGTGATGTGGAAGTGACATTAGTGTCTATAGTGCATTCATCAGCTAAGTTGAGCTGTCACTTGGTTGGTTATGGGGAGAGAAATTGTGGCTGCAAGGACACTGCCAGTGCACTGTTCTGTTATACAGTCCAGTAAAACTCTGGTAGTGTTAATGTTAATTCACCTAACTTGGTTTAGATTCTTCTGGCTCAGACAGGGTTCACCATAGGAGTGTTAAACCTGTGTTCCTGAATACCAGAGAGTTACAAGCACTTCCTGCTTGCTAACAATGTCTTTTTTTTCCACAGCAAGTAAAGAATGCATGGGAGGCATACCCCACGAAGGAACGAGACTTTTGGGTGTCCAGTGGCCTGGACAGACTGTGCTATGTGTGGCCATGACTTATTGGACCTCTGAAGTTCATGAAGCCATTAGGCTTGGAGCTAGTGGCCTCAAGGCATGCATGGGAACATGCAGTGATCAGATCAGCAAAATTGTGGACCTAGTGCGTGGGAAACTGAGTGCTCAGAACAGGATCACTCTTGGTAGGACAGGATGGGACACAACAGCACTGGGTCACTCCCTTCCTGTATCTTATTGAAAGGGATTTGGCCTGTGTGGTGGTATTGGACAGCAGAGGATTGAAGTGTTATTTCATAGTACAGTGAAACCTGTCTAAAATGGAAGCTGGATGGAATGAAGAAGGATTTCTTTATTACAGTATTTCTCAGGTCTGGTGAATTTACTGCAGAGAAAATTTAAAATTACCTTTAATAAGTTTTAACATGGAAATTGAAAAGAATTCAAGAGTTTAATGGAAAATAGTAGGCTGAATAACTTCCTATTTTCTGTTTATGTAATTTTGTTCTGGGCTGTACTTGCTGAACTTATTTGATCATGAATATTCTTATAACTGACAGGAGAGAATTAAGCCTTGTCACTGACCAAGTTTAAGCATAATACTTTAATACACTATCCAATTGAAAGTAAAAGGGAGTGTAAGAAGAAAGGACAAAGAAAATTGAAAATATGTACTGCCAAATTAGCGTGCAGTGTCTGTATATAGCACAAATTTTATAAACTTATACTTGTGCTGAAGAGAAATCTGCTTGAATGAAAAAGTGTTCAGATGCCTACAGTTCCATTATAAGCAGGTTTTACTGTGGATTCAGGTCTTTTGCAATATGACACTCTATCACTGGGATAGTGGTTTCCAACATTTTTAAAGACTGCAGTGCTCTCCAAACAATGAGAACCATTAAGGAGTCAATAGTCAAGGAGTCATGGACTCCTTGACTATTGAAGATGAAGGTACTATAGTCTCATATAACATTGGGAGCCACTATTGCAGTGGCATATTGTCACATCTCAGAAGACATGAATCCTCTGAAACACGACTGCGAGAACCTCAAATCTCACAGGTTTTAATGTGCTTAATTTTAAGACCACTAAACTGTTATGCCTGGTAAAGTTTCCTGAGCTATCTTTCTGTGTTTTGCTCAGACTGTGTAGGCTGTACAGAGCATTAAATGGCTGCCAACTTTATTTGTGCTAGAAACACTAAGATTTATGTACACTTTGTTGACCAAGACTGTGTTTAGGATGTATTTTCTTGTCCTTTTCCTCCATTGATTTCTACATACATTTCATTAATTTTACCACCATCTATTTGTTTACACATTAACATCAGTCTGTTAGTTGGTATGAAGTGAACCAAAGAAGTTTTCGGATGCATAAATGAGCATACCTCCATTAAATGCTTTCACTTGTACACAGAGGAAAGCAGGAAGTTTAAGTTATTAAATAACTGCATGGAGTGGAGTTATTCATGAGAAGTTAATAGTCATGAAATTTGTTGAGAAATTTCCTGCATTGTATGAAACTTGAAGATTCATTACTCTGCACCCAAGACCCTGCCACAGGACCATACTGTCCAAGTTCAAGGCTCATCCTGACATTTTATAACACACACATTTGTTTTGGAAAGGGCCTGTTAATCTGTCACCCAGTCCTTTATCTGAAAGACTACCTCTTGTCAGCTGCAATTTTATTACTGATTCAACATAGTGTGACTTCCTTTTTGTCTGGAGGCCATCTCCTCCATTGTTGACCTGTGGAAGTGCCATGCCATGACAAGGGATACACATAGCATAATTTATTACCTAGGTAAATTAGTTATCTGTTTCTGTGCATAATTTACACTTGTAACAATCTCCCATTCCCGATAGTGTCATTGTAATTTTTCATTGACATAATTTTTCTATGGCCTTGGGGTTGACTCAGCCTCTAACAGAAATGAGTACCAGGAATATTTCCTGGGTGTAAGGGCGGCCGGTGCATGCGGCTGACAACCTTACCACCCTCATGTGCCGATTTTCTTGCAATCTGGGAGCCTCAACCTCCTGGAACACTCAGGGCCTGTCCAGGCCTGTACAGGGAATGCTTTACTTTTGATAATCTCCCAACCTGGTCGTTGTTAGACATGACCTGGAAGTTTCTCCATTTACCTCACACAAACACTGACAGGAGATCAGCATACCTTTCATCTGCACTGTTTCCTTTCTCAGTGAGTTGTTCTGTCACTGGTTTTGGTACCTTTTCTGGTAACATGTATAAGAACTTTAACAAATATTCATTAATGCATTTGTTTCAGGTGCACTGGTTATGTTGGATGTACATGCTCGGGATGTGGTACAAATACTCATAGACAAGGCAGTGCACAAGGATAATGAATTCCAGTGGCTGTGCCAACTACGCTATTACTGGAAGGTAAGCCATCATATATAGATACATACTGTTTGGTAGCATAGAATTTTATCCATCTCATGACACGTTCTGTTGTGCAGGATGATATGCTAGAAACTTGTATGATGAACTCCAAGCTGATGTATGGGTATGAATACCTTGGAAATTCACATCGTCTTGTTATCACACCACTCACCGACCGATGCTATAGGATGCTGTTTGGGGCACTACACCTTCATCTGGGTGAGATGAGATCTGCACAGTCACTCTGTAGCTGTTAAGGTGGGGTGACATGCACATATGCTGCCTCCTGTTAGCTGTACAAGCACTGGTCAAGAAATAAGCTTAAAATGCTTACAGTTTACTCACCTCCATGTAGCACTCAGGTTAAGAATGAGTGGAGCTTTACCTCTGCTGTCCCTATATGCCTTCATGGTGTGGACAGGGACAACTTTACCTTTATGCATATATTTTTGGTTCTTTATTTTTACATCTAACATGTACAGTTCGGAGTTAGTTGTAATTCTATCTCACTAATTATCCACAAAATCCCTACCATAATTCAGGCATTTATCATATCGTGGGACAAGCTATTTTATTCCCTGTTGCTAAAAGTTTGTGTCCTGTATTATTAGCCACTTTGACACAGCTATTTCCACCTTACAATCATTTTTAATTTGTGGCCACCAAAATTTTTTCAGCAATGGGAGCGGAAGATAATCGCTTAGCATCAGACCAGTGCTGTATGTGGCATGCTCCAAGTTTTTTTAGTTACAAATTACACTTCATGTAAACTTATTATTTACTGACCCTCGTACATGTTTCTGCCAAAGCTTATGGAAGAATAATGTCATTTAATACAGTTTGAGAACAAAGTGAAGTGATTACAGTAGTGGGGTTAGCAGAGTGACAGTTCATCTAATTTGCTTTTGATGGGCACTTGGTTTGGATCTTGTGTTGGTAGCAGCTGTTGTGACTGAATCTTCAAATCTGAAAATGGAGGTGGTATGTTCCTGTGAAATACTGTGCTTGTGTGTTGTAGGGGGTGCCCCAGAGGGACCATCTGGTACAGGAAAGACAGAAACAATAAAGGACTTGGCAAAGGCTCTTGCCAAACAGTGTGTAGTGTTTAACTGTTCAGATGGCCTCGACTACATTGCTCTTGGAAAGTTCTTTAAAGTAAGTAATGTGTGTCTTTTTCAGTCTTGAAAGATTTGGTTGACTGATTTCCATGTTCTAGTCTTTGTTGTTGGCTGTTGCACTCACTCAGTATTTATCTTTTGAGATGGGCCATAGGTCATAAAAAAATTGTCCAAGGACCCAAGTTGACATAGACCCGTTTCTGCATAGAACATGCCTATAGGGTGATGCTGTGTATTTCAGAAACGATGTGTGTGTGTGTGTGTGTGTGTGTGTGTGTGCATGTGTGTGCATGCATGCTTATGCACAGATAAAATAGTTTATTATATTCAAATCGTACAGTTAGTTTAACAATAGCTACACTGTCACTGACAATGGAAGTGTTAAATGTCAGTACAATCTCAGTCAGTGTCATGGATAAAGTGTGAGGTTGAGCAGCTTTCTAGATAGTAGATACATTTATAAAATATAGCTGCATAATTGCAACATTTTTATCTTTTCTGTATGTATTTTTCAGGGACTGGCCTTTTGTGGGGCCTGGTCATGTCTTGATGAATTCAACCGCATTGATCTGGAGGTACTGTCTGTGGTCGCACAGCAGATACTGACCATTCAGAGAGCCATTAACTCAGATGTCCAGAAATTTGTACTAGAAGGAACAGAAATAAACCTTGATCCTACATGTGCTGTGTTCATTACAATGAATCCGGGATATGCTGGTCGTTCTGAGTTACCAGACAATCTGAAGGTTGGTATTCAGTAATGTCATTGCTGTTACTGTAAGAAACTGACTGATTGTACTTTTGAACAGAAGTGTATTTTTGTAGTTGTGATCCCACATTTCTGTTTTCTCACCAATTCTCATTTTTAATTGTGTAAGTAAAGTGATAGTAATATATGGATAAAGAAATTACCGTATATTCTCGAATCTAATGCGCACCCTTTTTACAGTTTTAGAGGGCTAAAAAATCAGATGCGTATTAGATTCGCGTGCGGATTAGATTCGCGGTCTAGAGCTGGATTTTGGAAAAATGATTGAGCTGCTGTACGTGCCGTAAGAACAATACAATACAATAATCTATTATTTTATTATTTATTATTATAATAATATAATAATTGGGTCCAGTGAATTTCCTTCGTGACGCCTCACACCCGCTGATCGCTGCCTTGTGTTTCCGCCATAGTCGAACGTTGCTTTCATTAACTCCAAAAATTGCAGCGGCTTTGCGGTTTCCATTCTCCTCTGCGCACCGAATAACTTCACGTTTGAACTTCGCCGTATATGAGAGTCGTTTAGATTTCAGGTGTCCCTCTTCCATAACTACGGTACACGACAAATTGGAACAAGCACCTCCCACGTTTCAACAACTAAAGCTCAGCTGGCTTCAGATGAGATTGCGCACGTCTGTTGAGAAAGGCCCCGCCTCTATCGGTATGACTCATCGGCCACAGGCGTAGCGTCGGATTTTAACGCATTGGTAACATCCAATATTATTCAATCAGTCGCCCCGTGGGCAAGGGGTGGTTGAAGGAAAGGTGCGGATTAGAATCGCGAACTAACTTTTTTTCGTTTAAGAAGTTGCCAAAAACTGGGTGCGTATTAGATTCGGATGCGCATTAGATTCAAGAATATACAGTAATTAGGTAATAGAATGATATATTTCTGGTTGTAGTTTTCACTAGTATAGTCTCTCACAACAGACACTCCCTCACTTATGCAACATTTATTTTCTGGAATTTGAGTTTTGTGCAAGTTGGAATTGAGTATACATAGGGTCAACTATATATGTTTATACGTGGGAGTCCAGTTGCAATGAAAACCCCAGCACACTGATCAACTGATCAACTGCAGCACGAGTGCCCCACCATTCATGTTATTGCCCACCAGTATTCTTCTGCCACCTTGGTCTCATTGTGCTTCCATTCCTGCAAGGAAAAATTTTGCTTACTTTTAAAACATTTTAGTATTTCAAATTTTTTTTCCTTTTTTAAAATTGTGGAAGTCTTAAATAGTGCAACTTGAAGTTGCCTGAGTTGGGAAATGTCTGTACTTGAAATCTGGCCGATGTAATCTCAGGGGTATGTACCATCACCATGTAGTAATTTTAAATACAAAACAAAAGGAGAGGTTTCCAACATACTTTAGAAGATTCTTGATGATTTATCTCCATACAAAGTTTTACGGGCCTGGTTTCAATTGTTGACTTGTTATCATCACCATATTTAAGACTAAATATACTTATCAGTTGGCCTCTCTATTATTGTTTTTTCATTGAATCAAACATCATATGTGGTGCTCCTTAAAGCTTATTATTACTTGAAAAAGTAATTTGGTCCTGTTACAAGTGGTGCACAATTGCCATGAAACAATTGATGACATTTCATTGAAACATAGTAGAAACAGGAATAAAATAGAGTCAAAGGACACATACAGCTGTCATAGATGAATAAAAATGTGTTAATAAAGTGTGTAGACAAAATATTTAGCAAATAACCAGAAAAAGATGTTATCTAATATACTTAAACTTCAGCATTGTAAGTTCATATAATTATGAGTATAATGATACATCAAGGAGATTGTGTTTGGTCTTGTACTGTTTTTAACATACACATACGTACATACATACATATACACACACAGAGGTACACTTAATTATACCATAAGTCTAACTTTTCTCATAAAATAATGAAATGTGTAGCAAAGTATTCTAAAAGGAAAGTTTTGTTGTGCAATGTGTTGATGTGCTGCTGGATTTGATATAATGCTTCACTTGTCCTATTATTGCAGGCATTGTTTCGATAGGTAGCAATGATAGTTCCAGACTATGCCCTTATTTCAACCTAACCTAACCTAACCTATGCTGACGTGCTGCTGGATTTCATATAGTGCTTCACTCTTCCTATCATTGCAGGCATTGTTTCGATCAGTAGCAATGATGGTTCCAGACTATGTCCTTATTTCAGAAGTTGTACTCTATTCATGTGGTTTTGAGAGTGCGCTGCCCCTGGCTATCAAGATTGTAGCCACATACAGACTTTGCTCAGAGCAGCTTTCTTCACAGCACCACTATGATTATGGTAGGTTGAATAGTTGTAACAAATGTATTTATCATGTGTTCTTTTTAGTGTCCTTTACTCTTAATGAACATAACCACAGATCTGAATGTGTCTGTTAGCCCTCTGTTACATTTTGTCTCCAAAGCTACTCAGCAGATTCTGATGAAAATTAGTAATTAGGGGTTTAACACTGAAAGCTTCTAAGACAATTTCATTTCGGTCCACATGTCATTTCTTGAAGTTCAAATTGAAATTTATTTATTTTTTAAAAATTTTAATTCTTGTCAGAAATGGTTCGTTGTAAAAAAAAATCGATACATAACATTAAGTACAAATCTTACTGGTATATACAATTTTCGTTGGAAATTTGTTTGTAATATTGCATATATTTAATGAATTACAAAATAAAATACATGTGACTACACACTGTAGTGTATATAGTGTGATTCACTGTGAAACACTAGGTTTGTTTCTTTAGTGAGGCTGATACAGTGCACAGAATTACAAGAAACATATTGTAGAAGTACATCTGATCCAGCAATAGTTTACATTTACACATTCTTTTACTTTGTTTTTGATAGACAAGTGGTTAGTAGATGTAATTTCTAGTTCATATGCCCTGATTTAATTTTTAAGTGTCACTGTGGTCATTGATGGTTTCTGAATATACAGAAGATTGAAACAGAGTCTTATATTTACTCCATGATATAGTCATGAAGTTCAATAATGTTTCAGACAACAGTTACAGAACACAACTTAAGAAGGAGATTACTGTTTTAGGTTTTGGGTTTTTCTATGATGTGATGAATTGTAAGTAAAAGTTCTATCCAACAAGTGTTTGTATATATTAGAGCTCAATGATAAAAATATAATAGGCAGTAGGAATAAGAGGCCATCAAATATATATTTATTTACATTAGAATCTTGTGCTTCTTTGCTTCCTTATGAGTGAGAGTGCTATTGTTGTTCAGGAATGCGAGCTGTGAAATCTGTACTGACTGCTGCTGGGAATTTAAAACTTAAGCACCCAGAACAGTCTGAGGATATCTTGATCCTGCGCTCAATCATGGATGTCAACGTACCCAAGTTTCTCAGCCATGACCTTCCACTCTTCCAGGTGACATTTCCCACAAATTAAACTCTACTGTAAATGGTGCTTACTAAATACATTAAAACCCGATTTTATGTTTTCACATTTTGTGTTCTCAATGATTTTACCCTCTTTTTGTACGGTCCTGTCAAATGCCTATAGGACAATGTTTCCCAGATTTTACGCAGCTTATAGGAGGTCCTCACGAAATGTAAGATCGGGGTTTTACTGTGGTGGCCATTAAGCGGTTTCTATAGTTGTCTCTTCATTTTGGCCAGCTGTTATTAGTACTTGTCCTATCCAGCTAGTTTTACCTCCAGTCACACTGCCTCAGAGTATTCGGTTTCTTGTTGAGTTATATCATCTGTATAGTCTTGTATTTACATTATTATGAAGTATTTGCCATGTTGAAATTTTAGGGTATTGTATCAGATCTATTTCCTGGGGTCATTCTCCCAGAGCCAGACTATACAGTGTTGAATGCAGCCATAATGAATGCCTGCAAGACTGCAAACATACAGTGTACACCACCTTTCCTGGAGAAAGTGCAGCAGTTCTATGAGATGATGATCGTGAGGCATGGAATCATGATAGTTGGATTTCCTTTCGGAGGCAAGACGACTGTATACCGCATGCTAGCTGATGGTTTGGCTGAACTGGAAGAGAAGGTACTTAAAGTTGATGGCTTCACTTACAGTGTACTTGGTACTGTTATACATACTGTACATCAAAGTGTGGACTTTAGTTCACCACATCATCTTTTTACATTTCTGGAATGGTGTGGTGAATGATATGCAGATTCACAAAGAACACTTTGGAGCATCTTTCATTTACAGTCTGTCTGTATGTTTGTTGTCAGGATCCATCTGTCATGAATGTAGCAAGCCCATTGCAACTAAAAGATAATTTTGCACTAACACTTACTGTTGAATTTACATTCTTTCCAACATTCAGGCATCCATCACAGCCCTTGACAGTTTCCAGATAAATTCCAAATTAGCCTTGGACTGCCATCAATCCCTGGTGAAACTGGCAGAACTTAACAGAATCCAGCTGGTATGGTGCTAGGACACATGGGAATTGATGGAAATGAAAGAGCTGATCAATTAGCCAGAGAAGCCTCTTCACATCCACTCACAGGACCTAATCCTGCACTTGGTATATCTGGAAAGGTTGCCAGGGAGGTGATCAGGGACTGGATGAGCAGGAAATATGAGGAGCATTGGCAGTCCATATGTGGACAAAGGCAGGCTAAGGGCTTTGTTAAAAACCCCTCTGTAAAAAACGCTGGAGATTTGCTCAGTCTGGGCAGAAACAAGCTGAGAATAATGACAGGGTTGCTAACAGGACACTGTCATTTAAAAGGACAGTTATTTGAACTGGGGCTGGTAAACAGTCCTGAGTGTGATAGTTGCAAGTAGGCATCTGAAATTGTCTCACACATTTTTTGTGACTGTGAAGCTTTGATTACATTAAGATTCAGGCACCTGGGTCATCATTTTATGAAACCAGGTGATGTTGAGGACGTTTATATCAGTAGGATACTGCACCTTTTTCAAGGTGCAGGGCTGCTGAATACGTGAGCTAAAGGGCTGCACAAAAGATCAATGACGGTCGAAGTGCATGTGTCACTGCAGTGCCTGATCTTCTGTATTGTATTGTATTGTATTGTATTGTATTCTATTCTATTCTATTCTACATCTTTGTTAATTTTGGACAACTTGCACTACCACTTTCTTTGAGGATGAGAGCGTAACTTATTAACTGTTAATAGAACTAACAAAATTCTGAATACAGTATATATCTAATGGAGATCCATAGCTGCAGTAGTTTCATTTACTTTTCAATAAAGTATATTTAATGAGCAAATATTGAGGTTTTTTAGGTCTTCTTTAATGTTTAAATTAATTTATCGCTACAATATAAGTTCTACACTTATGACTGCGTTTCCATTGGTGTCACTCTTTTCAAGTTTTATAAAAGTCTGACTGACACACAGGTTGGCGCAGTATTGTGTAAGGTGTTCTTCATTCTACACTTACATAAAACACCTAATAATATGCTGATTTACTTACCAGACAAACGTTTGTGACAAAAGTGACGATAAAGTAGAAGAAAGGACAAAATATGACTCTTAGTGTATTGACTAATATTTATTATTTTAGGGCTTAATGGGTGGACACAATGTAGAGATCACTGTGATTAACCCCAAGTCCATCACAATGGGACATCTGTATGGGCACTTTGATCCTGTCTCACATGAATGGTCTGATGGAGTCCTTGCTGTCAGCTATCGCACATTTGCAGTATCAACCAATCAAAACAGGTGTTGAATTTGCATATTCTTGTACCCTGTAATGTACTGTCCACCTACTGATATTTCTTTAACAATCCATGAATGATTAAAAGTGAGCTTGGGTAATGCATGAGTTCTTTAATTCAGTTTTCACGAACAATTAAGAATTAGGATATGTTGCCATTATCATAATTATTGTCATCATCATTGTCATAGTCATCAAAATCATAACTATAATAATAATCATCAGCATAATTACCACTATCACCAAGAAGTGAAGGTTTGGGCCTTAACGTCTATTACATCTTACTACTGATACCCACACTGTTATGTTGTTAGGATTGAGATATGTAGAAATGTTATTTGTTGTCTTGTTAGGGTCGATTCGTATGAATCCTAGGCATTTTCAGAAAGCAAGTAGTTACTACTAGCCTTGTCATGTCTGTTGTCAACACATTCAAATGTGGTTAAAATCTGGGGTGGGGTAGAGGGTGGGGGGCAGACACTTTATCTGAAGACCTACATACACTTATGTAATATTCTTTAAAATGGAGAGGAGACTGTTTTCTCTGTGAGGTACAAAGTGAGGTCTAAGAAACAATTGACTATATAAACATTCTACCTGTTCTGAGACAAATACAGGAAACAGGGTACCTTGCACTTTAGGAGATAAGCATTGGAAACATGGTATCTCAATGTGTATGAGAAAGTGGGAGAAATACAATGTCTTGCCATTTGCAAGTGAAGTACAAAAACATGATATTTTGACATTTATGAGACAAGTACAAGAAATAAGGCAGAGCTAGTGGGGCCTGAGAAACAGTTGAGAATCTGAACATATCATCATATTTGAAAAACAAAAGAAAGTAGTAATTGCATTTAGAATGCATTGAAGGTAGTTACAAGTAATGGGAGTAGTAGGAATAACAGGAACAATAACAGAGCAGATATGTCAGAAGTGTTTTGTGCTGTGGACACTTCCTAACTTCTTTTATAATACTGATTGAATCATGAGGTTTCATAATACCACCAATTTATTTAAGGAAGCTGAGGACATTAATTAGGCATGACCTGCTGAAAACTGTAATTTATGCTGCTGGTCTGCAGAAAGTGGTTGGTTTTTGACGGACCAGTGGATGCAGTGTGGGTTGAGAACTTGAACACAGTGCTGGATGACAACAAGAAACTGTGCCTGACATCAGGAGAAATTATCCAGCTAGCTCCTACCACAAGCCTTTTGTTTGAAACAATGGACCTTGATGTGGCCTCCCCTGCTACAGTGAGTTACAAATTTCTGCCCCTTGTATACTGTACACATTGCTGACTGTGATTCCATGAATGGATTATTATCATTGCCAATAAAGTCAAAGTGAAATTATTCCTGTGTGTGCCATGAAGGCATATGGATTTTTGAGGTGTAGTTCCACTTATTGTAAACATTGGCACTAGATGGAGGTGAGTGGAAAGCTCGATTCCTGGCCACTTTACCTGTGGGGAAAGGCACTTGGTACCCATTCAATAGGAGGCTGTGTGGGCCCCGGAGCCAGTCAGGACATTTTGGAGTAGATAAAAATCTCTTGTTTCTGCCAGGAATCGAACCATGATTCTTTGGTCATCCAATCTGTAGCCTAGTCACTAACCAATGCCATGGAACTAAGTCATTCATGAGAAGGTAATAGTTGTTCATCTTGTTAAGAAGTTCTCCAGTATTATTTTCACAAGAATTTGTCTCTGGATTGTATCCTAAACAAGTCAAATCCAAATTTCACATTATATTCACCGTGCATTCTGTCTTATATAATAGCTTTTATTTTAACCAACACATGCACTACAATTTTGTCGTCATATATACCCCTACATATGTATATATATGATGACAAAATTGTAGTGCATGTGTTGGTTAAAATAAAAGCTATTTTATAACTCGAATCCAGTTCATAATTTCATATTCTGCTAGTTTTAAGATCCACATCCTTGTGCCTATACCTATGTCTCCAAAATGTAATCTTCCCTTGATATTTTCTTTTTGAAATTTTATATGCCTTTCTCTTCTCTTTTGTACCTGGCTGCATGCCCACTTTACCTCACTGTCCTTGATCTGATCAATTTAAGTACAATTTAAAGCACTGTACTCGTATGTGCCTGAAGTCCACGGCTCACATCATTGCACACTGTGACCAAATTAATTGACTAAATGAAAGCCTTATGTTGTGTGTGTGTGTGTGTGTATATTCCATATTTTTGGGAGCATGTGGGGTGTGCTTCAAGGGAATATGGAACACCATTACATCATATGCACCCAAATATGGGACTACCCTCCTAGACAATCTTCAGTTTTCAGGAAGGTACCTATACAGAATATATTTAACTCTTTGTGTGATTATAAAGTGACTCCCAGTTTTCCAGGTTACGAATTACCAAAAAATTCTCATCTTGTGTTTGGGTGCATATGGTAAATTATCACACCCAGTTATAAGGAGTAAGGCTTTTGTAGAAAATGGTTTAAACACAGAGTGATTATTTGTATTTTATTTTTTTAACATGGAAACTTATAAAGACATTTATTATTTTTATCACATTTTGCCAATGTATGCACTCATTTCTTGCATAAACATATTTTTTTTATTATTTTAAGGATTTGGAAACAAAGTGCTCAGAAAAATATTTGGAGCTAAGAGAGATAAAGTAAGTGGTGAAAGAAGGATACTACAAACAAGAAACTTCACAAGTTATGCAAGTCACCTAACATTGTTAGAATTATTAAATAATGCATTTTGTGATGAGCTAGATACAGAGCTCAGATGGGGACATTAGACATGCACACAGAAACCAAATGGTGAATCCTGCTGGACAGTGTCAATCTGAAAGAAAGCTGGAGAATTCCCTGTTACAGAATATTTCTTGAAAAGTTGATACTTCATCAGCTAATCTACAGTGCCTTCCCCGAATCTAGCCCAAAAATTCAACACTGTTTACAAAAGCTCCACATTAGACCCTGCTTTAAACCAGTTCAGTAGAGTCTATACTTTTATATTAGCTTTCTTTAAGATTAATTTTAGTATTCCACCCATCTCTGGCTAAGTGTCTAATATGGTATTTTCTCCTGAGTTTTGTAATCCAAATTTTTATGTGGTGCAATCAAATATTTTCTGGACAGACTGGTGGGCTTTAGCATTAGTGGTGTTTAGCCTCCATGTTTGCAATGTTGTTTCAGGTTTCTCGCTGTGGAATGATTTACATGGACCCAGCGGCTCTTGGATGGGAACCTCTGTTGGAATCATGGCTCAGTACTTTACCTCCTACTGTGCATAAGCAGAATATAACAAATCTGCACCACATGATTCTCCGGTTCAGCTACCCCCTCCTTCATCTCATCCGGAAAGGAGGTGTCAGAGTGTGTACATATTAAGCTTCTTTCCTAGGCTTCCTTAAATGCACCATAAATATCCTGGAATTGACATTTCCAGTTTGATTACTTACCTGAGTGTACGTACAGATGTCTGTGTTCTGATAATGGATTTCAAGTCCTTTCTTATCAATGATAAAAATGCATAGTAATCACTGCACTTGTTCGAACAATGATCAGTTTTAATTTGAACAGTCTCATTCAACTCTGTTCTTGCTAGTCAACTGATTTAGCCAGTGAGGGACATTGTGCTAGATCTGCTGTGATCTGATCTGGATGATGATTTGAGGCAGTTTTTAGTTGCACATAAATTTGTAAAAACATCAAAATATGCTAAAATTATGAAAAATATCTAATTTTAAAAACTTCCTACCTCTTATCTTGGGCACGCAAATGTGTTATGCAATTGTTCTGTAGCCTGCAGCAGAGTTAATATGACCCCAGATTTCAGATGGCCAATATTAATTGGGCCTACTTTTCATTACAGGAGCTCACTCAATCCTCTGATGCAAATTTGATGCGTTCAATGATGAATTTATTTGACACATTCATGGATGACTTCTGTGTTGAGAAGAATGTGCAAAAAGTGTCAGACTTGGATCAACGAGCCCAGCTAGAAGTGAGCACCCATTTTTTTCTCACAGCAGTTTTTTATATTCCCAACATGGAGGATTGGGTATTATGACAGGCTGAGCATCTGGCTTGTTTGTACTTAGTAATGCCACTTTGATTGGTGCTTGCTTGATTTCAGATTGAGGAATTTAGGTTTTTTTTTACCTTTGTGTACCTCATCACACATTATGATGTATGTTTGATACATGTTTGAAACTCTCGTTTTTTTTGTGTCTTGTCTGTAGAGAAATAATTGTGTTTTTTGAGTTTTTTTAAAAAGAGGTCTGTATTTTGGTTTTGTGGGGCTAGTGTTATATCATGGAGGGATCTTTTGCCATCCCTCCACAATTTTCATGACAAAAATAATGACCCTTGAAAGAGACTGTTATTCTATTATATATATAGACCAACAAATATTGCACTTTTTTTTTATATATGTATTGTAACCCTACATACGTTTCGGCTGCGCTTTAGCCATCATCAGGGTTTTCTCTTGAAGCGTCCACTAACTGTATCTCTCACTACATTGTCCTTTTTCTATTGGTTTCTTAATAACTAGTCACTATGTATTGTCACACTATCTAGGTCCTATATTGTTCACTATGTACACAGATGCACTTATATATGTGGGTTTTTCACGTTTTTAGCTTGACGTTTCTTTGGTCCGTTTAGAAAATGTAGAATGTGGTCTCTTCGGAACAATGCCCTGTAGCTTTCGGTGTTTTCCGGTCCTTTTGCTTTAGTTTGTATGTAGATAAAGAAAAAGGACAATGTAGTGAGAGATACAGTTAGTGGACGCTTCAAGAGAAACCCCTGATGATGGCTAAAGCGCAGCCGAAACATATGTAGGGTTACAATACATATATAAAAAAAAAGTGCAATATTTGTTGGTCTATATATATAATTATCTCAAACATGCACGGTATGTACAACTTTAAAGTGTTATTCTATTGTTTTGTTATTTGTCTGTGTATATTTTTGGATCCTGCAATCAAAACATAATATTTCTGCAAAGTCCTGTGGTTGAGTTTTGTAAATGTGTGATTTTAGGTTGGCTGTCAGCCATTTCTCAACAAACAGTTATGCTGCTGGAACACTTCCATTAGTGTCATGAATATTTCAGTATTTAGGCTTGTCTGTGATAGTTTCTCTTTGAATAAACCATATTCTTTCAGTGTATTTCCATAGTAACTTATAATATCTACTGTTGAAAATTCGCTTGACCATTGACAGATAAGGGACATTTCTTTGCTGATGTTATAGTATTAAATCTGAAATAACTCCAGATCTGAAAGGTCAGTGCTTCTCAGGCAGTTGTCTTGTTTGTAGCATGGAAAGGGTATGGACAATACAGAAATATTTCATGTGAATTCAAATGCATTTTATAAACTTTCCTGCTTGGTTGTATCCAATAATGCACTATTCTGTTAGGAGTGAACTGTTTGCTTCATATAAAATGCTGAGTAATGACAATAAATTGTTCTTGTCACAGCACAAGATCTGCAACATTACTAGAAGTTGAGCGTGTTGTATAATCTGCTTGTATGCAGGGTGTGTTTTTCTTCTCATGCATATGGTCACTGGGTGGTACACTGGACACTCAGGGCCGTGCTAGGTTCAACATCCTGTTCCGAGGGCTGCTTGAGAAGGAATTCCCTGAAGCTTTGAAGGAAGATTTTGGGCTGCCAATAAATGTGAAACCACCCCTAAAACCATACATATTCCTGATTCCAGTTCAAGGACTCGTGTATGACTACCGCTTCATTAAAGAGGTCAGATATCAGAATGAGTCAATTTGAAACCCAGCTCAATCCACTGTCACAGGATCTTTCTTTTACAGCTGATAATTACACAGCTTATCAGAAAACTCCTGATGTGAAAGTTAAAGGAACACTTTACAAGCCACTATGTTATTTTGCATTTACCCAAAAAATTACACAAATGAAAGTTGCATATATTTCAGGGTCTGTTACCATGTGTAATTTCAAGACCATAAATGAGATGTCACTAGTGTCCCTCCCACCCACAAGTGCATGTGTTAACTTTGTTGTTATTACTAATTATGATATTGGGGTGGCCTCTTATGGCTTAATGTTTATACAAGGGTTTATGAAAAGCAGTCAGCTGGTTGAAAGCAGGCTAAATTGCCTCAGGTTACAGTTGTGCTGACTTTAAAATACTTTATGGTTTTGTAACAGGATATTGCTTGTTCACAGAATAATTAGATTCAATGTTGGTTCATACTAGGACATGAGGTAATATTTTAGAGTGTTTTTAATACATATGTGTATATCACAGCCATGGCATAGCTAGATTTCTTGGCACTTAGGGTGAGTAATCACAATGGTCGCCCCTCAACAGAAATTATTACCTTAAAAATAACATTTAATAAATTTAATTTTATTTGAATCAATGTGTTAAAATTTGTTTAGCACATAAACATTTTTCCATTTAAAATATTCATTTTGTCGTCCCTTCGACTCTGCCACCAGGGACAGTTACACAGCTTTCCCCCCCCCCCCCCCCCCCCCCCCCCCCCCCCCGCTATACCCGTGTAGTGCAGTACATACAGTATCATTAACGAACTGAGGTTTCCAGTAGTTGATACAACTGTAATTAGTTTATCAATAAATAAATTGATTGACCAGTTATTCAACTGACAAAGTCAGTCAGTCTTACTTCCAACCATAACACCATGCTGCTGATTGTAAAACAGATTCTGTTTAAAACTTTTATAATATCACAGAGTTCTGTAGCTAGACTTAATGCATTGTGTCTGTGTCACTGTTGAATTTAATTGAATTTATTTACATTTTGTGAATCCAAAACAGGTTAATATCTTGGATATAAAACAAGTGAAGAAAATGTTACATACATACATACAGTGGTAGCTGGTACAATACAACTGATTAAGCTTATTTTATCATTCTCTATTTACATTATAGTATTTGTCTACAGAGTAGAAGGAGTGAGCATGTAAATAATTCTTTAGGGCTGATTTAAATTGTTTAGGGCTATTACTTAAATTTTTGCTACTTGATTTCAGGGCAAAGGGAAATGGAAACTTTGGGAATTTGACCTCAGTTCTGTTCCTCCAATTCCCCGTGATATTCCTGCAAACCAGATAATAGTGCAGACTGTAGAGACAATTCGCAGTGTTGCTCTGATGTTGCAGCTTCTCATGCACCACAAGCCAGTCATGTTTGTGGGGCCCACTGGCACTGGCAAGTCAAGTTATATAACGGTAAATTTTTGTTATTATTTTTGTAAGTTAGAAATTGATAAATCCTATGTTAGTCTGACCGTACATTTTACGATTAAAAGTTTAAAAAACCAACAGAATGCACTTCACTTTAATATGTATTAATTATCCCCTACATATGTTTCAGTTTACGTAAACCATCCTCAGAGAGGTGAAAACTATGTTACATCACATCCAATGTTAATACAAGTTTAAATATTGTGCAATGTCTTGCATGTTATTACAATCACTGTAAAATCAGAGTTAAAAAATGTATAAAATGTTGTATAAAATCCTTAAAATTCGTTGAATTTTGTGTCGAAATAATAAAATGTAGTAGAATGGATTGCTTGTTACTCCACACCTCTGGTTATTTTGGTTCTTGGTTTTGTATACTGTGGTGGAACTTTTAGTGAATATGTCCTGCGTTGTTCTGTTGTGTTTGTTTAGTGCTGCGATGTGTACTGTTGTAGAACAGTACACAACGTAGCCTGATGTCTGTCTGTGTTTCTGCAGGACACTTTGCTTCATAAAGTGAATAAAGACGTGTATAAACCACTGTTCCTGAACTTCTCTGCACAAACCTCAGCCAGTCAGACTCAAGATATCATCATGAGTAAACTTGACAGACGGAGGAAAGGTCAGTTTTTTTTGTTATTTCTGTATTTGAGTTCACTTAATAAATTTCAATTTATTATACGAGGATTGTTATGATTGACAGTACTCTCCTTACCTTTGTGTATTTGTATCACAACACTATGTCACACTTAAAGTTATCACTGTTGTATTCCATCTGCCTATCTTCCTAACTGCCTGTCTATTTATTTATGTCTACTGCTTTCACCACTACCCTAGAAATCATGAATATGTTCAGGACATTTCTTTCATTGAAGTCATTTTTCATTGTGATGAAATTTTTGTTGTAACAATTGGCTAGCAATTCTTATTCTGATGCAAGACATTCTGGTAATGCAGTAAATGTAATTTCATCAGTGAGTGATTACTCTCCTTGGGCTTAAGACTGTTGCTTGTCAACGGTGAAAACTAGCCTACTGTATTTTCTAAACACACACACACACACACAAAGTCTCTGTTATTGCCATGCTGTGTGTATGTGGTTGGTCTTTATATTTCAGTTTATACTAGTTGACTTGTTTTCATGAAACTTGGTACAATATTATGTGACTGGAGTAAAACCTAAAGAAATATATTTTAATTTACTACAGTCAGTAGTAACAACACGACAGACACACAAACTTGTGAGGTATGAGTGGCACTGATTGATTGATTGATTGATTTATTATTATATTCCATTGGATCCAGTACAGGTTTGACAACCAAGGGATACAAAATACGTCATACATCTGCCAATATATATGAATACAAAATCACAGTAATTATATAAAACCAGTCCTTATTATAAACATCATAGTCAAAATTCAATTATTAACATTTGAATCAATACTCTTCCAGTACAGTTACTGATATAAAATATTATGTGAACCATAATTAATGTCCCAATTACAGCATTATACAATCATTATTAATTACAAAGAAATTCATCCAGACTAGAGAAACAATGTGTGGTTAAATAAGTCTTCAATAGACTTTTAAATTTCTTTACATTATCCGCACACTCTTTAAGATCAGTTGGCAATTTATTAAAAAGTTTCACACCTGAATATTGAAAACCATATTGGTAAATGGATGTGGATGCAGATGGAAGACGAAACTTTTTACTTTGTCTAGTCGATACACCATGTCTTTCATAATTTGTAATGAAAAAGACTATATTCTTCACAACAAATAAAATATTGATAAAATGTATTGAGATTTTAACGGCAATACTCCTAACTACTTAAACAAATTCCTACATGAATCCTGCTCCTACTGCCTGTTATCATTCTTATTGCTCTTTTTTGCAATCTAAAAATTTTCTGACTGTGTGGTGAATTTCCCCAGAATATAATACCATAAGACATGGCAGAATGAAAAAGAGCATGATAGATCATAATTAAAGATATCTGAGACATATATGGTTTAACTGATCTTAACATATAGCAAACAGAACTTAGCTTATTTATTAATCCTAAAATTAACTTTAGTGTCTTGAAATGTTGCATGACACTAGATCTTTGAAAAGCATGCAGCCTTTCTAGTGTACTGTTTTTGGAAAATTTACAATAACAAGGTGGTAGCTGTGCAAAAGTTTGCTAAGTGGAGTGAACAGGAACAATGAACGAGACAACAAAGGTACTTGTTTCATTCACTGTTATCCTGTACACTCCAATTATAAATGGCCATTTTTAAGGGTCTCATTTTGCTTCTGTGCACTGTTATTTTCACCCCACCTTCCACTGGCCTGGCCAGACCTCTACCCTGGTCATATCTGTACCTGCATCCATAGTGTCTTTTCTGCACCTGACTTATTAATCTACCCTGATGTTGAAGACAGTACATTCCTCTGAAATATCAGTGCACATCTACCAGACTACATTTTGTTACATCCAAGAAGATCACAATCTTTGAAGAAAAATGCGTTACATACAAACTGTCGGACGTTCTTCTTGTTGCAGGAGTGTTTGGCCCACCACTTGGCAAGCAGTTCATTGTGTTTGTGGATGATGTGAACATGCCCCTGAAGGAGGAGTATGGAGCTCAGCCTCCGATTGAGCTTCTCCGTCAATTACTTGATCACAGGACATGGTATAACAAGGAAGTTTCCCCTGTCAAACTGATTGATATGCAGGTAATCCATCAAGCAGTGTTGCATGCTGTGGGTTCCTGCATTGGTTGGACTATACATGTAGTTTTGGAAAAACTATATGAATTAATTTCTGAAAAGAAAAGCCAGCCAGGCTTGTAAATTTATACAATGCTTTATTATGAAATTTCAGGCTGTAAACATCCAGCTGTACTCCCCAGTGGGTAGGCAGCCATTTCTGTAAATGTACATACGTGCTGCTTAGAGAGTTATAATGGTGATGACTGATGAACATTCAAAGTTCCCATGTGCAGTTTTGTATGGAAGTGGATAATGAATATTGCATGTATCACTTTTCATGTGTTTAATATTTTAGATATGGCAACAGTACAATTCTTGAGATTATATCTGACGAATGTAAAATAGTGAGGATTTTGCTAGTGTAAATTTTGAAGAGCATGTATCACTAAGTGGTATAGTTATTAGTTTGTAGATATGGTAGCCTTATCATACACATATAATGAATTATCTGAAGGTAATTGGACACTATCAATTCACCCCAGAAATTTATATTGTCCTTGTTGCTGCTGACAGCTGAATTATACATAAACTTCCACAGCTTACGCACCTTAATGTTATAAAATCTTTATTCATTGTGCCTCAAACATTTTGTATGTTCATAACAGATATGTTCGGGGGTCAATATACCTCTTATTCCAGAACATTTTTAGCAGGTCTTGGATCATCTGCCCTAATAATAAGTTCAGCCCATTTAAACCAATCAGCTTTAAGTATAATAAATAAACAGTACTTTAACACCATCAACACAAGTTTATTATTGATAAAATAACATGTCAATTATTTTAACTTTAAGCACATTTATAATAAATAAATCATTCATTGCATTTTTGGGATGGGCATAACTTACCAGTAGTTACAGCCTGCCTCATGTGTGGTAATGAAAGCCTGTCTTATTGTGTAGCTGATGTGTGCCATGGGTCTTATCAGCCAGGGTGGAAACATTATTACCCCAAGATTTGTGCGCCACTTCAACATTTTGTGCATTGATGAGTTTCAAGATGAAACACTGATTCACATTTTCAACAAGATTATGCTGTGGCATCTTGATACAAGGTAAGTGCTTGTGTGGAACAACAGTGTGATTTGCAGTTGGTAAATATGGCCTCTGGTTATATCAGGGACTGATTCCTACAGTTTATGATGTATATGGAAGTGAATAAGTTGGAAATCACTTAATTCTTTATGTGACACTGTGTTATTGGGCAAGTAGTTTCCAGAAGACTTGAATATTTAGAAAGGATTTAGAAGGACGTAATTGAGGTACTACATCGGCACTTGCCTGGAGGGACTGGGGTAAACCACGAAAAATCAATCATGATAGCCAAGATTTGACCAGCCATCGTCTGCATGCGAGTCTAGAATGTCAGTACTATGCCATCATATTCAGTAACTAAACTGTCAAAATAGAATCTCATCACTCATGAAATGTGGAAGTAGCCTGTTCAGAAATGAGGTATGTTACAATTAAGATGGGTAGCAGATCTAGCACACACGACAAAATATAAAGTGCATAAAAAATCTTGATTGGAAAACCTCAATCATTTAGACCACTTGTGAAAGCCGTGTATAGTTTTCAAGGTAATATAAAATTTGATATCAGTTAAATGAGTTTTGAGGTTCTAAACTGGGTTGGGTTGGCTGAGGAATGGGTCCAGTACTGGCTTTTGTGCTTACAGTGATGAATTTCCAGGTTTAATTAAAATAAGGACTTTCTTAGTCAATCATATAATTGTCTGCTGCTAAAGGAAGGGTACCATAGAGATAGTGGAGCCAGGGTAGCTCAGTCTGTATAGTGGCTAGACTATGAGCTAGAAAACCAAGGAACTGTGCTTCGATTCCTAGCAGGGGCAAGGGAATTTCTCTTCTTCAAAATGTCCAGACCAGCTATGGAGCCCACCATGTCGTATTCAGTGGGTGTAACCTTATTTCAGATAGTTGAGACTGGTTTGCTGCCAGAGCAAGGCAGGATAATAGAGGATGTCTCATCTGTGCTATGAGAGTTGTACAAGAGTTGTATAAACCATGTGTGAATTGTGGTGGGCATAGCCATTGTTGGTACATATGTGCTTTTGGACTGAATATTCATTAACAGAAACATAACTTCCACAGAGGATTCAGCAAAGAATTTGATCCATGCATTCAGCAGCTGGTGATGGCAACTCTGGACATTTACAAGAAGTCACGAGCCTACTTGCTGCCAACACCCACCAAGTCACATTACCTCTTCAATCTGCGAGATTTCTCACGTGTCATTCAGGTGAGTGAGTAGTGTGAGTAATTGTTATGTTGCTTGATGGTGCTTTCTGAAGTGCATAGCTTGTATATAATTGAATTGGAGAACTGTTAAATGAGGAACTGGGAAAGATGTCTGGCCACCTTAAAACTGAGACTGTAACTTCCCAAATATGAACCAGAAAGGTTAGCCACTTATCCATAACATTTGGTGTAAATGTGGTGTAGGTTCACAAAAGTAGCATCAACCAACTGACTAAGTAACTAACTAGCTAACTAAACAATTATATATCTAACTAACTAATTAACTAAGCCCACTGAGCAGAGCCCTTCTTAAAAAGCAAGTCAAGAAATTCTCTTATGTTATATGGAACATGAAGGTTTATTATCATGTGTATAAGAGCCCTCCACGTTTCCCTATCCTAAGACAGATAAATGGACCCCATGCCCTACCATCCTGTTTCTATAAGATCATTTTAATATTATATTCTCATGTACTCATAGGTCTTCCAAGTGATTTCTTTCCTTCAAGCTTTCCAACCAATCACCTTCAAGCATTTCTCTTGTCTGCCATACAAGCCACATACCCTGCTCATATAATTCTTGTTGATTTGATCTCTGTAACAATATTTGGCAAGTAGTGCAAACAAGGAAGCTGCTCATTATGCGGTTTTCTCCAGCCTTCATATTCTTTTTCTGTCTTAGCCCCAAGTGCTTGAACACCTTCAGCCTATGTTCCTCCCCTAATGTGAGAGACCAGTTTTGATATCTGTGTAAAAAAGCAGGGAAATTTGTAGTTTTGTTTATTCTATGCTTTACATTTTTAGAGATCAAAGAGTAAGAAAAAAACATTCTGAACTCAGTGTTAGCAAGCATTCCCCATACTTAATCTGTCCTTAATTTGTTTCTAAAAAGTAATTTTGATTTTTTAGTATTATTCACAAATATTTGAACTTTGCCATATTTTCCAAGGATTTATTAACTAAAATGTATATTGTGATTTTGTTCTTGATTTTGTTAACAAGACATGAACTACTCAGATTTCTGAGCATTTACTTGTAGACCAGTCTCGTTATGTGACTGGTAGAGCTTCTGTGTTTTTCTTTGTAGTATTTATGTTTTCACCCACTAAATGAATGCCATCAGCATAGATCAGAAATTGGTATGTTCCATTAAGTTTCAGTCTCTCCTGGATTTCTCAGATCTTCCTAATGGCATATTCTAAAGCAAACTTGAGAAGCAATGGCAATAAAGCATCTCATTATTTCAGACCATTCTGAATAGGAACTGTACCAACAACTGCTTACCTTTTTGGACTTTAATTATTGAATTTTTCAATGGTAGGAAGTATTATTCATTCTTGTTTTTATTCATTTCAGACACTGTAATCATTTCTTCTACTTTCACTTATGTTGTCCAGGGTGTGTTACTCTCTGTGCCGGAGGCTATGGAGGACATGATATCCATGAAGAGGCTGTGGGTGCATGAGGTCCTGCGGGTGTTCTGTGACAGGCTTGTGGACAGCAGTGATCAGAACTGGTTGTTTTGTCAGCTCCGTATGGTGATAGAGGAGAGGCTGGAAGAGGATATGGATGAAATGTTCTTGCATCTGAGAACAGATGAAGGGATGGTAAGTCTTACCTAGGGGACAGAATCACTGCTTTTAACATTCTTCCTTTTCTTTTACTCTCTCCTCCTCCTCTTCGTTCTTCTGCTGCTACTACTACTACTACTACACTACTACTACTATACTATTCTTAATTAGTTTTTTCACCTGATCATTTCCTTCCCCTCTTCTTATCTTTCACCTTCTCTTACTTGCTTTTTTTTCAATTTGCTGTTCTCCTTCACCCCACTTGCTTCTTCCATTCTTCTTCATCCTCCACATTTATCCCTTGTCCCTTGCTCTTCCTGTTCAATTTTTCTTTTTCTTTTCTTTTTATTCTTAACCTTCCTCTTCCATGCAAGGTTTAGACTAGTCATGAATGTCCTGAGGCTTCAAAACATGAGTCTTTTTGTCTCATGTAACACCTTCTCATGTCTTACCTCCTCTGAGATCTATATTCTGAACATATTAAACATTTCATTCTGATCTCTGTTCTTAGTCTTCCCACTACCTTCGGTATTTAAAAATTTGACAACTAGCCTTATCCTTTCTAATATATTTTTTGTCTGTTTAAATCGTTTTGAGTCTCTAATATTAATGATTTAAACAAGTGAGCCTTAGACCATTTTGCATTAAGTTTTAAACTTTGATTTTTCTAACCTCAGACTTATATTCAAAGTATGATGCATAAACATATTATTGTATAGCGGATTTTACATATACCATGTGAACCCTGTTCACAAGTGTCAATTCAAATACAGTATTACTAGAATATGCAATAAGAACAATAGAAATATTTTTCCTATCATTACCTGTCAGTGATTTCCCTTCTTTTTCCCTTTTTTGTGCAGTCAAGAATTCACTCTTGCTTCATATCGTTTTGTATCAGTGGCTTCTGGTTTGGGAGTCAGTCTTGGACAGTTTAAAGAGAATACATTAGAAATAATGAAAATGTACAGTATAAGCTGTTTAAGCAAAGTATATTAGACATCTCATTTTCTCCAGATAGTATACAAAAATTTTGATTACAGGACTTTTTTAGTGGTCAGTTCTGTTACTGCTGTGTTCATTCTTTATGAGTTGTCAGTGGTGCCTGTCTTTCAGGTTGGCGAAGAAGAAATGAAAAAACTGATTTTTTGTGATTTTGCAAATCCTAAGGCTGATGCAAGGAACTATATTGAGGTTTTGGACTTAAATCACCTGCGCTCAGTGTGTGAGGGCTACCTCAACGAGTTCAATAACATGTCCAAGAGATCCATGAACCTTGTGTTGTTCAGGTACATGTTGTCTGTATGTTAAGGCTTGCATGTATCTACGATCCACTGCAGCCATTGGCTTTCAAAAACTGTACATGTTTCCGTGCACTAAATAAAATATTCATTAAAATAATGGTTGGTCTAAACAGTTAACAGGACTGCTGATCAAACCAAATTGTAGATGTTGTGGTACACCATTCTTAGAGACCCCAGCTTCAAATCTTAACCTGGAGACTGACTATTCTAGTGGATAGTATGCATGGCTTTTCTAATTTCTATCTGGGATGGAACTTCAAAGTAGCCCATGACCATTTACTTCCACATTCTTTCTAATCCATCATTCACAATTATTCTATGATTTCTTCATTCTGTATTACCTATGCTGCTGGGAAGTACCCTTCAATAATCTAAGAAATAACCAATTTTAGTGGAAATCGTTGGTTGTGAGTATTACTTATTGTGACATACACCAGTTAATGTACCATCAATTTGTGTATGTTACATATAGTAAACTATTCAATAACAGTGAGTGTCCATCTGTGAAATCTTTCATTATTCCAAGTCATATGAAAGTCCTTTTTTATTTTTAATTGCCGTTGCTGCAGAACCTCAGATTCTCAAAGTTACATGGTATAAGGGAAGTGATGAAATGCAAGGTGCATAGTGGACGTAGGTATGGTGTGCGCAGCCATCCCACCACCATTGAAGTACATCCCAGAGAAATTGAGAAACAAAGTAAAATAATTTCTACAGATAGACTTACAACTGCTAATTAAGTACATTGTCACCCACCCCATGTCATAATTTATTGATTTCTTGTTTATCTTTAACAGTTACTGTTGCAGCCCAACACCTTCATGCTTGCCACCTTTCCTTTTCATTTTTCTCTCAAGGTTACATGAACAGAAAGTTACGGAGGCAGAAGTAATGGCGTTATCATGTGTGTGTGTGTGTGTGTGTGTGTGTGTGTGCGTGTGACTTATCACAAAGAAAATTCTCGTAATTGGTAAGAAACATTCAAGACAGCCCTATGTAACATGGTGTCTCTCATTTCGAGATTTGAAAGCATAAATACAAACCGGCAGAGATACTGCACTCCTGTAAATGCAACTGTTTTTAGCATGCCATGATACATCCTTACAGCTATCATATTTGTTCAGTAGTATAGAGACATAGTGCCATGTTAAGTTGATTTGTTCTATAAGGTTTGCAAAGTACTACATGGGAATTCTCACTGTTTTTAAAACTGTATGATAGTGCTTTATTGTTATGCTAATTTCAAATTTACCAACATGATTCATTTGCAAATTGTCTTGAACAGTAACTCATAATTCCCTTATGCATTCATACATTGTCACTAATTACAAAGAAATGTCTGTGAAGATATGCATTTGATTCTGGAGGTAGTATGTATGTTCCCAATGGAAATCTGGCTGTATCAATTCAACAGAAAGTAAAAGAGTTTTTCAGTTACAAAAGAAAATAAACAGAATTATGACTGGATCTGAATATAGAACTTCCTGCAAACCACTATTTCAATCATTGGAGATACTGACATTACCTTCACAATACATCATCATCATCATCATCATCATTTATTTACAATCCATAGATCCAATATACAGTCACAAAGACAAAAACAGGATGTGGATTTGGTCATCATATGAATTAATAAGTTATATAATATATACATTGTAAAATAAATACAAGCAATTTGTAAAAACAGACATGACATAAAACACAATAGTAAAATAATTCAAGCTTAGAATAACAAATCATAGTCCGTATATTACATTCAAAATGAATAAAACTATTGTAATAAATATTCTATGATGTGATTATTATATATATGTGAGCTGTAGCAAATAATATCATTACAAAAGGTTACTTAGTAAAGGATTAAAAACCCATGATCATTAATTAAATTTACAGTTAAAATATTCATCCAAGTAATAAAACGAATTGGAAAGAAGAAATCTTTTTAATGCCGGTTTAAATAGTTTCACTTCATTACTCAAGCTTTTTATGCTAGGTGGGAGATGATTAAAAGCTCTAATACCAAAGTAGTAGGGTCCTCTTTGAAAAACTGTCAGACGTGATGTTGGAAGGTGCAAATTCGTGCTATGTCTAGTATTGAAGCTATGAATCTCGTGGTTTGATTTGTACTGATCTTTATTATTTACGACAAACAGTATTAACGAAAATATATATTGTGAATACATGGGCAGAATTTTTAAATTTTTAAATAGTTCCCTACAAGAGTCTCTAGTTTTTGCATTCATAATAACTCTGATTATACGCTTTTGTATCCTGAAGATATTAATACTGTAGGGCGAATTACCCCAGAAAATTATACCGTATGCTATGATGGAATGCACATAGGAGAAATAAATCATCTTTTTAGAGTTTCTTGTGACATAAAATCTTTTACAGTCCTAATTGCATAACAGGCCGAACTCAGTTTAGTTACTAATTGGTCAATGTGAGATTTCCACCGTCCTCAATGAAATTTTTGTCATATAATTTGGAAATTTATACATTTAACTTTTCAGTTCATGGTATTAATATGAGAAATAAACTGCAATTGCATAAACCAACAGCTAATCTTACACTATGTCAGAAGGGAGTGTACTATATGAGTATAAAGATCTTTAATGAGTTACCTGATTGCATTGCAGAATTAGTAGGGGTTAAAAGACTTTCATATCAACTTTGAAAAAGTACTTAATTAATAAATCCTATTATTCACTTGAAGAATTCTTTAATGACCAGATACTTGTATGAGATGAAGCCTGATGATGTTTACACAAGAACACCTATTTATTATGCTGATTTTAGAAATATATAAATCGATTGTTTTTTGTACAGAATTATATCTTTTATTGCTATATTATGTTTTAACCATAGTGTTATGTATTCTATTAATAATGACCATTGATTGTTATATTACATGTCTGATGACATGTTTCATATCCAAGTGCCCCTTATGGATGCTTGTATGGATTGGCAAAATGTATCTCTTGTATCTTTATCTGTATCTATGTTATAATAACAAATTTTCATGCTATAACAAACTCTTGTTATAACAGACTTTCACTGTAGTTGATGAAGAATATGGTCCTCTTGGATGTAATACCAGGTAGTGTTATAGATATGTACCAACATTTCAGAGGAAGCTGCTCCCTATATCCCTGGTGATAGAGGAAGCAGTTTATTCTGAAATGTTGATCATATCTACCAGACCACATGAAGTGACATCCCAGGAGACAGTAGTCTTTGTGGTCATCATCATGGGAATCTCAAATTTCACATAATTTGTTAGTCACTCAAATGCTTCTCTGTACTGTAAGTAACTGGAAGACATAAATTATAAATTTTACCACCCAGATTAAAGTGTGCTTATTTCCTTCATCACAGTTACCAAAGTTTGATTTTTGAACATGCGTCTGAATTTCGTATGGTGGAGCACAGGATCTAATGGTGGTTTTTCTAGAACATGGTAATGAACTTCTGGGTTCCATAAAAGTAGGGAGTTTCTTGACCAGTGAATAACTACAACCATTTAAAAATGTGGAGTTAATCTGATTTTTGAGTGAGCATGTTGGCACTGAAGAAGTTCTGTACATTTAAGATTATAAGTAAGAAAATTTAGAACTTTATGGAAAGTATTTTGTGTTACTTTAGAACTGCTGAAGGAGTGATTACTGTGAACATGGATATCCCAGTTGTATTTTATGGGTGGATCTCATATGCTTAAATAATTGTAGGATTTACTCTTTCTGTTTCAAGGTTTGCAATTGAGCACCTATCCCGGATCTGCCGGATTCTGAAGCAGCCTCGAAGCCATGGCCTGCTGGTTGGAGTGGGAGGTTCAGGGCGACAGTCTCTCACTCGCCTTGCAGCACACATGTCTGAGTACGAGCTTTTCCAAGTAAGCTGCCAGTGAATTTTGCTTCTGTGCACATTTTAGATTTTAGTAGTCTACTAAACTTGAAGGATAATTAATTACAATCTGTTGCAAAACAGTAAGTAATGTGTACATACATATTATATGGATTGCCAAAATTTTGTTTGTGTAGCTGCAAATGAGTGAGATTCTCATTACACATTGAAATCTCCACAGTATTTTGTTTTAGCGTTTCTAAGCAGAAAAGGAGTTTAACCCTGAGTTTATAATTGGAAAGACTGGTATTCAAGTGCTACTGTTTGTCTTTGCTAGTCACCATTTCAGCAATGATGTGTGTTCATCTGTCTCTTAGTGACCTTAAGGTTTGCAGTTGTCATGAATAGCTGGGAATTATGTTGTCATAGATTTGGTCATCATCTGTTGCTACATGTGTCTGGTTTTAAAAAAGGAAAGTTTAGTTAAGTCATAATTAGTTCAGCACTGAATTGTGGGTAGTGTTATTAATGAAAACTGATTTTTTATTTCAAATGAAAACAGTTTGTATGTTTGACCAAATCCACATCCTGTTTTTGTCTCTGAGACTGTATATTGGATTTACGGATTGTGAATAAAATACATACAATACATACATACAGTATGAATTTCATTTGCCATCATGACTGATATTTGTGACTTTTATCAGTCCCATTATCTGTATGTCAGTACAGTTCCTTGGACTATGCCATTATAAATTCCTTAGTTTCAAATGTGATGTTACAGGAACCAGAAAGGAGAAAGTGTGAAATATTTTGGAAATCAGACATGGAAGTTAATGATCAATTATAAATTAGTCAAATACCTAAGAAGACTCATTAAAATAGTTACTGCATTATAGTGGGATCCTCACACTCAAGAAACTAAGGACAACAATTGAATTGGAAAAAGAGAGAATGTATTAGAAGTTATAACAATGATAGAGTTGAACAAAGTATCAGAAAAATTTAAAAGCAGAAAAAGGTCATGTGACATCCTGAATTTAGAACTGAATATGTTCTGATTTGTAACAGTCAAGTGTGTTGGGTAGGTGGAGATTTCCAAGCAGTATGGAATGAATGAATGGCATGGAGACGTGAAGAACATCTTGCAACGTGCAGGTTCTACTGAACAGCATGTAGTTTTCCTCTTCAGTGACTCACAGGTAATTTCTTCTCTTAGTTTTCAGGTTTTGAAATTCCTAGACCCATCCGTGTTTGTGTCACTGAAGATTCCAGAAGATATATACTGTGCTCACTTAGTTTTTTTTTATTAAACATGAATGCATATTGAAACCATTACTTCCATGCTTTAAAGCCTACTTTTTGATTGATCTGTGTATCTGCCCTTCTTCCTACCCAATAAATTATGATCCAGTTGGTTAATTTTGCTGAAATTTGGTATACAGTAGGTACATTATGCCACTAGAGGACACCATATTTTTGTACATCTTAACTTATTAGCATGACAGATGTGAATGTTAGATTGTAAAACAACATCACTATTTAAGTTTTATGTTTCTTGACAATACATAATGAGCAACTGGAGCTAGGTTACTTGCATGAAATTTTGTATGATGATAGCACATGAATATATATATATATTGTATGCCAGTGTTTTATGTGTTGATTCCTATGAAAATACAGAACACAAGATAGACTGCTTCAGCTTAGAAGAAAACTTGAAAAGTAAAATTAATTAATTGCCTTATGAGTATAAAGAGCATCTGCTAAATTATATACTTATATATATATATACATATGAGATTTTTGTGTATTATTGTAACTTATGACATTTATGTATTTATGTTTCTCTGTGACACATGTTACTGTAAGAATTGTTTGTTTACTGCCTGACAGATGAAAGAGGAATCATTTTTGGAGGACATAAATAGCTTACTGAATTCTGGTGAAGTTCCCAACATTTTTACAGCAGATGAGAAGGAAGACTTGTGTGAGAAGATGGAACAGCTTGACAAGCAGCGAGATAAATCAGTGCAAGTAAGAATTTTCATATTCATCTTAATTCATCTTACAGTAAAAAAGGTATTTACACTACAAAAGAGAGTTGTTAGAATTAAAATTGGTGTGAAGAAACTCATGTATAAGCCCTTTTAAGAGATCAGAGATTTTTCTCTGTGAATACATGGTTTCATTACTGAAATTAACTCTAAATAACTAAGAAGAATTTTAAACAAATTCATCTGTCCATAATATTAATACAAGCTATAAGCACCATTTTCATGGACCAATTGCCATATTTTCAGGAAAGTACTTAACTCTGCTGACATAAACATTTTTAACAATTTACCATTTTGTCTCACAATTCTTATAAATGAAAAGGCCCAATTGTAAGGAATATTAAGAAGATATTCAAATTCACTCCCTTTTTTTCTCAGTTGCTGAGTTTGTAATGTTTAAAAATGACTAATAATCTTATTTTCAGCTGTATATAATGGAGTGGGCGTAATATTTGAATATTTTATGTGAAATACTTTTAATATTGTTTAATTGTACTAGGCGTGTATATTTTGTATTTTTTACGACTTGTGCTGCATGTTATTGTCACTTCACATTTTGGATCCATGGAATGTAAAATATATGGATTTGTTTGTGTGTGTGTTTGTGTGAACTGTGCCCATACAGAAAAACCCAAACAAACTGTGGGTGTTCGTATTGGGTTCATGCTTCAGTTCATGTTTGCAATAATAAGTGCAACATCTGATTATATTATTTATTGATTATGAATTCTTTAAATATTATGACTTATTTGTATTAAGGTAATAAAATGAAGATGTGATTTGTAGATTATGTCAGTTCATGTGTCTGTGATCCTATATATTCGTCTCTGAAACTGCTAACAGGATTTCAACGAAATTTGCTATTGGTGGTCTGTGCTAATAAAAGTTGTCATGTATATTAAATTTTGTTTCCTGTTGGTCCGTCATAACCCTCACTTTGTACATGAAGTTAAAATCAAACCTTATCTATTTCTCAAAAAGTTTCTATAATACCAATAATCAGTATGTACCATAAAGCTCATTAAAATCTACATAATTTATTTGAAATACAGTGTTTTTATGTGGTTTGTACAAATTGCAAGGAAATATAATTTTTGAAGTTTGTGTAGAGCAGTTATATTTATTATGTTTATTTATGCAGTAAATAAACACTGAGGCTAATGGGGTATGCATAATGTGACAAACACATTTGGAAAATTGACACTCTTGTCTTCTTTGTCTGTAGTATTAGTAATACTCCCTTCACCTTTTTTTGTTTTGTACTATGCAGATGGGTTTAAAAGAATGAATGGTATGTGATATTTCATATAACTTTCTGGCAGTTGTGTAATACTAATTTGTATTGAGCTACCTCTCTTGGTATAAACATGAAGATCTGACATTGATACCTTTGTTCTGTTGTGTTTATAGACAGATGGGAGTCCTGTTGCCCTTTTCAACCTCTTTGTGTCTATAGTGAGGGATCAGCTACACGTTATTCTGGCTATGAGTCCCATAGGAGATGGTTTCCGGAACCGTATCCGCAAGTTTCCTGCCATTGTCAAGTGTTGTACCATAGATTGGTTCCAGGTCAGAAGGAAATGTACTTTGTTCTTGAAGTATTTTGTTTTGTCCTATGGTTTTGTTGGTACAATAGCAGCACTGGCACTTGCAAATTGTATTGTATCTACTGCTATTTACGTAATGTTTAAAAATTATTGTAGGACTGATGAGAATGTTGTAATTGTGTGTTAAGTAATGTGTACAGACTTTTATGAGTTGTACTTGATTAGTTGATTCTCTGATGCCCTAAAAGTTGTTATATTATATGTTTTTAAATCAGATTTTGAAGACACCAGTAGCCCACAGGATGTACAAGAATTAAATGTGTGAAGCACTCACTACACCAGCATTGTTAAGTGACAGTGGAATGTAGACCTTAAGGAGGAGACTGATGTCAGCAAGAATGTGTTACAGGAGATGTAGATTAAACCATAAATGGAATAATGATATAAGTATGGTTGTCAGCAGTAACATATTTTGTGTCATACTACAGACGAAATGGGAATGAAAGTGTTGAAAAAAAATGAGTTATGATAGGGTTTAAAAAGTAGTAACTTATCAATCTGAGGAAGATTATGACCTGGAAAACTTTTGCAAAGATGCAAAGAGTCTGTTTCTTAATATATGTAGTGGATAATTTTGGAAGGATGGCTGTGAAACTTTAATAAACAGTTTTTGCTTTACTGTGTTTTGCTGCAGGTGCACAATTTTTAGATACTAATTGCAGGTAGGAGAGAAAATTATTTAAAATGTTGAAGGACTAATTCTGTTGACACAGCTGCCTTACAGAGAGTTTCTGCAAAATGCTTTGTATGTAGCTGCCTTGAGAAGAATTAAGCTAGAATGAATGCAGATTTTGTGAATTTGCAGCTGATGAAGTGCAATGTTTTCAGGCTTGGCCTGATGATGCTCTGCTGGCTGTATCTGCACACTTCCTCGCAGATGTAGAATTGACAGAGAAGGAGCGAGGCACTTGCATTACAATGTGTCAGTGGTTCCACACATCAACTCAGAATTTGTCAGTGGATTTCTTGAAAAGACTGGGAAGGCACAACTATGTGACACCTGCATCATACCTGGAGCTTGTCAACACATTCAAGGATCTCCTCAGCAAGAAGAGAGGGTGAAATGCTTGAAGCTGATATTATTCTGTTGTTATGTGCTCTTTGCTTGAAGTGAGCAAATTACCGGTATTTGAAAACCATGTTTCATTTACACATGTACTCAGGGGATTTAGAAGACATTCATTATTCATGGTCTATGCTAAATGTTGCCAGGCAAATTTAATTTTTCTTTGTGTTGGTCTGTGGTAGTGAAATGTAGAGCCCAGGCAGTTAACTGACTGCATACAGGCTGTGGTCATTCAAGCCTTTCAGCCAGTGGTCACCTGCACCTTTCTATCTGTGGACAAAATGGCCTGAGAATGAAGCTGATCTTCACCTCCATCAAGTTCCAGGCTTAAGAATCTTCATGCCTGGGTATTTGGGCATTGAGGGAATTTTATCTTTACTTTTACCTTTATCTTTGTTGCTTTACTGTAACCTCTAATTTACATGAACATCAAGTCAATTGAAATATACAAAATTTAAATTTAAAAGAACACCATCATCACCATCACCACCACCACTGCCACCGCTACCACCACCACAGTGTCTAAGCCATCCAGGCTTGTTCCTTGTTTATGGGTGTTTGTCCCACTTTAAAAGAACACTTGAAAAATAGAGTCTGTGTATGTTTAGCATGTTTTATATTTTTTATTTATTATTATTATTTTTATATTATATGTATATAATATAATATTATATTATTGTATTTTATATTATTATTATTTTATTATTATTTTTTATTTTTATTTTTTATATGAGCCTTTTCTTTTGTGAATGAACATAGAGAAATGTAATGTGACCTTAATGTAAAGTAGGGGTTACATTGTACCAATCTGAACAACAGTAGAATTTGCCTGACACGTTTTGACATTCACACAGATGCTTTATCATAAATTGTACCTCGACCTGAAATATTTTAAAATAATAACTCTAGAAAGCTTTGTTAAACTAAAGGATCTTTATGTTAATAGTGATATAGAAATTTAAGTACAATGAATAAAGTGTAGCTCGGAGATTGTGTTATGCACGTATTTATTATATTGATCTGATTCAGGGAGGTGCAGATAGGAAAGTCTCGCTATGAAGTTGGCATAGAGAAACTGGATCATGCAGCCAGTGAAGTGTTAGTGATGCAGGAAGAGCTGGTGGCACTGCAGCCTCAGCTGGCAGTGGCAGCTGATCAGGTGCAGGAAATGGTAACCAAGGTAGAGAAGGAGTCTGCAGATGTGGCAGAGGTGGGTGTCTTGCACATTCTGTACCTTTTATGAAGTTTTAAGAAGTCCTTATGCACTTAAAGTGTTTTTATGCTCACTAATATGTCCATAATGAAAATTAGATTTATCTGGCTCAGGATAATGACTAATGGTTGACTCTTATGAATGTGTTAATGAATATTTGGTGCTCCATAGAAGGTGGGGAATTTTTTGACTAGTGGACTAGCCATCAGCTGCTCAAGAAGAAATCTTCTCCATTGAGTTCATCAGAATGACATGATAGGGGCTAATTGTAACTGGCCACCTCTCTGATAGTGGCTGTAACTGCTTGTTACATTTTCAGTTTTCTCTTCTCAAATTTATGAAATAAAAATATTTGATCTTGGCTTGGAAGGTTATGTTATGATCGTAGTTTGCTCCAAAGTGCAGAGAAGATATGACTTGTGTCTTCCACCCACCCCCAGCCAATTGCCTTCCAGTTTCCACAAACCCACATTCAGAAAAGGCACCTAGCTCCTCCCTTACTCCACCTCATGCCATGCCTTTTGCAAAAAATTCACATTAAAAGGTGATATAATTTTTTCTTAAGGGCCTGCTATATTGTAGTCATTACAGTAACAAGGCTACAAGATGGATGGCAGGATTTAAATTTATGGCAGGCACAGGGATTTTCATCTTTTCCACAAGGTCCATATCGGCTGTGGAGCCCACCCAACCTTTTATTTGTTAGGTATTGGGGTCCCATCCCCCAGAGGTAAAGGGATGAGGTCATCAACCTAATCAGTCATCACTATCTAGTGCTAAGGTTGGGATAGCATAGAGTTATACTACCATTCGAGATTTGAGGCTCTCACCCTGATGCTGCTGAATGCAATATATTGCTGTGTGGTTACCAATAACAATCTTACATCTCATAAGACTGGTATTTTCATACCTCCACTCTTCCATAATCATCATATTATTTTGTTTAATTGAGCATGAGGACAGCTTTTACCTTTACTATTTTAATTTAGTGTACATCTTGGTATCTATATGTATTTGGGAATAAGCTGTGGCTGATACTTTTAATTGTGGTTAGATTTGACATTCTCTTGGCTGTGATATAAAGATGACATGGCATCACATTCCAGGAAACGGTAATTGTCACTGTTAGTTGCGTCTTGAGAACTAGTTCCATCATGTTCATTTAACCATTCATTTGTGTGTGCGTGTGCAAATAATGGTGCCCAAAATGTGAAATTGATTTGTATGAAACTTGGTATGGTACATAAACAGTAAGCTTTGAATTTGATTTTAGTTTGGTTCATATTAAGGACTACTTTACATAAGGGCATAAATACACTCTTATGTATGTATTTTGAGCCTGCTGAAAGATTTTTATGAAAGTTGATATACAGCACATTTATGTTTCATTCACTTTTGTTTTAAGAGCCCTTTGGCTAAGTTACCTCAGTGATCTCCATTGGAGGTCTTGGGACAGATTTGGTGAAAGTTTTTGATATGATTATTACTGTGTATAAGGTCCATTCACTCATATTAATTTTAAGGTCCCTATTATTTAAAGTCGTAAGTAAATTTTTGGGTATAGTTCACTAAATATCCACCCAAGAGAAGAGTGTCTTACAAAGAATTTGCACATATTATAAAATGGACTTATTATATTACACACAGCATTTACATTGTGCTTACTGAATAAATTCAGTAATATACTGATAAAATTTATTACATGTCTGCCGTTAAAAGCATTGTCCAAACTTCTACAATTATCCACTGCATGACTATGTATACCTAGGTAGCAGACAGATATGCACAAATAAAAGACACCTGATACTGTTATATAGGTGGAGAAAGTGGTGATGGGAGAGGAAGAAGTGGTGAATCAACAAGCAGCTGATGCTCAAAAAATAAAGGATGAGTGTGATGCGAACCTTGCTGATGTGATGGCCACCCTGAATGAAGCTGTGGCTGCCCTCAACACTCTGACACCTAATGACATAACTGTGATTAAAGGAATGAAGACCCCTCCCCAAAAAGGAATCAGACTGGTTATGGAAGCTATATGTCTGCTGAAGGTGAAATATGTGCATGTGCATTACATATGAGATTAATACAGGAGGCCGTGTTATTCACTGTCAATTGGGAGCAGAAAAATGCCACTAGGAATAAACCCCTTGAAGTGAGGAATTTCCACCCACAAACTTTCACTCCTACTAAAGTTTTGTCTGATTAAAAAGTTTGAGATAATTTAAAATTAAATGAGATTGACATTTCACGTCTTATACGTTGTCATTTTGTTGGAATTTTATATATTATGTCCTTTTACATATAATGACATGGGCCTACCATAAAATAAGAAAAAAAAAATATTTGAAATGTGTTCAATTCTTCAAGGGATTCTGAAAATATTTTCTCTTACCTGCTATGGTAAAAGTTTGACTCATGCTTGATACAAGAAGGAATTTTAAGAACTTTTAATATTTAATTTTATTTAGATGTCCACATGTAATCAGATGTGGAAAGTTTCGAGTCTGCAAGTAACTGAATTCAAAATGTTTTTGGACTGAGTTCTTACACTGTAATGAAATTGATATTTTATTATTAACATCTTGGATATAATGAAACTTATCAGTAAAAGAATATAATTCAGAACACCTGCATAGTATGAAACTTTATCTTTTAACTGAACCCACAACTTCCTCTGTGTAGGGTGTGAAACCTGCCCGAATTACAGATCCACGAGGCTCAGGGAGGATGTTGGATGATTACTGGGCCCTTCCAAGCGAGTGCTAGGAGATACAAAGTTCCTGGATTCCCTAATTGCATATGATAAGGACAACATTCAACCAGGAATCATAAAGAAGATCAGTGATTGTATCCTTCATGATGAGAACTTTGATCCTGATAAATTTGAATCCACAGCTGCTAAAGGTATTTACCACCGCTGCAGCCGCACGCCCGCCGCCACGCCACCGCCGCCGCCGCACCACACACCACTACCACCACACCAAAACCACCATCATCATCATCATCTTTATTTCATCACTTTTTAAATTAAACTTTCTAGTAGGAATCTTCAGGGTATCATAACATCTGAAGTCATCTCAAATCTCTCCCAGAATGCCATACATTCTGCTAGTTAATAATATTCTCTCATGTGTAGCAGCTGACATGTCAGTGAGAAGTACTGGAACAAATAAATAGACGATCAAATAAACCATTTAAATACAGTCTTGATAACAATAGTGTTAATTTTTTTAAATTAATTTTTAGGTCTGTGTAAATGGGTGATAGCCATATCAAAATATGCAGAAGCAGCTGAAGTTATAGCACCCAAGAAACAGGCTCTTGCAAAGGCTGCAGCTGATTTTTCATTTGCTATGGCAGCACTGGAAGTTAAGAGAGCCCGGTTATGTGAAGTTCAGGGTAAACTTGCTCGGCTAGAAGCAGTACTGGACCAGAACAGGAAAAGTTATGCCATGCTGCAGGCAGAAGTTGATAGTTGCCACTTCAAACTAAAGCGGGCAGAGGAACTGATTGGAGGACTTGGAGGAGAGAAAAGTCGTTGGTCTGGTACAGCAAAAGCACTTGGTGAAAAATACTTGACTCTGACTGGTGAGAAGACATTCTTTATTTGTAATTGTCTCATGTGCAGTGAGTGACTTACAGCTACTCCATTGCAGTTGTAGCAAGTTGTCAAATCAACTGAGATGCTGTGGCATTCATATGAAAATTTGTTGTTTGAACTTACACTGTTGTAGCTTCATGTCTTGTTTTGATTCCTCAAATACATCTGCTCTGTGCAGTTCACCTAGTAGCCATGCTTCTACATCTAATTCTCTTCCTCCTCAATTATGTCCCATGTTCTTCCTTTCTTCTGTGTCTTATCTTTATTGCCATCATTTTTCATCTCAATTTTAAAATCTGCTGTCAAGGGTATTGAAAGAAAGTAATGACAAATTAATATTGCATGAAACACTTCACCTACTGTTACTTGCTGGTTATATTAATTTCTGTTGCTCACAAGCCCAAGAGGATAGGAGGAGTCTCTTGAAAGCTACAAATGAACAGTAAATAAAATACTGCATAATTATTTGTATAACAATAGTTTAAACAAATTGTGTGTATGTGTGTGTGTGTGTAATTTCTGCAGAGCATTACATTAAGAATTCATATCTGGTATCAATAATACCAATTTAATATCAAATATAAAAAACACTTGTATTGCACTGGCTAGGTGATGTGCTGATTTGCTGTGGTGTGGTGGCATACCTGGGGGCCTTCACACTGCAGTTCCGTGCGCAGCAGATAGCTTCCTGGGTAAAGCATCTGCTTGATCTTCAGATGATATGCTCAAAAGACTTCGCACTGACCACAGTGCTGGGGGAAGCTGTAGAGATTAGGCAGTGGAATATCTGTGGACTTCCCAGCGATTTGTTTTCAGTGGATAATGCAATCATACTGAAGTAGGTATTAATTAGTTTAAATTTTTTTTTATGTCTTTGGTTATGGTCCACCTGCTAAGGGTGAATGAATCCACTTATGAGCTTAGAGGACTCACAGGACAGAATTCTGTTTACTTTTGATAGTAGGGTATTGATCTAAATGATGGAGAGGGAACAGAAAGAACTAATGCAAGTAGCTTATCTTTGACCATGATATGTTATGGTATTACATTCATATACAGTAAAGCTGCAAGAGACCAAGTCTCACACCCACATAAATGACAGGTTTTTTTTGTGCATATTAATTTTTGTAGCTTTAGGTAGCAGACAGTACGTCAAAATTCTGAACTAAAGGTTAGTAAGAAAGCTCTTAATTTAATTTTCTCTTACCTTCATAATATATATAATTTTCTTTGTTTCTGTCATTCCCAGATATTTGAATTGTGTCTCATATTTCCGGGATTTATTAGCTAATTGTATATGATTTTATCCCACATTTTGGTGCTGAGACATGAACCTGTTCATGATTTTGCAAAATATGTCATTGTTTATTGTTGTACTGTAGGTAGCTATGTAGAACCACGGTACATTTTAATCATATTCACTGAATAAAGTAGAACTTGAGATGTTTTATATCTTTTGCTTTGTCTTTTTCATAGAAATTTAAATGTTTTCTAACTTTATGTGACTGCTTCTCTCAAATGTTAATGTCCAGAGGTTTTATTCCAAGCTAGCAGCACATTTCAAGTTTCTGTACTGATTTTATCAGAGCCTGTGACTTTGATATATTCACAATTTGTTCCAGAAATGCTCGTCGATATCCACTGATGATTGACCCCCAAGGCCAGGCCAACGTGTGGGTGAAGAACATGGAGAAGTCTAACAATCTGAAAGTGATCCGTTTTACTAGCCCAGACTATAACCGTGTGCTGGAAAATGGAATCCAATTTGGAATGCCTGTATGCATAAAATGTGTCACTTTATGTGCTTTTGTTCACTAACTGAAACAGTCACCTACTCACACACTGGTAACAGAATAAGAATATTCAGAACTTCCAATATAAAAGCACACAATTTGCCAGGATTCTGAGCTGGTTCAGTCCACTTCATGTATTTTGTGTGTAACACAGTGTTAATTGCAATGGCCTTGGCTGAAAAGGAAGCTTTAATTAACCACGTATACCATTACCAGTAAGGGTAAAATATATGGTATTGTGTTATGTAGTATACTGAACTAGAAAATAATGAATTGTGCATTATTGTAAACCCATGATAATAAAAATGTGCAATAAGATTATGAACTCATTGCTAGAAATGAAAATTTAGGAAACTTGTGCATTTCTTATTAGTTGCTCTGTTTTATTATTATCTTTTTGTTTCACCTCCCTCTTGTTCTTCTTCTTTGTCCAACTTCTTCTTGTTTCATCTTCTACCTACTCTTCCTCTTCCTGGAATTGCAGCTTACTTGTGCATTTCAGTTAAGCAAACTGAAACTCTTACTGAGGGAAAACCACAAGGTTAAAATTTTATATGCCTGACTGGAAAATGTGATATTAAGGAGATGAAACATGGGTGTAAGGAAATAAATTATGGATTATGTTATACTTTGTTTCCAAGTTGTTTGCATGAATAAATTAATTTACATTAAGATGGTACCTTGTGACACATTATATTCGTTAGAGTGGTAGGTGAAACACTGTTGTAATAAAGAATTTTTTCTCAGATTTTACTTCTGTTATTCTGTCAATCACGTAATCAATCGTAACAGTATAAACATTGCCAAATAGCTGTAGTAGTTGGTATTGCATAATTAAAAAGAGTTGCTTTTACTCAGGTACTGCTGGAGAACATTGGAGAGGATCTCGACTCCATGTTGGAACCACTGCTACAGAAACAGACCTTCAAACAGGGTGAAGCCTTATGCATCAAGCTTGGGGACTCCATTGTCGAGTACAATTCAAACTTCAGGTGTATGAAATAAAAATTTTAGATAGGCTACTGCTTTTTGTAAACAATCATTCATTTATACATAGGTGTGTATGTATAAATATAGTCACTTGTGACATTGTAGCAATGTTGGCTTGACCATCATGTTATTAAGAAATATCACAGTTTATTGACTACTAGGGTGGCCAGCCTGTCATTAAAAAATTACACGTTCAGCCAAACAAAACTATAATTTTTTCGGCAAAGTTATCATATGGTTGGCAACATATTCTCAATTTGAGGCATACCTCACAAAACACGAAAAAATTCAAATTTACAATATGTGGCAAATTCCAAACAAATTAGGCCACGACTGTGTCTGTCCACATACTTTCCTATTTGTTATTCTCTAGTTATTCTACCATTCAGTGCTATATAGTCTCAGATCCTAACATTGTTATTAAATGAACCATAAATAAACTCTCTCTCCTACCCCCTCCCCCTTCCTCCCACTAAATTCATAATGGTTCTGGACTCTCCCAGCCTTCAATTTAATACATCAAGGGGCTCTTTTTGCAAACATATCTGTGGCAAGAACGTGCAGCTGACTTGTAACCACAGCCAAGTTTAAGAATGTGCTCTCATGTTGTGCAATAGCTTGAAGCCTCATTTTGTTCTTTGTTATTTGTTAGGTGAGATATGAAAATCTGAAGAAATAATTTTCAGTGGTGCCTTAACGTTCAGAGAAATAACTGAATTTCAGATTTAAAGTGTGGCTTCCTCTGTTAAAGGTTCTACATTACAACAAAATTGTGGAACCCACACTACTTGCCAGAGGTGTCTGCAAAAGTAACTCTGCTTAACTTTATGATAACACCGGTCGGGTTGGAGGACCAGCTGCTGGGCATTGTGGTGGCTAAAGAGCGACCTGACTTGGAGGCAGAGAAGAACCAACTCACTGTGCAAGGAGCTGAGAATAGGAGGTAAACTGCTTGGGTAGCTGTCTAAATTATTATGGGTACAGTCAATGGGGGGGGGGGGGATGGTACACACATTACATATGTCCTCAAATAAAAGAGCCAAACAAAATCTAGAGGTGGACTCTTCCAGAGTGGTAAAATAGGCTGATATAAGAATAAACTTCATTATCAGTATAGAGCTAAGTGCCATGGAAAATTATATGTACAAGTTGCTGCCTTTAAAGTTCATTATCTTCATTTGTGCATAATGTTGAGTGGCCCATATAGGCTGGTTTGCACTACACCCCACACTCTTCTATGAATATCCCAGCTGTCTGGACCTGCTTCTGCTTCCGATATCTGCAAAGCATTTTAAGGGTGTGCAGTCTGAGAAACATGCTTCATTTATGGCATTGTTATGAAGGCTGTTATGAAAAACAGCTGATTTCCTAAGGGGAGAGGTCAGTATTCTAGTTGTGGTTGGCTGAATATTTGTGCAACATGCTATAGTTACCCAAACATAAGGGGAGAAATTTTTTTCCGTAATTCATAATCTGAAAAATGGGGGTTACCATATAATCACTCATAAAGTTAAACTTGTTTTGAATGATTTCTGTCCTGAAGAAGATTCCTTCATATAACGTGTCTGATATTGTCTGATTGTAACCAAAATTGGAATTTTCAACAGCAGCTTTTGAAAAATGTAACACAGCGGTCTGTTCTTTTTGGACCTTGAACATTATTTCAAACAGAAATTTAGTCCTTGTTATTTACTACATTTTGTGACTTTTATATAAATGGTTTGAACTGTACTGAACTGTTTATATTCTTTAGACTCCTGAACCAGAACAGAACCAGACATAGGGTACTTACCATACCACACCTGAGCCATACTGCATTTCATATGGTTTAAAGCCAAGATAAGAGTCACAAATTATGCTTATTTATCTTATTATAAATGCACAATGCTGAAATATTTTCATATGAAATGTATACATTTTATTTAAATTGATGCTTATGTTGTATGCAGATCTCTTTTAATTGGATGTTTTCAAGAAGCTGTTGCCTACAAAGTGGAGAGATATTGTAAACTGATATGGGCAAAATTAACTTAATGTAGACTGCTGACACTAAATTGCATTCAAATACACTAAGTGGTATAGGAAATGAAAGGTGATTGTGAACTGCTGTACAAACTGATGAAATTATACATGTCCTGCCCATTGTGTCTTAACTGTATGCACTTTATTCAAGGAAAACATATCATTGTTTTATTAGTGGATTTCTTGTTGTCGAATTTTGTTATTCTCTAACATTGTGAAATTTATTTACTACAGAATGCTGAAAGAGACAGAAGACAAGATCATGGAAGTTCTGTCCACAACAGAGGGCAACATTCTGGAAGATGAGGCAGCTGTTAATGTGCTCAGTTCTTCAAAAACAGTGGCCAGTGAGGTGCAAGAGAAACATTCTGTGGCTGAAGAGACAGAGAAGTCTATTGACAAGGCTCGCCTTTCATACAAACCCATCGCCAGTTACTCTGTTGTCCTCTTTTTTACTGTTGGTGTGTAACATTTCAATGTGATGCTTAGGGGTAGGTATTAGGTAATGTAAGTTCAGAAAGTATTCAGTGGGAAAAATTAACACTAATGGATGAAGTCCAAAACTGGAATGATGGATAGGTACACTACAAGAAATGTAGTCATATGGAGTATATGTTTTATTGAACATGTGTTTTTTATGGATGATGTTATGATTCTTTGAGAATTTTGAAATGAAGATTTTGAATAAACGAGAACGGCTGACTGCCAAAGGTTTTGGCTGCAGTATGTGTTCAGAATGAAGGCATACTGATTGTCAGCAGCAGATGTACAGAATGAAGGCATACCAGTTATTAACAGTATATGTACAGAATGAAGGCATACCAATTATCAACAGCATATGAGGTATGTACAGAATGAAGGCATAATGATTATCAACAGCAGATGTACAGAATGAAGGTATAGAGATTATCAACAGCATGAATAGAGAATGAATGCATACTGATTATCAACAGCATATGTGCAGAGTGAAGGCACACTGATTATCAACACCAAATGACGTATGTACAGAATGAAGGTGTACTGATTATCAACAGTAGATGTACAGAATGAAAGCATAGAGGATATCAACAGCACATCTGCAGAATGCATACAGACTTCCAGAACAGACACTGGAATACAAACCACTGGAGTGAATAGATTCTGGGCAAAAGAAAATGCAGAAGTCAAACACCCAGTAGATTAAGGAACAGGCAGTGAAGCCTATACCTTTATACTTCTTGACAGTGATGTAAATGCCAAGGACACACTGGAGAGGCCAAATATGGTAATACATGCATATCAAATTTCCATTTGGGTTATCCTCTTGGTTTTAGGTTGGCACTCTTTAAACATGATTTCACTGAACTGATTTATATGTAAATCTTTTAGGTGTGTGTTTTGGAAAGAAATAATCTTAAAACTTTGTTTATAAAGTAATTTATGTTCCATACTGTCTCTGTTTGCTGCAGCTGACCTAGCTAATATTGATCCCATGTACCAATATTCTCTGGTATGGTTTGTGAATCTCTTCAAAACTGCAATTGAGAACATGGAGAAGAAGGAGAATGTTGAAGAGCACCTTGCAGACCTCGCCAAATACTTCACATACTCTCTGTATATTAATGTCTGCAGGGGTTTATTTGAGAAGGTGAGTTTTTGTAAGTACAGTATCTTCCTGTCCAGTATTTTCTCTTAATGTCTGTAAAAGCCAATTGAAGGATTAAAATGTGAACTGAGTCTTTAAACTGTCCTAGTCTGTGTACAGGGAATGTGTTTTATCATGTTGCTGAGCACTGCAGCTGTGGTGGAAAAATTATTACATAGAAAACTTGCATCTTCCTGGAATGTGAGGTCCATTTTTCCCTCAGTATTATTGCACAGGAAATTTGCATCTGTGTAGAATGTAGTGTCCATTTGTCTTTGCAATTCAGCTTACCTTATTTTATAGAAGAGTCCTGAAGTGAAAATCTGGCTCCTAAGCAGGTCTTGCACCTTCTGAAAATGCTGTTTGATAAACAGTTGAGCTGCTCTTGAAATACTGGCAAGTCTCTGTGAATATTTTATTTCAGTTATTGCAAAAAATGTGATTTTTTCACACAAATTCTGTATTTGACTGTCCCCCACAAATAATAATTTTATGTATTCGTATTTGGAGGCCACAGTGTGCAAGTTATAAACTATTTGTTGAATCATTTTTCTAGTTAAGTCAGTAAGCAAAGTATGTGGCCCATGGCATAATTCTGTATGAAGCTACATTACATGTTCCTTTCTTCAGATAATTCCCTGAAGAATGGTAGGATAAATAGGGATTACTCAACTTTTAAGATATGCTGCAACTTCAATACAAGTTTCTCACCTAGAAGTATTTCTGCTGGTAATACAGTCTGCAGGAACCTTGACACATTCAGCAAGACTGTATTGTGCTTGCAGACATTTTTCATCTTTTGACTCACTCATGATTTTATTGCATAATTTTTCTTGTGTTCAATCTCATAGGTTTTATTTTTTTCACTTGAAACATGTTTTTATCTTGTTGGTTGTCTGCATTGTATTTTGTTGTATTATTTGTATTTTTATGCCCTGTTTCATTTTCAGTGCTTCGTCGATGATGTCCAAGGCTGCAAGTCAATTTAATTTAATTATATCATAATCACATTTTCATTATGCTCATTCATTCTCTTTTGCAAATGGGTTTTAGTGAAAGGCACTGGATATACCAAGTGCCTTTGCATACTTAATACATTTATATGTGAACAGTAATTGTACATGGAATTTGTTACTCTTGTTATTATTTGTGGTATTGTTATCATTGTATGTAATTATCAATGTCACCTTGTCAGGACAAACTGCTCTTCTCAGTGCTACTGACTGTGAATGTCTTGAAGAACAAGAGTCAGTTGAACATCCAAGAGTGGATGTTTCTCTTGACAGGAGGAGTTGGTTTGGACAATCCTTATGCAAAGCCTGTTACCTGGCTCTCTCAGAAGAGTTGGGATGAGTGGTGTGAACTTGATGACTTGAATAATTTCAAGGTGGGTTGTGACATTGCTGAAAAATAGATTCTGTCCCCACCTGGGGCTTTGGGGTATTTCACCTCTGTTTCGAAACTGACTATACTTGCTAATATGTATAGACTTTCTCAGGAAGTTTAAAATGAAGACGGATATGTCATATGTTTCAGAAATGATTATTAATTCACATCTTATCATAATACACATTTCTGCATTCTCTGTCAAATTGCGTGGCATTCTTGCTGCATGTGTTTTGAGAGCACTGTGTTGTTAGTGACAGTAATGGACTTTGACAAATTTGCATCCTCTCAGTAAGAAATACCGTACTGTGCATTCATTTGGCTCAGAATAGTGGGCAGTGAACATGGTAAGAAACATTCAGATTCCGTAAAATATAGGGAATTTCTAGGCCATGTGAGTAACTATTAACTTCTCAAGAAGGATTATGGCCCATGGAGTTATGTGATTGGTTGTTTAGTGGAAGTACAGTAGATCCCTGTTAAGAAGTCTTTCAAGGGACCAGAGGATTAGAGACTCCTTAAGCGGGAAGACTTATTAAGAGGGAAGCTTATTAAAAGCAATAGGATTTCGGGACTTTAAAAATCAGACTTCTTACAGGGGAAAACTTCTTATGCGGGGACTTCTTATCTGGGTTCTACTGTATGTTATGGCTCTTTTTCATGTTTTTGGTACTGAAACTGCAGCAAGTTCCATTACTAACGTATCTCCTTCTTTGTAGGGTATTCGTGTTCATTTGGAGCAGAATGAAGAAGAATGGAAGACAGTTTTTAATGATGCAGAGCCCCAAGTTGCTACGTTTCCTGCTCCTTGGTCTGAGAAGCTGTCTGAATTTCAGAACATGCTTGTTATCCGTTGCATACGGCCTGACAAAGTTGTTTCAGCTCTTCAGAACTTTGTACAAAGTATGAGCAATTTATTTATTTAGTTATGACTATTGAGTGGAAGAATAATCGGTAAGGGAGGGTCAGCTAGAGTCTTTGCTCTTTTCATATTGGTCTGTTGACAAACATTTCCTCTCCAGGAAAAATCCACAATTGTAGTTTCATAGGTTATTACATTTAGTGAATTGTGCCTGTATCCTTTTTTAAATGCACTCAAGAATATTATTATAAACATTAATTTACTGGTTTTATTTTTCAACTCAGTCTCAACAGTATACCACTAGAAATACCTCCAACCAGATACTTTTGAACTCTTGACATCAGCAGTAGCAGGAGTTGGCTGTGTGAACTTCTGAAGTAAAATGTAAATTCAGAGGCAGAGATCCTTAACAAAGACGTCTAGAAGTAAGGGAAAAATTCTGTTTCATAAAACATGCAGATGGGTTACAATAGTGAGAAATGTGAAAATGGCAGTGGTGGTGGTGATGGCGACAGCAATGACAACAACAACGACAGTGATAATACCGATGATAACGATGATGATGGTTTATTATATTCTCTGTGTTATTACCAATTACAGACAACTTGGGGAAGGAATATGTAGAACCACCTCCATTTGACCTCACTTCGTCCTTCAATGACTCAAACTGCTGTGTGCCACTAATCTTCATCTTGCCTCCTGGATCAGATCCCACAGCTCTGTTATTGAAATTTGCAGATGATCAGGTGTGTTGGTGAACCAGAATGACAGTGGCTTGTTCATGTAAGAGGATGTATGTCTTCTAGGTTTATTGCATCTGATTAGTATTTTTTCTTTAGGACTGATTCAACATTGTAAGTCATATTGAAGTCTGAACACCATTATATCTAGTGACATGTACAATTTAATGACAAAGTTTCTCTTTGTTTTAATATTATTTTCTTATTGTTTTTAGTGCTTTGGAGCAAACCGCCTGTGTGCTTTGTCCTTGGGTCAAGGGCAAGGCCCCATTGCTGTAAATGTGATAGAAGAAGGAGTCCGTAATGGCACGTGGGTCATACTGCAGAATTGTCACCTGGCCAAGGGTTTTATGCCAACCCTTGAAAAGGTTAGGCCACATGTCTAGGTGGAGGACTCTTCAACAAAACGCAGATATGGATTACACACACAAACTAATATTTTGAGATTGGTAATGTTACCAAGTTCCCTGATTTTCCTGGACATGTCCTACAGTTTTATGTGCTTAAATTTTCTCTTTATTACATGCTGAGTGCAGGGAATATGCAGGGATATGCTGTGAGGAAAGTGTAGGTTTCAATCCACCCTCTTCCACTCAGGAATGTCAGAGATAATGATGTCAGATTTCAGACAATTTGTAGGCAGTAAAGAAATACTTGTTCAGGAAGAGACAGTGACATAACTCTATTACTACGTATGAATAAAATATTTAGTATTGCTGCAGTATGTTCATGCTGTTAATGTCCTTTTGTTGCCACTGTACTGCTGTTGTGTTAATATTTTGAGGGTCATAATGTGTAAATGCATGAATATGTACTACGTAATCCTTCTCTTGATTCTACCATCATAAAATTGCATCGTTGTACACATAGGTTTTCTAATTTCCTGTAAGTAGCCTTCTACCACACATCCCTCCTTCCCCCAGCATCTGCCAAACTGGTTATTTATTGATTTATTTTGAATGAAAAGTGTTACGCCTGCATATGTCAAAATGGCAAGTACTATGTAGTTCCTGTTCATTCCAACTGAGCTCTCCATCAGTGCTGAGAATGACTTGTCAGGTGACAGGTAATTTGTGTTCAGTCATAATGGAAAGAAGGCTGGTTGCTCTGTGGCTGGCTGTTCATGAGAAGTTGTGATGTCCTGAGGACAATGAATACACAGTTCACAAATGAAGAGTATGCAGACATTTATTGCATTTGTGGATTCTGTGATAGAAATCAACAGGAAACTGCTCAAGGATAAAGGTGTCAGTTTTCCAACCATCGTCGCCAAACCAAAGCAGTATTTAGCAGCAGACATCCGCATTTCTGAGATGTGAGATCCTTCACCATGAGGGAAAGGAAATAGAGAATAAAATTATATACTTGTACAAATTACATTAAATAAATAAAAGTAAGACACAAGAGGAAAGCAAGTAAGAAACAGAAGGGACAGAAAAAAAGACAAAGAGGAAAGGAGTCTCTGAAATGAGAAGTTAACAGTGGGACCATACAAGTACCAGATTAGAGAGAGAAAGTCACAACATTTCTTTACAGGAGGCTTCTGCTGTATCATCAGGGTACAGAAAAGATAATTACATGATTTTCTCAGGGAAAGGCCATCTTTCCTGTTCATATCATGTGCCAAACATCCCGGAAGGTACTTAGGTTAGTTTTTAAAAATAGTGATAACAAGCTGGTACTTTAAATTATGTAAATACTTTGTAAATAGTATGAAACGCTCACTGGATATTCCTGTGTGCCCCATTCTTTAAATCCTCAGATGTTTATATTAGTTTAGGAGTAATGTTTTTTTTGTGACACAGTTTTTCTTAAAAATTGTGTGGGAACTACAGGTGGGTGATGGCCACCTTCTGTGTCCTCCAAGTATTTGCATTCTGTGCAGATCTGTGAGAGCTTTACCCCTGAAACAACACACCCTGAATTCCGCCTGTGGCTCACATCCTACCCGGCCACATACTTTCCTGTTCAGCTGTTGCACAGCGGGATCAAGATGACTCATGAGCCACCCAAGGGGCTCAGGGCCAACATCATCAGGTAACAGTAGATTTCAGCTGGCCTTTCTCATGTGAATCACGTGCATTAAGCCTCAGTATGTACTATAAGTTAGTGAAACATATGCTGATAACAAGTGGAAAAGAAGGAATAAAAAGGGAATTTTGGTGGGGAAACCCCTTCAAAATTGTCTGCCTGAGAACCAAGAAAAGATTGGTCGTGTTGTGAGGGTGGGAGGTGGCTGGAACTGGCTGAATATTTTGTTTCTGTGGTGATTTAAAAAACAAATGTCAGAAGGGCCAATTGATATATTGGTAACCTTTGATATGTTTGGAGGTGTCGACTTCAAATGTCGGCTGACTACATGATTTTCTGAAATCTTTTAGTTTTTTTCAGTCTTCCAAGGTGAGTGCTGGGACTGTACCCTGAGGTAGGCCACAACTACTTCCTCCATAACCCTACCTACAAAGAGTCTATGATTATTTTCTCATCTCATCCGATACAGTATTTTCAAGTAATCGAAGATTTAAGAAATCCATTTAGTAAACAGGAAGCAACATCAGGAATTTTAGTTTAACCTTTTGAAGACCAAAAACAATGGGAAAGTATTTCTCTACTTATTACACCCTGATATCTGAAAGAGCATTACTTTGTGTGAAGTTCCCAGATTTATTAGTTTTTGTTTTGTTAAGAGTAGTATTAAGATAAATATTAGTATGTAGCATTGGTGGAATGATAGTGACAGGCAAAACTCCAGGACTCAGAAAAGAAATCCTGTCCACATGTCACTGTGCCCATCACAAATCTCACGTGCACTGGCCCAGAATCAAACTTGGGTCTCCATGGTGAGAGGCTAGTGACTAACTGCCTGAGCCATGGCACAGCCTTGAAGACTAAAATTAATCTACATTACATGTAAATATTCAGTTTGTCTCTCACAGAGACCACAGCTTGCTTTCATTAGACAGGCAAGTGCGTGAGTCTGTTTAGGGAAATAAATGCTGTTTATTGTAAGACTTGTATGGACCACATAGGTACACAGTGCGGACAAAATGCAGAGTTATTCATGTTATACCTGGTAGGACATTTATTAGCTGCTAGGTTTTAAAGATTTAAATTAAATGATGTACACAGAAGGTGAGATGAGCTTATTTATGGATATTGAAAATGGATGTGACATGCAGTGCTGATTTTGTTTTTCTTGGCTGCACAGGTCATATCTTTCGCACCCAATCAATGATTCTGAGTTTTTTGAGAGCTGTAAGCAGTCAGAAAACTTCAAGAGGTTGCTGTATGGACTGTGCTTTTTCCATGCCCTGGTCCAGGAGCGACGCACATTTGGGCCTCTGGGATGGAACATTCCATATGAGTTCAATGAGACAGACTTACGCATCAGTGTTATGCAGTTACACATGTTTCTTGATGAGTATGAGGCATGTATCATGTAACTGTGCTTCTGACCTGATTGCACCCTGGTGAATGCACCACTGTAAAAGCTTCTAACAATATCCATTTTGCCACCCTTTGGACTGTGCTGCCCAAGGTGGCTGTACTCCCCTTCCCCCACACTCCCCCCCCCCCAGTATGCTCTGGTTATTGATATTCTCACAGCATCTGTGAATCTGTGATTGGTATTCATTTCTTGCATTGTTATGCATTCTTTGAACACAGTGAACATATGAGTATACTGAGGAGGTCATGTCTGCCTATCTGTGTCTTCCTAATCAATCAGTAGATTTTGATGAAATTTAGAATGGAAGTTTACACTAAATGTAGTCAAATGAATTAGCGTTGTTTCATGTCAGTCTAATATAACCCTTACTTTATGTGAAACTCACATCAGGTGTCATCAAATTTCTGAAAAACAGTTCACCACATAAAAGTTGATGCATAGCATAAAATGTAGGTTACAGTAAGATATGCAACTTTAATTTCAAATAATTTTTATTATAGTGTGTATTTAACAAATGGCAAAGGAACTTCTAACTATGCAGCATGATTGGCTTTGCAGAATTAAATTTATATGTACAATACATGACTTCAGAACCAGTGGGGTATACAGAGATGCAAAGAACACATTTTCTAAGAATTTTTACTTCACATTTAATTAGAAATTTTCACTCTGCTTTTGATACTTCATGTATATTCTGGGTTGCAGGACATTCAGTTTGAAGCATTGAAATATCTCACTGGGGAATGTAACTATGGTGGGCAAGTGACTGATGATTGGGATCGCCGTACATTGAACACCATCTTGGCGAAGTTCTACTGTGCTGATCTTGTTGAAAAGGACACATACTTCTTCTCTACTTCTGGTATGTTTAACCTTCGTTTTATGGACGTCATAATAGTTTGATTGCTTACTCGCAGCTGGTGCAATTTAAGTGACAAACTCTGCATCTAGTCGTATTATAAGTTGTTTTCAATACACTTTTTTATGCCAAAAACTTCATATAAAAAGTAGATTTTTAAGATTTGATCCTTTTATCAGTGTGAAAAGTGTTTAAACAGTTCTCCTGCTTATGCACACTTTAGTTAATGAGCATTTAAGTTCAATTTTTTTATTTTCATATAATGTATATGTTGCATTTCTTGAAAATAATAATTAGAGAATGTGGTACTGGTTTTGGAATAGGCTGTACATAGTAGACCTTCACTGTTGCATCACATATTGTGTTGTTTCTGTGTCGATGTGCAGTTTACTGTTGCAGGATCTGAATAGCTTGCTGGTGCATCAGAAGGGGCCATCAAATACACCACTGATATAAACTTTGGTTACTGTTCTCAGAATTCACGGCTGTGTAAACAGCCACATGAAAGGCTGTGATTTTTGTTTTTGTCTTCAATATTCAGAATTAGGAATGGGTAGAAAATTTTACAGTGAATATTTTCATTTTGTTGATATTTAATTATATATGTGTTTTGTGTTGTATGCTTTCATGGTTATGTCTATCTTCACTTTCTTTGCCTGTGATGCAGTTTGGTGTACAGGGGGCAAATTTACTCTCCTTTCCCCACCCCTTCTCCCCAAAGCAGAATTGCATGAGGCTATGGCTCTCTTAATTTCACAGTGTCAGATGTACACAATTTATTTTATTTCTTCCAAGTGCAAGACATAGGAAGGCTGACTTTGGAGAGGAAATGAAGAACAAGTCAGAGCACACAGCATATTTTACACTGATGCTGATGTGCATTTGTCTTCAGATGAAGACACTGATCCTTCTCAGAGTGACAAATAACAAGATTTACTGACACAGACTACACATAGTGGGCAGGCAGTACACACTAATGACTTTCTACACCTGTAATCCACAGTATATGTGGTGTGATAATATGTGATATGTGATAGTTCCATATCAATAACAACAACAACAACAACACTTACCTTCTAGTCAGTGTTGTCCCCTTCACAGTAGTCCCCAGGGTACAAATAAATAGTTCAGGAGCCGAGAAAATGTGAGAATGGAATGCATTTTTGGTCTGTTGGCACAATGATAGAATATTTTGATTTGAAGTCAGATTTGCTTTTCAAGATATGGTTCTTTACCAGATTTTGTAACACTTTGTAGACTGGGGTCTAATTTTTTTCCATGAAACAGACATACTGATATTTCTTGGAGCTTGTGGAGTGTGTTTTGTTTGATGTAGGTCTTTTCTATGTTCCACTTGGGAAGGAGCATGAGTTGTTCCTGAATTACACACACAAACTTCCCCTCATCACTGAACCTGAGGTGTTTGGCATGCATGAAAATGCCAACATCCTGAAGAACCAACAGGAAACTGAGCAGCTGTTTAACACTGCACTGTTGACACAGGTATTTCTGATTCAGGGTGATCAGTCTGTTGTCTTCTGGGTGACTCTCTTAATATTTTGGCAATAATAAATCATAAAGAAAAAAAACAATATGGCAGAATTGCAAAAGTGCAAAATTAACAACTGTTTATTTCCTGTCCAACATGTTTCGACCTTTTATAACGTCATCTTCAGGGAGACTTGTTCAGAAAACATACATATGAAGTACACAGGTTAACACTGGTAAATTTAAAATAGGTAGTTACTGTACATATATTGGCATTAACAAAGGTATATTCTTATATTAAATGGACATTTGTATACATAGATGTATGTGTTTTGATATCATGTATATAAAGAATATTTTAAATGCACCACTGTAAACCTTGATACTTCATATCTGTTTTCTCTACAAGTCTCCCTGAAGATGATCTTATAAAAGGTCGAAATATGTTTGAGAGGAAATGAATAGCAGTTATTTTTACAACTTATGTGCGCCTGATTGATCTTTTATGATTTATTCTTTTGACATGCACGGTTAATTGCGAAAAACTAAATAATTTTGACAGCACATTAACAGATTTATTGTTCCACAGTTAAGTTTTACGTTGTCTTTGTGTGAGGTGTATTTAATGTATATGAATTGAATCTACTTCATATGGAATCCACATGGTAACTCTGTTAATGCAGTTTTCATTTACATTCTTTGCTGCTTAGGACAGAACTGTAAGTATATGCGGCAGATGCCCCTGAAAGAACATATTCCTGAAATGATAACTGAAGTAATAGTGAGCATCTCCACAGATAGCTGAGCTCCTTCCTTGTCCTTCTGCCCATCCTCTCTGGTGTTTTCCAACTTTAAAAATTAATTGTTTCCTCTCATTCATTATTGGCCCTTTGCTTCCACCACTTTCTGGACTGCTGACTGCCTTTCCCTTTCACATCTTAAATTTAGTGTCCAGTGAATTAGTTGTTGTGGTCTGTCCCATTCTTCCTATTTCTATACAATCAATCTTCAGGGTGACTGAAGTTGGTGCAGGTGGATGTCAACTGATTGGGAGGAGGAAATGTACCGATTATGTAAGAAGTTTGCAAGGAGTTTGGCCAATGAGAGCTATGGCAATGAAAGAGGGAGATAGATCTACTTACATAGTCCATGTAATCTATATGTTGAAAAATATATTAGTTTTAATTGTTGTAAGCTACTAGGACATGTTGCTTTCATTGACCTACTCAAATGCCTAGCAAATTTAAATCAGAATGTACAGTGCATTAAGGTGAGCCATCTCCTGTGCAGGCTAAAGGAGCAACAGTTACTTAAGTGAACATGGTAGTGGTAAATTAGTAGTACTGTCACTATGGAAACAAAGAAATTATAGGTACATTGCAGAATGTTTCAAAGAGGTGTGTTTCTTAGTGACAAGTTACAAAGTTTCAAGTTTTCATCTGTAGACAACAAGTCTTTACTGTGTTGAAACTTTGTGGGGTGCTGGCCTTGGTGTATTGCTGGCAGGGAAAAGCAGATTAATGTTATCTCCACATTTATATCATTATGACATTTGTGCTTGATTGTGTGTTTTAATAATATAATGTATTCTGTTGATTCACAATGCTGCATCCTTAGGACTTGGCATTAAGGGTGAGTAAAATTTATTTCACAAGTGTTTTGTGTTTTCGTTGGGGTCTTACATGCCCATATGTATCTGTTGGGGGTCTGTTTTAATTTGTGTGTACTTTCAACCACCCCTCTGTTGTTTACTAGTTTTGATCTGTGTGGATAAACAGTGCTGTTGTGGCTGCTTGGTTCTCTGCTATTGTGGACATCAATAAACACAATTGCCAGCACCATGAATGTACTAACTTGAAACAGTAAGCAGTGCTTTGCATTCCTTCTGTTGTTGCCTGTGTATATTTTTCTTGATGAAATGCTAGTACATGTACAAAGCTGATAATGGCATCTTTGACTTCAACATCTGAGATCCGCAGTGTGTCACTATTTGTGCTTGCTGGTAACTGAAATATATATTGTGAGTATAAACTGAACCTAACACATAGAATATTACACAGAACAATCAAGATGACAGTAGCGGTCTCTTGGACTGAGCACTGAAGGCATGCATGAAACTGGCATAGCATTAACTTTGTATCTTCTTCTCAAAGACCAGTTAATGGACTCATACTGTGAGACATGGCACTGCTTAGAGCCGTTAACAGTAATATAAATTGTGCAAATAATTAATGGATTCTCAATAACTCCCCCCACCCCCCGTGGTGTGACAGCCCCTAGTGGGCCAGGGCCTCGTCTTTGTCAAGGCTTCACGCTCACACTCAGTGACACACACCACACTCAGTAGGACTCCTCTGGACAAGTGATCAGCCTGTCAGAGAGACCTCACCTGACAACACATAACACTCACAAGAGACAGACATCTGTGTGACCAGTGAGATTTGAACCCGCAATCCCAGCAAGTGAGCGGCCACAGACCCACGCCTTAGACCGTGTGGCCACTGGGATCGACTCTCAAAAACAATACTAGTATTAAATCTAAATATCTGTGAAGACCAGTACAGTCTGTTATTTTCCACAGTTCAGAAAAGCTTTGTTTCACTTTTTGTGCAATCCATTTACTCTTGGTGTAGCTATAATTAAATTTTATTTTGCAGGTGATTAATATATAACATTACATTAAAATGTACGTTCAGAAGCATTAAAATTTATGGTTTTCCAATTACCAGCTAAAATAGGGCCATGTTTCATTCCTCATACACAGCTGTCACACACTCTCTGACATTGAAATGAAAGTTTAATGTGGCAAAGTGTATAATGACTTGTTGGGAAGTACTGTCTGTGATATACAATGAGCAAAGCCTTTTATGACTGGATTTTAATGTTTTGTTACAGAACTCCAATTAAAATAGAAGCTTGGAGATCACTTTCGGTACATAACATCCAAGCCAGACTATCACTTTACTTGAAGGCCTAAATCAATTTTTATACTTGTTAAATATTCGTTTTAGAGAAGAGTGGACTAAAGGACCTGGGTCCCCACCTGTGGTAAAAGGGCTCGTCTGGTATACAGATGGGTCCAGAATGCAGGGGGGGGGGGGGGAGAAGGGGCCAGAGTCTATGGGCAATCCTTGGGTAGGAGGCTCAGTATCTCTCTAGGAAAATATGTAACAGTCTTCCAGGCTGAGATATATGCTATCCTGGCCTGTGCTTATGAAATTGAAGCTAACGCTAGATCAGAGAAATACATTAGTATTTGCTCTGATAGTCAAGCAGCTTTGAAAGCTTTACAGATTGCTAAAACAACGTCCCCATTAGTATGGCAGTGCCAAAGGGCATTGAATGATAGCTCCACCTATCACTCTGTGGGACTCTTTTGGGTCCCTGGACATTCTGGAATACGTGGAAATGAAATTGCCAATGAGCTCGCAAGGGAGGGTTCTGTTCACTATTTTGTTGGACCGGAGCCGGCCCTGGGAGTCTCGAGGCAGAGTATAAAGAAGAAAATTCAGTGCTGGTTGGATAAACAGCACATGACACTGTGGCAGGGACTTGCTGGCACTCAGAGACAGGCTCGAGAGTTGATCTTGGGTCCTCGTATTGCCGCTAAGACCAGGCTGCTGTCCTTTAATAGGATGCAATCCAGGATGGTTATTGGCCTTCTTACCGGACATAACACCTTGAGAAGACACCTTCACATTATGGGACTGACCGACAGTCCCTTGTGTAGGAAATGCGGGGCAGAGGAGGAAACCCCAGCTCATGTCTTGTGTGAGTGTGAAGTTCTGGCAACACACAGACACTTATCTGGGTTCCTTCTTTTTGGACCCTGAGGATGTCAGAGAACTAAGGCTGGGGGTGATCTGGAACTTTATTAAAAGGACAGGGCTCTTATGACTTGGACTTTAGCTAAGGGCCTGTCAACGGTCTACGTGCATTGGGACCACAAGGGCCCGACCCATTATTTACTCATTAAATATTCGCTTTCATTATTTTTCAAAAATCAGAAGGTAATTTGGTTATTATTGCTCCATTACTGGGCTTATGTATTAGAATCTTAAATGGATTGAAGTTATACATTTTACATTTACTGGAAATATTTAAAAAGCCTCTGATGCCTTCCCTTCCAGCTTTTCGCCAATTTCCTTTCATGAAGTTAACAATGCAGTGTCTTTATGATGTTAATCTGTATGTCGTGCACAAATGCATGTGTTGTGTTAGTGATCTCTCCTGTTCAGGATGCCATTTTAGCTAAGAACTTGAAGAAGTCTCCAGATGAAGTGGTGCTAGAAAAGTCAGCTGATATTCTGCAGAAGCTGCCCAGGAACTATGACCTGGATATGGCCATGGAAAAGTACCCCGCACTGTACAGTCAGTCCATGAACACTGTGCTGGTTCAGGAGATGGGACGGTACAATGTCTTGCTGACATGTATCCGAAACAGCCTTATTGACGTTCAGAAGGCTGTCAAAGGTGAATAGTTACATTGAAAGCAGATGGCAGTCATGCGAATTTTATATTTAATTTCATTAGTATATACGAGTGTGTGTGTGTGTGTGTGTGTGTGCATCATTTTTATAGGAAACTTTATACATGCACTCCAAATTCTGTACAGTGCTTGAAAACATTGCTTGAAATCATTTTAAGGAAATCCTTTCAGCAATATCATCATAATGCTCTGAATGTCTTCAGAATGGAAGATTTTCAGTTTCAGAAACATATGGTGGATGTTCCAACAATAGTATTCGTATTTTGGTCAAAAATTAATAGTTATCAAATATGCAGTAGAGAAAGGCACATATTCATGATGTAAACTTCATTTGTCTGGTACGTACTCTATGTGCTCTACATAGTATATCAATAAACGGAACTGCCATAAAGGCTCCAAAAACTTACAGGGAAAGTCCAGCAGCTCCAGACACTTCCAAACTGTGCTCCAGTCACGCTGTGATCAGTATGCAGTTATGAGGCCAGTCTTGTTGATAAGCTTTTCAGTTGTGTATGATAACCTACCTAAATTTTCAGACCTCTCTGAGTTTGAAATGTGTGAGTGCCATGAAGTTTTTATTTATTATTTTTAGAGCTGGATACACATTCAAGGAAATGGGTAATTGTTCTAAATGTCTTTCAACAGGTATGAAACTGAATGTCATGGTCAAGTGGTTAGCACCTATTGTTGTATTTCAGAGTTCTGGGTGTCCTAAGATTTTCAGTGGATTTCTCTGGTCTCTGCAGCACATGACCACTTGCACAGCTTTCCTATTTCATGATAATTTTACTGTTTCATGATATATAACCTGTGCAGATGAGACAAGACTGTTAAATCCAACTGCCACCCAGAAGAGATATTGAGAATCTTTATATCTAGTCTGTTCTGTACTTACCTGTAGGCCACAGTTTTTCTGGTTCTATGAAGTGGATTGCCACAAATATTTACAATGCTGACTTACAAATTTCAATTTTGTACTAGGACTAGTGGTCATGTCAACAGAGCTGGAGCAGGTAGTGAAAAGCATCCTGAAAGGGAAAGTCCCATCCATGTGGATGAAGCATTCGTATCCATCCCTGAAACCACTTGGCAGTTACGTCAGTGATTTCCTGGCTCGACTGGACTTCCTTCAGGTCTGTTATAAAATACTATCAGATATATTGTAGGTTTGGCCAGCAAGAAATAACTCACTTTTATTGAATTAAAATTTTGTTTACATGTTGGGCTTAGATTAGTTTATTGCCAGTCTTTATAATCCAGCCAGTGACATGGGATTAATGTTATTTTGCAAAATAAAAGTGTTGTCTTGATTTGTGTCAGGTTTTGCCTACAAAAAATGGCTCACTTATATTAAATTAAAGCTTCAGCTCACATTTTGAGCTCAACTGAATTACTAGCAACTACTTTTGGAATCCAGGGCTGGTTCATGACATGCCTGGGTCCAATTAAAAAATAAATGTGGGTGCCCTACCTACAGGTAGTCCGGAACTGAGTGCAGGTATATCAGTGTAAGAAGTTACATACAAGATATGTTTGACACAAGATCTGAAATACACTTAGCTATTCTGGGACCTCCCAAAATTTTGAGGCTCCATGCTGCTACATAGACTGTGATAGCCTTCAACGTTTTTGTTTAGAATCCATTCAGGAACAGCTGATTAAGAAATTTCTCTAACATTGAAGTATATCTGCCCGGAGTTAACTGCATCACTCCTTATTGTTTCCTTCCTATTAATCTTGCTTCTGTAGCAGCTATTGAGGTCAAGTTGTGTTAAGTGAGATGTGGTGGGATGGTCATTAAATCAGTTGAATATTGGAGGAAGATATTATAGTTTATATTCATATCTTGTGTTGCAATTTAGCTAGGACTCTTGTTATTGAGTCAGACATGTGGGCAGATCTGTGGCTTTTTGTTGTGCTTACAATCCAGGCTTCCTGTTAGGGCAGAATGGCTGAATGTGTTACACAGACACTGCTTTGAGGGGCTGAGGAAAATCATGTAACATTTCAGTCACAATATTTGGTGTGGGCAGTTTTCAAACTGGATCCCTCCTGAACAAGAGTGAGGCACATTACTGGGAGACAGCCAGTTGTGCAGTATTGAAGGTTTTATGTTGGTGCTGAGCTAAATGTCTTTGTATGAGCCAGAAATGGTTGGAACAGAAAAATAATGGGAAATGTGACTGGTTTGTGGGTCATTACACTATATTGTTTCAACTGCAAGGTTGCCTGCAGAGACTGAGGAGGGGCATAAAAACTCTTTGGCTGGCTTACAATCCATACTGACATTCAAGCTTTGAATAACTTGAATATAAATCCATTACTCCAGTGCCCTCAATAGAAGGGAGCAAGGATGTTTCTCTGAACTTGTTTACATTTTTCACAGTCACCCTTTACTTATTACATACAGATATGTATTATAAGCTAATGGAAATTATTGTACCTTCTTCTTACAGGCGTGGTACATAGCAGGGCCCCACCAACATATTGGTTGTCTGGATTTTTCTTCACTCAGTCCTTCCTCACGGGAGCACAACAAAATTATGCTCGGAAGCATGCAGTTCCTATTGATCTGCTTGCATTTGATTTTGAGGTGAGGCTAAATCACTGTGTAATATGTCTCCAAGAATCGCTTCAACATTTGCAGGGAAGTTAGAGTGTTCATACTAGTTAATGGTGGTTGAAGAACTTACCCTCCCTCAGATTGCAGAAGATTTTAATCTTCAGCAACACCTCTGTAAGAACCTTCAATCTCACAATTATAGTTGTGTATATTTTAACTACAAAAAATTATGAGCTCATAACATGAAATACTGAACCAGTTAAGATCTACTTCTGTTGTTTGCCACATTTTCTGATATGGTGATTATTTAACAAAATGTAAGGAAAAGTACTTTCTGATTCTTATTTATGGCTATATATGTAGTGTGATCAGCTTTGCAACAATGTCTTTTTGTCTTCAACAATAGATTTGTATCTCTGATAAATGATAATTGAGGACAGTGATGTATGGAAAATACCATGCAGTGTATTTGGAAAATGTGTTTACCCCACTGCTGTATTCTGTTCTTGCTGGACGAATATTCATCACATAGCAGCCAAGCACAGGCCATGTTGAAGACTGATCAGTACATGTCAACTGAAATGTGACCATGTTATATTTGACCCATTCATGGATATCATTGTAAGAGTCCCTTGACAGAGATGGACTGGGGGATCTATGCCCTTGTGCTTGCAGGTGATGAAGGAAAGTGACTTCAAGAACTCTCCAGAAGATGGAGTGTATGTATATGGGTTATTTCTAGATGGTGCCCGGTGGAATCCTGAAACCTTCGTTCTTGATGAACCCTTGCCCAAAGTGTTATTCAGTCATGTCCCAATTGTAAGTATTGTGTTTGGGACCATTCTGTATTAAAGTGGGTGAACTTGACATAATGAAGGTCACAGACATAGCTGAAAAGGTTCATTCTGTTACTGTGTTGTTACTTTTTGACATAGAAAGTCAGGATCCAATATACAGTAGAATCAGCATTACTCTGATTTCATAAGTGTTTTGATAACTGTAGTGGAATTAATGAGATAGGGATTTTAAAGGTATTGTATTGTATTTCATCCATAAATCATTACAGAATGATATTGGACACGTCCAGAGAGTAGTTACAGTAAACAGTATAAGAATTACAGTAAAAGTAAACAAACACATAAATCTGATATAATTACATACATGTACAGGACCACACAAGACACTAATTAACATAGTACATAGAAGAAAGCACTGGCAATTACAATACAGAGATACATTTTTAACCCAGTTCCTACAAATTAGGAGTCAGCTGTAATCTGTGGTCTTTTGGGTAATTACACGGCGTCGTGTGGTAATTATTTACCGACGTTTTGGGACAGCGTGTCGGTCCCATCTTCACGGGTCAAGATTCCAAGGAGGAAAGAAAGCCGATGACAAGTTTCCTTGTCATCGGCTTTCTTTCCTCCTTCAAATCTTGACATGTGAAGATGGGACCGACACGTTGTCCCGAAACGTCGGTAAATAATTACCACATGACGCCGTGTGAAATTACCCTAAAGACCACAGATTACATCAACATCACGGCGGAAGCCTGAAATCTAGGAGTCAGCTGTCATAAATTCTTCCACCGAATAAAAACTCTTTTCAAGTAGGAAGTTTCTAAGTATCTTCTTGAATTTTTTTATGGACTTAACACTTAATTTTGCTAGGTAGTTTGTTATAAACAAGCACACCATTGTAAGCAATACTCTGTTTGAATAGTTTGGTGTTGTAGCTTGTAGTGAATAAATCTGGATCTGCCAGATTTTTTCAAAGTCAAAAGTGTACTGCAGCAGAAACATTTTGGATACACTATCCTAAGTTGAGAGTTTCTACATCACCATTATTTAGTCAACTTTAATCCTTGAATGTCGACCTTAGGATATTCAGTTAAATAGGCAAAAATGTAGTTACACAAAATTGATGTTACTCTGCAAATGGAACCAGGATACCATTATTGGTATGGTGACTAAGCTGTGGGGTGGATGATCTGGGTTCGATTCCCAGCAGAAGAAAACAATGCTTTCTTCTCTTCTGGCTCTGAGGCCCATCCAGTCTTGTATTCATTGGTTACCTGGGGTTCTCATCTCCAGGTCTAAAGCAGCCAGGGCATACAGCTGAACACTCAACTCCATCTAGTGCTGAGGTTAAGAATGGGTCAAACTATACCTTAATCTTCCTATACGACTTTGTATCATGCAGAGGGACTTTACATTTATTATTATATAAAACACTAAGTTTACCACCAAATTTAGAACATCAGTGTATATTAATATACAGTTTTAACAATCGTTATATGTAATTAAGGTAGACACACTCCAGTTTCTTCAACAAGACTGTGTTACTTTGTATCAGATATGGCTGAAACCAATGAAGCGGTTGGATATTGCAGCACGACCTACATATGTATGTCCTGTGTACAGGACGTCTGAAAGGCGAGGTGTGCTTTCTACAACAGGGCATTCCACAAACTTTGTTATTGCCATGTTGTTACCAACAGTGAAGCCTGCTAACTACTGGATCATGCGTGGGGTAGCCATGCTTTGTCAGCTCTCAGAGTAGCAACCCTCTCTTTAGTCTGTAAGTTACATCAAATCTGCCAACAAGGACATGTTAACATTCACAACACTGATATGGCTGCACACTTGAAATTATGAAGGATTTTAAAATGTTTGGTATTTTCAGGATGTAATAATTGATATGTGGTATGAATCCAGCAATCTCCATATACCTTTTTCATGAGAATTTGTAAAGATTCATAGAAAGAGAATGGAAAGAGAGAAGGTAGATTTAAGTATCATAATTTATTAGGACAATTTGAGTCATTATGCAGCTGTACATAGACATACTGGCAGGCTAATTATGAGTGTTTTATTTTTTTCAAATAATGACTTGTTAGAAAAAAAAACATGCATTGTGTTGTAAGGTGATTTGTAAGCAAGTGAAATATGAAGTTATTTCCTTGAATAAATCGCAGTTTTGTTTGAAGAAAGTGGATGAATTACAGAACAGAATACAATAGAATAAATAACGGGTAGAGCCCTTGCGGCCCCGATATACGTTGGCCTTTTACAGGCCCTTTGTGCCCCTTAACTAAAGTCCAAGTCATGAGAGCCCTGTCCTTTTAATAAAGTTCCAGATCACCCCCAGACTTAGACCTCAGGTGTCCTCAGGGTCCAAAATGAAGGAACCCAGATAAGTATGTCTGAGTGTCGGCAAGGCTTCACACTCACACAAAACATGAGCTGAGGTCTCCTCCTCTGCGCCACATTTCCTACACAAGGGACTGCCTGTCAGTCCCATTATGTGGAGGTGTCTTCTCAAGGTGTTATGTCCGGTAAGAAGGCCAATAACCATCCTGGATTGCGTCCTATTAAAGCAGTGGTATTCAACCTGGGGTATGCGTACCCCCCGGGGTACGCGAAGACATCTTAGGGGGTACGTAAAATTAAAAAAAATAAATACATTATTTCATGATAAACACTGAATAATCAGGGCCAGATTTGGGTTAGCCACAAGAGACCCAGACGTAAGGACATGCGATTTGGGAGCGTATTTACCTGTTCTCGTAATTCTGAGAGCACAGTTGTCTTCATAAGCTGACATTAGGGCCTGTTAGACATAAAGAATTGCCAGCCCCAATCTGGCCTCATCTTTCATGTTCATTTTTGGGTCCTGCTCCAGCTTATACTTCAGATCCTCTCGAAAGGAGTCCCAATTGATACCCCTTGGGTTTCTGTGCAGTCGTTCTGGTACTGAGCCTTCTAATATGAACAGAATATATCTGTGTTCTGACAAGGAGGGCTCAGAAGAGGCCTCCCAGCCTTTGATACTCTCAAGAGTCCGAAGGACCCCAGGGTAATATCAATCACCTCTAACCTCCTGCTGTTACAGAAGGTAGAGTCCTTGATTTAGAATTTCTAGATTTGTAGAATTTAGAAATTCCAATAACACCACTCCTTTGTCATTACAAATGGTGCTACCCCACACCGTATGGTGACAGTTGGAGTCACCTTATGATGAGATAGAGGTTTTTCTCTTCACAATAACGCACATGTTCCTCGAATTCCCTCTTTGGGGGAGAATCCTTGGAATCAAAAGGCAAATAGGCAGAACAACCAACCTAACTTCTCTCTGTCTCACCCTCATAGTATTTTATCTGTACTGCTACTAGGTCCCTAGAAGAGAATCCTGGTAGCATCCATATATTCATGTTCCTGTCAAAGATACATGCTCTCGGTCTATCTATTCCACCTCCGCAGAACAGGGTATAACCTAGGACATTTAGGCCCATAACACAGCCCTCGCGCATCCGCGGTTCCTGTATCAGAGCCATATCTATTCCCTTAACAGTTGTTGTTCCAGAAAACCCTAGAAGCAGCGATACTGTGCTGTAGGTTAGCCTGAATAAATGAAATGGTACTCACCATGTCACTTTCCCTGGCCTCCTCTTACTTCTTCCCTTACAGTTTAGCACCAAGAAGGGAGAACACTGCCTGTCCTATGCCACTGGAAGGTCCCCACTTTAACCCCTCCAGCACGGTCACGGATTGTGAATCGATGCTGAGCACATGGCGGGCCCCACTAGGTTCCTCCTTGCGCTCATACACTCTTCATTCACTGGTGTCCAGTCCCCGGTTCAATCTATGGAACCGATGAAACAAGCGCTCCGTATCTTCCGCGGGGCCCGGAAACCAAGCCACCACTCTCTTATAAGTAGAGAGAGCCTCTAGGCCCACCATCCAGAGCCTTGAGCCCTCTCATGCATTCATCTTGGCTACTTCACTACCCAGCCTGTCTCTGGTCTCTTCGTCTTGGCATACCACAATGGCAGCCCCTTTTGCCCAGTAGGTTTCAATGAGGCTAGGGGTGAACCCCTCTTCAAGGAGCCCATCCACAAGCCTGGTGATAGCCCGCTGGATGCTGACAAAATTATCTTTAAAGACCTGCACCTTCGGGTAGCCGTCACAAATGATGGCCATCCTCAGGCCCTCCTGAGCAGTCCTGGCATATCTCAGTTGCCCACTCTACCTGGGCCGCTTTGCCTACCCGCTGTCAGATGTGCTGCCAGAGGATCTCTGGCGCTTGCCAGGACCCTGCATAGGCTTACTACCTTCCTGAGGTGTGAGCCCAGATGTGCTAGGCCCCTGCCCCAGTGGTTTTCTACTCCCTTTACTTTGGAGCCTAGATGTACTGGGCCCCTGTGGAGTCTCAATGTGGCAGCCTTGGAGCGGCGGCTAGCCGCCGGTAGTCCCCGGTAGGAGCCTCCGCCAGCCAAACCCTCCTAGCCCGCATCTTGGCGGCACCACTGCGATTCTTTGTCTCACTCCGGAGATCTAGCGGGCCAACCTTCTCTGTCAGCACCTCAAGATTCATAGAATTATCAGTACCCGAGAGCAGGTGTTCCACCGGACTAGTGGGAGTCTCACCTGTCCCAGGCGAGCATGGAATCTGCCCGGTTGCCCCTTGCGGAGCCTGCGAGCAAGGGGGGGGGGGGTCCCCGTAACTGGAGCCCTCCCAAAATGCTTGTTGGAGTCCCCAGTCAAGGAGTGCTCCTCGGCTTCCGGATCAATCTGTAACTTATCAATTTTGTTCAATGAGTAAGGGGGGAAAATTCGGTCCGCCAAGCAAAACCAAGGCGGCCGGTGCGTAGGGCTAACAACCTTACCACCTTCATGTGCCGATTGTGCATATACCTGGGAGCCCTAACCTCCTGGAACCCTAAGGGCCTGTCGAGGCCTGTAATGAGATTGCTTTACCTTTTAGCAGTGGTAAGTTAGGTTTCTTGGCGCCCAGGCCGAGAGTAATCACAACGGCCTCTCCTAACAGAAATTATTAATTTAAAAAATCACAATCATTTATTGTAATGTTTTTCATTTGACCCAATAATTTAAAGTTTGTTGAGCGCAGAAATTCAAGGTTTTTTTAAAATTATTATTAAGAACATTCGATTTGCTGTACTGTGGACGCTGCCGGCTGGGGCAGTCGCGTAATTTCGCCCAGCTACGGCGCTGACATCCAGGACGAACGTGAATTATGTTTGTAAAAGATTCAGTTCCTGCGGCGCAGTAAACACACTCCATCGGAATAATAAAGACCAGTCAGTTAAAGCTGTATAGGGAAATAATTTCTGTTTGTTCTGAGATCCATAAAACACACCACTACAACACTGAACATGTGAATGCTTTTGCTGGTGGTACATGGAGTGTGTAAAACGAAGACACGCGATCGCGTCAGTGATCTTCAGTTTCCAATCGCTGTGATTAAATCGCTGGTGGTGATTTTTTTCCTAATGTCGAGGTTTCTGTGTTTCTAGGAGTTAGCAGCAGTGAGCACGATTTGGCTACCAGAATTGTTGGCAGTTTTGAGGATACAAGAACCATGTCGGTATTCCTTAAATTCGAATGTGGTAGTAGTGTCACAGGAGGTTGTTTACTTTGGAATGTAGTCGTGACATAACCTAACCTTCGGCACGGGTTCAGTGAAGAGAATGATCATAGTAACAAAAGTTACAAAATGTGACTTTTATTTTTGTCGTGTAATTGTGCCTGTAGCAGATGGTGACATTTATCAACCTAACATATAACTAACATTATCTGTACACATATTTTATTCCTAATAATACTCCGTAAGTAAGAGATAAGTTCTTCGTAACTGGCAACTGCTGTTGCAAGGAGAGAAATTAATTTGCATAAGTTGTGAATTGCTTTACGAAGATTGACATGTAAAAAGTCTGCACATCAATAATACAGTCAAAACTACAATCTATGGTACAAGAAGAGGAACGTGGATTGTGCATAGACGCGGTAACGACTATCCAGCAAATACTGGAGGAAACTAGAGAATGCAATAAACCATTGTGTTTACTGTTTTTGGACAGTGAGAAAGCCTGTGATAAAGCTGATGGAAAGAAATTGTGGAGCGTACTAGATAGTTTCAGTATGCCTGCGATTTTAATTCGTGTTATTAAATCTTTGTATGCTTATATTACATAGTGTGATTATAATGGAAGGGGAAAACCATTTATGTGATGGGAGTAACCATGATTAGTTGATAGGAAGATCATGACAAGGATGTGCTGCCTTTTCTTTCCTGTTTGGCATATATACATATCATATTCTAGAAGAATGGAAAAAGAAATGAAAAGGGAACATGGAGAAAATATGTGTATTAGTTTAATATTGTCCTCAAGCAATCATATAATGAATAAAGCTGAAGCTATGGCAGTGAAAGAGAGAGACACAGGGAAAGTAAAAGTACAGTACTGAAAGGAAATCAGTAGAGCAGGTAAATTCTTTAAAATAGCTAGGATTTAATCACTGTATGGTTTTAGAGCATATGTGAAAGGGATGCATTAGAAGCATAAAATTAAAATGCACAGTAGCGCCTGCGAACAAGTCTGGTGGCAAACATGAATGTTGGAGAAGGACGATGAGATGAGAATGAAAACATGACACATGAGGTTCTTGATGTTAGTAATAGGAGTAACTCTAAGAGATTAAATTAAAAATGATCATCTATGTAAACACTTGTAAGGAATAAACAGTACCAATAAAGTTGGCATGAACATGAGGAAAGCATGACTCTTGGATAACTGCTGTGGCAAACATGTTCATATGTTACAGGAGGAAGATGAGAAATAGGTCGTTCTTATTCAAGATGGAAGCACTAATTTACTCATCCTTGGCATGGGCTTTATGACTCAGTCTGGGTTGTGAAAGAAGCAGAAGAAAAGATTTTATTGGTGTTATCTTGAGTGTTAATTTATGACATTGCTTGTTAGAAAAATTTATTACAGATGACAGTAATATGGGAACTAATAAATGACAGGTTAGGTTGTTATTTTGCTGCTGTTACAGAATTGTTACAATACTTTTACTCACAAACACCTTGAAGGACAGTTACACAGGGTGTACCAGGAGGAATCTGCCATACTTTGGGAGAACATTCCTTAGGTTAAATTACATCTACATAACCAAACATGCCTATATCCATAGTTAAATGGTTTTGGAGGTGATAAGTTTTAAAGGTTGAGAGCTGTTGTACATTTATTGGTTGTCAAATACATATTAAAACATGGACGAATTTGTAGTTTCAGTAATTTTAACTCCTGTACATAACATATAATTAACATTTGAGTGACATAAAGACATTACTTAAGCTAGGGAACTTGTACTAGTGTCATAAAAATTGTCCGTAGGATTCCAAGTACTTTACTAGCATGAACTGGATTGTGTATGGCTTGGCTTGGCTATTGGCTTAGACCTGGGCAGTATAGTGGCCGGCATGAAAATATTCCCATCGAGGTCACTGCCTATGAACGCAGTGTTGCCACATGGAAATAAACGACACTTGATTCTATCAACAGACAGTGTGCAACTAAATGGGAAGCTGTGCCTAGGGGGAAGAACTGGCAACAACGCAGGGTGGCGGGGAGCGGGGTTGTGAGTTAGCCCGCTTGACCTTGATGGGACTATTTCATGCCGGCAATGCTATATGGATAACCCATCATCTTAAACAGGTACAGTGTGTGGAACTGCAGGAAGACCGCATTTTTCTTGTGTCATTATCTCTGTAACCCTAAGGATCATTCTCCTGCAGTATTCCTCCTGTTATAGGCCTACTCTGTGTGTGTAAAAGAAGCAGTATTTAAAAATGACCATGCCAATACAGTCACAATATGTACCTGAAACTGTGCCATGGATTAGATTATCGAGTAGACAAACCAACTTTGAAGTATGCATTGCACATAGATTGTCACAGTAAGTGATGTGTTGGTTGCCAACATTCACAGCTGCCAACTTACACACACAAACACAATGCCTAACCAACAGGAGCACACATGAACTTGGTGACATTATGTACAGTACTTAACAGTTGTGTGAGACAGTGAGACTGAGTAGTTAACATATACAAACCCAAAACCTAATGTGAGGCCTGTACCTTCATCTGTACACACACAAATCCAAATTTTAACCAGGTAGTGGTGTAAAGTGATCAACACTGTATATTCTGTAGTACTCAATAGAGTTTATGTTTTATACGTAACATAGTCAGATTAAAGGCTCTTACACAACCGTATCCAAATCCTAACCATAAGTCCTCAGCTGGGTCTATATTCGCACACACCAAAACCATAACCTCAGCTATTACACAGACGCACCTTGTCAACAGTGACTTGGGCTTCTGTGACCATTATCAAGTATGGCAGGAATTGTATATGATACAGAATGAGAGCACTGCAGTCACAGGGCATGTACTATGATTATATTTGCATATTTTCTTATGAGTATTGCTTCCATTGAAGACCTAATAGTTTGTGGAACCCTTGGGGAATGATGAATTGTAAACAGTTGCTAAGATTATGTAGTGTTGGATAGATGAGAAAATGACTGAGTATGGAGCATTGGTGGAATCCTACTGACAGCAAAAACTGAAGTAGTTGGAGAAAAACCTGTCCTCCCAGTGCCATGGAGATATGTCAGTTGCTCTGTTGGTTTGACATGGAATGAATGACCCAGTAACTTGCTTGCTACATGTAGAAGTGTTTAAGTTTGTGGAGGTGTTAACAGTTTAGTTAATCAACTATGTCTTTTTCTTTTTTCAAGAAATGGAGTGGTCTGAAGATTTAGTTCTTCAGCTTATAGACGCATATAGGGAGCGTCCTGTTCTGTGGGATGTGGGACACAAGCTTTTCAAAATAAAAACCAAAAGAAATGATGTGTGGGAGGAATTAGCTACCATATTCAATACAGACAGATGCGAGGTGAAGAAGAAAATTAATTCACTTCTTGCGTCATTCAGGAGGGAACGCCGAAAAGTTATGTGCACATCTGGAATTGGTGCAGATGAAGTGTCTCAGTCAAAATGGTTTGCTTTTAAAAGCCTACTGTTTCTGATGGACAAGAAAAAACTTAGGCAGTCACAGTGCACTGATGAGGTAAGTCATATTGTGTATGTGTTAAAGTTGAGAATATACTTCTTTAAGTGTCCTTAAACTGACAAATTGATCATTTTTCAGTGATATGACTTTCATTTGTATGGATCGTGGCACAGGTTCACCAGTTGTGAAGTACTGATCAAGTTCTTGTCTGATTTTGTTAATGTTGAATGGATTGTCACTGGTCTCTGGTCACAGTAGAGTGTTCAGGACACACACTGTTATCCAAATACTGAACAGTGGCTTCGTGCTGCATATTTATGGGTAAAGAACATTGTATTGATCAGTTGCTGTGTGTGTGAAGGGGATGCAATACATACCACTGAAGTCTGCCCAATTCAGCATAAGAACTTTTGAATTTTGTGAATTGTCATCTGGGATGTGAGTGGTGGAGTTGGGGATCAGAATGATCAGAAACTACAACCATAACTGCTGGAGAGAGAAGGGTGGGAGACAGCTGCATATAAAACCACTTGGCCTTCAGATTGGATTTGATAAAGTGCCTGCTCCTAAACAAAAAGCATTATATCCTAAAAAATTCCAGAGTAAAAAGACCCTCTATAAACCATCACCAGGATGCCTACTGAAAAGGTATTTTGTTCAGACAATTCCACTGACAGGGAAGAAAGCCAAGTCCCAGAGAATGTATGCAGCTTGTAAGATGTGAAATAACAAGAGGACTGACTGACTGACTGATGTGACCTTCTAGTGCCCACTCTGCAAAGTAGGACTGTGCTTTGACATCTGCTTCAAGGAATTCCATACAAAGCTGAAACTCTAGAAAACAGCTCCTCAGGAAGAAATAAGAGCCGTAAATATGTGCGTTGAGGTACATCTGGAAGTATTGATGAACTTGTTATTGTTCCTGGAAGTTTTGTATAAGTAACTGGTGGCTAGTTTTCAAGATATGATTTTATTTCCAGAGATATGTGCAATTGATGCTAAAGTGTTTATGTCAGTAGCACTGACACAGGGTTACAGATGAAATCTGTGGTCTTCTGGGGGCAGAAGCCTGAAATCAGGGTTACAGATGACATTAAAATACTGGCTTGAAGTGTCAAATGGCAATTCTAGTACCCTATGTATTGTGTGTAGTCAGCCGACACAGTGAGCAAAGTTTTATTATTTTTCATAACATTTGGCAATATTTATCCACTTTTCTTATGTACAGGGCATCTGAAAACCATAAGAATGCAATTATCATTCTAAGAAATGAAAAAAAGTATATAACTTGGACAGCTTCATACATTTAATTGTGTTGGTGTTAAATTCAGAGTGTGTATATGTGTTGTGTATTTCAAACATGATTTTTTTTCAGGCCATTGAGCAAGATGATTTTGAAGAACCTGGAGCTGTCAGAGAGATGGAAAATGAGACACTTTCAACTAACAACTCTGAACTAAATCATGGTGGCCATGTCAAAGGACGCAAGGCAAAGGAACCGTTGGCCCGGGAGAAACAATCTAAACGTAAACAATTCTTGTCACCCAAGAAAAAGTTTCCACCAAATAAAAAGCGAATTATAGAAGATCCTAGAGTTGCAGAAGCATACAAAATTCTAAAAGAAGTCTCTGAAAGAAATGAAAAGAGAGATGACTGCATTGTTTATGGTGAACATGTTGCTCATAAGCTAAGGGGCTATGACAGACGTACCTGTGCAATTGTTCAACACCACATCAATAACATTCTCTTTGAGGCAGACATGGGGAAATATTTAAATGGAATCCAATATAACCAACAACCAATACAATGGGAATCAGGTTCTGGGAAGACTAGTCGGCATGGGTCATCTACTTCAGATGTCACTTCTGGCCCACCATCACCACAACCTCAGGTTGTGTACACTCCAGAACATTCATCACTTTCTTCTGTGCTATCATATTCATAGCTGTCTCTCAACTAATGAAGAAGATGCAAGTCATCCAGTACTAGTAACAATATTTAGTCTTTTATCAAGTTTAATATCACTGTTGAATTGTACTTACATTAATTCTTGGTTTTATTTAGCATATTTAATTGTTTGATTGCTTTTGAGTGAGTGTGTGTGTGGGGCATTGTTTATCTTGGGTTGTTATATCTGTTGCTTATATGGTATTTGACGTTAGCACTGTGTATACTATTTTTAAAACTAATTTAATTATCAAGTAATTGTTACTAGCTATTTATAGGGGCCCAACTGAGTAGGAACCTTACCTTAATTTCAGGCTTCCGCCGCGATGTTGATGAAATCTGCAGTCTTTTGGGGTATTACGTAGCGCCGTGTGGTAATTGTTTAGGAACCTTTGTAAGTGATGATGGAAATAGATCCAGTTTCTGGAACATTGTGTTTGGGAGAACCCAAGCCAATGGACATTGTCCAAAATAATAATCATATTTGTTGTAAACAGTTTCTCTATTCTAATATCCCATTGATCAGGTGCATACTCAGATTTTTTCATTGGGGGGGGGGGGCACACCCTGGGGCTATTTATAATTTATGTTTGGTTTTAAAAATTATGTTATAAAAATCATGTCATAAGTATAACTGTAAAATAACATTATTGCTACCTGCATTTGTGTAGATACAAATATAACTGCATGTTCCATGATGCATTCACCTAATTTAAATCACAAGGTTTAATCTTCTTGTTTTTTTTAAATTTCATTTAAGACATAAGTGTTTTATTTTATTTTTCAAAATTCTTGTGTTCTAGTCTTGAGCCAATTCCAGTGGCCAATTTCAGCTGAAGGCTAAATCATGTAAAACATTTTGTATCATGTCTACAAAATATGTGTTTTTTTAAATTTCGATTTATGGGTGCTGCAGCCCAGCAGCACCTCCCTTGGGTACCCTGCTACCATTGATATTATTTGATGCTAACAAGATGGTGTACTCCATGATATAGTACACAGATTTTACAAGGGTAATGTTTACTTTCAAAATATCATACATTTTCATTGTACATGCATAAATATAATTTAATTTTGACCATAAGAAAAGTATGGCTTTCCCTATGCCAATTCTTACAAACCTCACAAGTCTTTAGCAGCATTATTTGCAGATCTCATACTGAATTTCACCCAAATCAGACATTGAATATGGAAAGCACAGCCATAAATTTATTTACACCCATAAGTAAAGTATGCTGTGCACTACACCTGTTTTCATGAAATGCACAACAGCTCAACCACATTATGTGGAGATCTGTGCCACATTTCACTTAAATTGGTCAAGAAGTTTGGAAATTACAGGTAGAAATTCAGTTCGCCTTTAAGTAAAGTATGGTCGTCACTGTGCCAATTTTTGTGAAACCTGTGCTTGCCCAACAACTTCTTGTAATGAACTCGTATACCAAATTTAATGAAAATCTAACAAATGGTTTGGCCACTGATACCATCATGGCTGGTCAGAGATGGTCTCCACATAAAGCTTTCTTTTTATTATTTCATAATGAATGTCTGATTAGTTGTGCAGTTTGGTAACGTTTTCATTGTCTAGTGACCCAACTGAGTAGAAACCTTCATACTTGATGACAAACAAAATTCCAGCTTCCAAAACGCTGTGTTTAGAAAAACCCAAGATGATGGACATTGTATAGAGTAAGTCATGTTTACTGGCAGTTAGGATGCAATCCTATTGAACAAAGTAAATGTAAGCAAATATTATGAGGCATCAATTATGTATTTACTCATACACCACAGACACAGCTTAATGCTTATGATTTTTACAGCACAGTATGGATGTAATCACTATGAGGCTTGGAAACACTGACTTACCATCAACACCCCAGCTCAGTGACATGACCAAAGAACTAGAGCCTCCAGGTTCATTTAGTCTAGTTGCTGTTAAATGTGAAGTTGAGGTAAGTTGGAGAGTTGCTGTATGTCACTGATTGAGTCAGGTTCAACACTGGGTTCAAAAATATTTTATGTTAGAAGGCGTTTATGAACACCTGACCGTGACATTGACTGTAAAACTGACTTGTGAGTTGAAAAGTAAATTTCTTCTTGGACTGCCCCATCCTTGAAGATGAGGGCACTATGATATATGATGCAGAAATGATTAAGGATGGGTATGAAAGTTGGAGTTCTAGCAATCACAACATTTTGTAGTGGTGTATAAAATTGCACAGCAGTAGTAGTTCTCCCAGCATTTCCTCTCATTGTTTGCCTGTTGTTGAAGTTGTGCTGTGAGATGTATGGAGATGTTGAAATGATTGTCATAAGGGCTGCACAGGGATGGAGTTGCATTTTACCGTGAGGAAAAGAGGAACACCACAGAATGTCTTACTCAGATCAACCAGTTCTGGGAGCAGAACAAGAGACCTGAGTAAACTTCATGGAGTAATACAGGGTTCTGTTGATATGTATCATAGGAACTTGGTGTCATATAAGCCTTATAGCCAGCTGCTTGAAGCTAATGTTTCATTTTTATGTTTCCCATGCATATTGTGCATGATAATAACTCACATAGGGAAGGTAATGTCTGTTTGTCCACAGATTTTAAGACAATAGCCACTTGCTACATTTTGATGGGGTTTGATAGGTATGTTAGTCTGGTGGACAGCACTGTAACCTGGTATGCTTTACTTTCCTGTAATCAGTGATAGCAACAAACTTGTAAGATTGGAGCAACACTGTTGCTGTCTCTGAAACTGAGTAACTGCAGGAAGCACAGTGAATGCAGTAAGCAATATTTGCAATAGTATCAAAATTTTGAGGTTTAAGAAATGTACACATACACTTCAACAAATCATTTGGTGGGAAGTAGGTAGTATTGTTTTGTTGAGTGTATTGAGTTAGTTTGATTATGCTGCAGTAAAAGCTTGCACAGGGTGCCTGTAGGTTAGTGAAGAAAGGAGCTATTTGGACTGAGGAGTGTTAAGATGGCAAAGTGCAAAGAATATGTACATGGAAAGTGTGATACAGATTGCACTCTGATATCTGTGCTCTTCTGGGATATTACACTGTGTAGAGTGGTAATTCTGTACCGATGTTTTGGGACAACCTATCGGTCCCATCTTCAAGGGTCAAAAGAAGTCCAAGACTTCTTGCCCCTTGAAGATGGGACCAACAGGTTGTCCCGAAACGTCGGTACAGAATTTACCACTGTGCGTTGCGTAATATCCTAGAAGAGCACAGATATCATCTACATCATGGCGGAAGCCTGAAATCACGCATGGTTGGTTTTAAATGTTATGTGTTCTGTGTTTTAATATGATAATGGCCAGGGCAGTTTTAGCTTTATTACATTTGAATGTGCAACTGGTTAATATCTATTAAAGCTGTAACTGACTATGGGAAGATCGGAAGGTCAAAATATTCCTCTGTCACAGGATGATGCTCTGAGTTTTGTGGATGCTAAAACAGATGTGAAAGATGAAATAGCTGAAGACCATGAAGTGAAAACTGAAGATGAGGAATGCAGTGGGTGAGTTTAATTTTGTACTACTTTGTGTGAACTTACAGTGAAGTAGTCTGATCTTGCTTTACATTGATCCAAGTACTGGTGGTAGAAATTACGATTCCTACGTAGTGAATTGACAGTCAGCAGGTAATGAAACATTTCCTGCAGAATTGCCCGTGGAGAAATTCATGTCCCAGATGTCATGAAAATAGATAGCATAATTTGAATGCATACAGATGCATCTCATGTTGGGAACCATTTCGACAGTATATGGTAGAAGGAGAGAAACTGCGAAAGATGCTATTCCATAATATGTAATGGGTTGTGATGGAGCTGCAGTAATAACTAGTAGTGTTTCTGCAGTGCTGTGACTGAAGTGAATACAGGTGTGTGATGGGTGAGAATTGGCCAGTTTATGGTGATGTGTGGAGGGAGGAACACTAGGGTTGAGGGTGGATCAGATGACTTCAGTTAAAGTATGACTTGTAAGACTTGTGGTTGTGGTACTATTGAAGACTGGAAAGGGGGGGGGGGGGTGAAAACTAACCCAGGCCCCCAGGTGGATTAGTTGAAGAAGCATGAAATTTTGGACACTTGGAAAGGAATGAACACAATTGAGGATGAATCAGATGAAGTGGTGGTATATAGAGTAACCACTGAACTTTAAAGGATTAACTTCATGTGGTGCCATTTCTTTTATAAGGGGCACCACAGGAGGAGGGACTCTATATCATAACACTAAATATTGATTAAATTATTCATCCATTAATTCATTCATAATACATCATAGAACTGGCAGGTTGTGTTGTACAAAGAAACAAAATATTATTGTTATTTTAATAAATTATCTCTTAGTGAAACTTAATTTCACATCATGTAATGCTTTTAGTGATGAAGAGTTGTGTGTGATTTTGCTCTTATGTGTTCAGGTTAAAATACATTGGATTATATATTCCATAAATAACATGCTCATTTTACAGAAACTTGTGGTTTCTGTTTTAGCTCAGTTGGAAGGGTACTTCCTTGAGACTTAAATCTTCTGTGGCTTGGAGCATAATGACTGTTACATTTACACTATATGCTTTCAAGCTGTTCGTTGCTGAACCCAAGAATGTAATCAGAAGTCAAAGTTGGTGAATATTTTGGCCTCCAGGAATGAGCCTCCTGCTGACATGATCATGTTTCTGTGAAACAGCTGTAGAGTGTCATATGTTATTTAATTTTATGAGGTCTCCAGTGGAAGTATGGTCCTTCAGAATTTCAGTGCTGTGGTAACAGGAATGATTGTAGGGTGTTGATAGCTTTGAAAGGGGAAAAGTAGATATGGATACTGAACTGAGAAAGAGACTTACTTTGACTGCAACTTGATTGATTTTTTGATTGATTGATTCCTCAGTTTATGCAATGACACTGTTTCATTTGCCAAGATTTATGTGATGACACTTTCATTTGCCAAGATTATGTACCACTGAATGAGGTGGGATTCACCTGGAAAGATTTTCAAAAGTTCCTGAAAACCTTGGCCACAAAAGTTAGTGACCTGGCTGAGGTTCATATTCAGTACCACTCAAAACAAATCTATAGTGTGTTAGAACTGGATACTGAGATGAGACAAACTGAAATTTAAATGAAGCAGTACTGACTGGGGATTCCATTCTGTATCTAAATACATGCTTTGTGCATCTTTATTCTGAAATGTTTTTTGCATCAAGAACTCTGATGCACTGGAGGTTGTGGTATTGGGTAGCAAAACATGTGATGCACATGAAGATATATGTGATATTATTTACTGAAAAAGTATTCCTGTTTTGCAGGGATACAACTGTCCACATGTAGTGCACAAAGGATGAAGATGGATGTCTTTAAATGCATTATTTGATTATAATAGGAATTATTAATGTAAATAATATTGTCAATGTTTCATCTGAATAAATTCAGTTTTTTACCCTTTGTTAAATGTGATCTACAAAGAGCAGGGAGCACTAACTTACTTATTTGGGGGAGCATGTTGCAGGGTTGTGCATAGAGATTTTTCATCTTGAAGTGCAGTTTCTGAATAAATATGACTTTGAACTTTCTGTTCATTTTTGTTCTCTGACATATTAGTCAGAAACATTGTGTGGAACTGTAGTAGTATACACCGTGTTTCAGGAGGAATCTGCCATACTTGCTTCTTACATTGAACTATGTAACCAAACATACCTTATCCAGTGTTGAACATTCATGTAGATAATGACGCGAGAAAATTGTGGTCTTCTTACGGTTCCACGTACTGTACCTGTTTAACATGGTGTGTTATCCATATACTATGCAGGTCTGTCCTTGAGCTGATAGCTAAGTGAAGCCAAGCCATCTGGAGGCAAGTGTGCTATGTAAAGTACTTGGAAACCTAGGGATGAATTTTATGAGATTATTGAGAGCTTTTCTTGCTGAAGTAATGTCCTTATATCACTCAGGTATTAATTAGATGTTAAGGATGGGTGTTAATGTTACTGAACTGCAAATTCCTCCTCGTTTTAATATGTATTTAATAATCAGTAAATGTATAACAGTTCTCGTTCTTTAAAACTTACCTCCCCCTTATCTCTGTAACTGTTCAACTTTGAATATGGGTATGTTTGGTTATATTGATCTAATTTAACCTAAGGAGCATCCTCCTGGAACACCCTGTATATGTTGGGGAATTTGACATGCAACTTTATGTTATGACTAAAGAAAATCTATGTGAGGAGATGACTGCTGTCAAATGTTGAAAAGCACGAGGAACTTTTCCTGTCATGTTTAGTATTTTAAATCTTAAGACCTATAGCATAATTACTTGGCACTACAACGTACACTTCTTTTGATACTGTTGTTCACAACTTTCAGTATCAGTATTCCAGTTTTGAGTCACAAAGTTTTATGAAAGACTTTTTTATGTGCACTACATATCTAGATATTGCCATTCACAACACAACATATAAAATATTTGCAGTCACTTCAAACAAGACTGTAGTTGCCTGTATCATTAGTATGTCTTGACCGAGTGAGTGAATTGGAATATGGAGAAAATCAGAAGTACTATTAATGTTAAGAACACTCAGATTTATTGTCATGGCATGTTGGAATTCAAATAATTGTTTCTAGGTGCAGCAGAAAATATGCAACATGTAGCAACGAATGGTTTTTCTGAATGAATAAATCATTTCTTGATTTTCATTTCATACTTCTGCGTAGATGCAAACATAAATATACTACAGTATGACCATCAAACCTGCATAAAAATTTATATTAGCTGCTGTATTTTAGACATTAAGTTAAGAAATGTATTCACAGAGTAATAGTTGGTGCAGTCATTCTCTTTTGTATAATTATTGTGAAGTCTGTAGGAGTTGCAGGAAAAGTGTACTGGACGTGAAATAAGGGGTGTTACGCCTTTCTGTAAAACATTTTTTGCTCTGACAAATATTTAGCAACTTATGCTTCAAATGCATGCAGAAACACAAGTGGATGTTTGTGGAAAGTACTAGTTATTAATATGTCTAGTATCAGCCAAAGTTTGAACAAGTTGACAAATTTTACTAAGCCTCACCAATGTGATATTTAATAAAAATTTGTTCTCAGTTTCTTACATGCTGATGCACAGACATGGTGAAGCCAGAAAAGTAATGTGCTTCTTGGGTAAGTGACCCCAAGCTGATTTAATTACATTTTATGACATCTTAAAACTTGAATCTTCTGATTTACAGATGTATTATTTCCACAGTATCCAATGACAGGTCCCTGTCCAGTCTGGCATTCTTATCTCATTTTGTCACAGACAATGGTTCTATTTGAAAGCCCTGTTACTCTTCGTTTTTTATGCTCTGTTATTCTTTCAATTTCTTAATTTGACCCGATTTTAATTTGACACATTTACAGGCAGCATATATAAATTTCTATAATTCATTTACAGAGATGTGTCTTTTTTCATAATTGCCAGTAATTCAATGTATGCTGCATTTTTGTTCTTATGTGAACAGGGTAAATTAAGCTGTTTCTGTGGTACAGGTAAGTTCCTGATAGTTTTTATGAACCCAATAGCATGGTTGGCTACTGCAGAAAATTGTTCAAATTTTTTTCTATTCTGTGTTCTGCTACCGATGGCATGAAACATGTTGCTTTGTTACACTGCTGTTATAAGACAAAAAATGTTTTGTTCCATGCTGGTGGTATGCAAAGTTATTTGTGGATTATCATTTCTTCATAATTTGGAACACATTAATTGCATTAAAATTGTATATTTGTACTTAAATGAAAAGAAAAACGTTTATAAAGTGTGTACCAAAATAATATTTTCTTATTCGAACGTAGACACAAATTTTGTGTGTCTAATCGCGAGCGACGACGGAATATTGTAACGTGTCTAACGTCAAACAGCGCACCAGACCAGTCACTGAAGACCGCAGAATGTCAGTTATTCTTCTTGCCTGTTCAATTACACATCTAATGGTGGGCACTATTGACAGAAAATAACAGGGTCATAAACCCTTACAAACTCATTACCTTAAACATTTGGTTACAATTTTTATTTGATTTCCCGTTTTACTAATGACTATTTTAATATTGCAGTAGTATGTTAAAGTGTTATACAATTAATTTTAACTGTAAACAAATAAATTAGGAAAGCAGCAACTGCATATTGTTAATGTTTTTGGTACGTAGTGGTCCGCACTATTTTTTTAGTGTTAATGGTACGCCAGAAAACAAAACCGTTGAAAAGCACTGCTGTACGGGCTCGCCACAATTATCGGTATATCGCCCGTCCAAAGCTAGAATAATGTCCGGATAGGTAGTCCGTGGAGTTACGTCATAGTAGAGCGTTAGGATGACAGGAGAACAAGAGAAAGACAAGATAGAAGCGCGTGAATATCTCTGATCCGTGGTAAATATGGACGTCGTAGATCAAAAGAGTGGCATTAAGTACAGGTATTGCTGTCAGGCAGACGTTGTTGGGTGTTGGGTTTCGAAGTAGTATAAAATGCTGAATCGGTGGGACAGGTTAGGGTACTTCAGATTTGGGAGTCCCAAGCAAGAATAAATTTAAATAACGCAGTGACGTACTCTTGTAGGGACTACATGTGTACGTTTTATGGAGATACCATGTTTTATACAACTATCGGAAGTGTAGTTCTGCTATGGGATCGTTGTGAGGTGGTTATAAAACACTTGTTAATCGGCAGTTATAACGCGGTGCAGAAGATTCATTAATGCATTGCAACCATGCCATGAAGGCATGTGGGGAAGTGGAAGTATATCCCTACAAATTCGTAACTGCAGCACTATGGAGGGAAGTTGTCGGCATTACATCCCGGCCTCTTTATCACCGGGAAAAGTGGCGCCGGTACGCATTGCATAGGAGTGGGTGGGTTCCGCAGCCGGGTTGGATGTGTTGGTAAAGGTAAAGTTCACTGTAGAACAGGCCATGAAGGCCCACAGGGGGAGTAGAGTTATAGCTGTACTCTTTATTTAACTTCAGCGCTAGATGGGGGTGGGTGGGTGGTTGGTCAACGCCACGCCCCGGCCGCTTTACCCCCGGAAAAGTGACCTGATGCCCATTGTGGTGGAGAAAAGAAAAATGTTTTGCCCCTGCTGGCAATCAAAGCGAGATTTCTCGGTCTGGCCTGTAGGTTGTCACTGTAGCAACCAAGCTGCCTGACCTTCTTTTAGCGCATTACATTTTTAAATAATTTTCATTGACGTCTTCGTAATCACCTGATGATCCTACAATGAATAAAACCATGTAATGGAACTATAGTGAGGCCATGGAATGAAGTCCTGATGGATGGTGATGATGGAACTCAAGGTTCCACACTCCATCAGTACTGTAGTATTCCTCTTCACACCTCTTTGTCCAGTGGCAACCTGCCCAAAGTGCTTGTTGCTATTTAAGTTTATGGAGTCATTAGCACTGTGGACATTCATGTGAGTAAAATGGCTAACTGAGATGAAAGGATGTAGGAGGGAATATAGGAAAGTATGTTGGAGGGGAAGCAGGACCATTTGAGAGGATTGTGGAGGAGATGGCTCCATGAGAGTTATGTCTGTTGCTTCAGTGTAGACTAGACGTAGTTGTTAAAATGGTTGTACAGTAAAGTAAATCAGGTGGTGATATGCATGCAGAGCTAAACAATATTGCATGTAGTAACACTGAAATAACATATTTGTTATTCCACAGTACTTGTTATGTTTCAGAATGAAGTCATCTTCATTATTTTCTTGTTACTGACATGAATAACCACCCACAAGCATGGAAGTAATACAGACTAAGCCTGAATTGGATTCATATTCAGTATCCATGTTGTACAATGACACACTGGAACTGACAGATATATTCACATTAATTGCGGCGAAGAGTGTAAATGAGGTATGTGAAATGAAAACCATAGTACAGTAAGTTGTTATGTTGCTGTTAAATCAGATAATTGCTTGTGGAGCGAACTTAATTTAGTGTGATATTTTAAGAGAATGTCCTACAAACTTGTCTTAGTGAAGGGAATTATAACATTTGTTTCATTGCTTCTGTAAGGGTTTCCCTGGGGTAGTTGATGCAGTAAGGGCAGAAGACCAAAATGAAGGTACTGTTGAGGAGCATGGATTTTGTCTTCTGGACATGGACAGAGGCAGGTGAGACTTGGTGCATTGATGTTGCTCATAGATTGCATGCTTGTGAACTTTGCAGAATTTGTTTTACACGTATGTTATGAAACAGGGAAATGTTTGGATCTGAGAGAAGTGAAATATGTGGTGAATGAAAGGTATTACATTGTGGAATTTTGGAGGTTATGATAGGGGGTTATGCATCTTGAATGATGATATAGGTGACTTTATTAGTTGATAACATAAACTGTGGTGTCATTTTATGTTGCAGCCACAGATTACAAGTAGCACAAAAAGACATGTGTGGCTTTTATTGTTATTGAAAATGCATAAAGAAACAATGTTTGGAAAACATTACAGAGAGCAATGGAGAGAAGAAAGAATGTTTATGAAAAATGTGAAAAACAGCATGATCATAGAGGGCAAAAAATCTGAACATTGTCAGACTTTCAGTGTTACAACAGAGTAGTGTGTTATCCCATTGAGTGCTCACATCATGGTAATTGTTGAGCCAGTAAGAGTAGGAGAAGATAGTGGGATGCAATGCAATTATGTGGGAATTGGAATTATCGTAATTTAGGAACAGAATTTCACAGGGTTTTTGTAGTGTGAAAATGTTTCGGACTAAATGACATGTTTGTAAATATTTGGCTATGAAAATAAGCTAGAGAAAAGGGGACATGGAAAATATAAATTGTAATCATGAAATAATGAAAGTGGAGGACTTGAAATACATATCAAGTAATATAGCAATGAACAGAAGGAAGAAGAGGTTTTGGAAGGCATAAAGAATGCAGGGAAATTGTATCATTTAATGAGGGAAATATTCTGGAAATAAATGTTATTTAAAAGTTACAATAACTGAAACATGGAGATGGCCCAAGTCAGATGTTTCTAGACGGGCAGCAGTTGAAATGGGATTTGAAGTGTAGAAGGCAAAATCAGAAAAGAGAGGGAGGGAGGGAGATGTATGAGTACATTTAAAAGATGAAATCCCAAAGAAGGTTTTGAATAAGGAACTAAGAAGAAAAAGGGGAAGAATACATAACTTCATACATTGCTTTCTTGTGAAATTAGAATAGGAACCTGAAGTTTAACGTGTGTGAGAACATAGATACTTTACAAAATTCGAGGTTTTCACAGCACTGTTTGTGAGGATTTAGGCCTTAAGGGTTATGGCACTGGGATGTTTTGAAGGGGTGTAGTTGCTGTCATCTTTCATCACATGTTCTGCAGGTTGTTCTTTGTACTGATTAGTATTATTGCAATAAATGAAAAACACTGGTTGCTGTTGGTTTGTAATACTCATGCACAACTGCATTTCAGCTGAAAAAGGTGACAGTCTTGTGCAGTGTGATGCCTCACAGTTCCAACAATAGCTTTTTTTTTTTAGATTCTTAATACTGTGTTATTATAATAATGAATTCACTAAATAAAAAGGGGGGAGGAAGTTTTTAAAACAGTTTACTTTATTTCACAATTTAATGTGTTTACATATCTGGTGTTCGACTCCTGGTAAGGACAAGAGATTTTTCTCGTCTCAGAAATCTCTAGACTGGCTTTGATACCCACACAGGCTCCTTTTCAGTGCATACCAGGGGTAAAGTGGCTGGGGTGCAAGGCTGACCCTTCACCTCCATCTAATGCTGAGGTTCAGACTGAGTGGAGCTATGCCATTACTCCACCATGTTCCTTCGTGTCATGGGCAGGGACAACTTAACTTTCACATTTATCTGTTCAGTACTTCAGTAATGTGACTTTACAAATGTTAGACATTTACAGTGCAGAAAAGCAATGCTTATGCATTTTGGTGAGAAAGCTTCTTGAAAAATGGTGCCTTAGTGCAATAGATTGTGAGGATGGGAGGTGAATGGAACTAGCTCAGAATTGTGTTGTGGGCTTTAATATTATCAATGTTGAACCTTTGGGTTCTAGAGCAAGAAGTTTAGCTCATTGAACCATAAATGAATTAAAAAAAAAAATTGGCTATAAATTTCTCTGAAGAAGAGGAATCATAGCCGTTGTATTATGCTTCTCTTCACTGTGAGCATTGTATGGCACTGCAGGATGTTCAGGTCTAAACTGCATGTGGCATGCTGTGTGTTTGATGTGGTGCCAGGCATTTGATCATCTGCTTGGTATGCAAAGCTACCTGTTGTTCCCATTACAGGGTTGTATAGATTCAATAAAACTGAGTATAGTTTTTTCTGTATGACAGTTTGCAGCATTTACCCACTCAACAATCTTTTGCTGCTGCTGGCAGCATTAATACAACACATCACATGTCAGGTCTTCATGCCCGACATCAAGAAACTCATTGTCATGCCTCTGGTCTTGATAGTTGTCCGAAAGTTATCGATGGAGGACCTTGTGCGAAGTGTGCCACAGTATCTGTCCATTCATATTCCTCAGGAAGAGGGTATTCTGAAGAGGAAAAAGGCCAACACTACCTCAGAACTGGATATGAGGCTGTATATGGGCATGGAGAAACACTCCACAGTGAGCTGCAGTATAGTGAACTGATAAGCAGACCATTCCAGTGCCAAGTATGTGGGAAGCGGTTCATGCAGCCTGGAGTCTTGAAGACACACTCCCTGATACATAAAGGTGAAAGGCCATTTACTTGTGAGGTATGCAAGAAGCGTTTCCTGCTGGCATGGCACCTCCGGAGACATGCACTCACCCACAGTGGAGTCAAACCTTATGCTTGTGACCTCTGTGGGAAAGAGTTCAATCAGTCTTCCAATCTAAAGAGACATTTCCCAACTCATTCTCGTGAGAAGGTGAGAAGAAATGCTCAGACACTGGATTACAGTTAGCATTGAGCCACTCTCTGCATTGACTTGTAAGTTGGAGCATGAAAGTTGCCTGTCATTCGAACTGGGAGAACTGAGGTCAGGATTTTGTGGCAGTAAGTGCCGAGGAAGATTCTTGGACTAGGAATGAGGAAGTAATGAAAGACTGGAGGAAACCACGCCATGAGGAACATTTACTTGTTGCAGTAATAGAATAAAGATTAGGTTTGTGAGGCATGTAATAAGCATGAGGTAAAGAAGAAGTGCCCCGATTTCTAGTTGGCAAATCTCATGACTAGAGACTGCTTGCTAGACAGAACTACTATTAGAATGGATCTTAAAGAAAAGGTGTGAAATGAAATGAGTTGATTTTAAGCATTGTAAGCACAGGGTTTTGTGATCATAGCAAGGAAACTGTGGATTCCATAATAGTTTTTTGAGCAACTAAATATCCACCAGATGCTCAAAGAAGACTGTACAGTGGAGTTATGTGTAATATCTTTGTAGCCATTAAATGGTTTTGTTGGTAATATATGACCAAGTAGTTACATGTTTGAAACCTGTAGAATGTGAGGTGGGCAGTAGGATAGCGGCCAGTTCTGTGCCTTATTGATCTCGGCTGTTACTGTGTTACCTCTGGAATGTAACTGTCTGCAGGCAGGATTACCAAAGTTTGGTTTCTGCCAAAGGTGTTGGAAAGTTATCTATTCATTGCTGCTTTTATTCGTATAACCTCCAGTCCAACAAATCTTACCCTCAATGTAAAGGTAAGAGTTTCTGAACTTTGGAATATGGTTTTCCTTCATAGACAAACCCATTTTTAAACCAGCATGTTGTTCCTATTGTCATGCCAGGTGGTATTAGGGCAAAGAATTTTAACTCCAATTTAATCTTACACATCATGTTAACAATCTGCAATAAAACTGTGATCAGATGCCTTTCATAAGGCGAAGTGTGTTATGTGTCATTAATTATGCAACTTGCTCTGCACTCTGTTCATCATGTCTGTCATTGGTGAGAATCTAATGTACTGTTTGTCAGTTAAGTGAAACACACTTCTTTTTTATTTACCTGCCCCTGCAATCAGACAATGGATAGTTGCTGTCATTCTGTTTAGGGTGATTCTCAGGGTTTCTGGGATTTACTCTGTGGGTTAAGGTCAGTCGAAAACATGAGAGGAATATTTAGTCATCTGTGGGTGGACAGTGATCCAGGTGGATGTTACGAAAGACTGGAGATGAGGTGGATGCTTCAGTTTGGTAGAAATAGCACAGGGATTGTTGTTGCACATTATTAAAAGAACAGTTTGTTACTCCTCAACTTTATTTTTCTTCTAAGGCTTCATGCCTACACATCTCAGTATTTGGCATTTAAAACCTTTGTGTAAGTACACCTTCACTAGAAATTACTATATTTTACTAACAAAAACAGAAACTTTGACATCTTTACATGCTAGAAGATGGGAACCCTGGACTACATGTGCTGTTTTTACATTACACCAAACCATCTTCCCTCCAACTAACTAGAACTCACATTTTTATGTATTTCTGACCTATAGAGAAGTGTAACATACTTGATGATTGGCTTGGCTTGATAACCCATGCACTGAGCATAACATTAAATTTAAAAAAATGTAATAGAAATTGAAAAAACTTTAGAAACAATTGGAAAAGGTTATTCTTGAGTACTTCAAAGCTTACTTCAGACTGATAAACCTTATCCATTAAGATATGTACAAGAGCATGCAGCAGCCTCTTTGCAGTTAAATGTCTGTACTCGGAAGTTAGTCTGTTTCCATAAGTAATATCATGTGGACATGATAGTAAATTGATGTGGTGGTTTTTAGAGATATTCATTGAAACGAGAGGCATTGTACGTATAACGTAACATTGTGGCTCGTTCGCGTAATGTTTCTACCTCCTCGGCTATCCCAACAGCCTGATACCTTTTCGCTCGAAGAGAGGGCCTTAATGGCTATTTAATGCCGTCGGCAATAATAAAACTTACTTAGGTATTTATGTAACGTGCCCGATATTTTTGTCCGATTGTAACAAAATTTGGATTTTCTCGACATTTTCATAAAAGTTCCCAATATAAAATTTTACGGAAATCCGTCCTGTGGGAGCCGCGCTGATACGTGCGGCTGGACGGACAGACGGACGAACACCCTGGTACCATTTCAGTCGAAGAGAGCGCTGTTATGGCGATTTAATGTCGCCGGCAACAATAAAACGTACTTAGATCTTCAAGTAAAGTGCCCGATTTTAACTAAGTATGGAGTTTTTCAACGGATTTTCGTGAAAGCCCCGAATATGAAATTTCACCGCAATCCGTCTAGTGGGAGCCGCGCTATACAGACAGACATACATGACGCTTTTCGTGACTGCGAACGTGCCTAAAAAGGAACGGATGCACAGTTTAATCTTACTGCTGATGTCTATGTGTGTATCTCACACACACTGACACACATGCACGCGTGCAGAGCATAAATTTATTAAATTGTGCACTTAAAATAAAATAATAGAAACCAAATGTTTTGGTAACGTGCATGATGCATTCACCAACGGTGATGATGGAGACAGCAGGATCCTCTGAAACGTCGGTACATATCTACCAGATTCCACAGTGTAACATCCCAGAGCACAGTAATCTTTAAAGTTTTTCACACGCACACATGTATATACTGTATATTGGAGAGAAGCAGTAACACCGGCACATCCACAGAAGCTAATATTGCAGTCCCAATCGATGGCACCTGTAATGGTGGGTTGATAATTGCATACAGTTGTGTTACCACATGAAGGATCCGTCTCTCGTTATTAACCTCGCACGTCCGCTGCGCCCAGTTTTTCGAGAAACGTTCAATAAATGGCATATAAACAAGAGATGCAGAATAATCTCTGCAGGTGATCCAGCGTCGATAAACAACGTACAGATCGACAGCATGAATTATTGGAGGATGCTGCATTGTTTTTTGGGGTGCCAGACTGTGTCAAGAATGTCATTACAGTCATTTCCAAGTTTATAGCGGACGGCTCATTAAATAACATATTACGTACATAAATTCCCCAACTGTGGGAAGTTGCATACATATTAATACTAGGAACTTACAAAGAAATAATTAAGTCGCGTGTGTCTGTGTTGTTCGTTTGAAGTAATTAGAATGAATCCGCAACAAACAGGCTGTGTCCGACGGCATGTCACATCTCCGAAGCTTATCTACGGCCTCAGACTGAATTTGATACACTTGGAACTGATGGACGTATTTAAGTTTGGATGCGGATCTTACTTTACACGAATCTTAGCCTGAACTTTATTCTAACCAGTTCCGAAGAAATGCCGATCCGGTGGTAGCGTGGTCTAAGGCGTGGGTCTAAGGCCGCTCGCTTGCTAGGATTGCTGGTTCGAATCCCGCCGGGGGCAAGGATGTCTGTCTCTTGTGAGTGTTGTGTGTTGTCAGGTAGAGGTCTCTGCGACGGGCCGATGCCTCATCCAGAGGAGTTCTACCGAGTGTGGTGTGTGAGTGTGATCTCGAAACCTCGACTAGGAGGAGAACTAGGCCCACTAGGGCTGTCGAGCCATGGAAAAAAAAAAGAAAAAACCCCAACAAATAGCACATCTTGTGCGTAAGACGAATTTTATTTTGAAAAATAGAAGTTTTATTAATGGCTGTTACTTTTGACACATGTTTAGGTGGCGAGTTTTTAACGAAATACAACTAAAATAATTTGTTGTCTTATGAAATTCTATATGTCTGTCCTAATGAACTTGCAGTGATATACGAGTATTCATTTGTAGTAATTAAACACGAAGACGAATATCGTGAAGCTGGAACATAGAACGCGCTTGGAAAATGTGTGAACTCCACTGATATACACATTTCTACTCTTGTTCGAAGTTTCTATTGTTGGGGCAATAAAACAAACGCAGTATGAATTCCGCACGCCAATTTTCTTCACGTCTTGACTCCTTAGAACAGACACAATAACAGTTCAGGCGAAACGTGAGCCATCCCGAGGCATTGCAATAACCACATTAACATACTTCGTATGACGCTGTTATTCTGATGCGCCGGGAATCTTCGCCACTGTTTCACGAACTCTAAGCCGCCTCCGCGTGATCGCTTCCTGCAGCTTGGCACTGATTAGTATCCAAATAATCATATGCAATTTACATCTGTACTGACTAGCGCCATGGAGTAACATCCCTTTTGATAACCTAGTAGTTGATTAGCTCATTAACAAATTACCCGCATTTTGTAGAAACGGAAGGTTCATTGGCGTCTAAACAAAGACTGCCTCTTGCCATCTTTATACCTTGAATTATCAGTACATCATCATGAGTGCGAGCTATGTGCAGACATTGCGTTATACAACTGACTTTCTGGAGATAGGTCCGTCTGTTCGGCAGTACATTTAAATGAACTCTTTGTCTAAAACAAAATATTATGGAAGTTAAAATATAAAGTTATTATGGTTGGAAATATAACTCGTTAAAAATCTTAATAATTCAATTTCCTTCTTTTAATGTTCGGAGTTTGGAATATGCGGGACCTTCCCAGAAAGGCGCGCGCGAGTAGCGTAATGATCAGTTGTTTTATCTTAGTAATGAACAATTCTTGATTTTTTAAACACTTCTTACTTTCACTCTTTTCACTATACACACGGTCTTACATTCAGTTTTCCAGCTCATGCGGGTTTCCTGACGTTTTGTCGCTAAATATTAGCCTTTTTAACAAACAAGGGCAATAAAATGTTGGATTTTGTTTGCACTTAATTTTGAAATGATTTTGCTGGTACTTATAATCTGGAACGTACTGGTGTATATAATTTTGAAGTGTTGTGTAGAGATGGACAGTATTCATGGTCTGAAGATGGAAAGATAACGATGAAAGATATGACTCTCACACGTTGAAATACACATCTGTCTTGTATTTTACCATGAAAATATGATTATAATTACTGTAAATAATACAGCAGTTCGCTACAGCTGAATTTTTAAATTAATAAATATGTAATACCCAGAAACATATGCAGTAGGACGGTAGGCTTTGATCACTGCTTGCTACTCTTGTTAGCAGGATTGGAAGTCATGACTAGGTAGAGTTTGGCAATGAATGAAGCAGTGAGACAGAACGTGCCTATTTTAAGGTACTTTTAACATCACAGACTTAGTAACATTCAGATGCATGCATTGAAGATGATCTGCCTTTTCTTTTGTTATGAATACGACCAGTTGCAAGTTCCATGAATCGTGTGCATGAAACAATCTCGGTGAGACCTGTTCCAGGGTTCTTAGAACTCGAAACGCCAGGAGTTTAATGAAAACCAGCCTCTTTCGCCTCCAGCAATAGATCACTATAAGGTAACAAGAAATTCGCAGAGAAATTTTGACGCAGAAGCCGTTTCGTAAGTGAGCACTTGTAAGACGAAAGCGGATGTGCGAGGATGACACTAATGTTGATGTTGACACAACAGGTTTTGTTAATATGGATGTCATTTAAGTAATTAGAATCTAAAACAATTGGGGACTGACGATAAGGATGGTGATAATTAGCACTTTGAAAGAGCGTGTTAATGGTGGACTGGGTTTCAGAAAATTACTTTGTAATGTTTGGCAGGGTCCATCTTAGTCAATATTTCGTCTTCCACTTTTAGTGCAGGTCGTCAAAGTTTCCACTTTTCCCCACCAAAGTGCTGCGTCCACTCCTGTTTTTCCCCACCTGAGTTACTTGTACAAACCTACGTTTCACTGTCAAACCAACACTAGATAACGTACCAATCCTGAAGCTCATCATTATGATAACGTCCTACATTGTCTGTTTAACTCACGTGAATGAAGATATCTGCCAGGGGATTTTGTTTTCACTATGTAGTGCCGAGGATAATAATATTTGGAGCTATTCTGCCTTTCGTTTTAAAACACTTGTATTTGATCTTCCTTCAAAGTAAGTCATGTTTCATATAATTTGCAACATTGGCAAAACGTCTTATGATAACTTAATCTTTCTTTCTTTTGATTCAGACGAATCGATAACGCATTCGAAACTACTCTTTGTGTTATTATTCTCGTAACGTATTTGTCAGAACACCTGCCTCCAGGCGTTTAACTTGTGACACAATTGCAAATGATTTATTGACCCCCATTTTATCATGACTCCATCAGTGATTCTGATTTTGGTCATATCTGTACGTTATCTACAGTTATATCTATATAATCAGGCTTATTAAAGTATTCCCGTGTGATTGTGTTTGGTATTTATGTTATCATTTATGACATTGTGAGCAGCCTTCACAAGAAACGATTTATCCTTTTAAAGCCTTGTGGTTAATAGGCCTCTATGTACCGCCAGGTTTAACACCAAAAACTTGATCCTATGCAGGCTATGGAATTCGGTATCATGGGACAGAAATGTACTTTCACGTTTTAAAAACACAGACCAACTAGATGCACAATCACTATTAAAAAAACTTTAATAGTAGTACTACATTAAACCCGACATGTTTCGGTCAGGTACCTGAAGGTGCAAAAGATCTTCCCTGAATATTTGATTTACTCTCCCAGTTACAAAATTCCGCGACTTTTTTGGAAACCGAAACTTGTTTACTTAAGTTTGCCAATTTAATCTTCCCGAGTCCAGTCAGATTCCCCATTTTAACGCCATAAGATTCATGTCATGCTATCCCAGAGTAGTTTTCGCACGTGGCATAGTTCCGTGAGGTTTCCCGATCAATATTAACTACACGTTTCTCATTTTAGAAGTGCTATATACCTCCTTATCACACCTCTTATACATCACATGAACATAAATTAGACAGACATAATTATTTCTTTTTATTCTTTCTCTTGAAAAGGTATGCATTTTCGTCCCTTTGTCCTGCCCCGTTTTTCCTGTAAACGCTGTTTCAAGCTGCTTTCTAGGAATTCTATTCTTATTATCTTTCTTCATGACTACATAATTAGCACGATATCCTGTAATTTTATCGCTTACAGGATATCGACAATCAGAGTTCTGGGGTGGAAACCCGAATTGTCATCCTTTCCTGGTCTTAAGAACTATGCAGATGTTCATGCTTACAGCATCCCTCTAGTTATCTCTTCTGAAAAATAGTTTAAAAGGTAAAGCAATCCCTGGACAGGCTCTTAGGGTTCCAGGAGGTTGAGGCTCCCAGATTTCTAGAAAATCGGCACATGAAGGTGGTGAGGTTGTCAGCCGTACGCACCGGCCGCCTTTACCCCCCAGGAAATACTCCTGGTACTCATTTGTGTTGGAGACTGAGTCGACCCCAGGGCCATAGTGCGACCGAAAGAATTATGTCAATGAAAAATTCCAGTGACACCATCGGGAATCGAACCCGCGACCTTCCGGTTTGTAGAGCAGTGCCTCAACCAACTGCGCCACCGAGTACCCGAAAAATAGTTTAATACAATGGTAAAACAAGCGTTAAAACATTCAGTACTGACATGGCGCACTTTCAAGTTCTCAAGAATATTATAAAGGAGGGGGCGGAGGGGTGTTTTATATCAACTAACGATATATAGCGTCGGTGGGAGAGTCATGCAATAAGAGTATGGAGCACTGGTGTAATGATACCGACAGGGTAAAACCGAAGTACTAGGAGATAAACATGTTTCAGTGCTACTTTGTCCATGACACACGTACTGGCCTGGCATCGAACGTGAGCGTGCACGGTGAGAGGCAAACGACTAACCGCCTGAGCCACGCGCGGCCTAATATCATTGTAGGACTTAGTACTAACCTTAGTACTTGAATTTGTCGGTACCCGGGGTAATAGAGGATAAAGTAGCCGAAGCGTGAAGCTGACCACTCTTGTATATTCATTGCCGAAGTATACAATTCGTGAAGCTTTGTTATTTTCTCACGCGCTGAGTTTATAATGCAGGAGTCCGATGGCATTCATTAATACGAATGATCAGCTAGTGCAAGTCGTTACTATTTCGTAAGATTCTCCGAGTTTAAGCAATAGCACTGAAGAAGCTAGAATTAAAAGAAGGCGAAATGTAATTAATACGAAGAAATTTTACTCAACACATTACAACTTCCATTTTAATACGACCTTCTATTCATGGAAGAAAGATACGTGCTTTATTTCCAGAAAGCTAAGTATTTATTTTACGCAGAATAGAAGTTGCCTTATCTGTACGTTTGTCAGTATTCTAAGACTGAAATTTTTTTACATAAACTGAGTATTGTTTTATCATCATCATAATCATCAAGCTTCGCTCTCTGATACTGAATTTTAACTGTACACAAGAGAAGAAATATGAAAACCACGGCCTTGGCATCAGAACATGCGAAGCAGTTAGGAATCGGAGCAACTAAGAAAACAAAAGATTCCGAGAAAAATATGTAAAATGTAGTGTGCAGAATTTTTGGAATCAAGTCGTACGGCCCTCATTAAGTGTAATTCCCTACCAAGTTGCACCATGGTCATACGCCAATCCGTCATTGCTGTCTGTACGTTGGGAGGGTCTTGCTTATCTTAACGCCCGCACAGTATCTAAGTACGTCTCTGTTATTTTGGGTCACTTCGAGACAGACATACTTAACAGCCGGGCAATCCGTCGTAAATCGCCATTTCGTTGTGAAGCTTGATTGGGGGAACAGCCACGAGAAGCTGCCATGGCGATCAGAAGAATAGCGAAGGTAAGACAACGAACTGTGCACTGTTCGATGAGACGTCGACATTACGTGCCGACTATGTGGCAAGCATTCGGTGGTGTGTTACTGATTCTTCAATATCGGTGCCAAACTGCAGAACGCGAATATTTTGTGGCCGATCCCTGCAGCCTGCTTTAATTTTCTGTTTCAGAATCACCCGTTTAAGGAATCTTACGGAATTTGTAAATAAATCATTGTTACCGGACAGTGTATCATATCACAAAATTAATTTTTGGTCTAACGTGGTCTTACAAAATAAAACAAAGCATTCCGTCGTCAGCTAGGGGGGGTTGCTTTCCTACAACACCCTTATTGGAAAGACCAAAATCTTAATGTGAAATTGGGGGTTTCGGGAAATGCGGCTACTGTTATCAATATCAAATGATAAGTCCCCTGTTCCTTCATTGGTTACAAAAATGCCAGAAGTAACAACGTATTTACAAGCAAGTGAAAAGTAACAATGTAAACGTTGCAACAAAAAGACATTGCGATTATTATTTGGAAGCTATAAAACTGGTTTGGATGTCATCACAGTCCTTCCAACGGCTGAAGTCATCGATCCTCTTCATGACAGGACAAAAAAGTGAAGCGCAAACATTGCGTTTCGCAGAACTGAAATCCGTGATTGGCAAAATCATGTTTGCTGAGGGATTGCTGTGATTTGTTTCTTTTGAAAATATCAGGATGGAATATTTACCGAAACGTTGTTTCTTGTTCCCTCAAAGCTGGAGACACTGCTGAAGGTATGCGTACTAGCGATAGTCTGGCTGGGGATTGATGCCAGGCCTCCAGTGAACAGAGCCAACGGAGCCTTTGGACTTGAGGAAGTTATCTCCGGGGAGCTGAGCAGCGTCGGATTCACGGGTACATGGATATCGGGTGAGTGCAGGGTCGAGAAGTTCTACTCCGGTCATTCGACAATTTAAACCATTGGACGCCGTTCGTTTGGGACTAATGAATGCCCACATTTTAAAACAAACTACATAATTAAACTATACAGGGTTCTAACGATGGTATATTGCAGGGGTACTACAACACGGCTGACACTGGTACGGTGGCGTAACTTGCCTGTGAAAATAATATTGTGGTCATTTACATGCACACGAGGCTGACTGTGAACGGGGTTTTAAAAGTTTTTCCGAAGAAAGGAGATTCGTAACTAACTGAAATTAACCTGTTGTAGTTCAATGAACAGAAATAAGTCATAAGATAAGGAAAACATGTTTTATTTTGTTAATGCATGGCTCTTGCCTAAGTTGGTCTGCTAACGTGCTGTTCCGGAAGCTCGTCCAGCCGGCCACCCTGGATATATTATTTCATTTAGGGCTACTTAAATTTGGACTGTGCCCATCTTTCAGTGTTCGGAAAATACAAATATAGAAACATTTTCGTATTTTTGGAGTACTAGACGATGGATAAATCTAAATTTCAGTATTCATAAGCTCTAATCTAGTCGACGCACACATCACTAACACCGACTGCTACCAGTGTCACCATACAAATTTCATAGGCCCTTGCAATTATCGATTAACATCACATGTCATTATTTTCTCACAGTCGCTATGTCATTTTCCACTTTCTTATGAAATAGTTACTTGTATTTTATGTTTTTCAAATGTGTTTCATCAGCTAGATCTTCAGAATACTTAATCCTTTATTGACATAAGATTTTAGTATATTTTGTGTTCTTGTGTTTGTTGCTTCATAGGCGAAGAGATCCTCTCACATTCATAAAGCTCAAGTACATGTCTGATAGTGCTGAAGAATGGACAATATGCCCTACAAACAACCGCGATGTGGGGCGTCAGTTATTCTGGGATGTTACGCTGTGTCATTGGTGTTTTTTCCCGACGTTTCGAGACAGCGTAATGATCTCATGGCATGACCAAAAGAAATTAATTTCTTTTTACGTAGTTTCGAAATTGGAAACAATTCATGAACTATGTTAAGGTGAACTGTGCTTCATGAAACAGTTGTAGGCACCAACATATATAATATACATATAATATACACATAATATATATAATATTTAATATGCCGGTTTCGAGGTAACAGACATCAAATTTCAAAGTGGACTTCCGATTCTGATAAGTTGTGAGCACTCTTTCCTTGTTTCTTTGTTGGGGTTTGGAAAAATGGGTTTCCAAATGTGTCCGAGCACCGAGACAGATACTATGTAAGGAAATCCGTTATTTGTTCTATACACTAATTATATCCGTTATTAGACCCCCAAAAAGATCAAAATGGCTGGAGAATCCGAACTAATGATGACTTCCAGGTTATGTATAGAAAACCAAATATTGTAACAACAATAAAAGTAATAAGACTAGAATGGGCTGGTCATCTAGTAAGAATGTCTGATGATAGGACCATAAATAAAGTATTTCTGGGGAAACCAGATGGAAGAAGAAATGATCTGAAATCGATGGGTGTCAAGAGATGAAGGAAGAAAGCAGAAGACGTCCGTATGGGCTGTCATTCTGAAGGAGGCACTGGTTAAACTATGAGGACCGTATGCCAAAGAAGAAGAAGATTAGACTCCAAATTAAGAAACAATAGTCCCGATTTGCTTGGCGTGTCGTGACGTACTTGTCCGACCAACCAAAAGAAACTCTCCATTCTCTACATCTCCTATTCTTCAGAGCCGGATGCTCCTATGGAGTAGCATAAACACAAGCAAGGTGCCGGCTTTGACACGTGGAAGCCTAGGTTTCGATGAACCAAGCATGTTAACGAACGAATTACGGCAGTCTGAGCCTTACTTTGCCAGCTAAATGCCAGTCACTGTCTAGATGACACAGTCAACGTCTTGTCGTTACACAAACTGTGAAAGAAGATTCCGAAAAAAAGAGTGACTGAACTTTAATTTGCTGAACGGTGATTATTCAAATGTGAATGTTTTACAGCGTCGGATGAAAGGTTGATATATTGCCGCATAATGAGCAAGTATGGCCTTGGACGGAAACAGTCGTGGCCTACTTCGAATAATTAACACAAACTCTGCTAGGAAGGGCTAAAAAAAGCAACAAAAAACATCAGTCAGTGTAATTGGTAGCCTAACAAAGATTGAAAATTTCTGAATGAAATCAAGATCCATTCATGCAACCGAAAGAGGAAATGTGGTATCAATTCGTCCAGTTGAATTCTGGAATACTACCGTAAATAGGCTATGGTCATTTCCCTCTTTATCTATCTAACTTATCTTTAATGCTTTTATGCGGTTTCACACACTGCGCTATATAACAAATATAGTCGACAAAACGTCATTATATAAGACAGTATTCAACTAAACAACGGGAAATTTTGTGTGCATTTTTCAGTGGAACTAAAAAAAAAAAGCTGCATGAAAATCAACTTCTTGCACACCCGGTCTGCAATACTACACGTGCTGAAACTGAAAGTGAATGCTGTCAGTACCGTGAACTTGTAGAGACCAATTTCCAATAACCGGCTAATTAAAATTCTTGTCATTTCACAGAACACGCGACTTATTAGCATCACGCACGAACCACATTTTTCTCATCTGGAGCCGGTTCATGAACCATCCTCTGTCCTTCTCTCGGCCAATACAGTGCAACGGACGCATAAACTTGTAGGGATCGGACAAGTAGAGTCTCAGTCCATTCAAACAAAGCCACAAGAACAATTTCTTGTTTATCGTCTAACCATTACAGTGCTAAAAACAATATATATTTTTAAACACGGTAAATGTATTCTGATTATAGTTGTTATTTAATAGTGTCGGTGATAACAAACCTGCATCTACATCTTTAGAAACAATAAAATAACTGTACACTATTTAATCCAACCAATTGCACACATAACCATAAATATTTCTTATTTTGTGATGATCTTGTTATGTGTTTCGGCCCCTATAGGCCAGCTTCAGGTAAGCCATTTACAAAAGAATACATGTATAATAAATGCACACCTTAGACGACATTTATTATAAATGTATTCCTTTGTAAATAATCTCTCTGACGAGTGTCTATAGGGGCCGAAACATGTGGCAAGAGCATCACAAATTAACGAATATTTATGGTTATGTGTGCAGTTGGTTGGATGAAAGACTGTGTAGTCAATATATTGCATGGAATGTGGATAACGTTAAAAAAAGTAACTGTTTGCAGTTTGAATAAATTAAATATGCCAAAGTTGTTTGCCCAGTGGCCAGCGTAACAGCTCCGAAACTACAGGCCTGATTTTGTTGGAACCCCGTGTGATCGGTGTAAGCAAACTATTGTCGATGTCTTTAGATTTATGTTTATTTTGGTTCGTTTTAAGGGCAGCATTACTTAAGGGCCTTAGTAAAGGTTTTGATGAAATTCGACATTCTGTAGGCATGCTGGTGTAAACGTCTGTGACCATTGTTATTCACGTTTCACTCAGTGTGACATTTAAAGACCCATATGACTTGCAAGCCGAAATACATGTTTGGAAGTGTCTTCGTAATTGGGCCTAATGTTTTAAGAAAAGATCACAGTGGCCACGCAGCCTAAAAGGTGGGTCTGCGGCCGCTGGCTTGCTGGGATTGCAGGTTCGAATCCCTCCGGGGGCATGGATGTGTGTCTCTTGTGAGTGTTGTGCGTTGTAAGGTATAGGTCTCTGCGTCGGGCTGATCACTCGTCCAGAGGAGTCCTATCGAGTGTAGTGTATCTGAGTGTGATCGTGAAGCCTCGATAATGAGGAGGCCCTGGCCCACTAGGGGCTGTTGCGCCATTGGAAAAATTATTACTCTTGTGATGCGTCACTTCTTTGTTCTGTTTCCCGCAGGAACGCAGTTCCTTTACACGGACCGAAATACAGGGGACGTCCTGAAGTACGACTTGTCAACGCTTTCTTCGTCGGTGTTAGTGGAACGCCCAGTGCTGGTGAGTTGCATGGGCTCAGTTACTGTAAAGTGCACTAACTGTATCACAAGGCTCAGGCGGTTAGTCGCCGGCCTTTCATCGCGGAGGCCCGGGTTCGATCCCGGTTCAGTCCATGTGGGATTTGTCGTGAACAAAGTGGCGCTGGGACAGGGTTTTCCCCGAGTACTTCGGTTTTACCCTGTCAATTCATTCCACCGGTGCTCCATTACTTGGAAAAATGAAAAAAAAAACTGATCATCTTCATAACTGGGTTGCACAATAAGCCTCAAGGCTTCGGTGCGTCCGTAGCATCTGCTGCGGGGCCCTTCGCCACAAAAAAATTGTATCATAGGACATTAACATAACACAATGTGCTGTGTGTCTTCTACATCACCGTCACTCTTCAGCCTTCTGTTTTGCCTTTGACTGATCCATATCTTGACAGGTCCTTGCAAATTGTAATGTAAACAACAGAGCCCAAACTAAAATCTCTAACTCCATTAACCTTTTAAAGACCGACTGAAAGTACTTTTCTATCCAATGCTCCCCGATTTCCAAACGAGCATTTCTTTTTGGAAGGTTCGAAGGCTTCGCCCATTTGTCCTTCTGGTAAGAGCAACATGCAAATAAAGATGAGTGTGAAGCATTGGTGGAATGATACCGACAGAGCAAAACCGAAGTAATCGGAGAAAGACCTGTCCCAGTGCTACTTTGTCCACCTAAAATCTCACGTGGACTGACCTGGGATCGAACCCTCAACCTCCATAAGAATGAGACGCGCTCAAAACAATCGAGAAGAACTGGCAGTAGATGAATCTCGTAAATCTATGACGTGTATATAGAAACGTGCTCAAGACAAGAACAATAAGAATACAATTTTTAAGATATATATGAACCTTCTTAAGGTTTAACTACACGCCTTATATACTCGTACATAACAAACAGCAACTGTCTTTCTTTCTTAGCCTGACCTCTTTCTACCTACGCATTGTGGGTGTAGAAGATTATTGTTTGCACTTGATCACACTCAATGACACACACACATACATACTCGGTAGAACTCCTCTGGACGAGGGATCGGCCCGTCGCAGAGACCTCTGCCTGACAAAACACAACACAAGAGACAGACATCCATGCGCCCGGTGGGATTTTTTTTTTTTAATTAATTCCTGGGTTTTCCCCTTTGATCCATTTGTACTGGTGAAGTCCTGCATGTCACCTTATGTTTCATGCTATCGTCCATACATCTAACACAACACAAACATCCATGCCCCCGGTGGGATTCGAACCCACGATCCTAGTAAGCGAGCGGCCGAAGACCCACGCCTTAGACCGCACGGCTACTGGGATCGGCAGACAACTTATTAAACGAAGCTATACTCCCTGAGCAAACTTAACTACGTTCCCACGTACTACCATCGAAACATAAACGCAATAAATATACCAGCCGTCTGTACAAAATTCGCCTATGTTACCTGAGTTTTAATCATTTGAAATACTACGTATTATTATTATTATTGTTATTATTGCTATTATTATATATTCAACACACATCTACAATTATTTAAATTTAATAAATTATATAATTATGCAATTTTCACGAACTTTATGAATTATTGCTCCTGCAGCTGCGTATTTTACATGTTATGTGTAGTATATAAAACTACGTTTGTAAGGTTCGAGATCTCTAATCACCAATGCAGCTGTAAACATTTCCTCTTTATATTTTTGTGATCAGCCCGATGATGGCTGCCGTCATTAGCCGAAACATGTAGCTGGTTTTATCTATATAATAAAATTGCGTTCAGACTGAGTGTATTTGCATGTCTTGTTATACTGCAAATACAGCGGGGATGAATCAGCTTAAGATTAATCTCTTAATGTTGTATAGAGAAATAATAGCTACTTGTTCTGAGGTGCGATCCATATAAAACACATAAATGTACTCTGTGGGTAGAATGTAGAATTTTTGGACGCTAAATCTGGTGGTATATATAGTAACCACTATTTCGTAAAGGGTTAAAAAGTGACTTTCGTGACCAATCCAATAGCTATTGTGCTGGCCAAGAAATCTCCTCCTATGGAAATCTAATATTCTTCACATTATCGCTACATGTTTGCCAGTGGAGCCTCTGGGCTCTAATCCTGAGCAAGTTCAGTTCAGTTCCATTCTTACAGCCTCCTTCCTAATATAGGTCTACATTTCCCTTCCATCAACAATTAACGCCTCCGAAATTTAATCCCTTGTATGGTTCCAACGAAATTTTTATATGCATATCATGTTTCCATTATACTTGCTATAATGTCCAGCTAATTATACCTTGAACTTAGTCACATCAGATAAAGAATAAATTTTTAAAACTCTTAGTTATGCCATTTTCTGTATTTATGCATTCTTTATTTTCTCTCACGTTGAAATATCTTCTTTAAACATTTTGTTCCCGAACACCCTCCATTTACTTTGAAATTCTGGCTAATCGACTCGACAAAGGCAGTAAATGTACGTCAGTAAAGGTTCTGAAACAAAATATGGCCCCCAGAGATGTTCAGATATTGTCAGTAATTTAGCAAGTAAATAAATAGATAATGTACTTTCTGGAATGTCGAAGCCTTCAGTTACGTAGTACTGTTATTGCTTATTCTTAGCGAACTTGGGTGTGAGAGTGGGGCCCTTCTTGCTCGGTGTAATGCGTGACTTACCAGCTTGAGGGTAAAGGAATTAATGATGTACTGTCCGAATTAATTCGTGATTTAACATCTTGACTGTACAGACCAGAACTCAAGATATGCTGTCCGAATTAAAGCTTGACTTAACAGCCTCAGGACACAAATCAGACTTTAGGATATACGTCAGAGTTAATTACTAATATTTTTCTTCTGCTATATCTATACTACGGAAGTTTATCGCAAATTCTCCTGCTCTCGAGGGCTTCGAAGCAGCCTTGTCCTGCTAACGAGTGAAAATAAGTTATCATTAAAACTCTGTAATCAGTATTATATCTAACGTGCTTTGAGCAGGTTTATCGCACTTCAGTGAACCGATCAGGGATTACATATGGCGACTCTGAAGGGATTTATAAGGAAGCTATCGTGACAATTCAGGAGGTTCGTTCAAGTGAAGTATCTGAGATTGTGTAAAACCTTAAAAATTGTCAGGGATGACAGCCAATCCTCTTCCAGGCGGTCTGACACTAGTCGCAAGATGTTTGCTTGCTCGGTTGCATGTCCGAGTGTGGAACCACTAACAAACGGCATCGTAAGGAACAAAATACTTATGGCTTGGCAATTCCTAGGACAATGACGTATGCGCTGTCCGACCGTTCGCTTCAGTTGGTCAATTTACTGGCAAGTTCCCCTAACTGCAGCTCGTGCAACCACAGACCTTGAAGTTGCAACCTGACAGGCTATCATTTGTTTTCTTCAAAAGACGTTGCGCGGAGGCGAGACGTTTACAGGAAAATGGCGGCGTAATTATTTTGAAACTTCGAGCGTCCGTTTTACGTTTCGTTTTTTTTTTCGGTTCAACGAATTAAGTCAGTGTGTTTCGTGACGCTGTGCGTTTTATCTTCTTTTGTGATCGGGATGCTTGTAACACGGCGTGTAAAAATTTAGTTTATTAGGTTTTCGCTTGATGCACCGAGTGCAGAAGGCATTAAAGCTATTCTACGGCTGCTAACTTTCAAGCCATGGAGCGTCGCTGTGAACCCGCTTGTATTGTGCGGCGTCGTTGTACCTCAGGGGCTGAGTCAAGAAGGAAGCTCCAGACTTCCCAGCGCTGTCGCGGAAGCAAATTCGCAATAGCTATTCGTCGAGAGCGGAATGTAATCAATCATGACGGGTTATGGAGCTGCGGGTTGCATGAATAATTCAGGCACCAACATCGGCGCCGTCAGTATGTCTTACCTTGACGATCTGCGCGGTGTAAATCAGCCATGTACTTCTTGTTCTTACGTGAAACTCGCCACGGCACCTTATCCTGAGCCACTTTAATCCACTTTACTAGCTAAATGACTAGCCTACTCCATGAATTGGGGCCTTTCTTGAAAAATATATAGTTGCTCAGCTGGTCAAGAAATTCCCTACTTTGTGGAACCCGAAGTTTTGTTGGTTGGTTCACAAAGAAAGTCATTGAGCCCTACCATATTCACTCCATATTCTTACACTACATATTTAATGTTAATATTAATGTTATCCTCCCACCTATGCTTTTATCTCCAACATGGTATCTTTTTAGGTTTTCTGACAAGTTTTGTATTTATCATTTACCAATTCATGCTACATTTTCCGCTCATCACGTCTTCATTGCTTCAATTATTCTGAATCGGATGAAAAGTTCTAAGTATGAAGCCTTTCTTTATGTAATTATCTCCATCTTCCTATTGCTTATTGTGGAAATAAAATTTGAGGATATGAATCTAATTGAACTGTAATCTTACCTTCCATTTTACGGGTTTAAAACTCGGTCTGTCATTCTGTGGAAAGAAAATGCGCTGAAGATGTCACACAAGAGTATTTAGGAGAAAAACTGAACGGAGGAAAGACCTCCTTGTTTACTACGTTCAGATGTTCTCCTTACTACTACTTTTTGACACTGTCATTGTATTTTATTTCCATGAAACTAGAAACCAAATTTTAAACCACATGAATTTGAAGGTAAAGTTATATTTTATTTGGAGTTTACATTCTCAAATATTACTCCAATATTAAACAAATGACACACAAACTGCCTGTAGCCATAGCCTATTTCTTTCTGTATTTATTTCAATATTCACAAGATCAAAAAAGCAATTCAGATAAAGTCTGTATATAGCTACTATGTCGATAGATATTTTACATTATCTTTCGACATCTTTTAGATAAGCTGATCAACCCACGCCCATTAGTTTCTGACATATGACTTGCGAAATGAGATAACCAGTATAAGCCTTTCGCGTTTGATTTATGCTCTTTGTGCAACCAACGCACAGGAAGGTGGCAGATGAAACAGCTTTGTCTATTGTCTACATTTGTACTGATTTCAACAACAAAGGCTAAAGGTGGCTTATCACAGTACCAGTTAAAGCCATAACGTCTGTGACATAGATCTTACATTGACAGCTGAATGACTCAAGTCCAACAAATTTCGTTTCTTCTTCTAACAATAAGATATAAATGTACATTATCATAATTACAGATTCAATCACAGATAACTTAAGTTACACTGAATTTTTATATATCTAGCTTCGCGCGTGTCCTCTAGAGTGATGACAGCTGGGTAAATCCCATACCAAGACAACGTGTGACAGTGAAAATTAGATAATCGTATTTGTCTTTCGGTGCCCCAGTGACCCAGTTCATTCGCTGTACCAAATGTATCCTCATTCCCTCCAATAGAATGTTGCAACATGGAGACAGCGCGACTGTGAATCAATATAGGCCTAATGGAAGCTAATAGTTGCTGCACCTGCAGAAAACAAAATGTATTGAGGCTTTCCTGGCAATGACACCTTGTATGTGGTTATCGACGTTTGGGAGGAACACAGTACCTTTATTTCACGGTAGAAAATGGAGACAGTGATTACCTTCGAAACGTCTGTAACCACAATATCAGACTAGAGTGTTACAACTCAGAATAACACAATATTGATTATCAGAACCCTGACCATTTCATATCTCCTAAAAGTAATGTCTCTGTCTTTAAGAACCATGCTGTAGAGTTAACAAGTGAGAAAACTTTGGAGAGCATCACGCATTCCTAAACTCGGAACTCCATGGGAGTCAATAGCTTCACGCTTCGACCGCTTTACCTATTTGATTAAAACTTGTATGGCTTCAGAATCGGTATAGAGGAGGTGCTGAGGAAAGAAATTTTCAGTCTCGTCGATAATTAAACACAGGTCTGTCATCATTTTACTGATCCAGATATTCTAACTTTACGCCATATGCACTGGTGCAGTTACAAATGCTCCTATCAGTTGGTACAATTTCTAATCTAACCCTGAATTTAAGTTTTTTTCTCAGTCTTTCCGTGCAGTAATATGACCATATCTTAAACAGGCCACGACCGCTTTGTTCCACATATTTTCCAAACTGTATTTACAACATAGGTGCACAAATCAGGGGTGACTAAATTTTGTACCGTTGCGCCTAATATGTTTGGCCCCTCACTATGCAACTTGCTTCATGTCACCCTTTTGGATTTTTGGAAACTTTGTGGACCCCTGATTTACCGTGATATTATATTATTTTCGACGATGCGTAAACTAAATATTTGATATAGCGTCTTAAATTGTACGACTCAGTAGACTGGTAATCTAAAGGCTTCGCTTGGTGGTGTTGTGTTCAAATAGTATAATTTAATTAATAAAATTCTCTTATTGAAAAACACACCGGGCCTGGGAGTTGAATACCTTTCTTAGGCAGAGGTTCTTGTAGAAAATGACCACCAAACACTGCAGTCGACGTGCTTTCTATTTCTACTTAGTGGCAGACTTGCTCGCCGTCTTTATTCCCATCATTTTGAGACGAGGGTTTATTTTAATGTTGCTTCGAAAATGTTAGTTCTCAAACAACGCCAAGACACATGCATGCGATATTCACACGTTGAATGACATTCATATGGGTTCCGGGCTCGAATCTCTTCTAATACAGTTAGTCTATTTTGTAAAATGTTTCCTCTGAACAGGTACATACACAACTAAAAACAAACATTCCCGTATTTAGATATAACTACTAATTCTTAGAAGACCATCGGTTACAAGAGGCGACAACAAACTCCTCTGCACTCAGTTTAAGTAATCTAATATTTTGTTGTGTGCAGGATGAATACCGAGCTACGAGTTACGAGCTCTCGGCTGATGGTCTTTATCTTCTCATTGGTTACGACCTCCAGGCGGTATGTATTATGATGATGCAAATTTTGATGAAAGGAGTGTGACATTTGTCTTCGCAATATGTGATTCTAATCGGGCGCCTTCTCGTGTGTTGGTAGGGTTTCCGACATTCAACTGTGTCCAGGTTCGTCACCTACGACCTCATTAACAGGTACGTATAGCCGCTGCATAGCGTCAGCGAGTGACGTTAATCATACAGGCAATAGGCTAAGGACATACCATGATCGCATTCTATTGTAAATGACGGCAGGCGTCTACTTATTACACAGATGTGTCGAGGAAGTTCCAAGCCGTCGTTCGTTGGAATTATTGAGAATATTGTAATATGGTACATAACTTCCAAGCCAAAATAAGTAATTACTTTGACACTTGAACTTGGTAAAACGAAACAAACAAGATTCAATGGTACCTGATTAAACACGGTGTTGTCGGGAGAGCGGAAGATTAAGTTCGGAGTGGGAATTCAGCGTGGCTGATAGGCCAAGAGAATGTAACCACTTACAGTCACTGTGGAAGTTTCAAGTCTTATATAAGTTAGGCTTATTTCAGTGTTGCCTCTCGTGTAAATCTTCTATATTCAGTTTCAACAAAACGTAAAGTATTTATGAGATGCATGCGACTACGTTACTTGCCGGATGGTCCGGGGTTCGAATCCCGGTAGGGGCAAGAGCTTTATCTCTTCTCCAAAACCTCCAGACCGGCTCTGGTGCCCATCCAGCCCCATATTGAATGGGTACCGGGGTTCTTTCCCAGGGGTAAAGCGGCCGGTGCGTGAAGTTAACACTCACCCCCATATAATGCCGAAGTTAAAAATGAGTGGAGCTATACTTCTACTCCTCCTGTATGCCTTGATGGCGTGGACAGGGAAAACTTTATTAAAAAGTCGGTGTATGATTTCTGTTGATTTATTTGTTATTTGGCGGCGTTTTCAAAAGCTCAGTCTTATATAGCGTCGAATGATAGGATGGCAGTGAACTGTGAAACGTAACGGATGTGGCCTAGTTGGAGGCACTAAGCGGCATTTTCCTGCAGGAACTGGGAGACACTAAAATGCCCTTAGGTGCTGCGGCTGATATTCGAACCCTGACATGTCCAAAGTACAAGACTGGAGCGTTACCGACTGAGCCACCTTGCTCGGTAATTTATATGTATATGTAAACTGGACTTCATTGTGGATCAGTGTGGTTGATAGTGGAAATTGCGTTACAAATATTTAGAAGTTTGTCGTATCAAATTTCAGCAAAGTCTATGAAACGGTTTATGGGGTACACGGAAGAGATCATTATAAATTTATGTAAACTATACTTTATTATGAATTAATGTGCCTCGAAATCTGAATTATCCAACGACATTTTTGAAAGCCTCTTGTATCGAATTTGAGCAAAATTTTGCCAAATGATTTATGGAATACACTAAAAAGTTCGTTAGCTTCATGTAAATGTGGTTTGATTGTGGATCAGTGTGGATACAAATCGGAACGGCACAACAACTTTTCTTGAAAGTCTTCCATATCAGATCCCGATAAAATCTGTGGAAAGGTTTATGGGAGTTATGTAGAAGATCGTGCATAGTCTTATGTAAATTGGGCTTTATTATGAATGAATGTGGCGGAAAATCGAAACTTCCTGACAACTTTTTGTAGTTGTCGTCTTTGAAAAATATGTTTAATATTTTAGATGCCGATATAAAGTGACAGACGGACAGACGGCGATACACAACGTTTACGTACAGAACGCCTAACAACCTATGAACCACGGAAAGACCATTTTTTGAAGAAAAAAAAATTGCACACTCTAAGTTATGAAATTAATTTACTAATTCCAAGTATTTCAAGGAACATCAGGGGGGTTGAAACAAATTTCAGGTGCAGCATACACGTATAGCTATGTTGTGTACTAATTGTCTTTTCCTACAAACATTTCAAATAAATTGTATGAAGTTTAGATTGGGTGTGATGTAAAGTAGGGACTATACAACAGGATGCTTCAAAAGAAACTCTGCAGTGACACTAAAAATTCTTTATTATTACATAAAACTTAAAATAATCCCAAAACACATATAAATTACATTACAATATATATTGAAAAGTTGTCCTCTTACTTCGAAACATTTTTCAACGTTTTATTTAACCAAGAACCTTTTTAGCCGCTCGTCTGTGATAGCTGCCATGGCTGTTGATAATTCCAGTGCGTAGTTTCTGTTGAAACACCAGTTAGATCGAAATTAACAGAAAATAAATTCGTCGAATAACTTTTAGTGTCGACCCAATTCAAAACCCGTCGAATAATTTTAGATATTAAGCATTTGGATGGACAAAAGTTGCCAATTTATATATATGTATATATATGTGCGCTCTGTGCAGGTAAAATCTATTAACCAGGCCAGTACAATAAACACAATGTGTCTACCTGTGTATGTGTTTGCAGACTTTACTCTCCTGTGGCTGGGGCGCCCTGCTGCAGTTGGTACGCCTTGCTCCGGTTGGCAACGCGCTTGTGTTTGTGCTGGATAACGACATTTATTACCGTTCGTCGAGCTCCTCGGCGCTAATGAACAACGCATCACATTTAATGGCGTCCCTGGCATCTTTTATAATGGTGTGCCGGATTGGGTGTACGAAGGTAAGAACCATTTAAAGCCCAGTGGTTACTGTATGTGCACTAGGTTTAGCATTCGAGAATTATACGTTCTGCTTATACAGTTCATTGATGTCTTTTGTATGGATCTCTGAACGAACAGCAGTTATTTCCTTATACATCACGAACTGATTGGTTTTATGATTGAGACCGAGTGTGTTTACTGCGCGGTACGTATTGAATCTTGAAATGTAATTTGTGTTAAATTTCATCTTTAAAATGATAAGTAGGTCTGTCCTACTTCGTAGCTGGATGATACGGGTTTGATTTCCGGCCATGACAATCACTACTGACTACTGACTGAGACCTCTCATGGCCTTCCTCCAGGCAAATGCAGGGAGAAGTATCTTGAAAGATGATACCACAGCTTCCTTCAAAAGTACTGCGTATTCACCATTTACAGTCGTCCTCACATCGGATACTGTAGTGTCTAACTTACGCAGTTGAGACGACATCATTAAACAATAAAGCCGTTAACCATGTCTGCTATGTGGTAATTACTAGTCCATTCCTGTATCGAATGAGTTCCATGTTCAAATGTATGTTCAACAAGACAGGCAATGTACGTATAACGTAACATTGGGGTGCGTTTGCGTAACCAATTTTGCCATGAAAAAGCGATAAGTATTACATGTTCTGAATGTGTGTTTGTAGCCTTAGTTATACAGCATGCAAAGCGCATGCGCCGTGTTATATTGTCATCTGTGGCCTGTCTGGCTGTGCAGCATTTTTCCACGTTATCTCATAAACGACACGATTTTCGGAAAAAGATTACTGAACATAAAATGTTCTTATATTGTATATTATATATCATATATTATATAGTTAGTAATAAAATGTGTGTTTTGATTTTCTCTACAAATGTTTTCTGAAACATTTCTGATTCTGAGAAGAATTGGGCGAGATATTATCATAAATGTACATAGGTTTTCATGTAAAGTAGCCGTTATTATTGTCGATTTTAATATTTGAATGTTCAAATATCAAATTTCATGAAAATCTGTCCACTGTGAGCCAACGTGTTCCATGCGGACGGACGGGACGGACATGACCAAGCTAATAGTCGCTTTTCGCAATTTTGCGAACGCGCCTAAAAACCGGTTGCTTCTACTGAGGATTCTTGTATTTCATATCAGTTCCGCAACAAAAGTGCTTGAATTTTAATTCATGTTGTTCCATTATCGTTTCTATCGTCTTTTGCAGCTCATTTATACTCACTTTGCCATTCGGCTTGCAGCACGGAAGCCGCGGGTAACTAACATCTGTTCTGCCCTGAACACAATGCGCATGTCAGAAGTGTTGTGTCTCTAGATAAGGTTCTGGGACTAAGCACAGTGCACGTGTCTGTTCTAGACAAGACCTTGAGACTCTGCACATTGCGTCTTTAACGAGGGTTGTGTCTCTTTCAGAGGAGGTCCTGGGTTCGGGCTCAGCGCTGTGGATCTCTCCGGACGGCACATGGTTGGCTTTCGCTACATTCAATGACACGAATGTAAAAACGGCCTCGTATTTCCATTACGGACAGCCGGGTAGCCTCGAGTCACAGTATTCTGACACCGTCAATATACGTTACCCCAAGGTGAGCGATATCAACCAAATTTTGCTATCGGAAAAATATGAAACACCTAACCAAATCATAATTCTCTTAGTCCCTCCAGCAAGTGTCATAACGTCAATATTATCATATTCAGATCCGCGGCCATGAAGAAAGTATCGCAATAAACTATACGACATGATACAAATCTCCACCGTCACTCTAAATTTTCGGTGGCTTTTTGACAAGAAGATACGTCATCGTTACACACACTAATAAAAAGTACGGTGGGTAATGATTATTCTTCTGTTTTCAACTGAAATTAGTTGAGTAATGTTTCGTAAAAAGAACTCAAAAAATGAAATAAAATCATAGTTCGCAAACCAAACCAGTCACATTTTCACACCCAGCCAACGACTGATGTTTCATGGCGCTAGGTTGCAGTGTGTTTGACTAGACTTTCCTTTGATTTTACATTATCATCAACGTTACCAAGCACATTTAATGTTTTAATATATGCGTTTTATTATTCTGGGTATCAATAAGTTTATTTCAGGACTAAAAGGAGTCCGTTGGGAGGGAAAAATGGGGGGAGGGAGGGAGAGAAACAAACAAGAAAAGAAAAAAAGGAAAAGTAACGGCAACCACTGGACTGGCAGTCCTGGCTCCATGGCTGTACATTGGAGCGCCTGGCATATGCGGCAACATCTCCGACACACCATTTGTACGGGTCAGTCTAGACAGACCGTGAAGGCGTTTCGTTCTTGCTGTCTGTACACAATTTTTAGTTACTAAGCAGCCTGGCTCTTGTGTTGCAGCCTGGTACGACAAACCCTCAGGTCTCACTGCATCTGGTGGACCTGACGGACCTCTCCTCAGGCATCATTAACATTCCGGCGCCTGTTGACGTCGTCTCGAAGTAAGTATCGCTGTCTCCTCTTTGTCCTTATGTCTGTCTTTTATTGAATTCCTTTAAAAGATTAAAGTCTTCCGGGATATTACACCATGTCGTAACATCCAAGTGGTGATGCTGTGCACCGGGTGGGGCCACCTCCACTTCCATTGGCTCACCACCCCATCGTCCTTACCTACAGGCAACCATGTTCCAGCACAGCTACTTGTCCACGGTTTCCTCTACAAACTAACCATTTTCAAATTCCCCACTCATATGGTGAAAACTATGAGTATTTATTCCTATCTCCATTTAGGGAAGTTTCAAAAGACCTTCGACTGAGCCATATCGACTCGTCGTATCTTGCTAGCTGGATGGGCTCAGGATGACTCTATCCGACGTCCCCTTTAGCTTGTACGTGAAAGACATGCCAAAATCTTCTTGCCAAATGGAGTTGCCTCTATACTCGGATGACATGGCCTTCATAGTAACGTCCCGCCAGCCGACGCTGCTCGTCAGCTACCAACAGACTTACCCCAACAGCCTTGAGAGCACTGTGTACGGGACTGGAGGATCGCCATCACTGTCTCGAAGACTGTGAGACGCATCCAAAAGCCCCGACCAGTAAAGTTCTTTGGGGAGCCAATCCAGTGGGTCGATACAGCTTGGTATCTGGGGATGACCTTGATTAACAGCTGAGCCAGTCAAATCACATGAATCATGTCGGCTGTTAGCTGTTTGGTTGGTTGGGGCAGCAAGGCTACTCTTCTGGGACTGTTGACCTTTGCTGCGAAGGAAAAACTATCTTTCGAAATGTCGGTAACTATTTACCAGGCAACAGGACGTTGACATCTTCAGCCACGTCACTGTGAGGATCTCAGATCTTACGTCTTCTTTTTGCTTCTTGCGATGCTTTTCTGTATCCTTTCTTTTCATTCATTTTTTGGTCCGTTTGCCTACTTTCTCCATCCTTTCTTTATGCTGCGACATCTTTTATCCTTCATATCTTTTTTTCTCTTTCTCCTCTTCTCTGTTTATTTATTCCCTCCTCTCCTTCTTTACATTCTTCATTCTCTCATACAAACAAGAAACTCACCGAAATTTGAGGAACCTTCCCAGAATTCTCGAAATCTGATTCAGCAGCTCAGCCCTGTTCTTTCAGCGACCACATCCTTTACGCCGTTGACTGGGTAAACGACTACGAGTACTACGTTATTTGGACCAACCGAGTACAGAACCTGGGACTGCTGCAGATATGCCCCGCGGGGACTGGTGCCTGTCAGACAGTAAGTAACACATATGTTTGCGCATATATATATGTACATACGCTCGTGTGGCCTCTCCTGTCACTTTTGCCTCTGTATCGCCCATTCGTTCATTGAAACTTATGGGCTATATGTATATCGTCGGGTATCAAGGGGATTTAATATTTAATGTTGAGGTCAGCTGCTTATTATTTTATAAACGTATTGTCAGTTCATTTTGCGGAGAACCACGAAGAAATTGGGTAGGGAGAACCGATACCTAGCCCAGACGGGAGCTTTGTGTTTCTCAGATACAATTCTAGTGTTACATACACAGCAGCGTTTTCTATTTATTCACGTATCATTTACACTCGATAGCTTCTTCAACTGTACGGCTACAACAGTCCGTAACAAGGATGATATAATGCACAATTTACCCTAATTTCATTTCCCATCCGTAAACCGGTATTTATTAAGTTCCCTTCCGTATTTAGTGGTCATTATCCGAAAAACGTGCACAACTATGGCGCCATTCAATTACAGCCTTTGTCCGAAATATTTATGAGCTTTTTTTTCAAGTAATTTTCGTATTTAACTCTCTGACATGCATGTACTCGCCTGCTATGGAATCCGAAGTTGCATCACAGTAATTCACAGGAGACTGTCACTAGGCCCTACACCGAGCCAGTTGAATTCACTCCATCCCCACATAGGTTTAAACTCTTTTCCGCAAGGTCAATTTTATGAATTTATGTATGCCAAGCAGTCTCTTGCCTCTGAGTTCTCTGGTCCAAACTGTGAAGACGTTTCATTCTCGTGTTTTAGTTGCCCAAATATTAGGGGAAGAATATAAATTATGAATCTTCTTAGTGTGTGGGCCTTGTTCGTAGCTCCAATATTTTCTTCAGCACTTTGTTCCTAGATACCCTCTCTGTGTGTGATTCTGGGGGCAATGAACAGTCATAATTTGTTCTTTTGGCGTATGGCATCATATTGTAGTCTGGTAGCTGGATGTCAAAGTTTCGGGGAAGAAATGCCTGCATTTCAACCCCGAAGATGGAGGTAGTATGTCCCTCCCTAACGTTGGTATCGTCGGCCAGAAAAAAAACAGTAAGCCCCCAATATGTGGTACTCAGACGAACCGACATGTCATGTGCGTGTTGATAGGCTGCCGTGTTAAGAGGAAAGGGATGTCAGTGTATGTAATCTTATGGGGGGGGGGGGGGGGACAGCCAGCCGATTACCGTAAGCACTTACACCACTAATCGGCCCATCTTGCTGCCCATGTACGTGTTAAGCCACGTGAAGCGCCAGGTAATAACAGAGCCAAACCCATCTTGCTAGAGACCATCGTAATATCTGTATCAGGGGTTCTCAAACTTTTTCGCTGGAATACAATTAAGTGAACTTTAACAATTTCGATACATCACCAATATTTATTGTATTTAAGTAAAACAGCGGGGATGAGTTATACAATGTTGCCAGCAATGTTTTGTTTCTTTTTTAAAATAGCTATCCTTGTTCATATTTCGATTTTTTTTATTAAGGCCGCATACTGGTAAACAAGGCCTGGCGTGTCACAGTTTGAGAAACCGTGGACTGTAGGACCGATCCGTGCATATCGTAAGATCGCCAGAGACTTAGAGACGCGTGACCTTGTTCCACCCGGACAAGACAATTCCAGACATGCTGCGATGTTGCCTGTGATGACCGTAACGGCCCGGCCGGCAGAGCAGCCCGACTCTGTAATTATACGATGTGCTCAGCTACATAGGCCCTCCTTCTGCAAGCACATTCCTCTTAGCAGGATAGAATCTGAAAACTTTCTGCGTGGATTATGGTGGCATAAACACCAAGTGAAAAATATAACCCCTTCCCTGGTCTCACCCCACACATAGCTGCACCAGACCATCCAGCTATTTTGAACTGTGAATCAGACTAACCGTTTACATTTAAGGGTCGCAGGCTAAGTATATGTGCAGTAATTGCGCAATTGGAGTAGCATCAGAGGTTGTCTTTGGTGTAATTGTGTTCCTATCTAGGAGAGAGACACCGGCTTAGTTAATCTGCTTAATGTCAGGGCGTGGCCCACACTTGAAATCCTAACCAGGCCGCATATCCACACTCATGAGTGTATAGGCCAATGTTCTGGCCTCTCACCCTCTACTAGTGAATGAATGGGAGAAATACCCAGCAGGACCCCTGGGCTACCGTAGGGGTCCTCTTCATAGTTCCACGGATGCTGTTTCACTACGCTCAGTCCTAGTGTAGTGAGACAAACTCTCGGACGCCATAAAATTCTCGAACGCAAGATGTAAAGCAAATCTTCAAAAAATCTATTTAATGATGCACGATACATATCTCACGAATTTTCAATATTCTTTACGAAATATGGTGCGTGTTTAATTAAATACTATTCTAGTAATGTGTGGTTCTGTGGGATATAATACTGTGCTTGATTAGCTTTTTCAACAGCAGAAATTAAGACTAACGCACAAAGATATTTCTAATGTCGATTAACCCTGTCTGTGGTAGACTTATGTCTGCAATAAATTAACCCGAAGACTAATGAAGGATGCAGTATCGCGAAGAACACATTTAGAAAGTAGGCTAAGTGTATTCCATCGACCAGCGAACGGTAAGGTAGCACGAACTTCCCGCTCTGAAACCCAAACTTTCATTATAGCTACTGTCCCTCCAGAAAAGAAGGCAACATTGATCAATGCATGTCTTCAGGTACACCAACTGTCCGAAACGGCCGGATGGCTGGACGTCGTGCCTCCAATGGCCGATGCCACGGGCGCACGACTAGTCACAGTGCTGCCCCAGGATCAAGGCCAGGGATTCGGTAATTACGCTCAGGTTACGTTGCTTTCCCCGAGTCCATCAATACGAGATTTGGCGACGGAGACGCCCCTAACCTTTGGAAGGTCCGTGGTGACGTACATCTATGGATGGGACAAGATCAACGACATTATGTGAGTTTCTGCGAACGAATAAACGAGAAACAAAGTTTCTAAACTTACAGTAAATCGAGGATATCAGTTCTGTTTAATTTGTACTAAACGAAATGGGATTTGCGATGAGTACTGCATTCAGCTGGATCAGATACGATATAACGGAGGGTTCTTTTGGACACAGTGACGAACTATTGGGTGTGTAAAACCAAGGAGTAGGTTAGCTGGAAAATTATCAATTACCCATTTACTGCGAAGTTAGTTTACTCAGTCTGTTAGGTGTCTTGTTAGTTAGTTAGGCACTATACAGTGAACTAGCCACATTTCCTAATCCAGGAGTTTGTTCTTCCGTTAGCCATGCTGGAACACATTTAAAATTTCCTATATCAGTAATCAGCCTTTCTGATCAATTAATGTCAATAATACTCTTTCCTTTGTTACTAACGAATTATTTCTTGAAAAGCTGACAGTCGCGCAGTTAGTCAAGAAATTGCCAAATTTGATCTAACTCGAAGGTTTATTAACGTGTTCATATCTCATCTCTTCTTTTCCTTTCAGTTACATAAAAAAGTGCTTAGTTTTCTAGTCAGCCAGCTTTCGAACCAGTTTGTCTAAGGTAGACACATTTGTCCAAACAAGAAAAGCAAACTTTTTTTGTCAGTCATTACCTACGTACATTGTAATATTTTTTGGTAGTACATAGAGTAATGAAATAGTGAAAGTGGACTCAAAAACAAATATGGGTCAGAAATTCATGATTCTAGGGCCTATTTCCCATGTCCACATTTAGTTCCAGTTATAAGGAGTTTCTAAAACTGTCTTGCTGCACAATATACCTAAGGACGATTATAGTGACGATATGACAGTTTCTACCCCTGCAGACACTTTGTTGTTTCCTTGTTGTGTTGGGACATCTACGTGTACTTAATTTCTGCCACTTACGTTTTTTCTTGTCCTGTTTTCACTTTCTGTTTTTATGTACAGCTATTACCAATCGACTCCCGAAAATGAGCCATCACAGCGCCATGTGTATGCAGTGGCAGCAGATGGAAGTACCGCCCCCTATTGCCTATCGTGTGGTGTAATTACTCCAGAAGGACGTGCCTGCCTGTACGCCTCTGCTTCGTTTAGCACCGACCTGAGCTATTTGGCGCTGACCTGCTCTGGCCCGGATCCACCTCACGTGTCCTTGTACACGACCGGTAGCGATTCCCCGCTTGTAGTGTGGGAAATTAATGAGAGTCTGAGGCAGAAAATTGAAGGTCGAGACCTACCGGAGATATTGAACACTGAAGTGGACGTACCTGAGGGACTCCAGGCAAAGGCACGCCTCTGGTTGCCACCTGGAGCAGACACCAGCGGTGCGACCAAGTACCCCATGTTAGTTTACGTGTAAGTACAGTCACAGTCTCACAGTTAAACAGCGAAATTAAAGCCAGCAACATGAATCGTCTTGCTACTGATATTTTGATGTAATTACCTTGAGCATTGTGTTCAACGGATGCAGCTTCCACTGGGCTGCTCCATGAAGCAGAACAAACACTGCGTTCCATATTGCCCACCCATTTTATAATGCTCCATAAGTCAGACACCCAGTTGCAGTACCTCCACTGCGACCTCACTCATTACGTGACTTATCTTCCAGGTACGGAGGCCCGGATTCTGTGCAGATATCTGACGCCTTTACGCTGGGCTGGGGTGCCTACCTAACCACAAACCGCAGCATCATATATGGTCTTATCGACGGCAGGGGCTCTGGCTTGAAGGGTGACAAAATGAAGTTTAGTGTCTACCGGCGTCTGGGGACAGTGGAGATATACGACCAGATCGCAGTTACTGCGTGAGTGCACCTGACACAAACAGACTCCAAAGTAGCTGAGCTAGTTAACAAATTACCAACCTTTTGTGAAACCGGAAAATTCATGATCGTGTTCACAAGAGCCCTAGGCTGAATCCATCTTGTGTCACTTGAATGAAGCCCACATCCATATGCTCTGCTTGCTTCCAAGTGCTGCCTTCTTTTGAAGTTTTCAGAAAATTTGTATTGCAGTATTCATCTGTACTGTTCGTGCCCCTTGTCCACTGCCCATATCATACGTCTTGATATTTGTACCCTAGTTATAGTCAGTTAAGAGTACAAATTATGAAGCTCCTTATTATGGAAGAATTTGCTAGGGCTTACTTTTCATATGGCATTGGCATGAATAATTCAATTTATGGACCTTTTGAGAAGACTGTTTGGTAGTTTTAGGTCCAGTTAGGAAGTAACAGCTTGTTTACGTCGAAACTTGTGTAATGTTGGAGAGGAATAGTCGGGGTCTGTAACATCGTCCCAATAACAAGCGATTGTGCAGACGTTTTACCCTGAGGCTGGTTCAGTAAGACTGTGTCTTAGTCATTTAGCTGCTTAGTTGGTTGTATAGGCTTATACCGGGCCCTTCGTTTATGTGACCCATATCGCTTGTCACTTCATGTCGGCTATAGCATCACGTGGAGTTCGGCTGCTTCAGCGAACCGGCTACCGCCCGCGCTATCAACAGTCATCAGACGCGTGGTGCAGAAATAGACCCCACATCACACTCTTTCTGTTTAGCTATGAAGCTTCGTTTTCTGCTCAGTTGATACGTGAATTCACAGACTAACAGCTGTTGGTCTGCAGAAAATCCCGTGTTAATCCACGAACTGCCATTACACGACGTTAAAGTTGACGTGTGGTGTGCTATGAGTGTAACTAGGATTGTTGGGGGTCCCTTTTTATTTCCTGAGACCATAAATTTACACTAATATGTTACACACATTCTGACACCATTTTCTGAACACTCAGACAACTCCATGCATTGTTTGATTGTCCTTTTGGTGACAGAAAAATGACCTCCTCGTTCTCCAGTACTGAAATAGCGCAACTTCTATTTGTGGGGTGTGTCAGAGGATAAATTGTACAGCAATAATCCTCTCACTGAAGGCGACCTGAAAGGATGACTTTCAGGGTGTAGGGTCTTCAATTTCACCTGCAGAACTGTGACTTGCAATGAACAACATGTATGCTTGTCTGCAAGCCGAAGGAAACCGTTTTCAGCACCTTGAGCATTAACTGCAGTACATTTCACTAAAACTTCCCAGCACCTTTAAATATGTCTAGTAAAATTCTAATGTTAACTACAATAAACTGAAATAAAATGCGTCGATCGTGACTTACTGCAGATTGGAATAGCGGCGATTGATGTGCCGCCTGTCGCCATGCAAAACAGTCAGTGAAGTCACCAATGATATGGGCCAGATAAACTAAGGACCCTGTAGTTCATTATGATTATTTGTATAAGACTTGACGATTCTACAGGCCACACAATCACAAAACTTTCTCAGGCTACCAACTGCGTTGTTACTACCAGTTACAAACAACTGTGTCTCACAATAGCTCATTGTTCTTCCAAACACCGCACCGTCACTTGATACCAATCTTCTTCATTACAGTGCGCTGCTAGATAAGTTTCCGTTTATCGACAGCACCCGTACCGCCATCTGGGGCTGGAGCTACGGTGGCTATGCTACAGCTATGACGCTGGCACGCGACACGGCAAGGATCTTCAAGTGCGGTGCCTCAGTAGCGCCGGTTACCAGCTGGATCTACTACGGTACATAAATAGTTGTCAACCTGTGGTGCGTGTTCCTAAAAATTACACAAAACTGTGGGCCACATATTGTGCAAATAGGTGTAAGCACCTCAGTCTTCATGAAGCTCAAACGGTGAGATAAATGCCAGTGTCATGACAATTATACCGAGGTCCACTAGGTTATGGGCCGGGCAACAGAGGAATTCTGTTTTGATTCCGGTGGGAGTAAGAGATTTTCTTTTCTCCAGAATGTTCATACCACCAGTTGGGCCCTCTCCCAGCATCCTATTCAGTGCGTACCGGGGATAAAGCGGCCGGAGTGTGAAGTTGACCAATGGCGTAGCTAGGTTATTTGCCGCCCGGGGCCGCTCCTAACAGAAATTACGAACCTTAAAAAATTACCTTTATTTATTGAATTTCATTTTATTCATTTCAATAATTTAATTTTTTTGAGTGCAAACATCACATTTTTGCATTTCCAATATTCACTTTGCCGCCCCTTGGCCTCTGCTGCCTAGGGCGGCCGCACCACTCATCCCCCCCACCCCAGCTACACCCCTGAATTTGACCACTCACCCCAATGTAGAGCTGAGGTTAAGAATGATTGGAGGCATACTTCTACCCTCACATACGCCTTCATGGCATAGACAGGAACAACTTTACCTTTTACACTTAGAAGAAGGACAAATGAGTGAAGCTTCAGAACAGTCAAACAAAATATTACTCTGAGAAATTGGGGAGCACTGGATAGCAAATTAATTTCAAAATGTTTTGTCTTAAAAGGGAAGGCTTGGGCATGGTAATGTTTTAGTTAGAAGTAGCATACATTATATTGTTTCAGACTCCATCTACACCGAGCGATACATGGGACTGCCCACGCCAGAAGACAATCTAGGAGGTTACAATGATAGTGATGTCACGAGGCTGGTAGAAGGGTTCAGGGGAAAGCAGTTCTACTTGCTGCATGGTAATGCTGATGACAATGTACACTACCTGCAGGCCATGGTACTCAGCAGGGCGCTGGAACTCTCCAACGTACTCTTCAGGCAACAGGTGTGTGTCTGGTAACTTGATAAGCATGGACCTACCTACATATAGATCTGCACATAATGTGACATGATTCATAAATATGCGTTCAAAATCCTTTGGCAAATTGTATGCTTATACACACTGCAAAAATTATCAGGAAAATGCAACCAAAGGGGTATGCAATATTCCACTCATTTACTGTTGATCCAAAATGTTTAGGGCCTAAATGGCCATCAATACATTCAGAAGATTTCAAGACCATAAATGTTAAAATTTAAAACAACATTGTCTAAAAGGTAAGGTATATAAAAGCATACATTGATTACAAAAACATTAGTCAGTTTTCATAAATGATAGCAGATTATATCTCTCAGAGTCACTGTACAACTCAACCCAACCCAACCTAACCAAACCCAATGCAATGCAACCCAACCCAACCTAACCCAACCCAATCTGTGTGTGTGTGTGTGTGTGTGTGTTCCACATCAAGTAACTTGTGGTGGATGCTAGTAGGATTTCTCTTACAAGAAATAATGCAGTAGTAACTTCCACTCAGCTTATTTATTATTACTTCAGCAAATATACAGGATCTCGAGCGAGATCGTTGGTAATGAGTTTGCCGCATGTACAAGTGCGCTTGTATGGTGGTGCCTTGAAGTGGGAGCAGAGAGAGAAGCTCGCTGACCAGTGCGCTGCCTGGCTGCTGCTGTAAACGAGGGCGGAGAGAGATAGAGCCGCCCGTGTGGTGCAGGTTAATGTGTTGGTCGACAGCAGGCTTGATGTACCTACAGCTCTACTCCATTGGATGTCCGAAAGACTAGCTTGCTCCTTTGCTGCTGCCTGGATGTCGACTGATCGTTGAATCAATTCGTTGCCGACCGACCAAAGTGCTAATTAAGGGCGGAGACTTGTGCGGAGCGCAAGTCGACGTCCCTTGGTCTGTTTAGCCATTCCTGCGTTTTATCGCATCGCTGGGCTCAATAACAGGCCTTTATTCTATAACTGAGGATTTGAATATCGCAGCGAGGAGAGAGACAGCACTCTGTGGAAGGTGCTGCAGGGCGAAAGGTAAGCCGCCCGGATTTTCACCGGTCCCTTGCCAACATTACATGTATGGCAGTTGCCTCACACTGGGTCAGGCCGGGGGACGGGGGTATAGCGTAGTGGTCTATACCCCGGCGGACCAGCAATTGCTGTTCCGCCGCCCTCTGTAGGCCGGTCTGTACGGTGGCAAACAGTTTGCGAGCCGAAAGACTTGCCCTGATTCTGAGATGGGTTTCAGTCAGGAGGCATATGTCAACCCCGTTTTACCAAGGAAGTGATCCAGCTCCATCTTTCTGCCGCGCACGCCATCCGCGTTCCAGCAGGCCAGCCGTAGTGCCTTCGCACTGTGTGCCTTAGGGTGTGCTGCCATACTCGGCTACAAACAGGATAACAATTTTCAGGACAGCCCGCGAGCGTGCTGCACCTGAAGGGAGGGTGGATACCGCTGTGAGGAGCCGCCGCGTCAGCTCCACTCACGCGTTTACGGGTAGGTTGTCGAGCAGTTCAGAGATCTCCTCGAATGGGGACTGGTTCGGAGGTGGAATGGAAGCAGGATTAGGCTTCTTAGGTGGAGGCGATGATTTACCAGTCACTCCCCGTAGGGATGCGGTTTACCACAAGCAACACACCAGGGTGTGTATCCGCAGTTACGGTGAGTGTGGCCGAAGAGTTGGCAGCGCTTACATTGAAGCGGGGCCTTGGGGGCCACGTACGTCTCTACAGACTCTTAAGCCGCAGAGTTCAGAGAGGGATCGCACCTTCTGCACCTCTGGGCCTCTAGCCACCGACAGCACAAAATGTGGAGTGGGGGGTCGATCGTGTGTGGCGTCCTGATCGCGGCGCCCAGAGCGGAGCTGCATGACGCCCTGGACACGGATTCCCAGGGTCTCAAGCTCCTCCCGGACGACGCTCTCAGGCATCTGTCTGCCGAGGTTTTTCACCAGCAGACGTACACAACGATCCTCTGGGAGAGAGAAAGTGTGAAAGGTCACACCCTTGCTCCCGTCAAGGGATCGGTGGGCACTGACTGTCGCTCTGAAACCGTCGGCAGTCCCCGGCACGATCATTAATTTCTCACCCTTCATCTGGGCGGCCAGACTACTGGGACATAAGGTCCTTTACCACGCGAGAAAGATGCGCTTGTCGGTGACTCCTGTTACGAAGACAGGAGTCTTGTTGGGCCGTTTCCCTGCGGGAACGGCCCCAGCCTCAGTGGTGCCAGCTGGCATGCTGCCCAGAGGCCCGGACATGTCGACAGACATGCGCCTGTTGGCTGCCTCGGAGGAGGCAGCAGGTTCGGAAGAGTCCGAACCAGTGGCTATGGGCTTCGACTTCCCACTCGGCTGATGGGGGTTGGTACTCCCGGCTACTACTGCAGCGTACGCTGGCTTACCTGCCGTGTCTCCTTCCTGCCGGCTGCTCGATGGTGTAGGGCGCTGGGCGTCTAGCGGCCGGGGTGGTCAGGCCGTCCGAGCCAGAAGACTCAGCCTTCCTTTTCCCGGTGATGGGCTGCGGTCACTTCCTGGGAGACGATGGTGGCACGCTCCTGGCCCCGGTGATGGTTACATGACGCTTGGAAAGCGCCACGCAAGACGTCTTGGCCTTACTGCACGCAGCGGCCTTCGCCGTCTTCTTGGCTGCAAGGGATTTCCTCAGCTCTTGCAAGAGGGCTGGTTACCTGCACCGATGATATAGCCCTCAGAAGGGCTAGTTCCTCCTTCTTCAGCATTTAGCTTGCAGCAGGGGACACCTTACTCCTTAGCAAAGCTGCTCCGCTTCCCAGAGAAGTAGAGACCGCACGTTGGCGAGCTCTGTTTCCTCACTCGCTTCTTCTTGCAGTGACTATCGCTTCCTCGCTAGGTTCGGTCTCTTGGAACGTCTTTACTCGTCTGCAGCTCAGACCCGAATCCCGCCTCAATCACGACCAATCATCAATTCGTTATTGGAACTGGGCTCCTTTAATATCCAGGCCCTGAAGGCCTGGTGTGCTGTGATTGGCTGCTAGACGTATGTGGGCTCTGCCCAGTGCTCTCCTTCATCTCCTTCCTCATTCAATTCTTCATTTCTTCGTAGGGGCCGCTTATCATGCTCCCCTCCTGGCTTTAGCGGAAAGCGGAGAACGGAAAGTTCACCTTTTAGCATGTTGTAGCCGTGCTGTTGTGGACAGCGTAGATACTGCTACAGGAAGTGGGAAGTGTACCGTGCTGTCTAGTGGGAAGCGGAGTGTTCCCTCAAACTTCTTCGTACACATTTTCGTGTTTTTCTCCTTGATTAACTATTTGTTGCCGTCCTTTCTGATTTATGCTGAATTATCGACTTTATACCAAATTTTTTGCCTGCATTTTTCTCTCACGTGTGAAAGATTGATTGATTGATTGCAGTTTCTTCTTGCTTAAGCTAAATTGTTTGCTCATGTTTCCAGTGTCTGTTGCGTATGCTAAACTGTTGTAATTCACCGACCCTTGCCTATGCTAGATTGTGTCCTGCATTTTGTTGCATATATCTGTTATATTACGGATGTTCCTTACATTATATATATATATATATATTATAGTAACTGAGGCAACGACATTGCATTGATGCAGTACCTTCTGTACTTTGTCCGTATCATCGGACCTTATCACTTGCTAATTAGTACTTTCTCATCATACGCCTCGTTGTATTCGTTTTGCCCCAATGTTTGTAACTGCTTATCTGTTATTCTTCCTGGAATTATGGAGCCCACCGTGTGACTCCTTGCAGACGCACAGTCACATGTGGAGGAGTAACGAGTACTCCTACGCACAGATCACACACAAAACTATCTGATAAAACCTCTGATGCCTGAAAGGGCGCATTCCCGATCCTGCCGTTGATCCAGACAGTCTGTATAAGTTGCTGCGAGGCCTTCCCGGCCTGTTTTCTGTAAATACGGCCTATTGTAATTAAAGTGCCTGGAACCTGGTACAACGAGTTTGTTTCAAGCATCCCTCACAACCTATACGAACCCTATTCCGGTGGAGTAACATCCACGATACGCCCCACCGGCCTTCTCCGAAATTTCGGGGATACAACAATTTGCTCCTATCTGTGCCTTATGCTGGACTGTTGCCTGCACTTCACCAATTTAAATCTTATGTTGGATCATTTGTATGTGCAGAGCTATCCAGACGAAAACCACAGCCTCCGCAGCGTGTTGCTGCATGTGTACGGCTCCATGGATCAGTTCTGGCGTCAATGCTTCGACCTGGACCAATTCTGATTCTACTAGTAACATCACCAGCACTCCTTACGACAAGAATTAGCAACAAGAACATATGTGCCCCGTCTGTTAATTCCTCATTCTGCAGTCACAATGATAAATCACACACCTGGCTGATGAATTAGTTTCAATCTGTAAGATTATACTTTGAGGTTGTACGCTTTGGAAACCTGAAACTCCTCATTTAGGTGTTCTGTGCATATCATGTTTGAAGCATAACAGATTCCACGTCCTAATATATTATTGCTCAAAACAAATTTCTCTCGAAATTACCTAAAACAATATTACACTGTGAGCCCTACTTTACATTAATGCTGAAAAGAAACTATTTCCCTTAAAGGAAATAGAAAAAAAAATGGTACATGATATGGAATATAGAGCTCATTAAATCCTACAACTATTATATGAAACATATCATTTTGAAGAAGAAGAAGCGGCAGCAGGTAGCGGGAACAGCTAGCGTTGGCGGCCTTCGGCAGCAGGTGGCGCAGCGGCAGCTAGCCTCAACTGCAGCGGCGGTTGCGTCTAGCGGCAACTCCGGCAGCGTTAGCAGCAGCGACATCTGTAATGACTGGCGCACAATGTTCCATTGTTCTTGTAGCTGTTTCTAAATCTTCTGTAAAAACAAATATAATTTATAACTTTGTTTTCATCAATCATAACTCTTCAGCATAGAACATACTGATGTAGTGTACATAAAGTACAGTTGCAATTTCAGTAACTTTACCTTAAGACCCAGTTGTCTAACACAAGTCAGAAAAAATTATTTCATGGCAGGAAAGGCTCAACACCCCGGGTAGGAAGCTGGGTGGGCCCCAGAGCCGGTGTGGATGATTTGGAGAAGAGAAAATTTCTTGATGCTAACTTCATACTCCATCCGTATTATCCTTCTTAATTTAATTACCCAGTTAATAAACAGTCAATAGAAAGATAAAAGTAAAGTTCACCCTACAACAGGCCATGAAGGCCTAGAGGGGAAGTAGAGGTATAGATCTACTCTTCCTTTAACCTCGGCGCTAGATGAGGGTGGGTCGTCAACGCCATGCCTCGGCCGCATTACCCCCGGGAATGACCCGGTACCCATTGTACAGGAGGCTGGGTAGGCCCCAGGGCCGGTCTGAACAGGTGCTGAAAATCTCGCCCCCACCGGGATTCAATCCCCGGACCGTCCAGCCCGTAGCAAGTCACTATACCGACTGAACTATCCCGGCCCATCAATAGAAAGATAAAGGGAAAAAAATGTCCCAGTGAACGACAGATGGATAAGAGGGACTAGGAGTATAAGCTCATCTTATTCTTAACCTCGGCACTAGATGAGTGTGAGTGATCAGCTTCACGTCCACGGCCGCTTTACCTTCTGGAGAATGCCCCCCCCCCCCCGGCATCCACTGAATAGGTGGCTGGGTGGGCTTCAGAGGCGGTCTGGACGTTTTGGGGGAAAGAAAATATTTTACTCCTGTCGTGATTCGCACCATGATTCCTCTGACATCCAGCCCGTAGCCTCTTCCCCCCCCCCCCCCCCCCAAAAAAAAAGACTTTCTCGTGAAGGAATTTCATCTTCCTTGCCACTACATCTGTCTACATATGATTGTGTTAGGGCTCGTTAAGAAGTGGTCTGTTACCAAGAAATGTCCGTCACGGAATTCGATGTCAGAACCTTCTAACTGCGAAGTATATTGAACGCAGGCGGAAGAACTCGCGTGACGCATGAGGCTTATCTCACTTCTGAGGCCCGGAATAGCGAGCATCAATTAACAATGCGGGCGGGTAATTTCTACCTTACAACAACTTATCTGGGTGATGGATGCGCGCCTTGAAACTGGCACAGTTTGTACAGGAACCCCCTTAAACACTCGAACTTCACGTTCACTTGACGTTACTGTTGTTACTAATTAGATAATGCTATTGCTATTGTGTCGACGCGGTCCGTAGTAGCTCTGACCTCTGTTCGCTTTGTCGGCGTGGGCTCAGCCAGCCATTATGGTGTTTTGCACGACATATGAGGGCGCAGTTCTGGCATCTGTTCCCTTGGTCGGCGTGGGCTCAGACAGCCACTGTGGTGGCGAGCACGACAGGTGAGGGCGCTGGTCTGGCCTCTGTTCGATAGGTCGGCATGGGCCCAGCCAGAAACTGTGGTGGCGGGCACGACAGATGAAGGCGCTGCTCTGGCCTCTGTTCTCTCGGTGGGCGTTGGCTCAGCCAGCGACTGTGGTGGCGGGAACGAAAAGTGAGGTCGTTGCTCTGGCCTCTGTTCGCTCGGTCGGCATGGGCTCAGCCAGCCACTGTGGTGGTGGGCACGACGGGTGAGGGCGCTGCTCTGGCCTCTGTTCGCTAGGTCGGCGTTGGCTCGGCCACCCACTGGTGGCGGGCACAATAGGTGATGGCGCTGGTCTGGCCTCTGTTCGATTGGTCGGCGTGGACCCAGCCAGCCATTGTGGTGGCGAGCACGAAATGTGAGGGCGCTTCTCTGGCATCTGCTCGCTCGGTCGGCGTGGGCTCAGTCAGCAACTGTGGTGGCGAGCACGACAGGTGAGGGCGCTGGTCTGGCCTCTGTTCGATAGGTCGGCGTTGGCTCGGCCACCCACTGTGGTGGCGGGCACAATAGGTGATGGCGCTGGTCTGGCCTCTGTTCGATTGGTCGGCGTGGACCCAGCCAGCCATTGTGGTGGCGAGCACGAAATGTGAGGGCGCTTCTCTGGCATCTGCTCGCTCGGTCGGCGTGGGCTCAGTCAGCAACTGTGGTGGCGAGCACGACAGGTGAGGGCGCTGGTCTGGCCTCTGTTCGCTCGGTCGGCTTGGGCTCAGCCAGCCACTGTGGTGGCGGGAACGACAGATGAGGGCGCTGCTCTGGCCTCTGTTCGCTTTATCAGTGTGGGCTCAGCCAGCCACTGTGGTGGCGGACACGACAGGTGAGGGCGCCACTCTGGCCTCAGCTCCATCGGTCGGGGTGGGCTCTGCCAGCCTCTGTTTTGGCGGGCACGACAGGTGAGGGCGCTGCTCTGGCCTCTGTTCCCTCTGTCGGCGTGGGCTCAGCTAGCCACTGTGGTGGCGGGCACGAAATTTGAGGGCGCTGTACTGGCCTCTCTTCTCTCGGCCGGCGTAGCCTCAGCCAGGCACTGGGTGGGCGGGGACGACAGGTGACGTCGCTGCTCTGGCCTCTGTTCGCTTGGTAGGCGTGGACCCAGCCAGCCATTGTGTTGACGGGCACGACATGTGAGGGCGCTTCTCTGGCCTGTTCGCTTGGTCGGCGTGGGCTCAGCCAGCCAGTGTTGAGGCGGGGACGACAGGTGAGGGCTCTCCTCTGGCCTCTGTTTGCTCGGTCGACGTGGGCTCAGCCAGCCACTGTGTTGGCGGATACGACAGGTGAGGGCGCTGCTTTGGCCTCTCTTCGCTCGGTCGGCGTGTGCTCATGCGGACATTGTGGTCGCGGGAACGACAGTTGCGGGCGCTGCTCTGGCCTCTGTTCGATCGTCCGGCGTGGGCTTAGCCAGCCACTGTGGTGGCGGGCACGACATATGAGTGCGCGTCTCTGGCCTCAGATCGCTCGGTCGGCGTGGGCTCAGCCAATGTGGTGGCGAATACGACAGGTGAGGGCGCTGCTCTGACCTCTGTTCTCTTGGTCGCCGTGGGCTCAAGCAGCCAATGTGGTGGCAGGCACGACAGGTGATGGCGCTGGTCTGGCCTCTGTTCGCTCGGTCGGCGTGGGCTCAGCCAGCCACTGTAGTGGCGGATACGACAGGTGAGGGCGCTGCTCTGACCTCTGTTCTTTTGGTCGCCGTGGGCCCAGCGAGCAACTGTGGTGGCGTGCACGACAGGTGAGGGCGCTGCTCTGGCCTCTGTTTCCTCTGTCGGCGTGGGCTCAGATAGCCACTGTGGTGGCGGGCACGAAATTTGAGGGCGCTGTTCTGGCCTCTGTTCTCTCGGCCCGCGTAGGCTCAGGCAAACACTGGGTAGGCGGGGACGACAGTTGACGTCGCTGCTCTGGCCTCTGTTCGCTTGGTAGGCGTGGACCCAGCCAGCCATTGTGGTGACGGGCACGACATGTGAGGGCGCTTCTCTGGCCTCTGTTCGCTCGGACGGCGTGGTATCAGCCAGCCCCTGTGGTGAAGGCACGACAGTTGAGGGCGCTACTTTGGCCACTGTTTGCTTGGTGGGCGTGGGCCCAGCCAGCCACCATGGTGGCTTGCACGACATGTGAGGGTGCTGTTCTGGCCTATCTTCGATTCGTCGGCATTGGCTCAGACATCCTCTGTGGTGGCGAGCACGAAAGTTAAGGGCGCTGGTCTGGCCTCTGGTCGCTTGATCGGCGTGGTCCCAGCCAGGAACTGTGGTGGCGGGAACGACAGGTGAGGGCGCTGCTCTGACCTCTGTTCTCTTGGTCGCCGTGGGCCCAGCGAGCCACTGTGCTGGCGTGCATGAAAGGTGAGAGCGTTGCTATGGTCTCTGTTCCCTCGGTCGGCGTGGGCTCAGCCAGCCACTCGGTTGCGGGCACGAAAGTTGAGGGCACTGCTCTTGCCTCTGTTCCCTCGGTCGACGTAGGTTCAGCCAGCCACTGGGGTAGCGGGGACGACAGATGAGAGCGCTGCTCTGGTCTGTGTTCGCTTTGTCGTTGTGGGCTCAGCCTGCCACTGTGGTGGCGGACACGACAGGTGAGGGCGCTGCACTGGCCTCCGTTAGCTCGGTCGCCGTGGGCTGAGGCAGCTACTGTGGTGGCGAGCACGACAATTGAGGGCGCTCGTCTGGCGTATGTTCGCTTGATCGGCGTGGTCACAACCAGCCCCTGTGGTGGCGGGAAAGACAAGTGAGGGCGCTGGTCTGGCCTCTGTTCGATTGGTCGGCGTGGACCCAGCCAGCCATTGTGGAGGCGGGCACGACATGAGAGGGCGCTTCTCTGGCCTCAGCTCGCTCGGTCGGAGTGGGATCAGCCAGCCACTGTGTTGGCGGATACGACAGGTGAAGACGCTGCTCTGTCCTCTGTTCTCTTGGTCGCCGTGTATCCAGCGAACCACTGTGGTGGCGTGCACGACAGGTGAGGGCGCTGCTCTGGCCTCTGTTGCCTCTGTCGGCGTGAGCTCAGCTAGCCACTTTGGTGGCGGACAAGAAATTTGAGGTCGCTGTTCTGGCCTCTGTTCTCTCGGCCGGCGTAGGCTCAGCCAGGCACTGGGTAGGCGGGGACGACAGGTGACGTCGCTGCTCTGGCCTCTGTTCGCTTGGTAGGCGTGGACACAGCCAGCCATTGTGGTGACGGGCACGATATGTGCGGTAGCTTCTCTGGCCTCTGTTCGCTCGGTCGGCGTGGGCTCAGCCAGCCCCTGTGGTGAAGGCACGACAGTTGAGGGCGCTACTTTGGCCACTGTTTGCTTGGTTGGCATGGGCTCAGCCAGCCACCATGGTGGCTTGGACTACATGTGAGGGCGCTGATCTGGCCTATCTTCGATTAGTCGGCTTGGGCTCATCCAGCCACTGTGGTGGCGAGCACGATAGGTGAAGGCGATGGTCTGGCCTATAGGCGCTTGATCGGCGTGGTCCCAGTCAGGCACTGTGTTGGCGGGAACGACAGGTGAGGGCGCTGATGTGGCCTCTGTTCCCTCGGTCGGCGTGGGCTCAGCCAGCCACTCGGTTGCGGGCACGACAGTTGAGGGCGCTGCTCTGGCCTCTGTTCACTCGGTCGGCTTGGGCTCAGCCAGCCACTGTGGTGGCGGGAACGACAGACAGGGCACTGCTCTGGCCTCTGTTCCCTCGGTCGGCGTGGGCTCAGCCAGCCACTGTGGTGGCAAGCACGAGAGGTGAGGGCGCTGCTCTGGCCTCTGTTCACTCGGTCGGCTTGGGTTCAGCCAGCCACTGTGGTGGCGGGCACGACAGAGAGGACGCTGCTCTGGCCTCTGTTACCTCGTTCGGCGTGGGCTCAGCCAGCCACTGGGTTGAGGGCACGACAGTTGAGGGAGCTACTCTTGCCTCTGTTCACTTGATCGGCGTGGGCTCAGCCAGATACTGTGGTGGCGGGCACGACAGTTGAGGGCGCTGCTCTGGCCTCTGTTCTCTCGGTCGGCGTAGGCTCAGTCAGCCACTGGGGAGCTGGGGAAGACAGGTGAGGGCGATGCTCTGGCCTGTGTTCGCTTGGTAGGCGTGGCTCAACCAGCGACTGTGGAGGCGGGCACGTCAGGTCAGGGCGCTGATCTTGCCTCTGTTCGCTTTGTCGGTGTGGGCTCAGCTAGCCACTGTGGTGGCGGACACGACAGGTGAGGGCGCCGCTCTGGCCTCAGCTCCATCGGTCGGTATGACCTCAACCAGCCACTATCGTGGCGGGCACGACAGGTGAGGGCGCTGCGATGGCATGTGTTCTCTCGGTCGGCGTGGGCTCAACCACCAACTGTGTTGGCGGGAACGAAAAGTGAGGTCGTTCATCTGGCCTCTGTTCACTCGGTCGGCGTGGGCTCAGCCAGCCACTGTGGTGGCGGGAACGAAAGTTTAGGGCGATGTTCTGGCTTATGTTCGCTCGGTCGGCTTTGGATCAGCCAGCCACTCGGTTGCGGGCACGACAGATGAGGGCGCTACTCTGGCCTCTGTTCTCTCGGTCGGCGTAGGCTCAGCCAGCCACTGGTGTGGCGGGGAAAACAGGTGAGGGCGTTGCTCTGGCCTCTGTTCGCTTGATCGGCGTGGTCCCAGCCAGCCACTGTGGAGGCGGGGACGACAGATCATGTCGCTGCTCTGATCTCTCGGTCGGCGTGGGCTCAGCCAGCCACTGCGTTGGCGGGCACGAGAGGTGAGGGCGCTGCTCTGGCCTCTGTTCGCTCGGTCGACTTTGGCTCAGGCACCCACTGTGGTGGCGAGCACGACAGGTGAGGCGCTGCTCTGGCCTCTGTTCCCTCGGTCGGCGTGGGCTCAGCCAGCCACTGTGTTGGCGGGCACGACAGGTGAGGGAGCTGCTCTGGCTTCTGTTCACTTGGTTGGCGTGGGCTCAGCCAGCCACTCGGTTGCGGGCAAGACAGTTGAAGGCGCTACTCTGACCTCTGGTCTCTCGGTCGGCGTAGGCTCAGCCAGCCACTGGGGTGGCGGGGAAAACAGGTGAGGGCGCTGCTCTGGCCTCTGTTCGCTTTGTCGGTTTGGGCTCAGCCAGCCACTGTGGTGGCGGACACGACAGGTGAGGGCGGTGCTCTGGCCTCCGTTAGCTCGATCGGCGTGGGCTGAGCCAACCACTGTGGTGGCGGGCAAGTCAAGTGAGGGCGCCGCACTGGCCTCAGCTCCATCGGTCGGAGTGGGCTCTGCCAGCCTGTGTTTTGGCGGGCACGACGGGTGAGGGAGCTGCTCTGGCCTCTGTTCGCTCGGTCGGCGTGGGTTCAGCCATCCTCTGTTTTGGCGGGCACGACAGGTGAGGGAGCTGCTATGGCCTCTGTTCGCTCGGTCGATCTGGGCCCAGCCTGCCACTGTGGAGGCGGGAACGACAGGTGAGGGCGTTGCTCTGGCTTCTATTCGCTCGGTCGGAGTTGGCTCAGACATCCACAGTGGTGGCGGGCAAGTGAAGTGAGGGCGCCGCACTGGCCTCAGCTCCATCGGTTGGAGTGGGCTCTGCCAGCCTGTGTTTTGGCGGGCACGATAGTTGATGGCGCTTGGCTGTCCTCTGCTCCATTGTTTGGCGTGGACCCAGCCAGCCATTGTGGTGGCGGTCACGAAATGTGTGGGCGCTTTTCTGGCCTCTGCTCGCTCGGTGGCGTAGGCTCAGACAGCCACTGTAGTGGCGGGCACATCAAGTGAGGGTGCCGCTCTGGCCTCAGCTCCATCGGTCGGAGTGGGCTCTGCCAGCCTCTGTTCTTGCGGGAACGACAGGTGAGGGCGCTGCTCTGGCCTCTCTTCGCTCGGTCGACGTGTGGTAGGGCGGACACTGTGGTGACGGGTACGACATGTGAGGGCGCTGCTCTGGCCTCTGTTCGATCGTTCGGCGTGGCCTCCAGCCAGCAGCCACTGTGGTGGCGGGCACGACAGTTGAGGGAGCTGTTCTGGCCTCTGATCGCTTGGTCGGCGTGGGTTCAGCCAGCCACTGTGGTGGTGGGCATGACGTGTGAGGGCGCTGTTCTGACCTCTGATCGCTTGGTCGGCGTAGGCTCAGACAGCCACTGTGGTAGCGAGCAAGATAGGTGAGAGCGCTGCTCTGGCCTCTGTTCTCTTGGTCGGCGTGGGCTTAGCATGCCAGTGTGGTGGCGGGGACGACAGTTGAGGATGCTGCTCTTGCCTCTGTTCGCTATGTAGGCGTGGGCCCAGCCATCCACTGTGGTTCTGGGAATGAAAGGTGAGTGCGCTACACTGGCTTCTATTCGCTCGGTCGGCTTGGGCTCAGCCAGCCACGGTGGTGGCGGGCACAACAGGAGAGGGCGCTGCTCTGGCCTCTGTTCCCTCGGTCGGAGGGGGCTCAGCCAGCCACTCGGTTGCGGGCACGACAGATGAAGTCGCTGCTCTGTTCTGTCGGTTGCCGTGGGCTCAGAAAGCCAGTGTTGTGGCTGGCACGACAAGTGAGGAAGCTGCTCTGGCCTCTGTTCGCTCGGTCGGCGTTGGCTCAGCCACCCACTGTGGTGGCGAGCACGACAGTGTGAGCGCTGGTGTGGCCTCTGTTCGATTGATCGGCGTGGTCCCAGCCAGCCACTGTGGTGGCGGGAACGACAGGTGAGGGGGATGCTCTGGCCTCTGTTCCCTCGTTCGGCATGAGCTCATCCACCCACTGTGGTGGCGAACACCACAGGTGAGGGTGCTGGTCTGGTCACTATTCGCTTGATCGGGGTGGCCCCAGACAGACACTGTGGTGGCGGGAACGACAGGAGAGGGCGCTGATCTGGCCTCTGTTCCCTCAGTCGGCGTGGTCTCAACCAGCCACTCGGCTGCGGGCACGACAGATAAGGGCGCTGCTCTGGCCTCTGTTCGCTTGGTCGGCGTGGGCCCAACAAGCAACTGTGGAGGCGGGAACGACAGGTGAGGGCGCTTTCTGGCCTCTGTTCGCTTGGTCGGCGTGGGCTCAGCCATCCACTCTGTAGGCGGGCACGACAGGTGAGGGCGCGTCTATGGCCTCTGATCGCTTGGTCGGCGTAGGCTCTGACAGCCACTGTGGTGGCGGGCAATACAGGTAAGGGCGCTGCTCAGGCCTCTGTTCGCTTGGTCGGCGTGGGCTCAGCCAGCCAATGTGGTGGCGGGGACGACAGGTGAGGGCGCTGCTATGGCGTCTGTTCTCTTGGTCGGCGTGGGATCAGACAGCCACTGTGGTGACTGGAACGACAGGTGAGGCCTCTGCTCAAACCTCTGTTAGCTTGGCCTTTGTGGGATCATCCAGCCACTGTGGTGGAGGGCACGACAGTTCAGCGCGCTGCTCTGGCCTCTGTTCACTTCGGTGGCGTGGGCCCAGCCAGCCACTGTGGTGGCGGACACGACATGTGAGGGCGCTACTCAGGCCACTGTTTGCTTGGTACGCTTGGGCCCAGCCAGCCATTATGGTGTTTTGCACGACATGTGAGGGCGGGTGACCGGATAAATGCGAACACGACGAAAGCCCACACGACAATTGCGCACAGATAAAACCCCACAGTCATGAATGCTCACAGGAAAAATACCCACACCGATAAATGCTCACACGGATATATGCTCACACGGGTGAATGCTCACAAGGATAATTGCTCACAAGTTTAAATGCTCACATTGATAAATGCTCACACGGGCGAATTGTCACACAGGAAATTACGCACATACAAGAATTAGGTTACGTTAGCGTTCAGGCTATGTCTCTGTTCTGTATATGAAGGGAATGGCCACTGGACACAAACTTAGGTTAGCGTGTAGGATATGTCTCTGTTTTGTATATTAAGTGAATGGCCACTGGACACAAACTTCGGTTAGCGTTCAGGCTATGTCTCTGTTTTGTATATTAAGTGAATGGCCACTGGACACAAAGTTACGTTAGCGTTTAGGCTATGTCTCTGTTTTGTATATGAAGGGAATGGCCACTGGACACAAACTTAGGTTAGCGTGTAGGCTATGTCTCTGTTACAGTCAGCGCGATATTTCAACCTCGTCCCCCTCATTACACTACCATTACTTTCCTGTGTGACAATTCGCCAGTGTGAGAATTTGTCCGTGTGAGCATTTATCCTTGTGAGCAATTATCCTTGTGAGTATTAATCCGTGTGTAGCATTCATCCGTGTGAGCATTTATCGGTGTGGGTATTTTTCCTGTGAGCAATCATGACAGTGGGGTTTTATCTGTGCGCAATTGTCGTGTGGGCTTTCGTCGTGTGGGCTTTTGTCATGGAACCGTGAGGGCGATGCTCTGGCCTCTGTTCACTTGATCGGCGTGCGCTCAGCTAGAAACTGTGGTGGCGGGTACGACAGCTGAGGGCCCTGCTCTGGCCTCTGTTCTCTCGGTCGGCATGTGCTCAGCCAGCCACTGTCATGGCGGGCACAACAGGTGAGGGCGCTGCTATGGCCTGTCTTCTGTGGGTCGGCGTGGGCTCAGCCTGCGACTGTGGTGGTGAGATCGAAAAGTGAGGTCGTTGCTCTGTCCTCTTTTCGCTCGGTCGTCGTGGGCTAAGCCAGCCATTGTGGTGGCGGGCTCGACAGGTGAGGGCGCTGCTCGGGCCTTTGATCCATCTGCCGGCGTGGGCTCTGCTAGCCACTGTGGTGAAAGCGCGACAGTTGAGGGAGCTGAATTGTCCTCTGTTCGCTCGGTTGGCGTGGGCTCAGTCAGACACTGTGGTGGCGTGCACGACATTTGAGGGTGCTGCTCTGGCCTCTGTTCCCTCTGTCGGCGTGGGCTCTGCTGGCCACTGTGGTGAAGGTACGACAGTTGAGGGAGCTGATTTGGCCTCTGTTCGCTCGGTCGGCGTGGGCTCAGGCAGACACTGTTGTGACGGGAACGACATGTGTGGGCGCTGCTATGGCCTCTGTTCGATAGTTCGGCGTGGACTCAGCCAGCCACTGTGTTGGCGAGCACGACAGGTGAGGGCGCTGCTCTGGCCTCTGTTCTCACGGTCGGTATGGGCTGTTAGCCACTGTCGTGGCGGGCACGACAGGTGAGGGCGCGATGGCCTGTGTTCTCTCGGTAGTCGTGGGCTCAGCCAGCAACTGTGGTGGCGGGAACGAAAAGTGAGGTCGTTGTTCTGGCCTATGTTCGCTCGGTCGGCGTGGGCTCAGAGAGCCACTGTGGTGGCGGGCACGACAGGTGATGGCGCTGTTTTGGCCTCTTTTCGCTCGGTCGGCGTGGGCTCAGGCTACACTCTGGTGGCGGGCACGACAGTTGCGGTCGCTGCTCTGGCCTCTGTTCGATCGTTCGGTGTGGGAAGCCAGACACTCTTGTGGCGAGCATGACAGGTGAGGGAGCAGCTCTGGCCTCTGTTTATTTGGTTGGCGTGGGCTCAACCATCCACCAGCCGGAGAGGTGAGGGCGTTTCTCTGGCCCCTGATCGCTTGGTTGGCGTGGGTGCAGTCAGCCACTGTGGTGGTGGGCATGACAGTCAAGTGCGCTGCTCAAGCCTCTGTTCGCTTGGTCGGCGTAGGCTCAGACAGCCAATGTGGTGCCGGGCAAGACAGTTGAGCGCGCTGATCTGGCCTCTGTTCTCTCGGCCGGCGTAGGCTCAGTCAGACACTCGGTAGGCGATGACGACAGGTGACGTCTCTGCTCTGTCCTCTGTTCGCTTGGTAGGCGTGGACCCAGCCAGCCAGCCCCTGTGGTGAATGCACGACAGTTGAGGGCGCTACTTTGGCCACTGTTTGCTTGGTGTGCGTGGGTCCAGCCAGGCTCCATGGTGGCTTGCACGACATGTGAGGGCGCTGATCTGGCCTATCTTCGATTCGTCGGCTTGGGCTCAGCCAGCCACTGTGGTGGCGAGCACGACAGGTGAGGGTGCTGTTCTGGCCTCTGGTCGCTTGATTGACGTGGTCCCAGCCAGGCACTGTGGTGGTGGGTACGACAGGTGAGGGCGCTGCTCTGGCCTCTGTACACTCGGTCGGCTTGGGCTCAGCCAGCCACTCGGTTGCGGGCACGACAGTTGATGGCGCTGCTCTTGCCTCTGTTCCCTCGGTCGACGTAGGTTCAGCCAGCCACTGGGTTGGCGGGGACGACAGGTGAGAGCGCTGCTCTGGTCTGTGTTCGCTTGGTAGGCGTGGCTCATTCAGCCACTGTGGTGGCGGGCACGACACGACAGGGCGCTGCTCTGGCTTCTGTTCGCTTTTTCGGTGTGGGCTCAGCCTGCCACTGTGGTGGCGGACATGACAGGTGAGGGCTCTGCAATGGCCTCTGTTAGCTCGTTCAGCGTGGGCTGAGACAGCCACTGTGATGGCGGGCACGTCAAGTGTGGGGGCAGCTCTAGCCTCAGATCCATCGGTTGGATTGAGCTCTGCCAGCCTGTGTCTTGGCGGGCACGACGTGTGAGGGAGCTGCTCTGGCCTCTGTTCACTTGGTCGGCGTGGGCTCAGTCAACCTCTGTTTTGGAGGGCACGACAAGTGAGGGAGCTTCACTGGCCTCTGTTCGCTCGGTCGGCATGGGCTCAAACAGCCCCTTTGTTGGCGGGTACGACAGGTCAGGGCGCTGCCCTGGACTCTGTTCTCACGGTCGGAATGGGCTCAGCCAGACAATGTAGTGGCGAGTACACAGGTGAGGGCTCTGCGATGGCCTGTGTTCTGTCGGTCGGCGTGGGCTCATCCAGCAACTGTGGCGGCGGGAAAGAAAAGCGAGGTCGTTGCTCTGGCCTATGTTCGCTCGGTCGGCGTGGACTCAGCCAGCCACTGTGGTGGCGGGCACGACAGGTGATGGCGCTGCTCTGGCCTCCGTTCGCTCGGTCGGCGTGGGTCCAGCCAGGCACTGTGGAGGCGGGCACGATTTGTGAGGGCGCTGCTCTAGAATCAGTTAGCTCGACCGGCGTGGGATCAGCCAGCCAATGTGGTAGCGGGCACGTCAGGTGAGGGCGCAGCTCTGGCTTCTGGTCGCCCGGGCTGCGTGGGCTCAGCCAGCCAGTGTGGCGGCGGGGACGACAGGTGAGGGCGCTGCTATGGCCTCTGTTCGCTTGGTCGGCGTGGGCTCAGCCAGCCACTGTGATGGTGGGCACGACAGTTGAGGGATCTGCTCTGGCCTCTGTTCGCTTGGTCGGCGTGGGCTCAGCCAGCCACAGTGTTGGCGGGCCGGACAGGTGAGGGCACTTCTCTGGCCTCTGATCGCTTGGTCGGCGTGGGTGCAGCCAGCCTCTATGGTGGTGGGCATGACAGCTGAGTGCGCTGCTCTGGCCTGTGTTCGCTTGTTCGGGGTAGACTTAGACTGCCACTGTGGTGGCGGGAAAGACAGGTGAGGGCGCTTCTCTGGCTTCTGTTCCCTTGGTCGGCGTGGGCTCAGCCAGCCAGTGTTGAGGCGGAGACGACAGGTGAGGGGGCTGGTCTGACCTCTGTTCTCTTGGTCGCCTTGGGCCCATCGAGCCACTGTGGAGGCGTGCACGACAAGTGAGGGCGCTGCTCTGGCCTCTATTCCCTCTGTCGGCGTGGGCTCAGCTAGCCATTGTGGTGACGGGCACGAAATTTGAGGGCGCTGCTCTGACCACTGTTCGTCTGTACGGCGTGGGCTCAGTCAATGTGGTGGCGGGCACGACACGTGTGGGCGCTTGTCTGGCCTCTGTTCGTCTGGCCGTCGTGGGCTCAGTCACTGTGGTGGCGGGCCGATAGGGAAGTGCGTTCGTCTGGTCTCGTCTCTGTTCCTTTGTTGGCGTGGACTCAGTAAGTGTGGTGGCGGTCCGATATGCAAGGGCGTTGGTCTGGTCCTCTCTCTCCTCTGTTCCAATGGTCGGCGTGGGCTCAGTCTCTCTCGTGGCGGGCCGATAGGCAAGGGCGTTGGTCTGGTGTCGCCTCTGTTCCTTTGGTCGACGTAGGCTCAGTCACTGTGGTGGCGGGCCGATAGGGAAGGGCGTTGGTCTGTTCTCGCCTTTTTCCTTTGGTCTGCGTGGGCTCAGTCACTGTGGTGGCGGGCCGATAGGCAAGGGTGTTGTTCTGGTCTCGCCTCTGTTCCTTTGGTCGGCGAGGGCTCAGGCAACGTCGTATGGCCTCCTACCACGAGCCTGCATCTCTTTGAAAATATTAGCATGTATTAGCCCTAGAATTACTGTTATCCATGTAACTGTCCATCATCTAAAGAACTACATATGATTTAATGGGCAATTTGCGATTTCACCTTATTGTGGCTAGCACTGAGACAAGCATGGCGTAGTCTTTGGGACAAGCATATGACTGCTGGCAGGAAGAATCAGGGAACCGTCACTGCGGTGCGTGTTCCTCACTGGGCCCAGTCGATGGCAGATGTCCGCGACGTTGCTATGAGGGTGAACCAGTTTGCCGGGCGGAGGAGTTCCCTGTCATCTACATTGTCTCAGTCTCTCGTCCTCCTAAATTATCAAATGCAACGTCGTGAACCGAGGCTGGAGCGGGTAGAGAGCAGAGGACGATATGGCACCAGACGATAGAGCGCTGGGGGGAAGAGAGTCTCAGCATTCGTCCACCACCAGGGTGGGCCCAGCCAGCCACTGTGGAGGCGGGCACGACAGGTGAGGGCGCTGCACTGGCCTCTCTTAGCTTGGTCGACGTGGGCTCAGCCAGTCACTGTAGTGGCAGGCTCGTCAGGTGAGTGCGCCTTTCTGGCCTCTCTTCTGTCGGTCGTCGTGGGCTCAGCCACCCTCTGTGGTGGCGGCACGATATTTGAGGGCGCTGCTTTGGCCTCTGTACGCTCGGTCGGCATGGGCTTAGGCAGACACTGTGGTGGCGTGAACGACAGGTGCAGGCGCTGCTTTGGCCTCAGTTCGATCGTTCGGTGTGATCTCCGACAGCCATTGTGGTGGCGGACACGACAGTTCAGGGCGCTGCTCTGGACTCTTTTCGTTTGTTCGGCGTGGGCTGAAGCAGCGACTGTGGAGGCGGGCACGAAAAGTGAGGTCGTTGTTCTGGCTTCTGTTCGCTCGGTCGGCGCGGGCTCAGCCAGCCTCTGTGAAGGAGGTCATGACAGGTGAGGGCGCTGCTCTTGCCTGCGTTCGCTCAGTCGGCGTGGGTTCAGCCAGCCACTGCGGTGGCGGGCACGACAGGTGAGTGCGCTCCTCTGTAAATCGGTTAATAAGGAGGGGCTGTTTACTTGGACAACAAATTACTTTTTCGTCTCTATCTAGCCTGCCATTGAAGGGCTGTAACTGACACCTCACACGCCGCAACTGATGTGCATGAGCTACAAGCAGTGCAAGGGTGTTTGACAACGGTCAGTAAGGAAGGGCACTTTCCTTGGAGAACGATGTACTTTTCCGTCTGCCTCTCGCCTTCCATAGCAGACAAGTAACTGAGACTTCTCACTTCGCATGTTACGGACATGCGCTACACACGGTGTGTGTTTGGCTGAGACTAGTCAAATAGGAAGGGCACTGTACTTGGAAAACAAACTACCTTTTCGTCTGTATATCGCCTACCATGGAAGGTATGTTAGTGAGGCTTCACATGTCGAAATTCAAGCGCATGCGCTACAAACTGTGCACGTTTGGTATAAAGCCGTTAATAAAGAAAAGCTGTTTACTTGACAACCAAAGTACTGTTTCGTCTGTATCTAGCCTGTCATTGAATGGATGTAACTGAGACTTCACACACCGCAACTCACGCGCATGCGCTACAAGCAGTGCAAAGGTGTTTGACATCGGTCAGTAAGGAAGGGCACTTTCCTTGGAGAACAAAGTACTTCTTCGATAACTGAGGCTTCATACTTCGCAAGGTACGGGCATGCGCTACTAGCGCATGGTTGAGACTGATCAATTAGGAACGGTACTTTACTTTGAAAATAAATTACCTTTTCGCCTTATCTCGCCTACCATTGAAGGGATGTTACTGAGGCTTCACACCTCGCACTTCAAGCGTACGCGCTACAAACTGTGCACTTTTGGTATAAATCGGTTGATAAGGAAGGGCTGTTTATTTGAACACCAAAGTACTTTTTCGTCTGTATCTAGCCTGCCATTGAAGGGATGTAACTGAGACCTCACACGTAGAGAACCCAAGGTACGAAAGACTCGACAGAGTTTCTGACGTTGTGCATAGAGCGCCCCACGAATGGGCTGAGCATGCCTGCCAGATACTTGGACAGCAGTTAGGCAGGGGTTCAAATGTTGCTTAGAATAGACCTTAGAGGGCCTCCCGCTTTATGAATCTTGGGGAGTTCACATTGCCACGGATGTATTGTACCCGTGGAATGTAGTCGTGTGCAATCCTCCTCTGCAAGTATTGACTTTTATGAAGATGTGTTTTGCGTTCAAATGTCTCTGTGGGGTCATTGGCCAACATTCTGTGAGCTGGGTCGTGTAGGAGGTACCAATCTTCTGATTTAAGTCCACAGTGTTGAGTCGCACTGGCATTGCTCTTGTCTACCGGGAGCATGGTGAGGTCAGTATACGTTCGTAGAGACCTGAGCGCCTTCTTCTTAGCGACAGTCAAGTATTCCCTCGGTCTAGAAAAGTCCTTTACTATCCTCACAGTTTCCTGCTCAGCATCTTCAGCCATCTCAACAGGCAGTGACGTGACAGCTTTCTCCACGCCGGTAACGATGTCATCCATCCCCAAGACAGTCGGAGCAACCGCATAATTCAGACCCTTCCGGTGGGCTGAGTACACGGCATCATCCAGCAGCCTGCCGCTCAAATTGAAAATCGTTGTGTTGTGCTTTATGCAGGCGTAGACATTTCCCGAACTTTCGGGCTTTGCTCTCTTCGCTTATGTGTGAGGCCTTTTCGAAAGCGACACGTTTGATCAGGGTCCAGTCCGACTCAGACAGCAAATCAGCCAAGCTCAGGTGTATTTCCGGCAATTCCCGTGAGGTGCTATCAAGTTCACGCCTGTCGTGGTGGATCCTTTCTCTGTTGGCGATTTCAGATTGGATGTGGTGGCGAAATTGTAGGAAAAGGTGTATGGTGCTTTCGTCCCTGCAACGCCGGAGGAGGAATGCAAGTAAGGAGTTTGGCTTCCTAGATTCGAAGTCCTTCGAATCTCTGGACGTGACGTAGATTGGCCTCCAGTTATAATGCTACACCATTCCCTACATTAACTGCGCACCAAAGTGTTCTCGCATTCTTCTTGGACTGCTTGACCCTTGAAGTAGGGACCGATAGTTTGTTTCGAAACGTCGGTAAGAGACTACCATTCTATGCTACGTAATCCCTAAAGAATGCAGATGTGAAAGAGCCCTTGTTGTTATGGGCTAAAAATATTTAAGTGGCCGCTCATAAGCATGACACGTAAAGATTTAACAAAAAAGCAACTTAATACAGAATGTACTTCCCAATCGAACCTTTAGTAACAATCACATATCCTATGTATTGGTATATTAATAGAATAAATAAATAAATAAAAATAGAATAAAGAAATAAAACACACTCAGAATGCTGCGGGAAGTGGTGTATAATCGCTTTACTTTATGGAAGTCGACTCCGAACATCGGCCTAACTATTGAGCCAAACCTCTGCGGAAAGATGATTTACATTTGCATAAATTTTGATGCTGTGTAGCGCAATCCAGGCGATAAACGTACACAGTAGGTTCTCGAAGCCATTCTCACTAACGAAACGGTAATTGTGTAATATGAACACTTCATGTTGGGGGAGAGGGTGCAGGTCGTTAAGGCGCTTAAGCATCTGCAATAGAAACACGAAGCAGCTAATTCATGAACATTTTCTTTTGATACAATATTGCCACGTGTGTCCCGTCTCAGCTCTGTTAGCAAACTTTCCACCTTGTCAACTATCACACATAAACCAGCAATTAGCAGGTGTAAGTTTGTATATTGTGGTTAAGTGGAAATAAATATATAATATGTACGGCGTAACCTCCTATCGCCTGATGAAACTGCATAAGAGTCGTTTTCGTATTACTGCTAAAAATCCACACTTTTAATAGGCAACACGCTCCACTTTAGTGTTCGCTTTAATAAAGTTCCATGTGGACCGCGTACACACGGATTTATTACCATGTCACCCACTACATAAAAAATTGGACACTAATGAAATAGAGAGGATACGTCTGATTACCATCACCTTGTTCTCCTTCTGTCTTTGTGTCCCCTGTTTCTTTTTGTCTTTCTTCCTTTCCTTTGGTCCTGTTTTGTTCATTGTTTTGTCCAGTTTCATATATGATTTTACGCAGGGTGCAACATATGAAAACATAAATTAAAGGTTTGTTTGTCAGTCCACTTGTTTGAGTTACGAACGTAATCAGTGTCTTTGGATTAAATTTTTGTATTGAGGCTTCAATATGAAACATTTAAGGAGCAAATTTAATTTATCTCTTTTTCGCATATTGTAAATGATATTAAAAATAGCTCAAGGCACAAAAATTGTCACATGACATGGAACACAGATTTCACTGAAGCATCAGACTTTTTTTAAAAACCTTTATCGATGTATGAATACATGTTGAAAATGAAGAAAATACACTCTCGATTCTGTGGAGCGTAAATATATTTGAACTAATGGATTTGTACTTATAATACGAGTACACATTAATGGAATGGATTTTTTCTCTTTATTGATAAAGAAATAAGTATAGAACAGAAGAGTGAATGTAATGGTGTCGTCATAAATAAATTATTGAAGTGTAAAATAAGTAATAACGGACAGTAGCAATTGAATATATTTTGAAAACTAAAGTGATTCAGCGCCAATATGATATTAATAGATTGGTGTCTGGACACGTTTTTCAAATCGTGTAGAAGAGAAAATGTTGAAGTGTAGGAGCTCAACTCAGGTCAGAAAAACACATGTGCATTCTACATGTATTCAATTAGCGATATTATACATTTAATGAACTGAATAGTAAATAATTTTAAGTGCCCGTTGCCGATATCTGTATCATCAAAAAACGCAGCTCAGTGGAAATTAGAAGTTCACGGAAAATTCCGAAAATCTTTACCGTGTTTTTCGCAGTATGGGAACTGTGAGGTGATGAATATTTATGCTCACCCTGTGTCTGTAATTAACGACTTGTTAACATAAAAAGGAGTCTTGTTATGTTACAATTCTTTACGTCGTCTAATCGGCAATGCATCAGGGCGCTTATCTGACCCACTTCCACCTTTCTGTCATCATAATGCGCTTAGGTGCATGCAACCATGTGAACAAATAACAAACCTTAAGTGCTTCGCAGGCAAAAAGCCGCTTTTAGAGATACTGTGAAGCATAATCGTGACCTGTATATATCGTCTTGATGAATGGTGGTCTCTCATACAGACGGTCAGGGATCGATCCCTACCAGATGAACACATAGAAACTTTACATAGCTCTATGTAATTGTCAGTAATCTCCGTTTTATTCAACGATTGGAAATAAACTCGGTTAACCAATGAATCAAAAAATCTTCACGCGATTATCTAAACTTGTCCTCCGTGAATACAAGTACGCCATATGTAGTTACACGACGCCCATGCCCACCTTACGCGAGGAAGAACCTCTACATGGACGTACTATTCAGAAAATTAGTATCTGAGTGAATATACTGTCTGAATTTTGTGTAAACATATAATTATTTTACTGAACGGCTCTGCATCAGCTGCGGAGTTTATACACCATCAAATGAGCTATGAGAATAAGGTTAGATTGAAATTTATAATAAAGGAATGAACAAAATACGCAACGGTAACTTGATAAGCCATCGTTCCTCATTCATGATACACATTCACACACTGCCTCCAGTAAATTACACAGACGATTTAGTTGTTAAGTAATCTACAATTAAAATAACAAAAAATATGAGGACTCTAAAGCTATGCTTTCTTTTTTTCTTTTGGTGAAGGGCCCCGCAGCAGATGCTACGACGCACCGCAGCCTTGAGGCTTATGGTGCAACCAGACCTATACCTTAGCACAGGCATCTTCTCGGCCCGTAAAGGAACTTCGCGCAATACGGACACCGGAAGCGGAAGTTTATTACTCTTTAACAAAATCCTGCTATTGGACGTATCCTGAGTCAGTTGAATCCAGTCCTCACATCTACAGATTATTTATTCAAGAACCATTTTAATATTATTTTCTCCTCTACTAGTCATCGGTCCCTTAAGTATTCACCTTCATCGTGCGTTCTCTTGAAATTCTCTCCAAATAATGCTTTGCATTAGTTTTTCATTTCTCATACGCGTGCTACATACCCCACCTCTTTTCTTCTTGATTTAACAAGAACAAAAATCTTGTTGCTCAAAGCCATACCGTCGCATTATTGACTAACTGGTCATAATCTTCCTTGAAATACAATACCTGTCGTTAGTTGTTACACATTTGTATTAACCCGCCGTATTTCGAAACAGCTGGTCAGTGGCCAGGGTTTTATCAATTTAGGTAACTACCTATAATGATATCTGTCGTAATACATATTACAAAGCTCCCCGCTTGTACTTTTTCTACATTTCGGCCACTGCCTGTTCATTATATATAAATATTCTCCTTAGCGCATTCTTTTCAAGCACAATCTGCATTATTTGCTGCTGCATGCATATATTTACTTCTACGTGCCAGGATGAAAAATTGTAAGTTGTGCAAATGAAGTAACGAAAAACAATAAAACCGAGACTGCGAAAAAATCAATAACAAACAACAAATATAAATGCGATGCACAAATCATAGGACAGAAGCACAAGGCAATCCCGCTTTTACTCACCTTCTAAAATCCCAAAGAGATCCAAAACAAAGCAGAGACGAGAAAACGTAGTTAAAACTAATAATCGCTAGGCGGCGCTGGAGTCGCAGCGGCGTCGTTTTGACCCGTCGTTGTTGCAGTGGTGAGTTGCCATTCGGCGGGCAGGGATGCAAAGCCTCTGCACATATCGCGGTTGTGGAGGAGAGCACGGTTCAAAAGATGTGTGAGTGAGGGTGCACCTGCCGCTTCTAGAAGACCAGGTAAGACTGCGGACCGCGCGGGAAAGAGCGCTGTTAGTAAACACACCGCGATGTTGTCTCGTAACTAAATCTGTGGTTTACATGACGTGTGGATTTAAGGATGACAGATTGAAGGAGGTGGGGATGTGAAATAAGTACCCAAAGAAGGCAGGCTGTTTTGATGGCCGTGTAAAAGCCTGTACAATGTGTTAAATTGTGAAAGCATAAAAGTTTACTTCACTAGCTAGGGGTTAAAATTGTTACACATATATGCATATACCTATCTTTATTTAGTCATGACAAGAGAATACTGTAAGTTTTAACTTGTTTGCAAAACTGATGTCACGATATCATATACTGTCAATTTCTTTATGCAAAAAGTAAAACCCATCATAGAAATGGCAATGGAGACGAAGTAGATGTAAGAGGATGTGTTTCGTGACACTGCAAAATTCATATAAAACAGGTCCTTGAAATGTGCAGATATGACAGATATCACACGCAAATGCGAGCACACAGCACACAAGTCACGCGTAAACTGGGGCCCTACTTTCAACAAGGTGATTAGCATAGAATCCGGTCCCCGGCTGAATGACCCCCTACACACGATACTGACACACCTCCCGGGCTGAGTTGAAGAACGCAGTACCTCGCACTCTCTTACAGAAGACTGCGTGGCGACTACAAGCCTCGATAATACAGACTGACGTACAAGAATGCTTTATGTTTGCAGTATTCTTGAGGTCAGCTGTTACGCGATTTATTGTTTACTTATTTAACAACTTTTTTCAACAACACAGATCATAATAGCACTGAATGAAACATACAGAATAATAACTGATTCTGACTAGGTAAGATACTGCTCCTATATTCGCTGGAGAGACTGAGAAAACCCATGATGGGATTGAAGTGGACACGTTGTCTACCAAATTCAAGACCTAAATCCCGCTGTATCCTCACCTTACCCCGTGTAATCAGCTGTTCTTGCTGCATGTTTTTATATAACGTCTGGTTTGATGGCTCTGTATGAAGAGAGAAATGACAGAATATTTATAACTGGTTGCCTGGGAGGGATTTACACTGAAGCGGTAACGCATTAGTTTAAGACCGCAAATGTATATCCGACACACAGTCTGGAAGGATTCAGAAAAACCACTAAAACGTTCGTCGAGTTCTAAATCTATGTCCTCAGTTTACGTAGCACGAATTTTAACCACAATTTATGGTTTATAACATTTAGTTATAAACGCCTATTACCACTGCCTTTATGCTGTTTTCATAAATTTCCTATTCTCTGTCGAAAAATGGCAGCAAACGCCAAGGTGCGGGGTCTTCATCGCAATGTTGATAATCATTAAACTTCCTGTTTTGGGGAACTATCTGAATCTACAGTCCGTTCAGTGTGTTACAAACCCGTATGTTTTATTGTGCGTTATTCACAGATTGCTACAGAAAAACCTGCATGCCGTGAAAAGATGATTGTTTGTACTTTAACTTGAAAAACAATGAAAGGATTTTGATGCCGTTCCATAAACCCTATGCTTCTAACCACCACATTAAATTTGTAACCTCTAAATTCCTACAATTCGTAAAATTGGTAACAGCAAAGTGACGAGAAACATAAATTCGTGAGGCAGGAGCAACGTTTTCCCGTACTACTGAAATTCGGTAGGCATGGTAATCATGGGGAGCAATGAATGATAGAGATATATTAAAGGTAGAAAAAACAGTAACCGTAGTAACGAGAGAAACAATAATAAATAGAGTAAGGCACTTTAAATCTTTAAAAATGCACGTGCACTCAAAAGAGAAGTTGGAATGCCAACGTGCAAAGAATGCATGTGGAAAGTGCTTGCACTCCGGTTAGACTGCAGCTTTTCAGTCTTGTTGCTCATAGATCCGTTTTAATATTATCCTACAAGCGTGATACTTTCGAGCTCGGATTAACTTCACGTCTAGTAGAGTACCTACCAACTGTTGAAACAAGCCCTTGTGCTATGGAATTAGTTATGCTATGTACATTATTGGCTTCACAGGACTTGCCGAGACGCAGAAAGAAACGTTATTTTATTGGCTACTTCTACTTCGTACTACCATTTTAAAGTGTTTATTTATATGACAAACATTTCATTGCCTCCACACAAACGATCTTATTGATATGATCTTGGTTATTGCACTTTATAAGCACATGGCCTTTGGCCCAAACCCAGATTACATAAATCAACTTAAAAATAGGAAACAAATTTAACGAGAATGCCTCACACCGTATTCTAGAAGAAAGGTAAAAAACTTCCACATTTACACTTTCCATTTTACATAAGAGACATAGTTTAAGGAAGTTCAATGTCTGATAAAATTTGTATTTGATACTATTAGTAAAAGAAATGTAACCTGTCATATTTCAACATTAACAGGAAGTACTCGTGACTATAATATTATAAATATACATTTCCGAGGATATTTACTATGAGGAGAAAATATATTTAAAGAGAAACCGGCATGAAAGGGGTTCGTACTCGCCTCTACCAGGCAAACTGCAACGCACGACTCCAGTGGCAGGAGCAGTAATGACAGGACAATTACATAAATGACTTTGAACATTTCATAAACACTTTAAGACCTGCCATTATATTTTCACTGCATGTCGTAAAATTAACCCTGTCTATAAAGTATACAATAAAAATTAATTTTGTCTTGAACGTCAACATAAATTTACCCTTGCATCAAAGTAACATAGTGTAAAGGAATGTGGTTAATACGGAGGATCTCCACGAACTCTTACCCTCGACAATTGACGGATGTGAGTAAGCAGATGCACCAAGTGACAGCTTAATTCTCTATGACACATACCCGCTGGGTAGGAGACTGGATGGAAAAAGCCGGTCTGGGCACGATGGTAATAAAGAGAAAATATTTTTTGCTCCTGTCGGCAATCGAAAGCTGCCTGCCTAATCCAAAGCCATCCAGGTATTTCAGACCGCTTATTTTATTCCAGAATGTACGAAATGTAGCACCGAAGAGATTACTAGGTGCCTTTCGCATTAGGGAGGTGCCAAGACAAAATCTCGTTCCCGAGAGTGGATATACGACTCGGGTTACCTTAGACACAAAGATTAATGCAGACAACAGGGTAGAAGCACTTAATTCCACAGTTCAAGCAATTTACCCCTAAAATTCATCCTACCATTCTACGCTATATAACTTAAAACCCTGCAAATTCCTTACACTGAAACAAGAGTATACTGAAATAGAAGCCGAATATATACATGTGTAATTCAGTGCCTTATTTCTTAATGACTAGCTTGCGTTATATATTTTAGAACACCAAACCAAATGTTATCTTACTCTCAATGACACAGAGACAAAGATCTCCTTCAAAGCGCCTGGCCAATTCTCGTCCGTAGTGTACAGTTCGACGTATCGAACTTTTGCTATGAGATATATAGATACGACAGGGGGTTTGAAGTTGCCTGCTGTCTTGTAGTTGTTGAAGTGTTGCTACGCAGAGTAACATATGATACGAGCTGTGACATTATTTAAAAAATGCGTGTTCGTCATAAGGCTTACGTCAGTAATATTCCTATAGCGCTGAATGAGCATTATTGGTAACCAAGAGAAACCACAGGAGGATTGAAGAGGTTAAGGAGTATGCGTAGTTAGGTATCTGAAAGGGTGACGACTACAGCAAGACAGACTGACTGAACGAGAGATTCGGAAGTTGATGGAGTGCGAGATCGAGCAAGTGTTACATTAACTGTTCACATGGATAATGAATTGGAAGCTTCAGTACGTGACTGAGTGAGCAGTTAGTGACTGGATAAATGACTGAGTTAGCAGACAACTGGAAGAGTGGGTGAATGTGTCACTACGTGATAGACTTAACAGACGAGTGACTGAGAGTGATTGAAAGACGTAGTGATTGGGTGACAGACTGGACGACGAAAGCAATAATATTGTGCATGAGTAGAGGAATAATTAATTAAGTAGATGTGTGACATCAAAAGGCTGATAAGTGACTGAGTTTGTAGATGAGCGAATTATCAAGTGGGCGTGTGGGTGCCTGAGGCACGGAGTGACATTAAGTAGACTATTTCACCACGGCTTTTAACCAGGCTTCATTCTTAACATCACACAGCCGAAGTGTGGAACTGAAGCGGTTTTCCAAGGAGCTTTGTGCATGGCTTGAAAGTTTCTGTGAAAGTTCATGTAAGAAATACTTCATGGAGACTCTTAATGCTGTTAAAATTCTGTCGAAATAATTGAAGCTGAAGACGATACAGAACACAGGATTGTTTACTAGTTTAATTAATGATGTCCTGTCAGCTACATAGGTTATTTACTAAAGCGCCGAAAGTTAGAGTGTTTTCTTGTGAAGCAGGTGGAAGGAAAATATTGTGCCCCACTTTAAGGCAGCACCATCAATTCATCAATGCGCTACAGCTCCAACTGCACTGCTCGGATATTAGCGCCAATATCATCACTATGTAATTAGTCAGCAGGGCAGTTTTCTTCTTCCGAAAAGTTTCTCCATTACTTCGTCCTTAGATGCAATGGAAAACAAATGAAAATTTAAATAACTTATTACAGCACCATCAGATAACTACAATAAACGACACTGGAAGACATGCTTTGCTTTTTATATAAAAATCACGTTAATGTACACTCCGATTGACAAAATGTACTGCAACAAGTAACCATTGTATTTATTTTTCACTTTAAATTATTTTACAAAAACGAAACGATTTTTTTATCGGGCCTAATTACTGTTATCATTAAATTCACGCACCCAGTATTTTAAAAGTTTATTGTGCGTTAGACGAAAAAAGAAAGAAAATAATCCCCCGAAACAGTAGTGAACAAAACAGCAGCGCTTCTTTGCGAAAGAAATACCTCTAGACTAGGATTTTTAGGATTGGTCTATTAAACTGTCACAGATTTTTCAAGTTCACAAAGTGCATATTTAGTGAAATCGTTATGTCACGGTGTTCCTCAAAGGATATAATGTATGAGAGTATAACAGTAGCAGAGGTAATCATGAAAACCGTATTTGTAATTTTTGCCTTTCAATTGCCAATGGGTATTCAACTGTTACATTTGGTTTGTCCATTATCCTGAGCGGAACCGATTAACCTTAATTTCCGTCAGAGTTTCTTAGCTAGGAGAAGAACCGAGAGGGGACGAAGGGGTGAAAGAGGGGTGCGACCGTGGTCAGCTTAAAACAAGTCACGTTCCTAAGCCGCCTAGTGGGAAGGGTGTGAAAAACAAAAACATGAATTTTCCACAAATGCTTTTCTCGGCCGAAAGAGGACGGAGATACAGTGTGTGAAATCGGACACTCAACTCTTAGTTCCTTTTTCAGTCGGCAGCACTTTTGACCGACAATTTTGTGGTAGGCTCGTCTTATACCAAAGAATGTTGGTCGCATATTAGGCAGGAGGACTAATACAGCTGTATGTTTCATAAGGTACATGGGGTCAAAAGACACGCCATTGCGCAGGTGAGCCTCCAGACGGATACACGACCGGCCTACTCTGAATTTTGCCAGCTATAGTAACAGACTTGCCAATCCCAGTGGCCGCGCGGTCTAAGGCGTGGGTCTTCGGCCGCTTGCTTGCTGTCATTGTGGGTTCGAATCCCGCCGGAGGCATGGATGTCTGTCTCTTGTGAGTGTTATGTGTTGTCAGGTAGGGGTCTCTGCGACGGGCTGGTCACTCGTCCAGAGGAGTCCTACCGAGTGTGGTGTGTCTAAAGTGTGATCACGAAACCTCGAAAAATGAGAAGGCCTAGGCCCCCTGGGGGCTGTAAAACCATAGGAAATAAAATAGTAACAGACTTTCTCCCAGTTGCGTAGGTCATACACGAGGCGTGGAATCTTATTGCAACGAATATCACTAGCTATGAAAATTTATATATAGTGTCCTGTAAGTCTTGAAACATAGGCAAATATTATGAAAACGGCCTGTATTCAAGAGTGTGCTCCCATCATTGTGGCTGACCAAGTAACCTCAGTCATATCAGTAACAAGAGCAGCATTAGCGCCATTTAAAATAGAGGGCTGCGTTGGGGCCGAAATTTTGAAGGTAAATTTGGAGGGTCACATGAGAAGCGTGCAGTGCAACATGGAATTTGTGTAAAAACTCAGCATTTGTTCTAGGACCGACGAAAACTACGGAACACCTCGATGAAGTTGGCCGGTCGCAGGACATCCCGGCCTCGTTCTGAGTTACTAATAAGGATCGGTCTGCTAATAAATACCTTTCAACCTCTCAGAAAACGATCCCATAGCAGCGCTTAACGTCACAATACGAAGAACAGCCCGCTGAATCGACTCAGCTGTTTGCTGTCTGGATTTCACATCGCGGCCACAGAGTCATCAGTATTCATTACGGCCCCAATATGCCTGTTTCGGAATGCAGTTATGCAAATACTTACTCGCACACTACGTACTTACGCTGTGGGCTTACTTCACATTCATTTGTAACATAACACACAGGCCTATGTACCTCAGGGATCGGGGAAACGTTTTTGTGTTGAATAATGTAGTTACAATTGCCTTAAAATTATCCCTACAGATAGCATAGTCAGTACAGGAACTAAGCTTTGGGCTGGAACATCTGGGGTTCGATTCTGACAGGAAAATAAGATTTCTCTCTTCTTCAAATGCACAGATCGGCTCTGGGGCCCACCCAGTCTCCTATTCAATGGGCACCGGCGTGTTTCCCCGCGGAATAAAGCGGCCTAGTACACAGTGACGCTGTACTTCTACTCCCTCTATATGTCTACATGGCATGGACAGGGAAAATTCGTCTGTACTGGAGAACTATCTTTGCAAACTGCGAAACTGATGGCTGCTTCAAATTCCCAGGCCTGTATGACGAAACTGACCCTGTGTCATAAGGCTTTAAACACCTCCAACACACATTATAACAATGTACAAGACTAACAGTAGGCCATATAAGTCAAGTCAATCAGTCGAGCATTCTATATATCAGCTTTTTTAGTCCAGGTATGCTTGCCCTCAAACTTTCCAGTCAATCACTCAATCGGTCGGCCATGTGACATTTGTGAAGTCACTTAATTAGCTGACACATTAGAGATTTAATTAAAGAAGGCAGCTGTTGTCTTTGACATAGGACAGTGAATCAATGTATTAAACAACCAGGAATGTGTTTAGCAAATAGTTCATTAGTTAGTTAATTACCTGATAGTCAACCAACCAGTATAGTAATTACCATTAAGATAAGTCAGTGTCCTAGCATCTGTGTTGTTTTCAGTCACTATTGCAATGAAGAAATAATTTAAACGATTGCTTAATTTAGTCTTTTTTTTTTTTTTTTTTTTTTTGTGGTGAGGGGGCCCCGCAGCTGATGCTACGGACGCACCGCAGCCTTAAGGCTTATTGTGCAACCCCTGTGATGAAGATGAAGATGAGCAGTTTTTTACCAAGTTTTACAAGTAATGGAGCACCAGTGGAATGAAATTGACAGGGGAAAACCGACAACTCGGAGAAAAAACCTGTCCCAGTGCCACTTTGTCCACCACAAATCTCAATTGGACTTGACCTGGGATCGAACCTGGGCCTCCGTGGTGAGAGGCCGGCGACTAACCGCCTGAGCCATGGCACGGCCTTAATTTAGTCTTAGTCGCCAGTTAATTTAAACAGACGGTTTGCTGGTAACCTAATGGTGCAGTATACTGACAGGTATTTAATGGTAGGCTTGTCAGTAAATTTGGCAACATTATACTCATGTCATACCGACGTTTTGGTGGAAACGGATGCCACCATTTTAGATACAAAACTGAGGCTATATCTTTCGCTAGTACAGACTACACGGTGTTAAACCCCGGAAGACTGCCGTATAAATCAATTAATCTTTTAATCATACCGTTAGGAAATAAATACTAAATTAGTCTGACAAAAGTAAGCAAGTTAATGGAGAAGTTGTTGGTCCAATCATTCTGTCAGTAGTCATTCAGCCGGTTAATCCGTCACTCAACCACCCAGTTGGCTAACAAATTGCGCAAAATGTAGCCAGTCTGTGTGTCCCCATTCCATGAGTTTTCACTATGTGGCTTTCCAGTTCTCGGAACGCTATGTTACCATGGTTACCGCAGTACCACAGTAGCATACTTGTATGTAGGGGAGAGTGTTGCACAACAGTGTCGATAGTGTGGCTCTCTGTGCCATTTTAAGTGCGTTTTCCACCTTCGGTTTTTTTGCTAAAATTTGCCGATACATTAACATTTTAGTTAAAAGTGGATTAGTGTATATTTACACGAAGACATACTTACTTTTCCGGACAGACAGTATTTCTTTCAGGTAGGATCTGAGGCCTAAGATATAACTAAGGGCCTAAACGTCACAGACTTCACGAGACAAACATAGCAAACAGGATAAGCAACAGAAATACGATATCTCGCCTTTTGCGAAAGTACACGAAGTACGATATCTCGAAATAAGTAAAAGAATAAGGTGCAGAGTAGTACTTGAGTTTCGACTGCATTGAGAGCATCCACTAAAAACAGGAACAGACATAGTAAGAACAACAACAGAGATAAGACGCCAAAAGTGTTAAAACCTGCGAATATATCCTAACTTGTTCGCTATAACAAATCTTCACCGTTTACCACTTCTTGGAAACGCTAAGAAACTCAGCACTTTCCCCAAAGACTTGTATCGATTCTATTATTCTCACAAAGAACAACTATTATTTAGGTATACAGAATTTACAGACTGATCTTCGTAATGGACTAAGACGGTGTATTTTGTAATGTATAAACTGAAGTTTTATATTCAAATTAGGTAACTATCAGTCTTTAATGTGTTAAACCAGGTCCGCTTAACCCGTAGCTCGCGGGCAAAATGTTGTCTGCGAAGACTTTGAAATGAAAAAAAAAACGTATTTTAAACCTTTTCCTGGCAAAGCCGAGATAGATTGCCGAACCAATTTTGAACACGTATGAAATGTTTATTTATGGAGGCATATATTACATTACTAATTGATCTTGTAAAATGTGCCAAAAATAGCGACACCCTACCTAAGATGTGATTTGCATTTTTGTAATTTTTCCTATTATTATAAGTGTCTTTTATTGCACATGATATATATACAAATACATAGGCAAAATTATACATATATTTATACGTATACTTATGTACTCTTCACTATGTATATTGAATTTCATATCGCCCGCATGCAGACCAAATTTTGCCGAAGTTGCCCTCACCACATGAAAGGTTGAGCCAGACTGGCTTAAACGTTATCTATTATTACTATTACTATTAATATAAATTACTATCACACACACAAAGATAATGTGGAACGAAACATGTGCATGTAAATCGCAGTATTTGCGCTACTGAATTTTAGGGGCGTTAGCGAAGTTGCGAAAAGCGACTATTAGATTTGTCATGTCTGTCTGTCTCTGTACGGAAGAACTAGACTCCACTGGAAGTATTTCCGTAAAATTTTGTACTGGGAACTTCCATTAAAATGCGTCGAGAAAATTCAGGTTTGGTTAAAAAGTGACAAAAATATCAGGCAGTTTAAATGAAGACCTAAATACGTTTGTGATAATATGTCTCTAAATTATTCCCGTACGTCCTAAACACAAGTTGTTTAAAATGGGATCTCGCACTGTATAAAATCCCGAATTCTCTCTCCGTTCGTACTTAACAAATGTGTTGTCCAACATACCGCCAAACGCATGATCTTTATACAAAGTTTCATTTAACTCGCTCTATTTATTTTTTGTTCCAGTCGCTCAAAACTCTCCATCTAGGAATATTGCTCTTTCGACTTAAAACAACATTTGCAGTTCCGTTTGTTTGGTGGCCACTTAACATATGTACGACTCAGAATGCTCTAAAACCTGCGGCCAATAAACAATTCTGCTTCCATCCGTCACTTCCAGTTGCATTCACATTAACCCTGTGTTCGTTCGCGTTGTACTACCCAAGGAATCTCTGGCATGGAATAAAAAAATTACGAAGTGTGGTTGGCGTTTGGTACCATAATATTCATAAACAAATTCAATGGTTCGGAAGTTCACATAAACACAAAACATAAAACGCCGTAATTTTACAGTTCTTTAAAAATAAAACCACGGGCACAAAATACATGAAGGGAAAGAAGGTTTCATATAACTAATTTCCAGGAGAAGAATAGTACTTGAGACATTAACAGCCACTCATTTAGTCAATAAATTCCCCGTCTCTAGTTGTTCTGGTGCACTCCACGAAGACAAGGGAGTGGAGTATAGCTCCACTCATTCGTAATCTCGTCACTAAATGAGCGTGAATAGTCAGCTTCAAGTCCCGGCCAATTAACTCCCTGGGAAAGAGCTCCTATATCCTGGGTGGGCCACAGAATAAACCAAAAATTTCATTACCGTGTTCATATACTACCATGAGCGACCTGAATCCAGACAGCACCTTCAATACTTTCAATACAGGCCTTTCGCTTCAGGCTTACGCAAAAGAAAAAGTAAAATTTGAAGATCACGGAAATCTTTTCGATTAAAATGTATCACATGCCCAAAACAAGCCATGAAATATCAAATATTACAGCAAACAGGAGTTTACTGTTTTAAATATCAAGCATGGTGTAATCGATGAACGGAAAAAGAACTGGTGATATGTCAATATTATTCTGAACGTAGCTGGATGCATTTCAGCAAAATCTGCCTTTATCACATCACTAAATGCCGTAAGGTCTAGAGTTCTGGAAGAGCACAAAATACTGCCGAGTCTGCTGTCCTGAACACCATTGCGAACCCCAATATACTCATCTAATTTTAAAATCCATCGTGCATTTTACTGCCCAACAGTAAAAATTTTATTCCATTTCCCATTTATAAAGCGCCTCTATGGTAGCAGAAGGTCTTGGCATTCTTAAAAGCAGGGAAGAAATATACCACTATGGATTTTAAAAAAATTGCGTGAGTTAGACTTAGAAGATGAAGTCACTGAGATGATGTCAGCTGGAGTAATCCTAAATTTCACAAATCCACAGATTCTATTGCTGACAAACTAAATACGTTACAATTCATAACTAAGAGAAACCAAATTTAATAACACGACAGTTCCCAGATGGACCAGATCAATTCCACCCACAAATTAATCCCATAATATCTGTCACAGTTTTATTTTCCAACCTCCTTCTCGGTTTGCCAAGTTGCTAATTTGAAATTGCAATGCACAGAGATATAAATAAGATAATTGCTAATTTTACTTCACTAGGCACGGAATAAAATAAAACTATGGGCTTAACATAGCCTTCATCAGATCCGTGTGCGTGTCTGTTCTTCTTACCCAGTACGACATTCCGAGAAATACGAGTATAATGAAGTTGGAAAGTAGAATAAGATGGGCGGAACATGTCACATTCCTGAGAGGGATGACGAATGCATACAGCATTTTAGTTGTAAAAAATGAAAGGGGAAAAGCCATTTGGAAGACCTGTATAGAGCTGGGAAGTTAGTATCACAATTAACCGTACAAGAGACAGAGTTGGAATGTTGGATCGGCATAATTTGACTCAGCATTAGGATTAGAGACGGCTCTTCTTGGAAAAGCGGTAATAGACATTCAGTTTCGAAGAAATGCGATGGATTTCTTCAACAGCTGAGCGAATATATTCTGAGAAACGACTCGATTCCAAAAACTTAAGTTACTTAGCTAGTTACTTTTATGTGAGCTTAAGGTAAATAAGGTTTACGCCGGACCACTGCAAGCCAAAATAAATGCTCTCTCATCTCGTACCTTATACATATGCATCATATTGTTTTGACTCCTTGACATTGTTAAGGAGATGATAATGCTGAATACGGATAGACATAAACGTTTTGATCTGTGCACACTCCACACTCCACACAGAAGGTGTCCGACACTGCTGAGCAAATTTCAGCCGGCTTCCAATGGAGGTTTAGGTCACGTTTTGGAAACTCCTACACAAGACTGTAATTCAGACACCAGACAATCAAAAATGTTCCGAATTAATTGAAAAGGTTGTACATTCGAAGTACATAATAAAGAGTACAGAATACTGTCTGTATTTGGGAGGTCCTGGGATTAAATATCAGCCAGAAGATGATGTAACGTCCCTTATGGTCCTATCATGGCTTTATTCAGTCCTTCCAATCGAGTGCAACAATATATTAAATTAATCTTGGGCCGCTTTGTGCCACGTCTTTGCCCACACTCTTTTTGACATCCGAAGCTACGTAACCTAGAGAGCTGATACAGCGTCGCTGAAGTACTGACACGTAACTTATACGTTTCGGATACTATTCGTTACACAGGACACATACTATGTATGTGAGTCGGGTGTCATCCTGTGGAATGATGTCTATATAGTTCTAGATTTACGCTTGTTGTTCGAACGTACGTTTATTGAGGTTTATCATTGGAAAAGAGAAAGGATGGACAGACACGTGCAGCTCGGTAACACAGTTCCAAAGAAGGAAGAAGCTAAATTCGGAATCATGAAACTTTTATCCGTTAACGACAGAGATAAATTTGTTTCTATTTCGGACATGCCGACTTAATGTACTGTACTGTACTGTGACCGTTGGCCTAGCAGCAAGGAAGCAATTAGTGCCGGTCGGGGCAGGTAAGGAGCTGCAGAAGCTGCGGGCTGCCCGCCCACTCCAAATCTCTCCCCAGCACCAGCAGCCAGGCGCCCGATCGATACCAACAACCCTCTCGCCGACTGCACCCCATTCATACGAATAAGATTACATCCTCTCCCACCCCCCGCCGTGTAATCGATTGAGAGGGAGGTACAATTACAACAAAACTATCGCGACTAAATTTGGGGTAAATACCCCTCCGAAAACACGTGAGACTAAAAGGATTCCATCGTAAACACAGACTGCAAGCATTTTGTACCGGCTAAGTAACTCCACAGAGCAGGGAAATTATTGAGTTGGTAAGGGAATTAACAGACTTAATAGACTTCAAGTGTTTCATCATTAGGCGCTATCTTGAGCTAGTTGAATCAACGCCTTCACTCAGGTATGGTGACGCCATCCTTATACATAGGTTCCTTGTAATGTCTCCCAACTAACATCACGCATGCGAGTCATGTCTATGCGTGCTGCGTCTCAATCATTTTGTACTTTCCTCTCCCTTAGGTAGATTATACAAATATTATTATCTGTATTTTGTTTTAAAACATTTGCACTCTACGTTCTTGCCCCAGAGCGCAAAAGTTTCTCAACCGCGTATTTTTGTGGCTTGTTTTACGGTGCCGCATCTCAGACGGCACAGCGCCGCCGGTTGATCGCACGACTCTGAATGAACAATAGAAAAGGATTTGGAAGGAAATGGTCGTGGTCTAATCGAGGTAATATCTCAGCATTCTCTTTCAAGAATTGAGGAAAACCACCGAAACCAAACCTTCTTCACATCTCATTCGAAGTCACGTGACCTCCGTAGTTTACAGACTGGCTTTTTATTATTCTCATTGGCACTGGTAATTTGTGACTGCCGTAAAACATCGCACAGAGCTTTAAAAGTACCGTAACATTACCTTAATCTGGTACAGCTACTTCCTATTCACTTTATGCAATGATGATACTGCCATGCATCTGTCATCAGAATAATTGTTTTAACTTTTCGAAATATGGAGACTAAGAGAAGAGAAAGAGGCAGGTGGTGTAGTGAGAGGCAATACATTTATTATTACAAGAAAGGACTGAGAATTTACTGCTCTGAAGTTTCCCAGACAGTGCCCGCTCGTCCTTCTGGTGACGGTAGGCTGGAAACAAGGTACAGCGTTGGAACGTGAAGAAGGTAGGGTTATGAGAGTGGATTCTTGGGAGTATGTAACAGAGGAAAGTAATTCTTCTAAATTTTATTTAAAAATCCCATTTCTATCTCACAGTAAATACACAAAAATGTATCGGTCAATGCTTTTAAGGAATTTATTTTAGAGTAGCACGAAACACACAAATAACACATTATGGGCATATTTCAGAGATTTTGAACGTTAATGCACGTTTTTAAAATTACCATTAAAATTATTTGTTATATTAAACGAAAAAAAAATGTTAATGCACGTGTTATATATAGTCATCATAGTGATTTAAAGGATTTAAAATGGGTCGTATACAGAGAAGGCTGACATAAACATAGATAAGCTTTAGCTACGCCAGGCAAAATTACACATAGACCTATATATAGGCACTGTTTGCCTTCATGTCACGCAACTCAGCACTTCGCCCACGTACTAACGGGTTTCAATTGGTTCTGAAAATAGATGATGTTCATGTCTCTAAAAACAGTTTAACGTCTTTTAGAGAAAGAAATCGGGTTTTGAAATGTTCAGAACACATACTATCACTTAAATTAAATATGTAGTTGATACAACGCCGTTACATAACCAAAAATAATTTCAGCATACCATTTTGCCACATTATTCTTTGTGATTAAGAGATGCACGAGGAATGGAGCCTTGGTTTTTTGTATTCGTTATTTTTCTACTCTGTCAACTTTCAACAGCTTTTTTGATAACAACATGCATCACCGAAGATGGCACAAGTACAGCACCGAAACATATAGCATGCTGTTCATTTTGACGAGAATGACACTGTCTAAATGTCATAAATTGCTGTCACTGTAAGACGTTCTCAAATAAATAATAAATCCTGACCAGAAAGTCCAGTGATTTAAGCTAGATATCTTTTACGTAGCACTAAATTGATAAGTAAATAAGGCTTACTCTACACCGTACTAAAGTCGGAAGTGTGGGTGTGTGAGCGTGCGTGCATGTGCTACATCATATTTCTAGTCTTCGGTTACATTTTGACAGCTGATGTAATTTTAAAACGCATTTTTGGCTCTCAGCAGTTACGTAATAGCGATGGGCAGGCACAAATGGTCACAATAAATGAAATGGAACGCCACTGGTGAAAGTGAACCCCCATACAGTTTTGCCTTTAAGATTCATCGAAAGGTACTTTAAAAACATGGGGGTTGTCTGTTTCGAGTTTGGATCCGTCTCACGTTGGCCCTGTCCTCCCCAGACTCAGATTCATACTGTTCTTGCCGTGGTTTCGAGGCAGCTGACGATCGCTGCTGGGTCGTGTTCAAGAATGTGCGACTTGTGATGCCGCGCGTGCCCGCAGATAGTCTAGCGACATATCAAACGATCTGGCTAACAAAACTCGCTGGGTTCCGTGACTGCGTCTTTTGTAGAGCTGAAACATTGGTGGCCCTAATTTTGACAGGTGCACAGTTTTAACCTACATTAACAGACTACCCAGCTGGTTTATAGGACAACTGTTTCTTTCATAGGGCACTTATGTATGAATATCATTATTTCTGTGGTGATAATGGTGACACTAAACACAACATTGAACTACAGTTTAGGCTAATATGGCATTAAAAACGTACAATGAATTTCGATTAATTTCATTTAGTAGAAAGCTTGCCAACAGCTGTAGCCTGTAACAAGGAAGCAATTAAAATAACGTATAAATACAATATAAATAAGTAGTGTAAGCAGCTAATTAGGAATACACAAAAGAAATGTATCGTGCAGGAGGATCCTATTATGCAAACGTAAAAAAATGGTATAAGCAGGACGCAGTTACGGCCAGGGGACCGAGTCTCAGGGGGTAATAATAATAATAATATTATACTTAATAATAATAATACACTTAATAATAGTAAGAATAATAATTTTTTTTGTTATTGTTGTATTTCCCCTTGAATACTGATGTTTTGCTTTTATTCGCTTTCTGCATACCTTAACTCTAGAAATTTGTTTCTTTCAGTTTGAAAACAATGTACACTTCAGATGTCCGTCGTTTCACACGCACTTATTCTTAGGAGCATCGTCATTAGCACTCGTAGTCCAGACAGTTGCATTTACATTCTTGCCGAAACTGTTTCCCGAGCCACGATTGCGCGTTACGGGCGTGCTGCCAAGTGTCGCTGGCAGGCAGGTGCTGGTCACTGCGCCAACTTAGTCACCCGCGGTCACATGACACGCCACTGCCACGAAAAGCATGCTACTCAAGACAATTGTAAACTGGGGTCTCTGTGGTCCCGATTTGCGCCCCTTTTTATGTTATCTGCACACGATGCTTTTTGTAAAACTGTGTAGTTCGTGTGTTGCAGGAAGGTTTGTCCGTCCTCTTCTTTCATTCCCAAAGGTACTCTCCTAATTAATTAATTATTTTATTCCCACAAATGCACTGCACTACTTTAGTGTTTTCTTATCCCTACATATGTTTCGGTACTCCTTGTGCCATCCTAAAATAGTGCAGTGCATTTGTTGGAATAAAATAATTAATTAATTATTAAAATGCACGGTATATATAATATATAGTTCTACTCTCCTAGTTTCGATTAAATTTAGCACTTTTGTCTTCTTTAAAAATGTGAAGCGAAAATATTTTGATTCTTATCGAGTGACTAGAAACACTACTCTACCTAAAAATCGAATAGGAAATTGACAAAGAGGGATATACCTAAAATGCACATAAAATAGATATAAGCCACAGACGGCCCGCTGTCTCGTTTCTGTAGATAATCCTCTATTCATCTGTTTTGCAGCAAGTGGTTGCTTAGTTTCGCTGCTGCGAGAGTAGTAATATGCTACAAATCCGGTGCTTAGATCAGCCCACCGCCAGCGTTACAGAAAGGCCTCGAATGGAATTACATTTGCAAACTGTCAGAGTCCTCGTATCTTACGTCCTGTAGTTTGAAACTTGCTTAAATGCCGTAAGTGCGGTATAATCAGTACACTATGTGAGGATCGGAGACGCTACGCACTACTTTGAATTTCTTTATCACCTATTTTACAACATTCATGAAGGCTTACATCCTCGGGACGCACAAACTTCTAAAGCAGCCAAGTGACTGGTCTGTGTTAAAAACAAAGAAATATTTGGTAATGATCTACATATAGTTAAACGAACTGTACCTGAACAAAGTAAGGTAACGTTGTCTCTGTCTACGCCAAGAAGGCATATATGGGCAGTAGATTTACAGTTCCCTCATTCTTAACCTCAGCAAGTGGTCAAATTCACGCCCCTGCCGATTTCCCCCTCGAGAGCCCTCGAACCCTCTGAAGAGAAGGCTGGGTGGGCCCACAGCCGGTCTGGACATTCAGGGGAAGAGAAAATCTCGTTCCCCTGCCGGTTATCGAACCCCGGATCTTCCAGACCGCAACCTAGTGACCACAACTACACTATCGAACCCAATCTTCCAGACCGCAACTTAGTGACCATACCAACTGCACTATCGAACCCCGGATCTTCCAGACCGCAACCTAGTGACCATACCAACTACACTATCGAACCCCAGATCTTCCAGACCGCAACCTAGTGACCATACCAACTACACTATCGAACCCCGGATCTTCCAGACCGCAACCTAGTGACCATACCAACTACACTATCGAACCCCGGATCTTCCAGACCGCAACCTATGACCATACCAACTACACTATCGAACCCCGGATCTTCCAGACCGCAACTAGTGACCATACAAACTACACTATCGAACCCCAGATCTTCCAGACCGCAACCTAGTGACCATACCAACTACACTATCGAACCCGGATCTCCAGACCGCAACCTAGTGACCATACCAACTACACTATCGAACCCCGGATCTTCCAGACCGCAACCTAGTGACCATACCAACTACACTATCGAACCCCGGATCTTCCAGACCGCAACCTAGTGACCATACCAACTACGCTATTCTGGCTCCCACATTCATAATGTTCGAATGTTTGTGTGTTTCTGGGTCAGATTTTGTCTTTGCACCGCTTGAACGTTGCTTTCTTTACTCCTTGCGGTCTGCAGGACTGTCAAAAATAAGTTTGTAACACAGTCATTAAACAATCACCTAGCTGCTTATTAATTTAATACACACTCTTGTATTCCGAAATGATATAGGGCAGTGCAGTCACGAAAGGCAGAGTTCTATTACTTAATGTTGCCCTGTAACCTTATGGAGCACGTGATCATGTACCGTGACGCAGAAGGTGAGAAGTGATGAAAGATTGTGGAGCAATGCTGGAATGATACAAAAGACATAATTCACAAAGGAAACCACGGAAAGAATGGCCTTATGGATCTCAGCAACATAGGATACTTAGCATTTTTTTTTTCTGAAACTCACAAAAGTGACATGTGCGTAAGCAAAAGAGCACACAGGCGTTGGAGTCAGTTAAATAACTAGAATGAACAATAAAAATTTTTCCTCAAACTGAGTTCCAGATTTTTGCCAGGAAAAGGTCGTATAAAGCAAATTATATTACGAAACCAAGAAAGGGCACGAGAAGAGGACACAAACACTTGCTGCAATTACACTATAAACTTCGGTATTGTGTTAGGTGCAAATCCACGTACACAGTACAGCTATATCCTACTGTCACGTACAAAGTGCAAAATGCGAATAAAGTACATACCCTAACGGTTTTCTGATATTAAATTTCACCATAAATGTAACGTTGCGGTTGTGCTTAGACGCGACGTGATGAAAGTGTATATGGGCGTAGAGACAGGGCTCCACGCATTGTCACTCTCGGAACTAGCTGAAGAGTGGTCATCTTCACGCTCTGACCGCTTTTCTCCTATTGTGCAGAGGTGAGTTTGGGCCCAGAGCAAGTCTGTGCACAGCTTCGTACTGGTCCCTCCCCACTTGCTGGCAACAGACTCTCCAGTCCGTCCACCCCACAACCAATCAGCTTAATGATCTGTCTTGTCCCCGTTAAGAATTAGGGATGAATATTTAAATAAATATATATATATAGCCTTCTCTTTCATTCTGTAGTCTGTCTTACGACAGATCCGTAGCCTCTTCCAAAGCGAGTTCTCCACAGGGTGCGATCTAGTGCTTCCTCTAACTTTCCTTCAATCACATGTTTCAGAAGGCAGTTTCTACGCAAGATGTGACCAATCCAGTTAGCCTTTCTTCTTTTTATTCTACGTAGGATATTCCTCTCCTCTTTGACTAAGTGTAATACTTATTCATTTCACACACGATCGGTCCAACTGATCTTCTCCATCTTCTCCATTCTTCTCCAGCACCGCATTTCAAAACTTTCCAGTATTAAATATTTTTGTACAAAGAATAGGCCTAATGCAAGACCATGCACGGGTGGATATTGTGAAATGGCTGTCAGATTTAAGTTGTACGGGTATATCTGGAACCCTGTGTGCAGCTGTTCATTTGCAATATCATACAGTATAGAGAGAGACAGTATAGATTTTGTGCAGAGAACAGGGAGAGAAATATTTGTGAACTGCACAAAAACAAGGAAAGATAGTACACAGGGTTCGTGGCTATGTGAACTGTGCTAGGGATGAGAGATGAAGTGTGGCAGGGCTTCACTCCATCATGGATTTGTCTGACAGTTCGTTCCCGGGCCTTGACCCGAACCTGGACATACCGGCCTTCTTTAGTTACATGCAGCTGAAAATTCAGTTACAAGCTATAACATATATAGATCGTATCGCTAATTCGAATGTTGTCTATTCAAATAGGGTTTCTATTCCGTCAGTTTCTTTCTTTCTTCCTTTCTTTCCTTCTTAGTCTGACCTCTTCTACCTACTCATTGTAGGTGTAAAGGGTTATTCTTCCGCCTGATCACACTCAATGATACACAACCACACACTCGGTCGATCTCCTCTGGACGAGGGATCGGCCCGTCGCAGAGACCGCCAGTATCTGTTATTTAACTTGTAATTTTATTGCTTTGATAATCTGTGGCAATAATACGGTAATGGAAAGCAACTGGCACTGCATGAACGAAAGGAAACTGTAGACACCAGCGGTGACATAAATATAGTGACTTGTGTGACTAACTAAACAACTGACCAACCAACTAACTTCATCGAGACGTAATCCTTTTTTGAGAGGCTAACAGTTCCTTAGCTAGTCAAAAGTCCCCCGAATTTTACAAAACCAAAAGGTTCATTACCTTCTTCACAACGATTCGCCACTTATTCCTATCCTGAGCCAGACGAATACAATCCAATCTCTCCCACCCAGTTTCTTGACGATTCATTTTAATATTACCCCCAACTAATCCTACGTCTTACAAGTGTTTATCTTCCTTCAGGTTTACGCATACAAAATGCTGAATGTATATCTCTTCTCCCCCATACGTGCCACACGCCCCGCCAATCTCATCCTTCTTGATTTGTTCATGCAAAAAGTATTTGGTGACGACAGACATGTTTGATTAGGTAAATTAATTACGTCCATTGTGCTTTCATGAAAACATACGGTTTATTTTCTTGTTTACAAAACTTTCGTGGACCCCATTCTGAGCAAGTTCCAAACAGTCCGTCCACACCCTCCCACCGCATTTAAGCGAACAGCACCTTTATCATACTTTAGTCTGCACCGAAGACTTTCAAATGGTCCCCTTTCATAAAGCTTTTCGATTATAACCTTGTACGCATTTCTGATATCCTCCACAAAATAAATTATTTTCACCAGATGTTAATCGCGAGTCCTTTCCAGAAAATAAATATTTAACACCTATTTGTAATAATTCTCCTTATCTTAACAACAGATTTCGAATCGAGCATCACTGAATATCATAAGCTGGGAAATTTACGATGAATGTCTTAAACGTCGATACCTCATACTTACAATCGAGCATGCTCAATCTTCGAGGCTCAACTGTTTCTTCAGCCTGGGTTCGTACGTCATAGGGAACACAGTCTGCCTCAATTATGAAACTATTTGTTGGACCTCAGCGCGTACCACTCAGAGAACACTCTCTTAATTACGAAGAACAATTATGGCGAGAAATCACGAACATTAAGTACGTGTTCATGTAAAGTGTCTGTTACATTCGTCCGATTTTAAACAAGCTTAAATTTTCTCGACAGATTTTAGTAGACACACCCAATATAAAATTTCACGAATACTAGTCCAGTTGGAGCCGAGTTTTTCAATGCGGACGGATGGACGGACGGACAGACAGACACACATGACGGAGCTAATATTTACTTTACGCAACTGTATTACGGAAGAGCCTAAACCATGAGAATCTGGAAAAGAGGCATGAGTCTGGAGTGAAAGTGCTTATTTGTATCCTACTTTATTTTCATTTATTGTCGTGATCACTTGGTGTTTTATGGTATTAAGTGGGTTTTCAAGAACGAAATCTCCGCTTTAGAACACTGAGCTTAGAGGAAATAAGTGTACAACTTACGACAGCTAACTTTGCGACCGCCTTCCAGAAACATATGATGTCGCATTAGTTTATTTCATGTGTTTGTGCTGTCCTATGTAGGTACAGGCCTTGTGACGGACCATCCCCAAGATTTAAAACCCCATTAAATAAAGGCTTTAAGTCGCACTGACGTGCATTGCCACTAAAAAAACATGATGACAGATCTTTGCACTACATGTTGAGGTGAATGTTTCAAAAAAAGGAGTAAATAACAAAAATTCGACTGCCCGAAATATTTTTCTGTGTCTATGACGACGATACGTGACACATTAAAACTGTATCATGTCATGACTACAGATCGCTTACTTACAGCAAGAGTGGCAGATTTCTGTTCTGTGGTGGTTAGTACTCCTGATCCACACACAAGAGATCTCCAGTTTGAATGTGAGACATGCCGTTCTAAGTCGGGATTTGATGGTTTTCCTCGGTTTATCTTTTCACGTGTTATGCCAATAAAACTAATTCAAAATAGGTCACAGCCGCTTTTATCCTCAGTTCTTCTGTCTCACTTTTCATAATTATCCTGTCATTCTACTCTGTAAAAACTATGCTCTTTACAAAGCTTCCATACATCCAGCGCCTGGAAAGTGCCTTACGACAGTCCGGTTACGCTGTCTCCCTCACCGTTTGCAGTTAGACATTCATGCTAAAACTGTCATTCAGCGGTATGCAGTGTGAGCAAATGATATACAGAAGCAAAGTATTATTCATTACGTCAACACAATCCTTCTTTTTTACATTACCTACAAGTTTCGGCTTTACTAAAAAGCCGAAACACGTAGCTAATAATGTAAGCAAGATTGTTTACTAATAAAGCTGTACTGACGAAATAAAAATACTTCTGATGTAGTTAAGGAAGCACCACTTACCAACATTAAAACAATATACCTTTGAATTAAACAAAGGAAAGATGTATTAATTTTACGACTGGGTTAAAACCCACGACGGCTAAATCTTCGGAGGCACTGAATATCAAGGGTGAGTGCCTTTAGTGCTTGTAATGCACTGAGTGACGCTATTATATTCTAACCATTGCAACGGACATACAAAGCTTTGCAATAAGACTTGAACAACACGTTGCCATGGGAACAAATGCCTCCAAATTGCTACAGCAGCCACGACAAACGAATTACATATATAGCTTTTCTAAACTATTGCACAGACCGCCTGACCAATCACAGTGCATTATCACTTGGACCTGTCTCAATAAGCCTTACAGAGAGGACAACATGGCGACTTACTGTTGCGGTAGGCACAGAAAACACCCAGCAAAGCCAAGGATCAGAGTGGCCTGCTCCGTGCCTCCTTTTCGAAATACGAACTGTAAGGTGTGCTGCAAGTATACACATGTTGTCCCACTGTAAGGTGTGCTGCAAGTATACACATGTTGTCGCACTGTAAGGTGTGCTGCAAGTATACACATGTTGTCCCACTGTAAGGTGTGCTGCAAGTATACACATGTTGTCGCTGTAAGGTGTGCTGCAAGTATACACATGTTGTCCCACTGCGCTCGTCATAACTTCGCGTGTTTCAAGGCTCTTGATTGTAATTTACTGCAGTCACAAATATTTCTTTTAAAAGGGAATCACTCTACATATACGGTGCACGAAACAGTAAACTGATTGCTTCCTTACGTCTTGTTAAACACGCATCATACAAAAAAAAAGGCTTTTAAAATATTTTTGTATAATGGAATCTATTTTATATTCATTCATTCTGTAGTCTGTCTTACGACAGGTCCATAGCCTCTTCCAAAGCGAGATCTCCATTGACTGCGATCTAGTGCTGCCTCTTTCAATTTCCAGTATCCTCTCTTTTCCTTAAGGTCATCCAGTAGCTGCTTACGTCTTCTCCCTCGTCTTCCAGTCATTTCTATCCTTCCTTCTAACTTTCCTTCAATCACGTGTTTCAGAAAGCAGTTTCTACGCAAGATGTGACCAATCCAGTTAGCCGTCTATTTTATATTGTGTCTCGATGACATATTCTGAAGAAACTGATAAAAATTGATTGGCTTGCATGTAAAGCTGGAATCACCTAAGTCCTAGGAACAGAGTCTTTCTTGAGAAGCTGGTAGTCCCTCACCTATTAAAGACATTTCCTTCATTTTATGAAACACGAAGATTGATTTACGTGTTTAAAACAGCCCACCACTTGTCCCTATCCTGAGCCAGACGAACAAAGTCCATGTCTCTCCATTATATTTCTCCAAAATCTTCTTTAATATTATTCCCCATGCACGCTAAGTCTTCCAAGTGGTATCATTCGGTCAGGTTTACCCACCAAAATCCTGTATGCATTTCTCTTCTGTCCCATACGTGCCACATGCCCCACCCGTCCCATACTTCTTAATTTGATCATCCGAATAATGTTTGGTCAGGAGCTTCATGATTAAGTGGGTTCCCTACCACAACGGCACGGCACGTCCTCTGGTTACAGATGGAGACGGCCTCAAGATGTGGAGGGTAGCTGCCAATACAATGGACAAGCAGTCGCGGACAGACAACAAGGGGTGGTCTTTTATTTGGAGGATGGGCAAGGGGCTAACGACTGCTCATCGTAATCAATTAACGTGGTACGAAATGTTACACAGGGCTTTTGACTTGGAGCGATCCTTTGGAAAGTTGGAATACTGTTGATATTTACAAACCACCATTATGAAATTTCACCGAAATACCTTCAATAGTTTCAGAGAAAAACATGCGAACATATGAACTAAGAGGTTTATACGCTATTATGTATTAATTTTAAACGCTTCGTGCAAAGGATGTATGAAAACACAAACAAATAACAAAATATTGCTAACACGATAACTACTGTCTTGCTCTTCGTGCATTTCACTTAGCTTAGGTGTTTAACGGCGCTTCACTCGCTCACTACCGCTGCACTAGCGTGCTGGAAGTCTTCGTGGTTCAATGATGTACGGACAGATAAGGTCATACTTGCATGTATTAAGAATCCACAGCGTGGACGATGGTTCTCGAATTCCTTTTTTTTTTTTGACTTTATAAATGTTATGTACAGACGTAGAATGTAACGATAGTATGTAACACAAGAAGTTCTGGGAATGGACTAAATTATGCCTCCTACTTTCATTTTATGCATAATTTCCAACAGCATAGTAAGATAAATTTGTGAGACACAACATGGAAAATACTACTGACAGAAGCCCCTCCCGAGGAACGAAAACTTGCTCAGTCATTCAACAGATTCCTGAATTTTATGAAACCCGAAAGTTCATTACTGTGTTCAAAACAATTCGCCACTGATGGCTACACTGAGCCAGATTAATACAATACACCACTTCCTAAATATTTTTAAATTCCATTTAATATTATCCTTATATCAAATCCCAGATCTTCTGAAACAATCCGAGAAATCTTTTGCCGAAAATGTGTGGTCGCAAGTGATATAAATAACCGATAACATTATACAAAAGTATCTTCACAGAATGTGTCCCTTAATTAGACGTATTAGGATGAATGAATTATATAAATCGAGCTGAGAGAGGCGAACATGCAGGCATATGTATTTACCGGAGAAGAAAAAATATATGTAGACCTAAGTATTTTTATATTAAACATCCTGAAGAAAAAAGAGTGTGCAGAGCAACACTTGGGTGGAAGGATAAGGTTAAAACTCTGGTTGTTATCTTCCTTTTCGTCTACTGTGCCGGCGTTCTTTCCTTTTTTTCTCATAGAAAGAAGAAGAATAAGAAACAGAATTCGTGAACAGTTAGTAGCTCTTAAAAATTGCTGTCTTCCGGGGTAAAATACTGTGTAGCCTGTCAGATGTGTATCGACGTTTCATAGAAATCTCGTCTCCAGCATCAGGGTAGATGGTCGCCCGTTCAGGTTCTATCACCTGATCTAAACATGAAGGCAGCAAGTTTCTCTAAAACGTCCGTAAGTGTCTATCAGTTTACATGGCATCGCATCCCAGAAAATAGTAATCGCTGTAGTCACAGACGTTGGAAAGCTCACACCTCTTTTCATGAACCTTGCACTCAAATGATCCTGTTACAGCCTACAGAAGTACGCCTACTGTAACGATCGATGTGCTGCCTCTGTGCAGATCAGATCAGGGTGCCTAATTATTTTAGGAGCAGCACAGATGTAAAAGCACAGAAATCTATACACTGCGTGTTTTGAGTGGGGGCAGAGATACAAGTGAGAAGGGAGGAAAAATATACAGGTGTCTGTTACTGGTATCACTAAAAATGCGAAAATTAATTTACGGGCGGATCTCTTTACCTCGCTCTCCATCTAATGCAGTGTTTAAAGGTGCTATTCATGCTTTAAACTTCCCCTACAGCTGAACAGAGACGGAGCACAGACGGTTACTGCAACGCGGTACATGGCGCTGCTTGAATCAGTGATACTGACTCACTCAATCAAGCATTTAGCTGTTAACTTTATGAAAACAGAAGGTTCATTATCTCGTTTAGAAAGATACAAACTGAACCCTGTCTTAAAGCAGACAAATCCAGCCTTCTTTTCCCACATCGTATTTTTCTGAAATACATTTTAAGGTTCTCTTATCCTTTATTCCTGGAACAAAATGGGTCTCGTTCAAACAGCCCCTCCTGGAACTAGCATATTACGTAATCAAGAGCTTGGAGATGAACTTTTATTCGGGAGGTCCCAGTTCGGCCGAATCAACAGGGTCAAGACAGGTTTTTATACCTGTACTTAGTGTCTCAAGCAAATAGTTGGATGCGTATTTTATTAAAGCAGCCATCACAACTTCCTACAAATCGTTATCTATTCATTATTCATGATAAACTTTAAAAACATTTCGACGGGATAATATATACATTTTGAACTTGAAACGGCGCCGTTGAATAACCAAAGAATCAGAATATTCGAGTCTTCTGAGGCGTTATGCTGTGTCGAATGGTAATCAGACTAATTACCCGTCGGCATAGTGTAAAGACAAGGCGCTACGCTCCTTCGAAACGTCGGTAATTATTTTGTGTCAAGCAGTCCAAGAGCAACAGCCGCGCCGGAAGTATGGGTATATCACAAACGATTAAATAAGGATTGTTGGCTATTCTGCTCGGACTCGTAACCCCGAAGAAGACACTAGGTTGCTTCGAAACATCAACAGTGTAACACCCCAGCAACACCGCTGCGAGAACCTCAAAACCTCGCATCATAAGTCATTAATTAACAAAGCTTTATATTGGCCGTTTAGTCGCCGGCCTCTCACCAAGGAGGCCCGGGGTTCGGTCCCAGGTCAAGTCCATGTGAGATTTGTGGTGACAAAGTGGCACTGGGACAGGTTTTTCTCCGAGTTGTCGGTTTTCCCCTGTCGATTTCATTCCACTGGTGCTCCATTAATTGTAAAAATTTGTAAAAAAACTGCTCATCATCTTCATTGGGGTTGCACAAAAAGCCTTAAGGCTGTGGTGCGAGGGCCCTTCATAAAAAAAAAAGCTTTATGGACTGTTACTTCCACCGGGGCCACCCTGTACGAACTCAAATTTACCAAAACGAAACAACGAAAAGGGAAAAGCAAACATAAATCTACGCATCACGTCGGATTCCAAACAGTAATCCAGCTGTCAGGGCGGTCTGAGACTAGATTACATGCGCATTCGGAGACTGATCTACCACTGTAAAATAGTTTTGGACAAGGAAATAATGCTTTGTGCGCAGAAATTTTATTTAATTTATTTTAAATGCCTTAATATGAGTGCTTAAATTAAGTCTGCATGCATGTGAAGCAAATTTTACAGAGCACATGTAACTCGGTAAACGTCCTGCCGCTGTCATGAAGGCACACAGTGGGAGTAGAGGTACAGCGCCAATCATTCTTAACCTCGGCACTACGTAGAGGTGAGTGGTCAACTTCACGACCCGGCCGCTTTCTCCCAAATACCGTTTGACCAGGAGGCTGGGTGGGCCCCAGAGCGGGTCTGAGCGTTTAGAAGAAAGGAAATATCTATCGCCTGCCGGGAATCGATCGTTCAGCCAGAAACCTAGTCACTATGACAAACACGCAATTCCGGCACCAATAACGTTTGGTGAGCAGAAATTTAATTTTTTATTTAAGTAATATTAATTTAAGTGTTTGATCAATTGCTCTGGTACCCTTCGCATGATAAAAGTTAATTTGCAGTCATCTGTTAAAGTATTCTTTACTTGCCTAGACTGGACATGTTCTGAATTTAGTGTAGCAGCAGAAACGAAAGTTCGCGATATTTCGCATAGCTGTCAGTTGCTTCCGTGTCAAATTGCCACTTATCCGCTATTTGTCTTGCTCTGACGTTTTTCCAGTCCAGCAGAGGGAAAAATTAAATTCAGAGGAGTGAAACTCAATTCGGCTCTATACATTACAGCGTACAACGGGGAGGGGGTGGGGGTGGGCTGGGAAGGGAAGGAGAAATGAAATATAACAATACCAATACGGCAAAATTCCCTATTATTTGGGAAATTATTTTACGAACAAACCTGAGCAAACCTTAATTCATTGGTCGGTACAATCCAAATACTAAGTGCATACGGAGCTACTTTTGACGCATTGTGAGAGTTTCAAGACAGATAAAGCGGACACAGGATAAAAAATCTCGATAATATTCTTCTGTTACTCTTCAAGTGCTCAATACCAATTTGAATGAATGTCCGTACTCTGTCTTTATAACAAAGTTCAACGTACCATTTAAAAAGTATAATTATTGACCGATCCCAACCAAACTTGCGCCGTTTGTAGCGCATGCATGGAGAGTACAAGGTGTGAATTTTCACGAAATCTTTCCATTGAAAGCCGAGACACAGCCGAAAAAGCACACTGCTCTCCAAGTAAAGTGTCCTTAATCATAGCCGATCACAACCTAACTTGCATCGTATATAGCGCATGCATGGAGAGTGCAAGGTGTGAATTTTCACGAAAATCTTTCCATTGGAAGCCGAGACACAGCCGAAAAAGCACACTGCTCTCCAAGTAAAGTGTCCTTAATCATAGCCGATCACAACCTAACTTGCATCGTATATAGCGCATGCATGGAGAGTGCAAGGTGTGAATTTTCACGAAAATCTTTCCATTGGAAGCCGAGACACAGCCGAAAAAGCACACTGCTCTCCAAGTAAAGTGTCCTTAATCGTAGCCGATCACAACCTAACTTGCATCGTATATAGCGCATTAGTGGAGAGTGCGAGGTATGAATTTTCAGGAGAATTCCTCCAATGGAAGCCCAGATACAGCCGAGAAGGCACATTTCTCTTCAAGTAAAGTGCCCTTAATTTTGACCAATTGGAATAAAGCTTGCAACGTTTGTAGCTCAAGCGTGGATAGTGCGAGTTATGAATTTTCAGGAAAAGTCAACCAGGGTATGCAGAGATACAGCCGAGAAGGCACACTGCTCTTCAAGTAAAGTGCTCTTATTAAGAAAGTCAACCACGCCGCTATGATATCACTGTACATTCTACGAAAATTTCCACGATGAGTTAGATAATTTTGGAATAAAGATTGACACTATCTGTTTCATAATTATATACTAAGTTGTGCTAGTATCGCTCCGAAGTCATAAATGTGAATATTGATTTTCGTGAAAATCCGTCTTTTCGTTCAGATATTTAAAGGGGAGCACCAAGACATCCCGTATATTTTGATTTCATAATCCTACCTCTTTACTCCAAAAATCAAAAGAGACTAGACTCTTACATATGCAGGCCGGCCTAATTATGTTAATTACCTACCAGCTTCATAAAGTCGCATGCCTATCACACCCGTTTATCTTACATTGTAGAAATTTTTGTTAATGAAATATGACTATTCCTTGATGATCGGTAATCACAGAAATTTGATGATTCTGTGCTGAATGACTCTAGTGCCTCTTCCCTCAAGAAACTGCTATATCATATTGAAAATAGGGTATCAGAAATTTACAATTGAACGTCACTGCCGAGCTGGTAGGACTTCTACCTGGTATTTGGTAGGTGACGGTTTCAAATTTTAAACTTGCGATATTCTGATTGAGATTTTGCGGTTTCCTCAGTTACCGCAAGTATATGTCGTCACATTGCCTTAACTTGGCTACAACATTTTCCTTCCATGTCTTCTCAAATGTACTGTTCACTAATCATCTTATTATTTGATGATATACAGATTTCGGCAGAAGTCACTTGAAATAGAGGCAACATGTTAAACACCGAGCTTGAATGGCATTTGCGCAACCCTGTATACTCTGAGGTATTGAAAGCGTCGGTAAATAAACCATTAAAAAATAAAACAGAACAAAAGAGGGTACAGTGACCTCTGATGGCATAAGTATCTTACCAAACAATAGCTCGTAAATTATTATCGGAAAAGCGGACACGTGTCGTAAGATTATGTTTCGTCGTACGATAAGTAGCTAGAAAATTATCGTAAGTACTATAAAGTATTGTGCGCGTATTGCACTGCTGCATGTTCTACGCCTTTAGGTAACTATTTTAAACCTCCAAACAAAAGCCTTCCGATAACTTATTTGCGGTCACAGAAACAAAGACCCTGCGATAGGAAGTGAAATCAATACAACTCGATCATTGTTCAGAGGGCGTAGTGTTCACAATATTTTCTCAGTTTCAAAAGAAGGCGGTGGTCATGGATACAAGAACGAAGAGGGAGCCAAGTCAGGACTTGAACCACTGCCAAGTTTGGGCCAAGGGGACGCAGACGAAATCCATACCCTAGTCGCCTCGAAGCATGTTACCCTCCGCCCGTATGCAGGAACAATAGATGATTGTCACCGTAATCGATCAAAGCGTCACAATTACTACAGATGGACTGTCGTTCGTCGAAGAATGTCGCAAGTGCCTTCTGCAGCGTACCTTGTACTTCCTTAATTTCACGACGATGCATCAGCTGGACATTTTTGCTTTACGTTGAATGACAAAGTGAATTGGGCGTGATACTGAAGAAGTACTCATGCCGTATTTTAATGCGTGAGAGACATTCGAAACCGAACCTCACGAATATGAAGCAAAAGAATCGCGATTTACAGATTAAATAGAGAATCACGAGGTCTCCTAGCCGGACGTAGGTCTACATAACCAGCCCAACAACGAAAATAGTACAGAAATGTATGTCAAAGCAAACCCCCCCCCTCCCTCAAACTGAATTTAATACGTTTCTCACGAACGTGTCACTCCTTCAAAAAAGAAATTCTGAGAAAAAATTATGACGCCTACTTTTTATGTAAGAAACAGCTTAGCAGAAATCATAAATAATTAATTATGGAATTCAGCCACTCGCTTACATGCATGATATCCAAGAACATATAATCTCACCTTTTTAAATTCTAGATATACTGGAAAAAATAAAAACAAGGGATGTTTAGATGGCTAGTTGCGATGTCATAGTCTTGTTGGCAGTCCAGGGAGTTTGTGGGTTCCTTACAAAAGCCACAGCACTGTATTCAATGGCGCAATTGTCGCTCACACACAAGAAATTTGTACAAACGGCATGTTGCTACGTTTAATGGCGGTAACGAAAGGAAGTCTACGTCAAGCTTCAAGCTTCTGGTTCAAATTTACTAGGCAAAAGAACACACACACACAAACACAACATCATCCCATAAGCTCTTTTCTCTTACAAAATAGGTAGGTAGGGTACAGGCATTTAAATTTTATCACTCAGGTTTATTAAATTTTTCTTGATTTTTTTATTTGTTCTTCAGTAACGAAATACAAGGAAAAATGGGATTATGTAAAATAAAACTACTAAACCTAGAAGGAAATTTCGCCTGAAAATGACAGGTAATCTCATATGAAAATTCAAGTCTTCTGGTATGTTACGATATGTCGACTGGTAAATATTTCGGACTTTTCGGTTTCCTCCGAAACGTCGACAAACTATGTACCAGTCGACAAGATGTAACATCCCAGAGGACTTGAATTTTCATCAGTACGGCTGCGAGAAACTCAGGCCTCACATACCAAATTTTAACAAAATCCATCAAGCTGAAAATGTTTGCTCTTCACTATCACACGAAGCGGACGTTATGCCGTGCTATATATCAGTCTCGTTGCTACGAAGTTACCAGACTGCCAATCACGATGTACGAGTGAGCGATATGGTCAAAGTTAGCAACAAATTCACTCACCTAGCAGAGAGGCCCACAGGAAGCCAATCTGATTATAGGCCCAACACTTAATGCTCTTCTCTGGTAACGATTTATGTTTTAACGCTACAAATTCCTTTGGCAAGAGCTACAATGCAGTAACTTCAAACTGAATTCCGCATGGTTGCCAACACGCACACTCATTTAACAGATAGGTCCAAAAAACGCCAAAATAAGCACATATCGCGAGGTCTGAGGTTTGCACGGCGTAGAATGAAGTAAGAGAAATACTGTATTCCGGAATGTGACGGCGCGTATGAAGGAACCTTCTGTTTCCACTACAACTGATCCTTGTGCTGGTTAGCTGCTGCTGGCAGGTAATTCTCTTTAGAAGTACGGGCGTGTGCTCATTCAACAGTTAAATACTTCTACGTGAAATTAAGTAACTGTACAAGTCTTTGCTTTTAATATTTTAGTAGTAACAGGCTTAACTTATTTTATTCAGTTCACACAACATACACTTTCAAGCCCTTGTCAGTTCCGGCTGCAGGCATCAAGACATCCGAACAACAATTCAGGTATGAGTTCATAATTTCATGGACCGCCTGCAAGTGGCTGTTCACAACCGAAACAAGTATCATGAATAACGGAAATAAAAAGGTGTATAGTTGTGTCTACCGAAAGTCTGCTTAAATATACTGAGTTTAAGGTGTACAAGTTCTTTTCTACACCTGTATCTTCTCTTTTTCGAAAATTCGACAATATAAACTTCACTGGTTAGTAACAATTATTAGCTTTACGATACTTTCTGTTCAAATAAATACTCCAGTATAATTACTTGTAATAAATTCTGAAGTTACAAATAAGGAATAAACTCAGTCACGCGTTGCACTCTTTCTTTACCAAAAAATGGTAATTTAATTTCCAATGAGACAAACACAATGTAATCTGGTCATGGAGCAGGATAAATATGATTGGTTGCCTGAAATTGGTGGAGTATCGTAGTTCCGGCAAAAAAAGCCAGGTATGAGGGATAATAACATATCACTTTGATCAACCTTCTGAAATTTTGGCTAGACACTTCACGGTTGCTAAGGTTGCTAAGTTCTTTGAATACCTCAGTAACGTTATGAGATGCGGAAGTACCTACCCTACGTTACACATGGAGCACATTTATCTGTCAAGTACAATATTCACAATTATCAGAGAGTGACATGTTAGTCACGCAACTGGAACATGTCGAATTTCGAAAACTCAGAAGTTCTGGAGAAACTAAGGTCATTAGCTTTAATATAGAGCGTTGTTTCGAGAAAGGGCTACCTTACCACTGTCCGTCAGCGCAGGTGTTGTGGAAATACAGCTGAAATGTTTGGGGAAGGTATGATTGTAACTGCCCATCCTAATAAATACGATGGCTGGATTTGAACCAAACTTGTCCAAACCAGTCGACACGGCGTAATATACCAGAAGATTTTAATTTTTAGCAACGCCGCTGTTGGAACATTAAATTTCGTACTGCTTGGGAATGTTCACGTGTAATATTCTAAAGAGTATTCTACCCTGAAGATGGAGAAAATAGATTCCTAAAAAAAAAGTGACAAACCTCTACGAGACTAGAGGGTGTCGCATCCAAAACGAAATTCTTCGTACTTACACCACAATTATCTTACTTTGTCTGAACAATACTGTTTGTCGCTTCATGTTGACTCGTTTATCACACAAACCGTAATTGCCGAGTGGCCCGCAGCGGCAAGAGGCAAAAAATATGTCCCTAGATTTTGGTATCTGTTTGTTTTTAAAACCCTCTGACGATCAAATGTACAATGACTAGACCGGAGACTACTCAGGCCTGCTGTCATGTAGCAGTACATTTATTTCTGCGTACGTGCTTTCACATAATTTGCGATTAGCAAATTATAATCTACAGACATAAATTTTTTTGGATCCAGAGAAAGAATGTGACAACAAAATAATGATGCTAACTGAGAATTCGAGACAGAGTCGTGTGACTACATTATCCATTGTTCACGCTTCATGACATTCTTTGTTTGCTAACTACCGGACGTGGAGGCAGCCTGGCTAACCACGTAAAAGTCTCTGAAGATCCGTAGGGCAGTATGGCCAACATACCCGCATGGCCTGAAGAGGACTGCTGTTTGTTTTGTTTGAAGTCGCTGTTTCCCTTGAATCACGGCGCCCACAGCTAGTGTTGCCACTGCATTGTCAACCGCGACTGAGCAAGTCTTAGCAGCACGTTTCTTCGTCGCTTGCTTCTCCTACGAACCCTTGTTCTTCTTCAACTTTTAATTCCTTTGTTGATCCTCACTTTCCTTCTTTCTCTTCTACGGCCCTGCCATGACTCAGGAGGTCAGTTGCCGGCTTTTCACTGCGGAGGCCAGGATTCTATCCCAAGCCAGTGCATTTCAAATTTATAGTTTACAGTAGATGGACACTGACAGGTACATCAGTTCTAGCAGGTAACAGCGTCGTTGCATAACGCAATTAAGAAAAAGTTCTTTCTCTTCGTAATCTTATTCTGCTCCGTCTGCTCCTAAAACTTTCCCCCCAGACTGCCGCTCCTCACCCATCTGCACAATTTCCTTTAGTAGAAGTAGTAGCAGCAGAAAGTATTATGGATTAGGCGTATTAGTGTTGTGTTTGGGGCCTGTCTTTAGGACAGTGAATTCACAGATGTTAAGATGGTCTAGAAATGTATGCATGGGGAATTAAGAAGTATAAAGCCAAGTTTAGGGAACAGTTTTAGAAATAAGCATTTGCAACATTAGAACGAATTTCCAGGGTAATATTAAATTTGATATTCGAGATCTAGGTCATGACTACAGGAGGTAAATAGAACTAGTTCATGATAACGTATATATATATATATATATGACTTCCTATTAGAGGTGCTGAAATTTCGGATTCTTCTAACACAGAGTATTTGTTAGCTAATATGTCTTTATTTAATAACTTAGTCAACCGGTCAGTCAGGAGCCAAAATTCATTTCGACCTTAATGTTATGGGCTAACAAAAGAGTCAATAATTCAGACGCCCGCCATCAAAAATTTTGTAGAAAATACTAGTTTCCTGTACTTATTTGTTCTATTTCATTGCCGTAATGAAAGGACTCAAGCCGCATTATTGAGACTTTCACCATTTCTACAGCAGAGGGGGTTTCTTGCCTCAAAGCAATGTGCCGTCTCTGTTATTAAATCAATTTGCGTCTTGGCATTTAAAGTTTTCCTGCAAGCTTGCAAGAGAAAGTCCACTCCGGAAACGGTAATTTTGTTGCCATTTTTATTGCAAGTAAACAGGCGAAACTGGCCAAGTGACTAAATACAGGCTGCTTAGCACCAAATTGTTGACAGTGTAATTAACATACCGCACTTCCCAGTTATTTTTAACGCTGAATGATGATAGCTTTGCCTTGTCTACACGCCACGTCACAGAGAGGCACAGGCGTCTGAAGAAGAATCATAACGAAAATAAGAAAAAAGAAAGAAAGAAAAAATCACTCAGATATTTTATATCTGGAAATACGAGTACACTGATGTGCGTGTTTATGTGCATGTACCGGCCGCTCTACCTCCCGTAATCTTTGGATTGGGGATTCTGTGATGGTCTGAACGTAGTGGTGAAGAAGTAATTCTCTGCACCTGCCTACATGGAACCCCGAGCCCTTCAGCTGGTAGCAGTCAGTACTACAGCTTTATTAAGACAGTCGATACGCCGCAAAGGAAACATTTCTTTTTATGGCTCGACAGCCTTATATGGGCCTGGGCCTCCTCGTTTCGTCGAGGTTTCATGATCACACACATTTGAGACACACCACAGTCGGTAGGACTCCTCTGGACAAGGGACCAGCTCGTCGCAGAGACCTCTACCTGACAACACACAACACTCACAAGAGACAGACATCCATGCCCCCGGCGGGATTCGAACCCACGATCCTAGTAAGCGAGTGGCCGAAGACCCACGCCTTAGACCGCACGGCCACTGGGATCGGCGCAAAGGAAACATACTGCCTCTTAATATTGCAACAGGCCGGATTTTCAGTTCAGCTGTACCGCAACAACGAGTATACGAGGTGTGGTAGAAAAGTAATGAGACTGATTTTCTTTTAACCATGAATTTTATTCTTTTTACAAATCAAAGTTATCCCTTTCCAAATATTTCCCTTGGACAGCTACACAGCGACGGAGGCGTTGTTTCCTTTGTTCGTAGCAGTGCTGGAAGGCTTCTGCTGGAATACCTTTCAGCTCGTCGGTTACGCTCTTCTGGATATTATCCAAAGTACCAAAATGGCGCCCTTTCAAGTGGTTTTTGAGCCGGGGGAATAGAAAGAAGTCACAGGGACTGAGATTCGGCGAATAGGGGGGCTGAGGAACCACAGGAATGCTTTTGTCTGCCAAACATTCATTGATGGAAACTGCCGTGTGACATGGGGCGTTGTCGTGGTGCAGCATCCAAGTGTTAAAATTTGATGGACGGTAAACCGGTTCAAATTTAACTCACTACTGATCATTCTCAACGTCAATCGACGATCTGACCTCACAAGAGACCTCACTCTTTCCACATTGTCGTCCGTTTTTGAGGTTGAAGGTCTTCCCGCAAGAGGTTCGTCTTCCACTTGTTCTAGGCCTTCTAAAAAGGACTTGTGCCATCTGAACACTTGTGCCCTGGATAGGGAATGTTCTCCATAAGCCCTTTGTAACTTTTCATAAGCCACAGTAGCGGATTCGCCAAGCTTCACACAAAATTTGATGGCACAACGTTGCTCAAACTTTTGCCGGTCCATTTTCGTAGCGCACCTCACACACACAACTTCACTTCAGACGCTCTCAACAATCGCGTAGCAACTGCAGCAACTTCAAACTTGTACTGAGTCTACGGCAGGGGTTAACCTAACTGCCATGTGAAGGGGGAGGCAGCAGCATTGTCGGATCATGCACAGCGTTGCCAGTCTCATTACTTTTCTACCACACCTCGTAATCCGTCTTATCCCACATTTTCTAAAGTGCCACTGGACTTTACTCATTTTGTCACGTGTATACATTAGTTTTAGCAAGATCCTCATTGTCATTACTGCGTATTATAAGTTATGTAACTAATTAACATTATACTGCGACTATACGTTCTTAGTATATACTGCTATAATTTTATATTTGGAGTTTAACAGCTACTATGTAATTGTTTTGTAATCTTCATGACGTACTAAATTGATCCCTGATGATGGTTGAATAAAACAGAACCATGTCGGATCGTAAGTTAAAAATGAAATAATACAGCGTATATTGCTGGTTCATTTTATTACAGTAGCAGTCGCTTCATTGGCTGAGCTGTTTCGCTTCTGCATGCAGATAATTTGAAGTTTGTAAAAAAAAAGACTCATACGTCAATATTTAAACACAACGCGTCCGTCCAGTGGGTCAAACGGGTCGCACCATCTGGTATCTGACCCAAGACTCAAACCCAAGACTTTTCGGTAAAGTATGAACATCCATTTGAGGGAAAAGCATTTACACCACCTGTTTCTCTCATCGCTATATCTAAGAGCTCAATTCTGGCGATAACATTCCTGTTAGATATTCACTTATTTAAATGTAACTGAATAAGGCCGTGAAAATTTTGAACGTAACGCCGAAATCTGGACAGGAGAAGACAAGCGCCGTCTCCGGCTGCTACAAACGAGCTTCAGCTTAGCTGTAATCATGACGCTGCCGTACAGCGGGAGTGCTGTACCGTGCAGACTTGACGAGATATGCAAATGAATGAGAATATTAATTCGCTGATAACCTCTGCAGGTAGGCGTGACCTTGCACAAAGTAATCCCCTGAAGAAATGACCACAGCAGGATACTGAGTTCGTGCAGAAATTGTATATATTAAGGCGCCTCCATAAATGTTTGCGGTTGATAAGAGCAAATAAGCCCAGCATCAACATTTGAGTTGAAACATTTTCAATCGCGAGCACGACGCTATCTTATGTATTCATTCAGATTATTTAAAGACTTTCAATTTCGTATTTGATAACTCGTAAAGTACGAGTAATATTAACGCGGAAGACGATGGTATGGCGATTATTATTACATATATCAAGATTGTAACCACGAATAGCTGCAACACTATATATCCTAGAAACATGTTTTGTTTCAGGTATATACGTGTAAATAGCCTGCATAAAGGTGAAAACAAATAACAATATTAATAATATCAAGTTGGCGGCGCGAAAATATGCGGTACCTTTTACAGATACATAAAATTTATCTTTAATATACCAGGTCTTCTCGGACCCACTTTCTATTGACATTTCACTTTGGGAGAGGAGATCTTCAAAATGTAACAAGGAAAAAATTAAATAAGCGTGTATTACTTTAAATCGTGGAGGGTTTTCTGTGCGAGACTTGTGCGTAAATGACGGGATAAGATTAAAGTGTGTCTTACAGAAACTAAGTTCGTAAATGTGAATCCTATATAAAAAAAATTCACCTTTCAGCTTGATAACAATATTTTGCGAAGCGGGTTAATGGAACTTCAAGGTCTGTAACATGAAACTTCTTCACCCTCTGAAGAACGTACACTACAGTTTCATTAAGTACACATATATTGTTAAAACCTTTATTCCAGTATTTATTTCCTTATTTATTTTAAATTTTGTGACGTACATGAGTCTGGGTGGATTTATGGTGGTAATTTTTACGATTATTCTAGACGACGAATTGGAAAACACGTGAAAGGCATTATCCCTAAATTATATAAAGTACATTCCAAAATAATCTAGAGACACTGAATAAAAGATACGATGAACCTCAATGGAATAGTCGGCCTAGGCCCGAGAGTAAAAAAAGAAAGTACCGGAACACGAAACAGAAGTTAAATTTAATATCGAACTTTACGACCTGTATTATAAAGGTCTCTCTTCGAATTTCAGATGTTGCACCGGATAACAAACTGGGTGAGGCCTTTCTTTAACTTCTCTTTGTTGGGAGAGCAATTGGTGCATGGATCTAAGTACTCTCCTCTATCAAGTGCATAATTAAAAATGCGTGGAGCTCGAAGCCTTCTTGATCGATACGTTTCAAAGTGTGGTGCTTAGCCAAAAGGACATATTCATACATGTTACCTTCATCTCCCTGAAAACTGTCTACGTTTGTGTATTTCGAGCTAGAGTTACAATTAGTTCAACACGCTTCATTAAATACTCTAACATAAACTCTGTCACTTGGGTTAACTAGATTAATACTTCATGCCTAAATTAAATTCCTATGCCAATGTGTTAACAAATGTTTTCTCAAATTCTACTTTCACTTTTTTAGATAATTTCAATTTTAAGTACATTACACAGCTCTTTAAACTGGATTTCATGTTGCAGCAGTTGGCTGTTACTCGTACAGTGCGAACGTCTTCCCCAACAGAGAACCTCTCTAATCCGTTGTCACTCTAAAGTTAACGCCACATTTGTAACTTTCGAAGTATTGACTCAACTGGTGACAGAAGGCTGTTGAAAATACAAATGACTTGCTAGGTAATAGAGTAATGGGATATACAATATGAAGAAGCTCCAATAGGATAATGGCAAAGCATTCATCATTCACGGTTTAATTCACTCCTCAGAATAATAACATTTCGCAACATTAAGCTCAAACACGGATCCCTGTATTATAAAAAGTGTTACAGGATTTCAAGGAAGTCTACAAGTTCTTCTTAGCAACATCCAAGCACACGTCGGCTCCTTATTGAAAAATGATTTCAAAATCTGATGAGAAGTGGTCCTAAATTTTATGCTTTACTGCTGAATAAATTTGAGGGAATAATATCAGTCAAAATTTAACGAAGACCATTGCAGAATTTCATGTAACGTTTGATCCTGTGCCCTCAAGACATGACGCGTCCTTAGACTGCAGATGATGAAGACGGATGGCAGAGAGTGAGGGCACTTGCGACTACCCGGAACAGCGGTGGCGAGTAGGCGACTATGGGAGTTGCACAAGTTTCAGGATACAGCGTAGGGTTAACACATTCAGCGCAAGGGAGGGAATGGCTTTTTACAAATACGTATGTGCTGAAGCATCAGTTTGGAGGCCCGGATAATAATGAACACAAATTATAAGGAAAATTATTACAGTACAGTTTCGTGTTATCTTTAAGTTACTGAATTTAGTACAAGCGCTGCTGTTTTCAGAGCACACATACTTCCCCTTTCCCACATTACATACACATATGTTCATGTTTCGAACAACAAGGGCACTGACCGTGCCGGATTTTAAGAAAAATTACTACAATTGTAAAAACCTGGGAGGCTTGCCTGAAAATACACAAGATATCCCACACTTAATTGTAGTCAGCTTTTTATTCTTCCGCTTCCTTCCTTATTCCCAAAATCTGACTCTTCAGCACCAATTCCGCCGTTCAAAAGCCACGTATTTACATACATTGCAATGTATATATTACGACTGAAATTATAAAGAGGATGACCTTCTTATTTGATAAAGGGCAAAGTTTATATATGATCAATCTGAAACGAAACATACTTAAATTCAATTCACTGAAGCTTCGTTCACATTCAGCTATTAACACTGCAATATTTCTCATAACGGTTAAGAAGGTTTCAAGATGTGACAAGAACTAAGCTCCCTTTGACTCTTTAAATTCTGGGCAAGCCCTCATACACACTACTTTCCCCTTTATGAAACTGTTCTGCCAATTTATCGATGTTATAATTTTTATAAGCAAAAGACCTACACATGCCTCCTGGCCAAATGTCAGTCACAAAATATATCGACAGCTTAATTAACGCTGCACATTTTATTTTGAAAGTGTAGACATTACGAGTAACTTTGGCTTCATTTTATTGACTGAACGTCTCAAAAATCATATTCTCTTCATGAAACGTATTTTACTACCTTTCAACATTATCCAAAAAAATAATTCGTCCTAGGTAATTTATTTTGGGCATCAAAATAATATTTTCCTGACCTTTATATCTGACACTCTTAGTACTTTATAAGAGTTATCTATTCATGTTTGCTCTTCATAGCGCGTACACATTCTATTCTTCAATTCCAGTGAATGACTTGACAACTCCAACGAATTGCCCAGCAATAGGCCCACATTTCCAATACGTGATGAAAATAAAGATTGAGGTCTTATAGGATGTTACGTCGTGTTGACTGCTAGGCACTCCTCAAACAGTAGCCTACCTCTAAGACGGATTGGCCCTGAAACTAAACGCACCACAATCCTTCGAAACACAGAAACCAGTCAACGAGGCATCGAATGCTGTGACACCGCTGTCAGAACCTCAAACGTCGCAGTGTTCAAAGTTCTAGTATCATCTTTATTTCTTCGATTCCCGGAGAGTGGAGAGGCCTTTCTCTTGTTCAAAGCGTCTAGACCGTATCTTTCGCCCACCCAGCCTCATACTTAGTGGGTAGGGGGGGGGATCTTTCGCAAATGTTAAAGCGGTCAGGGTGTGAAGAGGAGCACTCACCACCATCTAGTACAAAGGTGAAGAGTGAGTGTAGCTGTCTCCACTTGCAGTTATGCTTTCATGACTCTCTGTACCTACTGGATCTTGAACCATCGGCAGTCGCTGTGCGGAAATGTTCGCACTGTACGAGTAGGCCCTATCTTTATTAAAAATGCTGAAACCCGTTCTAAAAACCCGACGCTTTTTTTTTTTAAAGTGAATCAATAACTCAACCTTTCCACATTTTGCCTTGGCACTGCATTTTATCTTTTGGCATACACTGTTGGTTTCACCGTTTTGTGTTTCTGAATTCTTTGTCTGTGTCATGTCAACTCTTTTGACCTGTCACTACACTCACCGCACACATTCACGTCTATGCAGCACCACTCGCGAGTTATAGGAATCTCACTATTTTGTTTCTATTCGAGATACCCAGTATTTGCACGCGCACGCACACACACACACACACAGCATTCTTATTTTCTGCATTGCACAAATATTCACGGACGTTTTACTTTTTTTGTAAGAACATTTCAACAGTCCCACACTGGAATGTCTCATTCTCCATGGCTGCCGTCGTGGTCGCGTGTGGTTACAGAATTACCTACTGAAGTTGAAGGATATGCGCATTCTTGCAATTGTTTTTTTTTCTTTTTTCCACCTACGAAATTCCACCACGTCTATTTCCTAATCTTCCTCTTGAGGACTCTTTCACGTAACATACTCTACACGTTAACTTTCACCACGGCAACATTTTACGTTAAACAATTTCCGCTGTATGTCATACAGTTACCACAGGACCCCCACAACTGACTACAGAACGTCACTCACTGCCTAGCCACGTATCTGTAAAAACAAAGAGTCGAGGTGCCTTAGCAGTCGACAAAACAATAATATGAATCACTTGACTTTCTCTCTGTATTACTAATACTGCCTATTCTTGATTTCAGTCTTCCGCCGCGATGTTGATGAGATCTGCGCTCTTCTGGGATATCACGCGGCGTCGTGTGGAAATTGTTTACCGACGTTTCGGGACAACGTATCGGTCCCATCTTCACGAGTCAAGACCCGTGAAGATGGGACCGATACGTTGTCCCGAAACGTCGGTAAACAATTTCCACACGGTGCCGTGTAATATCGCAGAAGAGCGCAGATCTCACTGCTTATTCTCCTATATCGACAACGGTAGTAATAGCAGTTGTAAAATCATGAAGACAACATAAATGAATTTTTCAAAGGGTTATCTTATTTACTTACTGGCACAGTGACTGCCTAATCTAGGGAGGTAAATATCTTGGACAGCTCGAACACTGGGATCTAGGGTTCAGATATCGATGACAGAATGGATATATATCCTCAATTGTTTGCGTTGTTATGTGAGGAAAGCGGCCACGCGTTGAACTGATCTCCCATTTTGGGAGTTGCACTGTAAATCTGACATATTAAATAAAAATAAATAAACAAATAGGCCTTAACGTACCAAGTACAAAACGATTACTGAAGTAACACGTGTTTGTAGCTTACTTACAATACTGTGGCTGTAGGAATAAAAATGCCGATATCGACAGATATTGCAAACGTTGTAACTGGCTTCTGACGTCTAAGTTAGAATTCTCTTGCTGAAATGTCACTGCATCAACTAGCACACAACATTAAACCCGCACTCAAATGTTTGGGAGTGATATTTTGCTAAATGCGGCATTTAACATTACGAAGCATTAACCAAGGTGTGACCGTGTCCATAGCTTGTCCCTGCAGTCCCATTATTTTGCAGCAAGGTTTACGCAAAGAATGTGCTTACTAAAATTGGACCTTTGTGGTGTGTTTTAATAATTCAAATATAAAAAACGCGATAACTGCTTTATAAATGCCATTGCTTTAGTGTTAGTGTAACTGACGTATAATTGTTGTTACTATATTTCGGAATACATTTGGATTTTTAATGAGAAAAACCAAACGTCATCGTGGATATAGGAAGAAACACAAGACGTAATTTATTTTGTACATAACACTTGCATGGAGGTGGAATTAGTGCGTATTAGTGTGCTAGAAATAAGAAGACTTGTAGGGAAGACCAATAGCATTAAACTTACTTCTGTCAAAATTTATAAGCTAGGGAAAAGAAAGCATTAAGCATACAAAGCATACAAAGTACAAATGAGATTTCATTTGTACTTTGTATGCTTTGTATGCTTAATGAGTATCCCTGTGCACGCCATGAAGGCATATAGAGGAGTCAAAGTGTAGCTTCACTCCTTCTTAACATCGGCACTAGATGGGGGAGAGTCGTCAGCTTCAACGCTCCGGCCGCTTTGCCGCCAGGTAAACAGTATCCGCCACCCATTTCATAGGAGTCGGTGTGAGCTCCAGAGCTGAGCTGGGCTGGACGTTTTGGAGAAGAGACAAACCTGTTGGCCCTGCCAGGAATCGAAACACGACTCCTCGGATATGCAGTCTGTATCCTGACTTTGCCACCCTGAGTCTCTTATGATTACAAGGCATTGTATTTATGAATGTATCTCAAGTGTTTTTATTAAAACTTACCATGCAGATTTGCAACTACTCTTTCTCCACGCAGCAGAATTTTTCTGTGGAAGCTAGGTCGCGGATTCTTTACCGTATTCATAACAAGACACCTTTTGACCCTTAGCTGAGATACATAAATCTGGTCAACATCCTCATATCCTATTCCCTCAAGATAGGCGTGTACTTGAGAATTATCCTCCTTTCTACGCCCGTTCAGTTTATGTGATTAAAATTTTGTACACATTTCTCATCTTTCCAATCCGTGCTACGTATCCCGCCCACCTCATATTTCTTGACTTAACAACCACAATAATATTCTGTGAAGATACGAATTATGAAGTTTTTCAGTAATCGTGCCAAGTTGTTGAGCATAAAAAGACAAATTATTATTCCATTGCTATTTATATTACGTCAGATTGAAGGTCCTAACGGCGGTGATTATAAAACATTGTCTTGTTGGATATGACGCCGTGTTGACTGGTAGATACTTACCAACGTTCCGCAGAACCTGCTGCTTGTGTTATGCTGAAGATGGAGGCAGAAAGTTGCTCCGAAACGTTGAGCAATTTCTTGCAGACTACATGCGTTACACCTCAGAAGAGCTTATTCTATGATTTATACTGTTAACAAGCTACAAATATTCAAATTGAACACCAGAATTGTGATTGGAAAAGGCCAGACTTGGTACCAGCAGCCACTATTCCAAAATAAAGACAACAGCGTTTCGACTTGATTTTATTCGTTGGCATTTAGCAATACACGTTCGGTGACAAGACGACACGTTAGTTTACGTTAACAACTTACAGATATTTTAGAATGAGCAGCGGCGGTAATTTTGCATCATATATATCACCATTGTACATAATTTCGCTTACAAGTTCTGCTGCAGCTGGAATAATTAAGCAAAACGCCACTCTTCTCGGAATTTCCCGTCCGATGTGAAGAGGTGGTTAGAAGTACCCCTCTGTGGCCGCAAATCCTGGGACGAAGAGAACTGGCGAACTATTGAAGCACCACCCTGCGCGGGACACTGTGAAGGAGATTATAAACACTCGAAGGCGACTCCGGGTCTCAATTAAGCTTACAAACAGGAGTGCAGAGTGGCTCATCCAATATTGATGAGAGGCATCCAGCAGGGTTCGTGAAGACAAAGTAACGACTGTTCAATAGAAGCTGCATACACGTATTCACACGACTGATGCGTTTTTGGGAACACTCCCCTATGTTGTTATTTCCCTTCTTACTGATTCTTTAATCGTATTTGTTTTTGTTTCTGTTTTACTTTTATTCTTCCTTGTTATTTTTACGTCATACCTTCAAATTTGAATATTCCTTACTGCATTATTTTCTTTCTCTCTTTGTATTTCCATTTCTTCGTTTCTTTTTCGTTTTCCTCCACCCGTCTCACTTTCATATTTTCCCCACTCTTTCAATAGACACGGGCGCACACACAGACACACACCACCACCCCCGCCCACCACACCACTACCACCACATCACCACCACCACCGCCACCACCACCACAACCACCACCACCGCCGCCGCCACCACCACCACCACCGCCGCCACCATCACCACCATCACCACCACCACCATCACCACCACCACCACCACCACCACCCCACCACCACCACCACCACCACCACCACCACCACCACCACCACCACCACCACCACCACCACCACCGCCACCACCGCCGCCACCACCACCACCATACCACACCTACACGTTGACAGACTTAAGTTTGTTAAAATTTGCTGCTAACACAAGTTATTTCCTTGTTATCCTTTCTTATCATTATTTCTTTGTACATTTACAAATTGTGTTTACTGTGCCTCATTCTTATTTATTTGTTTATACTGTCCTTACTGTTCTCGGTTCCTTACACATCAACTTCGTTTTCTAATATATATGTTTCTGGGATAATATTAAAATTAATCTTAAAGTAATTTAATATGAGAGTGCTGACTGGTTTTATCTAACTCAAGATAGACAAAATAGGAGGGCTGTTGCATACACGGTTATGGGCAGTAGGGTTTCATACAAGCGCGGACTTTCTTGACCACAAGAGCAAATATTAACATGTCGAGCCGGATTCTGCACATTGGAGTTAGCATTCGTTACAAAACCGCCTTTCATTTTCCCCCTCCGCTACTGTATTATTCCTCCTGGTTCAAGAAGGCAGGTAAGGATGCGGACAGGGAAGGAAGCAGCCATCGTATTCTAATTACCTGACCTATTTAACCCAGCACGTACGTGTGTTGAGGCGTTGTCCCTAATAACGAATACTAACAATCTGCTCGGTGTCTCGATCATTTCCTTCCCCTAACAGTCGACTACCGCCCGCGGAGTCGCCAGCCCTGTTTCAACCCATTGATCACACACATACGTACTTACACACATACATACACACACACACACACACCAGCTGCCCGGACTGACCCAGAGGCGTGCCTGCGTATGACCCTGCGCAGAACAAAGCGCTACGTACAACTGGGTACATGAACTTCTGCCGCATGACATTCATATGACCACCCAGCAAGCTACCAGTTCCTTGGATCACATTTCGAAATACAAACTACGATTTTATTCCGACTAGACGGCCGCTGTCTCTTGTTTACTTAACGTATCGTCTGATTACACCCGGCCTGGTCCCCAATGAAGAAGTACTTAACTGTACCTCTGTCTGGTGGCAGCTATCACATTTACTACTCGTACATGCGGCCTGTTCGCAGAGACGCCACTGAGCTTACGGAGAGGACGGGAGCGAGAGAAAATCCAGCAGTCGAAACGAAAGTCCGCAGCGCAAATTTCGATCATGGAGAATCGTGACAGCAAGCAATAAAACCTATCTGACCGCCTTTCTATTTATGTTGTGAGCAAAATCAGAACTCCTTTGTCCGAATGGCGTGATGTTTATTTATAGCTTTAAAACTTCACTTCGTAGAAAGTGTACCTAGGAGACAGGACCATCGGAACGCGATTAACTTTCATGCCTTCTGTACGTCCAAAGTATCCAGTATGTGGGAACAATAATGGATGAAAATTATATTAAAGGTGAAATTGTACGAAGAATAAATTCGTGATAAGGTGTTCTGGTCAGATAATAAGTTCACGCGGTTTATAAATTTGTAACAAAAGACACGACACTATTTCGACGACAGACAAATATCATGTGTATCCGGTACTGAAGCAAAATCTTGCCGGCCACAAATTTCACCCTTTGAAGACTAGTAACTACTCTATGCACCGCCAGGTTTAAAGTTCAGAAACTCTACATCCTGCATGCACAGTGTATTTATGTGTATGAGTATCAAAATAACTGGCGTTCATGTCCCTCTACAGCATTAACAGATTTGCTTTTAAAACGGAGGCAGCACGTGTTTACAGCGCGGTACGAACTGAATTTTTAAACATAATTCAGGTTGTAGGTTTATTTAACCCTTCAATCATACCAACACGTTATATTAGATACGTTTCATATTGTCAATTAATTTCGGCTCCGAAGCTGAGCCACGAACAGACCACTAATAAAAACTATAAAATGGAAGCTTCCATTTTATAATTTTTGTTAGTGGCCTTATGCTGGCTCAGTTCCGGGGCCGAAATTAGTTGGCAAGATGAAACGTATCTAATATAACGTGTTGATGTGATTGAAGGGTTAAATAAGCATACGTTTGTGATTAACACGCCAACTGAGATGTGCTGTATTAAGATAATTCAGTTTAATAATCTCCTTTAAAGAGTGAAAGGTGATCTCGAGGTGGAAAAAATTGTGACACGATGGCTGATAATACGGCCTCGGACTTCCATCAAACGCAAACTTTAAAAGTGTATGCTTTATTTTAAACTCGATTACTCACAAAAAATCTATACTATACTGTGCAAATCTAAAAGCTTTCACTTAATTACACATCCTCGCTGATACGTGTTTGATGCATGAAAAGACTTTATGTGACTCTACGTAGAAGGGTTTCGTTTGTTACTGACGTGTGAAGAACGACCATCCTTTCCTTTACCTGGCCCAGAAGAACGGATCTTACGGATGAGGTTCCGAATTTGATACGATCCAAATGAACCGGGTCGCGAAAGAGATCCGCAATGCCTACATCTATTCAGGGCTCTGCACTGTAAAGATCAGTGACATCGGAAATCCCTACTGGGAAAAGAGAGAGGCTTACTGTAACAGGTAGCAGAGATGGTTGCATACAGAAAGGGACTCTACTCGTCAGATAAAAAAATCATGAAGCAGGGGACAAGCAGGGTTGCTACGTGTCCTCTTAAAGCCCGGCTTCGTGATCGTAATGGACATCCTGTCCGGCAAGCCCAGGCACATACATCAGTCGCTACAAAAGCAAAATTGATTGAATGGCCAACAAAGCATGGCGTTAAAGTGACCGATGCTTTCAGAAAGCAGGGCTTCTTTTTTTACTTGTGAGATAAATAACAAAAAATGAATCTTTGTTGACGTTGGCCACCCTCCCTCACTAATGCGAGTCCCAGTTCATTGCACCGTATGGACCACAAGCCATGGTTAGTCATCACGTAAATTTCAACTGTAACTGAATGACCACTTACTTTACATCATTCTACTTTTATTAGGATGTGTTGCAGTCTCCTTCATGGACCAAACCGGAATATGCCTTCGATTTTCTTCCTTTACTATCGTTCCGCTTAAGCACCATGACTGTCTTATCTATCAGAGCCATCAGACAAATTTCAAACACCAGCACGCAGCCTAATTAAGCAATTTCCAAACTCCATAGTGCAAGGTCTATCTTCAAAAGGCAATAGTTGCCCACCTCTTCAAGAAACTCCCCTCTCATATCAAGTCATAGATCTGCAAGTTATGTCGGTCCGCGCGTTACGTCTTCGTAGCACGTGACGGACTTCAATTCAATTTGGCATTGTGCTACTGGAAATTTGCGCTGAAAACTGCTAGGTGACTTTCGCTTTGGTTCACATCGGGTGAACCACAGCAAGCCAATATGTCTTACGGGGATAGAGAATGGATGTAAAATGAATGTGTAAAACCTCAGTAATACGTGTCTAACTGTGTAGTTAATCCTACAAAATTTTAGGTAAAATTATATCTGTACACGCTACGAAGGCATGTGGGGGAATGAAGGCCTCTGTACTACATGCAGGAAAGTGGTCAAATTCACGTCTCAACCGTTTTACTCGCGGGGAAAGACCCACCGGTACTCACTGAATGCGAGTGGGTGGATACCTGAGTTGGTCTTGACGCTGTACAGAAGGTAAAATCTCTTACTCCTACTGGCAATCGAACCACGATTCATCGGTCTAGTCTGTAGCCTAGTCGCTATAACGGCTACGCTATCCCGGCTATTAGTGAATTACATAACAAAATTAAAAACGCTTCCGTCCATTTTGTATTATGTCCGTTATTATTATTATTAGGTTCCAATAAATCATTTTAAAAACGCCTATTGCGCCCTTCTGTAATGTGTAAGCTTTACATACTATTTTGCGTGTACCTTTGCTCTGCCAGTCTTGTACTGTTGTGCCATGACACAGACTTATTCAAACTATCTCAAAACACGCACGCAGATATTAGTTCCTAGCATCCGTGCATTTACCGATTCAAATTACATCAAACCACTTCTCTTTCAGAATATTTCCTTAAATATCCCAGATCTACACGAATGGTATTACAGCCAGTTGCATTTTGAATTGAACTGAATTCACTGACATATCCGGATCACGGGTTCATTATAAATCGTGTAGTCCTTTTTACAGCTTTCCTTCATAACTTCCATTTCAAATGTAATTTAATTGTAATGTTGTGCCTTCATTTTGTCTTGAGCCGTGCTCTTGCCTTGACTTTGTTTGTCTGTTTTCTCTGTCTACTAGAGCTGTCTTTGTAATTAGCCATTTATGCTGTCGATCTTGCAGTAAATGAATAAAGTATTGAACCGGGCATCCACCGTGACCAACAGCTCCCTATCCGAGAACTTCTTTCGCAGATTCCCTAAACTCTGAATTATTTCGGTCATTGCTCTATCCAGTACTCTGTCTCAAAACAATAAAGGCTAGAATGGCTCGCACGCGCTCGCTTCCCTCTTCCTGCAACAATCAGTTTTGAGACTGCACAGGGCCGTTCCCTTCTTTTATTTTCCCTCTCAAGAAAGCCAATTTTGCCAACTTACGAATGTCTTTAGCAGTTTTATCTGGAAATATATGGAAGTCTCAAACTCATAAGTAGAAATAAAGTCCCAAAATCGTCGAGGGCATTGAGTTACTTTCATACGAGGAATTAAAACAATGTGAAGTAATCTGCAAGTACACTTTGTTAAATAGGACGAATAAAAAAAGCAAGCTGATTCATACTCGTGCATTAGGGCAGTATACACTTTGACTTAATATCGCCTATGATGGTCTGATGGAGATAAAATGGTTCGAGAGCTATGCCAGATGCCGTCTAATCTCACAAGGGTCCCCGATGATGATCCCAGGAAGGGATCGAAACATGTTGGACTGGTTTACAGGGATTATGTATAATATCTAAATAATAATAATAATAAGAGTGCATTTATCGGTTGAGTGGTTTATGTTTGTTTACAGATTGCTTACAAATACAAGTAGTGAACTTTCTGCTATAACAAGTTGACATTTGAATCAACTTAGCAATTCGCGTTTTCTTTACCTGCACATTTCAGCGAACGATGTTTCAGCTGGCTTCCTCTACAGAACTTTACAATTACATGACCAACATTTTGTACTTGAGCTAGTGGGCGTTGTGGCGGCTTCCAGACATTAATTATATGTGAATCGCTCTACACGTTCCCGTTACGCCTTAACACATTTCTTTCAATTGTCCGCTAGCGCCCTCAACATTCAGATCCGGTATTAGCAGTGAGGTTTTAAGTCTTCATTTCTCTCCCAGATTCCAATCGCATCTGACAGTCCACTGCCATCAGTCACAAACGGAACAGTGACGACTGCCGCCATCTCTCTTGTCCTGATCTCTGTTGCTATGACCTGATCCCGCGCAGTGCTACAGAGTAAGCTGACGTAGCGGTGACGCTCTGTCGCGAGGCACCCGGTTTGAATCTGTCAGCTTTCTGGATATCGTGAAGAACAGCGTTTGTGGTTTTTCCCATTCGAGATCGCGTTTCGGTGTAAAATTCTATGCAATATAAACAGCGCTGTTAAACATCCCACAAGTCGCACACAGTCTCAGATGAATCTCCAAGTTGCAACTAACCCTATGACCGAATGCATGGGACTAGAAGGCCAGCTGAACTTCTACTTTATTACTGTGGTTTAACTTTCAAACATGTTTTTTCCTACTATGCTAACTCGTGCCTTACTATATTTAACGACATTGTGCCAATGGCGTCATTAACACTTAAAAAGAGGACAATTAATCTGAATTGCATTTACAGACGCGGTTCGTAGCGCACAGTAAGCACAATGCGTCTGAGTTCCAAAAACTAATCAGTTAATATTGTATAGGGAAATAATCGCTGTTTGTTCTGAAATCAGTACAAAACGTACAAATGCACTGAGTCGGCAGAATGTAGAATTTTTTTCATGTTAAACCTGGTGGTACATGAGCTAATCACTGGGGTTTAAACGGTTAACAGTAGGACGATTACGAATAAAATCAGCCATGCCCTTATTTCTCGGAAATGGCGTAGAGGGACAAATAAATACCAAAAATACCTCAACCAGGATGGTCGATTTTCCAGCTGGTAAGCGAAACGAGGACATTCGGTGAATATTATGATCTTTGTATTTGTCCGCTCATTTTGTGGAGCAATATTAGTGTCGCATTTATTTATGTTATTCATTTGTTTATTTATTCTTGTTTTATTTCACAACGCTTGCAATAACTCGAATTATTCAGCGTCAGATAATGGCAAGGTTTTTAATAATGAATTTGAAACAATGTGGAAGAAAGCGGCCGTGGCCCATACTCAGGTACTATCCTGCCATTCGCCTGTAAGAACTAAGTAAAATCATAAACGAGCTCAGTCCAGGCCGATGTTTGAACCCATGACCCCCATAATACGAAGTAGGAATACTGCCACTTGACTGAAGCTTGTGATGTTCAGTATTACGATGCCGCCTTTATGGTCTGCAGCAACAGCGCACTCTGATAGACGGAGTAATCTCAGGCAGATCGATATCTGTTATTTAAATAGAATAAGATCCATTCTATGAAGACACGTTATGACACGAAATATTGTTTTGGCTTTATTTGAAGTAATTCCCGCAGATCCGGTTCAAGATAATAAACAGAGAACTACGGTATTGCTTTTGTACTTAATCACTACTTACGACAGATATTTACGATACAAGACATTAGACAAAGGATCAAGGACATCCGCCTCTTCTGTTAGACCCTAACAGCGTAGCATTCTGAACAGATACAGCTAGTACTGGTGATGTGTAATGACGTGATGTACATGCAGATCAGGCCTACAGCCTTCTGGCGTATGACGCCGCGTTGACTGGTAATTTGTAACTTCATATCACACAAGTACTGTGTCTGATACTTCACTCGCCCAGACCTTCGAAAGGGTCCTGACCACGTCTATTCTTGCAGAAGCTTTAATAAGGGTATCAATAATCTGGATTCAACAACTCTGTCGATTTTAAATGATCCAAAACCGTGTATTAAGCAAGTAGACATGATAACAAAACCAACAAATGCACACATAAGTGTATAAATGTATATTATACACACCGTATACCTCCTACATCTTTCGGCCACTTATGTGGCCATCTTCAGGTAGGTGTATTACAAAGAATAGATATATCGAAGTATTACAGAAGTATTAAAACCAATGCACAGATATAAAATATTAAATTTTAAAGTTAATTTAAATTTTAAATTTCTAATACTTCTGTAATATTTCCGTGTATCTATCCTTCGTAATGCACCTCCCTCAAGATGGCCAAATGATTGGCCGAAGCACGTAGGAGGTATACGGTGTGTAAAATATACTTTCATACACTTATGTGCATTTGTTGTTTTTTTTATCGTATCTAACTCTGTAGATATTTGTTCCTTACCGCACGAGTCAGAAACACGGAAGGTACTGCGCTGGCCTAGTAAGAAATATGTAAAACGCATATCGTTGTCCATGGGAAGGAAAATCGAACTGGAAAAAAAGAATAGTATTGTCTGGAATGTGAAGACATGTAGTGTGTATAAACTGACACTTTTCGGAGGAATATGCTTCCTCAATCTCCAGGGTAGACGTGAAAACTTCAAATCTAATATAGAATTTGAGGTGCCGCTATGATGGGCACTGTTGCTACTTCGCAATAAGAAGCAAAGCAAAGCGCTACACACTACAGAGCCCGCCACTCGTCAATTATCAGTAGCAAGTGACTGTCATATTGATCTGCAACCGACAGCCGGGGAGAGGACACACGGGTCCTGAAGTGAGGACTGGGGACAGTGAAACACGCAGTTATGACGCCTTTCACTTCTTGTTCTTCACTTAATCCTTGCTTTTCTGTTTTAATATATCTCCTCATTTTTCTTCTACATATCTCTCAGAGTCTTTTTATCCTCATACTTCCTACTATTTCAACTTATCATCTTCACCCTTGTTCTAATTATTTTACTTATTCCTGAGTTTTCCAACTGCCAGTTCCTCTTTTCCTTTTTTCTTTTTTCCTCTTCGGTATTTCCTTCTTGGATAACTTTATTCTCGTCCTTCACGGTTTCCTCCCCCCTTTCCTCCACAATTTATCCTTCTTCCTTCATTTGTCTGCTTCTTCTTGTCTTTTGTTTTTCATACGCCTGCTTTTAATTCCTCCTTTTCGTTCATATTTATTATGTTCCTGTTCCTTATTTCCATTTTCTTACTACCTATTTACCTAATCTTCTCAACCTCACGTTCCTTTCATTACCATCTTTCTTTCCTCATATTTTTCCTTTTTCCTAATCTTCTTTGATCCGGATAATTTTCTTCTCTTCCTTCCATCTGATATTTCCGCTACTTTTTTCTTCCTTCTGTTCTCGTTTATCCATCCATTGCCTCCTCCTCCTCCTTCATCAAGTCATCTGCAGCAAGCTGTGCCACATCAACCCCATGTGTGCATTATCGAATACAGAAAGGTCTGTAACATTCTATAACATGAAGCCAGTCTGTCTTCTCCCAAACCTTAATAAAAAAAGTCGCCATTTTTGTAGCGGCATAAGCAGTTTATAAAGTAGTGGCAGTATTGCCACACGTCTCGGTACACGAATCCACTCAGTCAGCTGCTAGACTGCTGCGGATTCTCACTGTATGTCAGGCTATCTCACTGCTACTAAGTCCACCTCAAAGCCCACGTAGACTGGTGTAGGACTGAACTCAGGTCTCTGCGGTGGGACTCCGGCCACTAACCGCCTGAACTCCTGCAGTCCTGTACATAGTAAGGTCATGCAGTTTGGCATATAGGCATCGACGTTTCGGACAAATCTGCTCTGTCCATCTTCATGGTAGAGTGTTTAGTTGCTCTGGCTGACAGTTACATTGCTGCCGCCTCTCAATTCGACTCACACTGTTCTTGGTATCGAGTCCTGTTCGGACCCCTGACCGTATTGTGACGCACAGCATGGCATTTTCGTTTCTCTCATTTTGGTTTCTCCTCTCGAAGGATAAAGGAGGTCAGTCGAGTAGAGAAGTGCAAAGTGCCTCCGGGGAAGAGACTAGGGGCAGAAAGTGGGACTGAGAGAGAGCCAATGGGGGATGGGTGCCTGAAAAATGAACTGATAAAAATATTCTGATCTAAAAGGTAAAAAAGGGTAACGTTTTAAAAATCTTTTCTCACCTCTTCTCACCTCCAAAATTGTTTCATAGCCTTTTTTAATTTTGGAAACTCTCACTCCTTTTTCAATTCACAAGCCCCCTTCCCACAGCTCCAGGTCTGTGGCCACTTCCCTGTAGTTTATCTAGACATCCCTTCTCCGCGTGGCTCTCTTTTACCCTGAACATGGAGGTAGCAAGTTCCTCAAAGCGTCGGTCCCTATCTACCAAACTACACGGCGTCACACGCCACAAGACAGTAGTCTTCATAGGCACCGCCGTGACAAACTCAACTCAGATATATTTAACGTTTAAAGTCCTGGATTATGATACCGTGCACTTTTGTAGAGGTTTTTTTTTGGGGGGGGGGAGAAGGGCCCCGCAGCAGAAGCTTATTGTGCAACACTTGTGATGCAGATGAAGAGAAAAATGATCAGTTTTTTTCCTTTTTCCAAATAATGGAGCACCGGTGGAATGAAAGTGACAGGGGACAACCGAAGTACTCAGGCAAAAACCTGTCCCAGTGCCACTTTGTCCACCACAAATCCCACATGGACTGACCCGGGATCGGACCCGGGCCTCCGCGGCAGAAGGCCGGCGACTAACCGCCTGAGCCATGGCACGGCGTTCTGTTGAGGGTTAACTAACCTCATTTCAGACAACCTTCTGAACGAGAAGACTGGCTCAGGCAGTAACACACCTAACGTCAAATTAAGAGTGACCGGATCGGAACTGCCGATACACGGATTATCTGACTCAGGGCTTTGTGGTTTTCCTCATTTCTTCCAGACCACTTCCGGATAGTACCTTGAAATTGGACACTATCACTTCCTTTCACATTCTTTCAAGTTCATCACTATCGGTGCTACATAGTCTGCATTACTGAGTGCATCGTTATGTAAACAATAAATACATAAAAAATAAATGCATAAACCTCACGGTTTCATAAACCGGAAGATCGCTGTCTCAATTACCACCGCTGGGAAAACTTCAAATCTTATTTCCTCACGTTTCGAAAACTACGACGTAGTAAGGTTGTCCCAAATACATTTTACTATAATCTGCGGAAATTTGGTGGCCTCCACTAGTTTAATACAGGCTACGCATAATTCTGTGGAACGCTTTAAGTTTTCCTGTAGACCCCGGATAATTTTGTGAATCTACTTCTATTAATTTATCAAATTTGTGAATGACCCAAACATCGTATGGGGTGTTTCTGTTCTATAAACTTGGGGAAATTCTTGACCAGCCAAGCAAATACAAATGTGCGAGAAAAACCCTGTGTCACACAGTTGGTCACATACTGAACTGCCCGTCTAAAACATAAACAGGCCTTAAACAAACCATCTTCAACTTCGTCTTGTGGTTGGCTGTCACAGTAACGTCCACAATCGAGGTAAAATGTCCCCTGAGAGGAATGAAATGATATATTCAGGAGATCGTCCTTATGCGTGTCCTGAATGCAACGCAGTGCGAATCTCTTTTATTTACGACATTACCAAGGTGCGGACTGTTTTATATGACGTGAAACGTAATTCCTTACAGCCATCCAAATTGATTTCCGCTACTGCTCAGCGAGTTCTGCATCTCCTACGTGTGCACATAAACAGACACGAAGCGCAATGACAAACATTTTAATTAGATTAAGAGAAGGACACGCAATGCTTAATTTCATGACAAACTAAAATTATATTTATCTTCGTGATCATGTACGTCATGAATGTTTCGATGGGAAATGGGAGTAAGGCTCCGATCATTCTCGCCGGTGGAGGTTATTCAGCTTCACCTACTGGCCGCTTTATCGACTGGGAACAGCCTCTGACACACACTGGGTGTGACAACAGAATACTCTGTTTATGTTGTATATTTTATGCATGTACGCACTTACGTATGTGTGTGTATGATCTGGGCATGGTAGCGGAGAAACGGTCCTGTCCAGCAAAAGAATTTGGGCCTTTCAACGCCTATCCGATTACTGCACTAAGCTAAGGCAGGTGAGGCCCTTCTTTAAGTTATTCCATTCCCCTGAAAGCTTGGACGCAACACAATGAACAATACTAATTACTTCGTCTATGACATTTAATCAACTTCGCAGGTTAGAAAGGTCATTAAGCATCGGATAACAATATGACTGAAAATTACATGTTAAAGTGGCACAACATTTGCCTGGAAGGGATAAGAAAATACACAAAAAAATGTAAATAACCGGCTACCTGTCCACGATTCAAACTCGGAACCTTCAGAACACGAAACTAGGGAAACAACAAAGACCTAACGACATTCGGTAACAGATCAGTCACTATGGCCTGTGAAACAGATAACAGGAGATGTTAAGAGAATACTGGCAACGGACACGCAATGATACCAGTAATGCTACTTGTACATATGTTAACGCCAAGTTCGTCATCAGACGGAATCTTGAACCGGTTCTGTTCACCTCCTACCTGCCTACATCAATATTTCTATTTTTACATTTCAAGGGGCAATGGGCTAATCAGCGAATTATCCTTCTGTTAAACAGAGTATACTCAGCATCAAATGTGTCAAATATATATATTAATATATTTCCAAAATCAGAATCCACCTCCAAGTGCTAGGCTCCAGAACAATGACAAAGAGCAAGTTCCATACTGAAGACCCACAAATCTGGACGGACCTGTAAACCTCACCGTTATCTGGCGCCGTCACCCCCGTGTATGTAAATTGATACACCTTTACGTACGCAATTTAAAAAACTGCATTAATTATACTGATATTATTAGGTGCCACCCTACAAAATATAGTCGCCCGGGCAACCAGGGGCTCGGGATTTGTGCACTCCTGGTTAGTTATGTAACTAATTTGAACTCATATACAGCAATGACACAAGCAGATAATTTAATTAACTTTATTAAGCTCAGGCAATTATTGGCCAACTTCTCACTGCGAAGCCCTGACTTTAATCCCAGGGCAAGACTATTTGGAATTTTTGGTGGACAAAGTGGCTCTAGATTTATTCGAGTACTTCGGCTCTTCCACAAATGCGCCACATTCATTAATCTATCATCCGGGATGGAGATAGAGGCTGTCTCCGAAACGTCGGTTTTCTGCTCAACAATGACACGGCAGATCGCCTGAAAAATTTTTAGTGTAATATTATGCTAGCTTACTTTCCTTATTGTATACGGTACATCAGGCTTATGGCATCACGTGGGTATGTCTGTACACCCCACGGACTTTAGAGCTAATCGACAAATTAGAATTAGGCCAAAACCTAATAGTTATTAAGGTAGCAAAGAAATTTCCCGTTATGTATGGAAACATGGTTCATTATCATGTTTGTAAGATCCCATCGCTTTATTTATCCTAACTCGCATGCATCTAGAAAATCAAGTTTAGTACGTCTGCAACTTCATCCTCCAAGTAATCTCTTCAGTTTTGCAGTACGTTTTAGTATGTAAAACTCACATATCCCAACATACACGTACTAGATGCTGAACCGTTCGCATCTTCTTCGATTATTTCAGTAAATGCATAGAACCTGCACTTAAAATTTGTCTTCCGTTTGGAAAGACGTTGATTTTCATTCCACTTATTGTAAAATATTTATTTTCAAAAGAAACGTTGTCAAAACCACAGCACTGTTATCATATCGACTTACAGTTTTTTAATATTATGGCACTGTTTAGGGCCCAAGTGTTTCTGTGTACTCAACATGCACTGTTCCTGTGTTCCAGGTGCAGCGCCATGCATGCGACCAATGTGGAGCGCAATTCGTGGCGCCTGCCGCCTGACGATACTGTGCAGGTGGCCGACCAGCGCTCCAAGAGTGCCGAGGTGAGCCTCATTAGTCCTTGCACGTGCAGCAGTAACAGTGACACTGCGAAAACAGGACTGCAGACACCACAGCCCGTTAGTGGACACGATCCTACAGTTCCACCCGTCCCCTACTCTTATAACTCACCTCTAGATCCATCTTTTTCTCAGCCTTAAAAGTAAATATTTTCCAAGAAGGCTCCCCATTAAAATTCTATACATGTGTCCATCTCCCCTAAAGTAACGAAACTTAAGTTTATCCAGGTGTTGTACATGTCACTATCTTACAAGTGAGGAGAGGACCTGAGTGAGAAGATGAATATTGTAAAATGAGCGGAAAGTAAGGAATACCACAACTTTTCTTCCGCTTGGCAACTCACAGGAGTAGAAAAGACTGAATCTATACAGATGCTGTTATTACGACATGATTTTGTAACAAGCCGAGTTGTTATTTGTCGCCGTAAGAAGTAATTTTTCTTATCTTCTGGATAATATGCAGCATCTAAAATTGCATACGGGGGTTTTGGTTAAGTATAATAACGGAGCAGAAGCTTTTAAACACTGCTGTGAAGTGAATACCTGTTGTGCTCCACGTCCTGTTTCCTGCCTCGTTCAACATGCTGTGCACCAAGCACAGGTCTGCAACACTGTTTGTGCCCATGGTGCTATCCGCACCAGGGGCACAAACAGTTGAGATCTGATCTACGGTGTGACCAGTGGCGTACTTGCTGCCTTCGTCATTTATCGGTATTCCACCACTACAGGTCTGAATCATTCTTAATACTATCATTCCTTTGGTTAAGCCCCACAGGATGAGTACTGCACTTGTTTCTAACTGGATCAACCAGTCTTAGGTTGGCGTGAGGATTGGAAAGAGTTGACTTATACGTACATTTGGGCTTCCCGTGGACTTCCCTCTGTCTCTGACACCGGCTAGATTAACATACGATTCATAACTGCCTTACACAAGTACACTTACATCTACCTTCTAAGGTAGAAATCTCCATTTAAAGCAGTATGTAGAATGGTTTTCTCGAAACAACCATTTATATTCACCATTATACATGTCTGCTACTAAAAACATCTGCCCATATCTACCTTAACCAATTGTCTCTGAAAGCTAGCACCCAGCTGTGCCCTTCTGATCACATCCTCGTGATTTTCTCAGCAATATTTATTGAGCGTTTTGCATGATCCAGAGGAAGACGTTTCTTTAAGCAGAAGTTTTGCCCTCGGCAATCGGGGCAACTCCGTTGTTACATCTGGTTTGGCAGATTACCTCTACAGATCCACACCTCTTAAATATCTAGCTCCTACACTAGACATCTGCTGCCTTATTATGTAGCTTGGAGCTCAGGTCACTAATTGCACTGACGTCCATGCTAGACTGGCTTGCGTCATTAAAGACAATTTTGCATTACAGTGTTAATAATCAATTATTTAGTGTGTGTTCAATATTACCATCTGTTTTCTATATTACTCCGCTCACGCATTTTTGGAATACATCTAAATGTCAGGAGACTGAAAAGTCTTGTGTCTGGTAAACAATATTCATAAGAGGCTATGAAATTGTTTAAGAAAATACTAACGTCTTTAGCTACGATTTTAATATTTAAGGCATCCAGAAAATACGAAGAGTATCCCACAACATTTCCCTTTATCATTGATTGCAGTAGTAGTAGCAGTAGTAGTAGTATTTATGCACAACTTACGTTAAAAACCGCGCCATTAGACTCTATACTGAAGCAACTGACTCCTTCTCTGCCGCATCTACTTCCCTGCTAACCACATTCATACTATCCGTCCACCTTTCGTGTCGATCATATAGAAATAATTTCTATAAAAAAGGGTTTTGCACAAAAATGAGACACAAGCCTACATTCCATACTTCCCTGACCTGTGACACACCTCAAAACAACAGCAGCACTCTTAATTCAACATTGTCAGAATTGGTAGTAAACTGAATTATCGCAATACTCATATATAAGGCGCTTGGTTTACGAGTGGAATTAATCCCCGAGTTAAATTTGTGTTAGGGGTTAACGATATTATTATCGGTGTATTTAAGACATAAATCGTCCAACCGCAATTAACAAAATATTTCATTCCAGTGATCCTGAATTCTTCCCACAATGTTATCGGAGTATTTAAGCTTCACTGAAACAATGAAATAATGAAATGTTGTGAACTTTTTGCAAGAAACCATAATTGACCTATCTTAAATAAACTGAAGCTAAATATGACTTTTTCATGAGTTGTGCTTTACTTTTCTCTCTTTAAAACGAAGGGTTTTAGCTAGATTTACAACAGAATAATAATCAATAACGATTATTATAATTTCCTCATCAATCGAGAAATGCCTGATGAAAGACGCCGTACATTAATTAGCACGTAAATGTTACGTTAAACCCGTCGTATGATCGACCCATTTCTACGACATCTGCAAACAGTCAGTTCATATCGCACAATAAAAATTCCGTTTTCACTACAAAAAACAACCACTTCATGCTGTATGATGAATTAAACGGTGCTGACTCTGATCTACACTCCGTAGGCAAAACTACACAAAACCCTAGAAAATATTCAGCCACGATAACCGGTAGAGTCAGAATGGCGCAGTCGGTATAGCGACTAGGCTACGGGCTGGACAGTACTGGGTTCGAATTCTGGCGGGGGGAAATGGACTTTTCTCTTCTCCAAAATGTCCAGACCGGCTCCGGAGCCTATCCAGCCTCTTATTCTATGGATAACAGGGTACTTTCCCCGTAAGTAAAGTGGCCAGAGCGTGAAGTTGACCACTCACTACAGTCTTGAGCTCAAGGATGAGTGGAGATATACCTCTATTCCCCTTACATGCCTTCATAGCGTGTACAGGGACAACTTTGCATTTTGACAATAACCGGTGGCCAGGCCAACATTCAAATACAAGCGTAGGTCGGCACCTACTCGTTAGAAATCATGACATCTTACCTCGGCTTCCTCCATGCAACATCACGCCCGTATTTTATGCACAGAGACAGCTTTTAGTACTTCTCTAGTGACACAATATGTCGCGAAGTTCTCTACAAGTTGATATAAAAACGTTAAAAAAAGATGACGCATTGCAGCGTTCAAATGTGAAAGTTTTCTTCAATCCATTAAGGGGCTGTACTGAAAAATGAACTGCAGTCTTCCATTGTATATGTAAGGGGTGTGGTTCTCTTTATTCATTAGCTGCCCGCACGACACAGGTCACCCCCCCCCCCCACTTCACAGACGGGGATCGAACACCATGTCTGTCACATGCTGCTGCTCCTGCTTCCCTCTGTGTGTTTTTAGCAGTGCTTCGCTGGACCAGTCTGTCAGAGAGTGTCATTTAGAGAGTGGCTGTAGTACTTGTTCTCTCACACAAAGGGAAGCGATAAAGCATACTGAGGCTCTCTCATAACAGGGTGGGTGGAAGAATATTTCGGAGTAAGAGAGAGAATGTAACACAAGAAATGTGAAAATTACATAACTTGTACACCTCACGCAATATAACCGGGATCGCAAGTCAGTATAGTGACTAGGAGACGGACTAGACGAGCCTGGGTTCGTATCTCGGCAGAGAAAAAAGATTTTTCTCACCTTCAAAGCGTCGAGACCGGCTCTGGCGCCCAACCAGCCTCCTATTCAATGGGTGCTGAGGGTTATTTCCCCGGGGCGTGAGGCTGACCGATCACCTTAATCTAGTGTCGAAGTTAAGAACGAATGTTAAAATGTAAAAGGCCTTCTACATTTTAACATTTTGTGTTTTAAAACTATACATGTATTTTAACCTGTACAATTTTAGTGACACTATATAGCGACTAACTGTTGTATAAAAAGCTAATATGTCAATGTTATCATTTACCGACGTGCAATACGCTGATTATGTCTTTATTATACTATTGGCTCTCTGAAGATGGCTACAATACGTAGCCAAAACATGTAGGAGCATAACAATTACTTTTATACTGTGGCTGGAAATAAAACTTGCATGTGTAAGGTAACTGCGCATGGCCGTGCCATGGCTCAAGCGTTTAGTTGCCGGCCTCTCACCACGGAGGCCAGGGTTCAATCCCGGGTCGGTCCACGTGGGATTTGTACTGGACAAAGTGGCACTGGGACAGGTTTTTTCCCCGAGTACTTCGGTTTGCCCCTGTAAATTTCATTCCACCGGTGCTCCATTAAAATGGAAATGAATAAGCCTTCAAGGCTGCGGTGCGTCCGTGGCATCTGCTGCGGGGCCCTTCAATAATAAAAAGGAAGGCAACTGCACGCAATATGTGTAACATTACGTTCATGACAGTAATTTAGCATTAATTGAATTGCACTCCCCGCTATCAACTTGTTCTGGCCTGTGAACGTTTCCATCGGTACGGGTTCATTGGGATACGACAAATTACCTTAATGGATCCTCCGTGGAAGAAAGGATGGGAAACGCTGGTACGTATTTATTAATAACGATATCGTGACTAGCTGGGTGGCAGTTAGCTTCTCAAAAATGACTCTTCTTCATGCAGTTACTTAGAATACATAGAAAGGTATTTTATTATAAATTACAGATCGCATTTGGACCCTGCAGCAGTATGCATTTACGACTATAAACACGCAGTAACCATCTAGGTGTAAACAAACACCCCAGGGCAATCATTTGGTTCTTCGAAATTTATGAAGCTTATTCCTTTAACAGCCTTTCCAACATAAATACCGACTTCATTACGTTTTCGAAAACACAGCGAAACAGTAAACAACGAAGATAATATCCCTCTACCTGGTACAAGAACTGTCAACTATATCAAAGTTGCCGCGGGCCCCTTCATGATGCAGGTTTTGCGGTAACGAACTAAGTTCTGCTGCATATTGTGGTACCCTAATGAACGGAACACCACGTAGTTACGAAGCGTGGAAATCCAAAGACGTGTTTACATGCTATGAAACTGTCAGACCTGCCAACATTAGCTACTGACAAACCGACAGACGGTTGGAAATCCTGATACCAAGATCACCCATAAAACTTCCTAAAACAAAAAAATGTTAGATTCTGCCCGATGTCATGTAAGGTACAAAAGTTCAAAGGCCTTCTTAGGCAGAAGTCATTGCTAAGGATTACGTTCAAAGATGAAAATGTTGATCAGACAACGACTGTTATTAAAACAATACTGCAAATATAAACTGCAATCACATACTTTGTATTTTCCAAATTCTTCCCTTGGTATTTTGCATACGTCGTAGGCGTTGGGTTTGTTCACTTATTTCAATTACAAAGCACTATAGATGCACTGTAGTTCAACAAGAAATTACTTATTGACCAACTTTTCAACAGACCCGGCACACGACGTTACTTAAAAAATCTGTTTTAATCAATATTTTCAAGAACCCAGTTTTAATAACTCTACACTTGTATGTTGACCTATACGAGCAGCATGACATTATGAAACAGGTTTTAATTATGTGAAAAAATTACTCTTCTCAGTGATAAGTTGCAGTCAATATTCATGTTCTCGTGGTTTTCCTCAGTCCTACAGGCAAAAGCGGGTCACTTCAAACTACCCCCGAACTGCATATTTATAATTCTTTTCAATTTATCCCATCACGTCAAGCGAAAGTACTCGTATGAGCTGCAATCCGGAAGCAAAAACTATATTCCAAGAAAATGTCGGTAATTAAATTACATATAAATAAACTTAAGACTAATTTATAAAATTGGTACGCAACTGATGAAGAATCGCCATGATTCACATTAATTATCGTGTTCAGAGCATCCCTATGTTGAGCCAGATGAATCCAGTGCACAACACCACAACCTAATACTTTAAGATTCACTTTATTTTCATCCTAGTTACGGTCAAATTATTCAAGCGGTATCTTCACTTCGGATTCTCTGACTACAATCTCTATGCATAGTTAATCGCCTCTCCGATGCGAGTTACGTGCATCGATCTTATCATTCTTGGATTTATTACTCCTGCAATATTTAGACATATTTTCGTCCGTTAATTTGCGATCGGAGAGTATGGGTTCCAACCTACGTTGTGTTAGTTTGATTATAATACATATGATACTAACGGAAAATAAACGCAAGCAATGAGAGCCATTTATTACGCAATTCAAACCGTTTGGTTGCATCGCAGTGCAGACCTAGCATGTATAATGTTCTGACGTTCGGACAAAATTAATGCCACAAACTTCAGGTTTCTTTCGGCCATAACGGTGGACAGACCCAGTATTTACACAAAACGTACAGCCATCCGTTATCAGAAGAGCTGAAAAATTATTTGATGGCTTGACAAGGGACAGAAAGTACTCAGACGAGGAGAAATTTGTTTCTTGTTTCATCCATTCTGATTGGCGAAAAAGCGTTCCTGGTAGTGAATCATTTGCCCTTTCTGCCTTTATTCAATTCCAGGGAAAATTGTCCGTGGAACAATATTTCTTCCTGTAGACATGCACTGCACTGCACTTGACAAACATCATATTCCGCCCAAGCAATGCCTCATGCGTGCCTCTTCCAAAGTTTATTACAAATGCTACTTGATTTAATTTCAACAGTTAAGCCGGTTTCATGAACTTTAAACATTTTACGTGGTGGGAATTTATTTTCATCAGTGACATTCTTCAGCAAGGGAAAACTCGTCTGCATTTGCTGTACTGAAGGAATGAGCCCAAAGCAGAACACGCTGCTTTACCAGCTCGCAAAGTGTTTTCAGAATGGCGTTTTCTGTATTCACAAAACTAGTCTTCACCAGCGTGCAGTTCCTTTTTCGACTGACATTTCTTTTTGATTCTTCGACTAGCTGAACTTCGAGATGACGCATGTGTTTAATCATCCAGCCACAAAACATACTTTCTCTTTTCAGTAGATCGCTTACTCATTCTTTCGTCTGTTCCGACGAGAAATCTGAGCGTCTCGAACCAAGGACTTTCCCCCTCTTCAACAGTGTCTGTATTCATGTCTGTTATTTGCCTTTTTAATGTTATTCTTAAAATACAGAAAAATGTAACCGTTTCTTGAGGTCCATTTCACCACATATTAGAGCAGACAGGGCTTGCTGCTTGTCACTTAACTTCAACTTGCTCGTCAAAATTTTCGGGGTCTAATTTAAGGCACTGTGCAAATTACCGAACAGATAAGTAAGACAAAAATTTTAAAGTGACTGGAATACAGTGGTCTGTTCATGCAGGAAGTTTGTCCCCTTGACGCATAATTTCGTAAGGAGTAGCTTCTAGATGGAAAACCTTTTTCATCATTCTCCTCAAATCCATCAATCTTATAAACCCTAGTTTTTAAAGACGTTCACTACTGAAATCAATAAATTTGAAGGTACACAAGGAAAAGCTTACCTAACATAAGATCTAGAAAAAGTGTAACTTTCTGGAATAGCGCCAACAATATTCATGTCCTCTTGCTTCTATATGCACGGAACGACGCATGCGTACGCTAGGGACGTGCAGACAGTTCAGTTACTAGACAGCAGCCCCAATTGAAGAAACAGTGCAGGATTACGGCTATCCCCGAGGGAACAATTTTAAGTGGGTCTGGCTTACTAATGTGACGATGGAAAGAACCTGTAAATAATGCGCCGTTCACGATATCGGATTTAGCCCGAACTGTTTGTTCTTTCATAACTACCTCAATTCCTAACAATCAGAAAAAACTAAGTGCTAACTGAAGGGAATAACTTCAAGCGATCAAATATAAACATTGTGTCATCAGTCTCTGCCAGACGACAAATATCTACATTGCCATATCTGAGACATTCTCGTAAACGTTCTATGATCCCCAGAACACTGACCGCTGTATTTCCAACTAACCATTCTCTCATCAGGTGCTTTAATTAACTAACAAAATTATCTTCCATAATCGACCAATCGCAGCGGTCGCTGGAAGGTACTGCCTAGCGCAAGGCAAAATCGGAAGCTAGAATAGTATAATGGTTCTTAATATAGGCTGCACTCTGTTAACATCCTCTAAGTGGCACCGTGTGACGTCAGGGGGGATGTCCGGTATCTGTTGACAGAACAGCAGCTGAGGACATTGTTTATGCCTGACACTGGCAATTTATTTATACGTGTTAACTGATTACCCCACTATGATCATTTTTCTTCAGTATGTTTGTTTCTTTGTCTCTTTTCTTCATCCATTTATCCTTTATTTTTTATTTCTTTTTTAAGCAGCTTCTTCTAACAACAAACAATTTCTGTTTGCGTTTTCAATCATTTTTACTTTTTATCACATTCAGTTCTTCTATTTCCTTTACGCTCAATGTCGCGGTTCAGTTCTTCAAAGATACTTGGAAGACCCTGGGATCGAATCTCGGCCACAGGCCCAGATAGGTTCACTGAGCTATTCTGTAGCTTTCACCATCAATCCCAGACATAATGTTGGTATAATTCGTTAAATAGCCCACGAAAGCATTGTTCGAATTATTTTTCAAGTCGCACTTCAGAACTCATTCTACCACTCTATGCTACGAGCTATATAAGCTAAACTGGATAGTTAAACAGTCGTCTTTAAATAAACCGAGAGTAAGTCAGTTTATTTCTGTAGATTTTCTTTGGCTTATGTTTATATTTTTCCTACTTTACTTAGTTTATTTCACCTTTCTCATACCCCATTCACGTCTATGTCTTCTCTTTCCGCGTCTATCTAATTGTTTCTCTTAATCCTCCTTTTACACCTACCCACATAATTTCATATTCTTCTGTTTTCTATTTTCTCCCTGTTCATCCCATTTTCCTGTTCTATTTAATCTTGGCCTCTACTATTCTGCTGTTAATACAGAAGGCCTGGACCAAATTATATTCCTTTCACACGCAAGAACATAGGCAGCGTAATGGCAGTGTGCGCCGTGCTAGATAGACTATACGGAGTGCTGGCGCAACGTCAGGCTAAACCAGCTACAGCCACAACCGGAAACCAAACAACTATCGCAATTTCACACGCATGCACATATCTGCGTACACATGATACTAGAATTCATTTAATTTCAAAGTATTTCCTAGATTTCATCCATCGCTTTAATGTAGGATATATTTTATATTTTGCAAGATCTCTAAAGCCTGGCTTTCACAACGGAGGCCCGGGTTCGATCCCAGAGCAGTCTATAAGTGATTCTTCGTGTAAGCAGTGGCATATAGACATGTTTCTGTGGGGTTACTTCGGTCCTACCCAGTTAATGCCATCCCGCGAATGCACCATATTGATTCATCTACCATTCACACTATATAGACTGAGATACTGACAGCGTAGCTAAAGAAATCACTACAAAGAAAGACACTAACCTCTCTGACAGAGTACAATCCATTGAGCTTTCCTGAGAGCCAATACAGGCCTATACGTTTTCCCAATTCCTGTCTCGATATATATCCCACCATTATTGTACCGCTACACGTACAACTTACTGACTGGCGACCTTCCTATGTACGTATTCTCTTATCCTTTGTGTCACACAGTCGTTTGTTCTCATATCCTCCTTGTCATTCTTACTTATTTATATTTTATTTACTTCCTTATTTATCTTTTTCTTTACTTTTCCATTTGTTTTATTTCCTACTGTGTCGCATTCCTTCCTCGGATATCTGTACTGACTCATACATTTTATTTATTCCCTGTTCCCTTTTATGATAGTCTTATGTCGAGCTTCATCTGATCCCTGTGTGGATATACGTTCCGCCCGTGTGTCACTGTATATCTCCTTCCCGTCCCTGTGTCCATATATTTATTCTCCCAATGCCTGTTCTAACATACATTGCTCTTGGGACCTGTGTTGATGTTTGGTCTGTATCACCGCATACATTCCTTTCTTCCGAGCCTCCATCACTGAATGCTGACATGAGTGTCTCCCTGCCCAGGACCTGGTGCTGGCCGGCGCAAACGACAGCCACAACTGGCGCAGCATCGTGCTATCACTGCTGGTCATCGGCTTAGTGATTGTGGGCATCCTGACGGCGATATACTTACTGGGTTACGTGGACGAGATGCTGTACTGGAGCGGACGGCGTATGAAACTGGGCGAGTACCTGCAGGGCGACCTCACACCACGACACATGCCACCCGTCTGGATCTCGCACACACACTTCATATTCCAGACAGATGATGGTGCTCTCGCCTATCTGGACACCACCAACGACACCGTATCGCTTCTCGTCACAAACCACACGCTGGTGAGTCACATTCTTTCACACTACCTGCTTGCTGCCGTATGTGCAGCACATCGAAAATAACAAACCACAAACCACTTTCGAAAACTCGCTTTGGAAGAGGCTACGGACCTGTCATAAGACCGACTACGCAGTGAATTAACTAAAATTATATTAATTTATCCTGATGATGGAGACAGTAAGTTCCTATATAACGTCGGTACACATCTTCCAGACTACAAGCGTTACGTCCCATAACACGACTAACTGCTTCACCATGGCTCGACAGCCCTATGTGGGCTTGGACCGGATCACTGGCCGCGCTTTTCAACTCGATCCTGATGTGACTGCCAGAGCCATCTGGCAGTCAGTCAGGAGACTTGGGTGAGAAATGGCCTCTTAATTTTGCTTACAAGCACTACTAGTTCTATTCATGCCGTAAGGTTCTTTTACATGCCGTAAATCTACGACATGGGACTGACGGTTTTACTCCCCTTTACTTCACCCTTAAAAATCCATCGACCTCGGTCGGAATCGAACCCGCGAACCTTGGGTCCAGTGGCGAGCACGCTAACCACTAGTCCACCGAGGTCGACACAAAATAACAATAGTAATACTAATAATACGAGTACACAGAAGTAGAAATTTGTGTAGCAGGAAAGTAGGCTTGGAGTACTGCTCGAAACCCCTCTTTCCTTTGTGAATTGTTGGCGTATTTCTACACCTCCATACGACTCTTCTTCGCCATATTCTTGTACAGGCGTTCGTTACATTCCCGTGCAAAGTATCGTCACATACCGGACTCGTTACATTCCCACAAAGCTTCGCTGTAGTTACGTTCTCTCGTCACAGTCTTGTACAGATTTTCCTCGCTGTCTAGCAAATGCATTTATTTTGTTGATAATTTAATGGCGCTGCGGACACTCACACTATATGTCACATGGTACGCATAAATGTAAGTGCATGATTCACTGTAAAGTATGCAGTCATACTTTGAGGCAGCATCCCCCACAATAAGTCTGGAGTGACTGAGGAAAAAAGAAAAATCAATCAACATAGCCGGCCTACAGGGTGAAATTTGAACCCAGGACGAATTAAATACAAAGCACAAGTGATAAGCAGTCGGCAGTGCAGTGCTGTGCAACTGTGGCTTGCTGCTTATACTATTGTGTGACCTTCTTTCGTTACATTCTCCCATAGATCATTGTTACATGATCATGTAAATACCATCACGTTTGAAAATAAATAATTGTAACATTTTTGCGTTCTTTACCTTACGTTTCAAGGGCGTAACGTGCGACTATAAGAACAATATCTATGTTTGCAAATAAAATAATGAATTTGAATTCTCGTACATTAACGCTCGTGTACATATCCCGAGCTGCAGTACAATAACGCTCGTGTACATATCCCGAGCTGCAGTACAATAACGCTCGTGTACATATCCCGAGCTGCAGTACAATAACGCTCGTGTACATATCCCGAGCTGCAGTACAATAACGCTCGTGTACATATCCCGAGCTGCAGTACACAAACGCTCGTGTACATATCCCGAGCTGCAGTACAATAACGCTCGTGTACATATCCCGAGCTGCAGTACAATAACGCTCGTGTACATATCCCGAGCTGCAGTACAATAACGCTCGTGTACATATCCCGAGCTGCAGTACAATAACGCTCGTGTACATATCCCGAGCTGCAGTACAATAACGCTCGTGTGCATATCCCGAGCTGCAGTACAATAACGCTCGTGTGCATATCCCGAGCTGCAGTACAATAACGCTCGTGTACATATCCCGAGCTGCAGTACAATAACGCTCGTGTACATATCCCGAGCTGCAGTACAATAACGCTCGTGTACATATCCCGAGCTGCAGTACAATAACGCTCGTGTGCATATCCCGAGCTGCAGTACAATAACGCTCGTGTACATATCCCGAGCTGCAGTACAATAACGCTCGTGTACATATCCCGAGCTGCAGTACAATAACGCTCGTGTACATATCCCGAGCTGCAGTACAATAACGCTCGTGTACATATCCCGAGCTGCAGTACAATAACGCTCGTGTACATATCCCGAGCTGCAGTACAATAACGCTCGTGTGCATATCCCGAGCTGCAGTACAATAACGCTCGTGTGCATATCCCGAGCTGCAGTACAATAACGCTCGTGTGCATATCCCGAGCTGCAGTACAATAACGCTCGTGTGCCAAATCCAATAGACCCAGGCGAAAGGACGCAAATTATACTGAACAGGCGGGATATCTTGAAGACGCAACTACATTAAAAGAGCGTTCTTTTCATCTACTCATTTGTTGCATTACCAACGAATTTCTAAGTTCGTTTGACCCCAACATGACAGTAACATGTGTCAGTTCAATACAGGTCATAGCCTCACGTTCTGAACTTTTTATTTATCCTTTCCATCAACACAAATATTTCATTTCCGGATCCCTCAACAGGAAATAATGTTGCTTACAAACTACAAGTTTGCTGTTTAAACGCTAGGTCTGAGTGTTAATTACAACGCAGACCCTACACAAAATAAAAATTTACGACACATTGTGGAACATGAATACGGAAGTCAGTTTCGTCTTATTTGGCAAAATGACGACATATACAGCAGTTGAGAAGCAGTCACTAAGCCTCTGATTGCAACAGACGAAGATAAAACCACGGTCGAAAGGAGCGGTCAAGACACATCAGCACTGGCTAAAACTCCGTCAATAATGACAGTCGTATCGATTAATCAATACATCGATATTCAAGTGTTTTCACTGAAAGTCAGTCCATTAATCAAGATCAGAGATTCTATATAAATTCCTTACTTGATGGAACTCTGTAATCAGTAATTATCTGATGGGCCTGTTCAGTTTCTCCGGTATCCATCAATAACACTCTCTACGGTCCGGTTCACACCTCTTCGCAGAAATGTTTGTGTCGACGGTGGTAAATTAATGAAAACCGTGAACGACCATATACGATAGACTCATATGGGATTTATTCAGCTGCCTACCACAGACCATGACTAACCATGCACACTGAAAAATGGACGTGCTAAGAGAGAAGTAACAAGAGGCTGGGGAAATTTTCATAAGCACCTTGCACCAAATATTGTTAGATGGAAGCATCATTGAGAATGAAGTGCGTGGGCATGTAACACGGAATATAATTATTCGAGATGCTTGAGGGAAAGAAACCACTTAGGAACCTTAGGCGTACACTGGAGGATAATATTAAATGGTGCTGTAAGAAGTAGAGAGTGAGGATGTGGACTGAACGGATGTGGTTCAGGATAGGGTCTATTGGTGGACTGTTGTGAATCTTCGGATTATACGTAACGCTGGGAATTTCGCTTTTAGATGAGTGACTATTTAATTAATAACAATAATCGACATTAATAAAAGTAGTCGACCAGCTTACTTTAAAAAGAAGGAATCAGAATGCCTGAGCTGCAATGAGGTTTGATTTCTCTCATGTATCTGAGAGGGGAGCGCAGCACATTCCAGGCGACAGTTTCCAGATGCAGTGGCGAACATAAGCAGGAGCGAGGGTACGTTATGTCTGTCCGTAATGTGAGCGCTAAGCAGTCTGGGCGGGCAGTACAGTCTCATCCTCATGTTCGTATACGAAAGCCCTACAGGTACAATTCGAATTCATATTGAATAGAGACTGGACTACTTCTCGGAGATTTATATGGACGAAGTGCGAAGCTGATCGTTCAGCTCTATCTCGATTGTAAGAAACTTCAATTCCACGCCCCCTATAAATGATACATTCTTGAGGCTTAGACTCGGCGGTACGTCAGTTAATTTTTATTAGAACCCGAATCCTGAGAAAAGAGCATTTCAAAATATTTGTTAACGGAACAAATTTATTACATAAATAACTGACTCCATGCTATAGGATTTCATTATTAGGTTTACACAGATGGTCAGAATATTTGTTGCTTTCTCATGATGAGTAAAGTTGCACCGGCTGGTTCAGTCTAACACTGGAGTCAATCCTGACATTTATTATCATCGCATATATTCATATGTATCCGAAGTGGTTTCTTTCCTATGATGCAATTAGACCAAAATTTTGTATGTATTTACTCGTATCATATATGCCCCACTTCCCCTCTCCACGACTTAATCACTGTGAAAAAAGCCAATATGAAGAAAAAAACAAATTACGAAAATATTTATATTATTTTCTCTGCGCATATTTCCTTCATTTATGCAGAATTCAAATATGTATTTCCAGTTTAATATCATCTCTTTTGTTCGAGTAAATCTAGTATTAAATATGAAGTGCTGTAACAGACCTCATTCGCCTGAATTTCCAACGCCAGAAGAGCCACAACTCACCCGTCTGTGTGTCCACAGCGGCAACTGGACGTGAAGGGCTACGAGTGCTCCAGCGACATGAGATACATCCTGTTTCGTCACAACGTCAAATCGGTGAGTATCGAGACAAATGACTGTCAGTCCGCGTACTGCAACACACAGAATAATGCACTCATTAAATTACCGTATCCACAATCCTTCCATGCCGGTTTATTTTATTTAAGACCTTTTCTTCTGCTATATTTCAATGGTGACAGGTAGTACATTACAACTGTTCATAAACCATGAAGACTTCATGTTCACTGTGTGAGAAAATACAAACATTGGGAATACGTAACAGCGGGAATTTTCAGTACATAACAATTCACATATTTACATAATAGTAAATTCTGCATATTTAATTTATTCAGTTGGAAGCTTTTAAAGGGAAAAAAGCATATCAGAAGTTCTTCCCAGCAATTTATGCCTAACTAAAATTACTGTGAGATTATTTGGGCAAAATTAATAACACAACTCTCTTTACTTTCCTGTTGTCATCACATTTTAGCTAATTTTTCTAATTACAGTAAGTTTTAAGTCCTGGACACATTCTTGATATTCATGGTACTAACCCTATTTCATTACACATACCGGTTTTGTTCGCTCGGAATGTCTCTGATATTCCACATTCTCATGGAAAGAAAATCCTGTGCTGCCATTTTTTGTCTATTTATACACGATTAACTTAATAATGCTTTCAATAGATCAAATGATATGCCGCCGAATAATAGGCTACTTACTAAACAATACAGTGGAAAGAGTGTTAAAGGAAGTTGTTGTTGGCTGATTTAAAAGTTCTATCCCGGAATTTGGTGGAGAGACTGAAGAGGATCTCGAGAAACCTCAGTCAGTATTGCCGATGATAGGTCAGATATTTTAATGCTGTACCTCCCGAATACGAAGCTGGAGTGCCAGTCGCTCGACGCGCAGTTTGGTTCAACACATTCCAGTTGTTATGTGTGTCAATTAATAGTTCGCATTTAAATATAAAAGCGAAAGGGCACGTTTCAATTAAAAGAAACTGTTTAGTAGGGCAAGGACGATTCCAAAATTTAGCGTTAAGCCAGTCTACATGATTCAGCGCAGTTACACACTTATTAACCAATTATCACTCACAAGAGAACACTTTAACAGCAGATTTTAATTCACTTCCCATTCTAACAAACAGAATGCTTACAGTATTTAGGTCAGTCACAGAGTTCATCAAATTGTCTACCTCCGCCATTTCTGCACTCCAAGTTATTGATGTAAACAAAATGTTACAGGCATAGGGAACCCTACCTTTCAAAACATACATATTTATTATTTGTCTTGTATTCTTTTGTAGGTATTTCGTCAATCATTCACAGCCCACTACACCGTGTATGACGTCACAAACGAGTAAGTACCAATATCACTTCTGTAGCTCAAATCAAAGCTAGCAAATTTGTTGTTGTTGTTGTTCTTTTTGTTGCCGTTGCCATCGTGGTCGTCGTCGTAATTGTAATTTTCGTTATAGTAGCAGCAATAATAGTAATAGTACTATTATTGGTACTAGAGGCTGTTTCTTCGGGTATAATAAAGTCACAGCATGAATCTGACCACCCACCTCACTTTAGTGTTAAAGTTAAGAATGAGTGGAGCCATGCCTCCATATGGTTTCATGGCGTGTCCAAAAATACATTTATCTTAATAATAATAATTCACCATTTTACAGATCTGTTCCACCTACACACCTGGGTACGCTTTGTTTATTAGGATTTAGGAACACAAAAATAAGTTCGTGTGACATAAACTTGGAAATGATATTAAATTTTGCAATGGGCCTATTATGTTTTACATTAGCAATTATAAATGGTTAGATAACACTGAAACTGAACTGTAAATAAATATTTGTAGTTATGTAGACGGCATACAAATGGATAAGCTTATGGTCCAATAACGGGCTTTCGTTAAACAGGTTTTCTAGGAAATTTATTTTTTATCTGACGAATTCTAAACACTGCCAACAAATGAGATAATGGTCCACTGAAGTCAGGGGGAACCTGAAAATACTAAAGCAGAAAAAGAGTAATCGTTCTAACTAAAAGTACACATGAAAGACAAATGAGAATGGGACTATTTACATGAAGATGTCAGAGACTTTGATAATGATAGCTTACTGCACTCCTCTACACTGAGGCCAAGACATAATAATAATTCAATTCAATTCAATTCTAGTTTATTAATGTTATTACATTAATAATAATAATAATAATAATAATAGTAAATATCATTTGCTGAGTGACATAACAAATTTCAGGGATATGCCTGCTAACACGAAGTTTTCTGCAGTGCCCATCACTTGTATTAATCTTAAGTTCTACACTGTTAACGAAATATTCATCTTCAATTTTATATTATTCACCATGCACAAAACATAACTGATATTCCAGAATAATTTATGAACACTGCATTATTAATAAAGGATCTGTCTGGAGAGTTGCTGTAATTCGTTCTACGCACTGTATTAAGACAGCAACAGTCTACCCAAGAAATATTGATACCAAAAATGTGTCTTAACAGTCCTGATGCAGATATTAAAACATACTGCAATTTCTCGTTTTCGTACGTATGATCGCAAAAGAAAATTATTTGTCCCTTCATCAAGGTAATATTATCTTTCCACTACACCTCTATATGTGCTGCCGTTGGCCCACAATAAACTTCAGTCGGAAGAAAATCGCTTGCAGAATTACTTCTAATAAGTATCTTGCACATAACTGTTATAAAAATCCTTAGTACCTAGCATCATAAGTCATAATTTGATCCAGACTAGATTCGTACTGCGAACACCGACTACCAAAAAAATCTCCGATGAATTATTACTGTACATAGTTTTAAAAACGTATTCTAATTCTAAGAAAGAAATTATGGTGAAAATACTTCATAATGTCGTCCTCAAAATTAAGAGAGATAACACAATGCACATAAAACCGGAGGATGAACAATTACAAATCAGGTATTGATGAGTTAATTTGGGTCCAGTCAGTGTCTTGAATTTATATGTGGGCCTCCACTGTTCTTAGATACGTACACGGATAGCAGACATGTTTAAAAAACAAACAGAATTTGCGCGCAATTTATTCTACAATCAGATTGTTTAAGCACCGCTGTAGGGATGTGGTTGTTTTAACGCGAGCAATTACTGTCACAGTTACACATTTCTGTTGTTAGGGGAACCAATATTTTGGTAGTTAGTCCAGAACAGATTCATGTTACAGCCGCAAAATATCAAATTGCCATTTTGTGTGATTAGTTAGTGTTTGGTGGCCATTCGTCGTAAAATCCAATCACTCGCCACTTTATTAAGTCATCAGAAAGAGATTTTAGCCCAAAAAAATTGCATTCCATAGAACTTGTGAGGTTGGACCAGCCTGCCGTTCCGTAAGAAAAACAACTTCCTTATTTCAAATCCAGCTTTTCTGACTACTTACAACGCAAAACAAAGGCATGTTGGTTAAGTTATCGATTTATTTTTGGTTTATTTTACTATGCTCTTTATTTGCACTGTTTACAGTACCGTCGAATTAGAGGTTGTAAAAAGCAATTATAAATAATGTGTAAGGAAGTGACCGTGGTCTATTTTGAGTCATTATCGCATTATTTGCTTGGACAGACTGAGAGAAGGCGCACACATCCTGAGTGACGACATCCAATCGCGCAGGACAAATTTGAATCTCGGCTCTCCCGAATACGGATCAAAAGCCAGAACCACTCCGCTGCTATATTCAGCCACTGATACATTTTAGAATTATGGATCATAATAACGGAACAACCACTATCACTATTAGTAGGCCTCACCACTATTAAAGATAGAATAGAGACAATTACGGGGTATAACAAAGAATGTCATAATTTGTTAACTGAGTAGAATATTGCTACTGTTGATAAATCGGAAAAATGCATATAGATTAGGCGTGTTGCATGAATGATACAAACAAAAATGCTTACGAAGTTTTGACAGCACATCTCAGTAGATAATTTAGCAGTATAAAAAACTGTAATATTGTAATCGATCTGTGAGGTAAAAGACAAGAATGAGTCTTGCTTGTAACGGGCTTACAATGGCACCCTTTTGTTGGCTTTTATGAAAAATTGAATGAAATCTACGGGTTCCTTAAAAATAGATAAATTATTTACCGTGGTTCTTCTTCTTTCATAGAAACATTACGTTCTATAGCACAGTTTCATAATTGAAAATTTATAATTTTACCTTTATATTCTCAAAAAATATGACGTTTTCACTCCATGCTGGCATATAAAGAAGTGGAACAATAGCTCCACACACTATTACCCTGGGCCCCAGGTGGAGGTGAGTAGTCAACCTCACAATCCAGTATTTTTACCCGTAAGGAAGTGGCCCTGTTACCCATTAAACAAGAGGCTTTGTGGGCCCTAAAGGAGGTAACACTTTGGAGGCGAGAACAGTCTCTTGCCCCTGCCGGAAATCGAAACGCGTCCCTCAGTAGTCTACACTTTACAGGGGTCATAGTTTACAATGGTAAGAATGTTCTGATACACTTCATGAGAAAAATGTGGAATTCTCCACCCCCAAAAGAATAGGTTGTCCTATGTACAGCTTACGTAAGCTTGAAGTCAGATAAATTATTACGTTTTATTATGATTAAACTGAGCTCTTCTAAACCCAAGATATTATTCCTCTTGGGCGTAGCGGGTCGTAGAGAGCGTTGCATGCTGGGAAATAATTGGTGGAGCACGATATCCACATTCCACCACCTTCTATTATAAGTCGGGCGTGCAGCGATCTCGGGAATCCTCTTCAGATTTAATACGCAAGGCGGCACTATTTTCTATGCTGCTTTGTATAAGACGGTGTCATATATCAGCACAATAATAACTTCATCTTCTGCATTTCACCTCCAAATCCTTACAGACGGAGAATACACAAGAAAAGGGGGAGGCTAGAATCACCTTGTCATTCCACTTTCAAATACTGCACCTCGCTACGTCAGCCGATGTTACAGCGGCCGCCTCGTAACTGACGAATCAAACCTTAATGAAATCACAGTTACAGGTTACCCATTTCTATCGATTTTGTAAAACAATTATGCAAGCAAATTGGTCAGGGTTTTGTAGTTAAAGCACAATAAAATAGGCTTGTTATACAATTTTCTCGACTGTATGCATACGCAGTTACTCGTACTTTCAGATACTTCTCTCAGTTAGTAATTTTATCTTAAAAGGTAAAGGTAAAATTGTCCCTATGCACGCCAAGAAGGCATCTGGGGAGAGTACAGGCATAGCTCCACTCATTCTTAACCTAGGCGCTAGATGGAGCTGAAAGGTCAATATCACGCCAGGGCCATTTTACCCCCGGAAAAGAGCCCCGGTACGCATTGAATGTAAGCCGGGGTAGCGTAGTCGGTAGGCTCTAGCGACTCGCTACGGGCTGGAAGGTCCGGGGATCGAATCCCGGTGGAGGCGAGATTATCCGCAACCATCTAGACCGGCCCTGGAACCCACACAGCTTCCTGTACAATGAGAACCGGGTCTCTTTCCCAGGCGTAAAGCCGTCAGGGGGTGGCGTTGACCGCCCACCCCATCTAGTACCGAGGTTAAAGAAAAAGTATAGCTATATCTCCACTCCCCCTCTGGGACTTCAAGGCCTGTTCTAGGGTGAACTTTACCTTGACCCATTGAATAGGAGGCTAGATGGGCTCTACAGCCGATCTGGACGTTCGATAGAAGAGAAAAATCTCTTGCTTCTACCTGGAATCGTACCCCGGACCTTCCAGCCCGTAGCTAGTCGCTGTACCGACTGAGCTATCCCGGATCCAGTTTAAAAATCGTTAAATATGTAGGGATTCCTTTGTTACATAAACTGCAAGTTACTGTGATATTCGCGGTTCTTATGGTGGTGACTATGAAGAAGACTGTATTTTAAAATGTGACGTCGTGTAGTCTGGTAGAAATGCACCGACTTTTGGAGGAATATTCTGCCCACAGCTAGAGGATAGAAAACATTCCTCCAACTTATCTGTAAATTTCTACCAGAGAAGGTGGCATCACACCCGACAAGACAGTATTATTCCTTATACTGCTACTGTTTACAGATTAAATAAAGTTTAATGGAAGTTCTAAACACCATTACACAGGAGATAGCAGTAGCTACTATGTACATGCTTACACAGCCTGACCGTGAACTTGCAGCTTTAGTCTCACGGGGAAAATCTTTTCTTTCGTGCCTTCATCCCACATACTATTTTCCTTTTCATTACCCCTTTCATAATATCATCATCTCCTTGCCTCATTTCACCCGTACATTTTCCAATGCCTTTTATTTTTCCGCCGTAAGGTCATCCCTCTACCCTTTCCTTCTTCCACTTTACGTTAAACATTGTAAGTAAATATCGCTCAAATTTTTCCGTAATTGCATACGACGTGAAAGTATGTACACGTCTTCGACTGATGTGTGTAGGCTGTATTAACGCCACCTGTTAGGACAAACAGTTAACTACGTCCTCTGAGCGTCCAAACACACAAATGCGTGAAACTGAACTTTATGTTAGGAAGTCCGTAGCTACAATGGAGCACAGAGAAGGAACCGTTACAGAGTTGATTTAAAGCAAGTAACACAGAAGTGACGTATAATATCGATATAGATGTTAACAAGACAGGCAATGTAGGCCTACTATAACGTAACACTGAGGCGCGTTCGCGTAACCATTGTTGCCGTGGAAAAGGAATAAGTGTGAAATATTTTGAGCCTGTGTCTGCATTCTTGCCTTAGTTATCCGGCATGCAAAGTGCATGCGCCGTATTATATTGTCATCTGTGGCCTGTCCGGCTCTAACATATTTTTCCACATTACCTCATAAACGGCGCGATTTTCGGAAAAAAAGGTTATTGAACATAAAATGTGTGTTCTGATTTTCTCTACAACTTTTGTCTGAACATTTCTCGTTCTAAGAAGAATTCAGCGAGACTGTCATAAACGTACTTAGGTCTTCATGTAAAGTAACCGTTATTCTGGTCAAATTTTGATGAAACTTGAATTTTCTCGACAGATTTTCGAAAAAATACTCAAATATCAAACATCATTAAAATCCATCCAGTGGAAGCCGAATACTTCCATGCGGACGGACGGACAGTACGAAGCTAGTAGTCGCTTTTCGCAATTTTGCGAAAGCGCCTAATAAAAGCTTGTCAGCCTTTCAATCAGGCTACGGCTATCTAACTGGTCCAGAAATTTCCTGGTTTTATGAAACGAAAGGTTCATCACCGTTTCCACAAAAGCCCACCCTTGATTCCTTTCTTAGACCACCCCGCAACTTCACACTGTGTTTATATGATAAATTTTAATTTACACTTCCGTCTATGCGTTTCATCTATGTTTTAACGCTAAGACGTTTTAAGCACTTCTATTTTCTTCCATGCATGCACGAACCTCCAAATTCAACTCCTGATTTAGGCTACACAGACCAATAAAAATGTTCAATATAGTTCTTGTCACTCACGTTGTTACATGAACCATGCGTGTCCCTTTACGCTGATTACGAAAAACGAACCACTCACAATTCTTAATTGACACACGAATTTGGATTACCTACTACTTAAATTAGAATAGCAAGTCTGTCGCCTATTTCCTCTAATTTGGAAGATTATGCAGGGCACTCCTTCAGTTTCAGTGTTGGGACATCTGTATATGTTTCCAAACTTGTATATGATTTACACGCAGTGTAAATTTTTATAGCTAAACCAATAAATCTGGACACCCACAAGCCCACATGCGCGTTCTTACTATCAGAGTTATTTGGCTGGTAAGAAAATACGTCGTGAGGTAGATGCCGCTTTCCTTCTATCAGGTAGTGCACTACATCTTAGTTAGCATAACAGAAGTCCATTTAAATCAGAAAGGATATACTTTCCTCATAGGTTTCCGCCTCGGTGGTCATTCCGTTGTTTTTATTACTTCTTTGTACAGAAGTTCATCCGCTTTAACTTCTTACAAAATCTTCTGGCCATTCGCTGTGACTTTCAGTTACTGATCTGAACGAATATTACTTCTATCGACTTTGCCCAGTAAATGTCCAAAGTGTTAGGTTATTTTCTGACGTCCCGAAGACTGAACCATGGTCTGGAATTTATAGCGTTTTTGGTAGCTAACGTGGCTGCATTGGGTTGTAACTTAGTTTATTTAACAATGACGTCTCATATGCATATTTTAGGCTGGTATATTAAATGATGAATTTGCAAGATGTTTTGGTCCGTTCGAAGGTACTGTACCAGAATTTTCTTGGAGAGGCTGCAGAAAACTGAAAAACTCCCAATCATTCGACATAACCTCCTGGCCGGGAATCAAATCGGTGACCTATCAAATATGCGGAATGAATGCCACCCACACAACATTCTGTATTGTGGATTTAATGATTAATGGACCGAAGAAACCCCTGCTTTATGTCCTACACAGATCTAAACTTTTATCCAATTTCTCAAAAAGCGGCTCTTTGTACAAACATTAGTACACGATCTATGTCCTGTTATGCTCTGCAGCTTTTATTTCAGATAATTTTGTACATGATAAATACTTTAGAATTAAAAGTGAGGATAATTTCTGACTCTGTGAGATAGTTTTCTTCAGTAGGATTAGTTCTTCGACCACAGACTTGCCTACAACAAATGACAGTAAGACTAATGAGATACGGGAACGAGCAAACATGGACAGCTTTCGCAACATGTCTTGCTACAGCCGTCACATTCCCATAAACCTGATAAAGTATGGGAACTAGCAACATGTCTTGTTAAAGCCACCATATCCCCATAAACCTGGTAAAGTATGGGATCTAGCAACATGTCTGGCTACAGCCACCACATCTCCATAAACCTGATAAAGTATGGGAACTAGCAACATGTCTTGTTACAGCTACCACATTCCCATAAACCCGATAAAGTATGGGAACTAGCAACATGTCTTGCTACAGCCACTACATCCCCATAAGACTGATAAGGTACGGCAACTAGCAGCATGTCTTGCTACAGCCACTACATCCCCATAAGACTGATAAGATGTGGCAGCTAGCAACATGTCTTGCTTACAGCCACCACATGCCCATCAGACTGAACGACGGCCCCAAGGTGCAGCAGTCTCGGCTACAGCATGTCACGTGGCTCGGCAACACTACTGCCCTCATCCTGGTGGCCGAGAACGACATCTACGTGCGTCTCTCGCCAGACGGCGGGCAAGACTTCCGTCTTACAGACTCCGGGCTACCCGGAACAATCTACAACGGCATTCCCGATTGGTTATACCAGGGTAAGTGCAGGACAGAGTGACATTACATACAAACCGGTCTTGACGCACAACTACACTACCTCTACCAGGGTAAATGCAGGACAGAGTGACATTACATACAAACCGGTCTTGACGCACAACTACACTACCTCTACCAGGGTAAATGCAGGACAGAGTGACATTACATACAAACCGGTCTTGACGCACAACTACACTACCTCTACCAGGGTAAGTGCAAGACAGAGTGACATTACATACAAACCGGTCTTGACGCACAACTACACTACCTCTACCAGGGTAAGTGCAAGACAGAGTGACATTACATACAAACCGGTCTTGACGCACAACTACACTACCTCTACCAGGGTCAGTGCAGGAGAGAGTGACATTACATAGAAACCGGTCTTGACGCACAACTACATTACCTGTACCAGGGTAATTGCAGGACAGAGTGACATTACATACAAACCGGTCTTGACGCACAACTACACTACCTGTACCAGGGTAAGTGCAGGACAGAGTGACATTACATACAAACCGGTCTTGACGCACAACTACACTACCTCTACCAGGGTAAGTGCAAGACAGAGTGACATTACATACAAACCGGTCTTGACGCACAACTACACTACCTCTACCAGGGTCAGTGCAGGAGAGAGTGACATTACATAGAAACCGGTCTTGACGCACAACTACACTACCTATTCCAGGGTAATTGCAGGACAGAGTGACATTACATACAAACCGGTCTTGACGCACAACTACACTACCTCTACCAGGGTCAGTGCAAGACAGAGTGACATTACATACAAACCGGTCTTGACGCACAACTACACTACCTATACCAGGGTAAGTGCAAGACAGAGTGGCATTACATACAAACCGGTCTTGACGCACAACTACACTACCTCTACCAGGGTAAGTGCAAGACAGAGTGACATTACATACAAACCGGTCTTGACGCACAACTACACTACCTCTACCAGGGTCAGTGCAGGAGAGAGTGACATTACATAGAAACCGGTCTTGACGCACAACTACATTACCTGTACCAGGGTAATTGCAGGACAGAGTGACATTACATACAAACCGGTCTTGACGCACAACTACACTACCTGTACCAGGGTAAGTGCAGGACAGAGTGACATTACATACAAACCGGTCTTGACGCACAACTACACTACCTCTACCAGGGTAAGTGCAAGACAGAGTGACATTACATACAAACCGGTCTTGACGCACAACTACACTACCTCTACCAGGGTCAGTGCAGGAGAGAGTGACATTACATAGAAACCGGTCTTGACGCACAACTACACTACCTATTCCAGGGTAATTGCAGGACAGAGTGACATTACATACAAACCGGTCTTGACGCACAACTACACTACCTCTACCAGGGTAAGTGCAAGACAGAGTGACATTACATACAAACCGGTCTTGACGCACAACTACACTACCTATACCAGGGTAAGTGCAGGACAGAGTGACATTACATACAAACCGGTCTTGACGCACAACTACACTACCTATTCCAGGGTAAGTGCAGGACAGAGTGACATTACATACAAACCGGTCTTGACGCACAACTACACTACCTCTACCAGGGTCAGTGCAATACAGAGTGACATTACATACAAACCGGTCTTGACGCACAACTACACTACCTATACCAGGGTAAGTGCAGGACAGAGTGACATTACATACAAACCGGTCTTGACGCACAACTACACTACCTATTCCAGGGTGAGTGCAGGGTAGAAAGCAATAGATGTAGACCGGTACTGAGGCACACCCAGATATTAGCCAGACTCCGAAAATTATATCGCTGGAAGCAAAGCGACCAGACCGTGTTGCTGACCACTCACTTTAATCTAATGCCGATGTCTATAACGCGTGTTGCTCAGACACAAGGAAAACTATATCTGTAACTAACTGTATTCAACAGGCTCCTTCATTAGAAGATTAAAATTGCTAAGTTGGTCAAGAAATTGCTCGCCTTTTACGAAAACCAAAGTTTTCATGCAAAATTTAATCTGTTCTGTGACTTTTTATTTTAAACGTCAACGTCCCGTCCAGCAAAATTTCTCGCCACACAGAAAAAGTGTAGTAGGCACATACCCTGTGTATTCTGTAAAAAGATGGAAAGAAAGGAAAAAAGAAAGAAAGAGTCCGTCATGGAGGAATACATTTTCTATCATCGGCATAATTTAGAGGGTAAAACATATGTGTTACTGAACTTAAAAGGTGTCCCGGAAATTAAATACAAGATTAGCTGCGGACAAAACGGAAATCAGAGGACAGTCCTGTCTGCTATGCAGACCTACATCGCTACGTCATCACTCATATTACCGTTGATAAAAGCGTGGGGGCTATTTTCATTCCAGTATTTTAATCTTTACTGAATTCATCTGTTTGCAGAGGATATCCTGTCGTCGCCTGAGGCGCTGTGGGGATCGCCAGATGGTACACATATAATGTACGCGTCTTTCAATGATTCCGAAGTTCGAATACTGGCCTTTCCGTGGTTCGGGTCTGGTTCCATTAGCGGCTCCTTCAAAGGGGGCTCTGGCATGTGGACAACATTCCCAGAATCCCGCACTGTGCGCTACCCCACGGTGAGTTATGGTGCTCAGGCAGTTTTGTCAATGCAAAGTCGATTTTATGCCAATAATTTCTGTGACTCTTTCATCGTTACTATCCAGTTAAATAAAAGAAAAGTGTCGGATTACTTGCCCGACCCTCAATATTGTACATATATCATGAACATAATGCAAATTAATATTTCGTACTTTAAAAACCTGAGTTAAACTACTCGTAAAATAATCTGCTGTTAAAAGACAAATGCTTGAGATATTCGCTCTTCCGGATTGTTACGCAGCGTACATTGGTAGTTAGTTGCCGACGTATCGGAACAACCCACCGGTCCTACATTTAATGTCCAAGCAGTCCAAGGCCCTTGAAGATGGAATCGACAGCTTATACCCGAAACATCGGTAAATAATTACAATCTACGCTGCGTAACATCCCAGAAGAATGAAGATCTCATTTATACCGCGGCGGAAGCCTGAAATCACGCCGATAAATGCTTGTTCTTCAAACAGACCTGCACTGAATAGGAACAGTAATTAAGCTGTATCACAGAGGACCCTCTTGAAATGTCGACAGTCACTCAGCCAGTCGAGAAATTCTCTTCTTCTCAGGCACCAGAATGTTCAATAGCTCCTATTCTGAGACATTTCAGTTCAATACCCACCTTCACACACGCATTTACTAAGATCAATTAAGTAACTTACAAAGAAAAACACGTAACAAAAATGCAAAATCTAAGTTTACTTCAGAATATCAATAGTGTCTTTATAGTCAGAGAAGAATCATTATAATAAAGAGAAAGCTTTCAAGTTACAAGTTTCAGCTTGTTCTGTCCTTATAGCCGGGGACAACAAACCCTAAAGTCAAGTTGTGGATCATAGATATCAGCAACATCACTGAGCCACAACGATGGGAAGTGAAGCCTCCGGAAGTTCTGGAAAGCCAGTAAGTATAATCACGAAAACCATTAATTAAATCTGCATTATTTTCATCACAGCTGGCTCTTCCAAAGACCAGATCAAATTAACTGAATGGCACAGGGTCTCCCTTCACTAGCTGGTAATGATGTTGCTGCCCTGCTCTTACGGAACTATAACTTTCCTCACAGTCGTAACAACATTCGGCCATCTTACATTAGGTAAAGTTCACCCTAGAACAGGCCATGAAGGCTCAGAGGGGGAGTAGAGATGGGGTGGGTGGTCAACGCCACGCCCCGGCCGCTTTACCCCCGGGAATGACCCGGTAATTTTTGTACAGACTCCACCATAGTACTCATCACCGTACAACAGGCAGTACACTTCGCTCCCCATAAACACATTGCACATGCCTTTAATACCACGATCCCACACGCCAGCATTTCCGCAATCTACCATCAACAGTACTTTTATAATTTTACAACTTTTAACGAGCTTTTACAAGATTTTAACTTATAATATATAAGTTTTAAAGTGCCGATAGAATATTTTAAATCATGTGTTTGAAGTGACTGTAGCTTTTAGCAAAAACCCCCTGACGATGATCCTAGGATCGAAACACGTGTAGGGGCACAATTTTAACAATTTTAATAATAAAGCTACTTAAAAAGTGGTTTTAGTGTGCATCAGTTGGTCTATAACTTAATTTAATATGACGAAGATGCACGGTGTCAACAGTGTGAAATTTATAGGTTATGTTAGTTCGGCGCAATTCTGGCTGACAATGCACATATTTCTCTACTCTACACTACATATGTCAAATCTTTGTAACGCCCTCGGCCACTTTCATACATCCCCTTGAGCAGTAAATGATTTCAATCTCATATTGCACATATTCAGTTCAGTTCAATTTTTGTTTTCTTACGTGCTCGTTTAATAGTGTAATGGTTAATTATAAAATACGCGTTAATATATATATATATATATATACAGAAGAGTGAAAAACCAAAGGAACAAGAAATAAGAGAAAAATGAAATAAATTCATTTAACTAAAAAATCACAGTTAAAAAGAGTAAAATGAACATTAAGTACGATATAATTTCATCCCTAATAAATACGTATAACAAATGCCTTCTAAATGTTAATGTGATGTGATATTACAGTTAGATAGGCTCAACAAAAAATAAACATTAAAACTGTTCTTTAAAGGATTAAAGATTAAAATTGAACACTAAGCTTGACATTATATCACATCAACAAACTTACCACAAGAGGGAAGGAGCACAGTCATGGTCATTTTCTGGATGACAATTAAGAGCCCATCAATTAACATAACCCAGCACCTTAGTTTTAGAATTTATATTTCTTAAAACCTACATTAATCCCAGTAAGTAAAACCAAAATGTACTTTCAGTGTTAGCGTTTCTTAAAGTACGTAAGGGAACTGAACGTGAACGAAACATAATTCACATATAGCAAAATTTTCAGAAGAGACTCTGCGCATTATGTTCGAGTAGAACGGCCTTCAACTTCCATAGCTCTACTGCTATTTTAATTTTACTGAACTTAAAAATGTAGAGAGACTGCAGGGTTAATTTCCGAAGTATGAAAACACAGTTGAAGTTAGTAATTAAACTCAAAGTTTGGGTTTGGGGTCGGATAAATTTCCTAATAATCAATGAAGAAAGTGCAACTCTTGCTAGGGCAAGCATGAGATAATTTTCTTCCAGTGTTGTAGCTCTGTTATTACAGTTACCCTAAAAAGTGGTTATACTTCAGCTTCAGGAGACAGTGACTTGGATTGCAGTAGAAAGCTAATATAAACCTTCTTCAAAAGACTTATAAAACTGTGCTTTAAGTTTTGTATGTAATATCAGCAAGAAACGGTTTCGTAGGGATTTCTACCTGACATCCGCCGGGTGGGTGGGATACGACAACCATCACGTGTCAGCCATATGGATGAACCGAGCACAGAACGTCAGCATTATCACGTCCTGCCGAGCGCCGAACTGGACATGCTTCGAGGTAAGACTTGAGGCTCTTGTATTATTTAATTACGCTTTTAAACTTCTTTCGGTCGTTACACGTAGAACAGCCATATTTTATTGCTTGAAATTATCTACACTCCTAAGCACCACATTACGTTGGAAATACTCAAGCTAAAACGATATGTATATATTTTTTCCCCGAAATTCGCTACCCCTAATTAATTCGACCTACTACGTTTAACAAGTTAACCTCTTAAAAATAAATAGAGACATATGACTATAGATGCCGATCCCAGTGGCCGTGCGGTCTAAGGCGTGGGTCTTCGGCCGCTCGCTTACTAGGATCGTGGGATCGAATCCCACCGGGGGCATGGATGTCTGTCTCTTGTGAGTGTTGTGTGTTGTCAGGTAGAGGTCTCTGCGACGAGCTGGTCACTCGTCCAGAGGAGTCCTACCGACTGTGGTGTGTCTGATGTGTGTGATCATGAAACCTCGACGAAACGAGGAGGCCTAGGCCCATATAAGGCTGTCGAGCCATAGAAAAAAAATGAACATAGATATACCATAGCATTTTTAAACATACATAGTTAGCAGCAAACTAAGTACACTTGCTTGGTTTCTAAGACGTAAGTACAAACACAGATACTAGTTTTTATTGCTTGATGTGAACACTGCCTAAACTTTTCCACATAGCGCACTCATAGGATCATCGTCTCTGTGATTACAGCGGCACTACTACTTTTGCTACGTATAAATGCATAAGGGCTTCCTTGCTTGTGAGTTTCTCATTACGAGCGACGGCTCATGCAGAACACGGACGCTTCTTCCGCCGAACCTGTCTACTCGTAGGAAGCGTAAGTTTTAGCTTCACTGCTGCGCAAACTCACTGTAATGTATTTGCTGCTACGTGACGTCACAGCATTTAGCTACTTATTGTAGGGATGGCGAACCAATTTAAGACCGCTTGCCAAATTTCAAGAAAAACGTTTTCTGTTTAATTTTTCAGTGCGCTAAATTTTTAGTAACCTTCCAAAAATATTTACTTCTCTGAGCTTTTGGTGTATTTCAAATAAATTATTACTTACGGAGTCAGTAAGAAGTTTTCTGTTAAATATTAGCCGCTAATACTACCACGTCAGGTTCATAACTGGTTCTCTTGAAAGGCATGCAAGCTTCCATTTGTAGGTCTATTTCTAAAATCGCGTTTCACATAATTCATATGCAAATACATGGGAAACTCAGAAGATGACAAACGTCTGTCTGTAAATGGTGTGAGCAGAATTACGGAAACAATGCATACAGGAACACTTGCGACAGCCGAAGGTAAACTGGGTTGGGTCGTCCCTCCTTGCATTCAGTGTGCGGGGCCAGTGTGTAAAACGTTGCTAAGCAAATGATGGCTTGTAACACATATCTGCAGTTCCACATACCCAAACGTAAGGTAAGGCCTATATTTAACGTTTGGTTACTAATTAGTTACTACACGTAGCCTTTTCTTCCCCCCAAGGATTGTCTGAAACAAAATTGTAAAATCTTATGACACACTGTGATTATAGACGCACGCGGAGCGCGCGTCAGAGAACACGTGGCTTGACGTGCAGCCTCACCCCGTGTACACTGTGGACGGGGACAGCTTCCTCCTGCTTGCGAGCATCAAAGAGGGCGCCTACAACCACTTCACACACATCAAGCACGTAACTCCGAGTCAGCAACGCATCGCGGTGCTGACTCACGGAAGTTACGAGGTGACACGCATCCTATCCTGGGATACCACTAACCACCTGGTGTGAGTAAATGGAGCGGTAAATCTGATGTTCGTTACCTTGTTATACGGCGTTACACCGTGTATTTCAACTACAAAGTCTATTTGAGAGTAATATTTCAACATTTCTTCAAAAAGAAAGAGAAATGTCTAGTGAAAGAGTGGGATGGCAGGTAACTGCAGCGATATTCGAAACGGATGACTCTACATACACCTGCTCTAGTTGATCTTCTTAATTCATATAAAATCTTCGTCTTCTTGACGATAGACCAGGCTGTCCACCTTTCGATTCCGGGCAAGATTTTAATGCGACTTTCTTACCCTGCACTGAACATGGACGAGGAGCAACTGTCTTTGGTAGGTTACGGTACAATACGTTTATTACCTACAAGACAATTGCTTTCGCCCACAGGCGACTTAACTGCACTGGTTATACATGACTGTCGACACACCAAACACCACATCAAAATCAAGCTACTTTATGCTAACAAAACCACATGTCCACAGTGGCATTCTTTCACAATGCATGTAACAGTTACAGGTTTATTGCTCGGTTTATAAAGCGTCATATGCAACACTGTGTAGGTTGCTACGTGACTGTGGGGTTGGCGTTAAGGTCGTCGAAGAGGTGTTATAGTAAGAAATATATTCTTTAAGCCATTGTATGACAGATGTTGATAAATGTAACTCACTTACACCACCGAAGTATCATTATTTTTCAACACAATCCCCGAAAATATTCATGAATTTGTGCCATTTTGGCACGAGTTTAAAAATTGCATTGTGGTAGACATTTGGGCTCTCGCCGTCGCTTGCTTTAGCTTGCTTTTCCAAAATAAGTTCCTCTACTTTTGCTGCGTTCAAACCGTACTTAATATGCTTGTTACGTACTGTCCAATTGCCCTCCCATTTTCTATACATATTATAATCAATTAACACCGAAATATTTATTTAAAAATTTGAAATAATTTGTTTAACCCTAGCAAGATCAAACACCGCTGAAAAACTTTATGATTCATTAATAAGAGATTTCTTCCACTATGTATGTTTGTTCTCACAGAAGAACAAAGTGCCATGTTGTGGCACTTGAGAGCTACAGCCTGAGATCTTGTTCCCTCGTGTTGCAGGTACTACCTCGGAACACAGGAGTCGAAACCGGGACAACGTCATCTGTACGTCGTGCGCGACCCCGCGACGGACGACCCGCGGCGATTGGAGCCGCAGTGCGTGACTTGCGACCTGGGGGAAGTACTGTGGAGCAGTCGCTACTGGTACACCAACTGCACACACTTCACGGCGTCAGTATCGCCTGGCAACGTGTCAGGCAGCATGTCATACTACGTGTTGGAATGTGAGGGACCTGGCCTACCACTGGCCGGGGTGCACTCGGCTGGCACACACAGGCTGCTGAGGATTCTGTACAACACGCGGCCTCATCGCACATCGCAACTTCGGCAACTCGCCCTCCCCACTATGCGCAGCTTTGAGGTGCCTTTGTCGCAGGGTTTCAGGGCCCAGGTCCAGCTGCTGCTGCCACCCAGCTGGAGAGAGGAGCTTAGAGACGCTGCCTTCCCGGTGCTCGTCGAAGTGTAAGTTCATTTTAAAATGCAAGACTGATAGTAACACATTATCTTGAAATTAAAAACTTCGTGATATTCAGAGATTCTCTGCGTCCCTTTCTCTTACGAGCCTATTAAGTGAAAGGCTCCCTGTTTGTATAAACCCTGTTTTGTTGATTATTTTAACAATAAACTTTACATCTTGCACTTCGGAGTTCCTTATGAAATATAACGTTTTACACATCCTCGGTGCTTCTTGGTGTCAAGAAAACCTTTTGACGGTTTGTCTTCTGATATCTGACGCTCTGTATATTTCATAAGTTTGAATCTTCATCAAATCCTTTTACACTGCAGAGCTCTCTGCAATTAAGAGATCCTCTCGAATTGCGAGGCTACACGTTTTCTATTATCCTTGTTCTGAAGAAATTACCTTGGAATACAATGTTCTGAAGTTCGCCTTGTTGTCAAGGAAACTGACGAAACGAAAGGCGCTCCTTGCTGTCAAAAGTTCATCTCGATACTCCATACTTTCCTCCTGAAGTCCTCTTAATATGTAAAAATTTTGCGTTTGGCTAGTAAAGAAATTTCCCACTTCTTGAGGAAACAAAATTTTATTACCGTGTTTACAAATGCACGTAAACTGACCCTATCCTACGCCAGATCAATCCACTTACAACTTTCCACATCCTCTCCTTAATGACCGTCTCAATATTATCTTCGAACCTACGTGTATGTTTGCTAAGCCGTCTCTTTCCTTCAGGTTTACTGACTAAAATGATTTATGCAATTCTCATCTCTTCCATGCGTGTCAAATGCTTCTTCCTTCCCATCATTATTATCATTTCTCTCTTTCTGTTCTTGTTGTCGCCATTACTGTTACTGTAGTGCCAAAGGTATGATCTCTCGATGCATCAAAGTGCAAGAAGGTAATAGCTGCCACTGATCGTAGGAATGGGCGACCGGGAAGCCAGGCAGTCAGTGAGAAGTTTTCGGTTGACTGGGGTACGTACATGTCAAGCCACAATGACGTCGTGTACATAAAGCTGGACGTGCGCGGTGCCAGAGGGCAGGGCTCTCAATCACTGTACCGGCACCTAGGAGGCGTCGAGGTGCAAGACCAGATCACCGTCCTCAGGTCAGTTGTTAAACTACCAAAACACTGCCCGCAAATTCTTAGAGGAACGCTAAGTGATACCCCAACTGTTGTTAACGCATTCTGTTTAAACCAGAAATATTTAGATCAGTTAAATTCTCCAGACGAATGACATTTTGATTCTTTTAGTTGCAAGGGCTTGTGACAATACTCTACTATTGCTTTGTGAGACTTCTTTGAAGTTTTGTCCATTTTCTGCATGCAAAATATATGTATAATTTGAAGGCTGGGTATGCCTCCATCTTCGGGTACAGGAAAAGAAACCTACGAGTACTACGTGGGATCCGTTAGATAAGAATGTTGCCTACTGGTCTCTTACTGCTTTGCCTAGTGAGTTAATAACCTCAGTTACATATTCTCTAGCCTTACTCAGGACTGGGTAATTTGTGGGTGTTATGGACGTGTACTAACATGCATTGCAGATATCTGTTGGACAACCTCAAGTTCCTAGACGAGACAAGAGTGGGGGTATGGGGCTGGGGATATGGTGGCTACGTCACAGCCATGCTCCTCGGCTCTCAGCAAAATATTTTCAAATGTGGCATCGCCGTGTCTCCAATAGCTGATTGGCTGTATTATAGTAAGTATTGTTTATAAACGAGACTTCGGAAAACTCTAAATATTCGGACTGCTTTTCACTGCTTTTTCGTTTTCTATTAGTTTAGGGGAGCAGGGTAAAGGTAAGGTAAAGTTCAACCTAGAACATTCCATGCAGGCCTAGAGGGGTAGTAGGTTATTTGGAAGATGTCAGTCATATTTACGTTCCGGTAATGGATGTGCAGTTTGTAACGACACAAATTATTTGCATCTTTTCTTTGCGAATACAAACGAACGTGTGTAGAACCCTCTGTCACCATCGCAACCACACATTATGCAAACGTAAATGAGCGCTGCTTTACTTAACTCTCCGAGCAGTGCAGGCGGAACACCTTCCCCAGACTTTACGCACAAGCTTATCCGAAAAAGTACGAAGTTCCGTTCCACTTCTTCGCCACCATCCGCCTAGAGTACTCAGACACCAACAGGGCTGAAACGGGAGGTAGGCTGTTTTATGGAGTTGAAGTACAAACACCCGAGTTCCTAAATTTGCATTAGTATCTCTGTAACAAGGTCGAGCCTAATTTGAGATGAAAATCTCCTCATAATAATGAAGACAGTGATAAGAACAGTGATTATAAACATAACAATAGTCTAATAATAATAACAACAATAATAAGAATAAAAGACAGACTCACTGACTGCTTTAGCATCAACTACTTATTTGTATTGTTATTTAGTAAAATACAAAAAAAAGAAGTTCAGTAAAGAGTACACAGATAATGCGCAATTTTAAAATTTTCATCACCGTATGATTATTACCTAAAGGGCAAATACTCCTTGTATGAAATGGGAACCCTCACATATCCTCCCGATGACTCCCAGTTCATCCTTTATAGCTACCTTAAATTTCGTCCGTCCGACATTAATGTAACTCAGGGATGCACAAATCGCGGGGGCCAGGCCGCTTGGGCAACTACATTTTGTACGGTAGTGCCTAACATTTGTGAGCCTTCGACATAAAACTTACTTGCTGTCACTCTTCTGGCTTCTAGACTTTTTGAAAAATTTGTGGACCCCGATCTAAATAACATATGAAGTCGAAAGAGTGTCATTAATGACTCAAGTCGTGAAAATTCTTCATGGACTCTTAAAGTTTACCCCAAACAATAACCTACCCTTTGCACATATTTCAGTTTCTCACACAGGTGTTGTTTTTAGATTCAAGTATTCTGAGGCTTTACGCCGTGGTAACAAATAACTGCCGGCGTTTCGGAGCCAAGCAGTCCAAGATGCCTTGGACGTCGGTAGAAATGTACCAGTCTACACGGTGTAGTTTCCCAGAAAACTTGAATCTCCATCTAACCTATTGTTGATAAGGAGTCTTTAACTCTTCAGTACCCAGTGGTTACTTTACGTACCACCAAGTTTGACATAAAAACTTTTGCGTTCTGCCCACACAGTGTTTTCACGTGTTCCGTGTGGAACTCAGAACATATAGCGATTATTTCCCTATACAGAATTAACTGACTTCTATAAGAGACAGAGGATATGTTTACTGTGTGGTACGAACTGAATCTATCAATAGAGTTCAGGTTAAGCTTAGCTTTTAAAAGGTTAATAACCGACTAAATTATGACCAGGTTTTATGGGAAGCACGTCTCTGATACAAAGGTATGTTCCGCAGACTCGGCGTTTACGGAGCGCGTTCTGGGAGTACCGGGTGAGAACTACAAAGGGTACGTGGAAGCGGACGCGACACAGAGAGCACGCAACGTACCTAGCCACTCCATGTACCTGCTGCACGGCCTGGCAGATATTACTGCACCTTACCAGCATGGCGTCGCCCTCGCGCGGGCACTCGCAGAAGCTGGGATCATCTTCCGCTATCAGGTGAGTTTTCTACAGAGAGTACTTTTTATCGCCAGACTGAGCACTGCACAGAGGACGGCAACATCGGTCACTATGCAGCAACAATGACGCCTGCTCTACAGCGAGCATTATGGCGATACATTACTCTCAAGTAACAACGTATCTCTCGCAGCCACATTAGCTTGAGTCTCTTACTTTTTAAACCAACAAGAAGGTGGGCAACCCACCTGTGCCAAATCCTTGCTGTTTAATGGCTTATATCTCCTTCATTCCCATGTATATGACCAGCCTATCTCCTTGATTTGTCCTCTCAAACAGTTTATGCTGTTTATGAAGTATATTAAAATAACAAACTGATCTTTTGCAGAGCTATGCAGACGAAGGCCACCTATTAGTAGGGGTGCTCGAACACGTGTACCGTTCCATGGAGGACTACTTGAAGGAGTGCCTTAGCCTGGATGAAGACGAGCAATCATGAGGCTAAGCCTCCTTTATGTACAAACTATGGCCTATTGAAGCCGGCCGCATTTGTGCATATCTCTTATGTAAGGCCTACATATACTGATGCCTAAAACTGAAACACCGGTGATCCATTTTGCGATTAACACTGGAGTGGCGGAAGAACTGCAAGCACTCCGAACATGGTTGTGAAATACATTAAGGCGCGAAGCGTCGTTTCCTTGAGTTGGAAAGGTCGAAGGAGCTATGATCTTTCTGCTGCTTACGACATCTGAATTCTAGACGAGCAATAAATCTACGATCTGTGAAGTTACTGTGAAGGAAGCACATGTAGTCAATTCTGTGAAGCCAGAATCATTAGCAAGATTCATAGAGGGAAAAAAGACCCTTATTTAAACACTTCTTTATCTACGTTAAATGACAATAATACCGTAATGTGTGTGAATATGATTCAAAATTAAGAATCAAATGGGGCTGTGGTTGTGACTTACATAAATCAAAAAAGAAAAATGGTGTGAGACAGAGGTACATGCAGTCACGTGGAAGCGGGAAGCCTTGTAGAATCACATGGACACTTTGAGCGCTGGCACAATCAGGGAGACTATTATTTAAAATGTATGTAGGCCTACTTTAAAATAACGCTGTGTGTGCATTTAACAGCGACAATGTGAAATGAAATGTAAGAGACCTCAAACTATGTTTGAGACCTGCAAGACTCGTAGTATCCTGAAATTGCTTTCATTAAAATACAAGTCTCAAGCGTGCTAAACAATTTAGTGATATCGGCAATAGAGGTGAACAGAAATCATCGAACACGTTTCTTCTGCAGCATGTATCTTGTCACAACTTATCATCTAGCGAAAATTTATCTTCAGACTTTGTGTTCGGATTCACTGTATCTGAATGTAGTAGAAATTTCGGGATACTATGAGAGGCTGTTACATTTTAAACACGATCTACACTCACGGCCTATTTAATCATCCTCTAAGAGAGACAATCTAAGGTCCCCCACTCCAGGTAAAAATATAGGCTACTTTAACATATTCATATTAAATATAAAGAAAATCAAAAGTTTAGTCTTAAAATATGATGGTAATACTGCTATAATATTAACTCTTAAAATCCGCGAATACCTCTTTGCTCTTACGCACCCAATGGTTACGAAATACACTAGCCCACTTCTTACCTCACCTCCAGCTGTCCGGAAATTGCTCGTACTACATAACACTTCTTGTTAACTTCTTGCGCTGCTGCACTTGCATTGGCAACATAGACGTTTGATTTACGAAAGCCATAGGCATTTCTAAGGTGTTTGAATTCAAATGCGGCAAAAATAGTCCGTTAGAATACATACTACGCGATTAGGATGGAATCGGTGTAAAAGTGTTCACACTGTACTACGTAATAAAAATAGCCTTGGTTCAGATCATGTCATGCCTACAGAAATCCAATATGATACACTTTTATAAATTTGCCACGTGGAGGAAATGTGCTAGATAGAGAAGAACAGGGGCAGATACTTAGGGCAAAATAATGACTGAACATATTTCTGTAGATAGTTAAGGTGAAAAAAAAATCCATACTAGTTCCTCAAGTTAAGATCTAACAAAAGAAACTCCTAATACAAAAATGACAATGCACTTAAAAACACAGTTAATAAACAAATAAATTTTCACGTCTGTTACATATCATTTTGGCATAACCACGTTTCGTCTGAATGTTATTTAAGGAGGTCAGTGTTCCTGTACGAACCAATGTTTCCCACTCAGTAGTCTGACTTGGGCTGAAGAAGTGAACCTTCTCTGCAACTAGAAGTAGCATAATAAAGTTTCCCCTCGGCTTTCCAGAACATAACTCGATAGTGATAAGATTGACTAGATTGAGAACAAAGAAAAATCGTTCAAAAGTGCAAGAAAAAGTTACACGAATACTGCGTATTAGACATGTCCGCTGTTTTGGATTCCCACGCACAAGTATATCTTGTTGGTAGAGGTACAATAATGCACTACGGCTGACTGGAAATATAAAACATGTCGTTGCAGAACAATTAAAACAAAGAAAAATCACTCGACCTCAAACAGTAAGATTACGCAAATTCGATAGCGCGTTTGCATGTATTGGACCCATATAACTAGAACTGAAAAGGTTATACTAGTAGATTGAAAAGACGAATAGCGGGCATTTATGGCCTTAAATCTTTGTCTCTTTTCTTAACCACTCCGAGAGTTTCGTAGTTATGAACAGTTCGTAGGGTCTTCAAGCTGAAAAAAAAAATCTGTTAATTGTGCTTTAACGATATAAATTAAATACTAAACTTTCCAAAGATTCGAATCTCCCGTTCTTGGAGTAGACTGTAATGAATTCTTTAGATGGCTGTTCTGCTTTCCGATAGACTAGCTGCAACTGACAGATGCCGTTCCAAGGCCTCTCTTGTGTGTATAAGTTTCGTGTGTGTATGCATAGCATCCAGACCCATAAATTCCTATAAATATTTTCTTTGTGCTGAAAAATGAATCTGATTTAAGCAAAGACAGAAGTCATTTTTCGTACCTACTGCTCTAGGAAGTCTCACTGCTAGTATACCACGGCGTCGCAACATACATTGCCTCTAATACTGGTAGAAATTACATACAATTTTTCAAACAAGTTAAACGCTGCGCGTCAAAAGAATTGAAGTTCTTCGTCTTTAAGTTATAACTTGTAAAATTATATATAAATTCAAAACAGAACAATTACATCCAAACAATCCAGGAATACGTATCCAAACATCGGAGTCAGAAAGTCATGTTTATTGAACCTCTGAACGAATAAGTATAGACAAATGTGGAATATTAATATGTGAAAATCGTTCTGTGGACTCTTGTGTGGTATTAATATGTTATATCGCCTTCACACAACACAGCCAACGTTGCACGTAAGTTCATTCGAAGTTTTGTCCATTATAGGTGAAAACTACACCACTGACAACACATTTCGCTATTAAACAAGGTCACCTTCAGACCTCACAGGTATTCATATATGCAAACCTCTAATATTGGTTTGAAGACCAACTTCGAAGACGGTTCATAATCTAAATGTGTTAAAATTTAATACGTAAAATTTTTAAATGTTATAGAGAAAATCGACATTATACATGTTTCCACTAATACTTTACGTAACTGATTTCAATAAGAATAGGAACACAATAAACAGTAATAAATTAACCAATAAAACCTAGGCTCACTTCTTAAAAAGGAATATTCGTAATTTTATCTAACAATCCTTCTTGCAAATGTACCAAATTCTATCACTGTAAGCTTTCTTTGATAAGTAAAGGACAGTCTGTCCGTCTGTGACCCATTATCAGCGCCTAAAATATTCTGATCTCTTTAAATTCGATTTTTGAGAATGTCACTAATGGCTGCCGGGCAATTTCGATTTTCAACTACATTACTAATGCCTATATTACATATGCCCATAAATGTATTTTCAATGTAACCCAGAAACCGCTTTACAGATTTTCTTTTCAATTCCGTACAGAGGACTTCCAATGGCAAGTTCCCTATTAATTCCTATTTCAAAATATGTTTTCAAAAAATCAATTCGCATTTACATAAGACAGTGAATGTACCTTCCATATATCTCACAAACAGTTTTATAGAATTTTTTATATTCGACATGGGCGCCTTCTACTAACTGCATTTTATTATTCCCACCTTTAACTAGCAGGTATGCTTAACGAACTCCAAAGTACGCCGTTGATAATTGTGTGTAAGAGTGTGTATTTGTGCGTGAGTGTGCGTGTGGAATACAGCATTTTCAGTCGTGTTTGATTCTCTTCCTTCACCTCACTTAAACGAGTTCGAACAATTAGTATGTTTAGTCTTGAATACTAATGTAACTATTAGTGATATGCACACAGGAACATATCTTGGTGAATGTTAAGAGGCGTTGTCGATGATGTTTTTAACAAAAACTTACTGAATCAAATTGAATAAATAGACCAACTAATGCACTATTTGACCACTTTAATGTAGTGTCTTTCTTATACACCCTACACGTGTTTCGGACCTAGGTCCATCTTCGGGTGTCTCAGTATTGTTAAAAACTACTGCTTGTTTTAGTAGTTTTAACAATACTGAGACCCCCGAAGATGGACCTAGGTCCGAAACACGTGTAGGGTGTATAAGAAAGACACTACATTAAAGTAGTCAAATAGTGCATTAGTTGGTCTATTTATTCAATTTGATTCATAGAAATGCACGGTGATAATAGTGTGAAATTTATAAACTTACTGCACAGACTCTGCCCTACTCGTACTTGTGCACAAAGCTGGTTCTGTTGTGCGCAGCAGGAAGGCCTGTCACATATTAATACTTAGCCAACTTTTACGCTCTCTTCCATTCAGAAAATCAGATAATCTGAAAAGGACACTTCGCTCACAACACATTAAACAAATGCGTCACTTCAACGATAAGAGCTGTCATTAAGTTCTGAACATTCCTACATCTTCTGTCAAATAGTTTAACGTGTTTTACATTTATTTAAACCGCACTCACAACACTGGAATGGGACACTGCGTCAAGATGTCAAAATTCCTAATCGATTAAGTTCGTTAATGATACTCTCCCAACATCGTCTGATGTCCATAAATGTGTGGTACGTACATTAGGCTCTTTGCTTACATCAGATGCCTCCCTGCTGTAAACAGAAACAATTACGTCCAGCCCAAACCCAATAGAAATTGGCACTGTATCTAAACGAACCAAAAAAAAAAATAAATATGAAAGGCTTTGGTGTAGCGTTGTGACTCAATTTAAGCTAAAACAGACTGTACTTAGCCTCTCTCGCTCAGGACAATCTCTGTAGTGTTAGTCAATAGGTAAAATCTATATAACTTACTCTTATAAAGAGTGGGACTGCTCATGATATGATTAGCTAATGGAGAAATGTGGCTTCCGTGTAGCCGCGTTTGCTCTTATGATTTCAATGTGATCTTTCTAAGAAATCTTACAGCATAACTTGTGTCAAAGGAGCTTACATAGATTGTAAATGACTTTCTGAGGATCGCTACATAAATATGACGCTTTGTGTGCTATGAAAATGGAGCTTTCTGTGTTGCCTACATGGCCTTCTTTGACCCCAAGGTTATAAGGAGGTCATAATGCTTAATTCATCGTCAGTAAGCACAGTAGGGGTCTGGATAATGTACAATGGCCTTGGACAGAAACACTGCCCAAACCATTGCCTCCCCTGATGTTAATTTCGAAAATTTAAGTCTTATTTCTTTTATTTCCTTAAGTGCGGTAAAAAGTGATGCAATTTCTGAGCTTACAGATTTGGAATGTACTGCATCAATAACAATAATCAGTGCTGTGAATTGATTCTAATAATTGTTAATAACATCTAATTTCGTGAATATGTGAATTCGGTAAATATTCTATACTGGTTACAGTTTATTTTAAACCAATTACAAATAGGTTTACTTTCGGTAAGCTGGTTTCGTCTACGGCATGCACTTCAGCTACAGTTTTTGGACTCTTAATTACATAATGTCTACTAATTCAACAACTGCAGTGTGGCCAGATTAAAAATTTCACATATTCACGAAAACCCATAAGCATTGTTACTTTTCGTTTTGAATAATACGGATGTGTTGCAGAAGTAACAGATTTACCTACGTTACCTCTCAAACCCATGCACATCCACGGACAATGTAAAATGTAATTGCCGAGTTTTGCACGCATTTAATGCTGTTGGGCACATAATTTAAAATCAACTGTATAATATTTTGTAAAAAGGCCCGCTTTAAACATGTGAAAGTAATATGGTTAAAGTAAATTAATTACAGCTAGAAAATTCACAGACATTTCAAACAAATCTGTTAGCATCTGATCTTATTTAATCAACCTACTTTGCTGAAAGACATAAATGAAACATGTCTTTCAATTTATCGCAGCTTCTGTGTGTACCATAGAGATACTTTTTCTTTTATACATATATATTATTCAAAGAAACATCAATATTTTTGGAGGCTTAAGTTTTTTTATAAGCTGCAAAACATTTTACCATGGAGATACTAAATTCCAAATGTGGATGCTTGGATATCTTAAATTTATCGCCTTATCAGTACGCCTAAGAAAAATTACGTTAATCGACATACTGGATATGGAACTGATGTAGCTCAATTAGAATAATGGCTGGCTAAGGACTGGACGGTCGGGTTTCATTTCTTGGTGGGCAGGAGACTTCAATTTTCCCCACCGTGTCCACACCGCATCAGACCCCTGTCCAGTAGGTACTGGGGCGTGAAGCTGACCACGCACCACCATCTAGTGCCCGGATTAAGAGGGGGAACGGGAGGATCATACCTCCACTCCCTCAAGTCTACACAGCGTGGTGCTCAATTAAGCACAGGGACAACTTTAATTCACGAATACTTTATTTATGAAATCTTAAAGACACAAGTTTTATACAACTTTTCGTGACCGTCATAGCACTGTATTATAGGCTAATTCTGTGAGTATGAATTAAGTCTCTTGTTAAGTGTTCTCCAGCCATGTGCAGCAAACTCTCCAGTCATGAGGCGATGAAAGAGGCAATGGGTTTAGAGGACATTAAGAGACAGCACTTTTATAAAACGAAGAAGTGACTGAACAACTGCAAAAGTGCTCTCTCTAAGAGAGAGGAATGACAAGGAATAAAATATGCGTGCAGAGTTTTCAGAGTATTGCCTAAATGATCTCGAATCTGCCGACACACACAAAAATTGAATCACACCAAGTTATGTAATTTGTAGAATTACTTGTTCCGTTTTATATGAATTAACATTATTATGCCAAAAATATGTTTTCAATAAACTGTTACAGCATTTTGGATTCATTTCCTACCTGGGCATTTTTATTCCTTACTAAACTAGTTTCCTACCCTACCAATTTTATACTTTCACTTTGAACTTAAAATAGTGAACGGAATATCATCTTTTATCACGGACTCCAAATTCCTTACCCATAGTTCAACCATCAAGTGGAGAAACATAATATAGATAGGAGGATAAGTATACAAGATTATGAGATTAAATTCTGTCGGGATTCTGTCCCCATGAATCAAACCAATCTTACAGCTAAAAATACGTATGCCAGGTGAAACTGAATGGCATAAACAATTCTGTAGTTACGAAGTAGCCGAGAGGTACCTATGATTCCGTCGGTAATGCAGCACCGACCTTTGTCAATAAATATATCCTTAGGTAATAACACCAAAGGCCGATCCCTCGTCCAGAGGAGTCCTACCGAGTGTGTGTGTGTTCTTGAGTGTGATCAGATGCAACAATAACCCTCTACGCCTACAATGAGTAGGAAAACGGAGGTCAGACTAAGAAAGGAAGGAAGAAAAAAAGAAAGAAAATGTAATAGCACAGCTAATTCTCTCAAGTTGCCTTTGAAGAACTCTTTGAGTTCAGTACGTGAAATTCAATGACATTTAGTTTCACAATATCTTCTCAAGAGATATAAAAATAAAATAAAATATACAACTAATATTGCTTCAATGGAGTATTTATCTCTGGGCATCATAGTCGGAGATGGGAATTATCAGATACTCCCGCTGAAATTCCAGCAGTCTTTGATATATTTGAAATAGAACATTAAGGACGAAAAGAGTGACCAGCCAGTGACGTCACTTCGTACGGACTGACTGAGTTTGATACCTAGAACATTCAGCGTAACTCCTCGTCGACATCATATCTAGAACATTTCTGTGACAAAGACATCCTCCGATCTAGCTGCTACCGCAGGTAGAGTGTGGGAAGAGTGAAACTGACCGCGTACCTCGTCTAGTAAGGACGTTAGGATGTGTGTGAAACCTCACCTCCATTCCTCTTATACACACTCAGCGCACTGTGTTTATGCTCCAGAAGTAAATCTCCTTACGTTTTTAATTTTATTTCGAGAAAATAAAATTTACCTTCTCATTTCCATCTTGTGGGTATTGGCATCGTGTAGCCTGGTACGTGGTACTTGGAAAACGTAGGCAATAAACTCCTCCGAAACGTCCGTGCCTACGTGCCAGACCACATGCTAACATAATCCTGAAGGCCAGAATACAAAACTCCACCGCCGTTAGAATCCCACGCCATTGATAATAATTCACTATTTGGACTTTATCCATCGTCCAGTATTTGAAATAAAAATAAGTATATGGGTCTAGGTACGGGCCGAGCGATGGGGGAATCGGCATTCGATTACCGATGGGTACAGATTTTCCCCTCTCCTACTCTCCAATGAGTATCGAAACATCTTTACTCACGGATTACGCGACCAAGGTGTGAAGCTGAACACCCACATATATCCAGTGCCAAAAGTTAAGAAAAAAATACCTCCACTCCTCCCTACGTGTTCATGGCGTGGTTCTTATGTACGCGGGTGAGTCAGAAAGTATCCGTAAGACTTTTTAAAATTCTGTCGCGTTGTTAATACTGCTCACTTTGCATGCTGGCACTTCGAATTCCGTTGAAAATAAGAGCGAAGGCGTGGAAAAATTGTGCTACTCTACAGAACCAAATAACACTGTATTGTCTTAAAACAATATATTTCGGATGCTTTCTGACTCACCGACATACTTAAACAATACTGTTTAAGTCTAGGTTAGCAAAGTCTGACAATCCAATGAATAAACCGATACTATGGAAAAAAATTAGGGGACGTAAACCTCAACACACGTACTGTTGGAGCCATGTCACCAGTATTGTCAGCTATCCACAAAAATCTTTCGCAAAATATTCGTACGTGGAACTGACATGTCAATCATATATAATAGCTTTTATTTTAACCAACATATGCACTACACCTTTGTCGTCATATATACCCCTACATATGTTTCGACTACTTATTAGTCATCATCAGGGGGATCAAAGTATATAAACACAGACTACACATCCACTATAATAGTTGGTTCACATTCAATGTTAAAATAAGATGAACTATGTTCACTATAAAAACATTAATCATTTTTGTTTCAGTTTAAGAATGTGAACAAACTATTATAGTGGATGTGTAGTCTGTGTTTATATACTTTGATCCCCCTGATGATGACTAATAAGTAGTCGAAACATATGTAGGGGTATATATGACGACAAAGGTGTAGTGCATATGTTGGTTAAAATAAAAGCTATTATATAAGACAGAATGCACGGTGAATATAATGTGAAATTCATATATATCTAGTAAAGTACTACATTCAGACACTGAAGTTACGAAATATGATGATGATTTTGTACATGAAACCACATTATTTCATATGTCACTTTAAAACTGTAAGTTTTATTCCACACTTACAAATGTACAGATATTACTACACGTTCTCACTTATACACAGCTATAAGTGGCTCTGCAACAGTAATAACAAACAATACATTTTTGCAGGACAGGCAATTGAGAAAAACCAAAATTTTGTCTGCAGTCTGCAGAAAAGTGAAATACAATACAACTGGCCCCTCATTAAAGCAATTATCATTTATATATTCAATTAACATGTGGCTTAGCTTAATAACAGCAAACTAATATTTTAATTTAAGTTCTTACATTTTATTATGCTTTATTTCTAAGAAAATTTAAGCATATGGCATCATTTCCATGTGCATCCTAAGAAGGATTTTCAAAAAAGACACTACGGACAACACACCGTTGGAAATCTCTCTACACTTCTGCATAAGTTACCAATTCCCTAACATAAGATAAATAACAAGGCAGCTTACAAACTTATGAAATGGAAAAATATTATTAATTACATTCGTGAAATTTTTAAGTGGTAGAAGGTTTTTAACAGTTACGCAACTTTTTTAAGTTTACGTTTGTAAAACATAAAACTACACACGGGGGTCATGTTAAATTCGCTTTTATTTTATGCTTTATGGAAGTATTTAATAAACCAATAAGCTCAGAGTATGAAAGTTAGTATGGAGAAGGAACATACATGTAGCTGCATATTTCATATAATACTTTTATGCTCAAAAAGTCACAAACAAGGCGACAAAGCAATATTTTGTGCTTGTACCTGACAATGTTGAGTCAGATGGAATCTTCATAAAAAGGAAACACGAATTTGAAAGAAGAAAAATTATATATCCATAAATTGTTATTAATTTTATGAATAAAAGAAGACTAATGAAAATTCCACGCAGACTGTTTGCAGCGTCTTCTAAATATCAGGGTAGTTGCACATACCAGTATCGGTGTCCTAACTGTGGGCTTGCTGGCCACATTCGGAAATTCAGACCAGTTTGCTACCACTACTGTACGTTCATCATACGACAGTTCATTTAGGAAAAATTAAACAGCGAAACGTTTGAAATATTTTGTTCCCGGTGAACAATGGAGTTACACCTGTGATCTCTAGATCACTAATATTAAGACGTCTGAACTGTAAAATATTCCTTGAACTCTTGATATTACAAAAGTTCGCGACAAAAAATCTTGTGAGGGATGTAAGCATCGGTGAGGTAGGAAGAGGAGAAACCTGCCACACCTTCAATTTCAGCCTTCCTCTCACCAGACAGCAACACCTCCACCTAAAATTTGGCAATGTAACCATGATTTATGACATGATTTCATTTCATGGGACAGAATTTTTCCTGCCTGAAATGTGGCTTGTGAATCTCACTTAGAATTCTTTTGTTCATAGCTTACTTTCTCAGATATGAAGCATTTTATTTCCTACTTGCAACATTTTCTGTTGGAAACTATAGACGATCTGTCCACAACCACGTTATTCGTTTAACGGCTCAGTTATTTACACATGATCATCAAACCGTCTGCCTAATGAACTACCTCCCTGACTGACTACCTGCATAAACCAGCACACGGCTTACTGTTTGGATACCTGACTGACTGCCTGACTGCATCTTCACTATCACTGACTGAGTAGCTGACTCATTCACGCGCTGTTACACGGCCCTCCTAGAGTGTCTTTTTCTAACTATACAGTTGGTATAAAAATTCCTTGTAGTTAATAAACCCAATATTTCAACACAGACATTACACAAGTACGTGACTCAATCACATCCTAAGACAATTCAGTCATTTTCTCATGCTTACAGCTAATTTCTTTTAAGAGCTACCTTCAGCTAGTCCTCCCAAAACCAAATTTTGTACGCACATCCTGTTTCCCCTTCGTGTGTTGAGTGTAGTGCCCATTAACATCTCACTTAAAATCACCCAACAAAAAATAAGGTGCAGGACAAACTATGGTGATTCCCATAATACAATACAATTTGATAGTGGCCTTAATATTTCCTCTTTCTTGGTTCTCAATCTTTCCCTCTTCACTTTGTTCACTAACACCCTCCACGCCTGTTCTAATGCCAGAGTGAGAAACCAAGCTTCATACCCACACAGCAATTTTAAATGCAGATTTATATGTGTTCAGAAATGCATACACATTGCTACAGTATCTGAAAGTCTCTGAGGTAAAGTAATAGAGTCAGAAACCAAAAGCCCAGACTATGGGATTAGAAAAACAACTCTGGTTGAAAACTGTGCACTGTCGATAAGGAATCATGGTAAGATCTATAAATCAAGTTATCAAGCATCAATGGTAAATTTCTGACCGGACTGTACCTGGTCTTGGAGCGCCTTATGGCGGTTGATGTATTGTCTTGCCACCATCTTGCGTAGTTTATTGCCATCTGCAACAGTGAGTGGCTGAGTTTTGATACCGAGCCGTGAGATATCAGTAGGGTGTACACCGAGCCACCGTATAGCAGGCACTGCCAGATCATCAGCTTGGTGACTCATGGTCTGGAAGAAGGCAGAGCAAGTGCTTTAAAATCTGTACATTATCGTATGGACTTAACATCATCATTGCTGTGTAGAGGTTATGTTGATTCACAATGCTAAGCACAGTTAGTTAGTTAGTTAGTTAGTTAGTTAAGTTTAATTTACTTTATTTTATTTTAGTTTAGATTAGTTAGGTCTTGCCACTCAGAATGGTAACTATTTTACTTGCAGCCATATATGGCTCAGTTTGCAGAAATATCCCTGCATATGTAAGGACTGAATGTTATACGAGTGACCATTGTTTAAATGCAAGCCACTGTGGGAACAAAATTGCAAATCTGACTTATCAGTGTAACTTCGCTAAATTCCTAAATTCTACGATTCAGCATCTTGTGACTAAGGTTCCTGGTAGCTTCCCCAAACCATGACAACTTTCTTCCTAATCACTGTTAGCAAAATACAGCCATTTTATGGACTGTTTTACAACCTTTCAGAAAAGAAATTTGTCCGTGAGAGACTCACCAGCGATCCAAAGCGGTAGACGCACATGATCTCAATGCCATAAGGATCAGCATCTACCAGGATCAAAACAGGCACCCCGAGGGACTGCCAAAGCAGTCGAACCAACAGCCGAGTGGCCACATCAGGGAAACCCTTTCCCTGTAAAGAACAACACACTTCTGTCAAACAACACAAAAGCAAGGTAACAAGGATATTTAATGTGATTTAAAGAATATGTGGGCAACACTTAGCCTGTGGAACAGAACATGCTGTTGGAAAATATGAGTATCTGTCCTTTTGGTGGGGAATAAGCTTACTGTTTTCCAAGCTCACTCCTGCACAAAAGAAATTATTGTATGCTAGCATCCTTCATTTGTGCATTTATATGTATTGCAAAATTCTTATAGCACAATTTTATGAAAAAAGAGAAATTGCCATAAGACTCAGAAGTGAAGAAAGAGAGGAGGGAGTGGAGGAGGAGGGGGAGAAGAAGAAGAAAAAGAAGAATAAGTGCTATCTTCCTGACACCATATCCTTCTTGGCTGACTTTATGGGTAGCACAAAAGAGCTAGAAGTACATACAATCTTAATGCGACATTAATGGAAAATGCGGAAGATAGGCTACTGTTTAGGAAAATGAGGAATCAACTGAAGAAATCAAACTCGCTCCTTAAGGTGAGGACACATATCAATATAGTGATGAGGTCAAAGCATCCAAGAATTTCAAAGCACCCAAATTACTGTCAGCTGCATGCAGAGTATCAGGGCTCATAACTGACTTTTGAAGTCAAGAACAGAAAAGGCAAAGCTGACTTTTGTTTTCTTAAATCTCTCATTTCAGATATAAAAAGGCTCAGAGAGTAGGAAAGTAAATTTAAACAGATATTTATGTCTTCCATGAATAATTTGTTGTACGAAGGAGAAAACAAATTTAATGCCTCAAGTTACGGTCTCACATCTCAGCATCCCAGTATGGCTGATACACTGCAACAGGCAAATACATCACATAAAAAGGGTCTTCCATCAACAATGTAACCTTCTACACGTAGCTTCTCATCAAAATATTCTTATCAAATACTTAAATATTTTAATAGACTTCTTTCGAATTACTGAATTTAATTTTGTGGAAGACTAATAAACTACCACATATGCATTCCCACATAATGTATTTAATCCTTTATTTTGAACCATTACAATAATATAAACAATAATAGGTGTGACCAACAACTTGTCTGGGTCAATATTTGCTCGAAAATTTGTATCCTGTTTTCCCTAGTGCAGGAACAACTAATTCTAGTAAGTGGTCAAAGGTTTCTTTTGTCAGTCCTGTATAATTGCAGAAATTGTTTTAATGTTGTTGAACTGCCGTCAATAAAGAGAAATGGCATTATCTGTCATTCCCTTTTATCCATAGGATGCAACAAAAGATGCACTCTTACGCTTTGGATAATGCGTAATGGACATACACACCATCATCTGAATCATATAAAATCACAAAAACTACTGAACCAGTACGTTTTGTTTCTTTCTACTAGTGTTGGGCCTTCTGCTTTTAAGCGGCTTTAGACAGATTTGACTGAAAAGGTTTTAGGCGGTTTTGTCCAATCAGGTTGGCTTCGCCCTTACTCACAGTGATCAGAACACAAGGTCCCAGCCTATCCAGTATCCCTTCATCCAGCAGCTTCTGGAAGGTAGCATCTTTCTCTACCAGCAGCACGAACCGGGCACTCGACTCCAGCCGAACCACTCTGTGAACATCTTGGGGGATCAGCACCCCTTTAACAAAACAATGCTGTGTTTACTATGCGATTCAGGCTTATCAGTAAAGAAATCAAACGTTTATTGAACATGAATTAAAAACAGAAAAACCTAAAATGTTTTCATCGATACCAATTTTCTTTCTTTGAGGGCGGGGGGGGGGGGGGGGGGGGGGGGGTGGCTGTGAGGTACAACGCAAGTGCAACGTCTTTTTTTAATAAATATCTTTCAAAGTTTTACCCCGGCTGAATCTAAACAAGAAATTCTGGGTGGACCCTACGATTCCTGAGTTTCTACAAATGCTTAATCTAAACAGTGAGAAAAACAGGAACTATAAATGAATAATTATACAATTCTGCAAGTCGTCTCCCAGCGAAACAGCAATCGTGGCCCAGAGACCCGCTCTGACGCACAAAGTTCCCCTGTGTCCCTCCAAACTATTCCCAGGAAAGTGACTTCAAAAGCTGTCTTAAACGCAGTGCTTGGCAGGATAACGAACTGTGAAAAGATAAAGTTGCCGTGAACTCTTTAAATGCATTTGTTTGGAGAGAGGGAAGACTCACACAGAAAACTCCTATCACATTCAGCTCATCAACAGCACAAGATTAAAATCGGGGACGCCAAAACACGAATTTCCGATCTCTACATCGCAGTCCTTACAATATACCCAACGGAACAAAACTGGGAGAAACATACAAGTGTTCTGAACATGAGTCTTGACGTGAGCTGAACACCAGGCGTCCAGGACGGAGTCAGTTATCATGCCATATTTTACGCAACTTACACAACAAGGATAATGCAGTAAACACACTGTTTTATTATAAATTTATAAATTTAAGAAACACATCTGAAGGTCTCCTGTCAAAACTTTACGCAACAGTACGATTTTGTTGTAACTGTCCTTGTTTCTCTGCCCATCAACATCAGCTAACTAAACCCCTCCTATGGCTCTGATAGCTCCGCTGAGGCTAGCAGTCTGTAAACAGAGCAGCAAACTAAGCAAACTTACACACGATTTTCAACCAAATTTCCCCTTCCCATACTTCTTGGGCAACGTGATTACATAACCGTTGTCATTTTCATCTTTCATAGTAATGTATTCTGCATTTTACGCAGACAACGCGTAGGCATCATATTAACACGACTTCTGTCAGCTCTTGCTTTCTTTCGAATGTTTCAATCAATTTGATGGAGAATATACACAAGGTAATCGGATCTAATAATGACACCGATTTTTCGGAAGTCATTTTCAAGGTGACATATTACATTTTTACGAATCTTAATACATATTTTAACTCCTTAGACGTGGTCAGTTGTATGTAAGTAGTAGACCTATTTACAAAATATTAATTTTATTGATAATAAAATACTGTGTTGTAAAATATCAAATTGCATTGCTGCATCCGTATAACATTGTCATTTACGGAAAGTATATTACAACCATAAAAGCGGTTAGAATACTTAGGAGATAAGTAGTTTACTTTCATTAAATTATAAAGAGTGTACACAGGCATACACCCTTTAACCCCTTTTGATACCACAATCGATGAAAATGTCACACATTTCTGTTTTCACTACAAATCCAGTACAAAATCATTACACCAACTAATGACCTTCTGGACACACATTACAGAAATTTGGTCTTCCTTACATCGATGCTAAAACCTACACCGATTCTAAAATCCAGCACGACTCACCTCCCGGTGCCATGCAATCTATGACATCACCACTTTCCATTATCAGTGACACAGGGCCAGCGATAAGTCCCTTGGACATGGCTGTGACTCCTAGGTCCCAGGCTGGCACATTGAGAAGGCTGCAAATGTCGCGAACTGCGGAGTCCAGCAGTCTCTGGCTGCCAACTAGACCCACGTTCTGGTAGTACAGTTCTCTGTAACATACTGGGTCATGACTTGTCTGCCGTGCAGGGTGCAAAGTTGCAATTTCAATATCCACGTATGTCACATTTTTAGTAATAGCTTCGTTGTGCTGGTATGCCTTTCCGTCAGTGGCTTCCAGTGCCCAGTATTTTACCTATGCAGCTTAAATAAGTTACAAAAGCACGGCATGTAATTTTAAAACAACAACAATTTCCATGCGATTGTAATAAATTTGTATTAAAAAATAATAAGACGGAAAACTGCCGTTAAATTTATTTTCCTGCGAATATGTAGTTAACAGCTGTTTCACTGGATAAATGACGAAGAACCGACCGACATTCTATTGTTTTCATCGCTCACTGAGCTGAATCGTAACTTTGTTAGAAAGCGTCGTCTGTGAATTGTTTGACAAAGGGAAGGATATTACTTACCATACCAATAATATGTTTAATCATATTTGCTACAATTAGGGAAGATTTTTTTTTTCCAATGGCTCGACAGCCCCTTGGGGGCCTAGGCCTCGTCATTTTTCGAGGTTTCATGACCACCCACTTTAGACACACCACAGTCGGTAGGACTCCTCTGGACGAGTGACCAGCTCGTCGCAGAGACCTCTACCTGACAACACACAACACTCACAAGAGACAAACATCCATGCCCTAGGCGGGATTCGAACCCACAATCCCAGTAAGCGAGCGGCAGTAGACCCACGCCTTAGACCGCGCGGCCACTGGGATCGGCTTAGGGAAGATTAGGTAATTGAAAGACTACAATTTGGGCGCACGGATGACAAACAGCACTTTAAAATAACTAATTTGTTAAACAGTACTTAATTTTGGAAAGGAATGGTGTCTTCGCAAATCACACCACTTCGCTTTATGTTTCTCCGCTCTAGACAGGGCGAACAAAATAAAAACAGAGAGCAATAAATAAGTAAATAATAAATCACCAAATAATTAACTAAGTGAACAAGTAAACAACATATTAACGAACACATAAATACTGGCACTACTGGCATTATAGCTTGAGCCACGCAATTCTGCCGCGACGCAGATACAGCAGTCGGTCAGTCCCGACTACTCGGCCTCTGTCACTCCACCACCAAAGTTGCTACGTCAGTCCTTTTGCTTCTAGCCTCGCTGTTAATGATATTTAGTACTGTTAATGTCTGGAAAGTCTTTTTCCTCACGTCATGCCAACGGGGCAGCGTAACGTTGGAGGGCGGGTCTGCGCATGGCCCGGCTACAATGCGCTTTTGCCAACTCTAAATAACCTCGGATGAAGCTGTGTTTTGCATGTAATACACTCAAACGAAGTTACCTATGTGCAAACGTCAACAGACTGACGATGTGACAAACATGGCGCCTGAGTCCCTTCCGTTTGCAATGAGCCAAGCCCCCTGTCTTCTACAAGCATTGTGATATTAGCTTTCAGTGACTTCTAGTTGAAGCAATGACAAGTTTTTATGATCGCTAGCAGCGTCGTCGCTATCCCGCCCACTGCCTGCCTGTTACACTTTCTTCCGCGCAGGTCGCGGCATAATTACTTGACGAGTCTTACATTACTCTTTTATTTTCATTTATTTTCATGAAAAAAAAATAGATCGCTTAATTAAGTACAGATTCACTTTATGTCAAAATTGTGGGATATGGTCTCAAAGCTTCGTGTTGTCGTCATGTTTGCAATTGTTGACTTAGTATATTTCATGCACAACGCAGCCTATAGCTATGATTTGTATGATCCCGTATCAAATTTCACATTACTAGCCCCAATCTAAACCCGTTTAAGACCAGCGCAATTTACGCGGCTGTATGAGACCCCACCGTTTGTGGGACCCCTAAGAGGTTCGTTGTATTTAAGATTTTGTGTCAAAAATCCTCTGTATGTAAATTCTTAAGTTACTCTACCTGCACTGTCAGTTCAGGACTTCGCGTAGTTAGGGCCCTCGAGTTTATTTTTACATTGGGCCCAGAGATGTCTTAAACCGGCATTTCAGGACCCTAAAGGAAGAGGCGCTAGCGTCGCTTCAGCCTCGTAAGTTGGTGCGTCATCATATTTTTCTTACCAATTATAGAAAATTGGAAAGTAAGGCGTTATGGTCTCCTCCAGTGGCAAATTACTCCTACAAAATTTTGTAAAGGTCGAATTGTTGGTACAAAATTTGAAACGGGAAAGACACAAACACAGGCACCATTCTAATCTCATAACTTACTTTTGCATTTTAGGAAATAAATAGAAGAATAAAAAACAAATCAGTAAGAAAATAGATAAAACAACTACCAACTAAATCAACAGACAGGGCCTAAAATACTTGATAATAAAAAAATACAAATAGGTAGACATATTTATTTCTATGCCCTATGTTTATCCCTATTGCACGGAAGGCTCTCTTAAGTTGTGGCGTATTAAAACTTCTTCACAAACTTAAAAAGTAATAAATTTGGTCACTAGTAAAAGTCTGGTTACAGAGGTAGGCGGATAAGTACACAAAGTTAAATCGCCTATAAGTGGTTTAATAAGACAAAATATCTGTAATCATTATGTATCACTGGCAAAGGGGCTACCACCGTAACAACCCGGGTTAAATAAACTCTTAAAACGTACGTGTAATCTCAAAGCTTAAACTAATGTTCACCCATTTAATCATTTTGGCCTAAATACTGTCATAACAGTGCTAAAGTGCTAAATCTACCTGCGGGTGCAGGTGGACCGTGAGAAAAGCAGACGGTGGATGATGCCCAGCAGATGGACGATAAGTGAGAACTTAGCACGACTGCGCCTGGAACTGAATCTGACTTCGACTGTAGACGCTTGTCCTTCTGGCTTTAGCTCCAGCCTGAAATTGAAAAGTTAGCGTGTAGATTCGGAGACTAGAGGATAATATCAAGATTAATATTAACATATTTATACACGCCCGGTTACTTGCCCATTTTTAACTACACAAGCCAGGACTCTAATTTTAAAATCATCAGGCCTTCACCTACATATATACAGCTAAGTTACATAAAATATCTCACTTAGCAAAAGAGACTAAATGTCCGAATCAGAGGAAGCTGGGTCAGTAGTAACACAGTAACAGACCTCCTTAACAAAGAAGAAGGATAAAAGAATGGATTCTGAAAAAGAAACCTGGGACTTCCAGCATTGCTAAGTAGTGCATCGCAATAGTCAGCAAATTCCGTGAAGAAGTAAATCGTACAAAGCGCAGAAGCTTCGAGATTTACCACTCATTATGAGTTACTGTATTACTGAGTAACCTTTTAAAACAGCAAACAGTTGCATAATAAAATGTCTGTGGAAAGCAAGTAATGAACAAAGTTCTCTGTGAACCACAGCCGTACGTTTTACTCACCAGTCCCCGAAAGTGACGTTTCTCCAGTCTCTCTGGTTTCGCAGCGTCAGAACGGGAGGTTTCCCCTCTGCAACACTGCGCACTATGCCTAGCATCACGTCTTCAATAGCTGCCATCAGCTGTGACCTAGAACGTTCGTGTATCTACTTTAGAATTCTGAATGAAAATGTATTATGTAGGTCTTCATCATTTGTACTTGCGTTTAATATCGCTAGGGTCATCAGGAATGACAGCATGGGTGCGACATGTAGAACGCATGCTTAAAAATTACCGTTGTAAAACAGCATGGAAATAAATCACCTGGGATATCTGGAATAGTATATTTTACGAGAGTAAGGGTTAGTACGACATGTTTCACTACTGACACGTAGATTTTGTATTAAGCCTTCAACTCTCTCACTTGATTTGAGCACTACTTAACAATTTACAACCAGTTTCACAATCAAATTAAACTAAATTCTAACCTCTTCTCGTTATTATCATTTTTAGGTCTCGACGTTCCACATGTGAAGTTGTTTGCTAGGCGTAATTCTGTTCCTATTTCTTTCACAGCGTCTTGTACCTTAATTATTAGCACTTCATCAACATAGAAAGTCATGATAACTCTTTTGAAAACACTTTATACACTATTAAAATGTCAGGATAAATAAAAATATGACTTTCAGGTCCCGCAAACATTCAACTCCTCTTATCTCGATAGTCCGTATAGGAAATGATGCGTCGACACGAATCGATTATTCATTTCCGGAGTATCTTTCGATTATACTCTCCAGATGGAAGCACCAAAAGTACCCGACTCACAGTGCCGCCGAGCGGGAACGGTTGGAAATACAGACACAAGATGGAAATGAAGCCTATAAGGCAAATCGATTCTCACATAACATTAGAGTCGATCACTAATAATCGTTATAACTCCCGTATTTCTCGTAATGCACCAGCATAATTTTAAAATTACGCGTTTTTTTAATTTTCTGATACTTCAGCAAAACACGTACCTTAAAAAATAATGCTAATGAAATCTGCGTCCAGTCATAGGACCGGCAAACCGATATAGCGAATGTAATCGATACTGGTGGCCGCGCGGTCTAAGGCATGTCTGCGGCAGCTGGCTTGCTCTGATTGGGGATTCGAATCCCGCCGGGGGTATGGATGTTTGTCTCTTGTGAATGTTGTGTGTTGCCAGGTAGAGGAGTCTGCGACAGGACGATCTCTCGTCCAACGGAGTCCTACCGAGTGGGGTGTGTCTGTGTCATCTCGAAACCTCAACAATGAGGCGGCCTGGGAGCGAGTATGGCTGTTGCGCCACGAGAAAAAAGACCCAAATACGTAAAAACTACATTTTATTGTGGTTTTAAAATCAACCATTGCGGAAAAATTATATTAATGGACTAAATGTGCTGACATAGAAATTGCAAACAAAACAAATTAAAGGACAGGAAAGGAAAAATGTTCGTATGTTCAGAATTGCCAAAAGGGTGCTGGGACTAGTTTTAAGGCACCAGAAATCTGCGGCGGAGAAAATATTTTATGGAAAATATCAATGCATTTTTATGTACTTCGCACATTGACACATTCTATGTCCAATGACGCTCTACCAGATGCACAATTCATGTAACACATGTTAAGGAATGTGATCACGTAGTCTGTATAGCCGCTCGCTACGGGCTGGACTGTCCGGGGATCGAATCCCAGTGCGAGCAAGATTTTTCGCACCTATCCAGACCGACTCTGGGATCCAGCTCAGCTTCCTGTACAATGGGTACTGGCCTCTTTCCCGGGCGCAAAGCGGCCGGGGCGTGAATTTGACCACCCACCCCCATCAGCGCCGAGGTTACAGAAAAAGCATAGCTATACCTCTACTCCCCTCTGGGCCTTCGTGGCCTGTTCTACGGCGTATTTACCTTTTTTATGTTAAGGAATATATTTTCTCCTAAGAAAGACGAAGTAACAAATAACTGGAGAATGTCAGAATAAGGAGAATCATAATGTCTGCCATAGCCTATTACACCTAATAATATTAGGGCAACTAAATAAATAAGAATAAAATTACCAGACCGTGAGAGAAATGTAAAATTCATATGGCAGTTTTGTAGGAAATTTCCAGGCAAAGATACCACTTAGAGGATACAGGTTTAAAGAGGACTATAATAATACACTGGATTTCACTCATTTTACACTACAGTCGGCCAGTCAGGCAGTCACTCAAACACTCAGACGGTTAGGCGGTTAGTAAAGAAACTAGTTCGACACTCAGCCAAAGATTCAACCAAGAGCCAGTCGGTCACTCAGAAACGTACACAGTCAACCAGTCACTCAAACGGTAGTTTCGTCAGCCTTCCAATTACTCACTCTATCTATACATCTATAAATCTGTCACACAACTAACCAGGCCATACGTCAGTCTGTCATCCAGTCAACCACTCAATTAATTTACGTCCACCTGTCGGTCGGTCAGTGTGAATCACTTGCTCTGTCGCCTGACCACTGACGACACAACCCGATCAATGAACGGCGTGATGGTCGGAGAAGCAGATGCTGCTCTCCACGTATGCTCTTCAAGGTCAGATTGGCGACTACAGGTGATCGAGTCCCGAGTTCGTAACCACAGCAGGGTAGGTCATGGGCAGCGGACAGGTGGCGCAGAACAGCGAGGTCGACTGGCGAGCAGGTGTATGGACAGCGTGTTGACTCTAGCCTTGTTCCGTGATCAGACTAAAGTCTGTCGTGATTTATGACTGAACTATCACTTTTGATACCGATAAAAAATTTTAACTTCCCGGAATTTCATCTGTAGTTATGTATTTTGGATATGTTTATATCTGTTTACATCATTATATTATTCTGTACTGGGTGAAAAATGTAAAGTACAACTGACACGAAATACGTTTTCTTCAGATAAGCGAGTAATTCTCTGCTAGTATGTACCCGAAAATTCCAGCACCGCTAATACAAAATGCCATTTAACACTACTCAGAGCTTATTTCATCAAGTCTGCATTCCAAAAAAGCTACGTGTCCAAAGTCTAATAACTAAGCCTCTTATTTCCTTATCGGTCTTCAAACTGACCGCTTTCACTATCAATTCCCCACCAAAAATTTATATGCACCACTTGTGTCCCTTTCCACGTATCCAGCCATTTAAACCTGCTTAAATTTGCAAACCTAAAGGGATTAGGGGGCACTAAGAACTCACAGAGTACTTCTTCCAGGTTCATTATGCAATATCCTCTATTTTCAACTATGATGATTTACCTTACCCGAGATAAATGTACGTTTAAAACATAATCAGTGACGCGTCGAAAGAGGATATCCATATTAAATACGATTTTTTAAGTTTTATTAGATCCAGTCACAAGTAAGTGTAGGTAAAAGTTTTTAATGTTTTTGGAATGCCACATTGTAAAAAGAGTGTGTGTTAAAACGAAGAGAAACTGAACAAGTCTCTTATGTTTGTGACATGAGACCCTGTGGTTAACTCTTAACGGCAGATACGAACTTGATTGTCAAGAAACATTACCAGTGTAGTAGAGGCTGTTGATTATTTCAGATATAACTTTGTAATTAATCAGCCGGTCAAGAAATTTCATAAAATATTTTAGCTTCATCACAACGTTTAAAAGGTCCGCCATTTGACCTTCAAGTTCATCCAGTCAACAACTTCACACTCATTTTGTCTAACCTCCCCTGTAATACTCCGAATTACGCCTAGCTTTCGGAAGCAGTTACTCCATTTGAGGTGCTCTAATTAAATTCCTATACGCATTTATAATTTCTCCATACGTGCTACATGTCCCACTAATCTGATCATTCACTTTCATGATAAAAATAATGACAAATAATTATTTCGGAAATATTTCTCTGATCTTTGCAGTACCTGGCAACACTGTTAGGCCGCGGATCTAATGTAGACGTGTAGGTAGCCAGTTCGACGTGACAAAGACATTTCATCTAACACCTCGCTTTGTACTGCTGTGTCCAGACAAATGGGAAATGTCATCGACTGAAGCATCTGTGATCAACTACTGTCACTTCTCATCACATTACACTTAATTCCCCGGCACAATGGCAAGTTGTCGCTACACGAGGCGCCTACTAGTATGCCACACAGAAACACAAAGTTCTTGAAACAGCTTCACTGCAGATGGGGAGAAAATTATATAGCAAAGTAAGGTAAAGTTTAAATTTGTCTCTTGAGTCTAAGCATCACGAAATGAAAGCATTGCTGTAGGCACCGTATCCTGAACTTTAAAACAAAATGCAAGTCAGTGATTAAATTCACGACGAGAACCCTTGATCTCCGACAAAAGAGCTCCAGATGCACACTGCTCGTTTCTTATCTGACATTTCAGTATTCTTTGACATAAAGGCCCAATTAGCTTATACAGAGTAACATAACGCAGTTAATCACATACGGCAACATGTAAGCAATATTTTGAAATAAAGAGTAGGTTATAAACAGACTACAATAAAATCAGATCAGAAAAATAAAATTATGCATTCTTAACGACGGTAAAGCAAATAGGGGTACAGTTGACTGAGTAAATACATACATATATATTACATATTATATATATTGTATATACAGTGGCGTTGCTAAGGATTTTGGCGCCTGCGGCAAGTAATCACAATGGCCGCCCCTAATAGAAATTATGAACTTAAAAATAATCACAATTACTTTTTAATGTCCTTTTATTTTATCTCGATAATCTAAAAAAATGAGTTCAAAAATGGAATTTCTTCATTTAAAATAACCATTGTGCCGCCCCTTGGACTCTGCCGCCCCAGGCAGCCGCACTACTCCACCACCCCCTTAGCTACGCCTGTATATGTATCCTATATGTATTACATATGTGCACCATACAGTCCATGATAAGCGTGTCCCTGTCACCACGGCATGGCGCGTCCTCGGGTTGCGGATGGACGAACGGCCTCAAGATGTGGTGGGTAGCTGCGAATACATTGAATAAGCAGTCGCGGACAGCCGACAAGGGGTGGTCCTCCAGCTTTGGAGTTGGGCGAGGTGCTAACAGCTCCTCACCGTAAAAAATTACCAAGTTACGGATCACTATACAAAGCCTCGGACCTGAACTGTGATACGGACAGATGGCGGGCTCTTGTAAGTGCGGTAATAGACCTTCGGGTTCCATAAAAACGCGGGGAATTTCTTGACTAGCTGACGACCTGCTAGCTTCTCAAGAAGGACTCCGCTCTATGGAGTTAGTAAGTTATAATATACAGTTAAGTTGGAAAGGATTAGGGAGAAAGATTTCGCGGCCTACGTGTATTTCGATGTATCTTCTCGTCATTTCGTCTGACGGGGTTAAGGAAAACCACGAAACAGTTCAGCCTCTCGACCAGGCAGGCCTAAATCCAGAACACAAATGAACAAGTTACAGTCTGAGCTAAGTTGCCCTTACACATAATGTGTATGGGGGTTTCTCCGAAGAACTAGTGTCGCCAGAGAATGAAGACGACGACGCAGCTGAATCTAAAGGTGGAATCAAACCACATTTTGCAGGCGTAACTGCTGTGCAGTTAGAGGTACAATTATTATACCGAGACGCTGCGAGCCTCGTTTTGCTCTGACTTGTTATGCATTATATGAGTTAGATGTACGTTACAACAACTGCTAAAATTATTTAGCATCGAATAAGATGGAAATATATGTGCATGCTTTATATTGTATGTAATATAATTTTAGCTCATTCGACACCAGCAAAATTATATAATGGACATAACGCCCTTAAATAATCTACGAATCAAAAATCCCTTTAATTTCGAAGATCGGTGGTAATCAGAATAATTCATGACCAAATAATTTATTCTTTGGCAGCAAGAACTCTTACGACATAGCCAGAAAATACTAAAAAATATTGTTTTATATAAGCAAGGAAACCACATTTAGACACTCTTAAATTTTAGCGAATTTTCTAGATTTTGTAATGGTTACAACAAGCTGCAGATTTCAATAACGAACTACCTATGTAAGGACATATGCAAAAAAAAATCTTGATTATCTACGATTGTATCCAAGTAAAAGGAGACGGAATAAATTTATCGTTCGGAATTAATGCTCCACAATTTAAATTCCGACGGGAGAGGAAACCTATTTCCGACATTAAGCAAAAATCTTAGGATAAGTTCTGCAAATTTGCAAAAATAAAAAAAAAACACAAAGTAATGCGTTCAAAAAAATATTTATTGAAACACAAATCCTTATGTTCAAATTTTGGTCACCTTAATTAAAACTTCTGGGTTAATTCTTTAACAACAACAACAAACAAGTAGTTGGTTTACTAAATTGCCTCAGTGCTGACCCTAAATGTCAAGAAGTCGACTAAATTAATGTGTGCACCCAAATAAACGTTTCAGAAAAAATTCAATATCACCTGCCCCCCCCCCATCCTATCCACCTTGTCAGTGACTTAGAAGTGTACGGAAGGTTAACACGTTGTTGAAACACTATAAAACACTTTTATATGCAAAGGAGAGACATAAATCTCTCTCGTTAATACCCCGGAGCCAAGTGTGCGTCCGACGGTAACAGTTCTCAGGCTACTGTCTGAAACGCAGAGAAACCGCCCCTTGACACTGTCTTCCTCGAACCGCTAACAGTAAATTCAGTTGCTGAAGAATTTCGCAGCTGTCATGGAGCTAGGTTTATTATCGTATTCACAATACCACCCAGTACACCGTTTGCTGAGCCAGTTGCATCCAGTCTACACCTTCGTAACTTATTCTTAACCATTTTAATGAGCTTGTTAGTCTACGGTCCCTCGAAGGACAGGTTTCAAAATATGCTTTCTTTCAGTCTTAAAACCCACATTTTGTACAAATAAATTTTTCTTCGTATGAGTGCTACACGTTCCGTCCATCTCCTATTTTTTTGTGTAATAACCCAATTATATTAGGGAAATACTGGAGTGAATAAATATCAAGGATCTTTGAAATACATGGAAAAAATCTCGTGCTGTTCCATACGCGTCAGGATACGGTAACCCTACCTTAATCCATGATACGGGGAACAGAAGTTCGGGCCCCTTAACGAAAAATTTCGGCCCACCGCAGTTTTGTCACTCTATCGCTGAAAGACATCTGTCCTCTGAATCCACGTGCTCTTCTAGAAGACCAGAGAAATTACAACAATTATAGCTATAGCTACTCGTAAACTTTTAACAGCGAAAATTATAACTTACGTCTGTATGGAACCACAGGCCACTACGTAGAAGCAGAAACATTTTTACGTCAAAATCGGTAAGAGGGGATTTGGTATACCAGCAATAAGACAGATAGGTACCAGAAGCGAGAAATTGCAATTCGTTCCAGGTGAATACTTGATTCACTGCGTAACTGCGGCAGTATCATGCAACCGAATGCTCGAGTTAACTGTGACGTAAATTGTCTGGACTAGGGACACTCACATGCCGCACCCAACACCTCAAGTTAGCTGTCACGTAAATTGTCTGGACTAGGGACACTCACATGCCGCACCCAACACCTTCTCGTGAGTCCACCGGATATTTTCCTAATTAGTCAGCTTTCGTAAAAACCTTACTCCGGTCTCAAGACGAATAGTTTTTCGCTTATTCTGTAAATTCTTTGACAATTTTTACTGGGGTGTTGAGAGTCCCCGCTACATGGCTGCGGACCTTCAGCTCTTCGAACTTTCGCATACGCGTTGGTTGCCAGGTGGTGTGCTTTTTTTTCACTTTCCTCATCTTTAATTAAAATTCCAAGTCAATGGCAATACTGGTCTTCATTCTTCTGGGATCTGACGCCGCATCACTGGAACACCGGTGGCCGACTTTTATGGTCCAATATCCAATGGAGAATAACAGTCTTTGTTACTTGTAATGATTGTGTTCGAAGTTGTGTGGCAAAACGGCAAGATTCTGATTTGTGAATACGGTAATAGGAAAATTTTGTATGACAACTGCTGAGCGCTACCGCTTGGGTTCAAAAACACTCGAGGCGTGGACCAATCCGTATCCTCCTTCTGTTGTGCAGGCACAGGACTTCCGAATGGCACTTCCACTGACCAAGGACTTCATTGAAATATGCATTATAAAGAATTTACCGTTTAAAAATTAGTAATTATGAACCGAAACAGATCCGAGACCCAATTCGGAGTAGTCTGTCCGAAGAAGAGACTGAAGGACTCTGTTGTCACTGCCTCAATTTCTACTCCAATAACATAATTCTCTGTTGACAGTATTGAGCCGTCAAGTGCGTATGAGAGTGTCAGTTGGTCAGTTGACATGTCTGGCCTAACTTGATCTCCTTGGTGCATGGTTCTTTTTTAACTCGAAGTTTTATTACCGTGTTAAGAGGAACAAGCTGTTGGACCGCATTCTGATCCAGTTCAATAGAGTTAACCCTTCTTCAAAGGTTAACACAGTATCTTCCCTTGAGGTTTCCGAACTAAGCTCTTAATTTTAGGGGTAGTTTTCATCTCCTCTATGAGTGTTAGGTGTCCTGCACATCTGATCTTCCTTGGTAATAATATTAGATTACGATTGCAAATTATTCGGTTTATCATTTTGTAATTCCTTTCCCCAGCCTGCTACTTCCTCTTCCCGAGATTCAAACATTACTTTAACGATTTCTTAAACAAAATCAATCCATGAGAGGTTTGAAGCTTTTAGGGCGGTTACTATGAAGTGGAACACCGTCACATATCAGGTAACAGTAATAATGAAACATGACCTACGTTCTTCTCCTCAGAGTAAGATGTCAGCTTATTATTGATTTAATTACTTCAGACCATACAGTTAAGTTATTTACATCCTACTGGTAAAATATGTACATTTTTTCTATTCCCTTGAGACTGGCCCATCTCTTATACCCCGCACAAGGATTCAGTATTTCAGAATTGTGAACTGGACTGAATGCAGTAACGCAGTACATTACCATTTGCTTCATTTTGTTACGATGTAAGGATAATCATTATTAAGTTTCAATTTCTAGATGGCAATTTTAAATTCATGAAAGCTTTGTTCTGGAGCTAACCGTTCGGTAGTCTGAGTTTTATAGTTGCTATCAGGATGGTACTGTGTAAATAAAGAACAATACAATTAGTCCCAACTGCAAGGCAAGCAATTCAAACAACACACTTCGAGTGTCGTAGGGACAGTAGGCAGTTTTCACATAAGACTGCTATTGTAGCTAGTCCGTTTCAGTATCTGGTAGCATAAATCATTCCTTTCCAAAGGGGCATACTCCAGAATTCGCCACTTGAGTGGCACAGTAGGAATCCAATTGTGAGGGCTGTAGTCATAACTGTGTCTCGACTCGGCAGGAGACAATTTTCGAGAGGCTTGCGCCCTGGGGCACGACTACAAATTATCCCACAACGGTCCCGTTATGGTAACAAGACAAAATTTTAACTGACCACGAAACTGACTTAAAGGGCCCAATTATGGAAATGTAGAGCCGTCTATACCGTCAATTCAATTAAATGTTTTTCTTAACAACCGTTTCTTTCACAATAAGAATCAATAAAAAACAAGTTCTGTAAGTTAGCTTTTCCACATACCACAAACAAAACTCGTTGAATTTAATCCTACACAAATACAAAGAGGCAGAAAGAAGTAGAAAGATAGGAAAAATAAGATACAGACAAAACCGTAAAAAATAAAAGGAGAAGAAAAAAGGAGTAGGGCGTGGTCAATAAAGAAATGAAGAGGGACACAAGGAAAAAATAGAAAGGAAGAGAAAATAAAAATAAACAAATAAACAGAAGGAGGGAGCGAAAGAAGGAAAGAGGGGAAGGATGGGAATAAAAGAAGAGAAAAGGACGGAAAGAAAAGTGAGAGTAGTGGAGAGCAGGGGACAGAGAAAAATATCTTAATTGACTGAGGAATTACAGTGAACGGCCGGTGATCTTTGTTATTAGAAAGCATAACTTGCTTATCTGCGACACGAACATATAATTTAGACTGAGTGAAAAGAACGATATAAGTGCACATCCATCGTCATTTGTTTGAGGTTGCTAATAGGTCTTCTTATCATAAAACCAGTATGTCCTGTGTTGTTACTGAGTTAGCAAAACATAATTTAAGCCTTATGTACGTGATAATAACTAAAATTAATTGAAAAAATAGATTGAAATGAAGATTAATTAATTTTTTGAGCGGGGTCACTCTGTCGGAACCTGTTGGCAATGGAGCACTCGATCCTCTCCTTGGGAACGTGATCGGAATTCTTAACGGTATAATGTTGCTTGTTCTAAGTAAGTAACTGGCGCCATGTTCGCGTGTCGTGGCTACTACAGGTGGTTAAGTGCTGATGCAATGACGTCCGCAGTTTCTTGCCGTAAATCAGGAAGATGAAGTGCCTGGCGGTCTTCGGGACACTCAAAATTTTACAGAATTAAGCAGACATTTCTTTCTCTGTCTGTCTGACTACTTTTTCACCTACTTACCTATCCATCCATCCGTCTATCCATCCATCCATCTATCTATTAATCTATCTATCTATCTATCAGTACGTCTGTCTGTCTACCTACACCAGTCTATCCAGCCTTCTATCTATCCATCTACGTACAATATTTCGTGATCAGATCATAGCCTTGGCTGAAATCTAAAAATAGCTGAGGTACTGCCGCACTGCCATTTTTCTCACGTACCTGATGATTTCAGAACAAATGATCGCTATCTGATCTATTTCGTCCACATCCACACTGATAATCCCCAGTAATTTCTTGTGCATATCGAATTAACGAGAGGAAAGAAATTTTCTTACGATTTTGTATGTCGTTGACAATGGCTTCATATTTCTATAACCATTGCAGACAATTTTATCAGCTTCTTTATGAACAGGTTCAAAATAGGCACCATCCACAGTTGAAGAACTTTTTCCTTGTTAAAAACAGAAGTAATAAGTGTACCGATTTCAGAACTTTAATTTTACGTGTGATTTGGAGCATTTCTGTCAGAATATGATCGACCTCTGTCACAAATGCACCAGAACAAGGTAGGCCTGCTAGTGGTTCAGTAAGTATTTCAGTCTACGGAAAACCGGCAACCCCACATTCATGCAATAACTGACAATGGTTCTTCCACTTGTTCAGAATATTGTGGGCATTCGCAAGTAGATCAGCATTACGATCTTTGACCAAGGTAGTTCTAGATGGTCAACCCTTCTTAAATTCATTTTAAATTCAGCTGTAGTTTTCGCGGACACACAGATATGTGAGCAATACTAGAACCTACTGTTTGTATCACTGCTTTTCAGAAAATCGCGTTAAAATTAAGATAAAAAGCTCCCTTTTAACAAACCCGTCTTCTAGAATTAACTGACACGGAGGAGAGCCTTGGAAATTTTAGAATCTGGCCTCACACCTTGACCCCCCGAATTAGGGGACAGACTATGGACAGAGCTGACGTTCTATTTGTCGAGACGAGCATTTTCAATTATCATCTTGTCACCAGTAGCACTGGTGTATCAATCTCGTCTTGTGTGGTGCTGGTAGCGTAAAGCAACTGCAATTTGTCTTGTATTCAAATTGAATTTAACTTACACGATAGCTAGATATCACAGGGATGCCCAACTTCGTTGCTCAATATTGATATATGAGGATATTCTAGTTAGATATTTGGCCACCAGATTTGCAACCATCAATGAAGCTTCCCATTGTTTTACTAATATTGCGGCACAAGTTTAAAATTCTCCACTACTACTTTCTGCCAAATCCAAAGAAACTGAAGTCTTATTGTCACTGCTATCATTTGTTATTCGACGCCACATAATTGCTCAAGTTGTCAGCGTACATACATTTGTGTTTCAACAAGACGACTCAGCATCACTAGCATAGAAACACGACATTGCATGCTACAGAATCTAGTTCATGGCTTCGTTTACAATTTGTGCAGTTTCATTTCATTTCTTCCCATCTCAAACCCTAGACAACCCATTCAAAATTACTGGTCTGTCTAGAAGTCGGTTACGTGAAGTTTGAAAGATGAGCGAAAGACGTGTCCTGCCATGTCAGCAATTTTCTTCTGGTTTCACCATAACAAAAATTGGCCTATACGTTTTAATAATAAATATATTCTAACACAGAGGTTCCCAAAGTATTCTCCGCGGATACCAAGGGATTCGCGACCATTTTCCAGGGGATCCGTGTAATGACTACTGTAATGACTACTTTGAAGTTTATTTATCTTTTTTAGATAAATGAATAATGTTTTGTTAACAATAACGGCATACCTTCCTTAACTGGGGTCATGTTTATTTCGTATGACCATTAGAATATTTAATTAAGAAACTTCTTTTACCCACGAAACGAGCGACAATCATTTCAATCAAGGTCAAATCATGCAATGTATTGTTATGTATGCAACTGGTATGTATTCGTAGATGCCTAAAATCAGTTCTGAGATACAAATTTTTAATTTTGGGTACATATCATCCGGACACTCTATTTACATGGGCAAGGATGTGAGGATCCGTGGTTATTTTTCGAAGCCAAAAGGGGTCCACTAGCAAAAAACTTTGGGAAACACTGTTCTAACAGAATAAAATTTCTTGCACCCAATACTGAGCATGGAGAGGGTTGGTTGTGTCTCATTCACTTTACAGCCTTCAAACTGATCGTACACCAGAGAGCTTCCTAACAAAGATTCCATGGTCGCATTTTGTTTCACCCAACCAAACTAGACCTACATGTCTTGTGCTACTGTACTCTTTCATTTAGTCACATGCTCTTTGATCTGAGAACAGTATTAATCTCAAAATGTCTCCTTACGCAAAACTCTCCCTTTCATTATTTCACTTTTAAGGCCACATAATACATTTTGGCCTTTATTTTTCATTGATTTGTAACTTACTCTTTCATTTCTCTCCAAATTAATTAAAGTTATAAAGATGAGAAGAGCAAGACATGTAGCATGGGTGGGAAAATAAGATATGAATAAAGAAAGTTTGTTGAAAAATTTCAAGACAAAATATTACTCTTAAGACACAGACGTCAAAATTAAAAAACAAAAGCCTTAAAGGGAAAAATGACAGCTTTTTACAGTGGCATGCTTTTCAGGAACTATTGATTGATCAAAACTTCTGATTCCATAGAAAGAGGTAGTTTCTTAACCAGCATGATCTCTTCATGAGAAAGCAGCAGTGAGGTTTGTCTGTTAATATTTCCATCCATCAGAGTACAGACCGTGCTTTGCAGCAAAAATAAACGGACAAGAAATGTGATGTAGATTTAACAGCCGATCCAAGTATCAGTTTGTTCATCCCTGTGCTTGTTGTGTGGGCCCACACTTGTAATGACATTCAGGCGCATTACAATTCACACTATCTCCATCAGTCGTTTTACAGTGAAGATATCAAAGACAGATAGCTAAGGGGGCAACTGATTATCAGCACAAAGCGACAGTAACACATGAGTTGGGTTGCGACAATCGATTAATTTCTTTCAACAATAAATCGGTCAAGGTAAATGACATGTGACCAAGCATACAGGAACTTCAGACTTCGGTATTCAGAACTGGCTGAATAATGTCACGTTATTTAAAGAGCTGCAAAAACACGCTTGTATTAAACATGATAACTTAAAAAGTTATGAAAACTGAAAACGGTTATATCTAGACCTATAATGGAAAAATGAAGATCACCGAGCGCCGAGGTTCAGGAAGCGTGTAGCTGTTCGTCCAATTGCCCTATGGTACAATTCTATAACGTATTTTAGACGAACAGACAAATTTACCTATAGATTCATATAAATTAGGACCGGATAATAGTGAACACTGTGTTAGGGTCTACGTATCTGAGTTTTAATCTGTTAAGAAGGTTAACCAGTACGACACTTTAAGACGATTTACCCACCATTCTGCGTCAGTAGATTAGCGATAGTCATTCACCTAGAGATTACACAACTCTACGGCCTGGCTTGGCCTACAAGATACCATGTATTTTACTTGACATCTTTCCTTTGTTTTCTCAGCTCCCCTGGATGTATTTCGGAAGAAGAAGCCTACCTTAAAATTGTACATGACAGATTTTACTCTGCAGTTCAAAACCACCCTCCCACCTCATGTGACATGACAAATGGGCAAAGTGGCACTCGGAAACGCTTTTCTCTGATACTTCGGTTTCTCCTGTCAGTATCATTCACTTATTCATGTATAGCCGACGCTATATAATTTCAATAATTGGCAGCGTCGTCGAATAACACAATTAAAAGAAAATATGATAAACTGTCCAGACGACATAAGGTCGCTAACCCACTGGCGAGGAATGACAGATCAATTCATCAAGAAATCTGGCATACTACGTGTACAAACCCTTCTTAGGGGTACGCGGTGGCCTGTGCTACAAGCCGGAAGGTTACGGGTTCGATTCCCCATGGTGTTATTGGAATGTTTCATTGACATAACCCTTCCGGCCGCACTATGGCCCTCAGCCTGTAACAGAAATGAATATCAGGAATATTTCTTGGGGATAGAGGCGGCCGGTGCGTAGGGTTGACAACCTTACCACCTTCATGTGCCGATTGTCTTCAAATCTGGCAACCTTACCCTCCTGGAACCCTTAAGGCCTGCCCAGGCCTGTACAGGGATTGATTTACAAACCCTTCTTCAGTTCTTTACACTTCACAATATGTAGTCATAATCTAGTACATTTCACAGCTGATACACTGTCGTTAAGCAAAAGCGAACATTAAGTCCCCATCCTCTTGACATCCAACTCTGCTGTCACATGCCCTACAGCAAGCAAATACTACATTGTGGCGTTAACCGGTTTAACGTCGTGACGCAAGCGCCACCCGGCAGGTGTATGTTAATGTGATATTCATCATTAGACATTCAGGGTCGGCCGGGTGCCACACAAAGCTCAGGCGCGAGGATAGATTTCAGTCTAGAAGAAATGGGTAAAAAAGTACGTTGTGGAAATATGAGAAGAGTACGAAGCAGAAAAAAGGTGTGAAATAAAGATCCAAAAGAATGGGGTGAAGAACACATCAAATGCAGGCATATGAGAAAGAAGATGGGCAAAAATAGAGTGACATAATGAGGAAGCCCTGAGTAGGAAGGAATAAAAATAAAAACGGGAAGACGGAATATAGGAAAGACGGGAAAGGACGAGAGGCAAGACAGAAAGAATTAAATTAGAAAAAAAAAGAAGAATTAGAGGACACGAGAGAACAAAAAGTACGCGTAAAGAAGGGTTGGATAAGGAAAATGAAATGCTTGGGGAAAAAAGATGTAATAAGTAGCCTAGTAATAAACAGAATCTTATGGAAAGACAAAGGAGAAGGAAAGAAATGAGAAGAAATAAGAGAAGCATTTTCGAAATGTAAAGAATTTGATTTTCTACGGGTTTCAAACTCTCTTTTAATGTACGGGATACATAATTTGTATCACTGTGAAGACTAAATAAATGCTGAAACGAGGCACTTGACATGCACCTATAGAGTATTGAAAGACTGTGTTATTTAATTCGTCAGACACGTATTGCGAACTGCTTTATATCTAGTTACATCATATGTAACGTCCTAACGGCTAAATTAACTCCAAAATGGTAAACGAACACTGGATATGATATTGAATGACCCATATGTTTTCTTTCACCGATCAGTTGAGTATTCAGGGCGCAGGGGGTGCGCACTTAAGCCGGCAGTTCCCACGGTCCGCTGCCACCTAGTAGGGCGGTCCATTGTTGCGCCAGCTTGCCACTCTAAGACAATGCTGACAGGATCCCTGCTGTGGTGTAACTTAGGACTCTTAGCAGTGAATCTGTTTTTATTTCCCTGTTCACCCTACAGTTTAAAAAGCACTTGAGCAGCGCACAAGTGGTGTACAAAGCACACAATATACATAGTATCACCACTACTGGACACTGGCTCAACAGGAGGTCTCAGATCTCATCCTGAACGCAACCCCTAGACAAAGCACTAGAATGCATAAGCACATGTTCTTGCTACCGGCAAGTGATTCTGAGCTACTCGTAATACGAAACACAAGTCAGTTTTACGAGTGTTTCACAAAAAACATGCCTAATGACGATAATACTACTCGTATGTACCGACACTACGTCCTTCAGTCTGTTTTTCTGTTTGCAACATATAAGCCTCATGACAATCTAGATGAACTGATGTCAGTCACAAAATTTTAGTTTATGTTGGTAAACCTCTTGGAAAGTCGCCACTTCAAATACCGAATAACAGACCAAGGGATAACACTAATATTGATTTATTGAAATAAGTTGTGAGGATGGAAGATAAATACAGCTGCTTCAGGATCGTGTCCAATGTTGGGCTCTGGTATTAGTGGTGTTGACCTTCTTTGACTTTCAACACTAGAGGTTAAAATAAAGCAGGCATAGTTATGTAACTGAGTCAATTTTCACATAAATCAATCTTGGCTGTTAACATTTACTGGTTGGTTCCTGTTCCATACTTCTTACGGGATCTAAAGTTTGATGATGATGATGATGATGATGATGATTATGATGATTATGATGATCATCATCATCATCTCACTAAATCCTGCCAGTAAACTTTAGTACAATCCATGCCCTCACACCTTACTTCCTTAACATACCCTTACGTAACATGCACACTCTGACAGCACAATTGTGCGGCTCAAACCATTAGAGTTGAAACATAAGTAGAGACAACGGAATAACACAAACATATAAAAGAGAAGATGATAAAGAAAATCAAATGCATCTGTTGTCCTTCTACGTCCCTTCCATTTGGCCTATTAGCTCCCATAATAGCCTACTCATAAAATTATTACTCCGCAAAGTAAGGACTTCTACAAAGGTCACGTATGTGAAAAAGTTAATACCATTATTCAGGGGGCAGCATCAGACCACAACTGCAGTTGGTACACATGTTTCTTAGTCAAGGAAAGTGCTGTTTAAATCTCGGTTCTCCTGACTGAGGCTTTCGTGACCTTCCTTAATCTCTCCACAAATTCGAACACAGTAGACCTAAACTAGCGATGAAAAAAACTGTATCTTTTTTTTTAGGCGCTTTCGCAAAATATCGAAAAGCGACTATTAACTTCGTCATCTTTGCCTGTCTGTCCGTCGTGTCCGCAGGAAACAACTCGGTTCCTACTGGTCGGATTTTCATAAAATTTTATACTTGAGATTTTTCGAAAATCTGTCGAGAAACTTCAAGTTTCATTAAAATCTGACAAGAATAACGGGTACTTTACATGAATACCTATCTTAATTTATGATATCTCGCCAAATTCGTCTTATAATGAGAAATGTTTCAGACAAAAGTTGTAGATAAAATTAAAAAAACACATTCTGTGTCCAACAATTTTTTCCCGAAAATCGTGCCAATTACGAGATAATGTGGAAAAATGTTGCAGAGCCGGACAGGCCACAGATGACAATATAACACGGCGTATGTGCTCTTCATGCTGGATAACTAAGGCTACAAACACACACTCAGAATATATAATACGTATTGCTTTTACACGCCAAAAATGGTTACGCGAACGCACCTCAATACGTTTACACGTGCAATGCCTACCTTGATTATAGTTCATCTTACGTAAGCATCCCATTATTCGACCCAATATACCTATGTAGTTGAGAAAACATGTTTAAACAAGCTCGCGACAGGAAACCAACGTATGTTACTGGTGACGTCAGCTGTTAGTGGCCAGCATTTTATCTTGGTATTTTTCAGCCCACCTGTTCGGACTTGTGCCGTGAGATCGGCTGTTTCGTTTACAGCTTTAAGCCATACTTCTCAGTTATTCAGAGTGACTTAAAACAGGCCATGGTCGCTTCGTAACATGTTCTTACCAAATCTCGAACAATATTCTTCCTGTCGTGTCCCATTAACAGCTACATAATATAAGCAGTAACACCGAGTCGTTAAATAAATGACGAAACGATCTACAAATTCCAGCCCAACTAATTTGCTTCAAGTTAATTTATTTATGGATGTGCGGAATAAATCTGCCCTCCCGATTCGTGCTACATGCATCTCCTACAGTAACCATCTTGCTGTAATTATACTGACAGTAATGTTCAGGAAATGTATGCTACTATTCAGTTCAGATCGTTATATTCTAAGGACCCAGAGATTAAAACATCTGTAAGAGTATAATTTTACCTCAGTTTTTACACAGGCGTGAAATTTTATCTCCCTTATTGAGGAAGCAAAACAGATTGAGGGAATTTTAGAAGTGGGTGACGAGGATAATACTGAAATTCTAAATAGGTGACAAGAATGGAAAATTTATAGGTGCAGAGTCACAGAGTGGCCACAATCACAAAGAGGGGCGCATTCCAAAATTAATCTTTAAATAACGTTGTTATTAAGGGCGATCAAAAATGAAAATTGGCGCTATGTAGCACGCATGGAGACAGTAGGAAACGTTTACAAAATTGCGGCTGGAATACCTGGAATGAAGAGAGTACTTGCATAAGCTTAGATCAATATTAAAATCGCCTTTTATAAAAACAGGATACGAATTTTGAAGTGGATTGAACTGGTACCAAGCAGAGTCCAATAATGTCTTGCATTTGTCAAGACGTGAAAACCTGGGTTCCAAAAGAGCGTTAAATTCCTTTCCCACCTGAATAACTGTCAAGTTTTCATTCAAGACACCACTGAAAGTAGCCAGAGTAGGTCTACACATTATGGCGACTTCTACAGAGGATATGACATTAGTACAGTCAAAATGATGTGCAAATTGTGCTGTGACATGTCACCAGGGTGGAAATCCCAACTTCTGTCCCAGTTTGCACTAATTTCATCTGCCTCCACGAAAGGGGCGGTACCCGGGAAACGTAACGCGTCGTTCACACCTACACTTCTATAAAACATTTGTTCGTCTCTCTCTCTCTCTAGAACAAGGAAACAGGGGGCACAGATACAAGGTAACAACGGTATAGTAGAAACGAGTATAAGGGAAGCAAAGAAGTGGCAGGCACAATTATAAGGGATCAATGAAATTGTGCGCACAGATACAAGGGCAGCTCTAGAACAGTGCGCACAGATACAAGGAAGCTCTAGACAGTGCGCACAGATACAAGGGCAGCTCTAGACAGTGCGCACAGATACAAGGGCAGCTCTAGACAGTGCGCACAGATACAAGGGCAGCTCTAGAACAGTGCGCACAGATACAAGGGCAGCTCTAGAACAGTGCGCACAAATACAAGGGCGCTCTAGAACAGTGCGCACAGATACAAGGGCAGCTCTAGAACAGTGCGCACAGATACAAGGGCAGCTCTAGAACAGTGCGCACAGATACAAGGGCAGCTCTAGAACAGTGCGCACAGATACAAGGCAGCTCTAGAACAGTGCGCACAGATACAAGGGCAGCTCTAGAACAGTGCGCACAGATACAAGGGCAGCTTAGAACAGTGTGCACAGACAGAAGGCATCAATGAAACAGTTGGTAGAGATACAAGAGGAGAAAATAAATAGCAAGCACAGAAACAAATAGCTTACAAGAAGACGGAAGGAGGAGAAGAGGAATAAACATTATTTATCAGATTAATGAAAATATTCCAAGCAGAGTCCTAAAATGCGTAGTTAGGTCAGAACGAACGATGTGTCCGCGTGCACTACTTGTTTAAGGAATCAAGTTGACTATCCCTGCAAAACGCAGGATCTCTGCTGCAATAAGTATATTCATGCGCTGTTCATTTATCATGTAGCACGCGTGGCGGTAACGAGAAATTCAGGCACTCCTTTTTCTTGGAAGATCTCAAGGAAGGACAACCTACTGGAATACAGATGAGATGGCAGTAACTTACAATAGACTTTAAGAATAAAAATAATGTGAAAGTGTGAAACTCATCCCAAATCATCTGATTTGTTATCAAGAGTGATTATCAGTGAGGAGGCACATATAAAGTTTTTATTCATTCTTTTTGTTCCTATGGCTCGACAGCCCTTGGGGGCCTAGGCCTCGTCATTTTACGACGCTTCACGATCACACTTTAGACACACCACGTTCGGTAGGACTCCTCTGGACGAGGGACCAGCTCGTCGCAGAGACCTCTACCTGACAACACACAACACTCACAAGAGACAGACATCCATGCCCCCGGTGGGATTCGGAACCTACAATCCTAGTAAGCGAGCGGCCGCAGACCCACGCCTTAGACCGCACGGCCACTGGGATCGGCTTTTATTCATTTTGCCTATGTATAATTCGAAGTGACATATTAGCATTTGCATTAACGCGAAATTACCTGCCGCTTCATGTTCATTTATAAGACGACAAAAATATATTAACCTTACTCAAAGCAAATCTCACTACACACGGCATTTCTAGGTATTTACTTTTGTGCAAGTCAGTATGATAAATTTGTTCTACACAATAAATGAAACTAACTTCATGGACAAAGATTACGCCAAATTCTGAAGTTCGGTAAAACACGTTACATCACAGGACGTCGTATTAACGATGTTTTTAGAAAATACACAGGCAAAAGCATCGGCATCCTTCCATTTGTTGCTACGTATAGTGCAAACCCCTTTCAGTTTCCTCCCTCCCTCTTACATACAATCCTAATCTGTGGTTTATTTAGCGATGACGTCAGTATCTAGACCAGCAATGAAAAAGTGAGGCCCTTCTAACTTTTCAATGCCGCCCGAAATCTAATTTCAGCAACGCAAAAATAAAAAGATATGAAACCGAATTCATACAAAATCGTTATTCAGAAATACGTTGCTTTACTGACAATACATACCAAAATCTATATAGAAGTTCCTCTCGCATAAAAGTAACTACCGCGCTCTTGAATTCGTTGCTTGTACTAATGGTACTGATAATATAAACAGAAAACAGTTAGGACTAATTAGGTAAGATCAGATTCAAATGTTGTAGATTAACTAAATTTTCTAATACCGCCCCAATATTGGCATTAACGACGTCAGGGTATTATCATTAATAATACATACGAAAAGCAATAAATGTATTATAATGTGGCCGGCAAACATTTATTTTTCTCTTGATTTGGTCCTCGTGCCCAAAACGTTGCTCACCACTAAGCTAGACTCCACAGTGTCGATGGTACAGGAATAAATATTATTTGTCACAGCCATTATCCGTCTTTTCTTGACCGGTCTGTACCCACATTCGTGTGGGCAGAATGGCTAGACGAATGGATATGAAAAAGTAACAAGGGGATAAACTGTAAGTCTTAAAAATATTGTTACTCTGAGGGACTACTAGTGCCTTTGCAAGTTGGAATAACATCCCTTGTCGGATGTTCGTGACTGCTTGTTATATTCGTTTTTACCTTCCATAGAGTACCTAGGAGCCGTCTGCTCCATCCACAACCTCAGCACTCGCCATGGCAACACGAAATTTATCTACCTAAAACGGCACCACATCGAAAATTGTTAATAATAAATGCTGCAGGCTTCAAACTCTATTGTACACTCTAACGCGCAAAGTCATTTTTGAGAAACTAATGGTCGTCTAGATATTCAACAGCCTAAATGACCCAGCTTATAAGAAACAATAAAGTTCATTATAGTGTTAATAACAGCCTTCTACTGGTCCCTGTCCAGCGCCACAATAACAGACCAAAGTAAAATCGTATTTTATGTTACGAAATATATTTTCTCCTATTAGCACGTCCACGAAACCAATTAAAACCAAATTAGAAACAAAACTGTCCTAAAACAAGCGTGTGTGAGGGTGCGGGCTGTCTTATTCTAGCGAAGGTAAGAGTCTAACGGCAGGCTATTATGATCACAGTAGTGAACATTTATGCTTTAGTATATTCAGGAACTTTCTAAACTAGATGCTCGACTGTCAGGTCTCAATAAGGGCTACTTTTGTTGGTTTCCATGGTTCTATTTGCGCTCCATATACTGTATAAAGCAGGAATTGCGTCAGGTATTGGAAATGAATGACTTCTCTATCCCGCGTTTTTTATTTACTTCGTACAAAAGAACGCATAAAGAGGATGAACACGTGTGTTATGTTTTTCAGTCTTTAATTTATTCAGTTCAACTGGTTTCTTCAACCGCTACCATGACATGTAATTCTAATAATTTGTTGATCTTCAATTATATTTCATTGGACCCTAAAGGTTTACAGGCCTTATCTGATACATTAGGAGCCGTAAACACAGTAAAGAGCGCCGATTTGTTTAGCTGGTCCATTCTGTCCACATATTATTGGAATTAGTAAAGTCACTGCACAGAAGTGCTCAGTGTACAAACTTCCATACATGGGCAGCTTTCTCTTCTAGTTCAAGCTTGTAATGTAATACGTGACTTGAATCCCCATGTTTGTTTTATGGCAGCAACTTCTTGTCTTATTACCACTGACTACAATTTGTCACTGCGTTACTCTCGTGTGAATCTCTACACATTACACACAGTATATCAAATGAATGCCTCAAAGGATGGCATCGTGTCCATTTGACCGAAAGAGCTGAACGGATTTTGAACATAGTATACACTGGATGTCTACACACAAGCATTATTATTATTATTATTATATTTTTTTATCTCCTTTATACAGGGTTATTTACAATTATATAGCTGAAACAAGCCATGTTTCTAGGTTATATAATTTTGCAGCTATTCTCTGGTTACAGTATATGGTATATATATGTTATTTCCCATGATAATGTTTATGCTTTTACATCAGTAATTTTCGAAATGTATGCTCAGTGCCCAATATGGCTGTTTTCTGTAGTTCCTTGATATCATGCCTTCCAGGTATGTTGCTGAGGTATTTTCGGAATGATTTTGAGATGGTTTCAATTTCCGTATTATTAGTTATCACTTTTGTTTTTACATACCACATAAGCTGCAGTTCTATTGTTTATTAATTATTATTATTATTATCATCATTACCGTTGTAGTTTTCACCATCACCATAATCGTAAATCATCACTAGATTCTTAACTTTGCCTGTTTCTGGGAGAATCAAATGCGGATTCAGAGAAAGCGACTGCTACACAGACAGTGACTGCGGCGAATAAGACCACGGATGTTTATGGGCATGGCAGCTGTGACGTCGGCTGCAGGTGGAAATTTTATTGCCTGTGAAATATTGCTGTTCTATCCTTGCTCTTTTACCACGTCAGCTGCTAGCAGAGTCCACACATCGATTACCGCTGTGCTTGAGTGCCGTGAATTGCCTGATCTGAATTCGGAAATGATAAGTATTGTAATCAAATGATAAAGGAATGCAGTTGATTGGTTCAATAGTTAATAACGTTATACTAACTTAAGATGTTATGTAACGTTAAATAATAAAAGGCGGTTGTTTTGTAGGGAGGCCTTACAAGAAACAGGTGTGGTCAGCCTCAGGTTGGTAGGCCGACAGTCACTTGAACGTACTAACAAGAAGGCCAACGCCGCTAAAAATAGTGTCAATAGCACAGTAGGTAGAAAAATAATATGATGTCTTTGGAAAGATCTCCGTTCACCTTCCTCCCCATAACCTTGAAGAAATGCCTACCAAATTTCTGAATGCATTTCTTGTGTCCTCAAAATTCTGTGTTTCCCATTGTCTGTTATCCGTGCTTGTCTTGCCTTGTCAGTCTCAGTCTTCTTCATTTAATTAACAAGGCAATGCTACTTCAATAGTACAAAACTCTACATCCGTTCTTTTTTTCATTTTTCCCACTTTGTTGTGTCTTTCAATTCTGACACAACAAAGCGACTTGATACACAGTGATAAAGATTTCGAGTGTTCAACAGCACTGGTCAGTTGGATGGACACTGGGGTCACGCTTTGTAGCCAAGAGCTTTGCTCCCCCATTACGTTTGAAGATATTATTCAAATCAGATTAAGTCTTTCACAAAACGTCGCTTGAATCACAACTTTCATGCAGGGGTTGGCAAAACACACCCCATGAAAATAAGAATATGGCCCATCTAGTAGGTTTATCAGAAGCACGCTTCTTTATCTATTTCTGTTTCTTCCTGCAGAGTCCAAGCTTCAAATCAGCAAAAATATAATTAAATAAACTCGAACACTTAACAAGCTTTACACTTCAAATATCTTGGATGTGACGTCCCTTATGCAGCAGAATCTGAGGAAAATATAAACTAACACTAAATATAATAATAACAGTAATAACAATAATAAACATTTTAATAACGCTAACAAGATGCAAGCAGTGGAAATAATATTTTTAAGAACTCTCAATCAGACGACACGGCAAATGAAAGAATTTGAACATCTGTTCAATGAGTAATAAAAAATGACTGCATCATTTTGGCAGGATGGGGAGTTACAGATTCTCAAAGTCTACGGTTTAACAGATTGCAACCAAAGGGACATACTAACATGTAAATAGTTGGAGAGATGGTTACGAGACGGAAACAAGCAGAAACTTTGGCCGTGAAGAGCAGAGAAGGATAAAAAGAATATGAATAGCGAAAGTATTGTTATTGAAAATTAATTAATGCTGTTATTTTAATGAAAATTCAAGGATCCTGGCCCAAAATACGTGTGATCGCTTTAGCATACTGTCTTTAAAACCTGTCAGAAGATATCAAGAACACTAATCAGGCTTTAGGATAAAGTGTTCATATTAATATTATTATTTCGTTTCCCGTCAGTATATATATAAAAGTATATGTGGCCAGTATAAGTAATTAATATTCTTTTAACGTCATTTTAACTACAGTTTTTTTTTAAATTACTCTTTGGCCTGCATTATATCTAAATAATCTAATCCGTAAATTAGGTAAAAGGAGTAAAGCAGTCAACACAACCAATTTATTGTAAAACATTATTTGTTTTCACATAAAATTTCTACATACCTTCAACCCCAGACGGTCATCATCAGGCAAAGATATGTGAAAGGTCAGTGGTGAACACTTAAAATTCTCCTTTCTATGAAAGAGACGTCATCCTTACACATCATTTTTATTATCTTTTATTGTTTTATTTATTCTATTAAGATAATTTAATCCGACCTGTGAGCAAATGTAATTTTCAATCCCTGTACTAAGAACTAGCTGTGGTGTGTCTGCTGTCGGTAGGTACAAGCTGTGGTGTGTCTGCTGTCGGTAGGTACAAGCTGTGGTGTGTCTGCTGTCGGTAGGTACAAGCTGTGGTGTGTCTGCTGTCGGTAGGTACAAGCTGTGGTGTGTCTGCTGTCGGTAGGTACAAGCTGTGGTGTGTCTGCTGTCGGTAGGTACAAGCTGTGGTGTGTCTGCTGTCGGTAGTACAAGCTGTGGTGTGTCTGCTGTCGGTAGGTACAAGCTGTGGTGTGTCTGCTGTCGGTAGGTACAAGCTGTGGTGTGTCTGCTGTCGGTAGGTACAAGCTGTGGTGTGTCTGCTGTCGGTAGGTACAAGCTGTGGTGTGTCTGCTGTCGGTAGGTACAAGCTGTGGTGTGTCTGCTGTCGGTAGGTACAAGCTGTGGTGTGTCTGCTGTCGGTAGGTACAAGCTGTGGTGTGTCTGCTGTCGGTAGGTACAAGCTGTGGTGTGTCTGCTGTCGGTAGGTACAAGCTGTGGTGTGTCTGCTGTCGGTAGGTACAAGCTGTGGTGTGTCTGCTGTCGGTAGGTACAAGCTGTGGTGTGTCTGCTGTCGGTAGGTACAAGCTGTGGTGTGTCTGCTGTCGGTAGGTACAAGCTGTGGTGTGTCTGCTGTCGGTAGGTACAAGCTGTGGTGTGTCTGCTGTCGGTAGGTACAAGCTGTGGTGTGTCTGCTGTCGGTAGGTACAAGGTGTGGTGTGTCTGCTGTCAGTAGGTACAAGCTGTGGTATGTCTGCTGTCGGTAGGTACAAGCTGTGGTGTGTCTGATGTCGGTAGGTACAAGCTGTGGTATGTCTGCTGTCGGTAGGTACAAGCTGTGGTATGTCTGCTGTCGGTAGGTACAAGCTGTGGTGTGTCTGCTGTCGGTAGGTACAAGCTGTGGTGTGTCTGCTGTCGGTAGTACAAGGTGTGGTGTGTCTGCTGTCGGTAGGTACAAGCTGTGGTGTGTCTGATGTCGGTAGGTACAAGCTGTGGTATGTCTGCTGTCGGTAGGTACAAGCTGTGGTATGTCTGCTGTCGGTAGGTACAAGCTGTGGTGTGTCTGCTGTCGGTAGGTACAAGCTGTGGTGTGTCTGCTGTCGGTAGGTACAAGCTGTGGTGTGTCTGCTGTCGGTAGGTACAAGCTGCCACTTTGCCCCAGAAATGTCGATTACTAACTTAGTGAGGCACAGGCGGGTAGTCGCCAGCCTCTCACCGCGGAGGCCCGGGTTCGATCCCGGGTCAGTCCATGTGGGATTTGTGGTGGACAAAGTGGCATTGGGACAGGTTTTTCCCCGAGTACTTCGGTTTTCCCCTGTCAGGTTCATTCCACCGGTGCTCCAAATCTTGGAAAAACGAAAAAAAAAAATTATCATCTTCATCACAGGGTTGCACAATAAGCCTCAAGGCTGCGGTGCGTCCGTAGCATTTGCTGCGCGGCCCTTAACCACAAAAGGAAACTTATTAGTGAACCCTAAGCCTTAAGTCCAGGCGACTGAGTTCTGTCCTAATTGCGCGAGATGAAGAACACTTTAACCGGCAGGCGTGTCGGTCCGCCTGTCCGCAAGTTCTATCTTCGCAACCAATAACCCAAAATTTGGTATTGAAATTATACATCAGCCGCTGCGGTGAGAAATAAAGGGCTCACAGTCATATGTTGCACTTAATTGAAATTTAACTCTGTCTATATTATTCAAAGTTTAAACAACCAACACAAAAAATGTAGGATCTGCCTGACATATGGTGGAGACCTCATTAAGGTCTACAAATCTTACCTAAAACATATTCCAATATAGTTTTACAGCAGAAAAAAAGAAGTAAAATGATTTTTAGTTTATGCGCTACAATAGCTATAAAGCGATTTGCGGTGCAACAATTGATCTACATCTATAATAATTGAAAGTCAAGGTGACTTGGGTATGAAATTATAAAGAAAACTTTTAGATTTCTTTACTCCATCAGAGTAAACCCTCCCACACTTGTTTCAAAAAAGTTTACGTAGTTCGAAAAACATTTACTGCGGCTCAAAAACGGTACTTCACGAAATTAGCATGTAAGACTCGAAACAGATGGGGCAGAATCATATAACCAGGAGCTTAACACCTGTCTAATACATTTAAGTTAGACCTGTGCGGTCTACAAAATCACAGTTTATCTATTCCTGGGATTCGAAAGAGAGACTATCCTATTGGAAAGATGGCATGTAGTCCCTGCCAGTGTCGTGGTGTCTGTCGTGGAGAGGCTTCCGTTAAATTAACAACTGAAAAAATTCTGTCATTTTGAGTCAGTGAAAAAGTGTCCGAAGTAAAATTACAAGCAGATACGTGTAATAAAAGTGAAGGGTTCTGGAAACCGCCCGGGGCTTTCGTACCCTGCGATCGGAGAACGAGTTTGTTCAGATATCTTGCCTTAATAAGCCAGCAAAACGGCTTATGATTTAGTGGCTAAACAAACGAGATAATCTGGCAGAAATTCGGAGACCCGGGTACCAAATTATACTGTAGCTCACCTAGTTACGGCAAAAGTAAATTGACGGCAAAAGTAAATTGACGACACAATGCCAAAAATTCGCAATTTTGGGTTTAGCGTAATCAAAACTTGTTGCAGAACCATACCTATTGTTTCACACGCATATAGTAATGCAAGGTGTCTTCTTTCTTGGCCTGTACTTCGATACACCTTATCGAAAAAACCAATCCAAACTGAACTTAGCTTAATGAGCACAGGTGCATGAATCCTGGGTGCCAGGTCGCCGTGACGACTAAATTTTATACTGTAGCAGCTAATATCTGTGGATCCTCAGGACGGAACTTTTTTCATATTACCCTTCTGGCGCCCAGAATTTTGGGGCAGCACATAGGTTTCTGGAATATTTGTAAACTTTGTTAATGATATCCATATTTTATTTCATCTGCAATCTTTCTTCATGATGGATTGCTTTTAGAAAACTGATAAACTTCAATTTGAACTCAACGGAAATTTGGGATTGTAGACCTGCAGAGCCGACAGCAACAAAAACAAAAGTTTCTCCGACATCTTATAATGTCGAACCCCCTACTCTCACATTCTCATCAAAATCACCCGTTTATTTCCAGATATAAGGTGAACTACCATAACTATAGGTCGATTGAGGTGGCCATGCGTTCTAAGGCGTAGGTCTGAAGCTGCTTTATTACTGGGTTCGGCGGTTTGAATCCCGCCGAGGGCATGGATGTTGGTCCGTAGTGTTTGTTGTGTGTTGTGTAAGTAGAGGCCACTGCGACGAGCTGGTCACTCGTTCAGAGGAGTCCTACCGGGTGTGTGTGTCTGTGTGTGATTTAGAAACCTCAAAAACGAGTCGGTCTAGGCCCGAGTTGGGTTGTTGCGTCACAAAACAATAAGTTACTATGGAAGCTTCTTAATTATGTGTTCTTGTTATGCACCGCCATAGGAAAGCGCAATTAACTTCCAAAAACTGCGGGATATGCTGTCTAAGCCGCTTTTTTTCTTGATGCTTAACAACACGATTCAAACATCTGATGGCACTCTATTCCCGAGTTGCGAGATTTGAGGTTTTCACAGAGGTGTTACTGCAGAGTCAAGTTTTCTGGGACGGTACGCCGTGTAGATCAGTAAACAGAGATATCGACGTTTCAAAAGATCGTAGCACCTTTATCTTCAGCGTCAAACAGTCAGAAAGAGATAAAGGCGCTAAGATCATTCGAAACGTCGGTCACCATTTACCAATCGACACACCGTAAGTCCTGTAAGACTTCAATCTATCTTTGAAGTTGTTTCATGCATTTCTGATGACAGTTTTCCACTATTCACTAAATGACTGAGCTACAACTGTGATGCCTAATTAGGTCTACGTTATGCAAAAGAGGCTTTTGCTCTTCAGAGCCACTATCACCACTGTATCTGCAGAGAAGCGGCTGGGCTCTAACAGTACGTTGTATTACAAACACAGTTACCTCGAATTACTGGCAGCTCTTTCCTCCAAAGTGCCTGTCTTTCTGTCTGCCTATCTGTCTGACGGAAGAGGAAAGAAAATGCGGGTATCATGACAAGATAAGCTTAGTTCTACCCTCCTTCTATTATCGAATACGGAGAAAACTGGATATATGAGAGATGGAACAAAAATGGCAGCAAGCTAAGGTAATTAATGCTATGGAAAGTGCGACCGAATTTGTGGGTAAAGACAGATAATTAGTTCATGGCTGCTGCTGCGGCTGCTGATTGTGCCTCGCTTTTTTTTTACTGTTTTGTTTGCAGTCATGCGGGTACTGAACAGAACACGCGCCAGGCTATTTATGAGCTACACCTGATAATACAAGCGTACCTTCTGTAAGAAATTATGCATTTCAACTTCTAAAGCGTGGCATAACAGCTTGTCTTTTATCTTTTTGTCCCCAACCCTTTGTTTTTGGATAACTCTGACACTACAAATGCAATGTTATATTTATTTGCATTGAGGTTTTCCTCAGTTATTTCTAATTACGCATGTGCCACACGCAAAGGGAGGTTTCGTTGAGGAAACTTTTTAATACAGCAAAGAAAGAAAAAAGTGACTTATGTAAAAGGTAATAAAACGCCTGAGCAACATCGACCGGTAACTGTATACGTTCTGATAACAGTAAACCAGCAATTATAAACGTTTGTAGAGCTTTTGAAGTTTTCCAAGTATAAGAAGTATTCATACTACGTATTACTTCAGTATCCACGCATAATAGTAAATACATTAAAATACGTATACGTTAATGTATTTTTGAATAAAAAAATATATTGAAATTACATTAATGAAGAGCAAATTCTTATTGACATTAGGTTCTGAAGATTTTACCTTCCCTTTTCCTACGTAAAAATAAAAAACGACCTAAATTGAGGAGTCTAAATTATTCTTTCACAATTTATGATTGCTCACCTCGACAAGACATTCCCCGCTTTTGTAGAGACTGAAGATTGGTAAAGGTTAACTAAGGACGTCCCGCCACTGAGCCATATTCAGTTTCAGCTGAATTCAGTTTACAAATCCACAATCCTTTTCTTTAAAAATTCCTTTAATATAATCAAATAAGCCCAAATACATGTATACGTGTCTAAAGTGGTAACTTCCTTGAGGTTTTTCAATTAATATTTTGCATATTTGAATTATTCAATGCGTGCGACGCTTGTACTTAATCGTCCTTCATTCACTCATCCAAATACCGTGACGTATCTAGAAACCCAACATTATGATAATGCTTTGTAAAATTAGATCTAACATTTCTTCGATAAAAGAGCATACTGAAGGTGTTTAATAACAGAGTACTAAGGAGAGTCTTTGGCCGAAGATCTCTCAGTAGAAGCGTACCTAATTTTTATGTACCATTCGCTTAATATGTGATTAAATACGGGTGGGTAGGTAGGTTTTATGGGACATGGGGCACGCATGGGAACGATACATATCAGCTTTTGACTCAAAGAAACCACAGATATCGTGACATCTTGGAGATGCAGACACTGGCAGGAGGGTAATATTAATACGGATTTCAGATGATAAGGTGGCCCATCAAGTTTTAAAATGTTTTGGACTGACTCAAAAATGAGTGAAATACTAAGGTTTCTTAGAAATATGTTTCACTTTTGTGTTCACACAAAAAAAACAGAGCAGTTTTTTTTTCCACAAGGATCCTGCGTAATAAAGTTGGGCCTATTTAGTAATCACACCTCCAACTTCATCAGTGCAGCCGTTTTTGGTGTGACGATGAAATTAAGCTCTTCACTATTAAGATACAGCACGAACTCAAAAGATCTGTCAGGTAGGAAGACGTCTTGACCATCTCCATTAGTTGAATATCGCCTTCCTCGCATTACCAGACGTAGTTACAGGCCCCTGCGTCACTTGTGCTGTCGTGACTTTCTATTACTCCACTGTCTGACAGTCAAACACGTGTCACATGTTTTCTAACATGCCCTAAGCAATATGTCTCTAAGCAGGGCACAACCACAAATTTACCAATTTATGCATTCTTTATAAGAAGCACCCATGATAAGTGGGTCACTGTCACCACGGCATGGCGCGTCCTCGGGTTGCGGATGGAGGAACGGCCTCCGGATATGGAGGGTAACTGCGAATACATTGAATAAGCAGTCGCGGACAGCCGACAAGGGGTGGTCCTCCAGCTTGGGGGTTGGGCGAGGTGCTAACAACTCCTCACCGTAACAAATTACCATCTTACGAAATTAGTTAGTGGCGGGCTCTTGTGAGTGCGGTGATAAACCTTCGGGTTCCATAAAACGCGGGGAATTTCTTGAGCAGCTGAGGACCCGTTAGCTTCTCAAGAAGGACTCTGCTCCAAGGAGTTAGTTAGTTATAAGAAGCACACAAACGCATACTTGCTAGGTAGTGTCTGTCCCGCCATCCTGCACGTTGCATGTCCGAAGGTAAGCAATGGACTTCAATGGATCTTGAGACTTCGACATTCAACATAGATGTATAGTGATTTTGTGTTGAGTCCGTAACGGTCTGATACAGGCCGAAACCTTACATCTTTACAAGACGCTCAAGTTTAATTAATCACTGTCCTCAAAAATGGATCTTCGCATAATGAACTGGTATATGTCACAAGCATATTCAGCGCCAGCGAGATCTATAACTTTCATTAAATGTTTTTCTTCGGCACTGTTAATATGTGATGAATGACACCCATTGTGGTACCTGTAACATTCATAAGCTATGACAAGTAGATTTTGTGGCTCTATGCAACGAGATATCTGCACTGCTTGTTAGTTTATTACTCCATGCAGTGAAGAATCTGCAGTTAATTTCAGCACTAGTGATCTGTAATTAGTTAACAACAAGGACACCGGGGCGTACAAAATCACCAAGAACGTACTCCGAAAAATATATTCATTCAAACTGGAGTAAGGATACAACTTCTTATTCTTACTTTTAAGCTTATTATTATTATTATTATTATTATTACTATTATTGTTACACAGCTTTTAAGTATTTAATATCTAGGAGCTTGTTTACTGAAGCTTCGCTTTCATTACGTGGATACAAATTACAGAATGATCAAAACAGGTAAAGATTTCCCTGTCCAGGTCATGAACACATACAGGGAGAGTAGAGGTATAGCTTCACTCATTCTTAACTTCGGCACTAGTAACAATGATTGTAAGTGAAAAAATAGGTAGGAATATAGAAAGAAGATTCGTGGCCTATTTTAGGTACACCCAAAGTGCGTGTAAGAAGAGATTTCTTTAAATGACAAAAATTCAGAAAACGAAGCCGCATTTGTGACCATTCTCAAAACCGAGACCTTCCAAATAAACACATTTGAGAGGTTTTTGCAATCGTAACTAAACTATTTCACGCTTTCCATTCTGATTTTTATTTCAGGAAACCTCCATTGTAATCACAATTTCATGACAACTGTCCACGAATATTTAGGCTTTGCTCTTGAGAGATAGCAGCATAAGTCTATTTCGCTGCTATTCTCAAACACAAAATAAAAGGCCACAAAAGCTAGTTCTTCTAAGCGAATTAGATCGAGCGAAACGTGGAAACGACCACTAATTAAACACGAGTGTCGCTATCTAGCCAAGTATCTAAATAAACACCTTGGCATACTCCTGTCATTTAGCAGCAACAGCGCAATCAACTGTTCAATGTTTATACAGAAGTCTTACACATATAAATGTTCATAAGTTTCATCACAGAAGTTCTTCATTGGTCACCATATTGTGTCATTTATTTTGTACACCAAAAAGCAATGTGGATTCCACTACATTCCAGCTCATTACAACCGAATTTAGGTTTTTCTTCTGCTTACTCACGTGTAAAGTGCAAGTAACGCCACACTGGCAAAGTGTATATATTATGCCCACCTAACAGAAACGAGTAACAGGAATATTTCCTGGGGGTAAAGGCAGCCGGTGCGTAGGGCTGACAACCTTACCACCTTCATGTAGCCGATTGTCTAGAAATCTGGGAGCCTCAACCTCCTGGAACCCTAAGGGCCTGTCCAGGACTGTAATGGGATTGCTTTTTTTTTTATAAACAGCACAGGCTCTATGATTTCTGCCGCCGAGGCAAAAAAAAAGTTTTGCCCCCCTCCTCCCCTTTTGTCTCAGTTTTTACCCAAACTTGTCTGCACTTCGCACCAACTTTTTTGAACAGCTCAAAATTTAGAAAATTCCTAGTTGGTGAAGTAACACACTGTCAGTGGGGTTTTGGGCGGTGGAGGGGGGGGGGAGATGACTAAAATGCCGCCCCAGACACGTGCTTGCGTTTGCAGATGCCTATGGCCGGCCTTGTATGTACGGGCACATATTTTCATTGGATACTAATTTACGAACTTGAAAATTAGGATACACTTTATGTTCGTCAGCTTCAATGACATTTACAAGATGTTGGACAATACCGTGATTAAATTTTGAAGAGGATTCTGTGATTATGTCCTGGCTTTTCTAGTGCCGTTACTAACACAGAAACACACAGAAACATAACAAACCCTTATACGGAGAAGTCCATCGACATAAGACCTTCCTGTTACTTCACAAACACAACGATCATGCACAAAACGCCTTTCCAAATTCGGATCCAATTTTTCAATACTGACGAATGTAACTCTACGTAGCGGCCATAATGCGTCACGTCGAAGGCTTTTGAGAAGATGTCAACAGCTACACTTTTCAACTCTATTTTAAATATACTCTAAACAATAAAGATTAAAATAGTGAATACCATTCCCATGCATGCTGTACTTAAAGATTAAAGACTATAAAGATCCTTGTGAAAAAACAGCCTAATCATAGCCAAAACTGTTTGCTTGTTGAAGGATAACAATGAAGAGAAAGTACAAAATTTTTAGGTTATGTTTATATCCTAGCAACAGAAGTAGAAATGTGTGCTGATGTGGCGATGTGGCGAGGGCCTACACACAACAATGGAAAAAGGAAGGCGTGCTGAGGTGGAGACGGACTACATACATCTATAATCGTAGCAACCAAAGTAGAAAGGTGTGCTGACCTAAAGTGGGCCTAAATACATTTATAATCGCAATAACAGAAGTATAAAGGTTTGCTGCCGTAGACAGAGACTACTCACACACATTAATAATAGTAGCAACAGGAGTACAAATGTGTCCTGCGGTGGAGAAGTCCCAAAGTATGTGTACGTGTAATCTCTATAACCTTTCTTGTTCCACAGAGCTGATTGCTCTTAATATTCGCTTAGTGCATACACAAATGTACTGTTTCAAATAAAATTATGCTCAAAATACAACAATGAATACCCAGAAATTATTTTTTTCTGTTTCTCCAAAACTATTTAAAAACATCGGACAGGAAGTTTTATTGATTTAACTAACAATGCTGTCAGTAGCTTCAAAAAGGCGTCGTTTGATACGATGATGATGGAAGAGTGACGTTTAAAGCATGTGGAGCGAAACGGTCGTCACGTAATTTGCGACAGGCCATATTATCCAACATTTTCGTACAGAAACCGAGGGACAATAGTAAGAGCTCAGACTTGCTCCGAGTTTTAAACCCGGGACGTCCATAATACGAAGTAGTGCTAACGACTCGACCCCGACATTTGGTTACACATAAAAGAATCAGATCTTAATGAGACAATATTGTGTCATGTAGCCTGTATCCACTAACTGGCTGCAAAATGAGCCGATTTTGAGAAATCTTATAACACTAAATTTGAGTCCATGTAAAATAGCTTTTGTAACTAACCGCATGAGTAATACTTCTATCTGTTTCCAGAAATTGTGTATGGGGAAAGAATATACTACATTTATTTGGATTCCATCGAACAGTTTCCTAGAATACACACGGAAACATATGCAGGAGTGGCGTACTTTCCTTCAGTTTTATATAGGCTACTCTGCGTAAAGCAAGCATAATACATTTGCTTTAATTGATTTGGGCCAGTCTGTTTCAAAATGATTAATCCCCTATACACAAACACACCGGCGTACTGAACAGGTGAACAATGCCAGTTCTGCCTTTATCAGTCGCACTTTGACGCGTGACATGTGAGCTTTTCAGTTATTTACAGAACAAGTTCATTATAGAACTTCATTCTCTCATTACATATATTATGCTACAAAACAGGTACACTAGACTGTAATATTTCGGAAAAATGCCTGTTGGCTGGCTTTTGTAACAAAGCGATGAACTTCCCAGTTTCTTAAAATAAGGGAATTAATTGAAAGGCTAAGTCACTTATGTTTCAAGCAAAATCCTAAATTAATAGTTGATATACCCTTTAGAAATCCTGTTGGCTTTCCGATCAATAACCACTCAAGGATTTGTACGTTGCTCATTGAAGGAAGGAAGGAAGGGTGTAACTCGCTATCCATTCTTTCACAGTATAACCAATGTATTCCCCCGACGCAACGTAAAGGTTGCCTTTGTCCTGCGAGTACAAATGATTTGCATAAACAATATGAACAAAACCGACGGATTAATTACTGCAGCCTTTAAATAGAATATAAATGCCAATATTAACTTGAATTTATTGGGGATGTTAGCTAGAAAGCAGGAGGAACATTCTACATAAGCTAATGTGAAAAAAAAATATGTCACATTTCGGAGAAGAGAAATTGTGTTTGGGTTAGGTTAGTTTTGGAGATTGTGTTCGGGCACGCTACTGCGTCAAATCTAAATTTTAACATTATTTCTACAGACTTATCCGAAAGGCAGTCTCCCGCATAAAATTTAAACAAATACACAACAATGTATTTGGCGCAGGATCTTCCTCAAACGTGTTTATAGTCGCTCAGCTGGTCAAGACACTACCCGACACTTAAGGAGCCCGATGTTTCATTACCACATTCCCAAAATACTGCCACCGTAGACTATCCTGTTTTGTATGACGTAGCGAAACCCTGGCTTCACATTTCATTTCTCTCACATCTTCTTTAATATTATTCTCCCATCAACACCTACATCTATCGTCGAGGTTTTCGCAGCAAAGTACTGTACCAGTTGACCTATGCATCTCTACCATGCCCTGCCCCGCTCATCCTCCTTTCAATTTATGACCCGTATAGTATCGTGTGAAAAGTACAAATTATACATGTTCCCATTATGTAATTACATCATGCTTCTGTGACTTATTTCTTAGGATCTAAGAGATAATTACAAAAATAAATATTGGTATCTTATATGGAATACATTTAGATCCCACTAAGAACAGGGTATTAAAGGCAACCATGAAATGAGGACCTCCTATATTGTGACGGCTGATAATTAAAATTGTCTTCAGGCCAAAGGAGCCTTTATTAATCACAGGTTTAGATAATCAGGCGGGTCCATCCCCCAGGGTAGTCAATATTTCCCGTACCATATAAATCAATGCCTTGTTACTGTAGCGTGCATAAATGTTGCGCTGCAGGTTACTTCAGCGTTATTGGCATCGCTAATATTCGGAACTTTCAATTCCAATTGTAAACACAGTTTCCTGTATTCATAGCCCACGCCGCTTCAAGCGGTCAGTTCTACTGAGATTTTCTGGCAAAATTTTATAAGGACTACGCATTTAATAATTCTCCTCAGACACAAACAGCAGAATATTTATTAGAGTCTTATTCATTTTTATCAGTTTCCGGAGGAAACTAAAGCAGCAACTTCTACAGAATGACTATAAGGCTTGCAGTTTTACCGCCTTTAAGTTTGTTTATTGAGACCGCCTGCTAAAATTACGCCCAGCAAGTAGAGAATTTCAGAGGCCCTACAAGATTTGTTTCTTCTTCTTCTGCTTCAAAAATCCCAGTTTTTTAAAGCAACCAGTTTCCCAACAGAGCTTGCGTGTCCATTACAATTATACTGATCTATTAAACCAACTAACTAACTAACTCCATGGAGCAGAGTCTTTCTTGGGAAGCTAGCAGGTCGTCAGCTAGTCAAGAAATTCCCCGCGTTTTATGGAACCTGAAGGTTCATTGCCGCACTCACAAGAGCCTGATCTATTGGCTATTATATTAACTTGTTTATTTGTACTCTATAAATTAAGGTAATGTCGATCCTGCATTGATGTATCCTTGAGTGGAATTTCACAAACTAATTACGTTACTATAAGCTTGGATGGTAATTACATTTTCATCGCAGATTTCAATTTCGTATAATAATATCCTGTTTCTGTATCAAGTCGCCAAGAGCGCCCGAGGCCATAATTTGCAGATTGACTGTCGCGTATAATTCGTACTAAGAGTTGTTACATCATCGTTAAAGGTTAACAGTTCATCCACCAATCTATGGTTCCAGTTACCACACTTTTTTTTCGAAATCGTGATACCGGTCATTGTTGTGCAGTTAGGAATTTCGACAGAGGTCAGATTTGACTATTTTTTTCTGAGTCCGGCTACAATTACAAAGAATTTTCTGGTTTTTCTTAGTTATTCCAAGGTTAGTAACGGAGCATAAACTTGAATAAAAAACAAATTTAAGGAAAACAAATACTAAACAAGACTGACTGGGATCGACCAAAAGACTCCCGCGGAGAAGGTCAAGTAAACGTCTGATAGGACTTAGATCAGGTTCCGTTGTGCCGTTATGACCAAGAGAACACAGCAAATCAATCACAGAGGTTGGTACAATAATTCGAATGTGTCTCTGTGATTATCTACCATCAGCTCATTTCATGGTGCTTGTACTAATTTAATGGTTCGAGAGTCAAGTGTTAGAATGGTATGTGATAACATCTCCACACGTCTACCAGCAAAACGAGTTTCTACAAACGGTATTACAACTGTCACCAGTCAGGTTACATCCTCCTAATCAGTGACTACTAAATTAAAATACAAATTATCTCTTTGTAGAAGCATCGCGAAGCAAAGGATTAAGGAGTAGCGGAAGTGAAGCTCCACGAGTCTTTAGCCAGGACACTAGATTGATGCGAGTTCTTAGCTTCACGCTTCACGGAAAGACAGCCACTGACACTCCTTGGAGAGGAAAGTGTGTGGTGAACACAGACGGTCTGGATACATCAGGGAATTGAGCTACAGTCTTTCAATTCGAAGCCAATCGCTTTACTGACTATGGAAATGAGTTGGCCTCAAATACGGGGTGGACAAAGTAATGGAAAAGACCAGACACATTCTGCAGTCAGGGAATCGAACCGCGGTAATCCATATCGCACCTAGGGCTACTACTGTCTGAAGGGACTACGTACCAGCTGTGAGAGTACCGGGCCCACTTTGGGCAGCTTTGTGGTGAAAGGAAAAATCCCTGTCCTTGCCAGTAACACAAGCCAACAAATTATGGAAACATAAAAGGAAACTAATTTTACGAAGAAAACCATTCTGATGTGACGATTCCAAATCTGTAAGCAAAAACTCTGCAACATGTCATTTTTTATAAGAAAACTGTAATGAGCACACGTTTAAAAATAAGCATCGTGTAGTGTATGCTGGCGGAACCAGACGATGGTAGCTATGAGTCCATATTTTATTAGCGAATAAAATTTTATTCTTTTTAAAATAAAGTTCTTATTTTAAATTGCGTAATAACTGGTATGGACGTTCATATATGCTGTATGAAAATAAAAACAGAGGATAACAAAACAAAATTTTGAATGTAATTTTTTATCTGCGTAACCGATTTATTACAACCAGTTTATTTCGTACATGTTGCCAAAAATAAAAGCACGAGAACTTGTTTTGCTCTGTAACTAAATCCCTGTTATCCAGCCAGTTGACAGTCGCTGAGCTGTTCTCACATCTGAGTGCCACAACGTCAAAATATGTTATACGATAGCCTATATAACACACACCTGTTAAAGACGACTATCCCCAAGTGGGCCTCCTTCTTGCCTACGCTTTAAGACGGGCTCAGCAGTATTAAGAAGTACTGTGGCACGCATTTATAAAACCGTAAAGAAAAACAGTAGCTATATTAGGCGCTAGTAGGCAGGTTGGGCTGGAAGTAAATTCAGAAAGGATGACCTCTATATTTCTATCTCGCCATCAGACTGCAGGAGAAAATTGTAATACAGATAAAGCATAAGGTCTTCAAAAATGTGATAAAGGTCAACGTGACCTAGACGAATTTATGAACGTATCTCTACAAAAGTGGAAACAGTGTAAACAATAAGCCTAAACCTGACAGGAAGAGGTCAGAAAGTCACATCAAGTATGGACTATGGAGCATGAAACGCGAAGTACCAGCTTTGAAACTCGCCCGGATTAACGTCTATCTTAACTGAAGTGTTCCATGTGTTATCCCAGTCCCATCAAACAAATGCTTGAACAGACCTTTAATCAGATCTTAGCCGTTTTCTTCATCATTTTCCTGTTATTCATCTTTTACAAACAACACACTACATAGCCACAACTTCAGCAGATAATACAGCGTCGTAAAACAAGCAACCAACCTTTACAACCCACCTTTGATTGTTATTTTCCTGCTTAACATTCAGAGATTTACGTAAGCGTATACAGCATGTATATTTGACGCAGCTTCCGCATCCATGGCAGGAATACGTCGGCACACTTTCTGGCAGTATTCACGTGTTGGCAATTAGAACGCCCTTCTGTCACGCACGAGACAGCTCGGCAGAATCTAAGAAATTCTGTAAGAACTGAAGGAAAAAAGGAAGGATTAGAAAACACAAAGAAACAAACACGGGAAAAAAGACAAGAGAGTGCTGAGCTCTCTCAACAGAATCTGTAGTCTAGGGGTTCGATTCCCAAGACAGGCGGACTTCTACGTAAACCATGTAAATCGAATGAGATGAAAGTTATATAATTTCCTTAGATGTCTATAGTAAGTTTCTTAATTATTCGACACACTGTACAATGAACAGACTGCACAGACTTTTAAAGACGAATGTAGGTTGAGGGCGCCTACGCCGAAGTCTGCAGGAAAAATGTGAATAGGCGAGATGAGGACTAGACTCAGAAAATCTCTGGTCTACCCTCAGAGTGGACAATGGCTTCATTATCATGCGACTAAAGATGTAAAATTATAACACTGTGCACTTTAGTTTTAATGTTTTTAGAGAGGAGGCGTCAAGATCCACTTCGTACTGGTACCAGAAACTTCAGTACCGCCAACGGATAAAATCCTGAGCCAGTTTCATCCATCTATATCCTCTCAACCTAGTTCCGTAAGTTGCATCTATAGCTACTTATGTCCTGTCATTGTCTTCAGTTTGTACTTCGTCTGGCTACTTTCCACCACTTTTTTCTTTCTATGGCTCGACAGCCTTATATGGGCCTGGGGCTCCTCGTTTCGTCGAGGTTTCATGGTCACACACATTTTGAGACACACCACAGTCGGTAGGACTCCTCTGGACGATTGATCAGCCCGTCGCAGAGACCTCTACCTGAGAACACACAACACTCACAAGAGACAGACATCCATGCCCCCGGTGGGATTCGAACCCACGATCCTAGTAAGCGAGCGGCCGAAGACCTACGCCTTAGACTGCACGACCACTGGGATCGGCACTTTCCACCACCATGCAGTACGAATTTCTGACACCATTCGAACAACATGTGCAGTCCTTCGAAGTCCTCCACATCGACGGCCCTAATAGTACTAGCTACCCTGCACGAATCACTCAAGTCCCCCACTCTATAATTAATTATAGTAAAAACTTATTTTATCCTTCTGTACCACGTGCACACTTAACAGATTTTTCGTTTAATTTTTCTAAGCTATAATCTTTTCTCGAACTTAAAGACCACAGTTCACAACAGTACATAATAATTTGTACAACAATATACAAATATCTCCCTTTATAAAATCGGGCATACTCGTATGCTTCGTTATATTGGTTCAGCTTCTGCCATCAGCTACCGTCCTATTTTCATGTCATCATTAAGCACCTATGTTTAGTCAGTGCGACTAAGTTGGTGTAGAATTATCCGCGCTTGTCTCCTGCGTCGTTACGGCTTTCCTGTCTGCATCAACAAGTTTCGAGGCTTCCACAAAAAATACTTGTCTATAATACGTTATGCTCATATTAAGGTCACTTCGAACAACTTTTTAGCTCGCTTTCCGTGTTTCGTAACGACAGACTACAGGTACTGGGACAGTATCATCTTGTCCCTCTGCCTGTATCTCCTTGTAAATTCTAATCCTGTTTATGTCGACACATAAGCCTAGTCGTGTGACTCCGTATAGACTCGTGCTTCTAGAAGCCACAAAAATTTTAAAATTTACTATTCTTACTTGAATACTACAAACAAGACGGTAGTGCAAATTTCTTAAATGAGATAAATATCAACTTTAACTAATACAATGTCCTGATATTTTGCACGGTAATAAAGCTTGTAAACATATGTAACCTCCATTGATATAATCTCTTCGTATAACATTAAGCATCATGAGGGCAGAGCCACATGCAGGGCGCTGTATCCTTGCCTATATAACATTCCCTTCAATGGCAAAAAGTAATGAACTGTTTAAGATGGGAAGTCTGTGGTTATATACAGCATAACTACACCTGCTATGTAAGTACGTTTAAAGTACTAAATTCCTATCTTCGCAACAGAGTAAAACTTTCAGTTTACAGCAAAGGTGGAGAGAAAACTTTGAAACCGAAGTGGTTAAGTATCAATGAAGATACAGCATATAAGAAAGTATTTAGCTGTACTTTTACCATAGAATTGAGAAACCTAGAAAACATTTCTATGAGGGAAAATATAAGTAGGTAAACCGAATAAACTAAATGGCACAGAGGGTAGAAAAATAAACTGAAGGAATATTATAAGAGGAACACATATTTTAAATGATAAGAGATAATAAGTTTCAATCTGAGGGATATAAAGTGCAGAAAACATGGTGTTAGCAAAGCCCTTCATAATATGGAATTCAGACACTAATAATAATATTAATAATAATAATAATAATAATCCTCTAATTGCGGCATAACAAAAGTACTTGATACCTACACAATACTCCACTGTGCAGCACAAACAATTCCTCTTATTCCTAAGCCAGGGTCTGCCTACTTCATGCGTTTACTCATTACGCTCCCTTCTGATTCTCTCTCGTCACAGCAAACCGAACCGAAGAAATAAGCAAGCAAAGAAACAGTGTCCAAATAAAATGCAACCAGTGAAAGAAGCAATAAATACGGAAACAGGCAAGAATACATAAAAGTAGCCAAACAAGCAAGCAACAAACTGAAAAAGTTTGCAAGAAACAAGGAAGCAAGTAAGACACATGGCTGCAGCAAGCAATAAAAAAAATGTAATCGTAAAAATAAGCAACCAACAAGTAGCCATGTAAGCAATATCATGAAGAATATAAAGAGTGGCACAAAAGCAAGCAGCAAACCTAGCAAGGAAGCAGGAACCTAGAACTCATAAACACTCACACAAACAATCCGACACCCGAGCAGCCAATCGAACAGATAACCAAGAACCTTAATACTTTAGCATTTTCCTGTATTACTTCACTATTTATCAGATTCCAACAAAATACACTTTGTAGGCAATATATACACATTATTTTACATCAATCTTTCTCCGACATGTTTCGGCTCTGATTGAGTGATTATCATGGAGATACAATTCAAGGGATTACGCATAATATATGAGTACATATTTTCATTACAGAGTGTCAACACATGTATCCCTCCATGTACAATATATTGTGGTACCAGACACAGATTGGTCAGTTAACATTGATCTTAAGCATATGTATATATACAATTATTACAGAATATTAAATTACAAAATGGATATTTGAATGCAAACACAAAAATTAGAGTTATGTACACAAATAAATATTTTATGACAATACATTTGTCACGCAAGCTTGTTGAATTTTAAATTTTAAATTTTAATATTCTCCAATAATTAAAGTTTTCATATATATATAGGATCAAGGTTGACCTGGCCAATTTGTATCTATAACCTCAATATCATGTACACAGTGGGATACAACAGTTGCACTCTGTAATGGAAATGTATACTCACACATAATGTATAATCCCTTACATTGTATCTCCCTGATGATGGCTCAATCAGAGCCGAAACATGTCGAAGAAAGTTTAACTTAAAATAATGTGTATCTACATTGTCTGAAAGTGTATTTCGTTGGATTCTGTTTATTAGAACACCAAGAACTGTAACAACGAAGCACACACACAGACAAATTATGGCTTTCGGGTTTGGCAGTCTAAAACGTGAAGAGATCCGTTGTCTATGAGGACATCTTCTGGACTTTCTTGGTGAGGTCACAAAGGGAATTGGGGATGGGGAAACCGATCAGCGCCCACAAGAATGCAGATGAAGTACTGTTCATGATAATGGTCGACAGATGTCACTTGGTATGCAACTCTCGTGACACGCCTTAACTCCAACCATCGCGAGCGCACCTGCCGTCGCGCAATACTGATCGTGTCACCACCTTGCCTGTCTGTCGGTCTGTCTGTCTCCAGCAAAACACTCCAGAAGTTGATAAATGTTTCTTTTAATTCCAAGAACCAGTCAAGAGTTAGATTTAAACAGATCACATTTACGCCTGTCTTGGTAGCTTCAATTTACAAAATAAAATTACAGGACAAGTTATGGCGCTTACGGTGTGCTTAACATACGGTGCATAACGGTAGAAACAACAAGGGAATACAGAATTTTGGTAACGAAACGTACTGCAAAGCTGTCAGTTGGAAGAAAAAGGATGAAATAGGAAGATAATACTAATACTTCACAGGGCTGTGGCAACCATATGTAACACACGATTTAACACTAAATTCTCTGCATTTTATCCACGCGGTGTACGTTCAAGGTCTTTATGAAAAAACTGATTTTTATTGAAAAATTCTTATTATAGGCTTATTTGTTCTTATTCGGTAGCTTGAATGTTGAGAATGTAGTCTGGAAAATTAGTTACGAATGTGGTGTCCTAAATTACAGAATGGAAGGTGTTTAATGTAAACACATTTTTTCATGTGGAAGTGCCGTGAAAGAGCAAAGAAATTACTGACAGTGTAATGTCTGTGATGCTCCTTCAAGAACTTGTCTAATGAGTATGGTTCGAAATTTTGAAGAAACTGATTCTGTAATAGATAATCTCAAATGTGCTGTTGCATGTAGGCGAAGAGTAAAATCTATTGACTCCGTGAAATATGTGGAGAAAGTAGTTAAAGAAAACGTCCAACTAAGCAGATTTCTCATACCAAACTCGTAACACCAGTAAGACCTCCTTCGCCACGAATTCAAAACAAATTTGGAGATGCGTCCTTTTACATCAGACCCTTGACTGCATTTCCACGGACCCCTTCGAGGAATCTGAGGACACCAGATTTCGCGTTGCGTCATCCTAGTCTGGACTCCTAGCTAACGTATATAGCCGAGGAATAAATTCTCATTTTGAGGAAGGTAGCTTTTCACTATGGAACCACAGGTGGTTTTGATCAAGTGGCAACTGATTAAATCAACATATGCCGTTCAGTCTCTGCTCACTGATCTATATTTTATATATGAAATGGCTCGGGCTCTCGACTGCCTAGTACTTCTGAGAACGTGTAAGGTGGCGCTAGTGTCCGGTTGCCTGCAGCCCTACTATTTCAATAATCAGAGCGTGAGGAGCCGCAACAACACCAATATTATTCAGGACAATGTTCAATTCAACAAAATGCACTCAATTGTTTTCAGATATTCTATGTCTTGTTCATTCGGTTCAGGATCTTCTGTCTTCCAGTTTGCTATCCAAAAATACAAAGATTAAGATATACAGAACTATAATTTTGCCTGTTGTTTTGTATGGGTGTGAGACTTGGTCTCTCACACTGAGGGAGGAACATAGGCTGAGGGTGTTGGAGAATAGGGTGCTGAGGAGGATTTTGGGCCTAAGAGGGACGAGGTAACAGGGGAGTGGAGAAGACTACATAACGAGGAACTTAATGATCTGTGCTCATCACCAAATATTATTCGGGTGATCAAATCAAGAAGGATGAGGTGGGCGGGGCATGTAGCACGTATGGGTGAGGGGAAAAACCAACATTTTCATGGAATTTTCAGTGTCTCATACTTGCTACATTCTCTGCCCATTTCATCCTACTTGTTTCAATTACCGTAATAGCGTTACGACAGGTTGCCACGACTTGAGTATTTAACAAACAATTATCACTTGTGGATACATGCCACATCGTGGGAACGGGGCACTTGTAAAAATATTGGACGCTTGTCCTTCCTCAATTGATTTTCGATAAATAAGGCACATTCCAAAAGAATAAGCAATGTTTACTCTACGCTTATTTTTACGTTACCGCGACTCATTTTTACAGGATCCATATACACCAAATATCGTTTCTCACTTCCTGTCGGCTAGCTTATCTTAGCTGACTCTCTGATCCACTTACGACCGAGCTTTCGCAGAGAGGTTGTTATGTCAACAGGCTCCTTATAAATACACAATAAGTGGCTCATTTTTAAATTCCCCAGTCTCATGTATACGGCTGTACATAAAAGGAGTATACATTATGAAGATTTTCACTGTGCATGATTTTCCTTGCTCCTGTTAGATTCAAATATTCTCATCAGCAGTCTCCTTCCAAACACCCTCAGAAGTCTTTTTCCTTCGAATGACAGACCTATAGCCCAAGAGGATTATTAGTGGTAATCAGAGCTGCCACAACAACTTTAATAACAGAAGCAGCAAAAACATAATGACCACGGTTTCATAGGCCAACCCTTAATTAACACATGCTATGAGAAATCGACATTATATCTTCACAGCAATGGACGCCGTTTATAAAACTGGCTAGTAGTATTAAATATGTCTACATAACTTATAAACTTATTAGTTGGTTATATACGTACTAACCAAATAACCAGTCAACCGGTGACTACTTGTAAAATGAAAAATTTAACGTACGGACTAATTAAATATCAATTTAAGTAGCCAATCATGTAGTTACCTTTATAAAAAGGAAAATAACCAGCCAATCCACTGATTACTTCTCCAATTAAATATCTCATTATAATTAATTAACTGATAGTATAATACGAAGATTCTGCATTATCAATACCAAAGCCCGTCATTTGACATTATCCTGAGCTATTTCACACATTATCATACCATATTTGACATTAAACTTAGTATAATACGCCTATATTCCTCCATTATAGGGTTCTAAAATGGTCTGTCACATTAAAATTTCTAAGCAAAATTATGTATGATGTATTTCTTCCTTCTCAATCCTGCTACACATACTCCCTGTCTTGTCGTTCGTAGTTTCAGTACCACATCAATATTTGGTCCATGATCCAGTATCAGAATTAATTGTTAATCGGAACAGGATAGGAAAAAGAAGAAACATTGGTTGAAGAGACATAGAGTTCCTTATTACGTAATTTCTGGAATGTACTTTTTATCTCTAACAGATACTAATTATTAGGCCCAGTACGTAATTCCTAAAAGCTATTTCATTTACACACAATGAAAACCTGCTGCCGTAAAAAAGTCCCACTGCCAACTTAAGAGCAGTTATAGATTTAGCCTATACCATATACCTACTACATGAATCCTAGTGTGACAGCAGTTCACGACAAGATAAAATCACAAACAAGCAGCTTAAGAAAGCCAACAGGCTCATGAATAAAATTAAACCAAGCAGAAAGCACCAGATAGCCTAATTAGTGTCATCACTGTCACATTTTAAAGCATAAATTGTAAAATTAATTATATATTATTTAAGAATGGTACAACCCTAAAGTGAATGCACAGCATTCGACGGCGGACTGATGATGGCCACTGATTAGTTCGTTCGTTGTTCTCTGCACTGGCTCCTGCCGCTGCACAGACAGTAACACATAACATCAAACCAAAGGCCTTCCCTTGGAGCTACAGCAGATAGAACGCCTAATCTACAGCCAGATTCCGGTTCCTCGCGTGTAGAAATTCTTTCTTAATTGTCTTGGACCACCAGGAGTTATTCATTTCCGAATCGTATCTTTTCCCGTCTCCTTACTTAACACCTTCTTGGTGTGTTTTCAGGGGTCATTCCTTCGTCCAGCGTAAGCTGTCTATCGTGACGTATACTCGTATATTGTAATATCTTACATTAAGACGGAAACGCCTGCACGTTCTCTCCAATTTTACGGCACATCAGAAGCCTTCTAAATCTGCACTTGAATAAACCGCAGAATGCCGTCAGATTTCTTTCTTACAGACAAGAAAATAGCATAAAATCGCCCGCCCTTTGCGTTATGCATCTTGGGATTCTAAAGAATCAGATCTAGTAAGTTTTAAATGGTAATTTCTGTATAATTTGGATCAGAATTATAATTTCCTACGAAAAGGCTCTCAAGAGATAACCCGTGAGGTTCGCAAGAACTCGAATCTAAGCCATCATTATAACAGTTCAGAGAAATTATAGGTAACTGTAACATACATAATTGTAGATATTTGTACCATGTCATCATACACATTCTGTATCACAAGTTACAGTAACTCGTCAAACCAAAATGTTTTGTGAAGGCGCCGTGTTACTTTTTACTACTCCGTAAAAATTCACTTTGCGAATCTGCATAGTTTTCGAAAATCTATGGTCATACAAGACATCAAGACTCTACACTGAATATATGTCGTAAATCCATCTCAGAAGTTTGCATGGCTGCCACGTTATTGTTGTTGATGTCAGGGACTGGAAAATATCAAAATGACGGCGACTGAAATTGCACGTTGTTGATAGCCCAGTATGAAGAGCACTGTCTATTAATGTCTATCATACCGGTGTGCAACGCTGAAACAAGGGAAATAGTATTAACAAGACAGGCAATGTACTCATACGTAAAACTGAGGCGCGTTCGCGTAACCATTGTTGCCGTGGAAAAGCAATCAATATTACGTATTCTGAGTGTGTGTCTGTAGCCTTAGTCATCCGGCATCAAAGCGCATGTGTCGTATCTGGCTCTACCATATTTTTCCACATAATCTCATAAACGATACGATTTTCAGAAAAAAAAAGTTTTATGAAATGTGAGTTTTAATTTTCCGTACAATTTTGTCTGAAACATTTCTCATTCTAAAAATAATTCAGCGAAATACTATCATAAATGTACATAGGTTCTTCATGTCTTGTTGTCCGATTTTAGTTAAACTTGAATCCTCTCGACAGATTTTCGGAAAATCCCCAAATATCAAGTAACATGAAAATCCATCCAGTGGAAGCTGAGTTGTTCCATGGTGACGGACAGACAGACAGACAGACGTGGCGAAGCTAAGAGCCGCTTTTCGCAATTTTGCGAACGCGCCTAAAAAGGTCATAAAGTAGGAACAGTATCACCCCAAAACTCTAGAATCCTAAAAATGTGCATGCTAACTTCGTCACGAAATAATGTTCACGGGAAGCAGCAAATCATTCTTGTTTTAACAATGCTATAAAAACTGCCGAGGTTATATAGGGCTGAATGAGACTAGACGATAGTCAGGAATGATGAATGGGTAAGGACTTGGAAGAAGGTGCCCAAGAGCCAATTCAAGGAGGGATAGTGCCCCTGCGGCCACCTGCACAAAATGATGGAAATCATGAAGAGCATAAGTCAGGATAATATGCACCCAAGCCGTGAACCGGGAACCTCTTAGACCGTCAGTGCTACAGCTCCCTGTTTGTTGAAGGACAAAACAGATTCCCTGAAGGACATAAGATAAATTCTGACCGTAATTAAAAGCCTCTCGAGGTACGAAAAGTGTCCACTGCGGGCGTTACGAAACACTGTCTACAAGATGACATCAACTTCTCAAAAAACTCGCCTTACTTGGACATTAATACGAGACTTTCCAGAAATTATACAGGCACAGACCTACACCATCATTGAATGTTTCAGCTACGAAAAACTCGCAGTACAAATTCTCCTGTCGGTGGCAGTTGATTCCTGTACAAAGCTCAGACATTTTACGAATATTAAACAGTATAAAAAGAAGCAATCATTGACTTGATCACATATTTACCTCAGCGTTACGGGATCAGCTCACAAGCAAGACTAGAACAACACCGTTACATCTCGCAAATGCAATTCTCGCGATTAAAATCTCTATCTTGCAAAAATTCCACTGTTGTTAAGCTAATTAACAGTACAGAATTTTAGGCCTAAACTGTATATGTAAAGAAAATTACTGTATTTCTTAAAATCTCTTAAACAGCAGCCGCTTAGAACATCAAGGAAATGTAATGACTGAAGATTCAGAAAACTTAAGAGGATGTTTGTTAGACTTAGCTGGTTCATGACTGTGCGGAACTGGGGCTTTGGTATTTTTTTTTTCCTATGGTTCAACAGCCCCTACGGGGCCTATGCCTCCTCATTTTTCGAGGCTTCGTGATCACACTTTAGACACATCACACTCGGCAGGACTCCTCTGTATGAGTGACCAGTCCGTCGCAGAGACCTCTACCTGACAACAAACAACACTCACAAGAGACAGACATCCATGGGCGGCTTTGGCATTAGTCTGTTAAACCTTGGAAGTGTATGTAATATAGTTATACTTTGTTAAAAATACATACTAATGAACATAAATGGAGGCTGCGTTTTATATCGCACTATGACAATTGCGACAATGTACCTGTATGATGTGAGGTACGTGCAAACCGGAGGCTACAATCGATAGATACGGCATGGTAAATGTAAAGTTCTGCCTGTACACGCCATGAAGGCACAGGGGGTGTGAAGGTATAAATCCCCCACCCATAACCACAGCATTAGATGGAGATAAATTGTCAGCTTCACGCCCCGGCCACTTTTCCTACGAGGAAATAACTGCCGGTTCCTTTTCAATAGGAGAATGGCTGGGTTCCAGAGACGGTCTGGAGATTCTGGAGAAGAGAGAAGTTCTTGTCCCTGCCTGGGAATCGAAAGACGATTCCTCGGTATTCCAATCCGTAGCCTAGTCACTATACAGACTACGCTAGTACAGACCAAAATTAAATTCGTCAAACAAATTCCAACAATAAATATCTATGCCTTGTGTCAACAAACTTCTCCAGTTGCTTCGGTATGTTGAAATACACGACCTCTCCCTTAGCCTTCTCTTTACTACCTCCTTGTAAATAACGTATAAAATTGTTAACACAGCTCATCTTAAAATATAATTATTGTTGCTGTTGCTGTTGCTGTTGTTGCCTTACCCACGTCATCTCGCCAACAGTCACAGCTGAAACCCGTTCTACCAGTCTCTCATCTCACACCTCGCATTTAAACCCAGTATCTAGCTCATTTACACCGATTGAGAAGTATTACATAAAGTGCCACCATATACCAGATCGAGCCTCCTTATCCAACACTGTCATTCTGTATTGCTACACAGAATTGATGCGTGATGGTAGGGGCTAAACTACTACGTCAGCTGTGGCGGGAAGTATAAACACTTCATTCCCGGACAATTAAAATGCAGGATTTTAAATCGAAAGCGAAAATCACATGAATGTATTACTGAGTGTTCAGAGGCTTTTATTTCACTCTGAATATTGAAAATAACGGGCGACGTTCCATGAAGGCGTAATGGTTCCTACGGCAAATACAATCGACGCGTTTAGTGCTCAGAACAACAGAACACTGAGTTGCCTGTTCTGCGCCACAAAGGGAAACATGAGGAAGTGTTCTTTGTCACAAGTGACCACAAGTCACGATGTTTAAGGGGTGTAAAAACAAAACGAAAAACTCACAGCTCACGCTTTCAGAAACACAATTCAAAAGTATTATCAGCTTGCAATATCTATTCGCCTACGGTGCCGCAGTATGTTATAGGTCTATCTCCTTTGATTTGCCTATTAAGAATGTAATGTACGTATTCCTGCCAACCTAGCTCCATAAAACGTACTTCAGAATTCTTCTTCGCTAAAAGGTGCAAGTTTCAAGGCTGACTACGAACAGTGCAATATTGCAGAAGTGTGTTTTCCGATTAACAGCAGGTGTCAGTACCGATCAGCTGCCTGTAGGATCTCGTCGCCAAGATGCGGGTAAGGCAACTGCAAACAGTATTTGTCGAGATAAAAAGCTCGACATGTAACCGTAGTTTGGCCAATTTTTATATCGAAAATTAGTAGTAATTTTGAATTGAGCTGAACTGCATCATATATTGAAACCGAATAATCTTGCGAGTTAAAAATACCCTTCAAAGAATCCAAAATCGACCTTTTTTCATGCAGACATTTCAAGGGCACTTTCAGATTGAGGAGAATAAATGACTCCCTTCTCGTTCTCTTTCGCACACAAGTTATTATACACATGTCAATAGTTTTCAGCAATTAGTCGTGATTAGTGGACTTACAACTGACTACGGAACCAGTTCGTTGTGAGATTTCACTTAGAACTCATCTGATTCTTAACCAAGCTATTTTCTGGCAGCCACGGGAAAATGTGCAAGCCAATTTGTGAACACATGGAAGGTAGAGTTACTCCTGCCCCAGAACCACGCAATGAATTCGAACATGGTGCAGGGGATAAAGCTCCAGACATTTCGTTCAATGTACGTGAGTGGTCAGTCTCACGCTCCAGTTGCTTGGTTTCCTGTGCACAGTGCCAGAGAACTAAACGGACCTGCCCCTATAGTGTGTCTCAGCCATCCATTCCGTTTTAACTTGTCTATTAATTCATTTCTTAACAGTAAAATGAATCACAGAATGGGAGTTCTTACATATGTGAAAATGATTAAACTCGCTCGAGAATGGTAAGATGCCGTAAATACTGCAATGAACGTACAGGTACTTAATCGCAAGGGAATCCTTGAAATTGTTCATTCATACTCAGGACATGTAACTACAGTCACTGTGCTCTTTTTAGGCTTATAAAGTCGAATAAGACGGAAACGTGGGTAGGTAAGGATATGCAAGGCTTGATCAACCTGCATCTCTTATCCCGGAATAGTTTTGGAATAAATGGACAAGAGAAAGAAATATTTCAGTGTAATCGTACGTAGCCGATACCAAGGCCCATATCTGAAATGCGTATCTGCCGAATACAGAGTGTTGTTGATACTTTGACTCATGCTTCTTCGTCCATCCTGGCCTCTGCCTGCCTGGCAAACGTTTGATGGAAGAACTCATAACTGGTACCGTTAGGACTCCTGATACATCTGCAGTCCTACAGGCTAGGGAACCGAGGAAGCGAAAGGAAGAATAGACTACTTTATCACTCATGACAAAGTATTTGTATTGTTTGTCGCGTGAGATGAATAATTAACTGGTGTGTTTATTAGTCATATTTTAGATATAATTTTCAATAATTTATTTTTTGTTTGATGACAATAGGACAAAAGAGGTCATAACTCACTAAATTTCTGGAATTTGAACGATTAATTCACGTTCACTGCGTTAAAAACCAACACCAATCACAAATAAGTTAACAAGACGGGCAATGAACGTATAATATAATACTGAGGCGCTTTCGCGTAACAATGTTTGCCATGGAATAGCAACAAGTATTAAATATTATGAGTGTGTGACTGTTTCTTTGCCTCAGTTATCCGGCATGCAAGTCGCATATTTTCTGCGTCGTATTATACTGTCATTTCTGGCCTGTATAACTCTACCATTACTTTTCCACATTAAATGGCACGATCCTTGGAAAAAAGTTACTGAATATAAAATTTGTGTTTTCATTTTCTCTATACAAATTTGTTTAAACAATGTCTCATTTTAAGAATTATTCAGCGAGATACCATAAATGTACATAAGTCTTCATGTAAAGTACCCATTATTCTTGTCAGATTTTAATGAAACTTGAACCTTCTCGATTTTCGAAAAATACTCAAATATCACATTTCGTGAAAATACGTCCGGCGGGAGCTGAATTATTCTATGCGGACAGACAGACAGAAATGTCGATGCTAATAGTCTGTTTTAGCAATTTTGCGAACGCGCCTACAAATTAAATTTAAATAAATTTAACTTACTAAAGTACAAGTAGTCCTCGTTTAACATCGTCTGAAACAACGTTGTTTTGCTTTGACGCTTACAAATTTTAGTGACCATAGATATGACGAACATTGCCCTGATTCGGAGTAACGCTGCTTTCGCTCGTAGATGGTGTTCTTTTCAATTAATTGATTGATTCTAGTTAATTCTGAAATCCTATGCAACACATAAAATGTTTGGAATCTCGTTGACCGAGAAAAGTTTCCTTCGTTAAAAGTGACAGGGAACCAAATATAAATGTTATTTTGGTTTCACTTACCCTTGCGAATCAATACTCTGCACCACGAACATTACCAAATCACAGCACATATCTCGACTTACTGATGCAAGCCTTGACAACTGAGAGAGCAAACATCATTCTACACTCCCAAATTTCAAAAATTAGCCGACGAAAATCAATGTGAAATTTAAGGAATAATAATTGACTTACAAAATATGTTTTTCATTATATGGCTTTTTATATTTTTAAAGGCCTTCTTCTGTGTAGTATTTCGTGTCCATATCTCTATTTGTCCAGTAAAAAAGAAAAATGAGCTAAGTTATTTCGTTGGTGCCCGCCAGTCTTTGTAAACTCTCAGTGAAACTGTAGGCGCATAAAAGGTAAAAAGGTGGGAGACCACAGAGGTACAGGCTACTGGCCTGTGAATCTTAAACAGCGACCCCAATGACCACTACGTAACAGTTGCTGGTTCCGATTATTCAGATCGCTTCAGGGGCCTAGCCGGGCACAAAAAAAGTAATCTGCGACTTTAATCACCGCTATTTCAGATAAAGAATAACGTGAAGTGGCGGTCAATTTCGAACAGCAAAGATCATACTGCTGTCACCGATATACAGCTCATTTCTAATCAGAATTACATTCAACTGAAGACTATTAGTTTAAAACACAAAATACCATAAACCTACCTACATTTATTGAGTTGTTTCGGAGCTGAAATACGCGAGTGATCGGTTAGCCACGGCCTTGTCAGTACGGTTTTTGTGCTGAGAAGGATAAAGACTTTCGGTAGCTCTGATTACATCTGCAAGACAGCTGAAGGAGACAAACTTAGGACAAAGGTTGAGAAATAACCAGTGAATGTGGACACGCATTACAGGAGAGGTAGAGGATTAGCAAAGGATTTGGAGCACGGAATGAGATTCGTTAATTTAAAAATTAATTTTAACTGCACATCAAACGAAATGTGATGTCTGTCGTCCCAGAATAACGATGAAGAGACTAAGTCTGAGCCCGGAATGAAATAACATCCAAACCTAGCCTTTGACAAGGAAGAACAAGACGATGAGGGGAGAAGGAGAAGGAGGGCGCGAAGAAGAATAACTATAAGAAACCGCATTTCAATAAATATGTCAGAGTTGCTGTGAATCATACCGTTTAGGGATGTTATTGACCTAGGTGCCATCACAAGACGTACGGGCGGAAAGGACACAAAAATGGGGGTTTCTACAACGTCTGAATGAACCATTCATGAGATCAGTAAAATCAGCACTTGGAGAGCTGAAGTCACTTCTGGGAGGTACGTACATAACCTCGTGCTCCATCTATGTTTATTTCTTTATATTCATAATATGATCACAAAAGAAATCTAACGTAATCCACTCCATACAGTAAAGTCCTTCTTAAGAAGCTAACAGCCGCCCAGCCGGTCAAGAAATTCCTTGACTTTTATGGAACCATACGTTTCATCACCGTGTTCACAAAATTCCGAGAGTCCTTAATCTTAAGCCAGTTAAATCCAGTCCACAAGACTGTAAAGTGTTTGTTCAAGGTTTATTGCAATATACCTTCCCTTCTACTCCTAGGCCTCCCAAGTGATCTCTTTCCTTCGCATCTTCCAAACAAATTTTTATAAGAAGGAGCGATTTTGTGCCGTTTGATGAGTTATTTCCGACGTGCCAAAGGATCGCAGCGCCTTTACCTTCGAGATTAAAAGGTACAAGAAGACTCGTTTTCAGGTTTTCGCAGCGGTGTAGCTGAGGAATCCGTTCTTCTTAAATATGACGCCGCGTCACCGGGTAATCAGTTCCCGACCAGTCGAGACAACGTAGTGTCCTCATACAAATTTCCAAAAATTAACATTTCGATCCTTGGAAGGGGACATTACGTTGTCACGAATCGTCGGGAACAGACTACCCAGTGACGCGACGTCGTATTCCAGAATAACGGAATCGTCAGTTCAAGAAGACCCTGAATAACCTTGAAGATGGAGGCATCACCATCCTTTAAATTTCGGAAAAAATTCACCCAATCATACGGCGAAATATTCCATAAGATTGAAATCTCAACCACGCCGATGTGAGAGCCCCAAATCTCGAGAATTTTATACAGCATACATTTCTCATCTCTCCAATATGGTCAACATATCCTGCCTGTCTAATTATCCATGAACGGATCACACTAATGCTATACCGTTAAGGGTAAACTTGCCGATGACGAAGCTCAATATTTTGCAGTTTCCTCCAGCCTCCTCTTACGTCGTCGCTGTGAGGTCCAAATATTGTCCTCAGCACCCTGTTTTCAAGCATAATTTTTGTGAGAAATCAATTTTCACGTCCAGAGAAAACAAAAGATAAAATCGTAAACTTTAAATTTGTTTAGCAGACAGGAAGGCAAAACTTTCAACAGAATGACAGCAAGCTTTACGCGAATGTAATCAGAGGCAATAAACCACTACATTTTAATGCAGAATTGCGTCTCAATTCCTTTCAGGTTGCGGTAGGAGTCCTTATATCCTGAGTCGGATCGGAATCCTCAAACTTACAGTTTGAGCCTTCCAAAGTCATACGTTTATTCATCTCTGGAACTACTGGGCTCAGCGCTGTTGAATGTGTTATTTGGTCATGAGGAAACAAGGGAAATTATTCGTTGTTTAATTAGCCGTTTCACATAATATACGAGTATTATAATGCCCTTGTCAACTGTCAGTTTCTTGGCATTGCCACGCGACCACTCGAAGCTCCTGCTGCTTTCATACGCTACAGTAAAAAGTATGCCCGCATGTCTCACAATATGAATTAATACTTTCAGCCATTAAGGTGTGCTTAAATTTGAGGTGCACCGTCAAAAGTAAGGCAAGACAAAGCTGCGTCTGTGTCTACGGATAATATCGTGGGGCGTGGACTAGATATTAGAATATTCTGTACGTTATCAACAGAGGGATGTAAGCTTCACTCTTTGCAGACGGAATTACATTCCCAGTACAATCTGCAAAATTCCGGATTTAAACTACAGGAATTGCAGGATTTAACTTTTTTTATGCAACGTTTTATAAAAAAAATTAGCATAACCCAAGGAGAAAATCCCAACAGGGCTGTAGAGAAAGATCATAATTGACCGATGCATATGCTGCGTCATTTAGGAACTGAACCCAGCACCCTGCGACCCATATATGTTTCGAATCGTTAGGCTTTAAAGGGTTCATCATCCTGTTTCTTCTTCTCTCAAGGGCCTCCGGTAGCCAGTTTATGCACATCACAGACGCGAAACAGTAGGCAAGTTCCTTCCTATTTCTTGAGTCAAATGGTTGCGGAATATTAAAATGAATCTAAACAAACTTGAGTTTCACACATGCATAAGAATGCAAGTAGTTCTTAGTACTTATTTCGTTATATGCTCGTAGTTATTGAGTTTTTGTAATTTGCACAGGTAGATCTAATTGCAAGTACAGACACCCCCCCCCCCCCCCCCCCCGCCACTTAAGCAGTAGTTAACGTTCCGGAAAATCCGGCGAAGTCGAATTTTGTGTAAGTCGGAACTGAGTACACATACGGCATATGTGCGTATACAAAGGGGACCAGCTGAAATCCAAATTCCAACACACGGGAACCTGATCAACTGCAGCATGACCGCCCCGCAACCAGCAGTATTCTTCCGCCAACTTGGTCTCATCGCACTTCCATTCTCGCAAGGAAAATTTGGCGCGTTTCTCAAAAATGTTATTTTATTTTATTTTATTTTTTTTTACTTTTATAAAATTGAGGAAGTTTGAAATTGGGTAACTTTAAATTGCGTAAGTCGAGGAGTGGCTGTACTTATTTAATTTTCTATTTGTTAATTATTATGCTTCTTAGGTATTTCGATAAATATGTAAATAGTTAATTGTTTTGTTCTAAGTTAAACAGGCAAATGAAATTACTTATTTAGTTTAGTTGATTAATTATTTTGCTGCTTAGGCAGTTAACTAAACAGACAGTTACAGCTTTACGCAAGCAATCAATCACTCGTAGTTACGCATTATGTTAGGCAGTTAGTGGCCTATTCACTATAGCAGCAATTACTTAGTTACATAGATATTTAATTTTTAAGTAATTATTCTGTTAGATTTAAGTAGCGTTTTTTGATAATTTAGTTATTCTTTCGGTAGTTACTCATTTCCTTAGACAGGAATGTAGTTATTTAATTACTTATATGGCTACCTAGTGTGCTATGCAGTTAGTGACTTAGTTTAGTACGTACGCAGTTAGTTAGGTATTTATTCAATGTGAGAGATAATTACATCTTGTGTGTGTTGTTAGGTATTGGTTAAATTCGTCAATCTTGAAGAACACACTTGTATCAAACGACAAGAATTGCCCAGACTTACACAGTGAAGTTCACAGGCGTGTTTTCTTTGATATCAAACTCCGAAATAAATAGAAATCGATGTAGTTTTAGTACTCAGTGTGCCGAGTTGTAACGTCTCCCCCTCCCCCACCTATACCGATAAGGAAATGTATCGCACGCTCCAGGAAACAACTGCCGGCCGGCTCGTGCCCGCTCATTTCCATACATGAGGGTAGTCGTTATTATGGGACAGGTGTTGTCTTAATGCCCAGTAAGCCACCTGAAAAACCTTATCGCCAGGACTTGTTTGATTTTGTCTTAAACCACTTGGATGTCTCAACGGTATTTTGTGCAAAGCAGCTCCCTGTTGCTTGAATATACCCCCATTCCGCTTCTAACAGTTTTCATATCTTCACTGTCACACTTCCCGCCTGTAGAGTATGACGTTCTTGATTAAACTAGGAGATGGGTAAATTCTGGAAATATTTGTTACATTTATGTCAAACCCGTTTATTTTCCAGACAATTTAACATCAGAATATACAAAACAATAAATCGTTGTTGTTGCTCAAATTATAGTCTTCTGGTTTCTTACACTGTTTAGGATGTCTGTTCCGACGTTTCGGAATAACTGGCTGCCTACATACAAATCAGGCGCATGACACTGATGCAGTGATTTATAGGAAGAAATGTTTCGATTATAGGAAAGTTGCAAACACTGGCCACAATCCTTGCAACCTTGCAATCAGACACTCTGAAGATGGAGGCAGAAAGTTCCTCTAAACCGTCGGAACAAACTTATTATCCTACACGGTATAAGAACGCTAGAAGATTTACATATTCGTCACCACCGCTGTGAGAAATTAAAATCTCGCATAACATTCTTGGTTATTTGTGAATAACGAAGAAGGTAACAGGAAACTGCACAAAGAGGGTCTTCATTAGTTACACAAATATTGTCAATGCTGTTATAACAGTAAATGCTAGGAGGCTACATTGTGCTTGATATGTAACTCGACGGAAATACATACAATGTAAACAGAATATTTGGGAAACCTCTACAAAATCGGGCACTTGAAGACAGAGAAAGATAATATTAAAATTGGTATTCCGAAATTGCGTTGTGATTATGAGAAGTGAATGGACCTCTTTCAGGATCGTATCCAATGGCTTGCTTTTGCGCTAGCGCAGTGGCGTAGATAACATGTCGGGGGCCCCCCACTGCTCAATAATCGGGGTCCCCCTATAATTATTAACGAAGTTACTCTCAGATGTCCTAAGAGGGGCCCCCAAATACTGCTTTTTGTCAGATGAATGGAATGCATTCCAAATGAACCCACAACAAATTTTAGCATTCTGTATGTTTGGGGGCCCCCCTGACCCATGGGGCTCCATGCTCCGTGGGGTCTGCGGGGTTCATCCCCATGATGTTTTGCGTCGCAAAACTGCTAACTGAATTTGTCACCGTACCTCTTTATGCACGTATAGGCTATGCTGCACATCATGGCGTGTAAAGGCGCTCTTCCACACCCTACTCAGCATTTATTTACTACCATTCTAGTACTCCTGACTACAATCCGCCATCCAAATTCACACATTCCATATCATTTCATTTCGTATAAATTAATTCTGTTTTACTTGTGCATCTTCCCAGTGTTCACTGAAACTTCACAAAATCTATGTTTTAACTCCACAATAAAACGTTATCTTCGTAAGACAAAGCTAATTTGTTTGAATTTAAAAGCTTAACATAGCGAGTTGTCGACTGCATATTTTATTTGTATCAAAGTTTTATTCTCTCTCTAGAAATAGCCTTAAGTATCCACTCTTGTGGCCGATCCCAGTGGCCGCGCGGTCTACGGCCGCTCGCTTGCTGGGATTGTGGGTTCGAATCCCGCCGGGGGCATGGATGTCTGTCTCTTGTGAGTGTTGTGTGTTGGTCAGGTAGAGGTCTCTGCGACGGGCTGGTCACTCGTCCAGAGGAGTCCTACCGAGTGTGATATGTCTAAAGTGTGTGATCGCGAAACCTCGAAGAATTAGGAGGCCTAGGCCCCCTAGGGGCTGTCGAGCCATAGGGAAAAAAATTCACTCTTGGAGTAATTAAATTTGTATTGCTGTTATGTTGCCTTCTGGGCCAGGAATATAGGAAAAAATTTATTTCCTTAGCAGTGTCTTTCATTCCTGTTCCTTCTTATTTTATCCTTTTCTATTATTTTTACCCCTTATTATTCTTCTCCACTTTCTACGCTTCCTTCATGTTCTCCTAATCATCATTCTTCCCTTCTCCCAATTCACTCTAACGTTATCACGCATCTTCTCGTCCTCTCTCCTCCTTACCATGGATCGTCCACACTGTGAACATAACTTTCTCGCTGCTGTCATTCTCATCAAAATCCCTCCGTCACAAAAGAGGTCAGATGGCATTTTACGGTATCAAACGAGATCTATAGATCCAGCTTCCAACCAACTATTTCCTGGCTGGCATAACAGCGTCTGTTATCTTCAACACATTCTGCGGTACTATTTGTAAACAATTTGTTGAACACAAGAAGCCCTTACCGCAGGTGCATTTTACGTAATATTTACTTTTCCATTCCATGTTACACTACACCTAAACATAGACACGTAAACCCATATATGCATCTACGTTATTTGAGGATATGAAATATCCTAAACAGTTGCGGGATCGCATGAGGCTTTACATGTAAATCGCGCCAAAACTTGCATGTAATTCCATTCTGTTATAATCTGTCTGCCGTAAGATTGTGCGGGGGATAAAACTCCTTGAGCGTTGGCACACGTGGACAAAAGATGCGCCGATGAGGGAGATCTAGATCAGCAGTAGCTGCATCTGGATGGGGGTTACGATTTGTACAGCTTTTGATATGTCGTGTTCGATTGTGAACAATCGAACACGACATGAAACTGTCGTCACAAAACAGTCTGAAGGCAGCAGTGACTTGTGTTTTGATTGGCGCAAAAAGATAGTTGTGCCAACAGAACAGCTCACACCTTTTTCCGTTCAATAAGTTATACCCTTATACGTCAGATCTAGTCCAAGGAAAAAAAAAATAAATGCTATTCGCATTTACTGCAACAATATGAAGGTAAGGTAAGGTAAAATTCACCCTAGAACAGACCATGAAGATCCAGAGGGGGAGCAGCGGTAGAGCTGTAAACTTTCTTTAACCTCGGCGCTAGACTGCGTGGGTGGTCAACGCCACGCCCCGGCCGCTTTACCGCCAGGAATGAGACCCGGTACCCATTCTACAGGAGGCTGGGTGGGCCCCAAGGCCTGTCTGGACTGGTGCGAAAATCGCCCTCACCGGGATGCAACAATATGAAAACACAAGGGAACTGAACTTCACAAATGAAATATTATGCGTCCTATTATGTAATGTTGTGTATTATATTGCATGCTTACAAATATTACAGTGACTGTAACTATCCGGGATAAACCAGTCAGTAAATTGCATGAGTAGAAGCTAATCGAGAAATATTCGATTACCGGGAGACACACAAATATCCACCCTCATCATTAAGCCAAGACTGACTCTGGGTTCCACCCAGCCTTCTGAACTTTCTCTAGATGTAAAACGGCCAAAGCATAAAGTTAAAAGTGTGTACAACATTTCATCCACAAACCCACACGCTTAACGGAGTGGCATTTAGATCCAACAGAAATTTAATCTTTACCGCTCATAATATTTGACAATAAAAAATACCGGCATTTCAGAAAATGTCTGAAGCCAGAAAATGTAGTCAGTGGACAATAGACTATAAGCAATAATGCACTCTACATCTAATATTCGTTACGTCATTAAATAAATGATGGTGGAATTTCTAGCATGCACAGGGAAGATTAGAAATACACACACAAAATTTGTTATTGAAAATTTCAAGGGAAGAGATCAGGTGGCAAGTTCATAATATCTAAATGGTTCTTTTAGAAGTACGTTTCAATGCAGGTAATTACACTGAACTCACTTCTTAGTTGACTACGATGCCAGTGACTGAGAGTAGCTGTTTTAAGGGATCTACCAGTGTAGGTGCATTTCCCCGAAGTTTGTTAACTGAAGATAGAAGCAGAGCCAGCTTTCGACGCATGTACTTCAGTTGTACATTAGACGATGGACCAAGTCCAGAAGAACGGGGGTCTATGAGTGCCAGACACCATTGTCAAAACCATACAGAACTGAACCACGTAACGAGTATGAGTCCCCGTATATATCCAAAGTTTAGAAAGCTTGAAAGGTTACCTTCAATATATTCTGTGGTTTGAGAATCTCTGAGAGCACGGCGTTTCTTGTCCGACTGAATGGCTGTCAACTTTTTAATAAAAAACGTACACCACTGAGGTAGATACAGATTTACTTCGTTTGTTAATTCTGCTGTTAAATATAAATCTAAAAATTCATAATATTTTGCCTTCCACGTATCCGGTCTAAAAACCAGTGACTTCTCAGACTTTGCTTGAGCGCTGAGAACTGTTAATAAGAATATATGGAAGGACACAGATTTAAATCTGATCGGTCGTAAGTGGGAGCACAAGTGGAGCGATGGTTGAAATAACAGGACGCCGGATTTTATGGATGGAATAGAACAATCATACCTGCGGTACTGCACACGTCATATTTGTCAGGAGTAATTTGGCGAACACTGTGTTAATCGTATCTAAAATTCAGCAAAGTTCTTCGGATTACTTGCGAAAGAAACTACTCTCTATCCGCCCCTCGAGATATAACCGATTATCATACTCGTACAGAACGCTTTGATTCACTCTCTTGCTGGACTTCTTTTCTGGCGGTCACCTATAACGGTGATCTGTGTGACGTAGATCCGAGGCCGTAGCTAATCTGACTGACGTGAAGTGCATTTATAAATCAGCAAAACTTCGTTTTTTCGTCTCTTAATTACGAAAGAAAGCAAAGGTAGACAAATTACTTCTGAGCCCTGCGGCACAGAAAATCGTGTTCAGAAAATGCACACTATCCATACAGCAAAAGTTCGGACCAATAAAACAAGGGTTTCGAAATCAGCTTGACTCTCTCGTCGAAGTATCAACACCGCTAAACCAAGGCTCGCCACTTGTCACAGCCTTCGTCTAGTTTCAGCCACACCTCTTAATCACAACCTATCGTGCTATACTCGAGTCTCCTTCTTGGTACTCCAGTTTGTCCTTTGTCAAGACGCTTCTCCACAAAATTTCTACATGCAAATTAGCTTTTTCTTGCAAACTTCTTTCAACTGTCTGGTGAAGTCAAGCATTTTCACTAAAGACGTTATGCGCTCTTAGCCTAGAGATTTTGCTTTCCCATTTCAGAATATAATACAATGCCGACTGGGATTCGACAAATAGAATGAACAACTTGCTGTAGTTCCTACTTTAAGATCAACTTTATGTTCAGGCGATTAAACTCATTTTGACAAACGAGGCTCTGGATAACGAGTCACGGTAATTTAAGAAACACATACACGTAATACTTTGGAGATCTCTCAATATTTAGGTGACGCTGAGGTTTAATTATTAACGTTTGTTTTCATTTGTTTAAGACCCTCAAAATCGAGAGTATATAAGACAACAGATAAAGCTTTGTTTAAAATCACTGTTCTATTTTGCTTTGGACATACGTTTTAGAGCCTCAGAGTGAAGAAATCCCCTTATCGCATGTAGGAACTTTTCGTTAAGTAAGTTTTATGTTTAAAACCGCAGCAATTTGTACGTTGTCTTGCACGTTACCTTGCACAGTCCTTCTGCAAAACATCAGAAGGTATTTACTGGTTTCTGAACCTTCATATGGACAGACATATATATCCAAGGAGTATGAAGATAAGTGCCAAAGCTAAGAAATTCCTTGTTACGTAACTTACCTTTCACAGTCACGATACATTTTATGCGATTAATTTTACTTCCATCCTTTTTATTTTTCCCACTAAAATTAAGCGCCCACTCATTCCCTTTCTTTTCCTTGTTTCAAATTTCGCTCCCAGGTTTTACTGTCCGAAAAATTCCGAGTCAGAAACATAAATTACTAAATTCCCCAATATGTTCAAGCGTAAGTTTTATTCAACATTTCGACCTTGCGATGAGACATTGCAGTGCGTGCTAGTTCCTATATTCCAGAGACTTTGTTGATTAAGCTGTCGGATGCTCAGATGTGTGTAGGAATTATAGTCATAGATTTAATTATTCCTAGAAATAAAAGAAAAATTTTTCTTCAGCTTCGTAAACACGGCTTTGCCTTTTGCATTGACAACTTTCAATGCATGAAGAAACGGAAGATCAACATACAAGGAGCGCATCGCCTTGACAATCAAATGTTGAAAAAATAGCAGCATTCGAGATGAAGCTTCCAATGGCGGGGACTGCAACTGCAGACAAACACTATGCCATAATTCCCAATGCTGTTAATACCAAAGACCAGTCATACTAAGAAACAGCACAATAAATATAACATCTTCAACGAGAATTAAACTCCCATTTTCAAAATATATGCAAGTATAAGGCCACACTGAAATCTTTCTCAATGTCGTTGAACTTTAATATCGAAAGTGTTCCAGCAAAATTTCAAACGGAGACGACAGATTTACAGTTTGATACGGACCTGAGAAATACGTATCTTCATAATCCACTCCTTAAGGAAATTTTATAAATTATATTTATCAGCCGATAAGTTCCCATATCATAAACGTGTATGCTTGTGAAAAGTTCTTTTTAAATATCAGTGTGGTTAAGAGAACACCTTAAAGACCTGACGATAAAAAATGGAAGTCTGCCTCCAAGTTCCTGCTACGAGTAATTTTGACATACATGCAGAAGTTGGGAAATCCGTGGCGATCAAAAAGTGGCAAACTCCGCATCTACGACCTTCAGTCCTTCAAAATAAAAGTAAAACTGTTATGTCCTAATAAATTATACTAATATTTTTCAATACAGTAATGCCAATAATTTTTTCCTTAAAAGACCTCAAACTCAGTACAGGGTTTTGAGGTTATTAATTGGCCTTCGTGCAAAGAAGTTGCTCTGCGAAGTTACAGATATTTGATGACTTGTCCGATGGGGAATGAGCCAATCACAATGAATCTACCAACATGTAACAACTTAGGATAAATCCACGCCCCGCTTTGGATTCCAACACGCGAGCCCTGTGTTCGAGCTGTTTAAATCCGAACTTCAGGCGGCGAGGCCGCAGTCCACAAAAAAATCTAATACAAGATTCGTAAACATGTTTATGATTATCTCCACGCCACATCTGTCATGCCCGACTCTAATATACACGTAACCGGAAAGCTAAGTGCCCGTAAATACAGATTCCGTGCATTATTCACGTCATTATTTTACCGTGTAAAAAATGACCTTAACAAAATCTGCATATATTTTGAAGGTCTTTAGGCACAAAAACGTCTAGCACCCCATATTAATTGGCGACAGTGTCACTCCACCTCACGACGACTCGTAGCTACTCTTCTGGTAATATGTCTATTCACATTAGGTACAGACAGACACAACAGCACAAGTTTACCTTGTCTTAAGAAGGAGAAAAAACTTTAAAGTCATAATGATTAAGACGAGGCAATAACCGATTTTATGCCATGGGTGCTCCTTGAAAAGCTGATAGTTACGAAGTATTCGGTGCCCCTAAGGAGCATGAATTTTCATTAACTTTCTCACGAAAACTAGCACTTACACCCCATTTACGAAAATTCGATTCAGGCTCAAACTTTACATTTCACTTCTGGAAGATCCTTCTTTTATACAATCTTTCCATTTACGCTAGACCCCCACGCAGCTTATTCCCTCCAAGTTTAATTCCTCATTTTTCCCCATGCCTGCTACAATTCCTACCATCTCATGCTCACTCGTGTATTTACCTTATATTATCCGGTTAAGAGCACAAATCACGAAGACAGTTAAGCAGTTTTCTCCATCTTCCTGTATGCTTTGTTCGTCTGTTAACCTGAGAGACGAAGTTTCACGTGCATCTGTAACAACACATAAGACGTTCTAAGAAACCGAAGCCAATAATAATAATAATTATTATTATGATTATTATTTACTGCAATTGGGTTTTCACCCGGTGGCAGTAGTCCAGTAGTCCAATAGTGTTGCGGGAGGATATAATAAGGCAAGCCTATGATATGTCAAATACATATACCACCAAGTATAAGAGATGAAGTTTGCCTTTACCGTTTCACGCATATTCAGCATCAGACGCAATCACTATTGTTGTTTTTATGTGCTACACATGGAAGAGAAAAGAAATCGATAGATAATTTCAGTTGGAAACCCTGAAGGAAAGAGACTATTGTGATATCTAGGTGTCGATGAGAGAATAATATTAAATTGAATCTTATAGAGATAGGAAGGTAGGTTATAGACTTGATTCACCTGACTCAGGATAGGGGAAATTGGCGGGCTTTTGAGAAGATTGTAAGGAATAACCTCGGTCCATAAATGCGGAGAATTTATTGACTAGCTGAGGAAGTACTAACTTCAGAAGAAGGACTTTGATCCGTCTTTTGCTTCTTAAATAGCAATTTGCTGACTGGCTTATTGCGCAATCCTGTGATGAAGATGATTAGTTTTTTCGTTTTCCCTTGTAATGGAGCACCGGTGGAATGAAATTGACATGGGAAAACCGAAGTACTCGGGGAAAAACCTGTCCCAGTGCCACTTTGTCCACCACAAATCCCACATGGACTGACCCGGAATCGAACCCCGGCCTCCGGGTGAGAGGTCGGCGACTAACCGCCTGAGCCATGGCACGGCCCTCCGCTACTGTTTGTCGCTAAATTAAAACATTTTTTCAGTATTTCTTCAATCGTCTTCAGATTGTGTTCATGATTTTATTTTTGGGTTACTTAAAGGCAATTTTTCCACTGCGAATTTTATATAGCATCAAACAGTACAGTTATTTAAACGATTAAACATATTCAATATATAAAGGAGCGGAGGTGATACATTATGTACTAGCTCGTCACTTGTAAGGTGAAGGTAATGGAAACAGCGAAAAACTTCTGGGTAGACATTCTGTCAGCCGAGATTCAAAAACCAGACCTGCCGAATACCAAGCATGAGTGTTAACCACTGTACCATCATGTGTGGTTCAGTCTATGTTCATTCTGGGTCGCTTGAGGACACTGTCCATATACCCGAGGAAAAAGACGAAACAATTCTACAGGGCTCATGAACATTTGTTCTTCTCTCACTGTGACAGATACCGTGTGACATAAGCGGAAAAATAAGTGGCGCGATTTGGAGGCGGATGCTCTACAAAATCCTACAAATCACTGAATGCTAATGTTGCCATAAATATTAATTAACAGCAGCATTTCTAATCCAAAGTTCCGTTTCGATTTGAGAAAAAAGGGAGTTTAATGATTTTACTTCTTAGAAAAGGCAACTTATAAATGCACTACCGTAAGTGAGTCAAGGTGGACAACTAAAATTTTGCGCATGCGATTTCTAACACCTGGCCATGCGCTGGAAAACCGGTAGCAATTGGTAATCTCTGATCACCTGCCCAGACTCAAATCACGTCGCAGACGGAGTGAATGTCAGAACGTGCCAGACAGACGGCGATAGTACTGACCTCATACTGGCCGCCAACTGAGGAAGTGCCATGGGAGGGAGAGGTTGTCCGCAGATATTAATTCTGAAACTACCGCCAATATTTCTGTCAGACGTGCTACTCGTGTGCACACTCACATGTATACAACTAATTTAAATTTTATTTATGTCCGCTTAATATACAGGCCTGGGGCGGTTAGTCGCCGGCCTCTCAACCCGGAGGCCATGGTTCGATCCCGTGTCGGTCCATGTGGGATTTGTGGTGGACAAAGTGGCACTGGGACAGGTTTTTCTCCGAGTACTTCGGTTTTACCCTGTCAATTTCATTCCACCGGCGCTCCATTAAAATGGAAAAGCAGAAAAAAACCTCATCTTCCTCATAGGGTTGCACAATAAGCCTTCAAGGCTGTGGTGCGTCCGTAGTATCTGCTGCGAGGCCCTTCAATAAAAATATACAGGCCTAAAGCTTAGTTTAAATAACTCTGAATGCTTCCAAAAAAAACTAATCCTACAAAACCAAGGTAATGAAAATAAATTTAGAAATCTGCACATCATGAATGACTTTACAATAATGTTCTTGGCCAATAAATCCTCAAACAGATCCACCCTTCCCACCCACAGTTCTTCCAGATTTTAATTATAAAACTCGATAGCTTAGTGTATATTAAATGGTAGCCAGAAAAAAATACAGGGTTATACAGAATATGGCACAGAGCGCATCTCAAATTTCTGGTTGTTATTCAATGACTTATTTGGAAGGAAGAATATTATACCAAAACGGGTCATAATATCCATCTTAACGTAGTCACGTGTGTCACGAACCGACGTTGTTCTATTGAACACCGCTTTGCTTGGGTGGCTATGTTTAGGAAACCACCAAGTACTACAGCAGTGCCTGTGATTTCTCATCACAGAATTCGTAAACAAAACGAATGTATGCCTACTTTTTATTTGCGTACTGTATATCTGTCGTTGCTCAGACAATGGGCACTCCTTCCCATGAAAAACCAAACACACAACAAACAACATTCCCTCCATGATGGCTGAACACGAACTGCTTGCCAATTTGTTGCAGTTTACACATGGCAAATGCCAGTCCGTTCTCTCAGCACCGACGATGATGCTCTGCCGGAACGGGTGATAACTACGAAGTGATTGAAATCTCAGCGTATGATGTTATACCACATTCTCTCAAAACAAGTCAATGAATGACTAAAATCTGGCGGCGCTAGCTGCTGCCACTCATGGGGCAGTGAACAATTTTCGGCGGCCGGCGAAAAATGGGATGACAGAGATGTTGAATTAATTTTGCAGTGTTGCATGCTTAGCCGCATTGCAGCCAAGTTAAATTTGTAAATTTAATTTGTAAATTTAACAACGGTGTATAGATACTTCACATTTATGTTTTATAAACAAGTCTCCTTGAAGATGATCTTATAAAAGGTCGAAACATGTTGGAAAATAAATAAACGGTTGTTAATTTTGCACCCTACGTGAATGTCTTAATTGTTTATGAATTACTCCTGCTGAATTAATATTAACCCTAAAATGTTACATTAAAATATATTTTAACATTTTTAAGATTGAAATATGCAGATATGATTCACGTTCTTTCCTGGACTTCAAATAAGTAGCACAAAGGATTTACCTCCCTTCCGGTTGAAAATAAGGCAAGAGTTTCTATAGAGGAGTTGAGCAATGAACACTGTCGATTCGCGCAGTCGGTTCGAGAGTGACAATCGAGAAGGTCAAGCTGTGGCGGCAGTCGATAACCCTCCCCATCAGCAAAGAAGAGTGACTGTTGCCCTATCTAAGTCTAAATCTCTGATACACATGGAGGGGACATATCGTACAGCACTGCTATGACGTCACAACTCTTTTACTTCGTATGTTACTTAGCGTCGCTGTATCACAGTCATACAGACTGATCTTTGTAGTGGAGACGGGAATTGTTCTCTGTAAGGTACGAACTGCAATGTCCGCATGGTCTGAGGCGTGGGTCTGCGGCCACTCGCTTGCTGGAATTGTGGGTTCGAATCCTGGCGGAGGCATGGATGTCTGTCTCTTGTGAGCGTTGTGTGTTGTCAAGTAGACGCCTCTACGTCGGGCTGATCACTCGTCCAGAGGAGTCCTGCCGAGTGTGATGTGTCTAAGTGAGATTATGAAACCTCGATAATAAGAAGGCCCTGGCCCACTAGGGGCTGTTGCGCCTTGGGGAAAATAAAGGTACAAAGTGCCTTTTTATGTAGGCTATAATTCAGATAAACGTCGGAGGGTTAATAATGTTCCACTGTAGAATGTGTATTCCTAGGCACCATGGCAGAGGCCATAAAGTGTCGCGTTTCCTTTTACAGGAAGTGTATAAAATAAACGAATACTTTGTCTGTTTCAAAACCTCGTTCACATGCCACGTATCCGAAACTTCATGATTGATTTGGATTAAATCTGACAGCGTACTGGAGATTTAAACTAAAATATAGTGACGAGATTAATTTTGGTGCTTATCAATCAACTACAAGCCCTACTTTCTAAAAAGTACCAATTTAATTTCATGCATTTTCCTAAAAACGGCTCATGATAAACGGAATGATTAACATAATGCGAAACACGAATTTCTTTATGCTCTATAAATTTAATTTCAAAAATTTTTTCAGTATGGTCAATATTCAATAAAATGCAAAACAAAACAATTTTCAATCTATGTGCAGTGTGCTGGGTCTACCTGTTGTGTGATCAGCTCTGTACCTGAATAAATGAACCGGAAACAAGGAAGACACGCAAAATAGCAACGAACGCATTTTGAATGTTTGTATGCCCATTACGGTATGCCTAAACCTTTCCAAACTCGTTACCTTACAGCCACCCAAATGTTCGTCTGGTCGCGTTCGTTTCACAGTCCGCACGAGGGATCTCCATGTGTCCACTTCAGTGCAGTAGCCGTTACTCTAAACCCCTGTCTGAATCGATCTTATGGAGAGGCGAGAGCTTATCTCAGCCATCTCTCAGGCTCCAATTATCCAAGTGGCCTCAATAATTGCTCCATCGTTCCTCTCTCACACGTTATCTTTGACGCAGTTTTTCTCCCATGGAGAAAGTGGCGCGGGGATTTTGCCAGAACAGAGATATCGGGGATAAAGTCTTTTGTTCAGAAAGACCACTCCCTCCCCCCCTCCCCACAGCCCTTCATGGAACTTGAAGACATTTAGGAGACTTAAAAATTATATTACACTGCTTTGGACGTCTATCCGTAGTACTACTAAGCAATCAAACAAGCGGCTCTGTTCAGGATATAGGATCTTGCGCAGCTCAGCAAGCGAAGAAATCCGGAGCTTCCATGGCTCAAGCAGTCAGTTGCCAGCCTCTCACCGCGAAGGAACGGGTTTAATCCCAGGCCGGTCCGTGTGGAATTTGTGGTGGACAAGAGGCAATGGGACAGGTCTTCCTCTGAGTACTTCAGTTTCCTCTATCAGTATCATTCCACCGGTGTTCCACGCTCGTTTATTCATCATCGACACTATACATTCTCAGAAACTGTGGCGTCGTTAAACAACACACTTTAAAAAAGTCAAGAAATCCCTAAATTAATGGAACACAAAGATTTGCACAGTACTCAAGGAAGTGCATCACTGGAACCTATTCTGAGTCAGTAAAACAGCTTCAGACCCTATTTCTTTCACAGAAATTTGAATATTCATCAGTCACTCAGTTACTCGTATGTTAGTCTAGTGGCGTGAAATAAGCTAGGCTGGCTATTCAATTTATTTATTTATTTACGTAACTAATTTAATCAATGTGCCAAACAGCCTCATTAGTTTAGTTTAGTTAAGTTCAGTTTAATTTAGATTAGTTTACTTATTTAAACACGTATTAAATCAGCTTCCCAGTGGCCGTGCGGTCTAAGGCGTGGGTCTACGGCCGCTCGCTTACTGGGATTGCGGGTTCGAATCCCGCCTAGGGCATGGATGTCTGTCTGTTGTAAGTGTTATGTGTTGTCAGGTAGAGGTCTCTGCGACGAGCTGGTCCCTCGTCCAGAGGAGTCCTACCGAGTGTGGTGTGGCTGAGTGTGATCGTGAAGCCTCGAAAAAAAATTAGGCGGACTAGGCCCCCAAGGGGCTGTCGAGCCATTGGAAAAAAATTAAATAAGCTACGTGGTTGAGTCAATCAATAAGTCAGGATGTTGGTTCGTTTGTTTGATTGAGATTACATTAAAATTTAAAGAGTATATAAAACTGAGCGAAAATAAGAAACGGTTTTACGCAGTTCTAAAGGAGAAGTATTTATGATGGCCTGTTTTAAAGATACGTCCTTGGGTTCTGGTGGAATATATTCAGGAAACTACGAAATAAAACCTCAGACACGTTAACTGATAAATGGGCAGAGTTTGGACTGGTTACCCCGCAAAAATGTAGCAGCAGTGATATTCGCTGTGTTATAAGACAGGGTGTTTATGAATACCTTATGAAGGTAAACTGACACTTGTCCAGGTGCGGTTACTGTATTTTGTCCGAAATGACAGAAAAAGACTAACAACTGAAAGGACAGGCGGTTCCTCTGGCGATATCCAAACCAGAAAAGTACTCGTACGTTTGTTTGCATTGTTAGGCATGGTTGGTTTGAGGAGCTGTAGTTTGTAAACTAGCAGCACAAGCAACCTGTCATTACAGCAAAGCTGAAATAAGTAGTTAAGAGATGATTGTATGTCAATTTCAGCGTGAGCCAACACTATAATATGCAGTCCTGTAGGAACTAAGTAAATACGACAGACTCGTCCCATTTGCTGATTGTCATAATTATTGACAATCTAGTACTTATATGAGGTACCGTCTGTATGATTTCACTTCTGTTCGGTACATTTAGAAAAGGGGTTTCTGATAAACGAAGTACAGCAATTACTAAATAAAAACATAGGCCTAATGAAGTCATAGAAGAGATGTACAAATGCAGGAATTGGGTTCGAATCTTCCTGGAAACATGAAAATCCCCGACTCCCTTTATTATATTGTCAAGTAGAGATAGAGACCTTGAATTGGGCAGATCCCCCAGCCATGCAACTCTGACAAACTTCTAAATAATTCACTCTTTTTTTTTTGTGGAGAAGGGCCCCGCAGCAGAAGCTACGGACGCACCGCAGCCTTAAGGCTTATTGTGCAACCCTTGTGATGAAGATGAAGAGAAAGATGGTCAGTTTTTTTTTATTTTTCCAAGTAATGGAGCACCGGTGGAATGGAATTGAAAGGGGAAAACCGAAGTACTCGGGAAAAAAACCTGTCCCAGTGCCACTTTGTCCACCAGAAATCCCACATGGACTGACCCGGGATCGAACCCGAGCCTCCGCGGTGGGAGGCCGGCGACTAACCGCCCGAGCCATGGCACGGCCACAATTCACTCTTTTAGAATTAGTTCTGAATCTAAATGGTAATCAAGAGCACGTAAGCTATGATATGACAAGAATGCAACCTCTCCCAGAAGCTAGTATGGAAATTCCCTCAAGTTAGATTAAGCACAAACGATGGTTGTTGTAGGTTAATATCTTGTCACCAGAAAACGGGTCACTGCATTATCATAACTTTATAATAGCTAGTACCTTAAAAATAGCGAAATATTCGTACTCGGTAATTCACAGTAAATATTGTAATAATATTCAGCACAACTGGATTGGTCACATCTTGCGTAGAAACTGCCTTCTGAAACACGTGATTGAAGGAAAGTTAGAAGGAAGGATAGAAATGACGGGACGACGAGGGAGAAGACGTAAGCAGCTACTGGATGACCTTAAGGAAAAGAAAAGATACTGGAAATTGAAAGAGGAAGCACTAGATCGCACCCTGTGGAGAACTCGCTTTGGAAGAGGCTACGGACCTGTCGTAAGACAGACTACAGAATGAATGAATGATTCAGCACTAAAAGAAGAAAAAAATAAATTTCAATGCATATTTTCAACATCCTGCATGAACAATTAAACGATGAAATTTTTAAAATAGAACTTTATTTCCAGAAATGCTGGTTCTTCAGCGGAAGTTAGTAGCAAATCTTTTATTTCTGGATGATGACACAGAGTTTCAGTGGGCTGATTTGCCGACGTTTCGGATAGTCCGCTTGCCTTCAAGACGTACTGATTATCTGACATTTTACACTGGGTGAAGCGTTATGTCTTACTCTGGGGGAAGTGAGGGTCTATTAAGAGGAAAATGTTGAGGAACTAATTTGCACATAAGGCAGATACGTATACAGTATTAAGGCACTGAAGAAGTTTATATAGGCCACATGAGGGACTTCACAGTTTACATTGTGTTTTTACGTTACTAAAGAGAATGAATGAATGGTAATGACATGAGCGGCACATGGAACCCGTATGTGAGGAACGAGAAATGAAATCAACATTTCGGCGGGAAAAACTCGATGATTGATACAGAAGCACAGGCGCAGATGGGAAAGTGGTTTTAATTAAATAATTGTGTAGATATAAACTACATTGAATTGAATTGCAGTATAATTCAGAGGCAGAATTTACTGACGATGGTGAGGATCTTCAGATTTCATATGAATTCTTGAATATCTTTCAGTTAATGGTGTAATTATTTACACCCGTATATAGTACGTTAGAGAGATAACAAGCTAGCTCCGTGAGACATAAGATTCACTGGCTAATTAATCAGTTACGCAGGTAGTTAATGAGAAGATTATTTAAATTAAAATTTACTTAACCTTCTTAGTCCATACGCTCCCCTAATTAAATTGTGTCGGCTATGAGCATGTACATCTGGCTATTACGTAAGCATTTCACGACATCTTGCACTGGGGACTGTTTGTCCTGGATGAATAAAAAATTGTGGTGCTGTTAGAGGTAACGGGTGGGGCCTCTTGCTGGATGCGCCCAAATGGGTTTCATCCATCACGGCCAACAAGATATTACTTATAAAAACTAGTTTTACGTCTAATGAAGCAGGGCTGTCCAGTCTGTTCGCATCTTACGTTTCTTAATTCCACAGCTCAGACAGAAGTGGCTATGTTAAGATCTGACATTTTTCGGTACAAACAATGGCAATGTACAGAGGACAACAACACTCTCTCTCTCAAATTATTGGCACACTGCATAGCAGACTGTAATGTAGACCGCGTAGACAGAAAAGCAGTTCATGCCTTTCCATGTGATGTAATGACAGCAGTAAATTGATACTTATCGAAAAAGTCGGGTAACACAGTAGCAGACTGATGTACCGGGAAAAGCGACAGGTCTAGTAACAACAATGTAATAATTCTGTACTATTTAATATCTAGCAGCACGTTGTATTTTGTCTATATTGTTACAGTAGTTAGTAGTTTCAATGTAAATAAATGTTACAGTCGGTAAAAGCTTCTGACTTATCTTGAGTCAGTAATTTCCTTGGACTTGCAGCTTAATATTTTCCTTCCATCTGCGACTAGATCTCCAAAATATTATTTTTTTTTATATTGTTCATACCGTGCATTTCCATCTGATGACACATTTTTCAACCAACAAAATGCACACTCTTTTATTATACCATACAACTTCTTTCTATAATAAAATTAATCCAAAATGTTTTGGTCCTCCAATGGAACCATCATCAGGGATTTAAACCTTGATTTTACACATATTTATAACATAATAAACAGAGAAAAATCCACATTTTACATCTTTAACTTTTAATATGTGCCAATTGTTTATTATGTTATAAATATGTGTAAAATCAAGGTTTAAATCCCTGTTGATGGTTCCACTGGAGAACCGAAACATGTTGGATTAATTTTATTATAGAAAGAAGTTATATGGTATAATAAAAAGTGTGCATTTTATTGGTTGAAAAATTTGTGACTCCAAAATATTCTCTTTCCTTCAAATTTTTTCACCAAGCAGTTTAGTTAGTAGGAATAGACATTTTATTAAAATTAAAGGTACACTACTTGCCAGTGTACTGTCATAAGCAATGCATCTAGCAGACTTCTTAAGCAGCTGACACTCGCTCAGCTAATAAAGAAACAACGGCATTTTATGGAACCCAAATTTCATGACAGCTTACACAAGATCAACACCAGATCCTATCAATTTAAGTCTAAGTCCTCGCTTAACAATATTTAACACACTCTTTCTTCACCTCAGTTGTCAGCTCGTGTAACCTCAAGCACTGTACACCGTCAAAAATTTGTGATGTGTAAAATTACTAACAAAAATATATCAAACCATTATCAACGAATTGTCAACAAGCGTATAATAACAATGTGGATGACCTCTGCATAAAATTTACATTTCCTTCAGAAAACTGCATTATGACTGTAAGTGCGAGGAAGGCAATGTGTGAAGCCACATGGAGACACACTTCGTTGATATAATACGTAATATAATTACACGAATTTATGAAATTTTATATAAACTAAATGGCGTATGATTGTGTTTTGCATTTATTAGTAATATTATTTCATCTTTTACCATTAGTTACTAAATTGCAGCGCACTCTTACGGTATTGAATTTGAATTTATTTACATTCCATGAATCCAAAACACGTTACAACCTTCAGATACAGAACAAGTCACAATCAATTAGTATAAATTATTACATACGGCAGTTTGTTAATATTAATCAGTAACAGCTTCAAATTAACAAGAATATCAATTTCAACATTTACATTAAAATATTAATCTGCAGAATAGATGGAATGAGCATGTATATGATTTGTAACTCGGATTTAAGTTGTTTAATATCATCAATCAGACTTTTAATACTTGGTGCGAAATTATTAAACACGTTTATGTCAAAATATTAGATACAATGCTGCGTTTGATAAAGTTTGGTGAAAATTACATTTTTCCCCAGTATTTATGTTATAAACATCGTAATTCATTTCGAATTTATTTTTGTTGTTAGCCACAAATAAAAGAAGAGGAAGTATGTATTGTTATTGAAAGGTAAATTTTTTAAAGTATTAAATACGTGTTAAATCTCTACATCAGTCTCTACTTCTGCATCCGATAATAATTCAATTATTTTGTTTGGTATATTAAAAACTTTTACACTATATTAAGAGCTCCCCCAAAGATGCAAGGCCTCTGAGTATGACGATCATGCCGAGTATGTAGCGTGTATTATAATGTGAACTATTCACCAAACAACACTGTTGTATAAAACAGAAAAATATGGAACTACTAATTAATATAAAACAACATGACTCAACAATATACAATTTAAGTATATTTGAATTTCCCACCGAAGTATGTATATCGGAACTATGTTGACAATATAATATAACAAGTTTCTAATTATGACGTAATAACGTATACCTGTATCTCATGATGACAAAGCTCAAAGAGATTTTGGACAAAGGATATGAAAGGTATGAGTACGCCACTGGAAGTCAACCTGGCCCGTACATTTTACATTGCAGAGTCACTAATAAAATTACGGTAGTGCGAAATTGTGAGGTGGGAGCGACACTGGCGCCAGTTATCTAAGGGTCATAAAGCCACGTATGGTAATAGATCTAGGAGAAACATGAAACGTTTTAGGGGTATTTAGTTGATATAAATTAATATATCAGAATGGTGACCGAAAACATTCTACAGGTTTGGTTTGACGGCGATAATTAATGTACTACTGGAAAGAGGCGCGTGATATTTTGTTTAAGAAGGTAAACACATAATAAAATAAACATACCTACAAAATTATGTCTAAAATAAGGTAAAGTAACAATAATAACATAATACGGAGTTTGTAGCTATAAAATTATGCAGTAAGAATGTAGGTTTTACGAGTTCAGCTCGGACTTCCTTGCATTATTATCCTCCCATCTAAGTTCAGGTATTTCACGGAGGCTTCATTCCTTCCAGATTTTCTGACTAAAATTTAGTATGCATCTTTCAGATGCCCTATGCGTGCTACATGATCAGCCCATATAATTCTCTTTGATCTTATCACCGTAAAAACGTTCATTCATGAGAATAGTTTTAAATTCTTTAAACGAAATGCAGCAATTTATTCGCTAGAGCTTCCTCGAATTTGGAACATCATAAACTCCTTAATCAAGCTCATACATTAACAAACAGGGCACTCTGTTCCTTACTTTATTAGTTCCTACGCCATAAAAAGTTTGGGAACCGCCTTGCCGGCTAGGTTCCAGCGGTCCGCAATGTCTGTTGGAATCGTGTGACCCCGCATCACGGTTCCCCACTACTCATTAAAAACGTGCGAGGCTGATATAATCTAATCTTATTATCGATCACAGGAGCTGCCGTTATAATGAAATCGGAACAATTAGTATCGGATTTATATTATGTAAGGGTGCGAGAGGGTTGTTCACAATGGGAAGGGGTTGCTACCCTCTCAGGGCGCGAAGTTAGTTTTTATTTGACGAGAATCCTATTGACGGTGGACCACCAAGCTGTGAATATCTAGATAAGGGAGGTGCGCAGCCTTCTTCATCTGCTGAGACGAGGAGCGCATTCTTTATGTGCGTACTTGTACAATCCAGTTTCTTACATTGAATACCTATAAAGACGCTATGTTGATTGGAACGGCGTGATAACAAGAGTGCGTACGACTGTGAGGTCAACTAGGCAGGCATGTTTTTCTTCAGCCTACTTTCCTTTCTAAGGATACGTAAGCATAATATCTATGTGTGTGTCTTTCACCGCTAATAGCTTTCAATCAACTGACGCATTTTTTATAAAATTTTGTATGGGCATTATTCCAGAGAAGAGAGACCCACCCTCCTCTTCCTTTTAATTACCTACCATAGGTGGTATTAACATGGAGGCCATACAGATTTCTAATGGGCCTACAGGCTCAGAGTTTTTGTAAGTTGCCAGAAAAATTATAAACTTAGCGCTACCTCCATATTTTTAATTTTAATCAGGAAAATTCTTCTTACATTTTGTATTTATCTATCGCTTTATTAAATTTCATATTCCTATATGTAAATGATATCAGACTGTATATCTCAGCTACACGGAAGAGTTGGTAGGTCATTCAAACTTTCGCCATGTTCATTTTATTTATAAAAAATGCACTTTCAGCAAGTGCTACATATGTGAGAAGTCGGCGAGTAACTTCCGAGCCGTGACACAGCCTGAAGCTTCCGATTCACCAACACTAGAAGATGATTTTGACAAAACCAAATCAGACTTTCGCACTGCACATCAACATACACTTTTCCGTTTTACTTGGGTTTTCTTCGTAAATCGATTTTCTTATTCCTGTCTATAAAATAAGTTCTGTTGTTATTTATTAATATCCGCCCAAAAATTGTCATTAGCTTTGAGCCACAAGCCAATATTGTCTTGCGAACCAATCATTCAACACCCAAAAGAGGTAGACTCCTGCCAGGAAGTCTTACTGCTGACCATTTCCTTTCAGTTTCCCTAATTAGATGTGTCCCACTTGCGTTGGCAGCCATCCATATCAGAACTCTCAAACTAGAGAGATTTTAACCATGAGAAGCAACGATTAGAGAAGATGACCGCTCCTAAGCATGTATGTCATATATTTTGTCTATTTTTAAGTGGGACATCCTGTTGTGACAGAGATACACAAGTACAGGAAAAACACCGTCAATCACAACATTTTTTATATACTGACGTTATTGTGCTACATGTTTCGGCTCATGCACACAGCCATCATCAGGCAAAAAGTTACTAAAGAAATGTTATCAATGTAAAATACCTTATATATTTCACAATATTTATGTTCGTGTTAAGATCTCAACTTACATACTATAGAAAATACAAGCCGAAATTATCAATTCCAAAATGTATATGTTAAAACCTTCTTAAATATTTTAACGTGCTGTCAAAAACACCCTGACAGGATTCAGAACAATTGGACTTTGGACAGCAGATCGACTAGCCGCGATTTGTTACCAAATTAAGCTCTGAAAGTGCGTGAATACCTGAGTGAACAAGACTTCACAGAAGATAACCCTGAAACATCTATTCCTATTTTTCTCTCATTTCTAAGCCTATGGTGTGATTCGAAACTGCAAGTAGGGCGCACTAGCCCAGCTGTGCAAATCACAACTTTCTGAAAATTTTAGTAAACTGTTTCTTATGCCCATGAAAATCAGTTTTGATGAAAAGCAGCAAACATACCGTAAGACGAATATTAGGCCATGTGGCAATAAAGCATTTTAACTTGCAAAGCGTGCAAGCTGTACTAATTTTAGGACCACTCTGTAATTTCAGGACCACCTTGTAGTGTACCAGAAGCACATGTCGTGAGAGACGGGCTGTGTAAACACTGATAGGCCAGCTAATAGTTCCGTAATGGTGGTAAATTTTCAAACTTTCACATTCTTGTTTACCAAGTGGAAATTAACTGCTTGCTCTTTATCACAACCTTAATGTGTTTCAATGTTGGAACAATAAATAGGTGAATATATTATAGGGCCATTTAGCCTTCAGGATATTTAATATGTATAAGAAGGAGGGAGCCCATAAAATATCCAGACCGTTGTAGAATTCTTACTACTTTGTTTTTAACACTGTTTAAGGGCCATATTCTTTGCCACCGGTCTTGAAAATACTTGCATGAACTTTAAATCCATCAACCAGCCATTCATGAAATCCGTAGCAAAAGAAAGGAATATGGTCCTTCTACAGTATGAACGACAAGCAACACGGATTAGAAATGACTGTACGTTTAGCAAAGCGTAACCTCATTAGTTGTTTCAATATGACGGTATATATATATATATAATATGCAAAGAAACACCGTCAAATAATAAAGGTGGTAAAAGCTGTTCGTGAAACTCACTGTTAATTTGTACGCAGGCCTGCCACATACTTTTGCATTAAGAAGCTTTGAATTGTGCCCACAGAGTATATGTACATGTTTTCAATAAACAGTGATAATTTCTCGATATATATTACTAAGCGTCTGGTCTTCGTAATAAATAATTCTGTTTCCTGCAATGTGGAACCTGAATTTTTACACATTGTTAATTAAACTACATACTGCAAAGGATTTTTTTTCCATGGCTCGACAGCCCTAGTCGGCCTAGGCCCCCTCATTGTTGAGGTTTCGAGATCACACTCAGACACACCACACTCGGTAGTACTCCTCTCGACGAGCGATCGGCCCGTCGCAGAGACATTTACCTGACAACAAACAACACTCACAAGAGACAGACAGTATACTCCCGGCGGTAATTGAACCCGTAATCCCAGTAAGCGAACGGCCGCAGACCCACGCCCTAGACAGCGCGGCCACCGGAATCGGCACTCCACAGGATTAGGACAGGAATATGTAGGTAAATTGTCAAAATGGCAAGGCACGTCTTCAACAGGGATGTCCTCCAGATATTGAGGGTGGTTCTATACATAGGCCTAGCTACAGACCAATCGCGTGGCGGTCCTCCCATCGCGGACAATGGGCTGGCCACTATCAACTTCATACCACAGGAAAAGGTCATTACATGTGACACAGGTCCCTGATTTGTCGCGCTCTTGTGAAGACGGTAATGAACATTTATGTCATAGAAAAGGCGGAATTTCTTCAATAGCTAAGCGGCTTTTAGCTTCTCAAGAAAAAATTAACTCAATGGAATTAACTGGTAAAAAAATTCAATATAGCCTTGAAAATTTTGTAATACACTGTTATCCTGTACATAAATTAGAAGAAATAACATAACCACGAATACATTATATTATAGCAATATATAACAATATATTCTCCATTGCGGAAGGTGGGACAGGCTGCAACATTCTGTGTCAACGTCATATACAGGCTGCAGATTGACTAAGTGGAGGAAAGCTTCCACCTCGCCACGACACACTGTCAAAAACACGTCTTGTTACACAGTTCAAGACACTCATATCCAAATAACTGAACTCCCTTTTCTTAAACTTGACTGAACCAATACATCGACGGTGTATTTATATACATACTTCATGACGTGGTTCGCAAGGAGGTCAATACCTTAAGCTGAATAAGCTGATTAACATTTATTTTATACTTCACTGTTTTATTACTTATAAAGTTATTGTAATTATTTTACTGTCTGTAATCATATCAGTATATTTTATATTTCATCTCTCACTTCTTTATTCATCTTATATATAAAGGTCTTGAACGCCTCCCTAGGATATTGATGTTATCACAAACATGGCTGTTAAGCCGAAATATGTAGGATTATCAATAAACATTTAATAAAATGTTGGTTATATTATTTCATGAACAGAGCCTATTATAAAATATATTAACCCTCTGAAGATCGACGTTCCATCCGAAGAATAGTGTGTACAAAAATTCACATAACACCACACTGCTAGCAGTCCCATTCCATTAAGAAAACAAATCGATTAATACTGCATACAGAAATACTCAGTATTTACTATCAGAATCGTAAGAAAGACATACGGTACGTAGCAAAATACGAATTAGCTTAATATTACACGAGGTACATACAGTTATCCGTCGGCTTTAAATGGTTGATCTATTTTGCTTGAGTAACCGAGGAAGAACCTGAAATATTATTGGATACACATGGACGTCCTACAGCGTAGCTCAACTACACAGCACTTCGCGTGTTCCTTGAGATGAAAGTTTTCTTTCTATCTGCAAAGAAAGCTACAATTAAAATTTATGACTAGTTAAAAACATCCACGGGCGCGCGCGCAAACACAGGTCGCGTGCCTGGGTGGGCGTGAAACCGACGTCAAAACAGATAAACGGGTTTAGTACAGCTTGTTAGTAGTTATCTGAGAAAACGGCGAACTGTTAATAATTAGACAGTCTAACGGCTCAAAAGTTTTATGAACAACGTTTAGATACTTAAATTATAAGTAAATCATCTGTTCGTGAACTCGAACCTTTATTACCGCCCACAAAAGTCCTTAATTCGAGTCTGTCCTGAAGAATATAAATAAACTTCCGAACTTCGTAATGTAGTTCCCTAAGCTCTGTTTTAGACATAATAATATTCCAAGCTACTCAAAAAAGTTCAAAGTGTTTCCTCTCTTACATAGACAGCAAAAAGTTGTACAAATTTCTCATTTCCCTCCTAAATCCTTGGAACACAGTCTTTCTTCAGAAGCTAACAGTCGTACATGCTCAGTTAGTCAAAAAACTTTCCAACTCTATTGGGCCCGACGATTGCTTCTTACCGTGTTCACAAGAGCCCGCCACTTGCCCATTTCCTGAATCAGATGAATCTAGTCCACACCTCAGCATGACAGTTCTGCAACATTCATTTTAACATTATCCTCCCTTTTACGCTCAGGTAATACCCGCCATCCGCGATCCATAATCCACCCACCTCAACCCCCTTGATTTACTTGCTCTAACCATATGAAGTCAACAGTAGTCTACAAATGGTAAAATTCTTTACAATGTACGCATAATTTCTATCAGTAATTTGGAATTCCTTGTAGCTTGATGACATTCTTCTGTATATCTTTGTGCGATTAGGCCTATACAACCTGGAAAGTCATCACAGTGTTCTCAAAAGTCAGCCTATACACACACAAACCAAAATTAGCTATCAAAATATATGTTAAAACACTGATCGTAAATTCCCTTGTATGAGCATCGTTTTCACACCTTAAAGTTACATTAACACAGCCGCGTACCTCCTTACAAGTTTCGTCGCCTTAGTAATTCGTTTCCCCAGTTCGGACGCCAGTGTTTCTACTACCTCAAGAATTCGCATGACCGTTATATAGGTACTTTTAATGGTATGAAAATAAAATGTAATTTAGGAAGATTGGATCCGAAATTGACGATGTAGAGGCTGGCACTTCTGCTTAATGCTCAGGAAGTCCCGCTTTCGAATAACCATCGAAAGACCTCTTCACAGTGACTGAGAAACGTTGTGGCTGGATTCCTTCAGTCCCTCCTCTCAGCGGCGTTACAATACCTTAAAATACGTCACAACAGCTCCATTCCACGTTCTGTCATTTTAGATCATACAATCTAGGCAGTTGATAAAGCGTCGTTAACAGCGTTAAATAATGTATTTCATTATAACTACACGGATTATACAGTCGTATGGGGGAGGGGGGTGGATGGCTGCATTTTGAGAAACATTATAATGCTCAGCGACCGGACAGGCGTCCGAGCTCCGAATATTTTGGGTTCCAATCAGGAGTATCATTAAATAAATCAGGGCCAAATTTTACGTGGTTTTCAAAGCTGTGGCCTTCACGTGAACGTTTATGCAGATGTGTTACGTGGTTCAAAATTTAATTTGACACTCGGACTCGTGCCTTTGTACTTTATAAAATATCATACACTTTTACCACCACAATGCTGCACATCACCTCTTTATAACAGTCACACAGGCGCGACTTTTTCTAATTGTTACGGCTCGTCCTAAAGAAGCAGTCTACAATAAATGAGTCATTACACATTAAACACGTTCAAATCATAGTTTAAAACCAGGTTATGTGCTTCATAAAATTATCCTGTTATTTATCTAAAACTTCAGAAATTAGGGCTGCGTTAATAAAAATCGTGTACTTGTTTTTACGAGTAATATAAATCCAGAGGATTATTTCTAAGTTGACATGCAAATAATTTACTTAGCTATTGTATTATTATTATTATTATTATAATTATATATTACCATCCCTTCCGTTCCAGGATTTCTTCTCTCTCTCTTCCTCTCTCTCTCTCTCTCTCTCTCTCTCTCTCTCTCTCTCTCTCTCTCTCTCTCTGTCGCTTTCGCTTCCTTTCTTATTCGGAGAAATGTAAGAACAGCAAACGTCTAAAACCATCCACATTTTCGGACTTCATGACATCCCTAGTTTCATTATAAAAGTTTGTTTTGATATTTTTCTACCTCTTCTTAAACACATATTCAGTCTAAGCTCATTTCCATCCTAAACGAAGCAAGCGTAAACTTTTACTGTAGTTACAAATGATAACAGTACCTCCTCCAAAAAAAAATTCAATTTCATTTTTCATTTTAACAATTTTTTCAAACTGTTTGAATTTTTACTTTAAGATCATATTTTAAGTTATCTAAAATTTAAATTACATACTTCCCCGCATAGTTACATCAAATCCCAATTTACCACTCCCAATTTAGTATCTTGGCATTATTACCCCTTTAGTTAGCTCTAAGCGTCAGTAGTAATTTCGGCCTTGATCCTCATAATTTGCTTCTTCAAAACCGTAATGCTTTCGGGCTTCCTCATGATTATGTAAACTGGTTTCGTAGGCACTTAACCAACAGACATTCCCCCATTCGATCTACATTTACGCCTTCGCAATTCGTCACAAGACACGATCTTTCACAATATTCGGCAGGTCCACTATAAAGTTACATCCAATTTTGGGAGAGATATGAAACTTCATCCATCATCTGTGGTTCTGAAGCTACCGATACCATTCACGTTACTTCACTCATTCAGTGACAGAATATAATTAAACAGCCAACCGAAATGAGCTGTACAGGTAAACACTCCATCTCGTCATCAGGTTCTTCTTGTGTTCATATCGCCCCGGGCAGCAAGAAACGACCTCCAAGAATGGACGACGCAGGGAAGCATTAAGGTCAACAAAAAACATCACTTCCGAATACGTATCTTAATCACATTCCGAACTGCTTAATATAAAGCCGTATGACATATTTCTTCCAATACTTTTAGGACCAAGATGTATGATCAATAAGAATGCCTTTACAAAAACCCCTTTATTAAATCTGTATTAATGTTATACGAGTGCAAATAATGCTAGGAACGTTACTAACACCGAAAGCAGAAGTACAAAAGTGGTCAGGTTTATGGTCCAACTACTTTACCTCCAACCGAAAGGTAAACAGCGAAATCAGTTTGTGTTTTACTGATACAGGTTAACTTGTCCCTTTGGGCATTCAAAATGTCTTTCAGACGCAATGGGGAGTGCAGGTAACGCAGCACTCTTTCTTAATTTCAGCAACGAAAGGAGGTGAATGTTTAGTTTCATGCTTATATGCAAAAGAGCTGCGACATTTTGAGGATTCAAGGCCGGATGGGTTGAAGAACTAGGAGATAAATTCCGGTTGTTTAGTGGTCTCCTTCCATCGGGTCTCCCCACCAAAACCCTGTATGCAGCTCTCCTGTCCCCATACGTGCCACATGCCCCGCTTAACTCATTATTTTAGATTTAATCACCCGAAAAATAGATTGGGCTGGATGAAAATTGTATTGAATTTGTATAAGATGCCATATAACGTTGTCCTCCGGCAACAGCATTAGGTATACATTGCCAGAAAGTCATTTTTAGGTTTTAATTCTTCAACCAGTTCATAAAGGCCTGTTTCTCGGACAGATTAGCTACCGCAGATGGCTTGGTGAGAAGATTTAGTCACAAATCCATGCAACTAAAACTTCAAGGTTTAACGTGTGTCACGACACTAACTCCAAATAAACAAGTAGGCCCACTAGGTTTAGAAAGAATCCCAGCTCACATCAAGGTAAAAGTAATAATTGCTTAATCAAAGCAAAAATCCACATATCTCAAGGAAAACGTCTCTGTAGGCAAGCGTATTGGCTGAATAGCTCGCTCTACAGGTGCAGCAGGTGTCTGCTGTCAACCAGTCACTTATTACATTATCAGCTGGCGTAACGATAGTAAGTCTGTTTAATTACTGACAATTGGTAAGCTCTACCAATAGACGCTATTATCAATTTTTGACGGTAAGAAAACAACCTCGGAGGAAACCAAATCATAATTACTAGTTTTCGATCACGGCCCACATTATTTAAAGTATACCATGACTGCTTTTACCACATTTTTCTTCACATTAACCAACTGGTATAACCGTCTAGCACAACTGCAGTTGGTATGTAAATCTGTACTGAGGTTAAGCAGTTCAGGTCAAGCGGAACATGTTTCGACCGGCATGCGGTCATCTTCAGGCTATATATTGTAAGAGAAAGTCATTTTTTACTAACAGGTACATCCGTGTGGAGATGATCTCAACCAATACATGATATTCTTTTTAAAACATTTAATTAAAAATCTTACTGCAATGGGCAGAAAAATAATAACAGGTGTAAAATCATTTCGTATAGGTTGAGATCTCAATCTCCACAAGCGTATACGTGTCAGTAAACAATTACGTCCTTGTACAATATATAGCCTGAATATGACTGCATGTCGGTCGAAACATGTTGCCGCTTGACCTGAGCTGCTTAACCTCAGTACAGATTTAGACACGAACTACAGTTGTGTGATTAATTTGATTTCCAACGCAACGGGATGCAAAGTTCAAATATATTTTTCTTCGTCACTATTTACATACACCAACTGGATGTATCCAGTTGGTGTATGTAAATAGAGACTGTGAAAAGAAGCACGGTGATTACAGAATAAAATTTTTTTTTTCATTTATTCAGCTTTCAAGGATTACGACTCGAGCCTAAACTTACAGATAAAAGATCACAAGAATATTAGTCTACTAAATATTATTGGGGTTATCGGGTCAAGTGGGATTAGACCGATTGGGCAAGCAGCAATCGTAGGAAGAAGGGGAGTGCAGACAGGGTATGGGCTGGAAAATTTGAAGTAAAGATGACGCTTGGAAGGTCGAAGCATAGATGGGAGGATAATATTAAAATGTCTCATAAGGAATTCAGATGCGATGTGTGACTGGATTGTGGACGACTGGATGTTAACACTTAGGTGACAGCCGGACAAGTGGAGGCCTCTTAAACACGGTAATAACGTTTGATTGACTTAGGACAGCGACAAGTGGAGGCCTCTTAAACACGGTAATAACGTTTGATTGACTTAGGACAGCGACAAGTGGAGGCCTCTTAACACGGTAATAACGTTTGATTGACTTAGGACAGCGACAAGTGGAGGCCTCTTAAACACGGTAATAACGTTTGATTGACTTAGGACAGCGACAAGTGGAGGCCTCTTAAACACGGTAATAACGTTTGATTGACTTAGGACAGCGACAAGTGGAGGCCTCTTAAACACGGTAATAACGTTTGATTGATTTAGGACAGCGACAAGTGAGAAGGACAGCTTAAACACTAACAGGTAATAACGTTTGATTGATTTAGGACAGCGACAAGTGGGCGACGCTTAAACACGGTAATAACGTTTGATTTCCGTCAACAACACATGATGTTTTTCTTCAACGCCATATCCAGACCGACTCTGCACTCCAGCCAATTTTCTTAGTGAGGCTTAAAATCGCTGGTAGTTGACAGCCATGCGCCTCCAACGCCTTAGTAGTGGCGCTTAGGTAATAGGCATATTCAACTTTACGTATCAATCGATCCATAAGACCTCTTATTCTACTCAATATTTAAACAGGAATACTGGATATGGGGTTGATAATAGACTAAACTGGTAAATCAGACCTATCCCAATGCGCGTCTTGTTGACAACGCTTCAGAGTTAATGAAGACTAAAAAAGTGGCGGTCACAAAAGGTGTCTACCGCTAGTGGTCAGCAGGTGAGCCTGCAAGGTCACGCGGGAAGTGATAGACAAGCTCGCACTAAAATTTGTGTACAGAAAAACCAACATCTCGAGTCGTAGATGCGAAGACAATATTCAAGTGGACTTTACGGAAATTTTGTATGAAATTTGTGGACTATATATCTTGGCTTGACGTCGTGTCCAAATTGCGGCTTTTCGTGAAAAAGGTGAAACTCTGTAGTAAGAAGTTAATTTAGATACTCTAAAGGAAATATAAACTGGTGAGATCTGAGGTTCTGACGACGGTGACCAAGAATATTGCTTTGTTCCTTCTACAGCTTGATTCTAATCTGCCAAGCTACATGGCGTAATATCCCAGAAAATAACAATATTCATAAATTAGTACCTTAACATCAAGGACTTTTTTACCATCTGAATAATGGTCACGTTTGCCAGGAAAGTTCGCTAGCAGAGAGCTATATATGTAGTTAGCTATTTCATAAATTATATCCACACCCAACTAGTTCAGTAGTTAGATCCACATTAGCTACTGCATCAGTTGCATCTATATTTAGTCCAACAGTTAGAGCCACGATTAGCTACTCCATCAGTTAAATCCATATTTATGCAGTCAAAGCGATAGAGCCACAGTTAGCTACGTTGTCAGATCCACACCTAGCTAGTCATACTTAGCTACTACATCAGATAGATTCACGTTCAGCTAGCCCTTCTTTCACAACTTCATTATTCTGTCAACTCTTTTCACATTAAGGCCTATACAGTATTACATGCCTCTTCTTAAATTCATCTCCCGCGATATCATAACCTTTCCACTTTCCACTCTCCTTCTTAATTCTTTTCTTCATTAGTCTTTTCTGATGCTTCTTCCTCCCCTACCTTTATCAGAACTGATTTCAAACACATTTTCCTATTATTATCATTTGATGCTACGTAATCAAATTGTTAAATAAAACAGTGAAGGGAAATATAAGTGCACCTGGAAAATTTAAATTAGTAAATCTGCAGCGGCGTGAATGACAGCGTTTAATTCGCTGTATTGGCGGGACGTTTCCTTCTCGAAAATATTGACACTTGTATGTTGGGTTCCTGGAGATATGTCTGAGGGGAAAATGTTGCCCAAGTTTGATGGTACTGGTTCGCCATCTAGTGCTATTGAGGTTATTCCCGTGGTGAGGTAAGACTATTACTTCTGGAGCTACGGACTCTAAATGACTCACAGTCCACCTCAGATGATGGATGGGAAACCTGAAAGGTTAAAATATGAATATTCAGATAAAACCTGTTCAGTGTCAGTTTGTCCACCACACATCCCACAAACTGCCCCGAGAGCAAATGTGAGCCTTTGGGGTGAGTACTTAGCGAAAAATAGCCTTGAGATATGGCACATATCGTATAATGCTCAAATCAACACGATAGAAAACGGTGTATTCCGTGATGTAGTAAACTGATTTTACGGAGGCGTTCTTTACGTACAAAATGTCATACAGTACAACCTTCCCTGCTCCATTTCCACGAAACTTATAAAGCCTCAACAGCATTATGTGGAGGTCTCACACCGAATTTTATTCAAAGCGGACAAAGAATGTTAAAAGTGCGAATAGAAATTCATTTACGCCCTAAGTAAAGTATGGACTTCACTTCGCTGATTTCCACAAAACACATAATCAGTCAATACATCTTTTTGTGCACCTCCTGTACCTGTTTTCCCAAATAGAAGGAAAATTTAAAAAATGCGGACAAACATTTAGTTTACGTCATTATGTAAAGCACAACTACAACGATCTTCGTGAAACAAGAGCTCAACAGCCTTACGAGAAGACCTCCTACATCGATTTCACCGAAATCAGTCAGAAAATATAGAAAGTACAAATGGAAATTTAGCACGCCATTAAGTGATATATGGCTCTCACTGAGCCAATTTTCACGGACCTCAGGCCACTCGGCACCGTCTTGCGAAGAACTACTACGCATAACTTCATGAAAATCCCACAAACGGTTAGTCACTGATATTAGGTCACACACGGACGAAGAGATAGTCGGACGGACTGCTCTCCACTTACGGCATTCTGTTTTATTTCTTTAGGAACGCCTAAAATCGTGAAGCCTTACCTTATACTTCCCCAGAACGCACACATGATCGCTCTAACAGCAAGTGTTGTTAAATAACTCACAAATCAATTTACGATCACACATGCCGCCAAGAAGTAATGCTTATTCGCAGGCAACTTCTGTTCTTTTAGAGACATAATTATGAAGGTAGGTGAGAGAGAAGTCCAAAGTGCTGGGAGCGCCGCTTTCGATCACATGCGATTTAAATCTTCTGACGCAAGAACCCCAATTAATCATCATCAAAAAGCTCCTACGTCGATAAAAACCGTCAGCGGTCTAATAGCACAGGAGTAGTATATTGCGAAGCGATAAACCAATATTTTGACTGCGAATTTTCCATGGTACTGGACAGCCAAATATCTGAAGGTCGCTACCGTCAAAGCGTCTGTCACAAAAGGACTGCGGTGTTCCATTTAATAACTCTCTGAAATTTTAACGAAACTTGTTGTGAAGGTTGCTGCTATAAGAATCCTCCGCAAAGCTATGACAATAGCTTCATCGCCTTAATTTAATAAACATGTATCGCTTCAACCGAAATTATTGTCTCTATCCACTTATTTATTCCTTCATCCTCTCTCCTATATGCAAAGAAGATTTTTTGAGCAAAAACGGCCAAGGCGTTCTTACTTTTCTTTAATATCTTACTTTCTTCCACGTTTCATGTACCAAACCAATATTCTCAGACATCTCCTTCGTCAAAGCTTCTTCTCCAAAATTCTGCATGCTTTGTTGTGAGGCACACTGAGACTATATGTCAGTTTAACATTCATTACTACTCAGCATGGAAATCTATTAGGTGCCAATTTTTATAATACAATGTATTTTTTGATATTCCATCATAAATCAAGCTATGTTTTCCAGCATACATATTCCTACTTATAAGTGGTGGGCCAAAAGCAAAAATTTCAGAAATATTAGAAGCCCTGTAGTGCGAGATTGAGTAAATGCCTGAATGAAGCGCTGACAATACTAACAGATACAAGTGTCAGAAAACTGAACACCAGTCCTAAACACGTTGAAAAATGAATAAAGGCGGCACAGTCCTATACTCGTCAAGCACTTCAGAAAACAGGCTCACTTATGTTAATGGGATGATCAGCATTGACCGACATGTCAGAAGATATAATATCCGACTAACCGATGGCATTAAAAAAGACAAACTCTTCCCGTCCACGCCATAAAATTACGTAGGGGGGCAGAGGTAGAGCTCCACTCATTCTTAAGCTGAGCAGTAGATGGAGGTGAGTGGTTAAATTCACGTCCAGACCACTTTAGCCTCGAGGCAATACTCCCCGCTACCCATTCAATAGGAGGCTGGGTGGACCCCAGTCCAGACTGGACATTTTGAAAATAAAAATCTCTAGCCCCAGTCGGGATTCGAAGGCCGTGGATGGCATTATAGCATGTCGTAAATGTGTTATCATGGTGAACCAGAGAAGTCTTGCACTGCATGATTTACATTACGCGTATCTAAAAAAAATCTCTTTATGTAACATTCTTCTTTCCCCATCTTTGGGTCCAGACATTTTTCCTAGCACTTTGTTTCCCAAAAATTCAAGGCATACGTTCCTCCAAAACCTTTTCTGGAAATTACAATAAAAAGTTCTTCCAAGTTCGCACGATGTGGCGGGGAGTCTCGTGTCAGGCCCACTGAGTAAGCAATTATCAGCAATCTCGAATAACTTGTACACCTTAAATCCGTTAATTTATAGGGGACAGCGCTAGACAAGACATTCCATTCCATATTCATATCGCCATAACCTGTCAGTCACCCCACGGGCACCGCTACCCATCCGCGGGGGGGCTACAGTCCTTGTGCAGATTTTAGGGATGATTCGTAATAAACCTGACATAAGGATATAAATGCTCCAGCCCTGCAATATTTCCTTCTTCTTGATACCGGTGTCTTTATAATACAAACCTGTTTACCTCGGCAAGTGTAATGCCTGGTTACGGACTGGCAGATCGTAGTTCGATGTCCAGACGGTGCAGAAATTCTTGCCTTTACCACCACGTGCAGGCCAGCTCTGATATCCGGCAAGCCATCTATTTAATGAGTGTCAGGAACGGCGTCATTTCTAGGAATAAAACCGTCGGAGCTTCGGAGTGAAAATCGCTTGCATCTAACGTCTGGGTTAAAAACACGCTACAATTCTACTCTCCCGCACGTTTCATGGCGTGATACTGAATTACGCCTAGAAACTGCATTAGCCTGAAGTTTACGATTTGGTTCAAAGGCCTTGCATTTTGTTTCCGTCTCCAGTCGTGTGTAATAAGAGAAGTCTCATGAAACATAACGTAGCAGCGAGTGTGACAAGTGACAAATTTAGTTCAAATTTAGTCGAGGGTCGCAGCAGATTTCTGAACATCTCTTATCATAACCACCGATCTTTGTCTTAAAGACAGTTAGATACACTTTATTTATTTTCTGACCTCCTGGAATATTCTGATGCACGAAACAGAGATATTAATGTTTCAGTACTTTCGAGAGATGCACTGGCTACGTCCAATAACAGACCAGCACTTTATCGGCATATAGGCCTATTTATTCCACAGACATCTTGAATGACGTATAACACCATTATGTTCCACAACCTGAGTGTGAAAACCCCCAAACTTATATGCAATCTTATCTCCGCAGCCAATTTTTCTACAGTATATTTCTAACAACAACAACAACAAAACAATAACACTGCTCCCACATATTCAGGTTTCTTTAAACTTCCTGCATTAGATTCGTGTTTCTCACACTCGTGTGAGATATAAGGCAATAAAAATAATAAGGTTTTTGGTTTTAAAAGTTAACCTCTGTCATAGATGGAGGGGATTGTCTTAAAGCTCCGGCTGCTTGAACCCCTAAGGAAACAGCAGCAGTTACGTAGAGCCAGCCAGGAGAGTAGTTACTCTTCCAGAATTGAAACATTAGTTTACCCCTTATTCATAACTACGAGTATTACTGCAGAAACGGGAATTAAAACTGATACTCGAAAGCTTTGACAGTAAGAACTTGGTTCTGTCTATAAATATTCTGTTGGAAACTTTCCACTGTCTGCTGTATATCTGACACCCACATACGACGTTTCAGAATTCTGCCCTAATCCTGTCTTCAGGTGGGTGTTTAACTACTTTCTACTTATTTTAGTCTAATAATTATTTTTGGCTAAGTCTGGAACTGACCCGGGAAATCTTGAGTATTTGGTTAGTACCCTAACTATTAAACCATGGAAACTGTGCGAGTAAAATGACAATCAGTCACCTGACGACGGAAGCACAGTCATCACCCGAAACGTCAAGTTTATGAAATACAAGCCTAGGTAGAAAACGTAAAACGTCTAACTTGATATTCATTTAAATGAAATCAGGCAGACGCTAAATAAACCACTTTATTCGTCCCTGACATGATAAAAGTCCGAAAAATACCATTATCCATGTGACAGGTCTGAATCAGATTTAAGCTAAGCCATTTAGAGATGGGGCTACATAGCAGTGTATTCAGAAGGTGACACTAAATTTTACGGACATATGCCCAGTGGACGAAAACAAATTCACGACGGCACACAGCTCTAATCCAAATTACCGCGACTGGTGGTGGTGGCATTGAGAACTAACAGCCAGATGTTTCGCCCCAAACCCAACCCCCCATTGTGTAAGTTTTTAAGGGTCACTACCGCATTCACACACAAAATACAATGTGGAAAATTAGGATAGGTTTTTGAGAGGGAGGGGGACGAGGGGAGGGAAGAGCGATTTGAATCAAATATTTTGGATAAAAGGAACTCAAAGTGGTACCCCACAAGGAGGGACGGGGAGTTCCCAGCTGTGATACATTGCCAGGGAATTCGCCTCATTGTGTCTCTTTGAGTGTCCCTCATTTTTCCCCCCGGCGGTTAGTACACAACACAGGACTGAAGTTATCCTTCGCACAATGAAATGAAACACATATTAGAATACACTTACAGCTAATGGGCAAGTCTGCATCGTCTGAAGATCAAAAGTATCGGCTTCTAAGATACTAATTTCAAGAAGCTGGGTACAGGATGTGACGGAAAGCCTTCGTGGTTCTTCTCAGACCACTCAGGCAACGCCTGAATTCTACTACAGAAGAAACAACATTCACCATTTTTCTGGTTTACTACCCGAAAAATGGAGTCCTAGATGTAAATGGGAGGATAATATTAAAATTACCTTAAAGGAATAGGATAAGAACGCGTAAATTGGATTCATCTGGCTCTATAGCAACCAGTGGGCGAGCTCTTAAGAACACGGTAATAAACCTACAGGTTTCATAAAATGCGGAGGATTTCACGCCATCAGGAGAAGCTAACAGTAACTGAAGTAGTCAAATTCCCTGACATTCATGGAATCCGTATGTTCATTATTATATTCTCCAGAGCCAACTAGTAGTTACTAACCTGAACCAGATACGTCCAATCCATGTAACCACACTTTATTTTTAAGATAGATTTTAATATTATCCTATCATCTAAGCCTACTCCTCTCAGACTTCGCTACTGAACCAGCAGCATTATAAGAGGAATACACTTCCACACAATCTTCTAAGTGTTCTGGAATTTTCATTTACATGTTGGTACGAACATAGGCTCTTTTGCTGTTTTTGAGTTCCTTAGGTGTAGTTGGTTTCCCCACCCTTTCTTTGGCCTTGCACGATCTCATCCAGGTACTTGCTTCGGTAGAGAGTACCGATGCACCAACACGCCATACTTGGCTTGTTGAAGCCGAAACATATGTAGGGGGTAATTGACTTACTTGTAAGAATATAGTGCATATGTTGGTTTTTAGACTTTTGAATTATCATGATGCACGGCGAATAAAACGTGAAACGCCATACTCAATCATTCGCCACCAACGCTATATAATCTTAGCAATTGACGGCGTCGTTAAATAACACGCTTAAAAATCTTTCCGATTACATCTTCCACATGGCTTCATAATTTTGATTTTGCTCTCTGCTTCAGATTGAACACAACAATTTTAAAGATATTCCCATTTCGGGCGCGCTCAAATCCTTCTAGAAAGCCTTTCCATTTGTACGCACATAAGAACTCGAAAACTACAGAACAGATTTTCATGAAATATGATATAGAAGAATTTTATGAACAGTTCTTTCAGGCGTTTAAATGCACAACGCAATTTTAATGCTTTAGAAGAAGATATACGTGCATATCTCTGCACGTTTGCTCATCCCTGCTCTGCGCATGTGTGTTCGCATCCCTATACTGCGCATGAGTGTTCGCATTTCTGCTCTGCGTATATACATTTCTCAACACACTTTGAAAAATATAAGACAATTTTCATCGTTTAAATTCCATTTCTTTACTGGTATCCTAGCTACAGCGCCACAATCGAACATAATACAGAGCATGCATGCATCTGCTTTAGCTTACATTAGTTGCTAATGCAAGACATGCAGAGGAGCGAACATGTAAAATTTATGCTACGCGTGGTAAGTTTCAGTTTACTTCCAGTAATTCGGCTCGGATTTTGTAACCACTGTGATTTAGTTGGCATTATTTACTCTGCTAGTTACTTGTTTATATGACACATATTACATTACATTTCAGGAAAAAATGCACAGACCTAATTTTACGACGAATAATGTTTTATTATAAATAATTTTGTATCATATGGAGCTCCTTTTAACGAAGAGAAACGTGCGTAGGTTCCGCAATCGCCCGTATGCTGATAACGTTACCGCAACAATACCGCCAGCACAATAATATCGACATGCTGGCTCAATAATAATTTCTCTCAGGGTCAACGTTTCGGATTCGCAACTTCCGGATCACCAGTTAAATAGAAAAGCAAACTGATGGACAACGAATTAATACCCAATCGCACCAAGCAGGATGGAGCAGTGGTACGAGCTCTAGATTTGTGATAGGGAGGTGCCCAGTGCCAATCACGGAAGGGGCACCGAATTTCTTCACAAGAATTCTGTGGTTTTCCTGATTTCCTACAGGCGAATGCCGGAACAGCAGGCCAGGATCAATTCCTTCAAAATCCCTTCCAATTTATCCTTCTCCAGTCATTTTGTTATTCGACGCTTGCAATGCTGACTGCCGTCATAAAGAAAGAAGTAAACAGAAATACCCAGAGTTCATATGGCCAGTATTTTATTAGATCCTACAGTAGAGCGCATCCCTTCTAAGGGAAAATTTTGGTTCAAAATGTATCGCTTATTATCTGAATTCAAAAATACTTGTAACACTGGTTGTATAAAACGTGAAACTTGGTCTGTCAATGTAGTGAAATAACCTATATTAGGCGCATTACGGAGCAGACCTAGGAGAATATTGAAACATGTACAAAGGAATGGGAGGGCGACAAGGCTTACACATTACAGGGCTTCAATATATGGCGAGATTGGAGGGGGCCATGTGGTACACATTTCTCTTTTGGCTATCGTGTCCAAACCCGTTGTGAGGTCTATCCAGCCTCCTATGAAATGAGCAGCGGGAGTTATTTCGCTGTAAATAAAGCAGCCGAAGCGTGAAACTGAACACTTGTTCTATCTACTCCAGAACTTTAGATTTATGGAGCTTACCTCCACTCGTTTATTCACCTACATGATGGTTAGTACGCTACAATTCCTCAACAGCAACATCTCTGCGACAGGAAACGACGGGGTATACCACAGGATTGGAAGCAAGGCGAGAAGAAACAAGAGTTAGAAGCACTGCCCTACATCTAGGCCTATCTATCTGCATGCTTCCAGTTGAGGTAATTTCGGACTCTGGAGTCAGTTCACAAATTCACAGATCTCTTTGTGTTGCTGCTGCAATGCTTTTCAATGCTAGCGACTTATCGTATTACGTATGTTTTTATGATGTCACCCAATATTGCAGACGTGCGCGCAGGCAAACACTCCCCGGACAGGAATGTCCAAAACTTGTTCACTCTCGCAAAGCAACAAATAATTTCTTACGATACAAGGATAGGTGACCGAACCTGGTGACCTTGCCTGTAAGCCACATTAACACTGCAAATTCAAAATAGAATTACGCCCATGCAATAATTCTCCGATTTTTTTTGTCCTGCGACTGCAAAGGTTATACTCCTAGCCTACAGTGATCCTAAGAGAACTGCCTAACTAAAGAAATAATTACATATCAGAGTTAATCCTTGAATACGTTATAGTTATTGTGATGGTTAAGAAATTCGCTGCTTTTACAGAACCTAACAGTTCATCAGTTGCTTACCAGATGCTGCACTTGATGGCTTCTCCATGTTTATGTGCAAATCATAGGTTCCGAAAACGACGTACACCTGTAATATAGAAGCGCGGGGTAAGGTAAAGTTCCCCCTATAATATGCCATGAAGGCCCAGAGGGGGAGTAGAGGTATAGCTCTACTCTTTCTTTAACCTCGGCGCTAGATGGGGGTGGGTGGTCAACTCCACGCCCCGGCCGCTTTACCCCCGGGAAAGAGACCCGGTACCCGTTTTATAGGAGATTGGGTGGGCCCCAGGGCCGGTCTGGACGGGAGCGGTAATGTGGAAAAACAGAAAGCGTCCTGCTCCTCACATTTTAAAACCAACGTTCGTATACATGTTATGGTTTCTGATTAAAAATTGAATAATATTCAACGAAGTGTTAGATTTTCCTGATTTACGCGCCCCCAAATAGAGTATGCACTCCAGTGTGCAAAGTTAAATTTTTAAAAAAGCACATATATTTCATATTGGCTTAAAATTTATTTAAATGGCATCAAATACGGCAAACAATCTTAATATATGTATTGTGCATACAACTGTGTTTTATTATAAGCAAACATACATGAAAACCAAATTACAGAATTGTTTTAAGTTATGTTAATGGCGTTACTTTGAGACACCGAACTTAGGCTAATATATCTGGCATAGGCTTTAAAATGGCTAGAATATAGACGAAACAGGCAGCCACAGTGCTGGTAATAATACACATTTCTTGGCTATTCAAACAGCTGTTTAATTGGGTTTCCAAAGATATGCTTTATTACAGCAAACAACAGCTGATATATTTTGCCCAAAAGAGGCAGTGATAAACCCGCCACATCCCTTTGCTTAATTATGAAGAACATGCCCCTTGTTTTAAAATATTTGTACTGCATTTTGTTTGATTTTATAGATTTACTAGGATGCTAAACATAACTGTTTGAAGCAACTGACGCTACTGTCGCCGGCCTCTCAGCGCGGAGGCCCGGGTTCGATCCCGGCTCAGTCCATGTGGGATTTGTGTTGGACAAAGTGGCACTGGGACAGGTTTTTCCCTGAGCACTTCGGTTTTCCCCTGTCAATTTCATTCCATCGGTGCTCCATTACACGGGAAAACGAAAAAACTAATCATCTTCATCACAGGGTTGCACAATAAGCCTTAAGGCTGCGGTGCGTCCGTAGCATCTGCTGCGGGGCCCTTCACCACAAACAAATCTGACGCTGTTGTAAAACACCGACCGGTAGGATAACTTAGGGAAATACGTGCTGTTAAACATTTATACTGAAAGATGGATAGAAAACTTGACTGCAGAGTGCGGTTCATCATAAGTAGTCTATGAATGTCATTCACATTACTATTCGTATTATAAAAACATAAATCATCTAAGAAGCTTTAAAAGGCCACGCCCGTGGTCACCCCTCGTCGCCAGAAACAGGACGGCGACGCTTTGTGTGCAGGAAGGGTTGAGAAGGAAGATGCCCCCTGGATGGCGCCACGTCCAACAAAGGACTACCTGGCTCTGGTTACCCATTGTGCGCGCGCTATTCAAAACAGGGGCTTTATCTGTAGCACGATCGTGCCGGCTGGTTTGCAGCAAGTGATTTTCATGAGAAAGCTGCTAGTTTGCTTCATATTACTTATTACTGTACCAGTGAAACGATTTGAAAGGCATGTCCTACATTTTTAGAAAGCAGAAGAGCATAAAGGTTAGAGAAACGTTACACTTCTTATTTGTTCGCAACTGAAAATTCCAATTTTGAATATTAAAAGTGATAGGAAACCTAAAGATTAAAAACACCGTATTCAGTCCAACCCAGGCAAAAAGCAGGCTGGAGTAGAGGTAACTGTCTAGACACATACACGGGAGTTAGGCTCAAATTGCAGAGAGGCTTTTGGCTATCACAACAGGTTGTTTGTGAAGGTCTTATGTCTGTATGGTGAAAATACACACAATAACCACAGTGTTAACTTAGATACGAAACCAATGAAAAGAAAAACGAATGCGGTGTGCAAAACCACAAAGAACGCATTTGAACATTTGTGCACTTCAATTAAGCTTACATGAAATTTCCCACCCTTTTAAGTTGCAACTCCTCAACGTAAAAACTTAACACGATACGAAACATTTCACCAAGCCCTTTTAAGTTGCGCGTTTGATTTCTTTTGTTAGTGTGCGATGGACATGGAATAACGCACTTACGCATAAGCCGTGCCAGTGCTGCGAATCTGAAGCTCTCTGAACGCGAGTCGGACGCTGGTCTCTCTCTCTCTCTGCACGTAATTAAGCAACGACAGGAGAGGGCGCCACTTTATCATGGATCCTCTTTCATCCTGGCATCAAATTACAGAGGAGGAGGTCATCCTGCAGTCTTATCATCCAGCGTCATCGAAGAAAGGAACAACGAAACGTCTAAACAATGCCGCGCTGTCAGCACCAACTAGCGGACATTACAAAGATAAACAATTGAACAGCATGTGTTCGTGAAGCTCTCTGAGGACGTTCAGTGCTTTTATTTGATTTTATTGTTTGTACCCGCATTGTTGTCATAAATTCACTAAAAAACATCTCAGGAGTCGGACAATATTTATGATTTCATAAAAAGTATTTATCAAGGAATATGATTTTGCCCTAAAACTTACCAACATGCAGTGTCAAGCCTACTCTCCTTCTTAAAAGTAAAATGTAGGCTTATGCCATCAAACGCTGTCTGTGTGTGAGTCCCCATTGAAATTTCATAAACGTTTCATTGATTTTCACGAAATTAATATTAACTATAACGAATAAATTACTGACGACGAACATAGGTTTCTGCGCAACAGTGCGCTCGAATCGTTGTTCTGCGCATGCGTTTTCGCATCCCTACTCTCCTGGCCATATGGAGATTATCCAGAAGCCAAATATTTTCAATTCCTACAGTCACTAATCACAATATGGTGGATGCGCGAACTTGTGAGGTGGAAGCAATACTTACTTTAGGGTAATGTACTATCAGCAGTTTTATTAACGACAAATTTTTCGAAGTCCCTCGGAGTAAGCTTCGCGGATCCCAATTTTGAAAATTTGCTACATACTGCAAATTTTGTTGATTTAAGTAATTTGTAACTCGTGTGACCAGGTATTTGCAAGTCCAATCGGTTAGTAATTAACCAGGAAGTGAGCCGGTTTGTTATTAATAAGGAAACCAGTCAACCAGCTAAAAACTCATTTAATTACGTAGATATTTATGAATTCAGTTGGTTAGAACCTCTGTAAGACATTTACACAGGTAAAAATGCAGTTAATTAATGAGACACTTGTTTATAAACTAATTCAATTTTTGGTTTATTATGTATTCGTAAACTTAACTGGTCTAGAATTTATTAAAAAAAGTGAAGCAATTATACTTTTATAGGCCAAAGTATTTAGAAAATTAAATCACTTAGCTAGTCAATTAACTGGTTAAGAGGTCAATCAGTTGCAGAGACAGGTGGATAAAAGGTAGAGGTAAAGTTGTCACTGTACTTAAACTAATCACCACGCCATGAAGCCAAACTAATCACCACGCCATGAAGCCACGTGTGCGAGTGGAGATACATCTGCATGCATTCCTAACCTCGGCATTACATGCAGGTGAGTGGTCAGCTTCACGCCCTGGCCGCTTTATACCCTGGGGAAGAGCCCCCGATATCCACTGGATGGGAATGTGAGGGGGAACCGCACAGGTGGTCTGGGAGCTTGTGAGAAAAGAACAAAATTTATTACTGCTGGGAATCGAACCACGATGGCTCGGTCGTCCAGTCAATATCCTAGTCAGTATACCGACTGCGCTTGCCCTACTTGGGTTAGGAAGGTAGTCAAACGTGCAGTCCTTGAAGTAGTTAAAATAACAGTTATATACTCTATTTAAACACAAACATAGTGAGTTATTCAGTCATACGAGTAGTTATTTAGCTAGCTGGTCAGAATATCAGGCAGGAGCATTCTAATTAAGTTAAAACCGCGCTTAGGCTCCGCGATGACACGTGGCACACGCTGAGCACCCGCTGCTCTTCTAGCAATCCCTCCTTAGCCCTTCTTTATCATGTCATTTCCCCTTGACGTCGCAAAGGTAAAGGTGTGTCAAAGCGGATGGGGGAGATAATAGATGTAATTGCTAGACCACAAAGCGTCGTTCTTATCTGCCCAGTCAGCGCACCAGGTAATTACCAGACTTACTTCTGGCAAGAAGCAACCCATCTCTTACGAACGCCTGACTTCTTCACTTCACGGGCTCTCAGTCTGTGGAGCGCAGTTCTATAAATGGACGATGGTAATAATACATGAATAGAAGAGCCCGCCACGTCTCCCCATCCTCAGCCAGATTCATCCAATTCACGCCCTTCCAGCCTACTGCTTTAAAATCCATCTTTATATTATCCTCTAATCTAGGCCTGGAAGTTCAATTAGTCTTTCTCCTTCCGATTTACCCACCAAAACTTGTAACCATTTCTCTTCTGCACCTACAGGTGCAACATGCCCTACCTATCTCATCCTCCTTCATTTTATCACCCTAATATTATATTGTGAGGAATACAAGGCATGAAGCTCGTCTTTAAGCTGTTTTTCCGACCTCAAGTTTGGATCGTGTCAATACTGGACTTGTAGATAACATTTTATTAAAATATTTTCCAGTGTGTTTCCAGTGTGGCGACGAATAAATCCATTTTTATGACAAGAAAACTGTAGGTTGCAAACCACGATTAATTTTATGATCAGAAGGCCTTAAATGCTGGTACAAGTACAATTATTATTATAATTATCACATTTTCCGTTATGTGCCAAATAAACAAAGCGCTACAAATGGATTCCATTTGGAAATGTGTGTTACTATTTTCTTCTCCTAATACAAGTGTCAATGGCCAAACAAATTAGTAAGGTAATATCACGTATTCATTTCTCATTGCGGCTAGATTAAAACATTGAACTCATAATAAAGCACGTGTGAAAAGTGAGTGATGCGTGTAACGTAAATTGCATAAGTACAAGCTAACATACTGTAGTCGATATAGTAACTAGGCTACGGGCTGGACGGTTCGGGGTTCGAATCCCGAGAGGAAAAAAAAGATTTTCCTTTTATCCTAAACATCCAGACCGACTCTGGGACCAGCCTCCTATTCCATGGGTACCGGGGTTCTTCCCGGGGGGTAAAGCTGCCGGGGCGTGATGTTGACCACTGACTTCTATGTAGCGATGAGGTTAAGAATGGGTGAAGCTACATCTCTACTCCTCTCACATTCCTTCATGGCGTGGACAGGGTCAAATTTGTCTTTATTGGGCTAACGCAATAACAAGAATTTATTTAAACATCGGAACAGTAGGCCTACTAACCCATTGAAGTATAAGCGTGTGTTCAGTTAATAATGTAACAGTTTCATTTGTATCATTAGTATGCTTAATGAAACCTGAGGAATCTCTGCCTTGCTCTAACTACAGTCACAGTCATAAGTCACTGAGGAAGAGGCAGAGAATGTTCAGCTGTAGGCCTAACGGCAGACATCAAGCACCACGTGTTCTGCGCCACCTACTCTTTTCGTTGATCCTGTATCCTTAACAATGTGGCCGTTTGGCACATATAAGTCACAAGAAACGTTGAAACTTCGAAGGGAGGCGGAATACAACCAACAATCTATTCATGATAACGGCCTTGAGACTCTGGGCAAATACACCACCCGAACATCCCCCTCGCTGCGCTGCAACGCCCCTTGCCCAACTCTCCCAGCCATGAATCATTCATTACGTCGACCTATGTTCCACATCAGTTCATAACGGGTGAACAAACAACCTTGTTTCGTCATCGCTCTGCAGCATCCTTCTAAAATCTCACTACATGTTTCTTTTACCTTCGTTACTTGTCTGTCCGTCCGCATATAGAGAATGACCAGCATCTGGCGTATTTTCGTGAAGTTTCAAATTTGGGATCTTTGGTAAAATCTGTCCGCACATTCCGATTTTGGTTAAAATCGGTTAAAAGCAACAGACGCTATACATGAAGACCTACATGCGTTTATGATCTCTTGCCATAATTTGACTTCGTAACTGAGACAGACTGCGTTTTCTGTGAGGTAGGATCTCAGTTTTAAGAAAGGTAAGTATGGAACATAGATGGATTGTAAACGACGACTATCGACGTTTAAGAGATATCGATTTAATACCTTCGCTTAAGATATCTCGATGATGATAGACTGTAAATCTAAGATACGGAGAAATCTTACAGTGTGTGTTAAATAGTGTCTATCTGTCAAGTATTTACATATTTAATATCTAGGGAGAATAACAGAGCGAAGGCACCGTGAGAGTTTCGCCCTGCGAACATGTCCTGATTTGTTGATTATATACCCAGCTATGCTTAAGTCTCGCAATTACCATCTTCCCTTTAGGACTTGAATTTAAATTCTACATGCATTTCCCATCTCTCCCATGAGTGCAGCATGACATACCCATGTAGTCATCATCTTAAACCTCCAACACAGTACTAAATAACCAGTTCAACTGAAACCATCTGTGACAGCAGAACCCGAGGGTAAATGTTGGCATTATCAAAGCGTGCCAATGAATACTGTCCTCAGCAGTTTCTCTCCACCTCCCACTCCCACTCAATATTGTTTTCCCACTTCTTTCTGCTCCTCCTAGGTTCCTTCAAGTGGACGCTTTTGAGGAGACTACCAAACCAAAATTTAGAACAGACTTAGCTTTTCTCCCAACCGAAGTATTTGTCCATCATATTGCAACCTCCTGCACTGCAGTATCCTAAATCGCGAAGTTCCTCGTTCGTGACAACACATATTTTATGTCCTTCATAATTCTTAGTTCGGGATCCACGTCTCAGCCACTGGTTCTTAAGCATCTGTAATTTATGATCTTCCCTTGAATGAAGTCAAACAAAACGAACATACTTCTGAGCGTTAAATAATATAATTACGCATCAAACGTTAGAATAAAACGCAAAAGTTTTCCCCATATTCAAACCAGAAGAGTTACCGCTAACCTTACCTGGTCGTTACTACTACTGACACAACTACAGATCGGAACTCAGCTTTGCGATCCCAGACCCAGGAGAAGTAGGAAAATGTAGGGGAAACATGTGAGAGCATTCGCGGAAGGAAAGAGTCTTAACTCTGCTGCGAGAATGAGTGTAAATGGTGTAGTACACTGTTTGAAGCCATCTGATACAAGAGATCACAGTGGCCGTACCGCTCTGTTAACTGGTGAGTAAATGTATTTTCTATAGCTGGTAGCGAGAACCACAACAATCAGAAGGAGGCGTGTTTTGACATAACGTTTCGGAGACGCAGAGCTCAGTCTCGAACTGTATTATTGCTGCTACTTAAAATACTGCGACTAACAGTAGGTCTACTAATACTATCGATACTATTGCCACTACTAATACACTAACTAACTAGCCATACTACTACCCCACCACCACCACCACCTACTCACCACACCACACACACCCACTACACACACCTACTACACTAACTAACACACTACACACCACTACTACTACTACTACTACTACTATACTTCAATGACCCCCACAACCACGACCAAAAAATTTAACTTAGCGTTAATAAGGTAGCTCAAAATATAAATAGGCTTTCGGTTCCAATTCCGATCGCAAGGTGGTTATCATTACAGTCCAAAAATTTTCAAGCTCGACCGATATTAATTTAGATGTTATTTGCTAATGCGTGGTAGAATATTACAAGTCAAGCAACTTTGCGATTTATACCGGCTACCTATCATGATTGCGCTCGTAGCTAAACGAAGGAGAAGATTACAGTGGGCCAAGAACTTAGGCACGATCGGGAGAGAATAAAATACAAAATTTTTAGCGGGAGGTAACTTATCTATTTGGAGGACCGAGAAAGACTTCAACATTAAAAGATATCTAGGGACGTAGGTTGTAAGAATAAACAGGCTTAGGGCCGTATTCAGTGGCGAGATTTACTCGTAGTTTAAGCGATGGTGAAATTTCGTGCACACCTATCATTTGAACAACGCTGTCGGCGCAGTACTGTTACTCTTTATCACGTTATAAAAGACCAATTCTTTTTCGTACGGCTTTCAGCTTACAAATTCTACATGAACAAATGATACCGAATGCCTCTGGAAAGACCTCGACAATTTGTGCCAGGAGTCAGCTATTTGTTCAAGGGCTACGCCCCTTCAATTAGTAACTAAACATTCATGTAACAATCAGATATAAATTTTCAGCATTGCCGGAAGTAGGGGATTCCTCTCCCTCCGGGATGGATTACATAAATATATGCTGAAGTTGAGTTAAGTGGCGGCTTGAAAGGCGGTAAAAAATAATCCCAAATTAAACTCCGCACCCTTCAGCATCCCTCAATATACTGCTCCCTGCCAGCAATTTAGTGATCCATTCTGTACAAAAAGTTAACATGGGGAAACGACTATTTAATTAGATAATTCACCCTTTCACAAAAAGAGGGATCCCCTCGAATAAAACACCCACAACGACACCAGGTGGTCCGCCTACCTTCCCACGGCAGCACAATGAAAGCGACGCAATGCTCGGGTACAGTAGCTGACTTCCCCATTTCGAGATCTGTAGGTTCGCGAGCTTAGTATCGTAAAACTTCTTACAGAGTCTGCAATGTCCCACTTGGAGCAGACAGAACTCTTTAACGTAATGAATAACACCTAAAATTCTTGCCTCTACAACCCTAAAAATAACTGGCGAAAACTGTAAATTACGAAGCTCAGTCATTTCTTCATATCTTATAGGTCTAAGTATTTTCTTCAGTATGTATTCTGATACGAATTCAATCTATTTTCTTCCCCAATATCATTTTTTTTCCTATGGCTCGACAGCCCTATGTGGGCATGGGCCTCCTCGTTTCGTCGAGGTTTCTTGATCACACACATTTGAGAGACACACCACAGTCGGTAGGACTCCTCTGGACGAGGGACCAGCTCGTCGCAGAGACCTCTACCTGACAACACACAACACTCACAAGAGACAGACATCCATGCCCCCGGTGGGATTCGAACCCACGATCCTAAGAGGAAAAGAGGAAACCTCTCTGCGGGTGAAAGCTGAAATAATAGGCGCCGTCAGATTCTTCCCACATTCGCACTTATTTCCTTCTTAGGATCACCTTGCCGTATTTTATTCAAAACATACAAGAACATACTTAGAAGGAAATATAGCAAAAAATAACAAATACTTTAGCCTGATACGTTGTTACTAACCACTTTAATATTCTCTACGTAAAGTCTGTAGAACTAAAACGATTACCTTACTGTTGTGGTTAGTACTTCTGCTTTACAGCTTTAAATTTTCCGATTTCAAACCCGGATACTCTAATTATGTTTGTCGTGGGCTTCCTCAGTACTTCCTGTCTTTTATACATTACCCTGTCAAATTGCAGAACAACAGCATTGCGAAAGCAGCTGTTATAACAACTGTGTAGATTCGTGCTCAGCCTCGAAGTCCATTGCACAGTGGTATTCAGTGACGATGTATTTTTAATTTAAGAATATTTTCTGAGATTAGTGTACCTTCGGGGAGTTTCCTGCCTCTACCGACTCTACTTCTGGCAAAAGTACTTACTATCATCTAATGCTGCAGTATTTTGATGCTGCGTGTGTAATTAATAATATTTGGATTCTTCTGTAAAATATATTGGGAATTTCCAGTTCTCAAGGAAAATCGTGTTCCAACAATTCTGGACCAAAGTTTTCTCAGGAAGTTAATAGGCGCTTGGCTAGTCAAGAAATTATCTGACCCTTTATGGTAGGTGTCCACAAATCTTCCAAGATCTAGGAGCCGCCTCAAACTTCTGGGGCCAGAAGGGTGACATGAAAATATTACCACACTGACAGCCCAAAAATATTGAGGGCCTCCTAACAAAATTTTGTCGCCAGGGAGACCTGGCGCCGGGATTTGTGCATCCCTGCTTTAGAGAACCCATAATGTTCTTTACTGTGCTCATAAATAGTTGAAGTTCTAACTTATATGGAAACCAAAGGTTGCTACCGACACCAAGTTCAAAGTAGCACATCACTGGATACTACCCTGAGCCAGTTTAATCCAGTCCATACTCACATTTTACTGCGTAAAATTAATTTTAATATTATCCTCCTACGTACATCTAGCTATCGTAAAAGCAAATTCTTTGTGATTTACAGACCACAATCTTGTACATATTTCACACTTCCCATGCTGCTACATGTCCATCCCATCTCAATTTTCTTGATACAATCACCCTAACAATACAATTATTATCGTTATCATTACCAGTAACGTCTCGCTACGACTTGGTAGTGTGGTAGTGACGTTGCAGTGTGGCGTGCAGACATTAATTGAGAGACAATTGAGCATCCCGACGCGTCATCAGAGTAAGCGAGGGTTCCAGAGACGGTGCTGCTGCTGCCAATAAAAGTATCAAGGGGTGCAAGTGGCGGTTTAACAAGCAATGTGTCTAGTTAATAGGGTCATATTATCTACCCTCTGATTCCGGTTACTTAACGGTACGCGCTGAGTAATCTGAGAGAACAAAGGCAAGAGCAGCCCTGCATTTACTAAAGCTGTTGGACGACAGAGATGCTCTAACGTCCTCATTGGCACAGAGACCAGAATCGGTAGTTAGGAACTCAGTGCAGTAAAAAACAAAACAAGAGTAATACAATACATCTCCTGAAATACGTTATGCTTATCCCACTGAGCCATTTAGTTCGTGACTTTCCTATTAGCCCACTTAACATCCTTCGTCTAGTTCTTCCTTTGCTTTATTTCTATTTACTTTTACTTTCTTATTAGTTTATTTTATTTATCGTACCTTTATTTTTGGATCAATCATTTTTTCATTTTTTGCTTTCAGCCTTTCAGTCTTATCCTTCAGTTGCTCCACTGTTTATTTCACTCGTTATCATTTTCTTTTATTCAATACTTATTTTCCCTTCTTTCTTCTATCTTTTCAATTTATTTTTCACTAACTTCTATCTTTCTTCTTTCAGTAAATGCTTCTTCCTCCCGTTTTTATCTTCTCTCTATCCTTGTTTTCTTATTTCTCCTGTTTACTTCATCCCTTTCATCCATTTCTCCTACCCCTTTTTGTTTTTCGTACCTTCCCTTAATGATTTTTTCCTTCATTCATTCATCCTTGTTTCTTTTTGTTCCTTTGTTCTTTAGGCCCAAAAATGTCTTCCCTCTTCATGGTCATCGCATTGATAACACACAAAACAGAAATCTTGTCCGCCCGGACATGTGGTTCAGCAGTACTGGGAAAACAACAAACAATTTGGATAACTTTATCTAGGACTGTGAACCTAACTGGTTAAGATGTTACAAGTAGTGAGTAAGATCGCTCACCTAAGGTCACAGTTGAGTGGAGAGAGCGGCTCTTTTCTATTCCGGAAGTCGCGACATCGTTCATCTTTCCTGACCGATACGTCGAGGTGTCTTCTAATCAACAGGCCGACGTAATTCACTGTTCACTGCCATCCTTCCATTCGATGCTATGTGAAGATGTTCATAATGTGCACTCTTTGCTAGTTATGTAATGTTTCCACTTCTCTCATGTTTCCCTTTCTCAAATTCGAACATACTCCTAGCCATGTTCTTCCTGTCTCCCTTACAATATGTTCTTCCCTTCGAGGGACAGACCAAGTTTCACACCCATATTAAACACCAAATGAGGAAAGCATGAATGGGGAAAATTGCTAATGGTTACAGTAAGTTCAAGGGCAAGGTCGTGAGGATGAGACAGATGGCAGGGTGGTCCAAATTCCTTCCTACCGCGGTCTCACCTACGCACCAAGAAACCCTTCCTGTTGACCCACCTGCTGCAAACGCAGTCATCTGATATCCTTCTTTATTTGGCAGAAACGCATGCCCTTCTTTGTAGGAGCAGATACAAGTAGCGTTAAAGATAAGGTAAACATAACTTCCACTCGTGAAACGCCATAAATGCTTGAAATTTGTTGTAGACCCTTGAAGATGGGACCGATAAGCTGCCCCGAAATGCCTGTAAACAACTACCTACACGCGCTGCGCAACACCCAGAAGAGCGAAGACCCATCTACACCGCGGCAGAAGCCTGAAATCTCGCAAACAGAAGCTGATTTCGAAAGATAAATTTCCGTGTTAGGTAACCGTCTTGAAGTTAGGTTATATCATACACTCTCTTACTAAAAAAAAGACCTGAAATAATTGTCTTCCCATGTTAACAGCTACTTTTCTGAGATCGAGGTGATAAAATTAATACATTTGGAAATCACCTTACAGAACACTTTGTAATTAAAAATATAACAGTAAATCGGCTGTAAGATGCAACTTATCTACACGTAAGGACCCGCTCCATCTAGCGCCGAGGTTAAGAATGACTGGAGATATACTTCCAATTATTGCGTGTATAGGGAAGACTGTACATGTACTTTAACATAAAAGGAAGCCAACAAATTATACTTGTTCTTCCTCCTGTCACTATAGGCCGATTGGAGCCTTGTATCCTCTACAGCTTTGCATGTTTTGAAACTCGCAATCGATACTGACACAGGAAATAGCGTTATGTGGACGGAGGACTTAGTTCGTTTCCACAGTAAGGGCGTATTTACGCAGGAAAATACAGGAAACCTGAAAACATCGAATCCGAGACCCTACTTGTAACCCAAGCCGATAGATACCGCTTACAATTTGCACGGTCGCCAGTATCGGCAATCAACAGCTACTTATAAGTGACAAACTTTGAGGAAGCGTTCTGGAATGCAAGACCAGGCGCAAAAATCAGGATAGCAGATCTCCAGGCAGCCAGCTGTTGCCTTGGTGTTGCTGACCATTATATGTGATCTCGTGGGAAAGTGATGATATCTCACTCGACAGCTGACAGTGACGTCATGCCCTCACCTGGTCGCGCCACGTGCTCATCATAAATTAGGGCCTATATTGTTTTATATGAAGCGTCTTCCTTCCGGGGGTTTTAACAGTAGCTGTGGTCAAGTGGCGTGGCTGATATGGTGATAAACCACAGAATGACCGTGAAACCGTATTACCACTTCCATACTTTCTCTATCTCCGCATTCTCTTTATTTTTACTTGTCTTTATTTTCTCGTCTCTTCACTCAGTCTTCTCTGTTCTTTATGTTCTTTATTTATCTCTATATTCCTGCATTGCTTCTCTCTTCCTGCTCTTTCTTTTGTCTGTCTATGACTTTTCACTGCTTTCGTTCTTTTTTTCACTATTCTCTCCATTTACTTGTATATGTTTTCTTCTTCTTCTTCCCCCTTGTGGATACTTGCTTTAATTTGCTCCTTCCTTCTGTGTTACTTTATTCATGACCATTATTTTCATTTAATGATTTCCTTTGGTTTTTCAAAGCTCTCTTCTTTACTTCTCTTTATTTTATAATCTCTCTTTTATTCACAAATTACACGTCAACGAAATGCACTATATTTTCACTTTATATTCTTTATTCTTCAACCCCTACATATGTTTCAGCCTTTACAAGGTCATCTTCAGGGGGCTCATAATCTACATGAAAATACACGGTGAAAATAATATAAAATTTCTCTCTTTTATTGTTTGTGATATTCACACCACCTTATTGTCGCTATGTCAGGTTTTCAAAACAAAATTTACGTTTCTTGCACGCCTCACCCCACAATAAATGCAATTGCACAATTGAAGTAAAGGCGCTTATTTGGGTTCAAACCCGACACACCAAATCTTACCACATGAGATGCAACACCCTTTTTTATTTCATTCAAATAAAAGAAAATGTGGTTTTATGGCTGTAAGAGGCACGCGACTGGACATGCGCCACGCTTAGAAATTAAATCATTGTAATGGGGGATGTTAAAAAGTTGTAGTGTGGGGGTGGGTATAGGATTACCTTGATGGACTGACTGATTGATCTACAGGATTTGACGGGTCAACAATTCAGACGGCTGGTAGTTGTAAATTCATAGGGGGGAAAGACTAATAATCCGGAACGCTTGTCTGAGGGCAGATCGCGCGCCACGTCAATTCAAAATACCAACTCATAATACAGGATACTTCAAAACGAACTGTCGATAAAGACGAGAAATTTCCTTCCATTGTCCATTAATATTTGCAGGGTGATTAAAACTGACAGCAAATATGGAGACAAAATCAGACCTAAAATAAATCCAAGTTTGGCGAGATTTGTTTCTCGCAGCGATGTTGTTTAAGATTAAAGTCTTCTGAAATCTTACGTTGTGCCGGCTTGTAAACAGTTCCCGACGTTTCGAAGGCACTACGATCGTTCGAGATGTCAGTAATTATTTACCAATCGACATGGCCTAACATCCTATAATTCAATTTAACATTTATTTGGAAAATATCGTAAGTAGCAACCATCCAAGCACAGACAGTATGGCAATGTTAAACACTTAGAGACTGAAGGGGAGGAGTAGGAGCAAAAGTAGTAGGAAGAGGAGGTGGAGGAGGAGAAGGAAAAGAGAAGAAGAAAAAGAAGAAAAACATGGGTGTAGTGAAGGTACTACATTTAGTATTGGGGGAGCAAAAAACAGATAATTTACTGCTCTGAATGTTCGTAGTCTGTGCCCATTCGTCCTTCTGTTAAAGGTAGGAGCAAAGCATAGAGAATTAAATAACGTAAAAGAAATTTGAAGGTTCCCTGGCTTATCTCTGATAAGAATAGTATTACGACGAAGAGCTGGACCACTGATGGAATAACAGTGACAAGGGAAAACGGATATACCCCGAGGAAAACCTACCCTAGTGCCACTTTGCCCATCACAATCTCGTACCAAATGGCCAGAAATCAACCCGGCTCTTCGCGGTGACAGGTCGGGTATTTACCACCTGTGCCACGGAACAGCCTCTTAGAGACGGAAGTAACCACCAACAGACACAAAAAAACAATTTAGCCATTCCTGCGCAGGAAACCTATCGCTGGACTGCAGCAGGGACACCTTATAACTAGAAGATGATTGCGCTTACGCTAACGGATATCCCGTCTTGGCGGAGAAAGGGCACGCATAGATATCATCATACAACGTGTGAGGTGTTTATGAAGCAGAACACCGTTTATGATGCACAGGCCACTTCTTGTATTATGGACAGAACAAGCATATCCAGTCTCTGAACTGCCTTTTTTTGAACTGATTTATGTGCGTCCATCAGGTCAGTAGAATATCCGGGTTACTCCAAGACACTGAGCTGCATCGACCCGCTGTATTGCGTCTCCGCAGTAGCCTTCGACATATTTATGGCGATCCTAAAGCCCCGTGGCCACTGCCCGAAGCGGTCTCCATGTCTTGAGGTAGCTGACGAGTAGCGTCGGCTGATGGAAAGTGCCTATGACGACTGTTCTTTCCACCCAGACAGCCAATTCGAGGTGGCGGCAAGCGGTTGGCATGTTCATGCTCACGTACAGGCTGGAGAGGACAGGAACGTTAGTCCATCCTTGGCCACTCTAGGTTTCATACCATGACGAACCGATTTAGATGAATGGAAAAACGTTTGTATCTCCGTGATTGGAGATAGGAGGAGGTGTTTTTCAATATGTGTTCGGAAGCTGAAAATGGTTGGTTAAATTGGCGTAAATTACAAGGACAAACGCTTGTGATTTCACCGAAGTTTTAATAATCTCACTATTTTCGGTTACGACGGGCCGTTTACCGGCTGAACTCAGTCTCAAGACTATCAGCTAGGCCATCTGCCTTCTCAGAATCTCAGAAAGCGAAATCTCCCGGAGTAAGCATGGGCGGTGATGGATTCGGGATTCGCCTCACCCGCATTGACATCTTTCATTGCGAATGGACTTCCGTGTCTAAGGGTTCTAGCTTATCAGTCCAATCCATTCACTCAACCGACAAGTCACCGACACTTATCTCCATTATATACACTCGTACAAGTTCAGTTCGTACCTCACAGAGGACAAACTCTATCTGCACCACAAATACCAGTCAGTTAAATGTGCTGAGGGAAATAATGTTACGAATGCTACAGTCGTATGAAACACATTAATACACTACGTGAACAAAACGTGGGGTTTAAAATATTACAGCAAACAGTACATATAATTACCACTCGGGTTTAAAGGGTTAAAATTATTTCACAGAAGCCGGGTGTGAAAATGTGAACTTGACCGAACCCACTCAGGACAAAGTAAAATAGCGGGGCTTTATGAAAACAGCAACAGACCATCAGGTTTCTTGAGCAAATGGGTACTTGTTGGTCTGCATACATCAACGGTACACGCCGATATCCCTATCATCTCTTTAGTATTCAGCTCAGGTCTCTTATTATGAAGCTGAATTTTTCTCCATTTTATCAAATCACAAAGGAAACAAGATTTATTGAAAGCGGTGCGCACGTGCTCTAGCGGTAGTATTTGGTAATTAAAACGAACGATAAAGAGGCTTAAGTGTCGCCCGGTCAGTTGGGGTGAACTAAAGAACATCGCACCCTGTCGCTTGGTCAGCATGCGCTTTACATACAGCGTATGGGGCAATGGGGGAAGGGGTGTTTGGTATTTCAAGTGGGGGACAATACAGGATTTAAATCACGGCTTCCGACTTCCGTGTGACAGTCCAATACCGTTTCCGCACCTGATTTTTTCTCTTCTTTTCCATTTAAATTACTCCCCATCTGAAGTCATTAATTAAAAGATGAGGGTTCTCGCCCGTATTTCCGACGCGTGCGGAATGACCAATAGGATCTTCAATATGTTAAATACCTTTCGAAGCGCTGGCCAGGAACTCGTAGACCGCCCATGCCGGACATAAATTCAGGGACAAACAAGATTATAATCACAAGGAGCACGTTTTGGAAACAAACGTACACATGGAAGCTGTATTGCTGACATAAAAATATTTTAATTCCACTCCACAATAGCAGAGACTGTGTTAATGGAATGTTCTGTGGTTTGTGCTTATTAAAATCACGGGATAAATCCAAAAAACTTCATCATTATTTTCAGCAGCTTAGAGGGTATAGGCCTATGCCATTTCAAGCTTGTTCCTTCTTCATGGGCGGTGGTTTCTCGAAAGTACGTAAGAACCACAAACACTCTCCCTCCATTATTATTTCTGTGCTCTCCTTACACAAAAAATATAAAACGGAACAAGTAATAAGATTCGTGTCCATCCTCGTGTTTTATATGATAATACTTAATTTGTTTCTACTGAATTTAGCATAAGGTGTTCTGCAACAAATCCTTCGACCGAATTTGATTTTAGGGTATAAAAACGCCACAAATTTTTCAAACAATAAGCCGCAGTACAGAAGATTTACACATGGCATAAGTTAGATGTTGGAATAACCTACAGAGCAAACTATGTCATAAGTTGTCAATTTACCGAAACTGTAATAAGTACAAGATAAAATATTTTCTGTAACACAGTATACATAAGGAAAATGGTTACATTAAAACAATTCGAATTATTTAAGATTTAAATCAATACTATTAATATTTGAAGACATAAAGAATTAAATGTTAATTAATTTTTCACAGAACTGAAAAATACTCCTATTCCAGTCTGAAGAACCTATCCGTCGCACACTTGTTGTTTCTTAAAGGTGTGAACTTGGTTTCTCACCGTGTGGGAAGAGCATATATTGAGGACGCTTAAGATTAGGGTGCTGAGAAGTATGTTTGGACCTAAGGGACAAGAAGTAATAGGAGGCGGGGAAAATTGCATAATGAGGGGTTTCACAATTTGTACTTCACCTCAAATATCACTCGGGCAACGAAATCAAGGAGCGTAACATGGAAGGGACATGTACAACCAACATGAGAAATGTGGACATAAATAAAAAATTTAGTCATTTCAGAAACCTAGGCGTGGAAGAAAGAGTAATATTAAAATGATCTTAAAGGTGTAAGGTGTGAGACTTTAGACTGGACTCAGCTAGTTCCAGATAGACCCACTGGCGGACTCTTGTGTAGAAGGTATGAAAACTTCAGAATTCATAAAATTCGAGACATTTCTTGACTCATTCAGTGACTGTTAGCTTTTCATAGATGACTCTATTTCGTTGAGTTAGTTAAATAATCTAAAGAATACTGAATTGTAATAGGGACAGGTCTTGATTAATGGGCATTTGGGGGAGATGAAAAAGGTGAGAGGTTAACATTCGGCCTCATATTAAAAAGACATTTGGTTGGAAAGAAATGCTAGATAGAACTGTCTTAAGATCCTGTCCAGTGATGGGTTTTGGTACTGGCAAATTTTGAAGATTCCAGTTCTGCCACCGGCGTTACACTCGTTAGTTAACTTTTCCGAACTGTGATTAGCATTACATTCGGACAGCATGGCACAGTCGAGCAAGTATTATATGCCTTAATATGTTTAACATGCAAATGTAAAATATGGAGGATTGTCCTCTTACAATTCTCAACCCTTCGACGGAGGTGCTTGAGTGGCAGAAAAACAACTGAAGGACAGAAAGCATGTGTGGGAAACGGAAGGTAGACTACAAAACGCAGTGAGAACTATATACAGAGAGTATATCAGCTTGAGTGTGTAATGCAGAGGAAAATGGCTGCAGCCACGTGTGGAAGAAGCGAAACTAAATTAACAATAATATGAATACAAGATTGATCATGACTGGGACCATGTGATGGCATCGCGGGGGGTCCGGCGTTCATCAGGGTCGGTCCTTCAATTGACCCAGAGGGGCGGCTCAAACGAGGGGTAGCTTGTTTGTACATATTGCATCCCCCTTTGAACAGCACCACGGATATTCCTCCCTTGATCCTTCCAGCAATCACGACGCAACAAATGTAGCAAAGCTTGAAGTGTTCCAGTGAATTAAAAGTTTATATTTTGCTTGCAAAAATTACGCAATGAATCCGCTAAAGTAATTCAGAGTTTTTGAATGTCCGTACATCCGTAAGCTCCTTCCTCGAAACGAGTGAAGGATTGTGATTAAGTTTGATGTTGTCTATCTATATCAAAGTTGTCTCGCGAATTTAACTATGGCATGTATTTGTCCAAAACAACAACACTTTAATTTACACGAAGAAGCAACTGAACTTGACTGCTTAACGTCTCACCGCGCAAAATAGTGATACATAACACAATACGTAGTGTCAACAAGTTTAAAACACAGTGAAGTACAGAGCATTCCTGCTTTATGCTAGACAAATAAGAATTTAAAAGCTCTACCCAAAAACTGGCCATCTTCCCTGAGATTTTCGAGGCTTTCCTCAGTCCCCCCTTAGAAATATCGAGGTAGTATCTCAAATTAGGACATGAGAGTTTCTTTCCACATCTTTCTCACTCACACATTCCATTAATCACCCCACATTTCATAGCACATCATCTGAGTTACTGAATGGTCGTTAAATAAAGGTAAAGGTAAAGTTCTCCCTAGAACGGGCCATAAAGGCCCAGAGGGGGAGTAGAGGTATAGCTCTACTCTTTCTTTAACCCAGGCACTAGATGAGGGTGGGTGATCAACTCCATGCCCCGGCCGCTTTACCCCCGGGAAAGAGACCCAGTACCCATTGTACAGGAGGCTGGGTGGGCCCCAGGGCCGGTCTGGACGGGTGCGGAAAATCTCACCCCCCCACCGGATTCGATCCCCGGACCGTCCAGCCCGTAGCGAGTCGCTATACCCCCGCTATGCCGACTACGTTATCCCAGCCCACGGTCGTTAAATAATACATAAATTAATATAATACAACTTTTTTGTTAACAATTTTAAATGAAAGCAATGCACGTTATGAGTGTGAGTGCATCTTAATGTGATCGGCTTCGTATCTACAATGAATTAACAAAATACCAGTGAGGATTGCAGAACCGCAAGAGGCGAATTTGGAACACACGTATGCTCTAAATTAAATATCCTCAATAATTAATGTTACATTTCAACCAGCCAGCCCAGCTGTGCGTTATATGAAACATCGTCCAATACGATACGTAACATGTCACTTTACGTATAGGGGTCCCATTGCTTCAGAGACCTTACTGAAGAGAGTTACAAATTATCTGTGTTACGTTAATGTGCACAACATGGAAAAAAGTTTCAAATAAAAAATGTATATCATAAAGCTGTCTATACATTTATGACACACTCCGATTTTTTGAACGATTTTTAAAAATTCTGTGAAGTTTGACTTGCTCTTCACTTAAAGCAGGTTATAGTGGAACGAATGATTCAAGAACTAACTTTGTCAGAGAGCTTTCAATGTTGATCCCCAACCAGCATATTTCATCGAAATAAATTGAGTAGTTTCAAAGAAAAAACACGCGGACAGACAGAGAGATGGACAGATACGACCTGGTTTCATTTTATGCACTTATTGCAAATCATGCAGCCTACAACAATACAGACTCACGCATTATGTTACAATTTAACTAACCCAGACAGCAGAGACCTTCTTGATTAGCTAACAATTCCTCAGCTAATAAGAATTCTCTCCCTTTTTTTTTTTGAACCCGAAGGTTCATTACTGTATTCACGTGTCCCTGCCCTGAGCCAGATAAATCCAGTACCGCCCTCCCATTTACACCTAGGATTTGCAAGTGGTAGGCCTACCTTTACTTCAGGTGTCCCCACCACAACCCAGCAAGCATCACCCTAATATCTGGTGAGGAATACAATCATGGCGCTTCTCATCATACTTCCTCCCCCTTACTCCCAAATATCTTCCTCAGCACCCTGTTCTTAAACACCCTTAGCCTACGTTCTTCACCTACCGTGACAGACCAAGTTCCACACCGACATAAAACAACCAAATTATAGTTATGCATATTTTAAATTACGTTACAATCACTAAAAAGACTTAGTAATCAAACAGAAAACTCATATACACTGCGTACATAAGGAAAAGTGTCCAGCATACTGGATCGGCTATATAACATTCGCACTCTAGCCATTAGATCAAGCGCAGCCGTCTGCAATATCCTAACAGCAAGTCAACTGTTTCAAATGCCTGCCACCTCAGCGCCTGTCATGTCTATCTCGTAATGTATAACTTCTGAGAGTGACAATGGTTGGGCCTTGGACGGTGGCAGAGTGATGGATTACTGTGGGCGAGATGAAGCTCTAGGACACTCCCAGAGCCTGGGGCCAAGCCACTTGTACTTCAGTAAACGGGCCGGCAAGTTGCCAAACTTAATTTGCGGTTGTGGGAAAATTAGGAGCAGAAGCACATCAGGAAGTGTTTGTTATTATTCAGTTAAAAAACTACCCCTTTCCAAACACTAGATACATATCTGGCATGATAGGTGGATACAATAGATACATTAGATTAGACAAGACGGACACATGGATTAGACAGATTGACAGATAATCAGACAGGCATATTCGTAGGTAGGTGGATGGTTGGGTAGATGGACAGAACGACGGACGTACGGACGTACAGGCAGGCGGGCAGACAGACTGACAGACTGACTGGACTAAGTGATTTATTTATGTATTTATTTATTATTGATTGATTGGTTGGTTGGTTGAAGAAGCACTATTACGAATCTTATTGTATGAAAAATTTGATTTTTTTACTTTGACGTAAGAACATAAATTACAAGTTTTATGAAACAAATGCTTAAGAACACATTTTTTTCTAAGAAAGGCGAAGAAAGGATATTAAGGAAGGAGGAACTTGAACAATTATACAGATCACTTAGTACTCTTAGCAGTAATGAAATGAGGTGGTTAGGATGGGCTAGAATGCGATGAAAAAATAGATACGGGGTTTTGGTTGCGAAATATCTTGATCAATTGCCATTTCAAACAACAAGGGACGGGATTATAACATTAAAACATCTTGGAGAAATGACTTGTGAGGTTGGAAGATGAACTAAGCCAGGATTGTGTCGCATAGCGGACTTCGGTAAAGCTGCGTTGAAATTACCGGTTCTACTACCACAGGGTTAGTTTTCGTTCTTTCCTATGCCATACATATTCTCGTAAAATATAGCCTTATCTTCCGCCCTAAAGATGGCAGCATTAGATTTATCAGAAAATTCACACACAAGTTAGGCGTACATTACACCCTACCCTGTGATAGCGTAGTCGGTGTAGCGATTCGCTAAAGGCTGAAAGTTTCGGGGTTTTAACTGCGGTGGGAAAGCAAGAGATTGCCTCTTCTCCACACCAATACAGACCGGTCCTGGGGCCCACCCAGCCACCTCTACAATCGGTACTGGGGCTCTTTATACGGTTGTAAAGTGGCCTTGTCCTCCCATGCCCTCTGTATCTTCATTGCATGTTATAGGGAAATGTTTACCTTGCACACACTACCCTGTAAATGAATGTTAAAAAGGTTCCCTTACGCGCCATGAAGGCATACGGGGAAGTATATGTATTGTTCAACTCGTTCTTAACCTCAGCACTAGATGGAGGTAACTTCAAGCCCCGGCCACTTTAGCCCTGGAAAGAAGCCCGGTAGCCATTGAATAGGAATGTGTGTGAACCCCAAACCGGTCTGGACGGTTTTGGAGAAGAGAAAATATCTTGACCTTCCCGGGTTTCGAACTCCGGACCGTCCAACCCATAGCTAATGGCTATCCTGACTACCATAAACCCTGCAAATAATTAAACTTACAGTAACATGTTCGAAAGTCTAACTCATAAAACGCCTACGTCTGATGATAAGTTCATCACTTTATCGACTGCTGAGGTTATGTACCATGAAGTAAAACACGACAGATTGCTCTGAATAACTAACTTGTATTAGTAAGTGGCGATTTTGCAGTTATACAGTGGTGTCGTTTCTACTGCAGAAGTTATATGGTGATGAAAGTGAAGGGAATATGATTATGAATACTGAGCATGTAAACATCAGCAAACGGGCGGTCGAGGCACAGTTGGTCCCAGCATCAGTCTGAGTAAAGCCACACACAACCTCAGAACAAATGGTGATAGAGCGAAGATTATGAAGGGTTTCTCGACTTCCGCGGTGGAATGAAACAAAAAGCGAAATATCTCAGTAAAGACAGATATTGCAAGGCCTAAATTCGTATTCGTTACTAGAATTCCAGTCAGAACGAAATGATCTAGAGTAGGTTCAATCCGAGTCATGCCCAAACATTTCATTCCCCACGACCAACCTAATTCACCCTCCCAAGTGGTTCGTTACCAACAGTTACGATGTAACTAACCACTACAATAACGAAATCAAATTCTGACATTAGAAACGTCGCAAATCCAATTACTCACTTCACGTATTCCAAAAGAGTTTGTAAAATGATGTAGGTAAAATGTAAGTAATTTTTACAGTCACCGCTGTGAGACCCTCAAATCTCACACGTATTTCAAGAGACCAATTTGAGTAGTAAACTCCCGCCACTCCCGAGTTGACAAACTGATGTTTCTTAGCAACCATACTTCCGGTTATGGGTTCCTCTGGTACAGTGGCTACAAATCCTGCCTTGCATTACAGAGGTTCCCAGTTCAAATCTGTTGGAGATCTTCTATTCTGAATGGGGTTTTTGTAGTATTGACCAGCGTCTTCAAGTGACGTTTATATTAATGCAGTAGTTGGAACAGTATCGTCCATAACCTGTTGGTGGCGCCACTATGTAGTGGGAGACAGGTTCCCGCTGAGACGTGCAAGGCCTGCTGCCTTGCCAGCAGGTGCGATGTCTGGGCTTCCCCAATACAGTACTTTGTATGCACAGTGCTGCCGTGCCGTCATACTAATTAAAAAACAACTTTTTATGGATTCATGTCTGTCTATGATTCTCTTGTTTTCTTCATGCACTCTTTCATTCTTCACCTATTTATTTCCCCGTCTCCTGTACTTTTCCACTCTTCCTTTCTTCCCTGAAACCACCAATTCCTTCATTTTTCTTCCTCTCCTTCATGGCCAGCTAGAGGTAGTTAAAATAGGATCTGTCCATGTGTTACTAATTATTCTGATTCTGTCATAACTCGTTCTACTTTCTTTCGAAATATTTTAATGTACTGACTGGCGGTGCATGTGAAGGTACCTTGCGCAGGCCACGAAGCAACATGGGAAAGTGGAGGTACAGCTACCTGCATTCTTAACCTCGGCATTAGATGAGGGTCTGTGGTCCGCTTTACGGTCCGGCCGCTTTATCCCCCGGAGAAACAGCTGTCAGTGTCCACTGATTAGTAGGCTGGGTGGGCCCCAGAAGCAGAGTGAATATTTTAGAAATGTGAGAGATCTCTTGTCCTGGTGGGAATCGAACCACGATCCTCGGTAGTCCAGTACGTAGCCTAGTCACTGTCCCGACTACGATGTCCAAAATCTATTGTTATTAAATTCAGATGGAGCAGATGGGTGGACCATGTAGCACACATTGGGAAAAATAAGGGTCCCTTGAGATTGTTGGTTAATATGCTGGCTACAGAAGGGGCGACTGGGAGACTTACGTAAAGCAAGGATACTATTAAAACACATCCGAAAAAATAAAGCGTGAACATGTTTCCAGGACTAAATTAGTTTAGGGTGGGTGTAGTAGAAGGCTGTTATCATGACAGACACGAAACTTACGGTTCCATAAATAGAAGAATTTCGCCCAATTTAAGATTTATGAAGAAAATAAGGACTCTTCGTACCCTGGGACAAGCAGGGTCTTGTAAAGTTGTTCAATAGCGTATTTAATATATTTCACAGTCGATAAATTGTGTAACATTTATTGGTGTCACAAGAAGCATTTGAATTCACACTCACGTAATATTTCCGGTAACGTCGCTCTGTTATTGCCTCTATATTTTCAATTCATGAATGCTAACTTTCGATGGTAAAGATAAAGGTAAATTTCTCCCTAGAATGGACCATGAAGGCCCAGAGGGGGAGTAGAGGTATAGCTCTAATCTTTCTTTAACTCCGGCATTAGATGAGGGTGGGTGGTCAACTCCACGCCCCGGCCGCTTTACCCCCGGGAAATAGACCGGTACCCATTGTATAGGAGGCTGGGTGGGCCCCATGGCCGGTCTGGACGGGTGCGGAAAATCTCGCCCCCACCGGGATTCGATCCCCGGACCGTCCAGCCCGTAGCGAGTCGCTATACCGACTACGCTATCCCGGCCCACTAACTTACGATGCACTCTTATAAATAACGTGAAACTGAAGAATTCAAGCAACTACTGTAAATGTGTGTTCCCACTTCCCCAACAACGCACACGGTAAGTTTCCGTGCATCCTGGTTGAAGATTTATAATCGATTGCGCTATATCGCTTTGCTACTGCTAGAATACGGAAAAAAGCATTGTTGTGTGTGTGGTGTGTGATAACAGTAAAGCGCGAAGCTTCAAAGTGATATTTTAACAGATCAGTACATGAGAAGACTGAAGTTGCCGGGTTTCCATTTTCAATGCAATTAAGAGAAAATCACGAATCTTTGTTTTGTTTTCGACGTGAGATGACGAGTAGGCCAGTACAGTACACGCTCGAGATCCACGCAGAAAAGCGTGGACCTACTTCAAGCAAACCGTAAAGTTAGGATTGTAATCAAAAGTTAACTGCCTGAGCAATTCCTCCTAAAATCATCCAATATCAACGTCCACGAATATCTGTTTAGCAGTTCTCGATTTGCTGCAGGTGGATTGATAAATTTTAATGGACGCTCACATATAGGCTACGTGAACGCGTCTACAGATTTAAGTTGTTGTTGTAGAGCCAATCAATACAAATAAGCAATACGCAGTCAACAAAACAAAATGCAAAACGATGTAACTATTTGATTCTTCAAAGAATTAAGGACAGTTTTCAACCGCATTCGTTAACTCGTCTATATATTATAGGTCTATATATTATAAACTATATATTATAGTATATATTGTATTATACATACTGTATACTATAGTATTATTGTAAAAGATGAATTGGATGGAATGTGGAAGGAAGCGTTCTGACCCACTATTACCATCAGGCAATAAAAGAGACCACCTTCACTAGGAAAATCTGACACCGAACCGGGATTAGAATCTGGCACCTTCGGTATGTAGGTGTATAGGTCGGCCTGTGTTACAATTATCAGACCATACTAGACCACCATTAGCACACCCACGGCCATGTATTGCTGTGTTGGTCCTGTCCAGCAAATTGCTGCACTTTTGCAGAAGCCGCGACATCAGGAGCGGACTGTGAAGTTAACATATGGCCCCAGTCTCCCTTTCACTCTGATTTAGACAAAAAAAAATGCAGGAAAAATGCACTACGTCAAGAAAATAATTTTGCCGTTAAAGTGAGACCGCCAGCTTTATATTTTCTGGCTGTGTGATTCATTTATCGACTGATTAATCGTTATTAATTGACCGACCGATACGTTAACTATACACGTCTCTTTTCTAGCAAACACAGGCCTATGCAATAAATTCACGCACCGTTCCAATATGCACAGGTAAGAAGGCAGAAACCTATACAGCTGTGGAGTCCTAACGGGCGATTTTTCTAAGCAACCAAATTCTACTTACGGGTCTTGACCAAATAAGTTCAATTTAATTTAAACATTAAATTACTTCTGCCTATTTTTTTTATACATGGCGCAACAGCCCCTAGTGGGCCAGGGCCTCCTCATTATCGAGGCTTCACGATCACACTCATACACACCACACTCGGCAGGACTCCTCTGGACGAGTTATCAGACCGACGCACAGACCTCTACCTGACAACATACAACACTCACAAGAGACAGACATCCATGCTTCCGGAGGGATTCGAACCCGCAATCTCAGCAAGCGAGCGGCCGCAAACTCACGCCTTAGACCGCTCGGCAACTGCCTATACTCATACTAAATCATGTCGTTCTAAGATATTCATACAAATTTCATTCTTTATTCAACCCTCAGTTCATCTTTCTGCAAACTTCTAAATTTATAGGCCCTATAAATGGAAACTTTTCTGCAGAGTTACGCGAGTCGGCGATCCACCCAGACGGACTAGACATCCTGAAGGCTCACGGACTTTCCTAACGCTTCACACACACATATCACTCTGTATAACAAATTCAAACATTACGGGCCGGTACTGTTCACAGTTAACAGCCTGTCACGGATTTTTAGGGCACTTTGAAGTAAAATTAAGATATGAAACTTATGCAACACATGAACTCCCTTGACTTGCTGTCTACAAAATTTGGACTATGTTAGTGGACTCGAGCTTAAAGGAAGTTCAGAAATGAAAATTAAAAATTATATTTTTTCCCACCAATCTCTTACAGAAGACGTGAAAAACTCTTGTAATTGCAATATCAGATAAAGTAGGTTAATATGTATGAAATAATTGTGATCAATTAGTTCAATAGAAGAAATAATAAATAACAGTAAGGATTTACTTACTTTATAAAATTACTAACAAATTGTTCAAAATGTACGTTTACTAGGAATGTTCTCCTCAATACATAATACAGCCTATACTAAACTTAAATAAGCTACTTTCTTTATTTTACATCAGCAAAAACAGAATTATTCTTATAGGTTAGATTACGATGAGCTACAAAACAACCTACCTCAAAATAACACTCTACAGACCAACAGAAATATTATTATGTTTAACTTAAAATTTATTTTTTGGCACATCTTATCATAATTACTTCATAAATAATATTGAAAATTTAAATTCTGGCATTCTTGTAAGTATTATTATTATTATTATTACTATTTACACCTCTTGCCATTGTGATCACGAAGACTGAAGCACATGAAGGAACGCAGACGTCAGGAGTTCTGTCTAGAACTATTTAATTTTTGTTTAGAGAAGGCAAGCCATTCCGCCGCTGGCTGCCGAGTGCTGTGATTGGGTGGGAACAGCCGGGTGCGCCGTGGCTGATGAACGAGCAGTTCAAACAAGCGACTCGTCTCTTTAATTAGCTCCAAAATATTTGCTTTCAGCAGCGGATCACACGCTATGCGATTTATAAAGGTTTGTACGGATGGATAGAGCACCCCAAGTCCCTTTCGAATGTTCTGTTTGAAGCTTCCCAGCCAGTACAGTGTGGGCCGCAGGCCCCCCCTGCCACCGGTTTACTGAATTGGCTCTCTGTGGTACAGTGCAAAGAGCAGTGAGAAACAAGTGTTACAAATACTCACCGCTGATATGGTGCTCTCGAGAGTCTGAAGAAATACGAATTCACATACATTGCACTTTAGAGATGTTTCTTTTTCTATTCTTCATCTCTTCCTTTTTTCTCCCTTTCTACTCTAGTCCTATCCTTCCATCTATCCAACCTATCCATCCATCCATCCATCCATCTGCGTCCGTCCATCTATGCTTTCTTCAATCATGCAATCAATCAGTCAAACATATCCATCTACCTACTTATCTACCTATCTATTTATCTGTCTACCTGCCTTCTATCTATCTATCTATCTATATGTCTACCTATCTATTACCTATCTACCTACCTACCTTTTAGCGCTTTTGTTACTTTCTAGCTTCATCTTCTTTATTTTTATGCATCTCTGTCGCTTTTGTTCTTTTACACACTGTGCATAACAGTATGTTCACCAGAGATGTCTCCTCACATATCAAACTCCAGTCTCGTCCAGAGCAATGTTTATGAGAAACTGAACTCCCATTTCGCTATCAGTTCTCCCGCGACGGTTAGACAGCGTAAATGACATTTGTACTGACACCTTCTGGACACAGCAACAGTAAGCCTGTGGGGGCACCACGTCATACTGCCATCATTCTTAACCTCGGATCAGGTTCACATTGTTCAGTCCATGCCTGGGAAAGAACACGCGGTGCCGATTGGATGGAAGGCTGGTTGGGAAACAAAGTCGGCTTCAACACCCGGCACCTCCTAAATAAGAAATTAGGTGGGCCCCAGAGCCGGTTTAAAATTTGCAGGCAAGGAAAATAATTTTTTCCCCTGCCTGGAATTGAGTGCCGGACATCGCATGCACCTATAATTTTCGTGCGTCAAATGCGCTGTTTAATCCTTCTGACACTCATACCCACCTAAATTACATATATATGAAACTTCAGTTTCCACTTCACAAAGAGTACAGTCCGTCTCGAATAGACGTATCAACCGGTTAATGCTGTTTAGAGAAACAGGCGGCATTCATTGCGAGAATCATACAAAAGACATAAATATAATGTGACAACGTGCAAAAATTCCTAATGTTACAGCAGGTCGTGCACTTAATTACTTCTGTCTTTAAACGGTTAACTGTATTCGACATTTCGGAAAAGACTTAGTGCCCTAAATTAAAAAACTAATGCAGGATCTTCCCGGAGGAACTCATGCAGGATAGCTGCTCTTTAAACCGGGATTCTAATCGGGTACCCTCAGTCTGTGTAACAGAAATACTAGCCACCAACAAAAGAGCTTGGCAAACCGAGAACAGGAAACAGAACTACAGCACTACAGAGAGCAATATAACGACAAGAAGGGAGCCAAGGGGACAAACCACAGCAAAAACAAAGTGTTTCTCAGCCAGTGTACCAAGATGTTTTCAAATTTCATACAGCATACGAGTATTTCAACAAATTCAGCAAATGTTCACCAGTTACTGTAGCGACAGTGAATCTTGCCGTCTCACCGGCTTCAGTTGCTGTTTGTTTAACTGTTGCTGCTTCAATATTAGTAACAAAATGGATCGACTGGTTGGGAAAGGAAACACGTGCGCGCTCCATCAATTGGACCTCTCCTCTTCTCAAATAAGGGATAAAATTACAATTGTTACATACTCAGCTTCTTCAACACAACTCCTTTATTTTCATTTCATGGGAAGTTAGGGTTCAGTGCTTAGCACTCCTGCTTCCTATTCAGGAGATTTCGAGTCATTTATTAGTATGGAGACCGGCAACTCTGACAGGAATTTCGTAACTTTCCTCTACTCCTGCAGGAAAATACAGGGATAATACCCAAACTTGGGCCTTGACAGCTTCCTACTACCAACATTCACAATAGTGACAGTATAGTCATATTTTTAAATGTCATACACTGCCGTACGACTAAAAAAACTCCCGTAAAAAATTCTGTCTTAAGTTATGAAAGATGAAGGAACAAAATTTTTCTTCTTCTATTAATTTCTCACGAAATAAGCACGTCTGTGTTACAGTGATAGTAACATGGCCGACTACGACCAGTTGACTACTGGCCTCATGCAGGAGAAATTTTCAGTATGGATTAAAGCTGCATTTAGCAAACAGCAAGCCATTTTATCAGTATGTTGAAAACAGTTCCAACTTTGAATTAATTTTATGTGAGCTACTCTGTGCATTCTTAAGACGAGTTTAAATATTCTTCGCCAGTATTAGTGATCAACCACCTTCAACTTATAACAGAATAACATAACCCTGTACATCATATCTAAGTGCATCCCCACTGTCATCTAATGAGATTATTAGTAATCCAGTGCGTTTGAATTTTCCACTGCATATTAATACAGTATACGAGTAAAGGTAAAAACAGGGCTGTACCTTTGCACGCCAAGAAGGCGTAAGGTGAAGTGGATGCACAGCTCTCGACTCACACTAACTTCGACACTAGATTGAGGTGAGTGATCAGATCCACTCCCCGGCCCTTTACTCCCGGGAAAAAGAGCCCCCAGTACCCAATAAATAGGAAGCTGGATGGGCACCAGAACTGGACTGGGCGTTTTGGAGAAGAGGAAATTTGTTTGCCCCTGACGGAAATCGAACGATCATATCTCAGTTGTCCAGTCCATAGCCTAATCACTATACTAGCCAGTTATCCTAGCTCCACGCAGGAAATATGTAGAAAATAGAATCGAAAAACTTTTAATTACGACATAAATATCCACTTCAGTATCTGATGATGACACACCCTTGAAGATGTTACAGATAGTGTACAATCAAAGAATTGCCCTCCTTTAGAAACTCAAAGTTTATTACTGTCCGCAGCCAGCCCATAACCTGAGGCAGTTCAAATCAGTCCACATTCTCATATCCTACTTCTTTAATATTCATTTTAAACAATTGAAAGTTTTATCAGACCAACATATGCACTATATTCTTATAACCAAGTCAATCACCCCTACATATGTTTCGGCCTATAACAGGCCATCTTCAGGGGGTCAAAGTTTTTTTTACAAAAACTTTACATCTGTTGTTCAATTTTAAAAAGATAACATCCACATAAAGGTAAAATGAATCTTAGTTCCCAATGGATTTAGGTATTGTTTCTTTCAGCTGTAAAATCCTAGGGAATGTGTTTACATAAAAGGTTAAAATTACATATTTGCTGTTATATATAAATTATAAATTAGTGACAGTCCGGTCTTGTATACTGTTATCACAAGGATGTAGTTTTCCTGTGTTATGTTGTACGAGTTGTGCGTTGTGTACTGCACCGGCTGGTTGCGTTGTGACTAGTGATAACAGCATACAGACCGGACTGCCACTAATTTATAATTTATATATAACAGCAAATATGTAATTTAACCTTTTATGTAAACACATTCCCTAGGATTTTACAGCTGAAAGAAACAATACCTAAATCCATTGGGAACTAAGATTCATTTTACGTTTATGTGGATGTACTTTTTTAAAATTGAACAACAGATGTAAAGTCTGTGTAAAAAACTTTGACCCCCTGAAGATGGCCTGTTATGGGCCGAAACATATGTAGGGTGATTGACTTGGTTATAAGAATATAGTGCATATGTTGGTCTAATAAAACTTTTAATTGTTTAACAAGATGCACGGTGAATACAACGTGAAGAAATTTATTTTAAAATTTTCTCCAAGCGGCATCTCTAAAGCGGTGTCCTTCCTTCTAGTTAATTAAGTTTATAAATCACAGACGTTCCTAGCTATGAAATGCCATACCCATTCTCTTCACTTGTAGAGGGTAAAGTCTGTGGCCCAAGAATTTTCCTCTTCATTTTGCAAGCACAATTTCACCTTGTTCCACTGTGAACCTGTTTCACGGATCGTAATGTCTAAATCAGATGCATGTTCTCCGCTCCTGCTTTATATATCAGATCTTCGGAAAGCCGAGATGTTAACAACATTATTACTCAACTTCACCTCCAGCCACATTAAGAGGACTACACAGCTCATCGCGCTTGGTGTTCAGACCGTAGTATTAAGACGAGAGAATAAGAAAGATAAAACTAGAACAGAATACAAGCAGGGCGGGCACCACAGCATCCCGTGCACATCGACCGTGCTTGATCCTTTGTGCAGCAAGATAAGACTATTTTATTATGCGTACAAAATTTGGCTTGTCATTGTAAGGGAAAACACGACAAAGTATTTGAAAATGAAGTGCCGAAGGGAATGTTTCTGGCTAAGAGAGGTGGAAACGTTTCGTAGCGAAGAACGTCTTACTTGCCATTTAAAGAATAAGTAAGCTGGAGGGACTGGTAGCAAAATGGGGAATGATTCATATCGGATTGCACAGTGCCAATATTCAGTTTCTGTTGTTGTTAAATGAGGCAAGATGTTCCTTAAAAGTAACGGATTTGAAATTATGTCAAAATGAAAGTGTATTTACAGGATTTTCATTCATTTCTTTGAAGTGAAATACTTAGATCAACATGGGCCGTAACCTCAACCATCACATAATTTTAGTCATGTCTAAAGTTGTGGAATAAGTGGCGTAATAAAAAAGCTTGCTGTTCGAAATAATTTCCTGAATTGGCTATGTACAAGCGTACCCATTTTGAAAGAGCAGCTATTGCTTTCCTTACGTTAACACGCTTGTTCCTTGTGAATACGGCACCGTCCATGATGCGCCGTAAGATTTCCTTCTGTCCACAACTAAAAACAAATTGAGATCTCGTGGCTTTGTACACATGGCAGGGCGAGTCCACAGTTACAGCACTGCTTTAACAAACTACGTAACTCTTCAGCTTTAGACAGACGTTGATACAATAATTTTACTCAAAATTAAACAATTAATAATCACCTGCATTTACGAAGCGTTTCGTAGAATACTCTATATGTTGAATCCTAAGTAAAAATCCATACAAACTGCACCAAAATCCTTGTTAGGTGACTTCATAGCGCATAAAATTCTTTCAGCAGGTAAAGATATTCCACAGCTGCTGAGAAACCCAAAGGTTCACCACTTTATGTATAAAAGCCAGTCACCTGATCCTATTCTGAGTCAGCTGAATCCATTCCCCACCTCCAAATAATATTTATCTCAAATCAGTTTTAATATCATCTTTCCAACTACGCCTACACTTTCCGCGTAGTCATTCACCTCAGAGATTCCCCTCCAACATTCAAGTCCTCCATAAAGTAGGCGATGTATAAATTTTTCCGCTTTCAAAAGCTTCTTGTTTTCGTTTGTATCTAGAGAAGGACTGTACCTACACTACTGACGATATTAGTGACCTATCGGCAAAATTAATCACGTCAAAATACAGACTTCAGTATTTAAACTACACTTAAATAGAAACTATAAACATTAACGGGAAAACGTTGTTCATGTCCTACCAAAAATATTGCTCTTTTCTTTACACTGTATTTTGCTTTAACCAACTACATAAGAAATACAACATGTTTGTTCAGTTTAGGAGCGAGGATAGCGTAGTCAACACAGTAGGAAAGCTACGGGCTGGACAAACAAGCAAATGTGGTTAGATTCGTGGCATGTCCTAACCTTCTCTTCGCCAAAGCGTCCACATTGGCTCTGCGATCCACCAGTATCCTATTCAAAGGGCAGTGTGAAATCTTTCCTCGGATGTAAAGCGGCCAGAACGTGAAGCTGACCGCTTATCTCCATCTAGTGTGCCGAGGTTAATAATGCGTGGAGCAAGAACTCCAATTCCTAATACACCTTCAACGCCGAAAGAGGACTCCTTTACCTGTTTATTTCAGGCTTCCCTTTCCCACTGAATACAGACTAAACTAGCGGTAGTTGTATTTTAACAGAACTTCGCAATCGACAAGTTAACTGCTTCTACACAAACCTCAAAATTTTGACTCTCAGCTGCAAATTCGGTACCTGATAGAGGTTTTCATGGTTTTCCTCGGTTCTTTTAAGCAAATAGTTGGACAGTTCTTAAAACAGGCCACGGCAGCGTCTTCCACATCTTTCACAGCAATTCTCAAATTCTACACTACATAATGTTTCAAACTGAAAAATGTCGTTAAAATCGTTAAAAGTTAATATCTTGCTTATCGACTTTTTAAATTACACAAATCACATCCTGGCGAGTGGCAGGATAATTTTTCAAGGACTAGAAAGAAACTCGTAAAGTGCTACATTTGGAGCATAGCTCTGTATTGTGCTGAAACGTGGACACTTCGGAGAGTAGATCAGAAATACCTGGAAAGTTTTGAAACGAGGTGTTGGAGAAGAATAGAGAAAATCAGTTGGACCGATTTTGTGAGGAATGAAGAAGTATTACACAGAGTCAAGGAGGAGAGGAATATCCCACACACAATAAAAAGAAGAAAGGATAACTGGATTGGTCACATCTTGTGTAGAAACTGCCTTCTAAAACATGTGATTGAAGGAAAGATAGACGGAAGGACAGAAATGACAGGAAGATGAGGAAGAAGGCGTAAGCAGCTACTGGATGACCTTAAGGAAAAGAGAAGATACTGGAAATTGAAAGAGGAAGCACTAGATCGCACCCTGTGGAGAACTCGCTTTGGAAGAAACAACGGACCTGTCGTAAGACAGACTACAAATAAGATAATGAATGAATGAATGAATGAGCTGCAAAGGGTGTGCGAGGAAGCAGACGTTACCTTTTCTAAAGTATCATACCAGGTCTTCAGTGGACGTAATGAGAAAATATTACAAAATATGCAAACAGTAACAGGTCGCAGGACGCAGATTCGACACGGCCTTCAAAATATTAATCAGGCCTGGTAAACATTGCGCCGTGTTCAGAAGACTGGAACGTTATAAAACTGAGATTCAATTGTACTCCAGCGGAATTGATCCGCAGAGTTGTGCGGATCAAGACGTTGAAGGAGAAGGAAAATAAAAATAAAAAGAGGATAAGAAATATACAGGGAGAAGGAATAGCAGGAGGATGCATAGAAGTAAAAAAGAGTATAAAAAGAACTACTTCTTTATGTCGTTCCATACTGCTCTACAAAAACTGCATTCTTTCTAATGACATAGAATAGGTCAGGAATACTTCAAACGACCTTTCGAAATACCTACACACTGTCAAACAAAGATGCACTTCACATTGCCTAATAACAACTTGCATGACGACGCGTGTAGGATAATTAATTTAGTGCCTGCACAGATCAATACAAACTGACTGTCCCCTGCCACATCCTAAGCCACAGCCTCTTACAATCCTGAGGTGAGGCGAATCTGCCTTCTGGCATCAAATACAAGATGACCAAACAATTTCAATCACGATAGTCACGCAGGGGCTTGGCCTGACCATGGCTTCCGGGGTCGGCTGTAACAAAAACCAATTCCCATTACACCCAGTCCCAGAATAGTCGTCCTAATTTTTTGTTGTGTAATAAAAAGCTCGATTTCTGCTGAGTTCTTATTGACGCCATGTTGATTTTGTTCAGGAAAGAAAGAAAAATGTTTACTGTCTAAATTCCTGTGTGGATTAGCTGCGCATCTAACACATTAAAATGCTTTATTGTAATATCGACACAGTAAACAGTTTGTCAATCGCTATTCAGGCACCGGGTGTCAGATACGAAAAATCCTAGGCCTATACTCTACTTTGTATAAAAGCTAGAGAAAGAAGTTTAAAATACTCGCACATATCAGTATTGTGCTTAAAACTATTAAAATTCAGCAGTCGCAAACTGAAAATCTAGAGTAACAGAGCGGCGCCCCAACTGTTAAACTACGCATAAAATTTTTATTCTTTTTTTTTTCTGTGAAATAGTGTGTGTCAAAAAATGTTTTGGAAATTGTTTTGGATAATGCTTTGATTTGAGGTACAAATCTACTCGCAATCTAATATTTCAGATCGCACGTTTTTTCCTCCCCTTCTTTCGATTGACCAAAAGGTGGCGGTACAAGTTATGTGCTTCTCATAGTGCTCTCTCACCAAGGAAATGCTGACGACTGCTGCTGTTGAAAGTCGCGGCTTATAGAGACCTTGATGACAAACTGATCAGTAATAATACGTATGCCTTCCTTATACAAGGACATAATTAATACTCGTTTTGTATAGTTAAACGTAGAGCACTAAAGTACACAGAACACACCAGGTAATGTCCGCATGGCGTAACGCTTCTGGCGCTTTCGTTCTATCATTTTACCTATTATTATGATTTTTCTTATTATTCGTAAATATTTTCAGCTTAGTCTAAATGCAATCGCCACTTTCTTTTGTTTTTCGCGTGGGATGATATGTTTCGATCCTCAACCGCTTCTTCGACATCTTCACCTCTTGCCTTATTCCTTGTACTTAACTCGTAAACGTCGATATATCATATTTCCTGTTCTTGTCTCGTAGATGGCGAGATATCTTATTTCTTTTACTTGTCTCGTAAATGGGGAGATATCGTATTTCGTGTACTCATCTCGTAATGAGCGCAATATCGTATTTCCTTTACTTGTCTCGCAAGAGGCGAGATATTTACTTCGTCAATTGTTTCTTAGACCTCAGGTCGTACATTGCAGAGAGCACAATCTCAATTATAAAGACCACTCACATAAATGTACGCTTGCATTCAAGTTAAGTGCTGTTGTCTATGTTACATTTTAACCAAAATCGTACTCTATTGACAAGATGTAGTAAAACCTAAAAATATGAAATATGATAATCCATCCTGTCCGAGACGCGTTGTTCCATGTGGACAAACGAAAGGACGAACGTACGTATATGACGAGGATAGTATTCACTATTGTTTTCGAAACAGAGAAAAGGTATTTCAAATAAAAGTATAGGCGTAACAGAGCTCGAATAGTTACGCTACATCTCATCACTCACATGTCATTTATACAATTAATTCTCTTAAATTTCATTTTCCTGAAAGGCAGGTGACATACTGTACACATACTGACCAAAGATAAATTATACTGACGCCATTTAGCGTACAAATTTCGGAGGCGATACAAGAGGACGAAATTTGTGCCGTTGATTTTTATCACCGCCAATATTTTCTCTCAAGACCTTGATAAACCTGCTTTTGCACATTAATGTTGAATTTACTGTCGCCATAGTTACCTTGGAGACGTGATAGTTAAATGAAAGAAGGGACAAGAACGAACACAATGAAAACTTCAAACAGACGACGTTCCATTTCGGCAATAAATATTGCTAGACACTGACGTCAGAAGCAGTGGGCAGGGCGTCCCCCTCTCTCTGTCTTTAGAGGATTGCAGTTTTTGCAAATCGGCAAATTACTATCTCTGTATGTGAACGTAAATTGAGACCGCTTACAGGAGGTGTAAATTCTGTCGAGCTTCACACGCCCAAATTACGGTTCCTTGCGTCAAATATTCGTTAAATTACACAGTACCGAAGCTGAAAGTAATAATATGGCCCGTAGCATATGTCATTACACAAGAATCAGTAGCTACTAATTGCTTGGGTTATCAATGAGATTAACTGGGAGGTTTATTGGGAGTTTCACGGGACTATGTCCAAATTTAACTTGAGTAATTGAGAGCAATCACGAAACATGTAACTCAGGATAGTGGGTCAACCGTTGCAATTTGAACCGGCTACGTCCCAAGTGATTTTCTGCAGTCTGTTGAAACCAAATGAGAATATTAAAATACTGTATCTGTACAGCATAATAATAAAAATACGACTTTTGTTAGGACGTGTCAGTCAGATATAGAACAAATAACATAGAACAATACGAATAGTTGTGGTGGTAAAAGATGTTATGACTGACAAACACTTCATGAAGATATTCAGGGAAGTGAATATAGAGGAAAATGGGCAAAGTTGCCCCACTGGCCAATGATGCCCCACCATCAGTAACTTCGAAACCTTATCTCTAGGAAGCTGCACATACTTAGTATAACGCAGCTAGGAGGTCTTCCAGTGGTGAGTCTGGGATTGTGCAAGTCACAGTTGCTGTGATTTTCTCAGCGCCCTCACATTGTTTTGTAAAGTAAGTAATGTGATTTGTAACCCTGTATATTTCAGGGAGCTATTTTTTAATAATTTTCTTTTTGTTTATGTATAAAGCAATTTTACCAACAGTTTGCGTGAAGGAAGAGTGGACTTTTCTGTACTGTTTTATACCCTTACAAACTTTCGCAAGCCACGCCATAGTCACGTGATCAGCCGGGCATCTTTGCTCCACATTTGGATACAGTCGCCCCACTGAAAGATGGGTAAAGATGCCCCACTGATATTTTAACTCGCTTGGTTGACCTATGTTCCTACATCAAATTGTATATTGAATTCTTAATGATACGTTAATGAAAGAATACAAAATTGTCGCCTATACCTACTATAACATATTTTATTTACCCCTGTTACGTGTTAAAGAACGTAGTTAAATGGCACGCCTTCACTCCTGCACCCGTCCATCCAACAACACCCGTCCAGGTTTCTCAGGAAAAAAAGCCAACCAAAACTCATGGAATTGTCCCTTCCACCAAAATTATCAAACTCAGGGCCATCAAGGGTAAAGAGAAGTCTCCATGGAGAGGTTCTCACCAGTTCGTCAGTCATCCAGAAGAAGAAACTAAAAGCCAAACCTATGAAGAATAATTTCAAGAAAATGGTTCACAATCCGAATTCGAGCAATTCTGATAAAAATTATGGCAGCGACTGCTGTAAAGAATGTAAGGAATACTGCTGTGTAACAAAGGAAGAATGCGACTGGATAAAATGCTCATTCTGCGAAAAGTGGCTGCATGAAAACTGCACAATTTTCTCCAAAACGTGCATCGATTGTGGACGTAGCAACCATTCTAAGAATCTTAGAAAACGTAAGAAATCTGCAAAGGAGTGAGAAGGAGCCTCATAGTGATACAGAACACAGATTATTTTATTTAATTACAATTTTGTTTACCACAAATTTATTATTTTGTATTGCATTATATGTGGGGCATCTTTCACCAAGCATATGCCAAAGATGCCCCTTTGCATACCTTTGTAATTTTTATTGCTGTCAGTAAACAAATTTAAATTTGCTGTAAAGGAACTGACCTTTTTGTAGCAGAGACCCTACTACACCTATCACACACCCAGATATAACTTCAGTTGCTACAAATGATTGTAAAATTCTCTCAGAATAAAAAGTGGGGCATCATTGCCCATTTTACTCTAATTGCCACGTCCGAGAACAATTCCGTTACGATCTACAGAGACGTAACGAAACAGTTGGCCGCCAAAAACGGAGGCGAACGCTCATTCTTACACTCCAGTCAATTCACCCCCAGGCAGGAATCTCAGGATGAGAATTCCACTATGCTCCCTTTTAACTCCTTGACTATTTTTCTGATTCCCATCATACGTGGTGCGGTTTACCCAAGCCGAATTAATACTGAAAAACCACACCAGTCTGCATGCAGTTCCCACAAACTGGTGTACCATTTTCAAGTACAAGTACAGTCGTCTACTTACAACAATTTGCGAGCTGAAAGAACAGCCGAAAGTCAATGACGAAGGATGAAATTGCTGGTTGAGTGAGCAGCAGCTGCCATCGATCAAGAAGTGACGGAACCCATACGACCGGAAATTATCCATCTCGTGGTCACGCTGCAAATTCGATTAAAATGGTAGTAAAGATTTTCGCAGTAAATTAATACTTTGATGAGTGTCAACCGCCCGGCCGAATGACTTCATGAAAAACTGACCGCAGCAGGCTTACAGAGTGTTCAATAAACATGACTATAAAGAACGTCTGCCTAAGTGAAATTGCGCGTATGACTGACGTACTGTGTCTGACACGGTACAGGAATTTACTGTTCACCAAGTCCAGACCGCTAGTATCCTCCTATCCAAAGAGCACTGAGGACTTCCTTCGCCTAGTGATAATGGCGATGCAGTATAATTGGTCACTCAGTGTAATTTACGAAACATGTAACGCGTGCAGTTTTACATTACTGCTGCCTGTAGCTTAAAACTATCGCAATGTAACAGTGACTACAAAGAAGAGGGGTTTAATTTCAGCACAACCTTCGATCAAATCACCTAAGAAAACTACTGAACGTCTTAGTGAATCCACATAGTGGGAACACTGAACAAAGTGAATGTAAAAATAACTCATACTGTAACATGCTCAAGTCCGCCAAGAGTTGACAGTCAAACAAGGTAGGCAATGTACGTTCGAGTAACATTGAGAAGCGTTCGCGTAACCATTGTTGCCGTGACAAAGCAATAAGTAATACATATTCTGAGTGTGTGCCTGTGGTCTTAGTTATCCAGCACGAAACGCGCACGCGCCGTTATTATTTTGTCATCTGTGGCCTGTCTGGCTCTACCATATTTTTCCCCATTATCTCATAAACGGCACGATTTTCGGGAAAAAAAAGTTATTGAACATAAAATGTGTTTTGATTTTCTCTACAACTTTTGTCTGAAACATTCCTCATTCTAAAACGAATTCAGCGAGATATATCATAACTGTACCTAGGTCTTCAAGTAAAGTACCTGTTATTCTTGTCAGATTTTAATCAAACTTGAATTTTCTCGATATATTTTCGAAAAATACTCAAATATCAAACTTCATGAAAATCCATCCACTGGGAGCCGAGTTGTTCCATGTGGACGGACAGACGGACAGATACGACGAAGCTAACAGACACTTTTAGCAATTTTGCGAACGCGCCTAAAAACTAACATAAATCAATTAACTCAAAACTCGCCGCCACTTATTTTCATTTAAGTTATATAATAATCCAGTTTCTCCAGCATATTCTGAAACAATTTCCATTCTCCGGAATTAAAGCGTACACTGTCACTCTTGAACCCAACGTAAGCGCATGTCTGAAAATGTGTCTCTGCGTCTATGTGCTATGTATTGGACTAAATGTACAGTTTAGGTAAGGGTTCGGCGCGATTTGGTTACAGAATTATAGGCCTGTTAGTTTACGTTGTGTGCAGTTTGTGTCTGCAAGCGTTTAATTTTGTTTCCTGATGTCGCAGGACCTTCACTTTCTACCAGTATGTTAGCGTCGTTTCCTTCAAAATACACGTCATGCTTCTCCTTGGCGCCAGCTTCAACGTGGACGCCGAGATTGAGTTAAAAATATATTGGCATCTTATGGAACGTACTTGCTAAATTATTCACTGGAACTGAAGTTTCGTCGGCGTCGTAAAGGCGTCTTTGGATTAACACAATCACTTCGCAATTCGGTCAAGGAAGCTCAAGATGAAAAACACCGCAGTCAACCCAGCAAAACTTTCGAAAACTATTATTAATACGGAGCTCAGGATAGGGACAGGTGGCGGGCTCTTGTGAGTGCGGTAATGAACCTTCGGGTTCCATAAAACGCGGGGAATTTCTTGACTAGCTGACTACCTGTTAGCTTCTCAGGAAGGACTCTGCTCCATGGAGTTAGTTAGTTTTAGTTATTAATACGGATCTTCGAAAACAGAGTATGATTAAGTGGACTGGATTCAGCCGGCTCAGAGTAGAGTCCAAAGGCGAGATGTGAAAATTATAAGTACTGTTCGGTTTTCATAAAAGCAGGGAATTCTTTGGCATGTTGCGTAACTATGATTATAAAGTTGCACCCAGTACCATGGAAGTAACTGAGCATACATCGTTGTTGTAAAAGGAAGTGTAAAAAAATAATCATAGCCTATGTATTTAATGGAGAAGCGGCTACGATCGTGACAACCCAGATTTAATCGGAAGCTAGTCCCACGAAAAGGATGGCCTGATCTTAACAACAACAACAACATCGTTGTCATGGCAATAACAGTTACGTGTAGCTACTACAGAAGCACGGCACACATTTCTGTTAGTCTACCGAGCGGCGATTAAATTTGATTTTGATTAATTCCTAAATTAACGCTTTCAACAGTAAAGCTGATCTGAATAAAACGTAAACCCCTTTATTTTTTAGTTTTTATCTCACAGAAAATTAAAAAGTTTATCAATTTTGAAGCCAATTCGACTAATGGATGCTTCGGGGAATTATATTAGTTGTCTATTGTGAAAACTAACTGGAACTGGCTGAGCAAAGTTACTTTAATTAACGATGCCGCCTTAAATGCGTAGGTTAAATAGTGTGTGAACATGACAAAATTGAGGCAAGTTACGGTACGGATGTGTAATTAAGAAGGAAGAGACCACGTGCCATTATAAAATAATCAAATTCCCGGTTATTCGCCTGTAGAAAATGAATAAAATCACGGAATCCTCACCATCGGTTAACCTACTGAACAACCGAATTATCATCGCCTTATCAACGGGTTAGGTAGTCCTATCCCGTACAAACTGACGTCGTAGATACAAAACGTTCTCGAACAGAACAGTACTGTGGCACATGGGTTCGTGCATAAAGTCACACGCTCCATTATTTAGTTGGCCATAAAACGGTCAAGAGGAGAGATTTCGAAGCGAAGAAGACGGATCACTTCGATCAGCGGGATAGTAAGTATGATTCTGATAGAACGTGAAAAAAAAAATGACTGCAGATTTTCGGACTTTGCATGACCATCAAAAAGGCCATGTACAAATTTGTGGTGTTCGAGTGGCATCACAGGATCAGAAAAGGGGGTTAACCGTCGGAGGACCGGCGCAGCCCGCAACACTGCGAAATAATGACCATGTGAGAGCTACAGGAGGATATACGCTCTAAACGTCATCATACGGTCAAGACAGTCGCGTGATAAGTCGGTTTTCGGCCGGTAATTGCCACACCATTCTCAGGATGAAACTGGAAATGCAGAGCTTTCTGCCAACGCAGGATCAATGCTGCGACTGCACGATAATCAGCTGCAACTTCATCATAGTGGTAGGTAATGACGCGGACTTCCTCCAAATGCCACTATTAGTGATGAAACTCGATTTTTGCTGCACGTTACCCACAATCAACTAAATTCCTCCATGCGAAAGCCATCGTAAGACCAGAAAGCCATGATGTTACAATCGGAAAGCTCGAATGGAATAGCAACATTACATATTGCTTGTTTTTCGATTACAGATCATCGTGCACCAGGAGTTTCTTCCGTAAGGGTGCTACGGACAACAAGACCAGGTGAGACTACAATGAGGTGCTTGTCTATTTACGGAAGGCAATTCGCCAGAGCGGTCCCTGAAGACTTGGTACACCGACACATCGGTTGTCGCTGGTTCAACAGTTCTGTGCCCTGGACGCTGGTGCTTCCCTGTGTTCCACGTTCTCCCAATTTCGTTCCGCGTGATTTTACCTCTTTTCGCACACAGGTGACCAGCTGAAGGGCAGTCACTTCAACGAGACGGTGAAGATTAAAATTGCTTCGAAGGCTGTGGTGCAAGAGGTCGCACAATGTGGCTTCCAGCAGAAGTGCGTGTCCGTAGAATGACAATATTATAAAGACAAATGCGTCTTAAGGGGCTCTTATACCGAGGTATTCGAGATTGTTCCTGGAACCCTTCGAAGTTATCATATGGGTCCCTGTAATTACATTGTAATTGCTTAGGATAAAGTCCAATGCCGGTGTTTTTTGGTGGTGATGAAATATAGTGTTCTATAAAAAGAGATAATTTATCGAACAGGTAGATTAGTCTGCTCACAGCGCTAAATATCTCGAAGAAACCTGCAACCGGATTTAATTTCGGTCTACTCAGGTTAGATTCCAATTAAAAGCTTTTTTGGTAACGATGACGAAGCGTCATGTATCACAGCGGTAATTTCTTGAAAATTGAATTACTTCAGTCTATGGCATGACGGTATATATCATACAAATTTACCGAATTTTGCGCCAAACTGTTAGCTGATAATTACAACAGCATTGCAGTGGGCGTGTTTGCGCTGATTTTCGGGGAGGGGGGGCGATGTGTGGTTGGTCGCGCGGGGAGGAGCGTACTGGAAATGAGTCGCGGGGTCTGCTGTGACCGATAGCGTTCTGCAGTAGTGCGCGCGTGGCGACACCACGAGCACGCATCACGCACCAGTGCAGCGAGACGACATGGTTATTCTGTAAGTAAAAATCCGAGTATCATACTATTTGTTAGTGGCCACACGTTTCACGTAGTTATTACGTATTTACTGTTGTCAGTCTGCGAGACATCTTTACTGCGAACATCAGTTTGGAAAACATTTTGTAAATCAAACTGACGCCTCCAAAAGGATACAATATTATTAGCTTTCTAGTTCCAGAACGGTATAAACCACGTGACTATAAATAACCTTGAAATTTTGTAACTCCCAGATTTCTGTACCACATTTAGTTCTACATCCTATGAAGTCTGCAGCTTTACTGCTGATAACTCATTTTTGTAACTTGTGATTGCTTAGGCCTACGGGAAAGTGTAAAAAAAACTCACATGTTTGGAGTCTGTCAGTTTCAATAATCACAACTTAACTGGAGCCAGTTGCCTTTTATTTCGCTTTTATTACGCACAAAATGATTAACCATCCACACTGATCAGTTGGCCCAAATAAGAGAGTAACAGTTTAGCAGTTTTGATATAATCTGCATGCCGTGTTGTTTTCATACTGTAGTAACTAAGCAAATTTCATAAGCAGACCCAATACAACGATTACAACTTTACTGCTTATTGACATAAGCTACGAGGCTTGATTTAGTCAAGATGTCGTCGACAGTTTTGCTTCGGTATAGGCACTGTTTGGTTTCTCATATTAATGGAAGAACATAGGCTGAGATATTCGAGAAAAGGGTGCTGAGTGTGGGCCTAAGAGGGAGGAAATAAGAGGTGGATGAAGAAAATTGCAAACCCAACAGCTTCATGACTTGTACTTCTCACCAAATATTATCACGTTAAAAAATCAAGAAGAATGAGGTGGGCGGGATAATAGCACTATGGGGAGAGGAGAAAGGCACAAAGGATTTTGACGGGGAAGTCTGAGGGAAAGGGACCAATTGGAAAACCTAGGCGTAGATGGCAGAATAATATTAAAATGGGTCTTCAAGAAATTGGATAGGAGGGCGTGGATTGGATTGAGCCGGCTCAAGGACAATTGGCAGCCTGTTGTGTACAAGACACCGAACCTACGGGCTGAGAGAATATTAGCTTCAGAGGAGTACTATGTTCGATGGAGTTGGTTATATAATCAGTCAGCCAATTAATTTGTTTATTTGTGTGTTTGTTTGTTGGTTGGTTGGTTGGTTGGGTGATTAGTTAGTTACTTATAGGAACTCTTTTTTCCATTAAAAATTAATTTAAATTCATAAACTGTTGGAATGCTAACCGTGACACTGCTTTACCCAAGTGTCAGAACGGTGTAGACCACGTGATTGTATTAATTGAGTCAATCAAACGATGCCACCAAGCACTTTTAAATATGTTTCATCATCTTTCAGCAATTTGGTAAGCATCGTGGATCACTTTATAGGCTAATCTTCAAACCAAATAGGCCAACACGTAGTGTGAGGACTATTTTATAGGTCAATTTACATGACAGAAAAATGTGAATCGCTTGGTGTAATTCAAACAGTTTCAGACCTCTGGAGACAAAATATTTTGAACTTCTTATGATTAAAAGTACTGATTTGGTGATTAGAAGTTAGCGAATGCTTTACATGCAGAATGCATTAGTAATAATCCGAAGATCATATTCAAATTAGTAATTAGACCTATCGTATCATAATCCTATAAATTGCGGCAAGTGTCTTGATTGAAGTAGCTTATGTAAATAATAGATTATGTTGCAGTTTGAGATGTCTATCAGTTAGCCTATGTAATTATTTCACGAGTATGCTACGTGGTAAGACTTACAAAACTAAAGCAGCCACCCATATTATAAAACTGAATTTAGGCCAATACACGCAGATTATTGTACCTGAATGCTTGAATGTCCTACGTCACATTACTGCATTTATTTTTACTCATTTACGTATTGCTGATTGTAAATTAAACGGTGAAAGATTCATAGAGACATAGGCCTGTATGGCCAATTTACCTGTGTTTCTAATTTTAAGTTTTGCTCTCAAAATCCGAATTCTATAACATCAGGAATTCACGAAACAAAAAAATATAATTTATTATTTTTAATGAGAACATCTTCCATTCTTTACTTTCGTTTTCTCGCAAGATCAACGTTACTAGGGGAAGTACAAGTTGGTGGGTAAAGGTAAAGGTAAAGTTCACCCTAGAACAGGCCATGAAGGCCCAGAGGGGGAGTAGAGGTATAGCTCTACTCTTTCACCTCGGCGCTAGATGGGGGTGGGTTGTCAACGCCACGCACCGGCCGCTTTACCCCCCCCCCCCTCCCCAGAAAGAGAGCCGGTACTCATTTTACAGTAGGCTGGTTGGGCCCGAGGGCCGTTCTGGACGGCTACGGAAAATCTCCCCCCCCCCCCGGGATTCGATCCCCGGACCGTCCAACCCGTAGCGAGTCACTATACAGACTACGTTATCCTGGCCCATACAAATTAGTGGGTTTTTCTTCGAACTCTCGATCACACAAATGATCAGCTACTGATCAGAATTACCAGACCCACAACATATTATCAGCCCTTTTATGTATGAATTATATCGTTGTCCTATATGTGCTTTATGTCGCCACAGTTTTCTAAATAGTGTAATTTGATGTACGTAGATGAGTGTTCTTCTGTCCGCTGCATTTCTCTGTCAGTGGTACTGAGGCGGGACAGCAGTTCCTAAAGATTGCTAAAATTTTAGGACACGAAATAATTGCAAATGACGGTCTGTCGGGTTACTGAACAAAATTCAGTTAACCTGAATATGCAGGCACGACAACTTACGTTCCTACACAGCGTAATAACCCCGAAGACTATTATCTGAGTAGCACACTGACAACTCATAAGACATAGGTCTAATTTACTTCTGATATATTGATGTAGTTAATTTTGCCACTGGGGTGGTTCCAAGACCTTGCCGATGTAAAATACGGTCAGACCATTAACTGGTAGGGCGCGCGGCCTCGTTTGTTCACCGGAGAGAAACTTGCTTAAAGACGAACCCCGCTGTTACGTCACCCGCCAAGACACTTTCAGTTATTATTGCATCTCTCTGCGTCAGCAGCGACACAACAACAATCGTAAAGTTACAGTTTGTCTGCGTCTTACTCGTTTAGTGTAAATTTAACAACTCCGTATCAACTGCAGGGTAGAAAGAAACATCAGATTAAGCTTACACGTAACTTGAGGAACTCGCTGTCGCGGCTCATTTTAGGAGACAAAACAAAGTATTTCCGTAAGTGTCAATAACTTAGGGAAGTCTCTACGATACAAGAAAGTCAAGACTGAATCAGTATCACTCCTGCTCCGTACTGGACTAAGTAGGTCCTACATCCGGACTGAAACATTTCGTGGCTTCCCCAGTCCCTCCAGTACAATGCTAGTGCAGTACCTTATATATTTCACGACCACTTCCATGCATCATTCACAATCATCCTCCTACTCATGCAATACAAACTACAGAGTTGACGGAGCGTCATTAAATACAGAAGCAAAACCGTAAATATGTCACGGAAGCTTGTTCCACTATCGACATCAAACAAAATATCTTGTATAAATAAAGACTGAACATCAGTCTCGACACAACCGTATCTTTCTTAGACGATACAGTCCATCTGTCTAATTGAGCTACACGTTTCGACGTAAATTAGGTCATGTTAAGGCTCTAAACCAACTTAAAAAAATCATGAGGAAGATAATATATAAGTAGTCGTTTGGGAATCATAAGAAGTTTTTTTGAGATATATAAAACTAGGCAAAATAGAATAATATACGTCAATCGGAAGTTTTACGTCAAGTTTTTGCAAGTGTATTTCATTCGTCAACCTGAGGTTGTTAAGACATCACAATCAGTCCAAGTGTTTTCGTGGAAATACATGATTTATAATTATAATTTCGGTATCAGAATTCCTTCCCTTCTTATGTTGCTAGTATGTATAAAATACAAATACGATTATCTGTTTCGTTCCTGGTTGTAACATTATTACGTTATCCGACGTTACACTTCACTCTATGTAGGTCAGCCTTCGACTGATCTCGTAACGATAATTCAGATGTGGCGGTAGCCTGATCCATCGTCTTGGCCAACATGGATAACAAGAAACGGGGCCAAAAAAACATTCTGTGGAAAGGTTCCAATCCGATCCCAACTGAAGTTCCACATCATTCTGTGGGAAAATTTCGGGTTCTTGTAATCCTCAAGTCGTCCTCGGTGGACTAGTGGTTAGCGTGCTCGCCACTGGACCCAAGGTTCGCGGGTTCAATCCCGGCCGAGGTGATAAAAATCCGTAGCAAAACTTCCTTCGGAGGGGAAGTAAAGCCGTCGGTCCCATATCGTAGATTTACGGCATGTAAAAGAACCTTACGGGCATGAATAGAGATGTTTCGTAAGCAAAATTCAGCGGCCATTTCTCACCCAAGTCTCCTGATTGACTGCTAGATGGCTCTGGCAGTCATATCAGGATGAGTAGAATTTGTGCAGTCAGTGGACTGGTCACCCACTACAGAATGAACACTTCCAGACCAAGAAACCTCTTGCTCCGCAAGGAGCGACAGGAAGAAACTAACTAAACTGTAATCCTCAAAGAACATAATACTTCGGTGTTGAAGTAGCTGGTCAGGACAGCAAGATTAGTGTATTGTCTTGAGTTAGCATTACATTCTGAGTGTGATCTGAGAATCGGTCAGAACATTGGACACAACCAACACTGTGATTGGATAATGAGCCTAGGATTAGAATGCCTGTAGACCTACATTTGACACACGGATATCCCGTCTATAGTTGCTACGGTAATCTTTTCTACGACTCTTAATAAATTAAATAGAATCAACACACGCAGCGTGAAGAAATCAAATCTAACTTCAATTTTGTGTAAATGAAGGAACAGGCAATAAGACCGAAGTTGCCAAACGTATCAGTATGGTAGGGCCTACATGTTTGCTATTCGCACCGCAAAGTATGAAGTACGCTAATGCCGTTGCAAAATACCCAAAAACGTGACGGCTGTTGTAAAACAGTGTAACTTGTGACTGTTGCCGGAATTGGTCCGGTACCTCGCGACCGCGCGTCGCCTAGGACTCGACTTTATTTGCCATTTTTACTAATTATCGTTTTTTATTTGTCATCAGATTTGCTTGTTTAAAGAAATGCTCACGCCCGTGCGACAGGCCGATCCCCCATCCAAATATTTCTATCAAACGCTTCACGGATTCAGGCCGGACGCGTAATCCGCGATTGATCCCTTTAGAGATGAATATTAATCTGAATTATATTTAAAGACTCAGCTCGTACTGCGCAGTAAACACTTCGTCTCCTTTATAAGAACAAACAGTTAATGCCGCATATAGGAAAGATCGCTCTTTGTTCTGAGATCTATACAAAACTCATAAAGGCACTCTATGGGCAGAATGTAGAATTTGTAAATGTTAAACCTGGTGGTGGATAAAGTAACCACTGGGCCTTAAAGCGTTAATGAAAGAAGTCTCACATCGTCACCTATTTTTCTTATTCTGTTCTTACTTCTGATCATCTCCACTTCCTGACATTCTTCTTGCGTATTTTGCTTCTTTACTTTCTTGCACTTTTCTGCATAAATGACTTTTCCTCTTCATTACTATATCTACATGAACTAGCCCCTATGCCTAAGCTTACGAAAAGCCTTGCCACAACCTTCATCATTCTTTCACATTTCCTACCTTCTAATAATCTTCGTGATTTAATCTTCTCACTGAACAAGAGTTTTTTTCTTATACTAAAATATAATCTCTTATTTTACTTGACCTTCAATCCTGTCCCCCTTTTTCGCAACTTTATTTCTTCCTCCAATATTATTTTATCGTTAAACAATTTTTTTTACACCAACCGATGCACTATTAAAACCAACTTTAGTGCATCGGTTGGTGTAAAAAAATTGTTTAATTAGTGAAGATGCACGGTGATAGTAACGTGAAATTATTTTATGGTATTTATTTTTATTCTTAATAACATTCAGTACTTCCTTCGCCTTCGTGTTCTCTAGGCTTATATCTCTCTTTCTCGTAAGTCTTTGGCCCTAGTGTTGGTCAAATCAGTCACAATTTCAGGCTGTATCTTTTTGTGACGTTTCTCCTGAGGCCGGTTTGCACAGTGGGGCGCGTGGTTGTGACGTCAGGAATCCTCAGGATCTCCATAACCTGAAGCGCACAAATATCTCAAATAAGATCAATCTCCACTCCTAGACCCTATAGTACAACTCGTAGTAACTGCATTGAAGGAACATCTTGTCCGGCATCTCAGGTCACAAACGATACAAAAAGTTGTTTGAAGGACCAAGTTTTCATTCTGCATAAACATGTTAGCGATAATTTACAGGCCTGTTTTCTGTTAGGCTGCCGATGTCTTGTTTCTTGTTTCATATTTTTTATCAGACTGTTTTGATTTTAAAATATACAGCGCACTACCAGGTCATTTATTTGTCATATCAATGCGACCAGAATGATTTAAGCCCTTGTTAGCATTATCTGTATATGTTACAGAAAAGAGTTTAATGCGCAACAAAAAATAATTTCTTGTGAACTTCTATGCTGGTTAATTGGTTTACAATAAATGTCGATGAAGAAAGACAAATGAAAATTCACTGCGAAATTCTTGTAACAACTTTCCTGAACGATATCTGGACAAGCGTCTTTAGTTTCTACTATTTAACACGATTAGTAATAGTCAATACACGAGTTCCAAAACATACAGACTAGTAGCAGAGCGAATTTCATTTTTGTTTCCTAAATAGCAACGTTCGTAAGTTACTTTAGTATTTTCCTTTACAGAAGGGAAAGGAATTATGATCTTCAGGTCACTGTAGTTTTAATTAGTTACCGAGTAACATACCTGGAGAGCATGTCTTCAAGAAAGAAGGAATGCCGTTTAGTCCTCAGAATCTTTCCACAGGTTGGCCTGTGTTTCGTTAAACATCCATTTAATGGTTACCAGCCAGAAAGCGACATCTGATTTGTGATGAATCAAGCCTACAGTGTCTTCAGTTGGGCACTGAAAACTATGAAAGTCAACGGTCGAGTTGTTAGAATTCTTGCGTCATATTCGTAATATTCCAGGTTCGAAACTCAGCAGCGGACAGGCTATACTGATAGAGATTATGTTGTGGTCTTCCTCACTTCTTCCGGATATATTCTGGGATCGTGTGTGTAGTCTCTTAGAATAAGTCACGAATGCTTCACTTCATATCCTTTCAACTCATCATTCACAATCACCATATCATTCAAAACTGTAGGCCTATTACCTAGACTTACGATGCAGTTAGAAAGGCGTCTTTGAACAACTTAATAATCAATTCGTCTTACTGAAAACAGTGAAATATATCAGTAGTATTCTATAAATATAAAACTGTACTCATTTTCTTTATTAAACGTTCTTTGCAAAAGGTGCATAATATTAATTCATAATGGGGAAATCGTGCTTGTCCATTTGCTTTTCCATCTGTCTGTCCGTCTACGTGTTTCACCTTCGAGTCCTCCTACCGGATTTCGATTAGACTAGTGATGTGGGATGTTTCCAGTGATAGTTTCACAGGGAAAATAATTTTTATTTAGGCTATATCGGTGCAGTAAGCTCTACAGCCTATCCTTTTCATAAAACTTAAATATTTTGTCTTTCTTCAAAATGGCTCATCGCGTAAAAATTCTTGCAGAATACGTATTATGTACCACATTAATATTTCCATAAGGACTTTCATTTTAAATATGTTTCTGCATATGCCCATTGTCAGTACTTCATTTAACAAAGCAGACCTACAAGGAAGAATACTTTATAATCCTACACAGCTTATTTACAATGTCATTAGGTAAGTAACATTAGATTCGCATCTGCAATAACATACTGGCATCTGAAGTAAGTGAATATCCTAGTCACCGATATACGTAAATTTACAAAGTGTGTAGGATCCTTCATAAAATAGTAGCATTACTATTCTAGCATAACACCTTCCCATTATCGTTATAATTTATTTCACTTGAATGGAAGGTTAAGAATGTAAGACCAGGTCTACAATTAATAACTAATTATGCGTCACTTCTTCATTAAAATAATATTGTACTATATGTTTAACTCCACCAAATAACAATAAAAATGTAGATAATGACCACCAACAGTTTGCGGTACCTGTAACTGTCAGTAAGAAACGAGTAGCGACTCCCTGCACTGGTTTGAAAGAACTGCTAAGTAAAGGTTTTGACAGACTAGTTCTCACTACAGACAGGCCTATGATGCCAGCCTGAAAGCAAGAATAGCCATAGTATGCAGAACAATTGCATATTTTCAAAATAACGGATACATTATTAAGAAATTTAAATACCTATGGCCGAGTTCTTAAGTGAGACACGGAACAACCAGGTCATGCCTGGAATCTAAGATCATGTTCCCCTGTTAAAGGGCCTATAAATTTTTTTCAAGATAATATTTTACTTCTATCATGCAAAAGTCAGTCGTAGTGGACAAACCCAGTTATCGGATGGACAGTCTAAGTTCGATTTCCAGCAATAAAGGAATATTTTCTCTTCGCCTCCAGTTCCCAGTGAATCTTCAGGACGACCTAGCGTCCCATACAATGGGCACGAGTTGTTCTTTCCACTCATCTCGGTCCAGTGCCAAGATTCAAAGTACACAGAGCTTTATATCTTCTCGCCCACGTGCCTTCATGGGGCGGTGCTTACACATAAGAACTCTTTCCATGTATGTACTAATGAGGTTTAAATTAAGGGCCTGAGTATCATTTGGTAGCAAAATACACACAAAACACACACATTGTCTAAAATATGCCAAGCATTTTACAGTTAACAGACTATTTCTCGTAGCGACAATTCTGATAAGTCTCAGTAATCAACACATGAAGAAACCAGGTGGAAAGTGCACGTGCTTTTAATGTATTAAAATTTTTACCGGATGGAATCGGCCTTCCGTGACTTCTATTAACGAACAAAATTGTACGGAAGTAGCCTACAAGCTAAGAGCGCAAACAACTTACAAATGACTTTCATGGGCTGCTTAAAACTGCAGAGCTAGTCTTCCACAAACAGGCCCATTTACCTATACCTTACACTATGAACTTCCTACGGTAAATTTTATATCAAACGTTGGGCAACAATAGAGTTGGCTGGAAGCAGAGTAGTTACCTAACAGAGAAACTGTACGCTGTGATTGTCAAATATCAAAAAACACCACACACATTGCAAACAGAATTACGGTAACATATTAACTGACTCAAAGAAGCTGAGCCGCTCTTGACAAGCTAAAACTTTTACAGCTAATCAAATAATTCAAAATAAATTATGGAAATTCGATGTTTAATTATTGTTGTCACAAAAGCCTGCTACTTATCACTAACCTGAAACAGACAAATCTAGTGAACGCCCTCCCATCCTATTCCTTAAGACCCTCCCATCTTCACTTCGGTCTTCCAACTGGCCTCTTTCAAGTTTTCCATCAAAATCCTGAACGCAATTCCCTCCCATGCCTGCAACATACATCGCTCAATCTATTTTCTTCCTTCAATGCAAAAGATCAAACTTACAATCCATATAAAACAACAGGCACAACTACAGTTCTATATACTACATTTTTATTTTTACGCTTTTAGATAACAGACAAAAAGAAAAATAATTTTAAAGTAACATTTCCCGAATTTAACGTGTTTTTAATTTCCTCGTGAAAGCCATACGTAGAATCCGGTTATTATCACACAACCTGTAAATAATGGCCGGGCTTTGTCCTAATTAATAGACCTATCCGATCACTAACATACATTTTACATAGTGGCCAGATCTCAAATTGTGCCCGGTCACAATCACACAAATTTTAAATTGTAGCTAATTATCCACTCCCCGCCAGACACTGCACACAGTGGCCAGATCTCAAAGTCTGCCCGGGCATTATCATATTAACTGTAATTTGTAGCTAAGTCCCAACCAGTCGCCGGACACTATCACAGAAACTGCGCACAGTGGCCAGATCTCAAACTTCAGAAAATGCAAATCACAGCCGGTTATAAAGTAGTGCCTGGTCTCTAATAAACAAAGTGTCAATTGTGTCCAGGTACACAGCAGGCGGTCACTAACACCAGCAGTGTAAATACTGACCAGAACCCATGCACACTAGTAGCAGGACACCAGCAAGGGTCTAAAATAATAAACTAACCGGGCACATTCAGCCCTACAGAATCATAATTAGCGGTCCAGCTGTTGTTCAAAGTAATAGGCCTAAAGACTTTCCACTTAATCCCAGATCTCCCGTGCTCGAAAAAGGGTAATACCGTTGTTTCTTATACTCTCGTATTCACCATCAGTCCGTTATCGCCTAACCTGATGTAAAGTAGCCTACCCTGTAACACTGACACAGTTCCTTAATTTATCTTCGAATGTAAAGTAAAGCTGGTTTCTCATAATGCTTAGTAGACCTGATTATCTGAGTTCAGACCGATATGCATTTGATGGCCGTGCCATGTCTCAGGCGGTTAGTCGCCAGCCTCTCACCGCGGAGGTCCGGGTTCGATTCCGGGTCAATCCACGTGGGATTTGTGGTGGACAAAGTGGCACTGGTACAGGTTTCTCTCCGAGCACTTCGGTTTTCCCCTGTCAATTTAATTCCACCGGTGCTCCATTACATGGAAAACGGAAAAAAAATTAATCTCCATCATAGGGTTGCACAATAAGCCTCAAGGCCGCGGCGCGTCCGTTGCATCTGCTGCGGGGCACTTCATAAAAAAATACATGTATTTGAGGATGATTATTAACGATCAGATTAGAAAAGTGAGTCGTTGCCCATTTCGATGCTCTGTTCCGTTATTCACCTGAGCGGACTAAGGAAAAAAACATTAGAATCCCTCTTTGGGGTAACCAGTTCCTGCCTTGGTTTGTTTCTGGTAGCCTACCTTCTCAAGAGACGTCAGACGGCTCTTCGAGGCTTTCAGACCTAGGATATGGCTACGAATCTGACTAGAGTTCGAGTGGCAGGCCCACCGGGTCGATGTTGCACTTCGAAATGTCACTCTCTCTATTTGAATATATTTTTATACTGTATGATTTAGGTCTATTTAACGATGCTTAGGTGACTCTGTAGAACGTGGAATAGTTGGTGAATCATGAACTGGCAGCGATTCAGAAGTACGAGTTCGTTGCCTAACCAGAGATAGGCCTAACACACAAGCATTTGCCTGAACGGACTGAGGAAGAGGCCTACACCTAAAAGCCTCACTCAGAAGCCGACGCTCGTCAGGAAAGCCACTGGCGACTGAGGGCCCTGAAGAAAACGTTTGAAATCTTAATGAGGGACTGCTCTTGGAAATGATGATTCATGATGGTGCTATCGGGTAATCCTGGTTACGAAACATGGAAACTAATTTGCCAGCAACGAATTTTACGGTGTAGTGTTACAATCGCACTGTACGTACATACTGCAAATCCTAGTTGCGGTTTCCCCTTCCCTTCCCTGGCAGGGTCTATCTTAATTCTGGTCAGACTTCCTTCTTCCACATTCTTCCACTTCATTTATAATCCTCTCATATTTCAGCGCTAGGCTTATAAATAATTTACTTAGTGCTCCAATTTTGGTTGCATGAATCAAGAACGTAATCAAATCGATTTACCAAGTCTGGCCAAAATGTGTCAGTCATAGCGACGAGATATGCGCTTACAACTGCAGTACAGGCCGATCGTTCGATACGGAACACTTTTTTCCTAGGAACTCCCGCAGCTGTTCCGCGATTGGTTCCCACGCCCCCTTCCTCCCCCTCGTCCAATCGGAGCCAACTTCCCAGTTGGTTCCTACTGGTTGGCTACAGCGCAAGCGTCACAACTAATCGTAATCTAAATGAGACTTGTACAGAGCGACATATGGTAATTAAAGTCTCAATTTAGTTGGCTAAATTTTAAATAGGGCCAGTCGAGTGTCGCTATTGAGCCATGACGCTATTCGCAGTGACCTCGTGTGACCTCATTGGTTTATACGCATTATCGGAATTAGTACTCTTCACCCGCCGGGACTTCGCGACTTCAAAAGGAACCAGTTTACTTCGTCATCATGGGACTACAGATTCTGAACCTGCAGGCGACTAAGAAGCAAAGATAATGACAGTGTAATTATCAAAGGTGTTAACAAATGGTATCTTGCAACAGTTCGATAACATGTAATTTCGTGTCCATTTGAATAACTGCCGAATAGTCTACTGTTTACATGAACTATGGTGATCGGTGTTGCGCATCGAGGTGACTTGACAAGTTTCACAGGAACCCGTCGGGCTTCTCATCCATAATCGTAAAAGAGTTAAGTTTTCGAATCAGCGGGCGGCCAAGCACTAAGAAGATACAACCACAATCATGATCAAACTTTAATTATATTTTAAACCTCGTTTATTTTTGCTTTATATGCTCTTAGCCTACACTTTAACTAGTGGTATTTAGCAGCAGTGAATTGATTCATTTACCAGTATTAAAATGTTCGTAGGAAGGAAACTTTGTAGTCGTTTTATTTAACTCACCATCGAAAACAACTTTCTGTACAACACGGTAAAAGGAAAATGAAGAAAAAGAAAGACATAATTTGGGAAAAAGTGAGAATTACGAAACTTCGAAATTACCTACCTACTCCGTTGAACAGAGTTACGGGGCCAAGCAAACTACAGCTACAGTATTCTACAGTGCTTAGGATAATACAGTGGCTTTGAGATCACACGGATAGGGAGTCAAGTGAAACAAATGCCGATCTAAGGTGCGTTTTCATAGGTAAAATACAGGCCCAATAGGAAAGTTAAACTTCAATATCGAACTTGGATTTTGTAGCTATAGTGGCTTATGGAGGGCGTTTTGGTAATATTTAAAGATTAGATAAGCACGAAGCTCTAACCCACTCCACTTTCTTAGAAAGCGCCTATGAAAACAATCTGGTGAGTGAACGCACATTCAGTCTGGCTATGAGAAAGGAACGACAAATTCAAAAGTAAGTGCCTGAAATCGAAAAACCGAGCGCGCTAACGGCATATTGTAAAGGGATGGTTGTGCCCTAATATCTGCTTTGTAGTGGGAAGGTCTACAGATTTTAGTCTGTTCCCAATTCACCGAGAAGTTTCAGTCAGTAATTTGTGCGAGTATTGGGACAGCCCTAGTCCTTTGGAAAGGTACGGAAACGTCGTAACTGTAATTCAAAACTAGGAATATTTATAACCTTCCTAACAAATAGAGCACGTTAGTACAGCGGTAAATTGTACTCGGAAGGTACCCGTTTGAAACCCAGGCGCGATACCACTACCCTTTATTTTTTTTCCAGTGATGTCTAGGCGAATATCAGGAAGTTCCATGATACAGACCAGGATCGCCTCCTTCCTAACCTTAATCATACAAATCGTTTTCCATTTCGCTCGACCACGTAATCTACAACAGGGTTTCTCAATTATTTTCGCTGGCGTACCAATAAATAAAACTTAACAATTTCAACGTACCACAAATATTTTCTGTGTTTAAATAAAAACAGCTAAAATTGGAGAGATTGGCTGACAACGGGGATAGTTTTAAAATTTTTCCAGCAATTCCGCGTATTATAAAACATGTGATTCATATTTTATTTTTAAAAGTTAGAATCTTTTTTATATTTCGATTGTTTGTTAAGGCCGCGTTCCAGTATAAAAATGAAAAAGATAAATAACCCAAATTCTAAGTCGTATTTTCTATATGTCAATAGGGCTTTATACATCAAACTGAATTTGTAGGGGATCCCACACCTCTGACAATATAGCCTGTAACTAAGAGTCCGTCATGTTTAAACTACAGCTCCTCAAAGAGAAGACCTGTTTGGCAGTTACACTACCAGGTTTGATTCCCTACCACAGGCTTACCTTCGCTGAAATGTATCGCCGTTTTCCCTATTTTCTCCAGGAGCTTACCAGGAGACGGTCTCGAAATAGAATACAGTTTATTCCAAAGTCTTATTTATTTACCATTTTTGACCATCTTCCCGTTACATTCTACGCTATAATTTAACTTCTGTAGTTGAAATACGGCCGGTAAATAAACCAAGATAAGAACCGATAAGTCATTCTCTTCCTCACTATTTAAAAGCCATGTTAGACATTCCGATACCAGGGTGGCAATGAGGTTGAAATGTTGCAACTCTGAGGTGCGTGGTTCAAATCTGGACTCGTGTTGATAATTACAAATGAAGTTTAAAGTATTTTTATTCTGAGTCTCCATACACTTGTCGTGAAGTCACAAGAATTTGCCTATACTATGTGTATGTTCATGTCTCGTCAACATAATGCAGAATAATGTCTCAACATAATGTAGAATATCACAAAATAATAATATACAAAAAATCCTTTGAAAATGTGGTAAATTTCGAAAATGTATAACAACAATAACAAATCAAAATTTCATGCACGAAAGCCTGAAAAGAAGATTAAATATGGGGAATGTCCGCTACCATTCGGTCCAGCATCTTCTGTTGTCCCGTCTGCTATGAAAGAAAGTGGAGATCAAAATAACTACAATTTTTTATCGTATGAGGGTGTTAAATGTGGTCGCTGACATGAAGGGAAGAAATTAGACTGGAGGTGTTCGAGACCAGGCCGCTGAGGAAGGTGGTTGGCCCTAGGGGGGAGAAAGCAACAGGAAGCTGGAACATCTGTCTAGTGAGGATTTTCATTATTGGTAACGTACTCCTACGGTGATCAAAAAACAAAGGAGCACGAGACAGGCGGGGTAGGCTGCAAACACGGGGGAGAAGTGCATGCAGGATTTTGATCAGAAAACCTGGAGGAAATGGACCACCCGGAAACCCCAGATTCAGATAAGAGGATATTATCAAAACGGATCAAAGGAATATGATTCGAGGGCTTGGACTGGAGTCACCTGTTTCAGAGTAGGGATGAGTGGCGGGCTCTTGTGAACACAATAATGGAACTTCGACTCTCCATAAAATGCGGTGTAATTATATTTTGACTGGCTTAGTAACTATTAGCTTCTCAAGAGGAATTTCGCTTTGTGAAGTTAGTTACGTACCCGAATCCTCTCTACCGCTCGGTTTATACATACGTTATTCCACTGCACTTCTTGCAGTTTGTATATATAACAAGCATGCTGCATTTCTTGTACTCTCCACTTAGCACAGTAAGCTACTAAAATTCTTATCATTTCTACACAACCTACTCTTACTACACACCTTACAGTTTCAAGATATATAAGCCTACTCAAATTTTGCAGTCCCTAGACACAGCAAGCTACTGCCTTCGTAAACTTTCTAGAAGAACTAAGTCTACTGCAAATGGAGGTGATGGAAAGAAATGGGCAACAGAATAAACAAGAACAGGAAAACAAAAATTAACACAGACATAAGGCAAATTACATAAGACAAACTGTCTCCTCTTCTCTGTCTATTGCTCTGCTGAATTACATTTTTCCGTTTATGACAAAACTTACCTTCACAAAAAATATTAATAATAAGGCCGGCCTATGTAGGTTGTAACATGGAAGAAATATACGTATCTAATGTTTAACGGAACGTCTGCTTGTTCGATTCTATCAACCGCTTACACAAACGCCTCTGAGGGTATTTCTGAGTGTAGGACAAAACCAAACATTGCGTTTAGCTAGTCTCTGGCAACATTTAATATAGACTACACAGAGTTGCAAAGACTCACTCAAGAGCTATAAATCGGGACATACGCCTCCGTAAGAAAATTTTCGTTTTCTGCGAAAAAAAATCGGTGGTTAAATCGGCCGTCGCATTTGTTTCTGCACTGACCGCTTGAGTGAGAGTCGTAATCGCGTCGCGGAACGCGGCAGCGGCCACTAAGAAGGAATCAGCTTCCGCACTTCCACCGGAAGATAAATCACGATTCATTCATTCGGTAGTAACTGGAACCGGTTTCCCAGACGGGATTCCACTCCTTTCTGTTGCTCTTTTTTTGTGGTGGAATCCCCGCAGCAGCAGCAGCAGCAGACGTTCCCTTGACACAGACAAGCCATCTGCCGTGACTACCTTGCGGATCTGCCTACCCACCAGGCATAACAGCGATTCCCTGACAAGACAATATGCAACAGAAAACGAATTCCTAAAAATATTTTACCTAAGAGAGATCAACCAACTGGAAACAGGTGAAATTGCATACGTCTTGTGGTTCACGCTAATTTATCATCTTTCAGATAATGGTAAAACTACATATGCGTTCCTACCTCGGCATTATTTGGAACAGAGCGGCCAATAGCTGTCGTGTTAATGAATGTAAATAAGCGCTGCTTTAAAAAGAATTGATAAGGTGTTGGCTGCAGCGTCACTCTGAAAACAACAGTAGTTAAAGACAAACTATACAACTGCTTGTGATTTATTTAACGCGCTTTCTCAACTCAAAAAGGTTATACAGTTTCAAGTTATAGAATAATAAAAATGCGATCCAATAAACACTATAGAATGTTTATGGAATCTCGAGAATCTCCTAAATGCCTAAGTATCTGGTTGATCAAAAGGTATTACCGTATAGAGTTCCAGGGACTAACTGTGAAAATCAAAGCAAATAGTGCATAAATATTGCACAAAGATTTGAAAAGAAGCCATCGTACACAGTTTTAACGTAGACACATAATATTCCTGTAGTGACTAAGAAAATCAGGAAAGCCTAAACTTAAAATGGACAGTGGTTTGCAAGAAGGCGACTGTTACCTACTCAAAGGTACTACTGAAGCACTGAAGGGACTGAAGAGAGCTACAATATACTAGAAATAGTAATCAGATATTTGGAAGGAGGCAAGCATGGCTCATTTTAAAATAAAAATCCAGTATTTTCTGAAGGGTTTGTGGAAGAGCACAAAACCTTATAGTGTTCTAAAAGGGTTATTAGTGACACTTATTTGAAAGTAATATCTCATTATTCGCCTGGGAAGTCTGTAAGAAAAGTCGAAATTCGAAATGGGGATACTGCGCATGTCTAAAACTTACGCTTTAACAACCATTTCGATTTATGGGATTGAAACCTTTACTCTGTGGATGAAATTCCGAGTTATTTGCCTTAAAACAAGCGGAATTTCATCAGAGCAGACGAACAACTAACAATCCGTTTCCTTCCGCAGGAGTAGGAGAGACCCCGGCTCACCGCCGGCTATGAACAACTCGCACTGCAGGCTGGCGCCCTCTGGAATTCTCCCCAGACACACAACGCGGACTGGGACATCAACGACACCAGCATTCCAAGGGTGAGGCCCTCGCCTATTTGATAGAATATAGACAGTAAAGGTAAAGTTATCAGTGTGCACGCCGTGAAGGCATATGGAGAAATGGATGTTTAGCTCCTTTCATTCTTAAACTCGGCAGTAGTTGGAAGCGAGTAGTCAGCTTCACGCACCGAGCGCTTCGCCACGAACAAAGCGCCCCCGGGCTGAACGGGCCACACAGCCGGTCTGGATGCCTTAGGAAAGAGAACATCTCTTGACCCTGCCAGTAATCTAACCACATTTCAACAACTGCCAAGCCCTTAGGAGTATACTAGTCTCTATACCGACTGCGCTTTCACGCCCCTTCCAGAGAATGAGAATTTAATGACTGACAACGTACCACAAGCTACATAGGTGCCGTGTCGTCAATCTGCTTTCAAGAACGGGGCTGTACAGAGTATCTCAGGGGACAGATACCGGCCGATGTCACTAGGAACGAGACTGAGAGAAGCCGATCAAATAGAAGTACTAGAATTTAACTCTTTTGCTGACAAAGAGTCGGGAGTTACGGCCTCCAGATTGCAAAGTAAAAGACTAATGAGTTAACGGCCAGACTTCTCTTTTTTTTCCAATGGCTCGACAGCCCTTGGGGGCCTAGGCCGTCTCATTTTTCGAGGCTTCACGATCACACACTTTTTAGACACACCACACTCGGTAGGACTCTTCTGGACGAGGAACCAGCTCGTCGCAGAGACCTCTACCTGACAACACACAACACTCACAAGAGACAGACATCCATGCCCTAGGCCGGATTCGAACCCACAATCCCAGTAAGCGAGCGGCCGCAGACCCACGCCTTAGACCGCGCGGCCACTGGGATCGGCCACAGACTTCTCTTAATTTCATATAATTTTTTCTTTCTTATTCCCAACGAATAGGTTAAGATATTACCTTTCTCAGACATAGATACACAGGCCATTTGTTTTCTATTAATTGAACCTAGTGAAGTGGGGTGTCCGGGTATGCACTCTTTAATGTGGTCCAAAACAAGGACTAATATCGGCTTTTACTTTCCGAACGACGTAACACCATAAAGTGAACACCGATATTAATTTGATAACAACACAACGGGATGATGTTACCCAAACAAGGACTAATGGCTGGCTCTGGTGAATAATATAATAAAAGTTGGATTGCATAAAAAGAAGAGAATTTCTTTACCTGCTAGGCAACTACTGGTTTCTCAAGAATGACTCTGCTCCACGAAGTTAGACGTATGGAATATATTTGAAATCCGCTGTGCAGGTCAGCGAGTACAATCGGTGGGAGGAGTGGGCAGACGGACATTGCCGGCTGGTGTATCCGGCGTCCAGCGAGGAGGCAAAGCGTCACGCGTCAGGCTGGGCGATGCGCAACACAAACAACCACAACGTGCACATCCTCAAGAAGTCGTGTCTGGGAGTTCTGGTGTGTTCCATGCGCTGCGCCCTGCCCAACGGCGAGAAGGTGCACCTGCGGCCTGCCATCTGCGACAAGGCGCGCAAGAAACAGCAAGGTATGACACTAGACCATCTACACGACTATAAACTGCTTGCCAAGGACAGACGTCAACTTCATTTTGTTGACCGTAAAACAGAACCACACAAATTATAGGTCTGCTCTGGTAACTATATATAACATATTATGTTATGGCCTTCTTCTCAGCTACTGAATGTACGTGGACTTGATGGTGGGCACACTGAAGCATACACACTTGAAAAACTGGTACATCAGCCAAGTTCTTTTGAAAGTTTTGAGGGCATTGAAAGATTTAAAGTGTATTAATTGCCAGATGGTAATAACGTTTCGACGGAGTTTGTCCATGCGGAAGGTAAAATATTATGTTTTAAGATTCGCGAACTTATCAACTCTACTTTGAGTGAGAACGACTTATGCGTGATTTCAGGCTTCCGTCGCGGTGTAAGGAGGTCTTAGCTCTTCTAGGATGTTAGGATGTCAAGCAGTCCAAGAATTTGGACTGATTGACCCTTGAAGATGGGTCCGATAGGTTGTCCCGAAACGTCAGAAACTTCCAATGTACGCTGCGTAACATCCCAGAAGAGCGAAGATCTCAAGCGCGAATTATCACAGTAACTGAACGAATCTATTAGGCTACTGTACCAGCTTATAAGAAGGGTAATAACAATGACTGTAGTTGTTATCCAGGAATATCACCTTTATTGACTGAACACTAAGCAACATTCTTCTCTGGAGGTTAACTCTATAGTAGAATACGTTATTTGCATTTATCGGTGTAAAGTTCGACGCAATAAATCACATACACAACAACAGGCCTAACAGACACACTCAAGTCCTCAAATACTTTTGAAAACGTGGAATTACGTAGGAACAGTCAGTTATTTCAATAAAGCTTACGATTCTGTTAGGAGGTAAGTACTGTTCTATGTTCTCAGTGAATTCGGCTCACCAATAGAACTAACTACGCTGTTTAAGTAATAGGCCTACTTAACCTAAAGTGAAGTCCGTATGGTTAAACACCTGTCACGTGCATTTCCTGTACAGAAGGGTATAAAATCAGAACATGCTTTATTACCATGCCTTTCAACCTCGCTTTGAAACGCGTCATCCGGAAGTATGGCCTAGTGTCACTATAAAGCTGAAAGCGGAATTTAATTTACCTTGAAGATCTGTTACAATACATCATTTCAGGACGTCATATTCAGTCCAACTTCAAATTTTTATGTTTTCGCCATGTTATTATTACTGCCTGTAAAAAAATTACGAAGTAAGTTGTTGGGTTGGCCTCCAATGGTACAATGACAGTACTTAACTTTGTTATATTCGATCACATGGCACAGACTCTCACAGACACACACACAGACAGAACGTGGTGATTTCATAAGCCTACTCTATATTTCCTCAAGACAGGAAAGTCCTATATCAAACACAGGGCATAGCGCACAACCCGTAACCCTATATTCGCTCCTGCACAGCTTAGCTAGATTGGCCCGCCCGGTAGATGTGTCGAAGAAGTTGCCGCATGAACACGGCGTTTGTAACGTTAAACCCTTAATCTTCTGTTATTGATCTACTCTTATACATTACGTCGCTTTATCACCGCCATTTCTTTCTTCAGTCCCTTTTTTTTTTCCATGGCGCAACAGCCCCTAGCGGGCTTCATTTTCGAGGCTTTACGATCACACTCGAGACACGCCACACTCGGTAGAACTCCCCTAAACGAGTGATCAGCCCGACGCAGAGACTTCTACCTGACAACACATAAGACACACAAAAGACAGACATCCATGCCCCCAGCGGGATTCGAACCCGCAATCCCAGCAAGGGAGCGGCAGCAGACCCACACCTTAGACCGCGCGGTCTTCGGTCCCATACTTCGTAATTTAACCACCTATCTCAAATTGACGACAATCTTGGATTCCGAGCAGGTGGACCAAGTACCATCGCAGCAGCAATACCGGCCAGGAACAGGCGTCGGCATTTAAAAGTCTTACAGCCGAACGAAACTTTGTTCTGCAGGTACTCAAGACTATCCCGGAGTAAAATAATGCACTCTTTCAACGTCCAACATATTTCTGTTACTAAAATGTTTTATTTGTCTACATACATGATTGAACTGTGAAACAAACATGGCTAGCCGACGGGTATAGCGTAACGTAGGCCTACCAGTTCGTACTGATGAACAGACTTCTTTGTGCCAGTAGTAGACCCAGGCCAGTACATATTAAATCAAAATGTTCGAAAAGGTTGTGACATGTGGCACGCGCGGGAACAGAAAGACTGAATACACAATTTGGTAAACTGAGACAATTTTCACGAAATCTGGTATTACATTGGAGAATAGTACTGAAACTACTGCAAATAATAAGCTGTGAACGTGTTCTAAGAATTTAACTACCTGAGATGGGAAGTGGTTTGTGAGCGCTGCGATTAACCTTCGAATTCCATAAAACCAGGCCATTGCTTGACCGGTACTAACTAACAAAAACCTGTATTTTATTATCGGTATAAATCAGTGTTTTCCTGTTTCAGGCAAGCCGTGCCCCAACCGACAGTGCTCAGGCCGTCTCGAGATACTGCCCTGTCGCGGCCATTGTGGCTATCCTGTCACTCACTTCTGGAGACACACCGACCACGCCATTTTCTTCCAGGTGAGAATCTACACCCCGGAATCGGGGTGGTTTAACAGAAAAACATTAATACCAACAGCTGAAGAAATAAAAAGCCCATATTTCGAGTGCTTCAGAGCACATCAACACACATCTTGGACCTCATGGTGTAGAATATTAAGAGGAAAAGAATTAGTTCCTTGTTCCAGACGCAACAGATTCAGACAACGAATATTTCTTTCTTCAATTAAAGAAGGCTAATACAGTGGCCACATAAAAATTAGAGGGTTTACAGCGTGTTCCTTACATTCGTACGTAGGCCCTTCGTATTTTCTGCGAATTGAATATACAACAAGACAGGCAATGTACATAAAATGTAACAATGTGGCGTGTTCGTAAACTGTTTTATACCTCGTCGTGTATCCTAACAGCCTAACTCCATTTAACTCGAAAATAGCGCTGTTATGGCTATTTAATGTCGCCAGGTACAATGACACGTACTTGGGGTCTTCATGTATAGTGTCCGATATTTTTGTCCGATCTTAACCAAATTCAGAGTTTCTCAAACAGATTTCCATAAACATCCTCAAGATTAAATTTCTCAAAAATCCGTCCAGATGGAGCCGCGTTGATACATGAGGACAGACGGCCGGACGGACATGACGAAAGTAACAGGCGCTTTTCGCGACCATGCGAAAGCGCGTAAAAACTGATCTTCACGTCATCCACAAGCGTTCTCAATTGCGTGGTTTCATGTGGACGTACAGACGGACAAATGGGAAAGCGTATAGGACCTATTTCCAATTATCTCCATATAATTCAGATACAATGTCTACATAAATGTGGGCACAACATATTTCGAGATATAGTGCTACCTTATAAAGTCAGTGGGAGACATCTTAACATCAGAGGTTAAGAGTATTTTGCATGTCTTGATGCACCTTTATAAACTACAGATATCCGAGTTTCTGCATCACATAATCGGATTTCCTGTATTAGAAATCTTTAGGCTTTAAGATTCTTTTATTACGAGGTAAAGGAGAGCATCTATGTCGTCAGACAATAAAATTCAGCCACTGACGTTAAAATCAGAAAGCTTAGGGAAAGACACTTTTAACGTCTGACAGTGACTCTTGGTAAGTGATAGGCCTACTGTTATCTGTCTTCACAGCGAAATATGAGTACAAGCTTTTTCAAACTGACGATCTTTTAACTTGTTTAGGTGTTATTTAATTTATCATCCTTCTCATCTAATGACTTTTTTCATACAGTATACGCCAGATTTTAAAACCCTGCACAACTGACAGTACAATTGCAGGTACTGTCATTGTTATTACCTTTATTAACATTATTAACTCCATGAAGCAGGCATTTTAGAGAAACAAATATTCAGTTTGCTTGTCAAGAAACTTCCCGTCCCATCTTTTGAAACCCTTAGCTTTATCGCCTGCTGCTCGCTCCTATCCTCAGCGACATGAAACCAATACACATTCGCGGACACATTTCGTTAATATTTACGGAACAGGCCTAAGGTACTCTCATATACGTCTCAGCCTAGTTCCTCGTCTGGTCTCTTCCTTTCAGGTCCTCTGAATAAATTCAGTACGCATCTTACCCAGACACGACACATGCTTCGCCCATCTCATAATTTTATATTTGATGGCCCTAATAATATCTAATGAAGAATGCACATTATGGAGTTCCTGTTAACACAGTCTTTTGTTATTTTGTCTCCCATTGACCCCTTCATTATTATTATTATTATTATTATTATTATTATTATAAGTTACAAAGAATTTTGCTGCTTTCGTATTATCATCATTAGACCATTTTCTTCTAAGTTAAATTTTGCGTCTTGTTTGTTTATTTATCTGTCTGTATGCCTGCCTGTTTGTTTGTTTGTTTGTTTGTTTGTTTGTTTGTTTGTTTGTTGTAGAGTGCTGAGTGAGCAATCACACTTAACTCATCTTCTTTCTATTTAGTTTCTGTTTGTTTGTTTGTGCTGTACCTGTGTATGTGTGTATTCATGCATTCGTGACGGTTTTGTAATTGGCCCCTTCACTGTTAAGCCTGCACCTTAATTAATCTAATTATCATCATCATCATCATCATCACTACTATTATCACCATCGTCGTCGTCATCATTATCACCATACCAGCTTCTCTCTCTTATAACGCTTTATATCTGTGCCGCAGGCTAAGGGCGTGCATGACCACCCCAGGCCTGAAGCCAAGTCTACGTCAGAGGCTCGGCGAAGTTTGGGTGCCGGGCGTCGGGTGCGGGGACTCGCGGTACTCCTAGCAAGGGAAGCAGCTCTCGGCTCCAAGGTAATTAGGGCATAAGTATATGAATAGAAGCATCTTCATCTAAGTGCAACTCACTAAGGGTTATGATAGCCATTTAACCCAACGCCGGCCTTGGTGCAGTGTACGAGCCTGCACCGTACGGTCGTGAATGCACTTTTAACCATTTAAACCCTCTCCGTCCTAGGCAGTAGTTGGAATTTAAATCCCTGCGTCATTGAAGGGTTAATTAAGAATTCAATGTCACAAAATACACTTAATAAATCTTGCTGGCGAGGACTGGGAGGAAGGAAAAGAAGTTGAATTTGTGACACCCAGTTTCCTTCGTTATCCAGACAAAAAGACAAAATGATATTTTAATTTAACTTCCGGTTTTTATATCCACCATCAACATCATGCTGAGTTTGTGGTTTGTTGTGTGTTGGTTCCTATAAGAGATATCTTGACTTGTAGTTGGTTTAGGAGTATGTAATTCTGTGTGGTTGTCTCTGTCAAAGTAACGTACTTTTAACTCCACTACGTGCCTGCACTTGACAATCCAGCATCACGATTTTGGGGAAAAATTATCTATAAATAGCCTCTTTAATTCTAGCCACAGTCTGTTTAAACGTTTTTCATTTTATATGGCAAAAACAAACGTTACTTGAATATTCAAGTCTTATGGGATATAACGCCGTGTCATAAAGCGAAAAGTTCCCACATTCCGAGGGGTCGTAGTGCCTTCATCTTACGATCAAATCGTCTCCTTGAACTACTCACACAACGAAACAGCGTCACATCCCAGAAGACCTGAATCTACAGCAACATCGCTCACAGAAACTCGAATGTTGCAATTAACTGAAGATGTCTACCCCATTCAACGCGTATATAGTGTGCAATTGTTAACAAAAGGACGGTCGTATGACGTACCCTTTGCCAAACAACTTGGATGTTTCTATACATACATCTCAAGTATTCAGAAAATCACTACAATAACTTCAGTTTCTCTGTCAACCTGGTATAACTGTTCCTTTAAATGCGTGGACATTTTCCAGTTTTTCTGTTCGAGTCAGCCCTATAAGTTTGTCAGGAGCTGTTGGTGTCTTAGGAACATTCTATATATACGTACTTGTTATCTACACAGGCTTATGCATATTACTTACGTTTTGATGATCTGCGTTTGTATTTCATAGAGACTTCAAGTCACGTCCACAGTTTCGTTTGACCGGTTAAGAAATCTAGTCACTTGCCCTTCTTTCACAGTTATTCCTCTGACGGTGCCTATTTCAATTTTGTTTTCATCTGCAGCGGTAAGTTTTGTGGCAGACAATATCCTTTACAAGGACAGAAATTCAGCAGCGATGTGTAAAACAATCTCACAATTTTAAACAATACACCCACATGATATGTAACCGTTCTTAGTTTCAAGCTGTTTTCCTACTGTTACAACCGTCTGAGACACATTTCACTACTCCTTTACCTGTCACACTCGTAATTCCACGACGCAACTAGGATGAGCGATGGCACGATACTAATACTGCACCTACTGCATACAGAGCGGTATCTGTTTACGCCACGTATACATGCAGATGTGCCGATGCCAGTGGCCGCGCGGTCTACGGCATGGGTCTGCGGCCGCTCGCTTACTGGAATTGTGGGTTCGAATCCCGCCTAGGGCATGGATGTCTGTCTCTTGTGAGTGTTGTGTGTTGTCAGGTAAAGGTCTCTGTGACGAGCTTGTCCTTCGTCCAGAGGAGTCCTACCGAGTGTGGTGTGTCTAAAAGTGTGATCGTGAAGCCTCGAAAAATGAGGCGGCCTAGGCCCCCAAGGGGCTGTCGAGCCATTGAAAAAAAATACATGCAGATGTTTGGGGTTTAAACAGCGTTACCATATCGTGCAACTATTGGCTGGGAAAAACAATTCTAGAATTATGTAAGACGGACCAAAATCACAAATTATTGCACTGTTACACGCATGCTGCTTTTAGTGTCATTTTCGCCTCTGTCCATTAAAGTGTCAAACCGTTTACAAATCACGACGTCCAATGGAAAAACAATGCTACAATAACTATATTGCCAAAACGCCCCGTTAGTGAAAACAGCTTACGTATAAATTCTGCTGAACGTTCGCAGTCTATACATATATATGATATATATATATAAGTACTTATATATATGTGGATGGTGAATATGGCGGATTCTGCAGTTCCATCCATCAAGACTTTGTTGGTAATTTAACGGCGTGCTATTAATTTGTGACAATACGTAGCTTAGGATAAGAAATAAGAATATGGAAGACAGACGTAAAAATAATCGGCAGTAAACCTTCACTCAATCATTCATAATAGTCTGGGGAAAAATGAAAAGGCCTACATCTATAATACATATTGCCTGTGTATGACCAAATGAAAATGTCAAAATATGTAGCCATAGTGATAAACTACAATGCTGTGCGTAAATTGTATATGTTTAGGTCCACGTACAACTCAATATTTTAGCGATGGCCTAAATCATAAAGAAAAATTATTGGTTAATTGGCCTATTTAACTTAAAGAAAATCATGAATAAAAGCAAAGAAAAAAGATTAACTGAGAGGCAAGAAGCCAACACAGGTAAGGAAAGGAAACGAAAGCATGTTTATAACAAGAAAACATTTATACTTATTATGATTCATGGAAAAAGCATCTGTATGCATGACCTTGGAATAATTTATGGAACGTGACGGGACTAAACAAAACTACACGTTACGTCGTAAACAATTCGAAATATGCACTTCCAGAGAACATTATGTAAACATTTTGGGTAGTAGACGTGCATAAAACAGACATTTCTCTGAATCACGGAACTGACATCATTTTGGTATGAAAATAACTGATGAAGGATTAGAACAGAATTTCACATGCGTAGAGTAAAATCCCATTTACGTAATTTCCTTATATAATGGAAAATAGGGTACGTTGGTAAACATATAAGCGAACAACAATAATACTAACGTAGCAGAGTTCAGAAGAACAATAACAGATGCTGCATTTGTAACAATGATGATTCCAGCCTTATAAAACATCTCGTTGCAAAACACAGCTACGCATTTTGAGTACTGTAATGGTTGGAATTGTTGCGTAATTCCCAGAAACGTAAGAAATAATAATAGGAGAGTACAGAGTTACGTAATTTTCATTATTTGTTTATAATAATTAATATCACAGACTCTATAAAAATGAGATAAGCGGTACATGCAATTTAAAGTAGGAAACGAGAAACACGCGCAAAGCCTTTGTCGGACGTCCTAAAAGGAAAAGACCATTTTGGACACTCAGAAGTGCATGACAGAAAAACATTAAAATGAGGAACTGGGGAACAAAATGTGAAGGTTTCAAAGTTGATACTGGCTTTAGCTTGTTGAGGATGATGTCTAATGGCGGGCTTTAATGAACACGACAATTAAACTTTGGGTTCCATAAAAGCAAGAATTTTCTTGGGCAAATGAATAAATACCAGCTTTCATTGAAAAAACTTGCACCACGAAGACAATTAGTTGTTCAGTTCTTTAATAACATATATAACGAAATGTTTTTTACAACATAAATAACCTACATTTAACACTGCTTAGATTTTATTCAGCACATTTAATTCAGTACAAACTTCCAAAGTTCAGAAACGTAAAGAGGCCTGCTACTCATTTTAACAAACGTTACTTACGCCGTTTATCTTCCTATTTATATCTAATTGGTCTCCATTATTTGGGTATTTTGGAATGAGGTCAAGATTAGTAACAAAGTAACATCTCATGAATTTAACTCCCTCCCGCAGTATGATGGATTAAATGAGTACTCAGTCCCACACTTAGAATAGCCGCACACTTGACAAGTTAATCGTAATCATACTGAAAAAAGGTACACACACGGGTATGTCGGAATTCGATTGCTTAATGTCATAACACGCTCAGACTACCGCTGTAATGTTCAGGCTGGCAAGTACACGGACATCACTGTGTGTGGCCACGCGAAATTACACTCTTCCCTTCCTCAAGGCAAGTTTACGTTTATACTCGCATATCACGCAGAGATAGAAGCGATTAAAACTTGTAAGGTCCACCTATGTTTGTTTCTCGATTTATTTACAACGCTTTGTCAACTGCGTATGTTATAGAGCGAATAATGGCAGGATAACAGTAAACGAATAAGGAAAGCTTTGCGTGTCCTTGAAAAGTCGAAAAAAAACACGAGAAAACTAAGTCGGGATATTTTACTCTGAAGCACAAATACAAAGCCAGGCCCTTCAGTACACGAGTCAGACAACTTTTCGTAATGTCGTGAAGTAGACTGTGGAGAGATACAGTGTAAGAAATTTCAAGATTTATATTGGTACTGATAACAAGAATGCCTTCTAGTTTCAGCAACGGCTGCGACCAAGAAAAGCCAACTTATTTGTCTGAATGCAAGATCTGTATTATCTGTTTCTCACCTTCGTGTATATGCTTGTATCGCCTCCTCCATACATAGGCCCATCATTATTACATCTACATGTTGCATGGCTTTTAAATTCCCACATTTTTTCATCCCTTATTTGGCCAGCTAGTTAGAATCGTTTAAATTCTTCAGTTCTTTTGTGCCCTATAGCCACTGTTTGTATTAGTATATACAGTCAAGGAGAAAATGAACATCCTGCATAAAATAAAAGTAAGGACGGTTAACTGGATTGGTCACATCTTGCATAGGAAGTGCCTTCTAAAACACGTTATTGAAGGAAAGATAAAGGGGACGGGAAGACGGAGGCGAAAACGTAAGCAGCTACTGGACGACCTTAAGTAAAAGAGAATATATGTGGAACTTGAAAGAGGAAGCACTAGATCGCCTCTGTGGAGAACTCGCTGTGGAAGAGGCTGTAGACGGAAAAGAAGGACAAGGGACATATCAATGAGAACATTTTCCTGAAACACAACTTAAAAAGTAAGAAAAACTATGGGTTCAAGCTGTGTTAACACTAGCCGAAACGTGAACCTACGACTATTTTACTCGTCTTGAAACGCCAGTAGTGTCATCACGGTTCAACTGTTTTGACAATTCCTCTTTTATAAAAATGGTTGATTTGGAGGCGTTTTTCTGGGGTTTTGCCCACCGTTACTTTATTGGCTTCAGTTTATTAAAACTACGCTCACAAGAAGCTACGTTAACTGTAACGTGATATATAAGGTATATTCAGTGTTATTTCAACTTTCGGATACATGTCACACACAGGCAACGCGTGACTTAAGGTTCTCAAAGCAAATCGGCGTCATCTAAAAATGGTGCAGCGTCGCTACCTACTTCCGAACATCTACATTCGCCCAAAATTGCATATCTTCAACAGTGTCTTCTTTTTCGCCATTTTTCTCGTCTTGCTTCGTCTGCTATTACGAGAACTTGTAATAGAACGCTTGTACGTGAAATTCTAATAAGCTCTCTCTTAATGCTCATAGGCTTGATCTTAAACCCCTCCAAACCTTTCTTTGTACAAACAAAACTCATTTTTTCTTTCTTGCAATTCAATGCCAATGCCATCAAATGTAGTAAAAATTGTCCCAGAATTCAAACAATACAATCTATTACAACAGTCCTTATGCTGCAATCAGTATGTCCGCATTCGATGCAGAAACTTCAGGAATTAAAATCCAATACATCCATCTTCATATTCAGCTCTGTCAAACCTCAATCTCACACAAATCATCAGAGTTTATTGTACGTAATGCATGAGAACTTACACTAGCTTCTGAATGTTAACATTCTACTCCGTTCTCGGTTTCACAGAAATTCCTTCACTGTGTTCAGAACATGCGTCCATTACTTCACTGCTCTAAGGGAGCTCTTTCACATATTCACAGTTTTTCACAGACAGACTTACACTACACATCACTTAAAGCACTCGTTATTTTCCGGTAAAAGTAGGCCTACTCTCTCAAATGACTTGGCAGGCAGCCGTAGCAGTTCGAATTCTACCGTATTAACCCTTGAAACCCTACTGGTTACTACATGCACAAGCAGGTTAAACGTTTAAAAATTCTACGTTCTGCCCAAAGCGTGCATTTACGTGTTTCGTATCGTTGTCCGAACAAACAGCAATTATTTTCCTATACAGTATTAACTGATTGGTTTTTATAACCGAAATGAGGTGTGCTTACTGTGCGGTGCGAGCTGAATCTTTAAATATAATTCAGGTTAACGTCAATCCCAGGTCAGACCATGTGAGATTTGTGGTGGACAAACTTGCACTGGGTCTGCTTGTTTTCAGAGTAATTCGATTTTCCCCTGTCAATATCATTCCACTAACGCACCATACTTATCTTAATCTACATGTTGCTCTTAACAGAAGGACAAACGCGTGAAGCCTGGAAACCTTCCAAAAAGCAATGCTCTTTCGGAAATCGGGGAGCATTGGATAGAAAAGTACTTCCAGTCTGTCTTTGAAGGATTAAGTAAGTTGCACTAGTCCACAATCACAAGCGAGTGACATTATAGCCGGTGTTGTTTATGAAAGCATGTCATGAATGCGTTTACTGTTATCCGTAGAAAGACAGAAGTAAAGTTGTGCTTCTGTATAGAACACGGAGAAATGGAAGTATAGCTCCACGCATGTTTAACCTCGGCATTAGATGGAGGTGAGTGGTCAGCTTCACGCCCCGGCCGCTTTACCTCTGGGGATGGAGAAACTTGCATAAAACGAGAGTTGGTAAAATCGCATGTGGCCACCCCAACCACAGCGCCCGTGCCTCGGCGCCAGGCACACCAGGACATGCTCGCTACTAGGCATCGGACAAGCACTACGTCCCGCAGCTCGACGACTCCCCCCCCGCCAGCTTACTTCACAATATTCCTCACCACTCGTATGCCTGTTCTGTGCATTGCAATAATGAGTGTTAATCACGTGATGAACTTCGGCGAACCCAGGTCGCAAAGAGCCGTCCCACTGATGAAGCTCTAGGCTTCTCCTTGTCTGCCTACTGGTGAATACACCTCCAACCCCGTCTGACCTAATAAACTAGCCCAAAATGCTTGTAGCTAGCGGTGCTTATCACGTGGCTGACACTAACAGTGGCTACAGCAGGATTAATTCCACAAAGAGTCCAGCTTCAGACGCAGGTAACATTAGCGAGCCTAGGCTGATGTCACATGTCGGGAGAGTGCGCAAAGTCCTAAGCGCATAGATCAGTGTTTCTGCAATCAGTGAGGTCGAGGTGCCAGCATTCGTCTGCTTCCGTAGCAGCTGCAGTCACGTGACTGACGTAGAAAGTCCGTAAGGTTGGTGGGACTCGCGCTGAGTGTTGTCACGCAACATGACGGTGACTTCGAGGATGTAATCCCGCTATACATAACTGGAGGGGAATATAGAGAAGTACGCTGGAGGGGTAGGCGTGACAGGTGGAAGGGGATGTGCAGGGGGTCGACCATTTGCGATTACAGTACCAAGGAATTCAGTCTCGCCCTACCTCAGACAAATACAAAAGTAATAAGATAGCGCAATAAATACTGCTTAGTTTCTCCTCTTAAACGCAATTCATATCTGACCTCACTCCTCCCGATGCCGAACACTTAATATGAGGCTATTAAAGGCTGCTCGACGCTAACCTTATGTATTTTCTGAGTGCCAAAGCGTCTCCAAGTGCCATGTATGACCGTCTTCTTTGCTAAGGCCAGCTACTCGGCGAAAGCATGTACTAACACACAAAAACAGAGGAAAATTATTTAACACGACTTACTGTGCCCATTCCTTGGTTACATCTTATAGGCATTTATACAGCACAAAACTATCAGATTGTAAAAGCAAACGAAACTCGCCCTCATTACAACATGTGTTTAATTTTGTAATGGTATTTCACAAATCGAATCATCGCAAAATTAATTTATGGACTACTTGTTTAAATGGCGCCTTCTCTTATCTCCGTAGTAGAACTACTTTACTCGTACAGGTTATGTCTCTTGAAACTGGACAGCGTCGCGCAATACGCGTGGAGTGGATGTTGCAAAACTAAGTAACGATTATGTTGGAAGAAAGGTTATCACTGCTTTCAGTTACAATACGTTGTATTTTATGAGCTACCTTGTTAAACACACTTCTCGAACATGATGACACAGGAAATGATAATGGTAGCGTCAGGTACTTACATTACGTCCCCGTTGTACATCCAGACCATGGAAATATTTTCTTTAACTTCATGTGGCATCATATACCTCCGTAAGTCACAAAATACACCAGATAAGAATAATTATCTTACTTAATAGTCTGACCTATCTTCTAATTGATCACGGCCAGAATACGTAACTCCAGCGATATGATCGACTGCTACATAAATGCCATCCTCCACGTAAATACCGCACAACGCGGAGGAATATTCGGAAAGTTAGCAATGGAAGAATGCAACGAATGGTGATATTTTCGTTGTGTGCAATTAACGAAGGAGGCTGGGTTCACAAAAGCTGACCTGACGCTCTGCTCACGTCCATCCTTCCTATTCTCAGTTGATAATAGGCCTACCTATACATCACGTACAGGCCTATATCTCTTGTTTTTCACCTACCGATCATTCCACTGGTCATTAACCTCAATGCAGTTTGTGCTAAATAACATGTTGCTGATAAAGCTTTACAAGGCAAACATTAAATCAAGTCCAGCATTCCGAAGGTTACAAGAAACACCTTATTTTAAACATCTATTGTACGTTGTGTTTAATCCATATGCAAATTCAAGTCACTAGAAATATCACGGGTAGAGTGCTATCATTGCCAACGCAGATGACGAAAGTGATTTGTCTCTTTCACAGCTCTGTATCAACATCCGAAAATATGCAATGTCAAAAATGGGTATGATGATTACAAGCAGTCGGGAGGGATATGGACATAAGATATTTTAAAACACTATGTCAAGAGAACAATAATTTAGATCTATACAGTCAGGATACAGTCTCATGGTCAATACTCAAACCATTGGCATGGAAAATGCAGTAATAGTAATGCAACACCTCAGTAAGTCTGACTGGTGCTGAAGTTGATACAACAAATATGGGAAATATTCTAAATGTTAAATCATTAGGTAAAAAGAAAAATTTCCATACTCTGGATACAGCCAGGTGTGACTGATGCTCATGTCCCTCCTTGCACCTCCCCTGTCCCCAGCTGGTGATAAATTAGTATACCACTTTGTCCAAGATAAGTCCCACATTGATGGCCCCATCCAGGAGGTCTCCAAGGCAACAAAGGAGATACTGCAAGAACTATAAAGTTACATATTCCACGAGTTTTTTAAATGATACCACAATTCTGAGTTCCTGAGGTTTAGAAAACAGTGTTATATGACGTGGTACTTGCACATGTAACTTCAGCCCAACTTCCAAACAAAGGTAGCTCCTTGCAGCAAATGACACAAACCTTGTACCATGACTACAGTGACAAGTCTCATAATTCTGAACCCAGCCATCTGCATGTATGTTTCAGTTGTTGTCCCTACGAGAAGGTAAACGACCAAGTGAGCTTGATGCAGATTCAAATCCACGACCTTTACTGTGCCCCTTGGACCCACCTCCACCTCTCATTTCAGATGCTGAGAAAGGTGAGTGTGTCATCATCAGAGGCTTCTCTTACTTTAATATCAACTCTCCTCTATCAACACTGCACTCGCATGCATAAATGACTAACAGCCAAGTGATGGCAACATAAGTCACTTTTTAATTTCTTATATGTTATTTAACAATGCCAACAATTGCTAAGATTATACAGTGTCAGTGATAAGACAAGTGAAAGTGGAGCAATGGTGTAATGATATTTAGAGACGAAAACTGAAGTGCTCGAGGAAAAACCTGTCCCAGTGCTTCATCCACCAAAAATTCACATGGCCTGGGATTGACGCCAGCCCTCTATGGCGACAGGTCAGTGACTAACCACCTGGGCCATGGTACAGCCACATATATATGTCACATCTGTGGTAGAGGAAATACTGCTGCCTTATTCATGAAGACAGATTACTGATGATGCATCTGTTACAGTATAATGACATGACAATGAACAGTAAAATCGCCCAATTTTAGCTACCAAGATTTAAATTGTATCAGCATTCAATGATTTTTATCACTAATTAATTTTCCTATTAGTGTTATACCACTTGGTTTTTATTTTTCGATATTTATTATTATTATTACTATTATTATGTAAAGTAACTGGGAATAAGCCACCAATCTTAGAAATCTATCACAGTTACTTGCAGTTACCTTTTAGGATCTTCCATTTCTCAGCATGTACAAAAGAAAATGCACCAAACCTTTAGTCTAATCAGTTTAATAAATGTGTGTAACGAAATGTGGCTGGCACTCCAATAAGTAACATTCAATTAATGTTTGTGTCTTTGCTACTTGTTTCATAACAAGATAACATTTTACTCACTTTCATGTTGATTGGTTCCCTTGTGTTGTTACAAAATATGAAACGAGAGAAGGTGACAATTATATAAAGGCAATATTTACAGTTCCTACCAATGGCTTTTAACCTTAAAGTGATCAAGAAAGATGAGATGAGCAGGATACACATACAAAATGTGGCCAAAAAATTGCAAATTAAGGGACCACTGGGACACCTAAATATAAGTGGGAAGATAGTATTAAAGTTGATCTTACAGAAGCAGGTTGTGAAGTAATAAAAACGGTTCAGGTCGGAGTCCAATGAAGTGCTTTTCAGATGATGATTACTACCCTCCAATCTTGCATATAAATAAAGAATTTCTCGATCAGACTACAAATTGTTCAACGAATCCTGTAAGTAATCCATATTATCCACTAATCTGTATTATTAATGGACATCAACAAAATGGAGGAATTCATGCATTATTATTAAATTTGACAAGAAAATTGGAGAAAGTCAACCATCCTTGCACTGATTTTTATGTGTTTATGCTTCATACAACATTTTAAAAACCACATAGCCTGTGACTAATGGTGTATTTTGTCGCAGGTTTCTCATGCTCATGTCCACCATTTGAGTGCATCTGCAGCAGGTCCCCGACAAGTCAATCTCAACTGCATCATGGGACACAGCAGCAACACCCTCATTTGGACACCTACTGGCTGCAGGAACACCTGCAAATCAACACATTCCCTTACCATCAAGATGAATCTACCATAGCTACCAACAGCTATTATGAAAATGGAAACACAGGCACAAACGTGGGTCCTCAGCAATATGAGTTTCTGCCATTAGGAGGTGATCTATTCCAGCCTGAAGAGATCTTCCAGCTGGACCAGCCCCTTAAGTCACAGGACTATGCTCCCATGCTGCATCAGAACCACAACCAGAACTCGGATATTGCCAGGTCTCCTCCAATGCTGCTTGACCTGGGCAGCGGAACCATCCACAGCAGTCCAGTCAAGCCTGATCCAGAGTCAGCATACTGGATGCTGCCCCCCTCCACAATCACCACTGATGAAAGCAACAGCAGCTCCAGCAGGTTTCCCACCTGTTCCCCGGACACAAGCACTAATATGGTCACCAGTCCCTTAGATGACATTAACAGGGGAATGGGTTTCATGTCACAGTGTGATACTGTGCCATCACTCCAGTGTGGGACCCTACAAGATGATGGCATGAAGATCCAATGTGCCATTGCATCCAAAGAGGAAGTGGGCCTGCTCCAGTATGGGATGGAGAGTGACAGGCTGAAGCTGCAAGTGTCTGCTGATGATGACCAATCTAGAATGCTGTACTGTGCAGCAGTCAATGAGTCCAGAACACAGATGCATCAAGTTGACTCAAACACAATCAGTAGTTACCAATATAATGATTCCTATAAGCTGCATAATGCACAGAGCTTGAGTGAAACAACTGGCTGTGATTCCAAGAATGAGCCAAACTACAGGTTTAACTGTATAGGAAATGAGACAGTTCTTGACACCAGATTCCACGTCAAAGAGTCCAACTTCAGTGCTCAGTGTCAAAATGAAACAGAGACCCCAATGTCTGATATTCACTATGAGTATCCACTTGTGGGGATGTACTGTGCGGATGGCGCAACAAGCATGAACTCTGCGGAGACAGCCATGAGGATGCAGGACCCCTTGGGGGAGTTCAGACTACACTGTGGTGAGGACAGTTACCACTCGGCCACACAGTTCCCACACTTTCAGCACTAAGCACTCAACATGTATAGTGTTTTGAGATGTATTTTATGTTCCTAGGAGCAATGTTTCATTGAACTGATTGCCAGCTGAATGCTACATATAGTGTGGCCACATCTGATGACCGCTCCTTCTATTTGCCCCAGAGGTACTGAAAGAAGTGAAAATAAACAGAACTTTTAGAGGTTCTCATGGCAGTGACAATGAAGAATACTGTCTTCTGGAAAGTGACACCTTGTAGCCTGTACCAAGTCTCAAACGAACCTACTGCCTGCATTTTCAGGGACCATGTCCTTTCCTCCTGTCCTTATATCCATCTGTTTTTCTGTGTTATTTACTCTTCTAACCTGAAGATGGATGCAGTTAAGTTTCTCCAAAACACTGGTACATTTCTACCAGACTACAATGTGTTACATGACAAAAGGTGGTGTTTTTCATTAACAAAGAAGTTAATATGCGAGATATCTATGGACAGGAAGGCAAACCTAACAATGAATTCTGATATACAGGAAATTTAAATCCTTGAACTTCATAGTTCTTTGCCATTGGACAGACCTGACCATCTACTGTTGTTTTGCATATCTACAGACTCAATAAACAAAAAATTTGGTGGGTTGATAAGTGTCTCAAACCCAAGCAATCTGATGTGTAAGTGCATCCTAGTCAAAGCAAAGTTAAATGCACGTTGAAATGGATATTGCATTTGGCCACTTTCATTTGCACCTATATCCTGACCAAGGCCAGTGGTTATCCAGCCTGTATGAACTCACAAAACATATTCTTTTGAATGAACAGTGCCATTTCTCACCACATCTTGGTCAGAATATAAATGCATGTGCATACCCATCACAGGTTCCCTGGAGCCCACTTTTCATAATTGTACTTAAAACTGCTGACTACACTGCATGAGATTTGAAGTTCTCACAGTGGTGTATATTAACCTTTAGGAGACAGATTTATATGCCCATTGCATGTCTTGATGGCCTGAATATTTCTGGCTTAGCATGGACATTCACCAGTACATTTTAGAGACTGGCATATGGTCTTATGGGATGATAAAGTTTAAAATGTGGGATGTGATGCTGTGTAATTTGGTAGATAAGTACTACTGCTTCAGCGTACAGTGCCGCCTCCTACATCGTGGACGGAGTCTTTGTCACATCCCAGAATTTAGCAATGCTATCAGTATCTAGACCAGTGATTCTCAAAATTTTAGTGCTCACAGCACACTTGATACATTCATTTAATTTTTTCGTGGCTTACTAGAAACTGCAACAGAGAACTAAAATTCATTGTAAGAGTACACTTATTTTTAAAAAAGTCATTTTTAGTATAAAAATGTGCAGCAGGAAGATTATGAAGTTTTGATACAAATACCAATTTAAAAAACTTAAGTAAATGCAGTGGTTTCAAGACTGTATACACTGATGCCTCCTTGGCTTATCAATGACTTCATCAACCCCCACCCAATTTCTTAAAACAGTAAGACAGTTCACACAAATGGTTTTTCATTTTCAAGATTTTAATTTGTATGTTTCATTTTATACAATCATTCTTCTATTCATAGCCTTACAGTGCACTTGGCAAATGTTCACAGTACACTAGTGTGCCATGGCCATGTCAACTGATCTAGACTACATATCATTGATAGCAGATGAATAAAAGTGAATATGGTGCATCGGTAGAATGACAAATGACATAGGACAACTGAAGTACTCAGAAAAAAAACCTATCCCTGTGTCACTTGTCCACTGAAACAGGTTTTTCTCCAAACTGACTGACTGACATATGATTCAAATACTCACTACTAGTAAAGGTACAATAGGATTGGGAAGGTTCAGCAACTCTGTTGTTTTTTAAGTAGGACATAAAGAACACAATCCTGTTAGAAGAATGTATGTCACCTCATTAATTGCTAATGTGCAAGTCCCAGGTTCAAACCTGCAAGTTTCAGAATTTCTTTATCGCTTGTTTTTACACCCATAAACATTTAAACTATCATATACTTAAATTTGTTCTATGTGTAACAAGTTCATACAAGATAAATAAGAGACAAGTGAGATATATCAATTTATTTCTTTAGCCTTTAGCATGTGGCCTTTTAAATGTCAGCTTCCTGGTTCGGCCAGAGCACTATTCAACTTAAATTCCTACTGTGGGACATACCGTTTGTCCATTAAAGCTTAATACAATTTTATACAATAACTTATATTAAGCTTTCATGGGGATTCATTGTTAACGTTAATCTGGTTTTATGGTTTCTGCACTGTATGGCAGTGGGCTGTGTTGCCAATGTTTCTGAGAAAATGCTGCCATCTTCAGGGTGGGAGTAGGGAGTGTGTTTACATCACATAGTCAGACCTATTGAAATATACATGACTCACAAATCAGTTGTATAAATTTACATACATAATTATTCATTAGTATTATTCAAAAACATGTAGCAAATATTACAACAGTGATACCAACTGCAGTATGGAAGTATAAACGAGTTTTTCTCTGCAAGTACTGCCAATAAACAGACTTGTGATTCTACCCATCAGTAAACTGCTTTCTGTGGTGGATGCCCATATTAAGGATAGTACTTACACTTCATAAAGTATCATATTTATATACATACTTCTTTCTATTCTAAATTTTGAAGCAAACCGTGCCTATCATTAAACAGTGGAGTTAACAATCAGTAGGCCCATGGACCTGTGATTTTAAATTCCTCTCTCATTTATTTCTTGTTCCAGTAAATGTAAAGTGCTCTGCATTTTGCCTGCCTATATAAACTAAACACTTTCTTCCCCTACTCACACCAACCCTGAAGATGGTACCAGCATATTTCTCCAAAAGTTGGCAATACAGCCCACTAGCTTATGGTGCAAAAACCCAGAAACAGCATTAACATAGCACTTAATCACATGCATACATACATACATACATACATTCCATTTATCCATAAGTGTGTCAGTTTCTGTAAAGTGGTATATCTCACATCCCAATCATTATATTGTATGTACAGACTGCATATGGAACCATTTTAAACATGTGATAATTCTCAAATGTTTACTGATGCAATCACCCCCCCCTCCCATCCAACAAAAAAAAAAATAAAACCAAACAAAACATTGGGCCAAACCCAGTACCGTCACATGAGAGCCAACAATGCTAAGACCTCACCTACTGACCTTCAACAATAAACCAGGCAGCATATGAGTACACCACAGCTATACCAAAGGGAAAACTTTTAAAGCCTGTAAGGCCCAATGGACAAAAAGGTGAGACACGTGTCTCATTATTTTCTAATTACTTTCCATTGATCCCGTTTTCATCAACCTCCCCAACTGAAGGCTGATGGTCCCCAGTCATTCTGAACCTTGGGCTTAGTAACTGCAGCCCTCCATGCATATGTTCTGCTTTCAATTAACAATTTCTTGTCTTCTCAACGCAACTTACACAATTTGCTGTTGGTCTCCTGGAAGTTCATTCTTCTTCAGTAAAATGTAAGCCATCGTCTGAAAGGATCTGCATCATTCTTCTTAGTAAAAAGCCCAGTGCACTCTAGTGACCATCTTTAATTATAAATAGGTAAATATACATTACTGAAATACAGCTGTGGTCAAGTAAAGTCTGCACCTGCCTAACTATCCAGTCCCTACGACAGTACAAATTCAAGAAAGTAACAAAAACTACAAAGCACAATATTTTGTTACTTAGAATTGGAAAATGATCCAGCTTTATCAAATAAAAAACTTTTATTTTATGCTACATTTGTACAGATGAATTGTTTCAAACATTACAATCTAATATTTCACATCTCAGTCACACTTTGTCATTAGTATAAAACCTCATAATGAATACATTGTTGTACTTTCAGTAATAAACATCCATTAAAAACCTGCACTCTCACACAATAAATATTGTAAGGACTGGACGAACTGCATTAGTTCTCAAGAAATAAACAACCTTTGGATAAGTATCACATGCCTTTATCCAAACTATACTCAGAAGAATACAGCCATTTGCACAGTCACAACATAATAACTTAAGACTAATGAAGGGGGACAAAAGTCTGTGGAGGTATTGTCTAGGCACAATATGTTTCAACATTGTACTTGTTCAAGGAGAGGATTGCTTTCATGCCTAGTCCACATGAAGTTCGTGTCCCCAACTGAATGCTGTCAACAAATTCATCTACCTTATGGCAAAGCAAATATAAGAGTTATCATCAAAAGAAAGAAGTTGTCAAACAGAGGGAGAAGCTTCGTTATCGCACATGGTCTTAAAAGTGTATGAAAAAATATATTAGTATAAATATTTGTGTATATTTACACAGACATGCAGTCACACATCACGTGTGCTTACTGTCTGACCTTCCTTACATTATAAGCATCACATTGCACACATATATTTACAAAGCTCAGTTGCCAGAATTTGAGAATCACAAGAGACTGTGCCAAGCTCATTAATTTGGTTTATAACTAAACCACTAAAGGAGGGAAATGCTAATATGAAACTGAATCCCTTCTCAGTCCCTGTAAATAGGCAGGCCCCCCTCTGTGGGGCATCACTGGGAGGCTAATACTACAACAAAGTACACAACAATATGGCAACAGACTGACAGATAAGTAGTGACAAGATTAAGATGTCTACTAAAATAGTACAAATATTTGCAAGACTCTAGGATAAAAACAAAACAGCTACAGTAGAGTACTGATTATCCAACCTTCGGTTATCTGACATTCTTTTCAGCCTACATTCCAAGTCATCAGAAAGCTATAATATATTCATCAACATTCACAACACCACAATCATTATTTATCAACAATGAGCTCAGTGTGTGACAATGAATTATGCTCCCTATTTTCATGTACCTACATTTTAGTTGTCTATGACTATGTGTAAACATTGTTCATTGTCTACATTTTACGTATGTACTCAATGTCAGCTGCTTTAGTGTGCTTTAGTTACTGGCTTTGATCATGTGAGGGCAGAGGTACTTCAGTGTGTTGATGGGAGTTCAATTTCTCAGAAAGCAGTAAGTTTTTTTTATTAACATATCACATGAAAATAAAAAGAAGATGGTTGTTTCCATGGAACAAAAACCTGAAGCCTCACAAAAGACTTGATGAAAGCAAAACTATGCACAAAGTGGCAGAAGAACATGATGTTGGTTATGTTACTGTTGGTAACTGGAAGAAGAAAAGAAGTGAAATTGGAAAGTGGTGGTCTGCCAGAGCTTTGAATGAAAGCCTGAAAGAAAGAAAAATGATAAAGAAATGTGATGCTTTATTTTTGTGGTTCATATAACAAAGACAGAAGGGTGCACAAATAACTCGAAATCTTCTACAAAAAAAAAAGTCCTTATTGTTCACAAGGGGTTTAAAAAGGATAATCCAACTTCACAGCTAGTAAAGGCTTGAAAAATCACTGGAAGAATGTTATTGAGTAAGGCAGCTCAACGCCTGTTGGGAAAAAAATGATCAGCAGATTTGGAATCATTTCTGAAATTTTGAGAATTCAGTCTCTTGTAAGGAATGAAGGTTTATCACATGAACAGCTCCATAATTATGATAAAACCTACAAAAACTTCAAAATGCTTCCATAAAAAACTGTGGTTTCCTGTGAAAGAATTCAGCTCCTGGCTATACAAGAAGCAAAGGATGAGTGACAATTGTTGTCAGCTGTAACGTCTCAGGCAAGTATAAACTAAAATTTGCTTTTATTGTAAAATTAAAAAACCGTAGGCCTTCAAAAATATAATTCCAACACTTCCATTTTGGTACAATAGCTAAAAATGCGCACGAATGGACTCAGAAATTTTCTGAAGATTTTTTTACTGAATTTTTCCTATAGTAATTTTTTTTAATTAAAAAAAATTCATGGAAAATAAATCAGTTCTTACCACCCTAATGAAAAGAAACTTAAAGTTACTTATGGAGGAGAAATGTTAGAAAAGTTGAAGAAACTGAACCTAGAGATGCTGTTTACTGGGCAGCCCAAGGTTGGGAGAAAATAGTGCAAACACTAGTGTGATCATCAGGGAAGTTACATGGAGCAGACAAACAAATGGAAGACAAACTGACAGAGGAAACATTTGGAGAACATTACAACAATCTCGTTCCTTTATTAAAACTTAGACCAGACTGTGAAAGTGTAAATAATGATGAGATACATGACTAAGAACAACAGCTGCTGACAACAGAACAGACCTTGTATCACGCAGGTAATGGCCATTTATATGATAATAATGGCGGAGCAGAGAAGTTCACAGAATGAGTCATAGTGAGGGATTTAAGGCCACTGAGGCTGTACTTGCTTACAAATGAACAGCAAAGGGAGGTGACTCCTACCGACATAGTACTTTTCAGGTGTGGTAGGACCTTTCCACAAAGAAGAGGAAGGAGGCTCAGAAACAAATACCCATTTTACTCATTTCTTCAAAAAAAATAAACATTCACTTACAAATTTACTTTATGTTGAATACTTCTATTGTGATATATTTTTATTTTAGGCTGTATTATATTTTCTTCATAATTTAATAATAAATCGAGTTACGCATTGGGCTGATATTTACCCTCATCTTGTTTATTAGTCTTTCACATTATCTGACATTTCCAATTACTCGATCATCCCTTAGTCCCGTTGAGGTCAGACAATTGGAACTCTACTGTATCTAGCAATGCTCCAAACTGGAGTGAGGACTCGGCAGTGTAACACACGTTGGGCCTGAATCACAAGGGGAACCAGTTGATTAAGACCCTCTAAAAAACTCATTTTTTCAGAAGGACAAGATAATCCACCTGACTTTCTGGACAAAATATTAGGAACTGACACCGCACTGCTTCTTCACAACACACCAGTTTACTTTCCGTGTTCTTCACTGTTACTTCATAGTCTCAAAAATGAAGGTGCACTTATACACTGACCGCAATAGCTCAGCTGGTAGTTTGTTTGGCTACAGTGCAGGCACTGGCATTCAATTCCCGACTAAGTGAATTTTTTTCTTATTACCATGTCCAGGATGACTGCAGCTAATAATGTTGGCAGTGATTTGAATTCTTCCCATTTTCAAGCCTTCTTGTGACTTTTGCTCTGAATGGCTGCTGAAGAAGCTTTAGCTGGAAGCAATTAATAACTTCTAGGGATTCTCCAGCCAGCAGGATGAAATAAAGAACATCCAGTCATAGCCCATGAAGTTCCAAGAGAAGGATTCCCAGATTTCAAGATGGCTGATGTCCAGGCAGTTCTTGACTCTCATACTGCTGAGTTAACTGGGGATCTCAAACAGCTGACAGCGCTCAGTGAACAAGAAGATGAAGATTCTGTGCTGTTGTGCAGAGGCATTAGCTGACTACCAGTGCTCTGAAGGAAGGCCTTCAGATGGCAGATGAGTTAGTCAATAATTTCTTTGAGGTTGGCCATTTAATGAACAGATTCCTGATATTTAAGCATGATAAGGAGGCTGTCATGACACCATACAAGGAAGTGTGTAAGGACATGCAGAAGAAAGGAAAGTAATTAAGTTCGCCTCTTTTCTTGCTAAGTCTTCTGTCTCCCCCTCCACCATGCATTCTACATCACTTGATCATCCTGACAACTTTCAACCAGGAACACTGCCATCATTCCAGCAAATACAAACACAGATTTGTTTGCATTTATTAATCACTAATTAACATATTATCATCTTCTGTGTGTCTTTGGTTCCCCTAACCCCATTCTACCCATAAGGTCTTAACTTTGAGCACCATGGTATCAATGTTTGTGAGATATTTCAAGAACATAACCCCTGCAACCTCCGTTTGTGAGGTTTAAAAAAGCAATAATGAAGAATATAGAAAGTAAAATTGTGCATTACAAAGAAACTGTGGTATAGTGACACTTAATATTTTCAGCAGAAGGCCAGAGAAGGGTTAACTGTCATATCTAAAAACTGGAGCCTAACTGGAAAGTTTCAGTCAACCAGGTCCGCTTGTCAGTGTCTCCTCTCACTGCAAAGCTACCTATCAATATGTACTGCAAGCATTTCATGTAAATGTCTGTACACACATTTACCATCCACCTTACCAGCTTTCACAAACACTCAGCAGTAACAGGGCATGGAGTGGAAGCACACACTGTCAAGACAATGGGTGTGGTAAAAGGAAAATATACATCCCTATGAACTCTGATTGTACACAACATGTTGACAATGCTTATTTCCACTTACTAAACTTGACAACCAGTGACTGCCTAATAAAACTACAATACCACAAAAGTATTACTGCAAGTATACAGTGCCACTTTACTGGTTTCCTGTTTGCCTGCTGATGTACTGAAAATAACACACTACTTGAGTAGTGTTTTGGTAAATTCCCCAGCTGGTGGTCATTAGGAGGCCAGCATGTCACTTGCTGCTGTCTGCCATTTTGTGTTTACAGTCACTTCATAGTCAATGTGAACAAAGTGTAGCAATGAAATTAGTAAATCTAACTGCAAAATATTATACTGGTAATACGTCTGTATAACCACAACATTTTTAAAAATGATTAAGACTATGCATGCCAGTGGTGGGCAAATATCTGGCCCTTCCTGAAATTTTTTTGGGGGAGGGGGGGGGGGGGAGAACAAAAAACAAAATAAGAAAAATGTAAACAAAAAAATATCCCATTACATCTTATCTAATTATACCTATATTTCAACAAAGATACCCATAACTTCAATGTGTTCTGTGAAAACATTCTTAAATGAATTAAATGTAGGTTTGGAAGCAAATTTTTGCTGCTGACATGCCCCTTCAGAAAAATATTCTAGCAGCACCCATGTTTCACAGCTGCATCCAGCTAGAAACATGACCCACTACAAAATCACAAGGAATGAATAATTAACAGCATATGTCAAATTTCCTGATGTTGTTTGAGCTTTTACATCCCTTACTGATCTTGACGTCCATGTACTAGAAATAACAATTTGCTGTTAACAATAAACATCAACATCAGACATATGCTTAAGTTCAGACAGCACATGGACACAGGTGGACAGTCTCTCTATCGTGTGATCAACTCACGCAATTACTATAAGAAACACATTTTACACATGTTTATATCTTTTCAAAACTTATCACTGTACGAAGTTCCAGAATTTTGTGTTACATGGTACTACAGAGGAATTTAATTTTTAAAAGACACAGTCACCATTTAGGCACATACACGATGCTGGGGTGAACTCAATTTAGAATGATTAACAGGTTACAAATTGCAGGGAAGACATTACATAAGGGTGCTAATACTGTCTCCGACAGCAGGCAGACTGGGCCAATGAGGCACACAGCATATTGTATTCACTTGCAAAGTTCAACACAGGTAAAAAATCAAACAAGCTGGCTCCAGTGGCAGTGCTTCTGTTCAGGTGATGCCCTGTACAAGCTTTAGCCATGACACTTTCATGGTATTCCTCAGCTCCAAGCAAATGCACAGGGACAGTACCTCAAATTAGGCCATAGCAGCTACTTTCCACATTATTTCCAAGTCATGCTACAGGCTGATGGTATACAGTCTGTCACTGACAATATAGTTAAACAAACAATAAACAAAATCAACAGTCTTTGGAAAGGTGTACTTCAGTGGACTATACCTCCCAAATGCTGTCTGAAAATCTGGATTCATCAGTGGCAGTGACAGTGAACCACTGGCATGCATGGCACAAGTAGCATGTAGAAAGAACTGCAGGACATGCAAAATTTAGTTCCAAAGAGATATTTTCACAAAAAAAAAAAAATTGCAAGTAAAATCTTAATAAAATGTTAAATCATATGTGTATACGTGTGGGTGTGAATTAAATCTGTTTTTGTTTATGCATAAGTTTCCTCTTTACGTTCTGACTGCTGCTTTGAAAAGGTTCTTCAACCTTCATGTATGGTCTTCAAGTTCATGTAATGAACCTATAAACCAGTAATGTTCTTGTTCTATGTACCTTGTGGCAGAAAAACGGATTAAGCTAATTAGGAATAAAAAACACAAAACGTTTCAGATAAAAGTTATAGATCTTAACTACATTACGTAACAGTTTTTGTATAAAGAGTCACTGGCAAAAACTGTGTCAGAACTGGGTTTCATGTAAAATATGAGTTATAGTAGAATAATATACATTATGTCACACTACTTTTCATGTACACCCCAATAAAAGACTTAATCAAAATCCACATAGGTGTTTCTGACATGAATGTATGGATGGATAACAGACTTGGTATTTGTATTAAGTGCTAATTTTATACACCTTACATAAAGATTGTATAAAAAGACTGATATTCACTTTCTGTCTTGCAGGCCTATGATTCTCCTTTTGTTACACCTCACGTCCCAATTCCACAAACATATTTCACAAATACTACTCACAAAGCATGTCACAACCCTGAAAATCATGTGTAAGTAATGCTAGTCATTGTATGGCAATGCGATCTCTGCCGAGTCCAATTCACTCACCCAAGTCTTATGAACCTTGCCTATTACATCACAGCCCTACATAAAGAGTTAATAAACAATGGGAGAAAATGATAAAAACAATTACAAATTCATGGAATATCCTCTCAATAAAAATATACTGTACAGTGCCATCACAGCTCTAAGTATGTGCAGTGACATATCTTTCAAAGACTTCTCATCATCTCCTTAAAATGATTTGAGTTCAAGCACGTGGCATGCACCTAATCCTCAACTATAAACATTATGGCAAAATACAACCTCTCTGATACCAAAGTTGTGATTGTGATGTTTCATGATTAACCTACCTAATCTAAACAGATCTAAATATTCCTAATGAATGTCTCACAAGGAGAAACAAATGGCCACACTAAATTGTCACGCTTAAATCTGAACTCATCATGCTGAAGAGAAAAGTCTATTCCATTCCAATTCCAGACTTTAACACAAGGAAGTTCAATGGAATATTGCAGCTACGGCACTAAAGAGTGAGGCAACTATTTGCTATGGAACTCTGGATTATAATATAAATAAGAGCAAACCTTCCACTTTGCATCTTCCTTTGGTACTTACATAGGCTGGAGGATGCAAATTACAATATAGGACAAAACCATGTGCAGTATTGCAATTACATGGGACTTCTTGGAATAAATAAAAATTATATGACAAAACTATGAAAGGAATTTGACTCAAGAGGCAGACAATGAAACAGCTCTTGTTGTGGGAGATCTTGATGTAACACAGCATGCCCAACTCCACTCAAGCACTACACATTTCAAGTTATCATTTACAAAATTAAAAAGAAAAAGAGCAAAAATATCACAAAAGTTTGCAACATGAGTGCCAAATGAACTAGAAGAAAAGTGAACATGTTATTTGAAAAGTCCAACAGGATTCAAGAACCTTTTGTAGCAATATCTTAAAAAATGTTTCCTTCACGTACTTATTCTGGTTTGGGGTGTAAAGTATCTTTAAAGAATTTTTAAAAACATTTTATTCCAAGGTACATGTAAGGTACTGTAAATTTATTAGTGTCATATGTAACTTGTAACAATAAAGGTACTATGCTGCACTTATCATTTGGACTCCTTCCCTGCCCCATCCACTGCACTGCTGTCCTGCTCCTGCTGCTGAGATTGATGACTGTGCTGATAGTGGTGATGGTGGTGGTGATGGTGTTGGCTTCGTACTAATGAAGAATCCTTCTGCAATGGCCGTACTTTCACTCTATAAAATTTGGTTCCCTTTGGCACTCGGTAGCGGTTCTCCGACTGGAAAGCGCCAAAAAACCACGTTAGTACTTTAGACTGAAAATGAGTGTTTCCTGCATTTATACTGAAACCTCATCAATCTGATACTCATCAAAACAAAATAACAGAGAACGATAGGTATGATCATGCCGATTCCATTTTCACAGTCGTAGTTATTGCAACAAATAACTATGTACTGTCTGCAAGTGGTTTAGACTGCAAATTTTCTGAAACGAAATGGGAGGAACATATGAATTATATATACTCAGATGCAGTGGACATAAAATGAGCATTTCATTCTCTCTCTACAATTTTTGTTCAAAATATTTTATACTGTGATAAATATTTACTGTGTTACACTCCAGAAGCACACACAAACATAAGTACGTCTTCAAGCAGTGGCCATTACAACTGTTCAATCTACATAAAAATTTAAATGGCCTGACAAGTTTTCATTAAACTTTCCACTACCAAATTTCATAAAAATGCTTCTAGTGGTTCTCAAGTTGTCACTTCTGCACACACAAGCAGAGAAGACAACTTTAAGAGCCACACTCTGCACACATGTAAATGAAGATAAAAATGGCTGGGCTGAAGTGGGTGAAGGGTCTGCACACAATCAGGAGAGAACATATTATACATATATGATATTTCTAGTTTTTCCTCCTGTTCAAAACATTGCAGGAATATCACTCAGTCAATTCTAGACTGGTACTCCTTAAACCCTCTCATGCCTCTAGTCTCTTGACATGTTTGTTCCTGCACCTTTTGCTTTCAAGAGGCACTTTAAAATGTGCCTCTTAGATATGCCCACCCACCTCTTTTGGTCCTGAAAATCCTCACATGCATTTTAAAATATATATCAGCCTAACAACAATGGCTACTTTCAAACATCTATCATGGGCATACATACTGAATTACAGCAATGTTGGAAATGCTCTCTCCTGTTATGCATACATTCCTGGCACCTATTCAAAAAAACATTTGTATTCATTCTCTAAAACCTTTTTTTTGGGGGGGGGGGTTAAATTTAAACTTGAAATCCTGATCTCTTGTTTAAGATGTCTAAGGAATTTTGGAGGAGAATGTTCCATCACAACAGTGATCTCATCCAAGTACCCTTCCACAAGCACTCCACATCCCAGTTTTACTTCTTTTGTCCAGTAACAACTTTTCACATATGTACCATACATAAACAGTCATTCCAATACACATCTCTCATGTGACATCTTGAGACAGGAAATGACTCTAATTCATTAATTAATGAGTGAATAACAGCTTACTGCAAAGGGCACCTATAGTCGCAGAAGTGTAAGCATCACTTAGCATAGGATAGGAGGTAGCCTGCACACAACATATTAGCTTACTTCACAGGAGCTCTTTTAACAATGATTAACTGGATTAAATCTGTGTTATGTTTGAATATTCCCCTAATAAGAATAAAAGACATTTCCAGCATGTTCTCTAACTTAGGTTAAGTTCTATTTGTGTGTGGGCTGTATTTTAAATACTCTTCCCAGCAGACTGAATTTCCATGGTCTGTCTTGAGAAATGGAGCATATGACTGTTCCACTTGAGGCAACCAAAAGTGAAGTCACAATGAATGACATACAATTACACACATACATGCCTCCTTTCTGTTCTTTCACTAAACAGTGAAAAGTAGGAAGTCTCTCTTTGAAACCTACACGCAATGAGACTTACTTTCTTGGCATGGCAATATTCCTTCTCTGTAACTTCACCTGTGCTGTACAGTCGTCTGGGAGAACTGTCTTCTGAAAAAAATTATGAACACATAATTTCACAACAAATGCAAAACATGGAAGAATTATATTTATGACATGACATGCAACTCTGTAAGTGATGTTACCACATCTGACCATGGTCAAATAAGGCTATTTCGCTATTGTTACTGTATCCAACCACGGTTCAATAAGAACACATCGCAAGAAAAACAAAGACAGCACTTCCTGAATGTGGTTTGATGCTGCAGTTTCCACTTTAGTCACTAGATGGAGTTTGCAGCATCCTTTTAAAATACTTTTCTTCATAATACGTCCTTCATTTTTAGAGTGTTTTGTTTTCTTGTGAGTAGCGTAAAAAAACAGCTGGGCTGGCTGTTCAGTAGCCAGCAGCTGTGCTGGATGTAAGAGTGTTAACAACTTGCCAATGACATGAAATGTTCTACACTTCCAAAAAACAAAGTCCTTGTAGAGTTACACATGATGAAAATGTATATACACTGTTAACATTTCTGGCAAGTCTTAGTCCTTTCTTTAACTGTCTTGAAAGAGAGAAATCTTTAAGTTTAATATGATAATGGTTGTAGCAGCACTGGCAATATTAAATATATATTTATATACATGTTGGCCAACAAATTCAGGTCAGATAAAGCTTCTTTTTTTACTATCAAGAATAACAGAATACTGTAACTATGTACGTCCAGAAGGCATCTTCACTGTAACATATACTAGTTTCATTTGTGATCACAACTCAATACTCAGGCATTTGTATCACATACTACAAAAACTGAGGCATGTCATGTTCCATCAATGGGAGATAACAGGAAATATACAATCAGAATTGTGGGAACACCTATAAAGACCTAACTATGAGACCCAAATAGGTAGGTTCCTCCTCACCATTTCACATGACAATGGGTGCTGATCCAGTTTCCAATTTGTTTTTTTCTTTTCTCCCTCTCCCCCCCCCCCCTCCTCCAATATGATGGACAAAGTCCAGAAATTAAATAATCCTAAAGGTAAAAATTTCTGTGTCTAGTGGTGAAGCTTGATGCATTCTTAACCTCAGTACTAAATGGAGGTGAGTGGTCAACTTCATACTCTGGCTACTTTACTACCAGGAAAAAAAAGTTCATGGAACACACTCAATGAAATGGCAGGTGGGTCTGTATGTTAGTCTAGAATAGGTGACTGGGAAAACAAACCCTGGTCATTCAGTCCATAAAAAAAAATAAATAAATTTTCATAATTTCATATCATCTCCTGTTTTTCAGTCTTCAGTAACTGTAAACGCCTAAATGTGTAACTCTCGATCACCTGACACCAACAAGGATAGGATTGCCTGTTCAAGAATTCCTAACAGTACAGACAAGGCAGAGAAACAGACCAGATGGAGGACGCAGACCAAGTGTATCCAGGCAGTCTGAGTGTAAGAAATACAATGTAGATGCTTCTTGCAGGATTGTATAGTTGTGATGCTCCTCATCCCACACAACCAGAACCGCATCACCCACACTGCACCTGCAACCCCACAATTATCTTACAAAACATTCAAAGAGTGAGAATTCACTCTCAAGAGTTCGATACATGTAAAGTTGCCCCTGTGCCTAATCACTAGGTCATGCATGCATAAAAAGACAGTTAAAGTAAAACTACATGCTGTTAACCTCAGCAGTAGATGGTGATGAGATGTCAGCTTCACATTTCTGCCACTTTACACTACGGAGAGAACCCTAAGAAACTTCTGAACAGGAAACTGGGCAAGACCCAGAAACAACCTGGATGTGGTCGTAAAGAGGAAAACCCCAGCTACGAATTAAACCCAGTAATTAGCCTGTAGTCAGTTATTTTACTAATGAAGCCATCCTGGTTCATTCCACTCATTATGTGTGGCCTGTAAAGAACATAACTTGCCATGGTATTTTCAAATAGCACAGATTTCCTCTACTACTATATCAACATTATTCTATGTGCATCGTACCAACTCCTAGGTGAACAAAGTTTTCTGCATTCAGATGCCATCTCTGGGAAAAGTATTAATATAGAAGCAATCCTTCCCTTACAATGCAGACAGGCCAGTTTAAAACAATTTCTGGGTGCAAAATTACTGAGGCAAGAAAGATTAAAATGGGAACAATAAGTGAAATAATTATAAAGCATATTTTATATTACTCATACCGTGATGTATTAGTTACAGAGCATGTTCAATAAGCAAGGTTCCATAGATCATAAAAATTCAGTGAGAAGTCATTACAATGTTAAATGTAGCTAACTGATTCCACTGCAACATTATTATTTTTCAACATAATTCCCAAGCACACTGATGTGTCTGTTCCATCTTGGCACAAGTTTAAAAATTCTGTCATGGTAGAAATCAGGCTCTTGCATTTGCAACCACTCATAAACAGCCATCCTCACTTCATTATGTTGGATTGACAACCTCCCAAATGTTGCTTCAGCGGCACACACAATTATAGTCCAGCCTTCCAAAATTGGTTCCTCCACTCATTGTGTTCGCTTCCATCCTTCATGTACCGGGCCGACCAATGCAATCACCAATACAGATGTCCAACTTTCGAACTCTCTACATCATTTTCTGACATGCAGCACTCTCATTATGCCATTGCCATACATGGTTTGTCCACAAAAACAAAATCACACTATTAACTACTCTGCAGGACCAAGTTTCCAATGTCACTGCCATTGCACATCAACCTGTCCCATGAACAGTACATGACTGCCTCACTCTTGCACCATCTGCTACATGATAATCCTTCTACAAGTGTGTCCTCCTAACAAAACATAAAATTCTTGAGTAGCACAGAAGTTAAAGGCTAGAAACTCATACTTATTGAACATGCCTTATGTGTGTGTGTGTGTGTGTACATGTGTGCATGTCTATATATATACATATATGCATATATATTACATAGTTTTATTCCTTTATTTGTTACAAGGGTGGCAATGATAGATTGCATATCCATAATGAGGTCAGCACAGAGTACAGGTTATTCAATATGAATTTTGCAACACTGCTCAATCCAAGTGTTGTTTTAATTTTCAATACTTCCACTTACGTGTGTATGCCCATGTGCAGCTGCAGCCCACAGTGTACAAGCAGATGTTAATCTGAGAGGTAACTTGCATATTAAAGGCAGGTGTTTACAATCTTTAGCGAAAAAGTGAAAAAAAAAAAAGAAGCAGAAGAAATCAGAAATTGTACTCCTGGTAGAAAATATGTTAGTTCCTGAAATAGAACAGAAGCTCTGTAAATATGTGAAGTGCAAAGCAGCAGTTTGAGCATGTTGCACTAACTGGAATGTGCAAATTAAAAGCATTACTATTGGTTAAGAGACACAGAATCCAGAGTTTCAAGGAAAGCTAGAGCTTGATGAAGACAGCAAGAACTAATTTGAATATTAGGAAGAACAAGCACATCCCAGAAGGAGTCAGATCCTGGAAAATGCAGCACTGTAGGGAAAATATACCGTATATTCTCAAATCTAATCCGCATCTGAATCTAATCCGCACTCAGGTTTTGGCGATTTCTTAAACGAAAAAAAGTTAGTTCGCGATTCTAATCCGCACCTTTCCTTCAACCACCCCTTGCCCACGGGGCGACTGATTGAATAATATTGGATGTTACCAATGCGTTAAAATCCGACGCTACGCCTGTGGCCGATGAGTCATACCGATAGAGGCGGGGCCTTTCTCAACAGATGTGCGCAATCTCGTCTGAAGCCAGCTGAGCCTTAGTTGTTGAAACGTGGAAGGTGCTGGTTCCAATTTGTCGTGTACCGTAGTTATGGAAGAGGGACGCCTGAAATCTAAACGACTCTCATATACGACAAAGTTCAAACGTGAAGTTATTCGGTGCGCAGAGGAGAATGGAAACTGCAAAGCCGCTGCAATTTTTGGAGTTGATGAAAGCAACGTTCGACTATGGCGGAAACACAAGGCAGCGATGACATTGTATGGGAGGACGATGTTGAAGATAAAGATGATAGTGACTGGGTGGAGAGCACGGATAACGATTCAGTTATGAGTGATGACGGCGAGTCTGATGAATAATAAATTATAATAATAAATAATAAAATAATAGATTATTGTATTGTATTGTTCTTATGGCACGTACAGCAGCTCAATCATTTTTCCAAAATCCAGCTCTAGACCGCGAATCTAATCCGCACGTGAATCTAATCCGCACGCGAATCTAATCCGCATCTGATTTTTTAGCCCTCTAAAACTGTAAAAAGGGTGCGGATTAGATTCGAGAATATACGGTATTAAGAACATCACTTTCAAACTTCAAAACTTAATGTATTATGATTTCAATCACTTTATAACAACTTTTCTGTACATCTTCAAAACTAAGGTGTGCAGCTTACTCAGGGTGTGAGGTACACTCCTGTAAAACTATGGTACATATAAATGTGTGGAAATGAGCACCTCATGATCTAGGGTATGGTACTGGATCTTACGCCAGAGGTCTCAAGTTCAATATAAATCACTCAGTCCCATGCAGACACCCCACCCCCACCCTAACTAATTTCCTATTCTATCACCATGATTAGTAGATATCATTAAGGTTTTAGGTACAGCCCTCCACTGGACATCACCATCATCATCATCATCATCATCATCATCATCACTGCTGTCATCGTCATCACCATCATCATCATCATCATCATCATCATCATCATCATCATCGTCATTGTCATCATAATCACCACCACCATCCTAATCCTATCAGGTATAATGGAGTCTGTCTTTATGGGTCCTGTGACCTCAGAAATGGACTCCTTCAACACTGCCAAGGTACAGGGTGGGTGAGGAAGGTCAAACAAACCACAACAAGAGGCATTAGTAGCAAGAGAAGATGCAAGGGAATATACTCACGTCACAATGCTGATCTTTCCTTGCTGAATGAGAGATGTTGTGCTCCGTGTCTGCAAAAGGATAAACAATTTCCAAAACCAAATGCAAATACAAATTGACAAAATACAGAACACTGTCTGGTTATCACCACTATGCTTTGGTATCAGTAACAGACACAAACACTACCCTGTAAAATACAAAACATTGGTTATCACCACTAAGCTTTGGTACTGGTACCAACAGAAATGAACACTAACCAACTGTCTGGTTATCACCACTATGTTTTGGTATCAGGTGCCAACAGATATAAAAACTAACCAATAAAATACAGAGGGAACTCAACACGACAATAACGTGAGCAGGACTAAAGAAATTAAATGTTAAATGATGGAACGTAAACAAAGATTCCCCTGTTATTGCTGTTGGTTAATCTTCTCTGATTTGTGAAATTAATGGATGCTGCTACTGGAAACATGTAAAGGCTTTTCAGTAGCAGTACCATATAAATAAAAAAGTTTAGAAATAAATATTTCAGCCCCCAAAATAAGTTCTTTATACATACACCACTGCCTTACCTTGAGTACAGCACCCACCCCAGTGATGCACAGGTTTTTCCTACTTCCAACCCCACACTTTAGCAACTATCCTTAGGCAAGCCGAGGCCTATTTTACTGATTACTACTACTTCTTGTTTCCTTGTTAATTAATTTTTTACATTAAACAATTGCAAAAATCTTTCAGCAAATACTTTTTTTATATCTTGGGCAAAACTTGTAAAAATAAGTAAAAATTTCAGTGTGAGACCTGAGCTCGGTTCTTGGGTGTTAATCATTATCTTCAACAAAATAATTACAAAAATTTTCAAACACTGCTACTTACTTAAATGTCCCCCCCCCCCCCCCAAAAAAAAAAACAATTTCAATGATAAACTTGAGCTTGGATCTTGGATAATACACTCTCCATTCTTGGACTGACAAAAGAAACTGCCATCTGAGGTCTGCCTCCACAAGAAATCTAGAATGCTGCTTTATCTTTATTGCAAGATGGACTGTGAAAGCACTTCCCATAAGTACATTGAGGTGAAAGGAAGCAGAGGTGGTGTTTCCTTTTTGACAAGTCAGGGGAAGTCTTTCTTCACAAAAATCCAAAACTTAGACATCAAGTTTCTGAAGCTGATACACAGAGTTTTAACTCATGACAAATCAATCAGACGTTCTTTTCTTGTAACAACACTTAATTTGTGTTAAAACAAAGTGATCTTCATGTGCTTGGACGAATAAAACTGGCAATGCCATTCAAAATACGCCATATCCTACAATTTCACTGAATGGCAAAACCAAACAAAAAGTTCACCAGTTCAAAAACTCTTCAGTTTGGTGTCAAAACTGTGAGTAGTATCTGAAATGTTTAATACCATGTAGCAAACTGAATTATTCGCAAAATGTTCATATACATTTATAGGTCATACTGTGGATGTTAAAAAAGCCAGCCTTGTAAACCAAAACTATTCCCATATCACTCACCAACTTTTCCCTGAAAGGGTGTTCCTCCTGCAGGGCACACTGTGAAGGCTCAGGGCTTGTAGCTGCATCTCGACTGCTGGGGCTCTCCCTGCCAATAAAATCATAATTCTAATACATACTACCAAGAATCTGGCATAACATGCATTGCAAGAAAGAAGCGGCCACAACTTAGTACTGATAGGCCACAGTTTAGCAGGTGTAGTTATTTTTAATAATGAACCACGGAAAAACAAAAAGGAAACATATTCCATTGAAAGAAAGCATTTGTGTTTTCCCCTTATCATCTTTCAAACGTAATGAGAGATACTACAATCTTAAGTCTTAATTCACCGTGCATTTTTATTATTCCAGAAATACACCAACAAATGCACAAATCACTAAAAAGGTGCAATCAGCCCTTTATTATAGTCGAACCCTACATATGTTTCGGCTCTCCATGAGCCATCATCAGGGGCCTTTGATGATGGCTCATGGAGAGCCGAAACATATGTAGGGTTCGACTATAATAAAGGGCTGATTGCACCTTTTTAGTGATTTGTGCATTTGTTGGTGTATTTCTGGAGAGATACTACATCTGTTTCAGGAACAAGATTGTCATATTTGGAGAGTGTGGGGGGGGATATGATGTGAATGTTTTCAAAATGTCTTCCAAATGGTCATTAGTCAGAGAAGAATGTCGTTTTTATTCACATTCATGGTGGAGAATTCTTTAAACAATAAATACTGTTTTCAAAGGTTGTTACAGACCACACAGTGAGCCCCAGTGGGCCACATGCAGCTGGAAAGCCATATGTTATGCAGGCCTGTTCTGAATTATGCAATGCAATGAACTATCCGACACTGTCTGGTAACAGAATCCAAAGGTGTAATATCAAAACGCCTACATCTAAAAGTTCTCCTGAAACAATTTCACCCATCTCCTACCCCCACAAACATACTCCTTAAAATGCATCTTAATGTTATTATTATCTCAGTCTTCCAAACCTTCATCACTTTCCAAGGAAATTCTGTATGTGCTACCACTAAATTTCCACAAGAAAATATCTCCCCAGTTTGGGATACACAAACAATATACCACAACCTAGTGGTTCCCCACATTTTAAAGCAGGTTTGCATTCCTGAAAAGTGCCCATTAAAATTGCTCCATTCATTCATCTGCCTGTATGCACAGAACTTGAAAACCAATGAAACCACTTTATATATTCCAACATCTGCACTGTAATTAGATGCAAAAATATACAAATATGTGGTACTCCTCCTACATGTTTTGGCCTTTTGCGGCCATCCTCCAGGAGGTATTCAACAAATAAAAATACAATAATGGCTACTTATGTCATAGATGTGCAATGGTAGGCCAAAACATGTAGGAGGATTACCATATGTTCGTATATTATTGTATCTAATTATAGTGCTGTTGTTGGAATATACATGGTGACTTGTCTTACTACACAGAACATGAATAATTTTAAATTTACCAATGTAATATTATATGGGAAGAATTTTATGAAAAACTGTCAACCTATGTCAATTTTCATTTAGATTGTACAATTTTAACAACCACCGAATTGTATGCATCTTTTCCAACGTGAGCACTTACATTTCTGCTCTGGGCATGCATGTCCACATGAATGTTCTGTACACATGCAAAATTCCTACCATGCTTAGCTGTGGTTCTGTTGCTATGATACGCAGAAAACCAAACTACTTGGAATACCAGATTTGTTGGGAGGCATACGTGCCACAATAGTTATGCTGTATAAGCATTTCCTAACTTCTTTTATTTTGGTTACATCTCCTGTTCCATGAACAAATGCCAATCGTGTAATGATATTAAACTGATATTTCTTCATTCCACATTTATTACAAGAAGAATAGTTCTCGAATTAAACTGGCTTTCAGGATTAGGCAGTGTAGTGAATGAAGATATCCCAACACCTCAGGAAACACTGCAGTTGCCATCTTCAGAGTAAATAAATCTGGGAGTTATCAGGTGGCCCTTACACAGAACTGGCAGTGAGAAATTTGTGTGTGGGAGGTGATGGCTTCAAGGTTTCATATTAAAGTACATCCATAATGCCTTTTGGCAGTGCTGCCTACTCTCCCCCAAAAAGTTTGAATGCAATTTGTTTTATTCATGAACAGTTTTTTGGCTGCTCTTGTTTGCAACTACTGCTGTCAGAGTAAAGGGCTACAAGACTCACTGAACAACAGCTACTGAGGTGTTCATCTCTGCTGCCTTCCTCTCACGCTCCTCTGCCAGTTGGGCCTGTAGGCGGGCCTTGTCTGCTTCCAGCACATCCACACGGTCCAGAAGGGGCCATAATGTTGACCCAGCACTGGAGACAAGACCAAAACCCAAGCAGTGACAGAGAGTACTACATGGAAAAAATTATAATCTGCAACCTCAGAGAAAAACACATCATGCATATCACGCATCAAGTGTCTTGTTCTGAAACAAATTTAAAATACTAGCATTTTGTAAACTGAAACTCAAAATGTTCGTGAACTGAAAGCAAGTTCAGTTTGGTTCCAGTTTGAATTTTCAAATTCAATCAGAAAATATGAAATCTATTGCCAAAACAGATTTGTCATGTAAAGTTACAGGAACTGATCATGTGCCTGTTTGCTTATTTAACAATCACATTACTTTTCAATAATCTCAAAGATAGCAACTAATTTTGAGTTTAATGAAGGTTCAATTCTCATTTCAAAATGTACCACGTTTGCAAGAGAGCATACATACAGGATCAACCATGGCAGAGCACATGTTCATCAATTTAAAATCAAGGAAAGCTACTTTCATTAAAAAATCAAATCAATCATTAAGTGTGATGACTTATGCCTTGATACTCGTAATAAGATATCAGAATCCATTTGACTTTAGAAGTACTGTAGATTTGATTAGGTTTAACTCATGTGATCAAGAAAAATTAATGGTATAGGTACCTACAACACCCTCTAAATGTAAAAGTTGTAGTGCATGTACAAATTTCTTGATGTTACTTTGTGATTTCAAATTCTAATATGGATACTGAAAGCTGTGAACACTGCAGGTGTTAAACAGTTAGCAGCAAATTGAAAGATGTGAAGTCGCAATGACTGTGAAAGAATTTCTGCCCCATTTCCAAAATTATTTGCAAAGACAATATTTTACATTCCAATATCCAGTGATGATGAAGGTTGTGGCACTCTGAGAAAGCCAAATAAGCGATTCACACTGTCATTAACATATGCGTATTTTCCTTTGACACAAATAGTATGTGAATGTTTTCTACTGAAAGGAATGTAGGATCTCAAGAAGACACCAATGTTAAAAAGACCACTTTTAAATAACATCCTCACGCAAAATGTTACGGACACAGAACAAGAGATTTAACAGTGTATCGCTTATCTAATGGTACTTGAAATTCTAAATATGAGAGAAATAATTTCACAAGAAAACACCTTAATAATTCAAAAGAGTATACCCTGACATGCATACTCCATTAAACAATTCGCTTCAAATAATCTGTCCTGGTCGTGCTCGCAGCTGAGAATATCACTTCATTTGACAAGCTCTGGTCACCACGCGTAAGTTTCCATGTATATAAATACTTGTAGTCAATCACTTGCTTCATAAGTAGTATCCACATACATATTTCTTAGTCCTACAAACATGCGTCTTACTGAATCCCCCCCCCCCTTCCTGCCAAGATATGTTATTCATATGATGCAATAATGTTATCGTGCATGTTGTTTTTGTTAGTGTGCAGTCATGGCAGACAGATCAGAAGTGCAGTGCACTGGATGAAGTTACTCTAAGTAAAATTGTTGACACAGTTCTGAACGAAGAAAGTTACAGCTCGAGTGATAAGAGTGATGTTTCTCGTGACGACACTGCACTGGCTGATTCTGAGGAAGACTATGAGATAGACAATGCTGTAAAAATCATGCCTGCTAACATGTTAAAGTGCCACAAAGGAAACACATTAGTGAAAGGAAGTGGACAGAAAATCAAAACATGCCCATAATCCATCTGATCAATGCTCTCAGTAGTGTTCCAAAGAAACTGCAGATAAATTTCAGTCTGCTTTGCCATCTGGGCTTACTGTTCTTCTTGAATAGATGAACCGTTTGTTTGCCACCATTCGACAAGGAAAAAATGGGTTCACAACAGAGCAACTTCAAGATGCAAGCAAGAATAAACATAAGGACAATGACAAGTAGTTTGAAACCACAGAAGATGAAGTAAAAGCCTAACAGCTTTAGTAAATGTCATGTCACAAGCAAAAAAAACTATGAATACAGTTGTACAGAAAGGTGCACTATGACACCAATATACAGTGAAACAATGAGTATGAAGAGATTTATGCACACCACTAGATTTTTACATTTTACCACTAACAAAGTGAAAAATGATGCACCAAGAAAAATAAGACCTGTTCTAGATCATTCTTCCAAGCAAATTTCAGATTTACATTTGCCACAGGAAAATACAGCACTGGACAAACGTCTGATGAAATTCAGGGGTAGGCTACCATATGTTCAGTGAAACCATTCTAAACATACCTATTTTGGTATCAAGATCTACTAAATGTGGGGATTGTCATCCTTTCAAAAAGTATACAGGTGATGATATTGTGAATCCCACTCTCCCTACCAGCACAAATGTTTTTATGAGCACAACTGAACCTCTGCTTGGAAAAAACAATATACTTTTTTTAAGTAACTCGTACACCACATAAAAACAACCCACTAAGACAACATGTTTGGTAAGTACATACTTTCAACATTACATGTGAAAATTTTGAACTCAAAATTCTCAAACATTATTTCATAATTAATTTTTTTTCATGCCAATGTAATTCATGCCTAACTAACTAACTCCATGGAGCAGTCCTTCTTGAGAAGCTAACAGGTCATCAGCTAGTCAAGAAATTCCCCACATTTTATGGAATTCATGCCTACAAGTGATAATTAAATGGGAGTTCTGTGTCACATAAGGGGCATTTAAATGTGAGGTGAACAGGTTAATGAATGCAAAGTCATGTGTACACTATCCAACATATACACTACTGAGGTCATACAAAATGCAGTACACAAAACTAACGATAAATTTGACCCTGTGCTTAATTATGCACATCATGACAGCACATGGGGAGTGGAGGTACAGCTTCATGCATTCTTAACCTGAGTACTACATAGAGGAGAGCAGTCAACTGCACATACTGGCCACTTTATCACCAGGTACATGCAGAATTGGAGGTTGGAGGGGTCCCAGAGCCCACCTTCTTTGGAAGACAGAATCTCTTGTCCCTGCTACAAATTGAACCATGATTCCTTGATCATCCAGCCCACAGTTTAGTCACTACATTGACTTCAGGTAGCCAAAGTCCCACAGTATAACATTCTCCTCTAATTTAATGTTTCACAGATTAAAAATTAATACAAAAAGTTAAGTTCTGTTCAAAGTTTGGAATTACATAATGAAGTCTGAATTTGAGTTTGAAAACATTTGTTGGCACATCCATAAAGAAAATCATTCTTCCTTTCATATAGTCTGAAAAGAAAAACCACAACTGGCAAGAGAAGCTGATTAACCTTTAAAGAATGGGAGATTTAAATCCCAAAGTAGCCGCTGATGGCTGGGGTTCTTTTCGCTTTAAATGCCTGTTTTCGCACCTGCTGATAAGATCCGTCATATTTCAGACATTTTTAAAGATAAAAACTTCAAATAAAAAGTACACCCTTAAGAATGAATCCGTCTACACGTTATACAAATTTCAAGAAAATCCACCTATTTTTATGCAGCTTAGTTGAAGGTCATTTTTTATTTTATTTTCACTTTATGCATTACTTTCTAGATTTATTCTTTGCAAATAGCTCCCGCTGTAAGTGGAGACCCTGTGCTATAAAATTTGGAGATGACTGTACATGTCATCATATTTCCTCATACACTGCTTAGCTTTTAGTTTTATAAGGATGTTAGGTTTCATGGTAGTGTTGGCTTATCTGTGTGCTCAGGCCAAATGATTTCATATGCAATCAGTGGGAGAGGTAAGGAATGCATACAGACATTCACTGCTCTGGTTAGTGCAATATGGGACCAGAGGCAAATGTCCTTCATTCACCTGTAAGGATTTCTTTGTGACTTTTCTGAATTTTAGGTTCATGTTTATGTCTATCTTCAACTCAAACAGTTCAGTCCTTTCGCTATCACAGCAATAATATGCAACAGGCCAGGCAGGGCAGACACTTGAATCACAATCAGAGAGTCAGACACTGATGACGCAGTGTAAAAAAATTTGCTGTCGTGTGTTCCGCCAAAAACAAAGAAACAATAACAAAATTCAATTGTCAAGAATGCAGCATAGGGCTGTGAGCTACCCCATGTTTCAAGGTATATCAAACTGCATTTATGAGGATTGATACTAAAGTGAAAAGGCGGAACACACAAATGTACGTAAATATTACCATTCTAATTACTGAACTGATATTTTTCAGTAGCATTTTCTTGATGAAATAATGGGGGTGAAGGGGGTGTGGATTTTACAGGAAGGGCTTTATGATGGAACAGTGACTTGTCAGAAGGTCCTTTAAGTGTGTTTGTTTCACTTCGCCAGTATGCCTGGACACATCTGTAAATAAGTCGTGATTGCTGGAAAAATCGTAAGGCTGTTAGTAAGAAAAATTAAACCTCATTAGTGACAATTTTAACTAGCACCATGTACAAACAATACATGTATAAAAGACCTAAACATGCTTTGTTATAATTAGTCTAATATAATAGGTAGTGTTTTTTTATGTAATTTTTCACTACAGTTACAAAGAGATTGTTTTTTTCCATTGTACGTATCGGTTGGATGATTGTTCCGATACCTAGATTCCATAGGCAGTTGGTTAATGGAACGACTGTTTCTATCCTCTTAGCCTTTGATGTTTATCAATGTATATCTACATGAGCAATAAAGAAATCCGTTTTTAGAATTAAATTTCACACATCTTTTATGTCTATACAAGCCTTAGAGACAAGTACTGTGAAAAAGAGATGTATAATTATAGAAGCAGAGAATTTTAAAGACGGCATGGCATTGCAGGACGTTTTCTCTTTCGGCTGTTCAGGGCATTTAAATTCCTGTTTTCCCATTCGGCCGTAAAGGTTGAACCAGTTTATTTTATTAAGATATAAAAACCAACTCTGGCATAGACCAGAACAGTAACTGTTTCAAAACACAGCACTGAAAAGTTATTCTGTCTCATAAACTAATAAACAACACCTGAAGGATTGCAAAGCACAAGTTTCTTTCAGCAGCTGATGGTTAAAATTCATCTCTCGCAGGAAGCTACACTGAAAAGTGCATGGCTGTAGAGGAAACAAAGTTCTGAACAGCATTCAAAACTCTGAACATCTCTGTGAAGGGCCACTGTGTCTGGCTGGTGGTGTACAAGAAAGAAAATTTTTTTTCAAAGTGTCTGTAGAAGTTAATGGGCACATTACTGTACAGACTGGACCATCCCTAAAGAAGCCATTTCTGCATGAATATAACAAGCTCATACCCCTGTGAACCAGTGTCTCCGTCTGTCAGCCGCCGGATAGTTTCCCGATGGCGCTGACACTCCTCTACCAGTGAGGCTTCACGTGTTCGCAGGGACTCCAGCTGCCGCTCCTTGTCATCCAACACGTGCCGCATTGCCTCATTGAACAACACCTAGTAATTATTTCAAAAACAAATATAGTAACACATCCCTCAGCCATCAAACTTAACAATTCAATATAGGTTTGTTTGAACTTTCATAATCATATCTGATAGACTACGAGGTTGGTTTTATACTGCATATGAATTATATGTTCACTGTGCATGCTTGTGTTGATTTCTGCCTTCCCTGGGGTCCAAAACTGACCTGTCTCTCTGCCTCAGAGAGCAGACGGGCCTGCTTGAGTTCCTGCTCAAGCCTGGCCTCCCAGCGTGCACGCTCCTGCTCCACTGCAGTTCTCACTGATGCCTCCCGCTCTGCTGCCAGATCCTCACGTATCTGAGCCACAACTGCCTCGTGATTTACCAGCTCTATCAGTTCCGACCTCTGTCAACATCCATAAGTGTACTAGGACACAGCACACATCTCAGCTCCATTAAAAACCATACCATTGCTCCAACACCTGTCCCTAATTTGTACAAAGCATTGACATGCCTAATTTCATATGAAGGGTGCCATATTTCATCAGTCCCTACAGATTTTTTACATAATTGGAATCTGCACACTTTGTACTGGTCACTAACTATTAGAACATAAGTATACCAAGATTCGGATAACTGATCAGTAACTCACTGACTCATTAACTCATTAACTAAAAAACTACTAACCAAACAATTAACTAATAAAACAAATGACTCACTTCACTGTTTAACATTTTGTATTCACTTTCTCCTATTCTATGCATGCCAGCCAGCCAGCAGCCAGGTCATTTTCTTTTGGTCTACATGGAGCATCTACAGGGGTTGAGAAACTTGTATATTTGAGCAGAAGGAACATCATCCTTTATTTGAGCTATGGACGCCAGTATCACAATACAAACATAGAGCTACTGCATGACAGAGGGACATATTTACAGTGAAAGAAATTTACACTAAATTTGAATATTAACCATCTTAAACCAGCCTAACAAATGACAGTTCAGTAATGAGACCAATGTTTGTGAACCTCAATGTTCACATTTCTGACATTTTGTTATCACCCACTTTAATACCATCATTTTGACCTTTGTGACTCCTCCTGACAAATCGGGACAAGACCACATGCCTGGCAAGTCAGCTTCCCCAACTCTCCTCCTACTGCACAGATCACTCTCAGCCTAGTCAAGCACTATCTTTCATTATGTAAGGTTGATTGCTTTCCTGCTTTACAGAATGAGACTCCCCTCCAATCATTTAATATCTTTCATGCTTCCAAACACTGTATTTTATTAAAAATAAACTTTCATGCTTTATGCTTTCTGAGGTTACTTTATATTTTTAATACTGGTATTTCATAAGTTACTGGAACAAAATACATCAATTTTTACACTGAAATGGACTCCGATGTAAATGACAGTTTTGTCAGTCTCATTTAACCATGAAAAACATGACTCTACTGTATAAGGAAATCTGTGAGCATTTTTGGACAAATGAGAACAAACAGTTCCAGTGTTTCTTGAACAACAGGTAGTTTGTAAGTTCAACAAATTCCCTATTTCTATATAACCTAAAGGCTCATTTCTGTATTCACAAAAGGCTGCCACTACATTTCATTTTGAGTCAGTACCAGTAGTTCACATCTTCATATCTTCCTTCTCTAGGATTCTTTGTAATATTATCCTCCCAACTATACCAAAACAGATTTTCAAATCACACCTGCATATTCAGTTGTAATTTCCTACATGTTCCATCCATCCATCCCATCCATCTTGATTTATCATAGTTATCATTTATTTAATGACACTGGCAACAGCTCCAACTATAGAGTGTCAATCTGTCTTGCCCTACAAACCTTAAAAATATTACATGAAAGCATTAATAATCCCACCATAATGTAATTTTCTCCGTTCTTCCATTATGTCATTGCACTGAAAGCTAAGTTAATTTTATAATGGTTAAAGGACGCTCTACACACTCTGAAATAACTAAGAAGCAATTAATTGTAAAGAAAATCAATTTATACACAAAAAAAAAAAAGCCATTTTATTATTTTGTTGCACACCTCAATCTTTTCAAGACTGCTGTCACTGGGGCTGCGTTCCATAGAAGTGGTCGCCATGAGTCTAAACCGAGACCGTAGTCCTTCAAGTTCTGTCTTGTAAGTGTGAGTCAGCTGATCAGATAGCTCCTTCAAAGCTCTCTGCTTATCAGCCTCTGCATCTTCTAGCCGCAACTGTACATCACTGCACTGCTGCCTCATCTCCAAGAGCTGAAGTTCTAGCTTGTGTATTGCTTCCTGCCGAACGTGAACTTCCTCTTCCAGTCGCTGCTCCATGTTTGCTCGCAGGGAAGCCAGGTCCTCTTCCTTCATTAAAATGGTCTAGAAATAGGAACAGAATATCTCATTGATTGTAAATGACAAACTGAAAGGAAAGACCGACCAGTCTCTGAGTTAGAATACCATAATCCTGTCAACAATCTTGAGAGTCATACACATTTCCACTTCGGGTCAGGGAAACTGAAGGAAGGGCAAAAAAGTGCAATTATTGTACATTTGGCACAGCAATGTTGTAACAAATGTGTGTCACAAGAACTCAACTTCTATTGTTAAATTCTGTAATACAGCATAATTGAGTACCTTGTATGAAATTAAGGGACAATACAGAGATTACATACTGACGAAATCTGTATTTGCTGGGGTACTAAAATTAACCTTTAGTAAACAATGTTTAAGAAAGGGGTTCCTGAGTTTTAAAGATGCTTTTAAATGTCAGAAATGCAGTATTTTTGCAAGTAAATTGTATGTATTACATAGAAGAAGATCAATTGTTGTGGGACAGTCAGATCTAACAGAAAGGGAACACCACAGAACCTACTATCGCCAAACAAATAATTTGAATGAGGTGATATCTGACCTAGGCCTACAGATGATTTCACAGCACTATGTTCGAGAGATACAATAAAGTGTAAGAAGTGTGTCAGACTTTGTATAAGTATATTTAAAACTGTCCGTTTCATGTACGTACTATCACGTGTACGAGTTGGTGAAAATACATGTTGTTTGTATATGTAGTTTTTAAGACTACGTAAGAGAAGAAATTTATTTTGCAATGTTTCTTGCAGCACATTGCTGAGTAAACTCATGGTGACCTATGTAAGCATCACAAGGATGGCCTCAAATACAATTTTAAGACCAGGGTATAGCTAGGCAGAATGTTAGAGGTAAAAGAATTAGATGCGTTAGATATACAGCTTATATGGAAGCAAGATACATATACAGAATTGGCAGTAAAATCTCTGTGCAGGTGGCAACTTGGAAGAGACAAGAGGTATGAGATTAACAAACCCTTTGAGCAGTACATCCATACATTTACAGCAGCAGCTGCCTGGCCAGCAGAGAGTTCTACAAAATATTTACAATGTGGCAGTTGGAACTCAACCATAATTCCAAGACCTAACATCCAGTCATAGCTGATAACACATGGTATGCCATCTGTCAGCTATTGGTTGGAACTTCTTCTTTGCATCCAATATGCTTTGAAATAAATGTCCGGTAGTACATAAAAAAAACACTGCTCAATGGTTTGAATCTAAAGGAAACAGACTGTAATGATAGGACATGAATGCAACTGACTCTGGATCCTGTCCAATGGCAGGCTTTAGCATTAATAATGCCAAATATCTGAAGATAATATCAGAGGCATAATTACTTAATAAAGCATCAAACCTGCTTAAGTATTTGGATCTCTTCATCCTTAGCCTCAGCTGCAGCCTTGACATCTTGCTTGAGGGAATCCATTTCGAGTTCATGGTCTACAGTGAGGCGCTGTAACTGCTCCTGTCGAAGCACTTTCTCAGCCTCCATGGCAGCTTCATACTGCTGTCCCAGTAGAGTCAACAGCTGAGCCTGCAGTTTCGCAAATTCAGCCTGTTCCTGCTGGACATGAACTCGCATGTCAGCTAACTCTGTCCGCAACCTACTCACAACCTCAGCTGCAGCATGACCACATGCACTAAGCTGGCCACGCAGCCGCTCCACTTCACTACGGGTGTTACCCAGATTCTCCTGAAAACACCAGTAAACCACCAAAACAAACATTCAGTAACATAACTTTACATATATATCCCCGACTCCAAAGTGATTAACTTGGATGAAAAATTATTAAAATCCATTAATTTCAAGCTTTTCTCATACAATTATTCTTGCACAATTTGAATTAGCTGCCTGTTAAGGTTGAAAGACGGCCCTCTGAAGTCTATACGTAACACTGCATATGCATGTGGATGTCTGCAAATAATGAATTCCATGCATACCTGGTATATCTGTACATCTTCATATCTAAATATCCAAATTTTACTTTACCAATTTTGCTTTACCATAACACAAACAAAACCCAAAAAATTCTAATCAATCATTACTCCACTCTCAGTCACAAACTAAAACAACTCTCTGGTCATCAGACGTTAGTACAACCAAGAATTCATTACTTGTCACTTGCAGGGGTTGCAAAATCAATGTGTCTATTTGTTACACACAAAACAATTAGAACAGACCAAAAGTAAATAAACAAAGTAATGGGGCAATAATAACAAAACGCATTTTAGAAAACAGGTTACAAGAATGTACTCTGGATTTAATTGACTGCTGATCATGTCTAGTGGTGAGGTCAGATATTACCAGTCAGATCCATTAACAGAAAGAGACACAATGAGAGGATGTGAGACTCCTGGAAATATTGTTTAATATGATATAGAAAACAGCCTCTGTCATGGCTATGAATATGTTTCAAACCTTGAACAAGAAACTTGTGACTGGACAGTACGGTATAGCAGTAACACTTAGACTTGCATTTGGAGATGCCTTGCTCAAATCTCATTTGCTATACCAATTATCCTGAGGTTTCTTCAGTTTCTCCTCAGTCCCTCCAGGCAAATGTCATGATGGTGGCTTGGTTAATGCACAACTGCCTCCTTCTAAATAATTTATAATTCATCACTCATTAATTACCCTACCATTCAATACTATATAATCTGATCCAATGACAGCATCTTTAAATGACATGCATAAAAAATACTTGTAAAAAATGAATGCTGCACAGTATCAAAAAGTTTTTTGATAAATATGCTTCCATTTCCAATTTGACCTTCAACATCTCCATTTTATACCACAAAGACAATTCACAAGTTAAGTTAATGAGACTCTACCTGCATTTGTCAGTGTAAGTTATGTAATTTTGTTCGTATGAAATGAAAAGCTTTCTCTTTCATACATGCACAAGCTATGCTTCCCTTAAAGCCTCCCTAATGTAATGCTTACCCCTCATTTTGCGGACTCTTTTTTGAAAACAGGCTCTGGTGACCAAGCTGTGGCTGTATAGCAATTATATGCAGTGTAGAAGAAATACCACTGCCAAAATTTAGTTGGTTAGCTTATTTTAAGTTTGATTTTTAAGTAATTTGTTTAATTTGTTCACGGTATCAAACACCTACTGCAGCTGAGTTGATGTTAGGTCAATCACAATTTAAGCATTAACCCACCCTCTCAGTACCTTACTTAGAAACAGTCACAATGAAACCACAGACACTTGTATCATATATTCACAGTTTTTAAACACAATTCAAAAATACCACTGAAATATGTACAGTCCATTTAAAACCAACTTCCCAGCTCAGTACCTTCGTAACAAAAACAAATTTGCCCAAGACCTTTAACAAGACCTGCAACAAAAACTATAAAAACCAACTGAGAATTGTGTTACAAATGGGCTTCACTGAAAACAAAGAACAGAGGATACATTAACCAACAGGACAGGGGAGAGTTCTTTGGTTGGAAAGGATATGGGCTCATGGATGACCAAGGCCAAAAGCTAGCAAGTGGAAACTATGAATCACTATGCACAGCCAGATGCACAAAGACAGAAACCAAATCCCATTTTGAGACCAAGAAAAACTAACAGAAAATTATAAGATTTCAAGGCAGAAAACTATGTGATGAAAGAAAGAGAAGATACTTCCTTTTTCATGTTATCTTTAGACTGGAATACTAACCACTGAACATTGTTCAATTTATAGGACACAACAAATTACACCACACATATGAATAAAACATGAAACAGACTAGCCTAGACACCCGCAGCCAACAAACCATCAGACTGAATATACACACTTACAACTCAAGTACTCGAATTAGGATTTAGCAGACATTTATAATTAGATTTAGAGAGAAGAGGGATGTGACACATGATCAGTTCCAGTCTTATTACACATGGCACACAATCACCATATTTATGTGCATGTAAGACAACACTAATTGAAGAAAGATGATTTTCGAAAAGAAGTCATTTTAACACTTTGAAGAAGAGCAAGTGAAAACAGAGCATGTACACACACACACGAATGCTGGTTTTTTTTTTTTGGTTATAATGTATATAACACATATCACTGAGCACAGCATTTGGTATTAAAATTCCCTTCACATATGGTACTTATTATCAAGGTAGCAGTGCAGTCAGTATAGTAACTCACAATGGCCTGGATGGTTCAGGACTTGAACCCCACTGGAGGCAAGATTTTCCACACCCATTCAAACCAGTCCTGGGGCCAACCCAGCCTCCTTTACAATGGGTATGGGTCTCTTTCCCAGCCCTACAGCAGTCGGGCCATGGCAATGACCACCCACCCCCATCTAGCACTGAGGTTAAGCAAGGGTAGAGCTAAACCTCTAACTCCCCACCTTGTGCCTCCAATGGCATGTTACAGGGTGACCTTCACCTTTGCCTTTATTATCAAGGTGGTACAGTGGAAACATGGAAGAAGTTTGTGCAGTTCTGACTAATTTGGAAATATGTAATAAAGACTGTGATTATAACCAATGAGATTCCTTGCTGCAAACACAATCTGATTACTCTTAACAAATCCATAAACATGTTAAGAAATCAGTAACTCAGGAAGACATCATCACAAGCATACTACTATACTTACATGATCAGACAAATGAATTCTGGTTCATAACCCAATACAAACATGGATTTTCATCAAGTTTAAATTGAATTTCATTGACTTTCACAAAAGCAGCTCATCATACACTCCCATACGTAACACAAAATAAAGAGCTCATCAAGCTAAGTAACTTTAATTTGAAACTTTTCTGATAACTTAACATCTAATCACACAAATGCGAAACAATTTCTGACCCTGTGCCATGTCATATCTGTAATACAGACCTCTGGCATGCAACGTTCAGGTCAGAAGCTTCCCTTTAGTAATAAGGCTGAACTTTCCATGACCACTCCTCCTTCCATTGCAATAACTCCGCCTGCAACCGACCCCAGAACCCAACAGTTACTGAGCAATGTGTACCAGTCTAAAGTTAGCCTGAAAAGATGAACAAAGTTGACTAACCCTAACTTTCCAAACCACCAAAAACAGCTGAACAAGATGATAAAAGAAAAGACTGCCTTCTTGTCTGCAAATGAGCAATCGGCACCTGTGTTCTGTACCTGCAGAAGAGTAACAAGAGTGTTCGTGTCTTCCAGCTGGCGGATCAGTTCTGGTGCTGCTTGAAGGTGACATCTTGCACTGTTACTCTCCGTGTAGCTTGATGGCATGGACTCATCAATGTAAAAGTCGGCAGTGGTAAATTCAGAATGGGACTGCAGCAGCAGAGATGGCTGTTGGTGGGGAAGCATTGGGGATGAGGAAGGGGGAGTGGAAGAGTCAGCCCTGCTGCCACAGACACCAACCTCCAGCATGCCGAGGACTGATGGCACCCTGTCTGGCTCCTGCACCCGCTCTGTCACCTGGCCGGAGATGCATACACTGCCTGTTGATGGTTTGGTGTCAAAAGCCAGCTCTACTGGGCTCTGACCCACCTTCTCGAACTCCTCTGTGTCGGTCTCAGACTCGAAGCCCCTGCAACAGAAACACATTGTTTGGTCATATGAACAAGGCAGAAGTTGTGTCTGCAGATACTGCACTTCAGTGAAATATGCTTAATGAAGAAAATTGTTGATATTTCCATCTACACAAGTCTTATTGGCAAGGTAAGGTAAAGTTCACCCTAGAACAGGCCAAGAAGGCCCAGAGGGGGAGTAGAGGTATAGCTCTACTCTTTCTTTAACCTTGGCGCTAGATGGGGTGGGTGGTCAACGCCACGCCTCAGCCACTTTACCCAGTACCCATTGTATAGGAGGCTGGGTAGGCCCCAGGGCCGGTCTGGACGGGTGCTGAAAATCTCACCCCCACCAGGATTCGATCCCCGGACTGTCCAGCTCATAGCGAGTCACTATACCGACTATGCTATGCCAGTCCACCTTATTGGCAAGATAGTAATTATTTAGTCATATCTGGCTACATGTTTCAACCGTCAAGCAATCATCTTCAGGCTGTTAAAAATTGTAAAAAATTGTAAACTGTTTTTCAGTTACCTGGATTGGTATTACATAAATGAGATCTCAAGTTTACAAGATATATATTAACCCTTTGGCACTGGAATTAAATGCCTGGCATGATCTGCAGCAAACCAGAATTTAAATAAAGGCTGCATAAGAGCAGATACAATTGTATAATGTTTGGTATTTTGAGCACCACACTGCATATTACAAATACATAACATTTGGCACCAAAGGGTTAATGTGTACAAGGCAACATTGAACACATGCTTACATGATGTGTAATATATTACTGATATATTAATTAACCTTTTAACGCCGGATTTAAATGCCCCCGCGCAACAGCGCCCTGCCGAGGTTTTTAAATATGTATTTCAATTCTTAACGCTTACTCTTTGAAAAAAAATCATATCTCATACACTTTTGCATCAAATTTCAGGAAATAAAATTTCGCAGTGTGTTTATGAATTGATTAATTCGGGAAAAAATGTTCACTTATTTTTATAATAAATTTAGGCCTGTGAATTGCATGCATTATATAAAATCGAGTGTAAATATTTTATTACTCACATATTTCTGTCTGCTGCAGACGATCCGTGGCACCTTGGATCACTATTCTATCACAATAGATAATTTTGGTGTTTTACACGTTCACTTTTGTGTGAAAGTCCGCGAAACAAGGCACCATGCACAGGCCGACATTACATTTGGCGCACTTATATGTGGTTCCCTTTCTGACGCCACGCGCTGAACAAACACGGCATCGTATTTTGTTAGTTAGCATGTAAACGTCTCGTCTGTCCTTCCAAACTAACGCTGTCAAATTTCCCCTGGTCCTCACCCTTACGTCGCCCCTTTTCAGTTTCATTTTTTTCGGTCCAAAGTCAGGGGGCATGTCATTCCTGTTTGGTCGTACTGCCCGGCATGAATTTATTTTACGTCTCTCTAAGTCGTCAAAAAGTCTGGGTGCCACGTCACAAAGACTGTTGTGTGTTACTGGGCAGCTGTAGAAACCTAATGCGACGAATATATCGGCTACTTGTATGGTGAGAGCAAAACAGATCTAAAGCCACAATGTCAATGCTGGGTAAACATCATAGTATTCAAGGGTGCCCACGACGTTTTTATTATATTTGACGTCTGTGTGTTGCACATTACTGCCCCACAACGCCTAAAGAGTGCCCCAGAACTACAAGTGACACGTCTGTGAGCCCCCTGTAGCTGTAAGCATGGATTTTCGCGGATATCTCCAGTTTTTGTGTAATAATTTCATCTGAAAATTACGCGTTACAGTTCGCCACTGACAACCTTTCAGCTCGTCAATCAGTACTCGTATCATAGTCCACTCTTTTAATTCTAGCTACACTACACTCCAGTTCCAGACATAAACAAAAGCATGCTGTGTTTTGAAACGTTCTTAGTCACGCCAGAGAATTACGCAGTTGAAATTTGTTGACATCTATAACTGGCTTCTGGAGGGGGTTAGAGGGATGGAGGAGGAGTAATTCTCACTCCACAAGGAAGCCATGACATTCAACAGACCTACCCAGTATAAATCTTTCGCAGTACCTGCGATAGGGGTGAACAAAATGCTTCCAAATTCGACACACTGTTAGCGACGACTATAGGCGACATTCGGCTTCGTGGCACATTTAAAGGGCGTCGCCTATAGGCGACGTTCGGCAGCTAAGGGTTAAGGAAATAGTGGACATCAAATTTTAGTAGGAAACTAATCTTACAAAAACAACAAATGCTTGCATGATTGCTCAAAGTAGCCCTTCCGTATTTATATACATAAAGTTAATCACCTTATGATGGCAGAAATGCTGAAACATGTCACCATGTTTCCACTTTAAGAGTCCCTCCTTTTTTTACTCTGTTGCAAAAATATCCAAAGTATTTTTTATGCTGCCACTAATTTCCCTCCCCAGAAACTGCAAGAGACCAGCAAGCAGTGTGAAAGTACCTGCAGGATAAGAGGTTGTCCTTTGTCTTTTGAACTTAAATGTGTTGAAACCTGACAGACACTTCAAGGAAAATTAATTTAAAAACAGTAATGTGACTTATAACTAAGCTGCTAAGAATAATTTATTTTTTACCTTAAATTTAAGTGCAGCCTACATTGTATAAAAAGCAGTAATTCCACTTTTCAAGGAAGATCTTACCACATAGTTCATCCATTAGTTATTTAGTCTTATTAATTGCAAGGCAACGTTCAACCTGTAACGTGACACATTTCAATTTCAGAGTGAACTTTTTTGTACACAGACTTCAATGTAAATATTAACAGTTCAGACAAACCTGTCCTGGTCCCTGGGAGGAGCACTGCCTTGCAGAGAAATGGGACTAGGACTCTGACCAAGACCAAGAGCTGGAGTGTCCCCATCAGCTGGTTGCAACAGTGTTGGATCTAGATGGCTTGCTAGACCTGCGTCTGTCACCACCTTCACCTGCAACACATCAAAACCTGTTGTACAATCTGGAAGATATGTGGGAAAGACTATAAAATGGCTACTTTTCTGATACTGCAAGATAATGAACGACAGTGACATGAATAATACAAAACATAGATTCTTTATAGTGTGTTCACCCAAATATAATGAGGATATTAATGTTGAAATAGCAGAGATAACCACGACTAATAATCAAAACTCCAATGTCACGTGTCTCCATATGAAAGTCACAAGCTACAGATAAAACATCTATAATTTTTAAATGTTTAAAACAAGCATCACAATGTATATTGTTCAAGCTTTATGTATGATCAAGTAGCAACTTGCTTTCTGGCAAATATTTTAATTGTTCTACTGGGGTAAAGTAACACATGCTCTTTATTTCCGAACGATTAAAGCATTCAAGGTGTTAAAGAACTTCATGCGTGCCAAGGTGTGCAAAGAGTTGGGATGAAGTAAGAAAGTCGAGTCGTGTATCTCTACACAGACTGATCAAAAGCGTGCCCTATTAAGAGACTGTATGTATAAAAGTGATACAATGTACACATCTTTTTAGACTTGGGTCCAGTGTCTAGTGTGAATTCAGCCTCATTAATATGAAGGTCCTGTCTCACCAGTCTGTCCTCTAGGGCTGCAGCCTCCTCTTTGTCCTCTGTCTTCAAAGTTCCTGTCACAGACTTGACTAGGAAAAACTGGGTGATGGTCTCCAGATCATGGCTGGAAATTGAGAAGACCAGTTCTGGAAGCTGGTCATGTAGCCTTTCCATGTCTTCTACTGTAAGCTAAAATTAAGCAACATACAGATCAAAACATGACATGCCTAGCAGATCCTGGAAAAAAAAAGGGTTAACAACATACAAATTTCAATCCTACCTTGGGCAGATCTAAGTCAAATGGTGAAGGTGCTTGTGTGGCAAATGGAGGGGGCAAGTCCTCCATGCCTGGTAAAAGAGTACTCAAGAAGTGACCTTCAAACTGACTCTGAAAGTCCTTCCGCCTTGCCACCTCCTCATTGTGAATGGCAAGCAGCTGACATGCCAGGTCACTAGCCCACTGAATAACAAAAGAAACATCTGCTTTGAAATGGCACATCCTGTCGTGAAAATAACAATTTATACAACCAGCTGTGGCAGATCTTTCAAAATGGTCAAGACCAAAAGCACAGCAATGCTCATTTTGTTTCAACATTAAACAGATCTGAAAGATTTCATTTTGCATAGTAGGCTTCAGTTCCAACATATTCCTTTAGTAGCAGGCATTCATCAACGGTGAACCCACATTGTATTTTTCAGGAAAATATATGGTAAACTAATAATCTAAAAATCTGAAAATAAAAAGTGCATGATGACAAACTATGATGAATCTACACCCAAAAAATTCCTTTTTTCACTGCATTTCTTTCAACTCTCTTATCCTGACCATGTCCCTGTACCATGACAAACGTATCAGAAACTGATCATGATACACTAACCAGTATGTGTCACAAGAATCACCTGTATTAAGAACTCCATGCAAGATGCTAAAATCCTTGCTAACTTCACAACAAAAAATGCATTCAGGTAGACCACTTTTAAGCAAAGTATAGATACAATGAATGTGTGCGTAATGCTACTGACCAAAAGAAATGCCTGAGAGAAGGTCCGTCGCCGAACTACTTCCCCAACAGCACTGACATACATCTGTGGAGATAGGTGGATCTGCTGGATGACATCAAGGTGCCGGCGCAACCGCTTGAGTTTCTCATAGTATATCATGAGCCGATTCCCTACGTCACACATCAAATTCTCCACATACATGACCCATTTAAGACGCTTATGCAGATTCTGACACAGCTCCTCCTTGGCTCGGGTGCATCGGGCTCGAATGTCCAGCAAGTGTTCATGGTTGCGCAACATCACTAGCAGTTGGCGTCTGTGGGATGCACACAGGTCCGGCAAGATAGATGCATCACCCAGAAAATTTGCTCGAGTCTGGTTTGACAGAAATGACTGCAAAGCAGAACCACAATCTTACTACATCACTGAAGTCTGATTTCCTACAAAAATGGATTCATAAATGGTGGTCAATGGCAGTCAGTGGCAGTGGTGGTGGTGGTGGTGGTTATGGTGGTGGTGGTGGTTATGGTGGTGGTAGTGGTTATGGTGATGGTGGTGGTGGTAACACCAGCAGAAGCGGTGGTGGCGGCGGTGGTGGTGGTGGTGGTGGTGGTGGTGGTGGTGGTGGTAGTAGTGGGTTTATAGGCAATATGGAACTATTCACGCCTATCTACAAGTCAGAACACATATTACACACTAACAATTTTAAAGAAATGGGTTCCACTTCACTGAGATCAGTATAGAAAACTCAGGAAAAGATAAAAGTGCCAACGGGTTGTATAAGGGAATATTCCAGTCTATAACAACATTCATTCATTCATTCATTCATTCTGTAGTCTGTCTTACAAGAGGTCCGTAGCCTCTTCCAAAGCAAGTTCTCCACAGGGTGTCATCTACTGCTTCCTCTTTCAATTTCCAGTATCTTCTCTTTTCCTTAAGGTCATCCAGTAGCTGCTTGCGCCTTCTTCCTCATCTTCCCGTCATTTCTATCCTTCCTTCTAACTTTCCTTCAATCACGTGTTTTAGAAGGCAGTTTCTACACAAGATGTGACCAATCCAGTTAGCCTTTCTTCTTTTTATTTAACAACAAAGGCAAAAAAAGGGCAGAGGTGTCCCTGTACACACCATGAAGGAAGACAGAAGGAACAGAGGTACAGCTCCACTCACTCTCAACCTTGGCACTGAATGGAGGCGAGTGGTCAGCTTCACACGCCTGCCACTTTACACCCACGGAAAGAACCCCTGGTACTGGCATCTTCACTTATTGTGCTTGGCAGAAAAAGCCATTCATGTCTGATTGTAGGCCTAGGACAAACCACTGAAATGTGTCAGACACCGGGACACACACTAGACAGTGCACACACGCATGCACACGCACAATGAAGATGGATTCCTGCACAAAATGACTGTATGTGAGGCAGTGGCAAACTTGTGATACAGGAATAACACTGCAGTGGTTTAGCCTCCCACAGCTCATTGGCCAAAGTACAATTCCTTGTCATTTGGCAGTCCCATAAGCCACATTTCAAATGCCAGGCATGTAGATGTCTTGGAGTATGGCATTAGCTGCGCATTTCCACTGACAACTACATAACCTGGTATCCAAACTTACAGTAAAGCCCTATTTCACAACAAAGGACAGCTCATGCATAGCTCCATATGACGGGGTGGGCGAGTTCAAGGGGATTGTTGAGCCCTGCGTTCTGATCAGGGGGTCTGTACATAATAGAAAGTGCCCTGGCAAAACCTCAACCACAGCCTCAAATAATACACAATGGGCAATCAGCTCTCCACAGGTTTCAAACAAATTTTAAAGACATGTGCATTCAGAATAAATGCACACTTCATCATCCAGTCATCTGAGATGATGACAGCAGGACTGTACACAACAGCAAACACTGTAACAGAACTAACACAGAGGCTGCCTTGACACTAGACTCAGCAGAAAAATGAGATGCTGCATGCACCAAGTTGTTAGACTTGAATGTGCATACCTGAGTCAGATCACTCTGTTCCTGCACTATCTTCCTTGTTTCAACCATGAGCTGCTCCAGTCCATACAGCCGTCCCTCCAAGCCCTTAATCTCCTTCATCTCTGTCCGAGATGCATGATTAATCACCTGATCCACTTCTGCCTTCAGAGATTCAATTGACTGGTCATCAAACTACACACACGACAAACAAGTCTTAAGTTTATACATACATTGTTTACTACTATATAACCCCAACAAAGAATTACAGGTAAATTACACAAACATTCAGAAGTTTTCATTACTCACCAAGGCGAGTTTTGTGAAAATCAGTACAGTAACAGTCATAATTTAACTTACGAGCATAAACAGATTTCTATCCATACTTTCCAGATTCCTTCACTGATTTGGCTGAAATTTGGTACGTATGCTGTTGAGTAACTTTTTGAAAATTAGTGCACTGAAAGCCATACATTACTGAAGAGCATAAATGAAATTCTGCACATATTTTCTACATTTTTCATCCAGTTTGGATAAAATTTGGTGCATGAGATGAAAATAACAATTTAGTGACTGACTGCACCTTGTGAAAATCAATGCAGTCTAAGCCATACTTCACTCAGAGACATAAATAAATTTCTATCCATACTACCCATGCTCATCCATTGTGGGTGAAATTCAGCACAAAAAAACTCTGCACATAATTCTGTTCAGCAGCATTTGTGTGTTTCACGAAAATTGGCACAGTGAAGGCCATACTTTCCTTATGGGACTAAACAAAATTACATTTATGCATGTACCTCAAAAACACATGATATTTTGAAAGTAAAGAATGCCTTGGTAAAGACTGTGTACTATGTCAAGATTACAACATTTGCGATCTTGTTTATTTCAGTCTTCCTTCTGATTCAGTCACACGACACCATCTCGTAGCTGACAACCATGTACAAATGCAAACTGTGGACTGACAGTACAGATCATGTGCAAAGGGCATGCCTAAGGTCTAATCCCCTGAATCTAACAATGAGCTTCCTATAGTCAGAAAGCATACCAGCAGGTGTATATAGCTGTGAAGAGAATATACGTGCCACAAGTTGGCTCACAATAAAGGAGTATTTTGGTTTTGTGAAATTGGAATGCCTGGCCAGATGGACCACATACACACCAAGACATAGCAGCATGACATACAAATGCTATAAGCAAAAATGTAGTCAAAAGATTATGGGGCCTAGCTGTAATAATCCATCCACTATGTACTGCAGGAAAGGTGACAGATACACCAACCCTCAAAAAGAACTCCTGCATTGTGGCCACAACATGGTTCCAGTAGCCATTTCGGGCATATATTTTCTGCTGCATGTATGATATTGTTTGAGGCCAATTATCAAGTTGCCTTTGGTTTTAGATGAAAATTATAAGCTCGGATTGCCATTTACACTAAGAATATTTCACTCTATTCTACACTAATGTAACAGACAACTGAATAAATGTGAGCAGGCATCTTATGATGAGGTTCCTTCTGGGACATGGCACCAATCACCCAGTGACATGGTGCCATATTTTGGAAGAACAAAGACCTCAACTTCACCACTGCAAAAGCTGCGAAACTGTAAGAACTTGCACGGTAACCCTTATAACGATATCTGCATGTCTGGCATCCAATCTATTACAGAATTAGTAAGGCTCAGGTCAGAAGTTTTCATTAGCTGATTCCAGCAGTTCAGCAGTAAAGCTACACACCTGTTCCATGCTTTTAATGCATGACTGGGCCACTTGGTACACGTTGCTCTGGTTGTTGGAAGAGATCCATTGTAAGAGGGACACTTGCTCATCACTCCGCTGTACCTGCAGGCTAGAGTCACCCTCTCCTTCCTTGTCATCCAACTGTGGGTCCCCATCCCTAACACTTCTTGTCATCTCCCTTTCCTCCTGCAATGGTGATGTTTTCTTAGAGTCTGACACCATGGTCATGGCCTGCCCAGTGACCTCATTCTCCACAGTTCTCAGCAGTGCAGGGATCAGTGGGATTTTTGCCAGCATGTCTATATCATCTTTGAAACTGGAATAAACGTAGTATACTTTAGTTTTTTTGAGTTATGATACATATTTGCTTACATGACATCACATAAAATGTCAGTTACTAATTTTTCTAAAAAGACAGGTGAACGTGAATAAGCCATACTGAAAAGAATTAGCTACATCTAAGGAGCCCCACAAATTAGAACCCTTTCTTACCCTATAAAAGACTATGGTGTAGCCTTGGTTCCAAACATCCACACATCTTTTCCATCCACACAATGGACAACATCCAATAACAATACTCATTAAAATCTTACATAATACAGTGACCACTCCCTCCTTCTAGAGCCAAACTTAAGAATAAATGGAGCTATACATCCACTTGTCTTATATGCCTTCATGGCCTGAAAAGGGACATCTTTACCTTGCACCATAGGTGCACAAATCCTGCTACCAGGTCGCCCGGAAGACTACATTTTGTTTGGTGGTGCCTAATATATGTGGGTGTACTCAGTATGGAAGTTGCTTCATGTCACCCTTCTAGCACCTAGAATTTTGAGGTGGCTCCTACATTTTTGGAAACTTGTGCACTCCTCACTTACATGACACAAACTGCAAATTTTATGTAGTTCATTCAGTGCTCCATTTCAACTTAGGCTGTGTTTAGGGAGTATATTTACAGTGGCCCAGTATTACAAAGCAGTAAAGGCATAAGTTAACATGTATAGTGACATGCAAAACATCACTGATGTGTATTTGAAATTCTTTCCATCGTCATTGACTATCCAAACACTACGTTTCAAAAGCAAACTGCTTTCGTCTTCAGGTGAACTACAATCTTAACAACAAGTAACAATCTAAAAGAGCCAAAAACCTGCATATTCATATATGAGAGACAAAACTGTCCAGACCTCTAAATATATGTGACTAAGCCTCTAGTTAATGCTCATTGAACACATGGTAATGACACTAGAAGATACAAGTCATCCTTGATAAACTAGCTGCTTGTGTCATTTCCCTGTAGTATTTGTCTCACACATACTTCAAAGTTAGTGTTCTTTAATTTCTCAAGTATCCAAGAAAGGAACAGAACTAATCCACTTGGAACTAATAAAATATACTGCAATAATAGTTAAAAACAGTCACCCTACACTGCACCAATAAAATAAGTCTCTAGGAACCAACAACTATCCCATTTGGTACCAACCAAATATACTATAATAGCTTCCAGCAGCCTAAAATACTCCTACTTGGCATTGTAATAGTTGCTACAAGCTTTAATTAGATATATTCAAACATTAGGGAGTGAAAATGACTGCTTGTTGCTTTCATAAGCAACACGTGACTTACTTATCCAACAGTTTCATGTATTCTGCCCTCATCTCCTGATGTTGACTGAAACTCTGATTAAAATGGTCCACTCGATTTCTGAAATCCTGTGTAATGTCATCCAAATTGGCCAAAACTGCTGCCCATCCTGAATTATAAAACAGTCAGATATTAAAACTTCATAAAAAGTGAGGCAAGTTGTTATGCCTTCTGTCCTGAAGTCCATCATGTGGAGAAAAATTAGCCTGACCAGCTGAGTAATTATTTCGTCCACGACTACCAACACTTATGCAACTACAAAAATGTTGGAGCTTCAATAATTAACTCTTTGGTATTACAACCTGAAGGTTCAACACCACTAATACAAAAGCCCGCTGTTTAAAAAAACTCTGGGCAAGTTTCACTACTATCATACCCTCAAAATCAATTTCCCTATATCCATTTTTACCAAACCATCACTTTTCAAGAACTGTCCACACCAAAATTCTGAACAGATTTCCTGTTACATCCATTACAGCTACATGCTCAGCCCAACAGGTAAGCTGTATCAATCACAGACTTCCTCATTCCCCAATAACCTCCATTCACCACCTCCACTCACCACACCCATACATCTCTCTTTGTTCCAAATCTTTTCTTCTAAGAAATCATACTTAAAAACTTAATATTATTCATTCCCTGCATTGTGCTTGTAATCATTTATATATACCGACATATACACATAAACTGTATAAAATTATAAGTTATCCATTAACATGAACCCTCCTACATGTTTCAGCAATAAATCGCCAACCTCAGGGAGACATCAATACAAAGGAATATATAACATTAATACATCAATTTTACATGCACAATGTTAAAAATATGTAATAGCAGCTATACATATAATAATATAGCTATTACGGCTAGTACGATGTTGACATATTCTTGGTTAAAATTAATTCATATGCCACTGTTTACAAAATGTGTAGTTACATGTATACAAACAATCTAATATCGAAGTTTTTATCCAGAAAGATCAAATCCCTGTGACATGTATTAATGTGTCCTGCATAGGAAGGTGTCGTGTAATCAAACATTCTGAATTCAGTGCTTCCCTAAATGCACTTAACGACAATACGAAGTAAGTGATTAAATGGTACTTGAATGGTAAGTATAATGCCTTATTAGTGTCAATGTTACAGCCCAAGTCTCATCTAGGACTGTCCAAACTATTATTCTTCAGATGCACCTTGCTGCTGGAGATGCTGATCATGGACCAAGCTCTCACAGGCCCGAGTCTGCTCACGAGCATGATCACAGAACTGCTGCGCCAGTTGGACCCTTGCCACGACAGTTGTGTAAGTGTCAGGCATTTTGTGAGTGGCATCCACTTGGTCCTTCAGAGAGACATCTGCAACAATCATGGCCTACCATAAGAAACACATCTTCTTAAACACTACAGAAATTACAACAATAGCTTGGAATGCACAATGAACGTGGAAGAACATATTCTTTTTAAGAAACTCTGCTGTAAGGATTTGAAAATGAAAGTAGCTTAATTTTATAATCTAGAAATTTCTCCCCATATTAACATTTCTGTGCAAAAATTATCATACTATAAAATTTTTAGTGATAAATATTCTACAGTGCTGCAGCAACTGCAGAACATAAAGTAAATAGAAAATTTGTATTTCCACAACAGTGCCTCTGACAGCATGCTAATGTGCATACAAAAGTGAATGATTCTAATCTGGAGAAATTCAAAGTCAACAGTCAAATTACATGACCATGAAATTTTCATCATTTCTGAATACAGCAATATGCGATTGGAAAAGTTATTCAATTGCCTTTAAAATGAAACCAATTTAAGCTACACACCTCCATTAGGGGAACAGTTATGCAAAATTTGAAGTACAAAGTCTCACCACAAAAAACATTATTAGAAATTTAAATATAAACAAATCAAGAACTATAATACACACATATAGGTCTAAAAATTGACAAGTCTACCTCACCAAATCACATTAAAATGTGAAGGGTGCAGGTTGAATTTTGTACTTTTCAGTGCTCACATGACATCAAATGACCACCAATAATATTTGGTGAAAAGTATACATAATGTAGCTCTTCACTTAAATATCCCCAACCTCCCATCACTTCCTCTTTCTTAGATCCAAATATTCTCCTTGAATGTTGCTTAAGTGTGCTGATAATGCAAACTGAAGGCCCGTGTGATATATAATAAATTCTTTACAGAACTGTCCTATTTGAAATGACACAGAGAACAGGTTTGAAAGGCCAAGAAAGATATGGGAAGTTTGAACAGGTCACTGACCTACTCCTTGTAGTACAGCAGGAACCTACACAATACCTGTACCAAAGTCCATGCTAAGAGAAGGTGGGGTGACACTTTCAATAGTACTCTTGCTGAACAGGTAGATGGGGTTGGTGTCAGTCCCAGCAGAATAGCTGCACACACGAGCTCTTGGATCCAAACACTCCCCACCACTCACCAGGAGCACCTGCTTGTCCACAGGGATGCCACAGCTTCTCTCGATCACATCCTTCAATTGTTTTACACTGAAAACACATTCATTAATATACTAAATACAATTATCACCAAACTCACACTGAAAACAAATGGGGTGGTTTATAAACATTCCAACTGCAAAATTATATGTGACAATTTATTTAGTATAAACATACCTCACCACTTAACCTAACACTACCTGATCAGCCAGTTTAAATGCCCTTCACACACTGTGGGCATGAGATACATTGACATTATTACAATGCATGGTATATGGCACACAGGAGACTTCAAAATTACTAAATCCACATGACATGATCTTCTGTCAAATAATATTTGTCAACTCTTATCAAACAACATTCAGTCACACTCAACAGCACGTTCTGTTGTACTGGGTCCAACGTCGAGCTCAAGTCAATACCCTATTTTACAATTTTTTATGTTATTTTCCCTAAGCTCCTGCCATCTAGTGGCTGCTCTTTGAAGTCCAAAAATTAGATACTTTCTGGAAAATTAATTTGGACAATACTACTAAAATTCACAAAAATAATTTGGACTGCAAGAACAAAATACAGAACTCACCTCTCCAAAGCCAAGGTCATATCAAAAGTCATCATATTGCCCGTGTCCACATGGAATACGTACAACATTCTGCTCACTCTCACTTCACTCCTAAAGGAGGACCTGCTACAAGCTAGGATCCTGCTTGTTGCACTTCATATGTAACGTCTGTCTCCGTCTGCCCTATGCAGGGGTATGTCTGCAACAGTAACATTAACTCTGCAAAATTACTGATTTAAATCCACCACAACTCAAACAACTATCTGTTCAATGTCAACACAAACCACACAAAGCCCACAGTGGAAATATTTACCATGTATGATCTTTGCTAATTTGCATACCTCAGTCCTTGATATTCATTTACTACAGACAGAAATCTATTGTTGCATTTCACAACGCAGTCAACAGTCATTTTTTCTTGCAGTTGTTGCATATGGAACAAGAAGAAAATATTTCAAGTAAAAGTTGTAGGTATTTTATGTCACACACAGGTAACCCTCGTTTAATATGCCCACAGCAAGATACATTACAACAGTGTAGAAGCATTCAGTTTTTAGATGTACTGCCAACACAATTGCAAAATGTGGCAATTAGCTGTGTCATGTCTGTCCGCAAGGAACAACTCCAGTTCCACTTGTGATATTTAATGTTGGGGAACTTTCACCAAAAGCTATCCAGCAAATAAAATTTTGGTTTGAAAAAAAATATAATTGTAATTATAAAATTGTCATTCTGCATGCCAGAAAGGCATACATTGGGAGCAGAGATTTGGCTCCACTCAGTCTCAACTTTGGCACTAGATTAAGGATCCCACTTATTCCGGTTTTCCCGTGACAGCCCCAAATTTATGGATTTTTAAGAGATCTGTCCCTGTGTCCCATAAAATTAGGTTCAGGACACCTATGTCCCGGGCTTTTGCAATTCATAAGAATACAATATTTCTGACAATGCCTACAAATATGTTGACTATCTCATGGTGGAAGGAAACATCTGTAGGAGTAGGACATCCATCAACCAGCCACTAAAAGGGAGGAATAAGAAAGGGAGAGGAAGATGTTTATATTAGTAACTAAGGAGCTTGGGATGAGATTGTGAAGGATAAGGAATGGATATGTAAAGAAAAATCAGTAAGTAAACCGAGTGTCTGAGTTCGGGGAGTATTATTATATTATTATTATTATTATTATTATTATTATTATTTATGGGGCCGGGATAGCGTAGTCGGTATAGCGACTCGCTACGGGCTGGACGGTCCGGGGATCGAATCCCGGTGGGAGCGAGATTTTTGCATACGTCCAGACCGGCCCTGGGGCCTACCCAGCCTCCTATACAATGGGTACCGGGTCTTTCCCGGGGGTAAAGCGGCCGGGGCGTGGTGCTGACCACCCACCCCCAACTAGCGCCGGGGTCAAGAACGAGTACAGCTATACCTCTACTCCCCCTTTGGGCCTTCATGGCCTGTTATAGGGGAAAAAAAATTATTATTATTACTATTATTATTATTTCTTTTTTGTTTCCGTATGCCACACTTTTTACCTAAGTTATCTTATTGTAGTAACATTAATAAACTACTGCGCTTCTCCATTGACGTGACGGGTTAACAATTTCGTCCTCTGCACCCCCTCCCCCACCACCTAAATGTTGTTAAGTGTCCCAGTTCTGGGTTTTTAATAAATGGGATCCCTACACGAGATGGACGAGAGTGGTCAACTTCACGCCTCGTCCGCTTCGCACACCCGGGGAAGGAACCCCGATAACCATTAAATAGGAAGCTGGGTGAGTCCTGGATATGGTCTAGGTTTTTGGAGAAGGCAAAAATAAAAATCTATTGCCCCTGCTGGGAATCGAACCCCGCACCATTAGACCGTGGCCTAGTCACCATTCGCCTACTTCGTCGGCTTCCACACGACTTATACGAGTATAAACAAGATAGGAAGTCCACGTTGTATTCACCGTGCATCGTTATATAATTGATTATCATACACCAACAAATGCACAAAGGTAATCTTTTCACTAATTACTTTATTAAAGGATTTCCCCTATACGTATTTCGGCAATCTATATTGCCATCTTCAGGGGTCATTTTGGTTTGTACAATTTTAACAAGCTATTTTAGTACTATTTTAATACTATAATACAACTTTATACAATTTTTATCACAATTTTATAGACGGTATAATAACAATATTGACACAAGTACATTGGTCTATGTACAAACCAAAATGACCCCCTGAAGATGGCAATATAGATTGCCGAAATACGTATAGGGGAAATCCTTTAATAAAGTAATTAATGAAAAGATTACCTTTGTGCATTTGTTGGTGAATGATAATCAAGATAGGAAGTGTAAGTATGACGCTACACTGTGGTGCGTTCGGTTCTTTCAATGCATTTTTGACTTGATTATCCGTCATGCGGAATGCATCTCTACCTCAAAGATTCGTCCGGTCTAAAGCAATAATAAGTATTAATATCATCATTCTACGTATATTCAGCTTAATCACCTGGCATGGAAATCGAAAGTTCTTTGCTTATTTTTCGTAACAATCTCGAAAAGACAAATGTATTGTATATGGAATTTATGATTTGGTTTTCTCTACAACTTCCATCTGAATCTTGTCTTCATCCAGGAAGAATTCAGCAAATATTATCATAAATGTACTTAGGTCTCCAAGTAAAATGCCCGATACTTTTGTCCGCTTTTAACCAAACTTGAATTTTCTAGACAGTTCCCAATATCAAATTACAGGAAAATCCGACCAGTGGGAGCAGACTTGTTCCACGCGGATACACAGACAGGCACGACGAAGCTTAATAGTCGCTCTTCGCAGTTTTGCGAAAACACGTTAACAGCAAACATCTGAAAGCTACAAGGTTGATTCCGGATGACGCGAAAAATGCAGTATGGGTTAGAATCTTACAAAAATAACATACTCTACATCACGGCACTCACTTTATGCCAATTACATTTTTTCCGAAAATCGTGTTATTCACGGGATGATTACGCAAAATACGGCAGTCTGGGAAACCTACGAAATACTTGGACAAACTAAACACAACGCGGCGCTACAGACGCGATTTGTAAACCGGGTAATTCAGGCAAAAATACGAACGTACACTCCTCTGCGGTCGAACGTACCAACAGAGTAGGCCTACTCGTTACTGCGATCCGTTGACCTGCAATGAACGTATACTGTAGCCCAAGAACAAGTATGGTGTCCATTCTTGTATGTTGGTACAACTTACAGAATTAAGTGTGCGCAGAGTATGAATTAGATCATTGTCAGAACATAATTTGTTTTCAAAACAGGTACGTAAATTATTATAATTAGGGTAGTGTAAGCGAAGTGGTCAAATCAGGATGCAAGGCTCGGAATGCACTTGAATGTTATTTTATACGTACCTTTTCTCTCTTCTTTACTTTTAAAACTATTTCAGAATCTTGAGGTTCATACCCTGTCAATAGACTACACGCTACAGTGCCGTCACTGAACCCAGAATTCACTTAACATGGTTTTCCTGGGACTGCATCAATCATATTAATCAGGGGTCACCCGTAATAATTTCTTAAAGAGCCATCTTTGAGAAATTTCATTTCAACACACCTTAATTCATGGGCATGCCACATTCTACGACCGTGTTACACAGTACTTCTCTCATGAGTTACGATGGTCCAAGTTAATACACTACTGTTAAGAAATCCAAAGATTCTTCACTATGGTAAAAGCCCACCAATTAACCATCTCGAACTCAGTTTACATCCCCATAACCTAGCTGCTTTAGTACCTTTTTAATATTATCCATGCTTTACGTCCTGGTTTTCCAAGCCCATCTCTCTACAAATTTTACAATGAAAATATTTGTCCCTTTCATCTTTCTTTTATGCATGCTACATGTTCTACATAACCCCATACCTCAACCCCTTTCATTTAACAACTGTAACAGCACTGTTTGCTCAGTAAACATTACGTAATTTTCTGTTTTCTGTGGGGCAGAAACTCAATTTTTCATATTATTTAGGTAAACTTCAGGTTTCAAAGGGGTAACTGCAAATGTAATACAAAATTAAAACAGTGACAGACCACAAGGCAACAAAGTATGCTTTTCAATCCAGTCCTAATAAAGCATGAATTAATGTAAAACAACATAAGGCTCACGCATTAACCCCAAGATAGTCGCTTATAATTCCAGCATGTTACTGTTGTAAATTATTTAATAACTGACCACATAAATCAAGATCAATAATTATTCCTTTCTATACTTTCACATTCCACAATTTTGCTGCAGGGATTATGCAAATATGGTAGACATTAGAAATCTCCCCTCCAGAGTAATTAGAAATTTTACCTAAAATGTAAAATATTATAATTGTGGCATCACATACTGAATTACTAGGTTATTTAATTACGCTGTTCAACTGGAGATTATACAATGCTGAACGACGAGATTAAGTGAAACAGTTAGTATGCAAGGACGTGAAACACGGTCACAGCCTATGTGAAGATACTAGTCCAGCACACAAGTTTATTCCCAACTAATTGTACAATTGGTTTTAATGCCCCTGTATGTTCCCGCTGCAAACTGCAGCCATCCTCAGGGTGCTACAAGTGCTGACATGTACAGCGTGCTATACAGTTTGTCAAATATAAATGGTAAAATATTTATACATATTAGTGTCATTAAAGATCATATTAAAATTATAATGCAAGTGAAGTATTAAAATTATGTAAAAATTTAGTATCCAAACATCTGGTGATTGAGGATTTCTCCTCAGTTTACAGTAGAGCAGAGACCCCAGGTTTAGATATTCGGTGTGCACTCCATAAGTGAGCATACTGTACAGTACACTCACTCATGGAGTGCACACCGAATATCTAAACCTGGAAGCTGCACTCCACTATAAACTGGAGAAAAATTCTCTATCACCAGATGTTTGGATACTACATTTTTACACAATTTTAACACTTCACTTGTGTCATAATTTTAATACGATTTTAATAATACTGTATATTTATGTAATGACACTAATATGTATAAATATTTCACCATTTATATATGACAACCTGTACAGCACGCTGTACATGTCTTCAACATTTGTAGCTTCCTGAGGATGGCTGCAGTTTGCAGTGGAAACATGTAGCAGCATTAAAACCAATTGTGCAATTAGTTGGGAATAGACTTGTGTGTATAACACAAGTGCACAGAGAATGTACAATATTAAAATTAAAAAATACTACCCCAGCATTTACCTGGAAGGGTGAGGAGAAAACAATTCAAGTCAGGACTGTCAGTAAATTGGCCAATATTCAAACTATGTACCTTCTGTACCTTACAACAACACCAACATACTGAGTAAGGATCATTTACTAATAAATCACTGCAATGTAAACAAACATTTCTCTCAGCATGAGTCCTACTTTCACCCTAAACCAAGGCCATCAGCCAATGACCATGACCAAGAGTGTTTTTATTTTTCACAGCAACAAAAACCTTAAACTATTTTTCTTTATACTGAGAATCTTATACTGCAACACTGCAAATCATATAAACTTCTGTAATACTTGGTACTTTGTATGATCCCTGTCCAGTCAAAAGTGTTGGTTGTACAAGTTTAAACTTGGAAAAATTCCAATTAGGTTACACTAGTTATGCTATATGCTGAAATTTCCCTCTACAGTCCAAAAGCATGCTCTGTAACCCTTCCACCATTCCAGAAGAAGAAAATGTCAGCTTTGGATAGAAAATATTCATACACCTATCTGAATTTGGACATCAATGCAGCAGCTGAATATTACACATGTAAATATACCTAGGCCTATTACTTTTTTACCTTCCTTTCTTACATTTCTCTTTTTCTGTAGAATCTGTATAAATAAAAAAGTAATTACAACATCAGTCTGCATATGTGGCGGATATGTATATCACCCCTGTTCTGTAAAAATTGGCTGCCACTTTGAGCTAAACTGGGTTATGTGTAGTGATTCAACTAATGGTCCTCTATAATATGTAAACATATGACAACTGCATCTTCAAGAATAACCAAGATAGGTGAGGGATATTCTACCTCACAAAGCATTTGTAATATGTAAAATGGAGCCATATTCTTGATTCTTCTGTAAAATTGATGTTTTGTGAGTTTTCCCTCTTTTACAAAATAAGGGCGATATGATTAATAAACAATGTAAGATACCATTCCACCCATAACATTAGCCATTTTACAGTTCTTTCAATTAGCCTTTATACCAGCATAAACCTGCAAGGATCTGGTACATTTCATTTAGTGAAATTTCTCAACACACATAAAGACAGCCATCTCCACAAATCTAGCAGAAAAACTACAGATGCTAACAATAGGTAATGCGGGGACATCTTTCTAAATTACATCACATAATGCTCTACACTAGAACTGTTTCATATGATGGCAGACAACAGAACAATCACTGATCTTCCAACCTGCTGTGAGTAAGGTCCATGCATTTTAGTGCAATGTATTACACTTAACATTAAGTCTATTTCTCCAGCATGCACACCATGAAGGTACCAGTACACAAATCCAGTCTTGCTTCATGATCTGTGTTATAGTTTGTGAACCACAATTGTCTTACATGGATGCAAATGCAGCAGTTTCACTGCATTGCTTGTTCATGATGTGCGCGCATGCGCGCGCACGCGCGCACGCACACACGCACAACACACCCATTTGCTGTGCAAGTTGAGCCAATGATATTCTTGGAGATATCTCCAACCTAGCACCAACTTTGTCTAGGTTTTCCTCAGTGCCTCTTCTGCATATTCTCTTACTGTCTGGAATGGAACCTGTTGCCCAAACCTTTTCATATACTTGTAAGCTGTTGTCCTATTTTGGAACAGGCACATCAGGACACTTTGTTTGAATTTATAACAATGTGTCTTGTAGAAACTACTTTTTAACATATGTACCATACAGAAATGTAAATAGTGACTGTACACAACTGAGAACCTCTCGGACAAGCAAGCTGGTGAGTGGATTGGTGGGTAACATTAGTGACCATACAAAAAGTGACTAGTGACTGTGGATATATAAAACAACTACCCACACGTCCATCACGGCCACCATAAAATTCACACACTATTCCTCAACCTTTCCATTAGTTGTTTTAGTGTTGCAGCAAACCAAACCTGAGACTCATCTATTCGGTGCTATTTGGTTGTGCTATGCTGCAGTATTTGCTTAATTCTCAACTGTTTCTGCAGCTTCGGCACCTACCTCTTGGAGAACAGTCTCAACCTCTAATGTAACCACTGCAACCTAGGTGCGACATTAGTGGTAACCATGGCAAGTGGGGTGTAACTCACTAATACAAGGGTATATTATGAAAGCCAAAGTCCCTATAGATCTAGTTCAATCATGTTAGTTGTAGAACCACTGCTCCCACAATATTAGTAAGCAAGCCCAAGATACTATCACCATAGATGTAGCAACAGAAGTATAGGTTTTGTAACCACTTGTTTCATGATACTTGTAAGGTTCAAAAGTTTATTACACATGCACTCATCCACGTGTCTTTATGTAGCACTGCTTCTTCAAACTGTTATAGTTACTGCCTGGACTTCGCTGATTTTTAGCACAAAGGTACCTTATATACCAGCACACACGTAACAGTAAATCACAGGAAAACTACTTGCGCATGTGAAACACATCTATTCTGGACATTATTTTCATGGTTAGGTATGAGACTACAAAATGTCATACACAGCTCTGAGGCTAATAAAACAGACATAAAATGCAAGACAGAAAGGAGGTGGGGTAATGTAAAAAGTGAAATGGACAGGGCAGGTTGGCTAGACCAAGGTATTCCAAAAGTACAAATTATTTAAGATGTAACATTGGTTTCTCTATGAACTATGTACCCTTTCAAAACAAAATTGCAATAATTTCATCCACAATCATCTTAAAGAGTCAAATCCCCGATAAAAAAGTTTTAAGTATAAAACTACTATGTAGTATTTTCACACATGAAGGATATCAGAGACCCAAACTCCCTGAGCTTACAATTATGGACTTCATCTGTTTTGGGGTGATGGCCCCCTACCAAAGTGGGCTGTAATGCTAAATTCTTTAAGAACCTTGCTGTCTCATCATCAGTGCAAACTAACTACCCCGTGGCCCTCTAGATGTGCACCATAAGTATAAGCAAGAACTATGGAATAATCATTTCACATTGAAGGTGGAGACAGAAAGATCCCCAAAAAATCAGAAACACAGCCCACTCAGTGACCATGAAAAATAGCATCAACATCAGCATCAAATGTTGTGAGAGCCTTGAATTATCTACAACCACAAAATTATCAGTACCACTAAATAATTTGATGTGTGAATGATCTCACAATTCAAAACGGCCTTACTTTTATATCAGGTACGTAAGCCTCTCGTTCAATACTTTTTTAACATACAGCCAAATACACTGTCTCTGTATTTCCAGCCCACATTTAGTTGCCATAACATAAAACCAACACGTACGTTCTGACGTTACATTCACGAATTCCGTTCAGAAAAGAATGTGCAAAAAAACTTCGTATATTATACGAAGCAAATTCAGTTATAATCCAATTACTGGTACACCCATATAAGGGGAAAAAAGGTGGAATAAAACGCATATGATTACACATATTTCAATACTGCGTTTTCACACTGTTCGTCCCACTTACCGTTCGAAGCATACAGATTAAATAAAATTGCTCAGTATGACACAACCTTTTGTAAGCAACAAACAAAACAATATTTAATACAGCCAGCACACGTCTATCGGACGCGATTAATTAACTTCCGCAAATATCACGAAATTTCAAGCAGAGTCCCAATCCGCTGAATAATATTACAAAAATTATTACTATGGCATTTATTGCGCTGTTTGGAACTGATAAGAAAAAACAATACCCCACAAACAAAGACCAACTCTGTACCTTCCTGTATATCTTCGAAATAATCACTTGGATCTAAAAGATAAAAGGTTTTTATTTTCATGCAACCGCTTGTGGCTAAACAAGTTAAATGACAAATTGGTCGATGGACGTTTACATACCCTTTCCGAATATTCTTAGCAGACGTCGACCCATTTTACTAGCTGCCATTAGTGGCAGCACCACAGCTGTTTACCGCTAGGAATGATGGGAACTCAACAAAGTAAAGGAAATATACTACACTTTCCTGCACCATACAATTGTGACTTTTAAAGTTGTTTCAGTTTAAACGTATATTTCAAGAATATGGTGAATGTAAGCGAATTTATCGTATCTGTATATTACTCTTGGAACAAACTCTGAAGTCTGTCTGCTATAAATATTCAATATCTAAATAAAATTATTTCTAGCATTCATCAAGTGTGTTGTCTTTACCTTAAGGGACCGGAAACAGCTGAAGGCCTTGACTCCCGCGAATCCTGCGATCATAGCCTAAATGCGTGAAGTGTGAAACAAGGTCATAGTTCGACACGCGATGAAAACACAAATTTAATTAAAATGCCATTCTGACGCACCAGTTCTTTTACTGCTGGTTAGCACAGAAGTTAGCCATCTATAATATGATACCTTTGCTGTGTCAGTTTTATAATAATCTACCTACTGCGCCTGTGCAACAAACAACTGCACCAAATCTTTGCGTTTATGCGGTACAAGTGGACAAGCCTTAACATTGCATTAAATTACATAAGCTTATCGCTTTAATGCAATCATACATAAGTCAGTCATTGCATTACTACCAATATGTAAAATAAAGTGTCTCTTAACACCACCGATCACCTACCTGCCTCTTTACCGCTGTCGACTAGCTGCAAAGCTTACCACAACAGCTTACAATAATGTATGCACGAATGTCCGATGCAACAAATGTGCCTTGCGAGAACAGCGTCCACAATTTCAATGCAAGAAGAAAGCAAGCGAAGCCAGAGCGTTGGTGTATCATGACGGTAATAACCGGTGCCAAAACTGGACGTTTAAACGGCTGCGCTGAAATAAAGATCTCCAGGTAGAACTCGTGTAGCTTCTTTCCTATTGCAGACCTCCAGTCTTGTAAATCTCATTGCCTCATGGTTTATTTAATAACACTGTTATATCAGTTTATATACAGTCTAATGGTAGGATTACTGATCGGCAACAGATAACCAAGACATGGAAGCAAGCAGTCGTCACTGCTGTACGAACCCTGGCACTGGCCTGAAGGGACTGCGGGAAAACATTCTGCATAGTTGGATTCCATGCGGGAACGTCCCAAATAGATCCACACAAGCGTTAACAGATTGAGCCACCTTACTCGGTTGTCTTCCGCAAAAAGAGACATCTAAAATTCTTACCTGATATATTTTGGTAATTTAAAATGACATCCCGCTCTCGTATTGTCCTTGTGTATACACTTGTGTTTAGATAAAGGGAGACAGTGGCGTCCACTCTTTATTATTTGAAGTTTTCCTGCTATACTTCATGAGAATGGCATCTCTCGTAAGTCCTGTATCATACATTTATCGCTTTGCACGCATCCATTCTTCGGAGGGATGGTTATTAAAAAATAAAATAATTTAAAATTAGTTTCATTCATCATACTATTGCAGTCTTATAGACCCTCACAACCACAAAAAACTCACTTCTTTCCTCAGCGATCACTTTGAAGGGAACTGAGATGGTACACCATTTTCGTGTCAAAACCCGTTCCCTCAAAGTCCAACTTGGGAACGACGGAAGTGTTTCAAAACAATAAACATGGATCAGTTCTACAGAAATGTACGATAGCAGTACACATCGGTACCGTCCCCCATTCCGGGCACTTGGACGGCAAGACCACAATCCTGCTGTGAAAACAGCCATATTTGAGAATTCTTAGCACAAATATTTAATACTGAACAATATTACTATATTATTCCATTAATTTTTAATTACATTATTATGCGACCATACAAATTGACGTCCAAATATTATGAAAACTTTTATCGTTTCATTCACAGAAAATGAATAGCGCATGGACACAACACAATAAATACGAAACATAAAATAATCTCAATAATACAAAAACCGTGATTAGGGGCTTGCACCCCGTGATTATTGAGCAACCAGGTCTTTTGGGTTGTTGTACCGTGTTGTTGGGTAATTTCTTCCCGTTTCGAAGGAACCTACCGCCTTCATCTTCAGGGTCATGAGTCCGTGAATTGACTCAGCCCTGAAGATAAAGGCGGTACGTTCCTTCGAAACGTCGGGAACAAATTACCCATCCACACGATGCGACAACCCAGAAGACCTGGTTCCTCAGTACGAAAACCCGTAAGGGTCGAAACGTGTAGCCTTTTACAGAAATAAATATTGTTTTTTAGTAAGAAGCAATTGTGCTGACATTGTTTTTATTATTTAGCTTATGAAACACAATGAGATATCTTCGCTAAAGATTAAACCGGCAATTATTTTTCACAATATAGCAGGAGGGGCCAGTCGTTCAACGAAATCATGACATTTGTCAATGCAACCACTATACTTACCGCAGCTCTGTACACTCTTTTTCTCTTAACGTGAAACTGAGTACTGCAGAGCTGGGACTTTCATCGGTTGCTGTGTACCAATTGATGTCGTCCGCTCTACGGCGCACAGGTCCGCATTAACGAGGGATTCGCGGGACTGGGTAGTGCAAAGCGGGCTGCGTCATCGGTCGCTATGCAGCAGTACACTCATGAGCGGGTTCCGCGTTCAGGTGGGCATTGTATAATATACACGCTATAAATAGATCTAAACACTTACCTCACATATCCTGTCACCATGGCTGGAGTGTTCACCTCCAGCCAGCGACGAGCGGTAAAAAAACCTGGCACATATCCTTTATGATAAAATTTGGTAGAAAATGTATGCCATGACATAGTCACGAAATCAGGAAGGCAGGTGATTGGTTAAAATCTGCAGGGAATGAAGCTGTACCGCAGAATAACTGGAACTCAGAAGCGACAAATCAACCAACGAAACAGGTAATTCGAAAAGTGCCTTATAAATGATAACCGGGAAAAGGGAGGGGGGGCGATCTGACAGGTTTGGCGTCTTGGCTGAAGGCCTTTATTTGTTTATACGTACTAAGGATTGTTGCTGCTGGCGGGTGAAAGTTCCATGGAACTTAGCCTTCTGGGGGGAGGTGGAGGGAGAGGGAATGTGGTTGGATGAATGTCTGGGGATTGAGCCAAGGCACGCTGTGGTCGAAATGGGTGTTGGCCAGTGGGGTTGTGGGTGAGATAATTTCGGCTTAAGACCTCGTACTCCCACTTCAGTCATGCCCAGGTATTAGCCTTACAATTGAGGAAAAGTCATTCAGAAGCGACGCTCTTCGTCCATCTCTTCCATCTTCCTGTAGCCACTGCATACGACTCTGCCCAGTGACAGCCACGACTAAATTGAGCAGATACCGACAGCCGACTCAAACTGAAGATTGATATAGCTACTCTTGACATCGAGTACGTGAGATTTCGAGAATACATTTCTTGTTCCATAACTACCAGGCCTAAATGTGTCTCCACTGTCCCACAGCATTGCTGACTCGAGCGTAAGCACTGGAAATCAACTACCTAAGTGAGATTTCGCGAGTGTCGTTTCTGGTTCCTTAGCTACTATTCTGTGCTTTTACTGTGATTGAAATGCAGTTATTTTTCGCCCAAATATTAACTGATGAGGTTTCTTGATGGAGTAATTGAACCGAACCCTCAAAACAATGTAAATAATGTTGACTTTCAAGTCGTAAATTGTTAGGTCATGACAGTAATTCGATAAAGTGACAAGCTACGAGTACAAGCTGGACGACTTTCATTCGATTTCAGACAAGGGCACGGATTTGTTTTCGTCATACACTGAGAATGACTATGGAGACCATTTTGTGCCACAGATCAGCTACTTGAGGAGAGGGTGGCCGGAGGGTAAAGATGACCACCTCCTCGTACTTCGCCACGGGTTTGACCTCAATGCTTCAAATTACATAGCAAAAATAAGTAAAGAATTAAGGTCTGTTCTCCTGTAAAAAAACACACACTTGTAATGTCTAATATCATTGGTATCATGAAGGATTCTGCTACTGGAGATTCACATTTTTGTGTTGGTGATTGTACGTTACCCACACCTTCGCACACAACAACCTGGGGTCGCGTGTGTGTGCTGCAAAATCATGCTGTCTGCGGTAACGTGAGAAATTTGATCATCACCGAGGAAGGAATAAATAACATTCTGAATAGGATGACGTCATATGCCACTAATTCTGTGACACGTTCCACCTTAGTATGCTTTCCTAACGACTTTTAAACACTAGAAAACTACAAAGGACGGCCTACAAGAAGGGATAAGGTCAGGCAGTTTGTCAACGGCCAATTTGATTTTACGAAATAATCATTAGACGCTGGGGTGGCAATTGTAATTAGGCTACATGCCTAATTATACGATTAGAGTAATGAGTCATAATAATACCAGTAATAGTAGCATTGCAGTAGTAGTAGTAGTAGTAGTAGTAGTAGTAGCAGTAACATTTCTACAATTATGCGGAGAGTTTTTCTTCCGTACCCATGAATTCTTCCTGCTGGATAATTAATGGAAACCCCATTCTCAGTGTATAAACAGAATTTGTAAAAACTGCAGTCACATTTTTGAATGTACATCTGCACCAATGATGTCACCTAGGAAGGTGGTTGAGATTACAGACTCGGGAATCAGAATATTTTAATTGTTTGTATAATAACTAAGGAATGCAATAATTTTTCTATTAGACCTAAGTCTTTCCCCATTCCCAAGCACACCCAAAGCCGAATACTGGATCACTGAGACATGACTAGAAACATGAAACTGCATACTTGGCACGGCTGAAGAGAAATCAAAAGGAGTTTCTCCAAATCATAACACTTGTGTTCAGTACATTAAAATCGACAGAACTGACAATCAAGCATCGAAAGCCTGTATATTACAGTAAAAGATTTCAGAATACATAATGCTTTCTAATTTGTATCCGTTCTGTGATGTCGGTAATGTAGAGAGCGCACCGAACAAACTGCGCACACAATAAAATAAGACATGGTGACTGTTGTGGAAAAAAAAGTCCCATAAACAATTCCAAGTTGAATATTATTGTCCCATTAGCTCACATTTGAAAAAAGAGAACATTTTATTGAACAAATTCATATCTCTTTCACAGAGCATTGTAAATTCAATCACCCGGAACAAAAGTACGTTCTAATCAAACTTAACAACCAAACAGCAATGGAGGAAGGAATAACAGCTAAGGCAGAACTTTCATTTTCCTCTCTGTCTAAGATAAGACTGTGGAGAATAAATAAAACAGTCCGACAAACAGTGACCTGGGTCACCGTAGGGGGTGAACACAACTTTTATTCAGTGGGACCAGGTTTCCTTTCAAATGTCCATTCTTGCTTAAATATAAAAGAAATCAGAACATTAACATCAATAAATCTTCTCCAGTACTGAAGATACTATAGCACTGAGATTTTTGAAACACAAGCTGTGAATTTTAGCGTTCATAGTTTTTGCGCTCCGAAGAGGGAACTGAAATTGTAAATGGAAGATTCCCTGGAATTGGCATAAGTACAATAATAATAACACCAGAAAAATAATGTGAATTAAACCAATCATCGGAGGTGACGTCTGGTGAGAAAGGAACGTGGAAAGTGCAAACAGGATAATAGTGGAGACGTAACATTTAATGAATAATAATTAAAACATTTTCCTGTCAGGTTCTCAGCAACAGTCCTACCAATCTAACCTAAACCTGCAACATCATATAAAACTAACAGTTCTTTTATTATAAACGTATCCTGCATGAGTCATTTGGCAAGTATGAAAAACTGAAGAATTATACCAATGTACCTGTCTTGAAAAATGTGTTGTGCAGATAACAAAAAGGAAGCAAGCAGGATAACCAACCGCTTCAAAAACAATAGCTTCAGTGCAATAATTTATGTACTAAGCAAAACACAACGAGTGAATAACAGACTAAATGTTTAGAAAATATTTTCATATTTTGATTTAGCAAGTAGAAAAAGATGGAGTTTCACATTATTATTACTTCTTAAAATGGGTTCAACTTATCTACAGTCTAAATGTTCAAAGATTCATGACTTTATAAACAATTTATGAAAAAGGCACGCAATATTTCCCTCTCCAATAAAGATAGAATAATAACAATACACGATCGCTGAAACAGAGACTCGTTTGATATGCTTTATACAGTTGAATATCTCAAAAATCTAACTCGTGAAGAAGTTGCTTCTTACGTACATGTTTCCACGGCGAGTGGAACAAGAATATTTACAAGTAATATTTGTAAAGAGTATAAACGAACTACATAATAATTATCTCACTCCACACGTTCTTATAAAAAAGTAGAATAAAAACATGTGGCTAATCATCAGATGTAGGAAGAGAGAGACTGATCTTTCCCGTAGCTTCAAAATCTAACCTTAATCTAGGCAAAGTAAAAAAAATACTAAGTCAGCAAAGGTCTCCCGATTTCATTGTCTCGCAGGAGATTTTCCATCTCGTTTGATCCCGTCGATTCTTTTCCTGGCAAGCGGAGAGTCCGCAAATTAGAGGCGAAAGTCTCTCATTGTGTGTTATACTAAAAATTAGTACATTGGTGTATTATACATAACTTTGTAATATATCACGAGTCTGAGTTTGATTTACTTGCTCCATGCTTCGTTTCGAGAAGGAGAAGAATAAGGACACAACTGAAGAAACGAACTCAATTCGTGTAAAATTATCCGCCGCGCGGCAGTTGACGCCAATGTGGTACTTATCTTTATTGGGTCTCCACATCATCAGGTGGTTTTGCTGGTTTGGTACAGTGGTTAGAAGGAAAAGAGGGTAGGAAACCCACTTTCACTAGCCCTAACCAGCACAGTCCAGTGCAAGCAGTAACAGTCGGTACTACGTTAACAGCTTGAAGAACATGATGGCCAGGGAGATGTTGATAAATAGTACTAGCATCACCAGCTGTTGCCTCGAGAACCAGTCCTGCCAACAGAAAAACATCACCAGTTTCAGTTATTCCTTTCATTGCTACAAATGAGACATCGCATTAAGAAAGGCCGTCAATTTCTGGTCTGAAGTACCTCACAATTTGTTAATGTCAGTAAAATTAACTGTGCTCCCATCTCATGAAAAGTCCATACAATGTTCAAGACTAAAACGGCAACCGTAGAAATACGGAAACAAAAGTTATAATTTGTTTTCTACATTAAAATTAGCACCAACATAGTTAGGAAAGAAAATATCGGGTAAGATTCAAGTCAAAAATTCGTGTTTCACAATGCCACTTTCCGAAGATAAAGTGGCCCCAGCATCACACTATAAATGTGTTGAAGTTGGCATTCTTAACCTCGGCATAAGGCTAGTGTGAGAACTTCACACGCTCCGGCCAAGTACTCTGTTGGTCGAGCTGGTCTGGATGTTACAATACCTCAGACTTATCTGCTCTTCATATATCAGACTGTTACCAGATTAATGACGGTACAGTTTCTTAAGTAGGCCGCGAAAATCTCCTACTTCATCCTTTCCCATGTACATAACGCCCATGTAATCACAAAATCTCTACTTGCCATAGCTTCGTTCAGAAGCACGACCCAGCGCCGTCCCAGTGCATCAGCCTTGCGGAGTGTTAAACCGTCTGTCTATTTGTCAACCACATAGGTTATGTAACGTCGAACTAATGGATGATACGTAAGCTTCAGTGGGAAGTTGTCGTGACGTGTTGAAAGGTGAAGCGTCTCTATTTGCCTCGAAAAAAACCATCAGTAACCGGAGGACTGCCACATCGCGACGCTACGTCTTCAGGAATATCGACATGCATTTCAAGAACTAATTATCTCCACTGTGAGGTGTCCTTGAGAAAGCGAAACTCGCCTAGATGGCTGAGAAATACCCTGTTGTCTATGTAACCCGAAAATTAATGACCGTATTTCCAACATTCCTGGTAAGGATAAAAATATATTTTTTTTTCCTTGCTGCTACGTCCATCAGCTTTGGGACCCATCCATTCTCGTATCCAATGCGAACTGGTAACTCCACCACAACTAGAAAATACAGAAGGCGAACGCGAATGCCAACCTTACCACTCATCTCGACCTAGCACCGACGTTAACAAATGCGTGGAGTTGCACCTCCAGTTCTACATACATTTGTTCATGGCGGGGGCTTAAACACAAAGACGACTTCACAATTTAGGGTAACATGAGTGAAGTTGCCCCACTGAGAAATGATGCCCCCCCCCCCCCATCAGGTTCTTCGAAACCTAGCACTAGGAAAGAGCACATGTTACACAGCTGGAAGGTCTTCAGTAGTGAGTCTGGGAATGTGCAATCCTTAGCCATTGTTTATTTCTCAAAGCTTTGACAATATTTTGTAATATGAGTAGCGTGATTCGTGAATATCTATATTTGAGGGAGCTATAGTTTATTAATCACTCTCTGTGTTTATGCGTACATTAATTTTAACACCAGTCTGCATGGCAGAAGGTTGGACTTTTCTGCATCTCAATTCATGCCGTCACGAAATTTCGCCAGCCAAACCGTGGTCATATGATCAGCCGGGGCATCTTTGTTCCTCATTTGGGTACAGCTGCCACGCTGAAAGATGGGTAAAAATATCGCACTGGAGTTGTACGAACTATTTGGTTCACTTTAAGTCAAAGATCAAATTGTACTGTATTTTCATCGATGTGTTAACTAAAGACTACAGAATTTCCTACCACTTTTTCGTGTATTGAAAAGCATAAAGAATAAGCCATAATGTTTAGATGGAATTCCAGCAGGATCTAGGATGATTATGAATAAATCATCTTTAATGAACTGAAGCTTATTTATGTCTTGACTGAAATAACATGCTGTTAAATGAAAACGTCAGATAAACTATTGTTTATATTAGATGGACAAGCAGATGTTGGAATTTGCAAGGAACAAGGACATGTGTTTTTTTGCTCACATCCTCACACTGCCAAATGTCTACAACTCTCTGAGAGGAAACTTCCAAGACCTTGAAGAAGCCATATTGCTCTGAGCACAGTATTGCTCAGTCTGTGAGAAGTGGCTGCATAAAACTGCACAATTTCATTCAAATCCTGCATTTTATGCGGACGTTACAAACGTTGGAAAACCTTCAAAAACTTATGAAAATTAGAAATAAGTGAGGTGTCACGTAGTGATAAAAATCACTGATAATTTTATTTCATTACAATTTTATTTATCGCAGTTGCATTACTTGGTACTTCATTACATGTGGGGTATCTTTCACCACCCCATCGGCCAAAGATGCCCCTTTGCATACCTTCGCAATTTTTATTACTGTGAGTAAATAGAGCTATATTTTCTACACAGGAACTGACCGTTATGAAGTAGAAACCCCACCACACACATGTCACACTCAGACATAACTCATGTTACAAATTATATTTGTTAAAAGCCGAACGGAATAAAAAGTGGGGCATCACTGTCCATTTTACCCTACACCTTCCTTTGCAACTAGGTGTCTCGAACAGTCTCGTCACTTGATGTATTCAGACTGACGTTTCTAATGTATTTCCCCATATCTTCCATTAGTCCTATACGTCTCTCAACCAATCAGTATTGATTTTATGACCCTGATCTTATCTGATAAGTGCAACTTACTCATTTCCTCTCGTGTAATTTCTTCAGCTTCCTATTACTTCCACTTTCATAGGTCCAAATACATTCCTCAACCTTTCATTTTCATACATCCTCAGTCTATGTTCTTTCTCCACATATCATTATGCTATTTTTGTAATGTGTCCATTCTCGAAGCCCATTATGACTTCTCATAGCAAGTTATCCTTTATAGAGAGAAGTATTGCCCATAAGCTGTAACATGACCCTTTGTCAGATAACCACATATTCGCAGTACATTTAATATCCGGAGGATGTCTCTCCCACGATTTCATCAAGGTGAATAGCATGTCACTGGAATCACATCGTTGCCCGGAGCGGCCAGAGGAACACAAAGCCTGCGAAACATTCAAGGTTCCGTTCCTCGTCAAAGAATGGCCGCTTCCCTTTCACACTGTAATGACATCTGTAACACAGTAGTCAAACTTGCTCATATCTGTAAAGCTCGGTGTCGCGCTGTGTTCGGAGCTCACTGCTTACAATCCGGAGTGGCTAGCTTCAGTAGGCTGAAGACCGGTTTCGTGTATTGTTTTCAAAGATCACAAAATTAATTCATAATTATGAAGGTTTGTCTGTCCATCTGTCCGCATTTCTAACTGAAATAATCCAAAAGATTCTGGCCGAATTCAGTACTGTGGGTTGTACAACAAAGGTGTCTGCCGAATTTAACTGGTACTTTAGGTCCAATGTAACCCGCAATTTGCACGAATCTGTAGTTAAACTTTGCTTTTTATGTGAGACACCTGTCACAAAAAATATACATAACAAAATACAAATCTCATTATCAACTACACGTCCCGTCTAATTTCAGTTCTCTCGAGTTAATAATGCTAAGGAAGATCAGGTGAAAATTTAACGGACGTTTATTGTTGCCTTATTATCGACGTTTATCAGTTGCAGAGGTTGTAAATCTACGATGTCCAGTAAGATGAACTGAGGTGAGTATATAATATTGGGACAGAATCGATCATAGTGTATTTCAAAATAGTAACGTGGGAGTAATATTGACTGAGGAAAGCCATAAAATCCTGAGTCAAATTTTCTGGTAACAAACAACCTTCAAAGCGAACACTTCATGAATGCGATATCATTTGCTAGCTTTATCGATACACAATTTTAGCTGAATTGAGATTTTGAACCTCAAAAAAACAAGCAATTCGGGAATGTATTGTTACTTTAATTTCAATATGGAACTATTTCTTACGTGTACTTGCTCTTCCAAGATGTGCCAATTCTGGCAAATCTTAAAATTGGCCTATTTATCGTTTACTGTGGTTCAGTTGCACCCACCACAGTGGTAAAACTTAAAAATTTGAGTAACGGTAATTTTCTCCCTGTTCTCAATGAAGCATCGCACCACGAAGATATATGGGGAGTGAAAGTATACCTCCGCACATTCTTAACCTCGGCACTACAGGGAGAGGTGTTGTTATTTTCACGCCCGGTCGTTTTACCATCGGGAAAAAGGGTCCCCGTACCGACTGGTTGGGCTCCAGAGCCAATCTGGACGTTTTGGAGAAGAGAAAAATCTCTTGGCCCTGCCTATTCAAGCCTGTAGCCTAGTCTCTTTATCGACTGAGTATGGACTATTAAATTGTGCTGCTAGTGATCAAGTCATCCACAACACTCAGGTCACGTAAATAATGCCTACTGTTTGAACGCATGAATCTTTACGCGCGGTATTTAACAACCTTTGGTGAATTCGTCTTGTAAGCAGCACCGAGTTATTTTTTTAATCCGTTTTCAGGATCCCATCTCAATTTTTCAATATTATGAGTTTTCAAAAATCTCTAACAAATGATTCTTGATTTTGACATTGTTGCTTTACAATTTGAGGACTGCTAGCATTGAAACATTTTAGTCTAATATATATTTAGTCCTAATGTAAAAAAAGATGCAGCACATTGCCTTTAGACCACTTCAACAAAAAATGACACTTTTAAGACTTAGTGTCCCGAAAAAATAAAGCAGGATTGATATTTGTAAATCTGTTGAGGTTCTTACGAGGTCTGAGTGCAAATTAAGTTCCGGTTTACAACACGCGTGCAGCGTAAAATTCTCAAATAATAGATGCAGGGAGCTGAGATACAATTACACAATTAAATTAAGCCAGTATAAAATGCAGCATCCCTAAATTATTACTTAGGTTAATTCGGATACAAGGATCATATTTCAAATTTCGGACGGACTGTCGACTACATTGATTAAGATTATTTCTTGAAACGAGCAGGTACCAAAATAGTCAACTTGTCTCAAATCCTTACCTGCATTCGTCATCAACTCTGTATCTCATTTGATGATATGATCTCTGCGCAAGGACAATTTGTTAGTGCTATGTTTTTTCCATATTAATTTTAATTTCATCACTGTTCCACATGCTTTCTTTTAACATCCAGGGCATGGACAGTGGGCCCAAGAAATGTAGTCCTTCCCCAACCCAACAATAAACAAACATGATAATAAGAGGACAAAATGAATCTCGGCAGGGTGTAACGTGGACTGGGCTGAGTGGACTGGACTGAGTATGATCAAGATATGGTATGGAGTGGACTAAGTATGATTAATATATGGTGTGGGGCAGACTGGGTATGATGAAGATGTGGTGTGGAGTGGACTGAATATGAGCAAGATATGGTGTGGACTGGACTGAGTATGGTAAGATATAGTGTGAAATGGACTGAGTATGATCAAGATGTGATGTGGAATGGACTGAGTGTGATGTAAGATATCATGTGGAGAGGATTGGGTATGATCACAATGTGGTGTGAAGTTTATTATGTGTGATCAAGGTATGGTGTAGAATGAACTGAGTATGGTCATAATATGGCGTGAAATGCACTATGATCAAAATATGGTGTAGAGTGGACTAAGTATAATTAATATATGGTGTGTAAAGGACTGCGTATGATCAAGACATGTTCTGGCGTGGACTGAGTGCCATCAAGACATGGTGGGGAATGGACTAATGTGATCAATACATGGTGTGAAGTGGACTGATTGTGATCAATACATGGTGTGGAGTGGACTGAGTGTGATCAAGACATGGTGTGAAGTGGACTGAGTGCCATTAAGACATGGTGTGGAGTGGACTAATATGATCAATACATGGTGGGAAGTGAACTGAGTGTGATCAAGACATGGTGTGAAGTGGAATTATTGTGATCAATACATGTGTGGAGTGGACTGAGTGTGATCAAGACATGGTGTGAAGTGGACTGAGTGTGATCAAGACATGGTGTGAAGTGGACTGAGTGTGATCAAGACATGGTGTGAAGTGGACTGAGTGTGATCAATACATGGTGTGGAGTGGACTGAGTGTGATCAAGACATGGTGTGAAGTGGACTGAGTGTGATCAATACATGGTGTGGAGTGGATTGAGTGTCATCAAGACATGGTGTGGAGTGGACTAATGTGATCAATACATGGTGGGAAGTGAACTGAGTGTGATCAAGACATGGTGTGAAGTGGACTGATTGTGATCAATACATGGTGTGGAGTGGACTGAGTGTGATCAAGACATGGTGTGAAGTGGACTGATTGTGATCAAGACATGGTGTGGAGTGGGCTGAGTGTGATCAATACATGGTGTGGAGTGGCCTGAGTGTCATCAAGACATGGTGTGGAGTGGACTAATGTGACAAATACATGGTGGGAAGTGAACTGAGTGTGATCAAGACATGGTGTGGAGTGGGCTGAGTGTGATCAATACATGGTGTGGAGTGGACTGAGTGTGATCAAGACATGGTGTGAAGTGGACTGATTGTGATCAAGACATTGTGTGGAGTGGGCTGAATGTGATCAATACATGGTGTGGAGTGGATTGAGTGTCATCAAGTCATGGTGTGGAGTGGACTGAGTATGATCAAGATGTGATGTGGAATGGACTGAGTGTGATTTAAGATATCGTGTGGAGAGGATTGGGTATGATCACAATGTGGTGTGAAGTTTATTATGTGTGATCAAGGTATGGTGTAGAATGAACTGAGTATGGTCATAATATGGCGTGAAATGCACTATGATCAAAATATGGTGTAGAGTGGACTAAGTATAATTAATATATGGTGTGTAAAGGACTGCGTATGATCAAGACATGTTCTGGCGTGGACTGAGTGCCATCAAGACATGGTGGGGAGTGGACTAATGTGATCAATACATGGTGGGAAGTGAACTGAGTGTGATCAAGACATGGTGTGAAGTGGACTGATTGTGATCAATACATGGTGTGGAGTGGACTAAGTGCGATCAAGACATGGTGTGAAGTGGACTGATTGTGATCAAGACATGGTGTGGAGTGGGCTGAGTGTGATCAATACATGGTGTGGAGTGGACTGAGTGTGATCAAGACATGGTGTGAAGTGGACTGATTGTGATCAAGACATGGTGTGGAGTGGGCTGAGTGTGATCAATACATGGTGTGGAGTGGATTGAGTGTCATCAAGACATGGTGTGGAGTGGACTGAGTATGATCACGAGATGTATGGTGTGGTTATAATATGATAAAGATATGGAAGAGTGAAGGGCTCGGTAATGAACTTGCAGGTGTCAGTCATACTAGCTAGAAGTTTGTTGATAAGCTGAATAACTATTAACTGCCATCGTACCTTCACGTGGGGACTGACGAGATAGAGCAGTGGGTTAGCCCTCAGCCTCTCTGCTTCCTCCGCTTGCCTCCGCACTTCCTCGCGTCGAGCCGAGCTCAGAACCGAGACTTCTTCCCGGGACATGGGGTCCGTCGCCTTGGGCAACCCCTGGAAGTCGGGCAGACTCTTCTTACGCTGCAACGGCGTCGGGGCTGGCAGGCTCTGCAACACGCACCCTTAGTTACTCCATGAATCTGTTCCGTAGTCGGTTTAAAGAGCATAGATGAGTAACCGATTCCTTAATTAGTATTCGTCGCCAAACGGTAAAAGGCTGATTACACGAAGGAGCATCAGACGAGCAGGACATGTAGCATGAACAGGGGAGTGGGAAATGCGTCATAAAATATTAGTACGAATATCTGAAAGAAAAAAAAGCTGTCCTTCACTCTAAACCTAGCAGTTACATAAATAACAAAACTAGAATATCAATTTATCGAGCAGCATGCGCAGTGGTACGGCTATAGACTTGTGTACGGAACGTACTTGCTTCGAATCTCGCCGTTACATCCGTTATCCTAATAACAAGTTTTCTTGCTTTTACTTAGTTCCTCCCGTCAAATTCCGGTATAGTACCTCGCTTCCTTCCAAATCCGTTACTATTCGTCATTCATCAATGATCCTAGCAATCGACCCTAAGCAATCCCAGATACTGCCAGCACGCTGCAGCATAGGAAAATAAACTGTAACCGTAATGTGTGTACTTACATGTGTCAGTGATAAATAATGGTCACAATCTACACTCTGCACTGAAATAAATTGTTTACATGTATGAGCACGGTGTGTTGATATAATATTGGTGCATTGCCCGGAACGTAGGGTTTTGATCGTTCTTGTGTCAGATTCTTTTGTTAAGTGGGTAGATAAGGTATAGCTCTCCCTAGAACGGGCCATGATGGCCCAGAGGGGGAGTAGAGGTATAGCTCTACTCTTTCTTTAACCCCGGCACTAGATGAGGGTGGGTGGTCAAATTCACGCCCCGGCCGCTTTACCCCCGGGAAAGAGACCCGGTACCCATTGTATAGGAGGCTTGGTGGGCCCCAAGGCCAGTCTGGACGGGTGCGGAAAATCTCGCCCCCACCGGGATTCGATCCCCGGACCGTCCGAGTCGCTCTACCGACTACGCTATCCCGGCCCAAGCGGGTAGGTGTTCGAGCCATAAGGTTACTTGGCACAGGGCATGAATTTGTTTAGATTTACACTTTTCACAATTACATTCTTGGATGACCACCACTTCCTTTCTTGATACGCTCTCGGGCTATTAACCATCACATAAACACAAATAACCTTAAGAAACTTTACAACACTGCACGTTACAAATTATCACATAGAACAGTCGAAAGCCAATAACAATCTTTAATCATCAAGACATTCCCTACAATTCATTCGAGAATGGGTCTATAATACTTAGCACAGTAAATTACAGCTCCACCTTCTAAATAAAAGACTGTTAAAGTACAGTAGATGTCAAACGTTTGGAAAGAACACGGCAAAGAAGATACGAAGCATCGCGGTATTCAAATGTGGCTGTACTTAGTCTCAAAGATAAAATATTATAAGAAATAAGAAATGGCATACCAAAACAGAAAGCACTGACAATATTTGCGAAGTACTTTTGGCGCCCCCTTCAGCTCGACGCCTTGGGCAAACGTCCAAAACGCCCATCCCTAGAGAAAACAAAGTTTCTTCGCAGATGGAGGATCTGTAGCAATGTGCCTAGTTTGCGGTGTCGCGGTCTCCGATTTCAAGGTTTTGAGTCTTAAAAGACTCATAGCCTACGTCAAAAGAAGCCTGAAACCAAAGGAAATACAGTGTCCAAGAACATGCACAAAGTAGTAGGATCCGGAAAGAAGGACGACACGTGATGAACCGGACCTTTGTTTGCAAACTCTACACTGAGGATGAGGCCATTAGACGCCGAAACGCGTACGCCGTAATTATGGCCTGTTGACAGACACAGTGCTAAAGTTTGTTGGTAAATAATAACAATAAATATAAGTACCGAAACCTCGCAGTAGGCACAATATGAAATTACTGTTCACAGAAACTCTGAAAGGCCCACCATCTGGTGAGGACTTCTAGGGGAGCATGTCAACAACTCGATGAAAGGTATGATGGAGCAAGTTAATAAGTCTAATCACAAGGGTCACCGAATGTAACAGATAAAAACCTAGACCTCCTGATAAAGAGCACAATACTGTAAACGAAACTTATCCTAATCTGGATACTTTTATTTTTCACTGTATTATTTGCCAACAGCCAATCTACAAAATTATTGTAAATATGTACCACGTGATAAGAACAGCTGTGAAACATGTCAATTTCATATGATCAACAGTTTTTTAACCACATGGAGTTCATGTCCGTGCTACAAATTCTAGACGATGAAATTACTGACGCACGATATCAAATCAGTATTCGATGTCTGAGGTTAAACAGAGTTCTGAGGGGAATGTGTCACTTCAGTAACAAACGCTAATGTTGTTGGGCCGGGGTTGGAAAATAAGAATGAAGAAGTGTCTTGTCCTTTAAGAAACCCCAAGGTTTATCACTGTGTTCACAGCAGCCCACATACGTAACCTATCCTGAGCCAGACAAATCCAATTCACATCATACCCTATTTATTTGTGGTCAATTTTGCTACTATACTCCATCTACCACTACGCCTGCCAAGTGGCGTCTTCTTTCCAAGTTTCCGACAAAAATTTTTCATTATTATTATTATTATATTTATTTCATCATCGTTGTTGCTATGTTGTAGTTGTTTTATGAATATTCAGATGGGACTTGCCAAAGCTCTACTGTTTAACTGTAAATTGCTAAAAATTATCACATAGCAAGCAAACTGTTAGGCCTAATATCAATTAGCCTATAGTAAGAATACTTTCCTAACTTGTAAGGTGTGGATGCTTTTGTAAGGAGTGGATGCTTTTGTAAGGTGTGGATGTTTTTGTAATGTGTGTACGGTGTTCTAATGTGTGTACTTGTATTTACTGTATGTATTTTGTTTTGTAATTGTGTATAGTTTGTTTTGTATTGTTATTTTTATGTATATTTATATGTCCATTTGTATTGTGTGTACTAGTGTAAGGACTACTGCCACCGGGTGAAAACCCAATTGCAGTAAATAATAATAATAATAATAAATTACGTATCTATTACTCAAATATTTTCCTAATATTCCTCAAGTAATTATTAGTGTTATTACCTTCTACCCCTCTGTCATTTTAACTATTACACGTTTCTACAGGCAGCTGGTACAATGGGGCAACACTCAATACGTGTAACTCTGACAACCATGTACAGCGGATAATGCAGAATTAAAGGACAGCGATCAAAACGATTTGAAAAATACAGCAAACATCCCAAAACAATATTTTAGAAGATGAAGCCATCTTAATCCCATTTAAAAGAAATCCGTTTTGTCTTCCAAGAAAGCACGTCAAGTCTTCTGGGATGTTGGGCCGTATTAACTGGCAAAATGAGTATGAAGCATTGGTGGAATGATACTGGCTTGGGAGAATCGAACCCGGACTTGCGCCTGGGTTCAATCTCTGACCTGTCGTTGCGGGATTTATCATGGGCGGAGTGGCACTGGGACAGGTTTTTCTCAGAGTACTTCGACTTTTCCCTCTCAGTGTCAATCCACCAAAGCTCCATTATTTCATTCATATGCCCTCGACGCTATATACTCGTAAGCTTAGCAATTGACAGCATGGCAGCAAAAACATTTCTATCTCCCTTTATTGGAAAACACGTCGCACCAATGTTATCAAGAGCAGATGGTTCACGGAAGTTAAGAGAATATTAACTGTTTACTCTATTAGAAACAAAGTGACACTCATAAATCAACATTTGGACGATACTTTGGGTTATTGACCAGTTCAGGAAGTGGACATACAGTTGTCACTATTTATAAAGTTTTAAAATTAACCCCAGACATATTAGCAGCACAACACCTCTATATATTAGTTGGTTTAAACATAAAAGCTGCCGATTCAAGTGTTATTACTGAAACCATCACCTCTATGGGGGGCGCGTTGATCCAGCTCTCACTTGCCCGGCGCGCCATGAGGGCCGGACTGAACAACAGGTCTTCCTCTTCCTCGTCTTCATTGTACCACATCTTGGCCCTCGGAGGCCCTCACAACACTCGGAATTCTCTACCGAACTGAACCCAGCACGGTGGTGATACTTTTAGCCTCAGTCATTTCCCCACGTCGCTCCCCCCCTCCCCCCTCCTCCCCACCCGACGCGTAGGCCGTCGCGACGGAGCTGCCAAGATATTTTGTTCCCTGTGTTTCTCAGTTCTTGTTTGTGTTGCTTTTCCTTGTCCACATTCCCCCGGATTGGGCACAATCGTATACAGACGTCCAAGGACCGCTTCTACAAAGCTGCCCCCTAAAATTGGCATGCAATTTCTTTCACTCAACGACACAACACTAAATTCCGGACTCGAACGCTGTCGGAATAACTACAAATACGGGTCTTATTATGCACTTCAGTAGGCTAGCTGGATAATGCGACGACGCTTTTGGCTTGTCTCTGGGACGTACTGGCTGTAATGTAGAAATAGACACTCCTCCTGAATGGCGTTTTGCGTTACTTTCTGTCCGTGCAAACACCTCGATAGCACGCTCTGATAAGACACAAACCACAGACAGGAGACAACTATTTACCAGTCTACAAAGTGTAATATGGCAAAAGACTTTAATTTTAAGCGAAAGAGCTCTTTGAACCTCAAATCTTGCACTGTGTTTACAGTGAACCGATTTAAATCTCAATTCGTTTATCTTTACCGGAGTTTTAGTATTTTTTGAGCCTCTTCAGGTGAATATTTAACGAAAAAGAAATGAACAAACACTCGATTAATATAATTGACAATTTGAAATAGCCTCTATCCTACCTATTCTGAAAAGCGATGGGTCGATTTGAACGGGACACGCTGCTATAACAAACCTCCGCGAACAATTACAACGGAAACATGCGGGGAACGAAGCTGTCACCCCAGCGTTCGAGCTGTCCAAAATCGTGTCTTCCCTCAAACTGGTGAAGCGGCGGTATCGGCGATATAGCCCACAGGATACTAGTACGCCTAGTATACATATTAATTTGAACGTGTAATGTAAACGAGCGGGCGAACAGAGGAAGTACGGTGGCACTGCCTCCACTAGCGTCCATCTGTTAATCCATACGGCCAGTGAGCACGTACATTAACCAACCGCGACTTCTACCACCGGCCAAATGCGTAAAGTTAGGGAGGCCATTTCACGTCTTCAAATATCACGTTCCAAACCAATTAATGCGTCTGGACGAACCTCGGTATGAGCGCTCTCTACTAAATGTATTACACGTCTTGTCATTTTGGTCCATGTCGGTCCATTGTGGCTATGATGTTCAAACTGGACATCACCGAATTTCTCTTCAAGTTCATACAAAACTGAGTATATTAATAAAAGTCTGTTCTTTCAAGACTGTAAGGTGCTACTGAATCATTCACAAAACTACTTACAGGGCCTTTTAATGGCATAAGGAAATATACGCAGGTGACACCATTTTGCACTGTGTAACGAACATACGTTTGTAAATGTGCTTACGTACAAAGACAAGGAACGCATTCGGTAAGTCCCTACATTCAGAAACTTCAATAATAAGCCGGCCAATCTTCCAGCCAACTAGACACTCAGTCATTCAGTAAATTAGTCACATAGTCTTGCAGTCTTTCTTACTGCCATTCCACAAATACAATAATGATCCTGTAAGTGATCAAATAACAGCCACAAGAAACAGATCTGTGTCTTCAAATAAATACAGACAACTTTAACAGAGGACAAGACAGGCAATGTACGTATCACGTAACACTGAGGTGCGTTCGAGTAACAATTACTGCCGCGGAAAAGTAGTAAGCATTAAACATTATGAGTGTCTATCTCTAATCTTGCCTTAGTTATCCGGCATGCAAAGCGCATGCGCCATGTTATACTATCGTCTGTGGGCTGTCTGGCTTCACCACACTTCTCCACAATATTTCACAAACGGCCCGACTTTCGGAAAAAAAAAATACTGAACACAAAATGCGTTTCATTTTCTCTACAAATTTTGTCTGAAACATTTCCCATTCTAAGAAGAATTCAGCGAGATATTACCACAAATGTCCATAGGTCTTCACGTTGAGTACCCGTTATTGTGGTCAGATTTTAATCAAACTTGAATTTTCTCGACAGATTTTCGAAAAATACTCAAATACCATATTTTATGAAAATCTGTCCAGTGGGAGCCAAGTTGCTCCATGCGGAGCGAAGGACGGAGGACAGACATGACGCAGGTAATAGTCACTTTTCGCAATTTTGCGAACGCGCTTAAGAATCGTAAGCTACTGGCATGCAGACCTCGAATGAAACTAATACCCAGAATCGGCTCTGCTAATATTTCTAATGAAGAAAACAACTAAAAGGGTAGGAAGTACAAGTACGAAAAAGGACGAGGTTTAATTAAAGTGAAATTATCATTACATAATTAGAGTTTACACCAACTAGGTTCATTTAAAGTCGCAGAGCAATGTTTCTACATAAATTTCAAAGCATTCAATAGACTACGCTGATAACACAGAAACTTCAATACGAAACTCCAGAGGCACAACTGCAGATGTATGCTGGGTCCTCTAAGACTGGGTAAAATAAATCTGGAAGCTAAGCAGTCAATACCGCAGGCTGTAAGCAAACATTCTCGAATAATTTACATGAAACAAGGTGTAACTTTGGATTACATAATTGCAGACACGTGTACACTATCGCCTGGACTAAGAAGCGGCAAAACCTGTAACTAGCAGTTGATCAAGAGCCAAAGTGGTTTTCACAAGAGACACGGAGTTGGACAATTACAGGACACTGCATTTAGCTTCGAGACCTATTGATTATGACTGATTCGTTCATGGTGAGTCAGAAGACATGGAGTAGCCTGGCCTTGGCGCAGTCACAAGTGTTGTGCAAGGAGCCGTAACGGTTTGCACCGGGTGCTCAGAATATAATTACCTAACAGTTTAGCATCATGCAATGTCACATTTTATATCGACTTCGTAAAACAGTACTGGAAGTGTACGCTACTTAACGTAGCAATTGTACACATGTATGTAAAATGGAACTGGAAATAACTATATGGCAAGAAAAGAAGCCATGACATATAGAAAAATATGCATGACGACGTATAAAAGGCCTGTAAACGACAGGAAAATTTTATAATTTGATGTCCGGGTTGCACAAACCGGAGGGAAAAAGGTTTGGTACAGTAGGCATTGAAAATTGGGTTACACTTTGCATGAACGTAATTAATTATATTGTACAGCATACATAAATCCCACATAGCTTGTTCAGAACCCGGGTCTCGGCAGTGAGTATAGGACGGCCTTTTTTTTCGAAACCAGTGACCAGCAAAGAGAATATACGAGTATTTCATAAACTAACGTCACGAAACGTAACACGCGTCTCGGGAAAGTGGTAGCAGGATTGTGTAAGACGCGTGCCTAATCCAGCGCATTGTTTAATCTTTCTTCCCATGTCCGTGGGAGCCTGGCCCTGACACGCTGCATGTACGCAGTAACTTACCTTATGTAAAGGACACACACACTCATGTGCCCACCTTACATCCCATCACATCACACACACACACACACACACTTTATAAGAATTGTTGAGATGCTACGGAAGAATATTTGGACCTATGTGGGACAAGTAACAGAAGGCTGCAGAAGACTCCACGATAAGGTTTTATAATCTGTAAAACGAACGAAATATTATCAGGTTAATCGAACGAAGGACGATAAGATGTACAGCACGTGGGAGAAACGAGCAACAAGTAGTTAGCCTACACAATTTTTTTCCCAGGAAACGTAGAGGGAAGGTACACCTTCAGAGACGGAGGCTTAAATGGGAGAATAGTGATAAAACGGTTCTTAGAGAAACATGTTGCGCCGATGTGGACAGAATTCATGAGGCTCAGGATAGACACCAGTAGCGGCCAGGTTCCCACACAGACACGTCTCTCGAAATAATACACTTCGTACGTTTCCGGTGGAAGAAAAACTCTGGCAGCAGAAATGGTCAACATCGCTAATGCCAAATCCTGTCATTAAACTCTATCCTGAGACATTTCCGTCTACTTTAAACTATAACAGCTTACTGCAACATCCATTTTAATGTTATCCTCCCATCTCCTCGGACTTCCCAAGCAGCCATTTCTCAAAAGGTATTCTCACCAAAATTTTGTGTCAACTTCTCGTCTGCCATATCCTGCTACACGTCCACACATAGTAATCTCCTATGCATTAGTTTCACAATCCTTACTTGGTGGTCTGTACAACCCACGAAGTTCCTCGGTAAAAAAACATATGTACTTCACAATTCTTAGGTAGGCCTATAGACATTAATATTTTGTTTTCTACTGCTACACAACTTACGCATTTTGTCACAGTAAGAGGCTACGTTTATACCCTTACGGAACAAGTACTTTGTATTGCTGATATTCCGAGTACAAGGGCGATATTTGTAAGTGAACAATAACAATCACTTCTACTCCAGTTGCTGTGTTCTACGAGGACTTATTCAACACATTCAGAGTTAAGTTGCAGGCCATGGAAATATTTTTACAAAGCTTTGTATCTGCAAAATCTTTGAAAATTCTTCAAACCTCTTTTTTTTGGGGGGAGGGCCACGAAAGAACATGACAACCCCAACAAACAGCTTGGTTTAACGATCAAATAATGAAACATCATAACTGGAGATGTAAACCTTGTATACTGACAAGGTATAAAACAACTTCTAATATGTCATAAAAAAGAAGACATCGGTGAATGTTTTAATACTGCGTAATTTTTGGACCGCAACGCAATGTCCAGTACTTCTGACTGACGGTGTGACGCAGATAAGGTAGAGTTGTTTTCTAACAAAAGAACTTGGGACTTCGTGACGTGAGCAATTCTGCTGATATCTGAGAAGTTCAGTGACGCAACTCGGGAACCTCTGGAAGACAGAGACATGCACAGCCACCTGCAGTGACTCAGCTGATTACAACCCACGCCACTCATTGCTCAGATCGCGTTGCCCTTGAACAAAACTTTGTTTATACTGGACGACGAACCACAGTATGGTTACTAGGTTAACAATGTACCCACTCGACTGTTCCTTTGCTGGCGCCCATCGTCACTATGTTAACCTTTGGCACATAAGCTTCAACTGGCACAAGACAGAATCTGTTGGCACACCACAGAGAGACAAGGGTCGTTTGAAGGTCGTCGATGTGCCAGCAGGCTGTTTATTTGCGTGAGAAACTTCACATGCATGAAAAGGATCGCCACTGAGAAGGGAGTTGTCTTCATGACATGTCTTCGGAAACTTATGTCCCAGGCATGTAAATATTTACATAATGTATAAGTAATTATTTTTTTTCCTATGGCTCAACAGCCCCTAGGGGGCCAAGGCCATTCGTTGTTCGAGGTTTCGCGATCACACACTTTAGACACACCACACTCGGTAGGACTCCTCTGGACGAGTGACCAGCTCGTCGCAGAGACCTCTACCTGACAACACACAACACTCACAAGAAACAGACATCCATGCCCCGGGCGGGATTCGAACCCACAATCCCAGCAAGCGAGCGGCCGTAGACCCATGCCTTAGACCACGCGGCCACTGGGATCGGCAAGTTATTATTTCCTTCGCATTAAATATAAATGTAGGACATTCCTCGCCGATCGTGGGCTAGGAAAAATAATTTATGCCTGTATCTGGTCCCGAAATCTTCACTGCTTACAAGCTTTGTTGGCAGTACTTACGAATCCGCCTATGTAGTGCCTAATACACCCGATGCTGGCACTTGTATCCCTAAGATATTTATGTGTAAAATATTTGCATAAACATCGATGAGAGATACAAAGCCAGGAAGGCTATACAGTACCTACTCTGAATTTTAGCGACACCGTGGATAGCCCACATAGCTCAGTCAATATGGCGACAGACTACAGGTTGGACGGAGTTCGACTTTTCTCTTCACCACCGTCTCCATTCCGGCACTGGAGCACACCCAACCTATCAAATGGTGTATCTTTGGGTGTAAAGCGGTCGGGGCGTGAAGGTAAATTATCCACTAAACCTTGTTCCAAAGTTAATGCTTATACCTTCACCTCCTCGTACATTACCTTTACTTTTTGCTATAAACGTCATGACCGAAACATGAAAGGGCACCGACCTTCATAGCCTTGTTTCCACCCCCGCCGCCTCCGCCTCCGCCACTGCCACCTCCACCACCACCACCAGAATTAATAAAGAGAGACTCTGTCCTTTTGGGCTGTCCTGGTGAAGGGATGATGTCCTGCCCGAGTGTCCTGTTGCGCAGAAGGACTTCCTCGAAGGGGCCCTGCTGAGCGCCCATTGAGTTGGGAATGCTGTAAAGTGGCGCGCCCACAACTGCCCCGTTACCCGCGGATGGGGTGTTGCCGCGTGTCGCAGAGGGGCCCCGCAATGTGCGGTCCACAGACACCTCTCTGCCCCCAGGAGCAGTGGGAGGTACAGCCTTGTCCACGGAGGACTGTCGAGAACCCAGACCGCCCAGTCGCGACGCCGCACGTTGGTATCGGTCCACGCTCGAGTCCCGGCTCGGCGGCCGCTTGTAGTGATCGAATCGGTCGTTCATTGACTGTTGGTAGCCAAACGCTGGCATTTCCTCAGGGACCGCGGTAGGCTGAAAGAAATACAAAAAGTTACCCAAATGAAAGAGCCTCCTTGTGAAAACTAATCAAAATATTTGAAACCAAACATAAATTGGTGACCAAAGCTCACAGCACGCTCATAAATTTCCGTATCTTGATGCTCATGTCATGATTGCGACAGAAATCACAGAGGTTTCACTACGATGGAGGCGCATCTAGATGACCAAACAAGAAAACTTCTAACTCAGAGACGGAAATTTGTGATTAAATATTTGAATATGAAACCTACACGTGGGCCTAGACACAGAAAAGAATTGTTACTGAATTTTGTCACACACAGTTAATATTTCTCTTACAGCAGGACGTAAATTTTACTTGTTCCAGTGAGAGGAGGGGAGACTCTGTAATTTTCCATCCGTGGTTTATAGTCCAGTCAACTGCGTGCATTACAAGCGGCTGCCAACACACTAAACAAATGTTTATTTTTTATTTTTTTATTTTTATTTATTACTGTCACTTTCTGCTGGTGGCAAGTTATAAATAACGCAGCGACATTTGGGACATGTATATACGAGAATGGAGGGTGGAGAGAATATCAGTAAAAACACAGAAGTTTGTGTCTTTTATGGAATGTATTATAATATTAATGGACTGAGGATGGCGAAAGTACACTTCCAAAAAATGTAAGATGCCAGTGACCTTAATTACAATTATACTAGAATGTTAAGGAATCCTATGTTTGAGAATTTTTTTTATGCACTATTTTCTGTTATGTAAACAGGCGGTTCATACTGTGCTCACAAAACCCCTGACTGGATCCAATTCTGAGTCAATTGAATCTAGCTCATACCCAATTTTCCCGCGTTCCACTTTAATATTATGTTGTCTAGTAATTGGTGTATTGGTTTGAGGTCTTTGAACCAAAAAGTTGCTTGACCTTCTCATACCTCCCATGCATACTACACATCCTGCCCTTCTCACTCTCTTTGTAGATTCACTATAAGAATATCAGTTAACGTTTCTATAGTGTGAAGCTAGTGAACTGAAACAAACCTTAATTCTTGAATTACGACGCAGTGATATATTGGAGCCGCCTGTAGTGGCTGCAGGGCTGCCCACAGACGTTATATTTGGATTATTGACAGAGGCGACCGGCATAGGGCCCTCCTCGTTCTGAGAAGGCAACTGTGGTAGCTTTGGGTTTGCAGCAGGGATTGCATTGGGGACACGGTTTGGCACCTGATCTTGCTTATTCATGTACGGCTTTCCTGCTTCCAAGTCCGTGGTTATATTAGCCATATGCACAGACTTGACAGATGGCGTGTAATGGGGTTGCTGATTGGGTTGGTATGGTTGTTGGTTTTGTTGAAGGCCTTGCTGGCTGTGTTGGTGGGACTGCTGATTCTGTTGGTAGGGCTGCTGGTTCTGTTGGTAGGGCTGTTGATTCTGTTGGTAGGGCTGCTGGTTCTGTAGGTAGGGCTGCTGTTTTTGTTGGTACGACTGTTGGTTGTGTTGGTACGACTGCTGGTTCTGTTGGTAAGGTTGTTGAGCTGGTTGTTGCGTTGTCTGCTGCTGTACAACCGACTGATCATTGGATTTCTGAAGAATGGACTTTGCAGGAATTGCGTCTTCTGGTGGCGGACGGTGCTTGATATGTTCTCTGGCCCGAAACTTGTCCAGCCCTGAAAACATCATCAAGCTTAATCAAAATGTGCTCTTGCATTTTCTGTAACTTACCAAATGGTTCTATGGTAACATAATTCAAAGACTCGACACCGCTAATAGAAAAGCCCGCATCTGTCAACTTTTTGACCCAGTTCCATGCACCTTCTTTCCTAGTGATTCTTCTAAATTTTACTACCCCACTCCCTTCCCGGGGCGTATACATTCCAGCTTTCTAATGGATCTGACAACGATGAAGTTAGGCATTTCATGCCTCCCACATCTGAGCTACATATTCAGCCCATAATCTCACTGATTTCAGCATCCTAACAACAGATCACACTGGGTGAGCCCAAACGTCCTAATCATATATTCCCCATGCAGTAGTTGGCATCCTTCCCTGATATTAAGAGACCAAAATTCACAGAGGAACTGCAGAAATTCATGTGTGTACGTACATTCACTGTAAGCAAATCAGTGTCCATATTTCATCTGGATTTACATTTAAAGAATAAATTGGAATAATAAATTCAGTATTTCGTATGTGACGCATCTTTAATGAACCTCTGCGCGGCCACTGGGATCGGCCCGTATTATGTACATTTACACTGGGCGAAAACGTGTCGGATAAAGAAGAAATTTAAATGAACATCCTACTTTGCGAGTTTTGAGGTTCTCTCCGCGGTGTAATCGAAGATTCCGTAATGTACATAAAAAATATTACCTGCATTTGCCATTACTCAGTCTTTCTAATCTTATATACACTGTACTTCAGAAGATAATGGCTAAAGCAAACACATTAAACTAAAGACTGAAATGAATTCCATAGTATATTCGAAATAAGACTTGTTGGACCTTAATTGGCCCGTCATACCGGGAAAAAAACGTTCCATCAAACACATGGGCTATGCCTAACTCAAAAACGTTCAAATTAGTCCAAAATTCTAATTTGATAAAAACTCGCCGTAATAAACCAAATTTGCATACAAAGAAATGTTTACACAAAACACACACATATATATGTAACACATACATTAAGTACCATATATATGTATAAATATAAATATACATATACATAAACAAACAGCACGCAGCTCTTAGACGTGAAAGACGTCTACTTCGCTCTGCCTATAAATTGGTATAAAATGTCTTCTGTATGTCTACGATGCTAGGAGCACATTTCACAGCCACATTCCGGGACGGGTTATTTTGGGCCATAGGATCGGGGCATTACCTGGCTGCTGGAAGTCAGGAGCGAACTGTTTGGCTGTGGCCCTCGCAATGTCGGAATCCTCCCGCGCGTGGTCCGCCGCCATGTCTGCCAGCTCCGCCTTGCCTCGAGCCGTCGCCGTCCTGGGAATACGATCAAAGGAGTTCTCTAAGCCCACCCATACACCAGAGCAATACAAGAATCCACAGTGCCGGCACACAGGAGAGTTGCAAGGAAGAGAACCATACAGAGCATCATACTTTAAACTCTTGAAATGAAACTAAATTACACAATCGTGGCCGCGCAGAAAAATATGTTTGTGAATATGCAGCACATACACAGTCAATTTAATATATCATTATGTTGTTATATACAAGTATCATACAAGACTTTCTCAGTCACTTACAATATGTATGTATATAAAGATCGTATTCGACTCCTAACACCAAGTTCGTATAAACACGGTCGCAACCCTTCTGTTAGCAAAATGTGGCAACGAAAGAATTACCTCAGTTTCTGGAATACGTACCATCGTCAGAGCGACAAACTGCGTGGTTTTAAGCACAATGAAGCTCCTGATCATTCTACCCGCAACGTACACCAGTTTTTGGACCCTGTGAGGCCGTCTGAAATGTCTAGTTTACTCCAGTGTAGAGCAACCTTTTATTACGTACGGGCTGTTTTGGAAACCTCCAAAGAGTGCGCAGGCCGCAAACCAACTTTTAACACTAAACGACTTATTTTTTTAAGAAAAATGTATTTTATGTTATGCGATTAAAGTACTATAACTATTATTAATTATTAGTCAAAATTAATAGGCAATTATAATTTAATTCGAAAGCTTACATAATTTTTTTAAGAATGGAAGAATGCCAATGAGAAGCTTGCCTGTTTCTTGGAAATTGTTGTTTTTTAAGAAAAACATGAAATTCAATTCTATAAAATTCTGACTGAAACAAAACTGCACTAATTATCATTAGAACGTACTTAGAACTGGAACAGTAAGGGAGATGGTGGAGCTTACGACTCCGTATTGTATCTCTCCTCCCACTGTAACGTTTCCAACATACGATGTTTGACTATGGAAAGTACATGAATGCCGTTACAACTAAAATATTGTTAACCAAATTTAACCACGAGCGCGAAGTTCACCAAATCACTGAAATTTGTCTTCATTCTGATGGGGGAGTGCAAACTAAATGTGTCCGAAAGCTCTCGCGGGGCGTAGATATAACTTCGGTGGACCACATGAGGCCCGCGGACCGCGGTTTGCTTATCAATTGTTCAATTGAAGAGTCTACACCCGAGACGAGCTTTGGCGCTTGACCGAAACGGCTGCGACACTAATACGACACATGCATTGAATTGTTCAGCGTACCAGAAATTCTAGACATCACAAGGCCCAGTTATGCATTCCGGTTAATAAACAGCATTTTAAACAAATTTTTAAGTATTCTTTGAACATTTAAACGCTCTTATATTGAAATTCAATAACCAAATACACTCCTAAACTACAACCTTTCTCTCGTTTGATTTCCTAATATTTTCCGCTCTCTATGTTTATGGGAATTTTTGGCTTCGTTTGGGGACACAGCACGATTCTTATATTTATTCTATGTAAACCTAATTAACCATCAGCCTACATATAATATGTTATTTCATATATTAACATTTTAAATTCTCGTCTTAACTACACGTACCACCTGCTATAACATTAAGAAATTCTGCATTTTGTCCACGTGGTGTAAGTATATGCTTCTTATACTTCTCACAGTAACAATATTTTCCTCACAAGCATTAGCCGACCGATGCTTCTAACGGACACGAACTGTTTCCTCTGTGACAATTGAATTTTAATGAAAGCCAATCTTCAAAGTGTCAAACTTATATTATACAGGGTGACTCAGGACGAAAGGTCAATATTTTGGCAGAGAAGTTGGATCTGCCACTTACCACTCACCTCGATATAGCGATGTCTGCCTTCTGCAGCGCGATTTTTGAAGCTCGTTGTGCCGCGTTGACAGCAGCGTCTATCCTCTCACGGAACTTTGCTGAGCGGATGAGGAACAAATGTTTCTTTTTCTGGAGGTGATGAGGACGTTATTCTTGTACTTTCCCTCCTCCTTGGAACCGTCCCGAAACGTGGTGACACCGTAGCCATACTTCTTATTCGCGAACCACTCGCCCTCGTATCGCAGTCCGTCCGAACGTTCGCTGATGCCGAACCCGGAGCGCTTGTCATTCTTCCACTCCCCCATGTACGTCTCCGTGACGCTCTCGTCCATCTGTTCGTCCTGCAGACACATGCGTGTGAGTGCGGTCTACGGTTTCGTCTAGTTCGCTGTTTTAATTAGAGCCGTGCCGCATCAGTTTGGGACAAACGTATATTTACACGAAATATCCATGTACAACACTTGAATTTTTTAAAATGCCTGCCTCCATAGCTGGGATGTTTAGGATGCGTGCCTTATACAGTCAGTGAAATTAATATATCACAGGGAACTCACATCTGTCCGTCCGCTTCTTTCACCTCCGAAACTACTTAACAACATTTCTTATGTTTGAGTCCACACGGTTGTGTTAATTTTTTAAATATAAATCAAATCAACACAACCACAACACAAGAGAAATTATATATTTATGAAATATGATGTTAAAGTGCTACTTCAGGAGGGACAGTACAGCGTCAACATTAAAAGAAGCAACTGGTGACAAAAAGTGATAATAAGTAAACACTTTTAAAACTAAAAAGATTAATCACACTCTCCATGCATTAATATATTAAGCATTTTAAATAAAATTGAACAAGTTTTTCCAATTACCAATATGGCCCTCGTCATTAAGATTTCAAATTACATTACTCATGACAACCTGATATTCGAGATATAGGACACAGAAAGCATAAGTACAAGATGTGTTCTTTCTAAATGAAGTTGTCAGTAGTAGTATTAGTAGAAGTAGTAGTATTAGTAAGCAGTAGTAGAAAATAATGAGGAAATTATAAGTCTCGCCGAGTTTTAGGTTCCAAGTACAAGCTAGCTAATTAGAAAGAGTATCATCGATATTAATCCGTTCTTACATATCAAGAACCTTCATGTTTAAATGCTAAGGGCAAACAAAAAGAAGTTCATTGTGATGTGTTCACCTGCACATAAGAGCAAGGACGCTGACAACAACCTTCCAATTTCCCATGGACACTACATTCGGAAGATCTAATAACTACGTACAGTGTACTCTCGATCATCCGTGCACGATCGTAAGCTGCTAATGACTAATGCCGAAGGTGGGACGTAACGCGATTTAGCGCCCAGTGCTCGAACAACATGCTCCCCCCCCCCCTCCTCTGGCTCAACAGCCCCTTTTCGGGTGCCTAGGCCTCCTCATTTCGAGGTTTCACGATCACACATACTTTAGACACACCACACTCGGTAGGACTCCTCTGGACGAGGGACCAGCCCGTCGCAGATACCTCTACCTGACAACACACAACACTCACAAGAGACAGACATCCATGCCCCCGGCGGGATTCGAACCCACGATCCTAGTAAGCGAGCGGCCGCAGACCCATGCCTTAGACCGCACGGCCACTGGCATCGGCGAACAACATGCTCAGTACCAACAAATGTCACGGGCTACTTACGTAAACAAAAAGCGTCTACTCGTAAGCTACGTACGTATAATGTACCTAATAAAAATGGCAGTTTTATTTTTTGTTCGTGGCTCAATGACGTTGATGTTTTGGACTATCCGTGTTTGTCAATAACCCGTACACCATCCTCCCCAACATTACCCCGGATAATAAAGAGTACACTCTATTAGGAAAGGTAAAACATGGAGTGGGAATAGTTAAAAGAACCTAGTACAGCAACACAACACAACAGTTGTGTATATAAATTGGATTTGACATATATTTATTTATATTTATAATTATATTTAACGGATTTCGATGAAAATTAATATTGGGTTGGCGCCTACTGAACATTATCCAGTGAATGAAATTTGATGCATATTGGCCTTATATAACTCCTACTACATAGGAAGCCTGTCATAAATTTCGTGAATTATTTTAAATAGCACATTATATAAAAATTCTGAAAACTGTATCTCTTTTATGGTCTAAGATATTTACTGATATAACTATATTAAACGAAGTGGACAAAATAATTACTGCCCATTCTACGTTATGCTTTTTTCTAGTCAGATAAACATAGCAATAATGTGGTTGCTTCCAGAATCAATAAAGACAGAAAATCCAAAAGGGCAAAGAGTACGTTTTAAATACGTTCATTCCAGATGGACTGCGCCTTACAATTTTGTTATGATACAAAATATACTTTTTATAGAGTATTTATCACAGTGAGTTGATTTCAAAGTCAAAACGTGTTGATTTTACCTCGACGACGAAACTGGCGTTGGAATCCGTGTGGACTGAAGCATTGGTCATCCCGGATTGCGAAGATTCCGTGCTGATCCAAGAGGCGTTAGAACTAGTGCTCCGAATACTGGCGGAGTTCCCTCCCCGCTTATCCAGGTCTCCAGTGCTTCGCTGCTTGCGCATCCTCTGCAACATCCCGTTAATTTCAACGTTCACTTACATCTTCCAATAATGCCATCCAGTTCTATAGGACTTTAATCCTACGACTTATAAATAGTCGTTTATACAGTTCGGCTACTAACGCTGTGGTAGTCGAAGCAAACAGTTTAAGATGGGTTGGACACGTAGATTTCAAACTCCTTGAAAGCTCTATCATAACAGTAGCAGCTGAATTATTCGAACTAATAAGTTCTTTGGCTCATAATCTCCTTCAATAAATAAGTTAATTACCTCTCCTGTACCAGGATACTGTAGGGCGCATTGTGATCAAACAGGCCTACTTGTAAGAGACAATAATCGACAACAACACAACAACGGATGTAAAACGACTTTCTTGTTTCTTCGACAATGTTAAGCCCGTTATGACATCATTTCATTAACCTAATAATAAGAAGTGGCTTACATAACCACTTTTTCTTTCTTCTTTTGTTCGACATATTATTATTTATATCACTATTCATATTCTTGTCACTGTTCAGGTGCAATCATAGCTAGCCCGTATAATGAAGGTCTTCGAAATGTACTTCCCCAAGTTCGAATCTTTGTACGGACGTAGGGATTTTTCTCTTCGCCACCTCAGAAGTGGCTATCAGGCCCTCGTAGTCTGCTGTCTATTTTTCTGGGGGTAAGGGTGGTCAAGGTTAGAAGCTGACCACACCCCTCCGCCTAATGCAGAGATTAAGAATGATTGACGAGGCAACTTCAGCCTTCTTTATAAGACTTTAATTCCTAGGATAATTTACATTGTGATTTTTCCTAATTATGCCTATTTCCTTACGCACCCTGTACCAGTCCGGGTACAGAAGAACTTCACCTCCATAGGAGGGGCAACTCTAACTTGCGTTCAGACAACGAGCCACGCTGTACGCACCGAGAAGATGGACTTAATGTTGGAGCCCTTCTCTACAAGGGACCTTCGTCTCGCAGGGGGCTCGTCGCTGCGTGCCTTCAGTACAAAGCCGCCCCTGGAGTCGTCTACCCTCCGATCCCTCTCCGCGGAAGGATCTGCAGCCCCTCCGACGGTGCTGCCGCCACCAGCTTCGGTGCTCCGAAGAGAAGTCATGGAGGCGCGAACAGTCTTGTTGGGACGATAGTGCGAAGCCATCCCGAAGGGGGCGCTGGCCCTCACACCATAGCCATGTCTCATCCCCCGGAGCCACTGTCCCTGGTACGTACCTGCAACCAGACCACAGCATGAAGAGACTATTGCTCTGTTAAACTGTTCTTACCATCGTCGGCAATGGCGGTGCAGGGCCCAGCACACCTGCTCTAGTGTTCGGTTCAGTCAAGAGGGAATTTGCCCGATTAAGGTGCTTCCAGGTGTTACTGTTTCCTTCAGTGAAATCCTTTGAATGGCACCTTAAACTGCGGTTTTATTTTGGAGGCCCCAGTTCAATTATCGACAGAAATTCAAAGACATGTTTATGCTTTAAATTACACCTTCCACATACTGTGGATATAACCTCAAGAGACACGGTCGCTTTTTTGATACGTGCAGCATGTGAGAAGTACATAACCTACAAACGTTTGATCGGGAAATTCCAACCTCCAAAATTAGAGATCAAGGTGGGTAACATTAGAAAGGACCTATGTAGGTAACGTTCAAGTTGTAGACTAGATTTAACTGACTGGTGATAGGGTCTGATGAAGGGCTGTTTTGCACGCGGTAATGGGCTTTCAGGTTTCATAAATAAAACAAGGTGTCGCTATTCTGTTTTAGTTCCTTCGTCACCACACACTCGTACTTCGTTTCTAAAAAAATATTTCTTGCAAAGTACGTCGTCTTTTGGGTACTATCAGACATTTAAGCGGTGCCAATAAATTCACTCCAAATATCACCGTGAACACGTTAGTTGCTACAGCGTCAAAAAATAAAAGGAATTAGCAATGATGCAATCTCGCGTCTTATTGATTGCATCCATGTATTGACAGCAGACTATTAGTCAATCAGTTAGTTAGTCAGCCAGTCAGTCAGTCGGTTTGTTGGTCAGGTTACACCTCGCCCCGAAATAGTTTGGCCGGCCGCCGCTGCTGCGCGGGTATTTTGGGCAGCTATGTGAATCCGTGTGTCTCTCTCCCACACGGTATGCAGGCGCTCCAGTTCCAGCACTGACTGCATATATGATTAACTACCTACCTTAATGAATAACTAATTCATCGATTTAGTAATTAACTAACTAACAAATACATGAACAGAACGACCATCCAACCAACGGACTTTCTAGCTAAGAAACTGGCGAAGTAACTAAAAAATAAGTATGATTCTTCTAGGATGTGATGCCGTGTAGCCTGGTAGATATATACCGATTTTTCGGAGGAAGCTGCTACCTCTTACGACCCTCAGGAGGCAGGCTCCATACGAGCCTTCCAGGCCTCAAAGCATCCCCTGAAGTCATTTTGTGAGAGCCTTTTCAGTAACTCTGTTGTCTTCTTGTGGATGTCCTTAACTGACTGAAAAAGGATTAATTTGGGCGAACTTTTCAATGTAGGCAAATAAAAGAATCGCAGTGCGCAAGATCTGGTGAATATGGAGGTACAAGCTGGCGGACCGAAATCGCTTTGTGAGCCTTTACTTTGTCATGGTGGAGAAGTCAACCGCGGCTCCAAAAGCCTGGTCTGTATCCGAACAATGTTTTGTAATTTTGTTTAAAAATTTAACGCAGAATTATTTGTTCTCTCCCTGATTTGGTGACACCTATCCAAACATGGTGGTTTCCCTGACGTCAAAGAAAACCGGCATCATGTTCTTAAATTGGTTACTTCGACATTTGACCTTTCTTTGGTGTCGGAGATGCAGAAGTTTTCCAATGTATGGACTCGCGCTTTTTTTTCAGGATCGTAGGGAGAGAATCCAGTTTCATCGCAGAATAAGCTTGCATTATTCCGAACTTATGATCTTCACTCTAATTTTAGGACCATTTTTTCACACAGTTTCTTCATGTTCATACTTGTTAAAATTTGCTTTGCCGTTTCTTTGTCCATATTCAAGTCCTCTGCTATAATTCTGCAGTATAAAGTATGATGTATTCTCAAAACAGTCACCAACGTCTCCACATTATTATCAGTTTTCATCATTACCGGAAGGCCAAGTCGTTTGTCGTCTTACATATTCTATCGTCCTTCTGAAAACCTCTTGTGCCAAACACATGAGCTCTAGATAGGACGTCCTTTCCATACACGCTAAGCAATACAATGAAGTTTCCGACTGTACTTTTCTCAATTTCACAAAAAAATTATATTTAACTTTTGCCCCTTTGCCCAACTTTCTATCAAATGTAACGGCAGTTGAAAAACTGTCTATAAAATTATTATTCTTCCCGCTCAGACAAATTAGTCTCCAATAATGCCCTTTTGTGTTTACATATACAAGGGTTAATATGTCAAGCAGTAGGCCTCCATAACAGCTGTACAATTTAGTTAACTTTTCAACAGGTCAAATTAAAACAACAGAAAGTACATTCTCTCACATACTTTCAATCACAAAGCTCCACTCATATGTCTGGTAAATACGTAAGAGTTATTTCAATGCATGACCTTGAGCTGATTTAACTTTATTTACTTGTTGCAACACTGCTGACTCTACGGAAAGCAACCGACACGAAAGCATGTAAACATGTCTTAAAATATTTACAACAATAAAAATATAGTTTTGCACTACAATTTACTACTTTCCGACAAGTTCTTCTTCTTCTTCTTCTTGTAGTGTGCGAAAAATAATGGAGATTATCTAATTAATGTAACTACTGGGTGTAATGCGATGTTGCATCCTTGGAAGTCGTTTGCTATATAGAATCTTATTGCAATACGACATTCTTTGCATAATGTGGCTCTCCCTCCCACGCTGTGCCCTATGTCGTGTTGCGTTGTTCTTAAAATATTGGCCAATACCGACATACTATTGCGTTTTCGTTATCTGTTTTTGTTACCATGAGTTGCGCTTACAGGAATGACTATTTTCCGTGTTTAGGAGTTATTTATATTTTATTAATAAAATTAACTACAAAAAGTGAGTTCATTTTATCATTATCTATCTATCTATCTATAGTTCGCACTTGATAGGCATGACTATTTTCGGTGCCTGATTTAGTTTGATAAAACTGAGTACAAGAATAGAGTTCGGTTGATGTTTGTAGGCACATCACTGGTGCCAACCGAAATCTCTGTCGGTGCCACAATTGGCACCGGTGTCAATGGTTCGCCACCCTTCACTTACAATGTAGCAATCTTGGCTTATTTTAAATTACCGTTCTAAGTTTATGCCTGAAAATACTGAGGAAATCTGCGAAAACATCAGTCAGGGTAGCCACTCTCCCAGTCGGAATTTGAACCAGGGACCTTCCGAACAAAACTACATCGCGAGGTGCTGTAAAAGACAGGAAGAGTATTGAGGTGAACCATTACAGCTCCACGCGTTCTTGTACTGCAGAGAACTGGGGTCGGAATTTTCATCTGTTGTCACGTCAGGCGGAGGTAATTAGTAAAACGCCAATACCAGGGCGACGAGACGCGGTCAGAAATGAGAACTCGTCTAATGGGAAAACGGTGTTGTAATTGGTCCGTGTGTTGCCTTAAGTGATCTAATTACTGGTATGTCATAAACTGTGTGTACCGGAGTGAACGAGGGTGGTAAAGAAATGAGAACAAGAATGTGATGTGAAGGACAAGTGGAAATGCAGAACAGAAACAGAAGAATGGAAAGATGCAGGGAAGAACAGCATATGTGACCGCTGCTAAAACAGGACTTAAGTGAAAGAAGAGAATAATAAGTAAAGTAGAACATAAAAGTCAGAGGAAAATGGAAGAAACAATATTTAATAAACTGTGTGAACAGTGGGTCTGTCACCATTATGAAGAAGGGTGAATGGGAATAAAATAACCATGAAGTTATAAAAACAATAATGGAGATACAGAAACTGCTGCAGAATTAAGGAAAGGGAGGGGAAACAGTGAAAGCAACACATAATTATGAGAGATATAGTTCGAGAGAAAGAAATCGGATTCTGTCAGTAGAACCAAGTAAAGGTCGACGCAAGGAAATGTAATTGATATATTTTACGACGCTGAGGTTGATGTTGAGAGTTTTTTTTTATGATTTATTAAAAAACTAAGGAAACGACTTATACGTGAATGGCCGTTCAACGCAAAGTCTGAGCTACCAAGAATGTCCATTTTTATACAGCGCCGAGAGTTCATTACCGTTTTCACCAAACGATGTCAAGGGACCCTATGTGAGATAGCTCGACACAATTCCCACATCTGTACCCTGCTTGTAACAAGATCCACTTAACGTTGCCCCGTCATCAACGTCTAGGTTTCTCAAGTGTTCTCTTCTCTTCAGATTTTACAACCAAAATGCTGTAGGTATGAATTTTTGTTCAATGCATGCCACATATTCCCCCGGCTCAGGCTTATAGCTTTCGAAAATACATAAAGTTCCACAAATATTTTCGAATAAATCTACCAGATTATACAGCGTCACACTTCTCAAGATCTATGTTCTTATCTTGTAGTGAAAGACCAAGTTCCACATCCGTATAAAACAGAAGTCCCGTGTGATCAGACGATATCACATTCAGAACATTCATATGGATATCTTTCGACGCTACAATCCTGTGGGTCCCAGAGCATGTGACACTGAACTTGGCTCGCCAAACTGTCACAGCTGTTTTCACAGATCATCTGCAGATGGACTGCCACAACATCTCCCGATGATCCTATCACAAGCGGAAAGGCTGTTCTGAATGGATGCATGTCCAGCACGCGACCCTCATTAACGTCATAACGCCGGGTCTTTTAAGCCGTGACTTAAACGGTTAAGAAAGTTCCTGGGCCTACTGAATCCGAAGGTTCATCGCATTATTCACAAATTCCGCCACCTGGCCATATCTTAGGCAATTTCACTCTTTACCACCTTCATACTCCGATTGTCGAAGGTTCAGTTTGCTATCATTCCATCTACTCCTAGGCTTGCTTTGAGCTACTTTCACTTGTAGCTGCCGATCAAAAGTGTCTGTGGCTAGTTCGCATTCTGTTTGTACCGACAGGCGGTCTTATACTCGTACAATAAATGATCACACCGTAAATCGGTGTCCCTTCATTTGTGTTCTACAGGGTTGCTGCTTGTTAGGTCACGGATACGAGTATGACAGCTCATTGGACAAGGCAGCTCCATGGCTCGCATTTAGCATGGATATTATGGAAATAAAGCACAGCAGCGTAGTTGGTTTCAACAGCATTTCTTCCTGCAAAATTCCGTAAAAATCGCCATTGATAGAACATACAGCGGGTACAAAGGCACAACATTCATGTACCATATATATGAAATGGTTACTGGGTTATATAACAACACTATTTCAACTACAGATATTACACACCTTGAATATGAAAGGAACTTGTTATGAATTACGAATAGATGAGGACACTGAAAAAGGCGGTCTTCTTCTATTTCTGTTTCAGTTCCTCGGAGTGGAGTCAGTAACCTGGAATGCAGGACTGGAAAGAGGCCGCTATATCAAACTGATCTGCACCAATAATACGCAGGCTAATAATAAATTTTCTCGTGAATGTGCAAGGAGATGGGGTAACCGTAATGAAAGACACAGACCACTGGGATTCCAAAATGCTCTCTCGTGGACAGCTCCTAGTAGTAGAGGACGCAACTGCTCAGGTTGGAATTTAATCCACATTTCGGTTCAATACCTGGAGTGAATACTACGAAAGGACCTCAAAAGTCTGAAGCAACATATATGACCAGCAACTTTTTAAGCACTCTGCAATATCCCGCCAAATAAAATTATATAATTTTTTTATTAATACGGCAACATACCTTTCCTACAACTCAGCGGAATTTGTGAACTACGGACATCATCCTGAAAAGTCGCGGTATTCCAGCTAACTGCCCGCAAAGCGCCGGTTTGAATATCGCCTCCGTGCAGGTCGATTATCCTGATGCAAGATGTCGTGTTTATCGTGAAGCTTAACTTTCATCTCTGCCTAATGCCGACGATGAAGCACTGAGCTTAATCTTCGCCCCCCATCACGTGGTGCTTAAACACAGACACAACGTTACCTTCTTTATTCATAATTGCGTTGTACAGTATTGTCACGTGCTAATGTGGAAGCCAAGGGTAAATGGTTTGTACCAAATTATTCAAACAAACTCGGTCCCATGCGAGATATTAGGCTTTCGCCGCGGTGTAGCTGATTTATTCGATCTTCTGGGATGTTGCGCAGCATCAATTGGTAGGTTCTTATCGACGTTTCGGGACAGCCTATCGGACCCTTTTTCAGTGGTTAAACCGTCCAGCTAATACAATCTGCCCATTGACAGCACACAACATCCCAAATGATCGAGGAAATTAGATGTAGTCCCATTACTGTTACAATATTTGTGAGATCCATGTGATGTTGCCAGAACCTTGTAATGTTCCACGTGGCATTTGATGGTTTGGTTCGCCTGGCAGGATAACTTGGCTGTGCGCCGCACTCTCGACTTGGCAAGAATTTTCAATGTGTACCCCGCTGCAACTGGGCCTAGGAAATCACTGCGACCGCGCACCAGACTTCCGTAAACTACGTCACGCAGAAGCCCGATCTAGCGGACCACTTTATAGTTGTTATGCCACTTCAGGCACCTGCACGCTAGTATTCATAGAGCTCCAGACTTCGAAAAGACTAGACACGAAACATTAATCTTTCCATAATCATTTTTATTCAAAGTACCTTCTTTTGCTGATGTAAAAACATTTCCGTGTTATCATTTCTACTGTTATTCATAAACTTTAAATAATGAGAGATGGAGGGAACTGTTCTTCACCCACAGGTTTATTCTGGAACAAGAAATATGTTCCATCGTTATCTTTATTTTTATTTTATAAACATATAATGATGGTTTCTTTTACAAGTTAACCGATTCAGATCAGGAAATACGATATAGCAGTCGCAGAAGGAAGAACAAAAGTAAACAACCATGTACGCAATGTACGTATAAAGCAATATTGTGGTGCGTTCGCGAAACCATTCTTGCCATGGAAAAGCAAAAATGCTTTCCCTTTGTACTGTTGCGCTACATATGTCGCTGCCAACACTGTGAGAAACACTTATGTCTTCATGTAAAGTGCCCGATATTCTTGTCCGATGGCAACCAAATTTGGATTTCGTCAACACATTTTCATAGACGTCCCCAGTATCAAATGTCACTGAAATTCGTCCAGTTGGAGCCGCGCTGATACACGGGGGGCAGACGGACAGACTTGCGAATGGACGTGACGAAGGTAATAGACACTTTCCGCAAAAGCGCCTAAAAACTACTGCCAGCACTACTCCTCCTAACCACCACCACCACCGCTACAAAAACAACAAGAACATTTCACAACTGCAGAAGATATCTCCTGTAGAATAAAATGTGGAACAGCGATTCTTAAACAAGAGCGAAATGGACACAAAACAGTGTTGGAGCGCTGCTATGCCGACATCTGCCTACAATAAATGCAGTACAACATGCCTTAATCAGACACCGTTCCTCGGCCCAGTACTCGCAAAGGCGAATCTGACGTCAGGCATTTGGTGACCCATATAACAAACCATCTACTTCCATGGGGCACAGTCCCCGTTGAATAGCTAACAGTCATCCATCTAGCCAAACTATACCCCACCTTTACGAGATCGACGGTTTGTCATGCTCGTAAGAACCCCTCACTATTTTCTACCTTACCACATTAATTGATTTGACACTATCAGTCTTCTACCTTTATTTCTTCACTTTAATATTATTCTGCCATTTATACTTAGGTCTCCCAAGTTGTCTAGTACCTACGTTTCCATGATAATAGTTCCTTCGCTACATGTACGTATTGAAATGTTATTTACTTCTGCACTACTGGTGTTCTTTAAGGCATCTTGCAGGTATAACTTCATTTTAATTCACCTTCACACACTTTGAGACACCTACGTTTATCTTAACCTGTTCAGCTGAAGTGACACGCTTAATATTTATTCTCTTGTAACATTTTTATCGCATTACATCTGTGATGGCTCTTATGTATTGGCTTCTTATCATCATGTGGAAGATGCTGAGCGAAGAGAATAAATAGAACTAAGAGACAGGATGTTGAGGGTTGAGGGTTCAGGATCAGGAGCCTCATAATTTGCATTCTTCAACAAACGTCATTACAGTATAATTAAATCTAAGGAAAGAGATTGTTGGATGTCCGAGTCTGATCCTGGAGTAGTCTGCGTAACATTTTCAAATGAAAAACTGGTACTGGAAGAGGCTCTTCTCCGAATACTTTGAGTTTCCTCTGTCAGAACTAATTTCATCAATACTCCACACTCATACTCCCTCATCTATCATCGACGATATGGCCTGCATACTAACAACTCGCTAAATGAGGCAGAAAAAAGACAAAGACAGATGGAAAGTGCAGCAGGTATAGTGGGAGATGAGACATGTATAAAACAAATTTCAGTCGAAAAATAATAAACACAGAATTCATAACGCTTAATATGGCAGACATTTCTTGCCCAGGCTATAAGACCAAAAAGGAAAGTTTCTAACAAGTAACAGTGACAATATTAAGTGAAGGTCTAAATTTCATAAAGATTGTAAAAGGCCTGGGCTTGCAAATTTACTGACACAAACTTTCCTTGAAAGGCATAGAGCAATATTAATAGCCGTTACCACTTCAGTGACTGAGGGCGCAATTAGCTGTCATCAGAATCATAATTATCATCATCCAGTCTTACGGCATGTTCCGCTCACACAGTCGTTCTCCCATCCTCTCGTCGGTCCGACATCTCGACGGCCCACCGCCTTGTCACATCTTGCCCAGTTGCTCAACTTGCGTTCAGCTCGTGCCAATTCTTTTCCCGGTCTGCGATTTTCTCCTCGTCTATTGAAAATGTGTAGCTTGATTAGGCTATTCCGATTACCGATTTCACTTCTTAAGATGTTACCAGCCACTCTTTTTAAGAATTCCTTTTCAGCCGTTTCAGTTTTCATTTGTATGCTGTATTAAGTGTCTAATTATCACATCTGTATAATAGCACAAGATTAGCCATTACGTTATACTGTACATATTTAATTGTATATCCTTTCTTGTCCTGTTTTATAAGGTCCGTTACATAATTCCACATATTTTCTGAAATTTACTTACTTTAATGTGCAAGTCTTCAAGGTTACACTACAAATGGCATCTCAAACAGTTTAAATTTTATAAACTTTCCCCATGGTCTGGTTGATTACGGCCATTTTTGAACGCGTGGGATATTGGTGACCCTTGAAAGGCCATGATTTGAAATTTCTTAATCGATACTTCTAAATTATATTGTAGTTGTACATTTTGCGATAGTGGTGTGGTAGTGCAACTCATTTTCGGTCTGTGAAAAAATAGCCTGATCGTTTACAAACGTGACTGTTTTCATAGTCTGTTCTTATAATTTCAAATTCATCTTCAAATGGATTTGCCATTCTTCTACAGCTGCGTCAATACAGTTGTTAAAGAGAAATGTGTTGTAGGAAACCCTGTCTTACGTGTTAATTATAATTTCATATCTGGGACTTAAAATGTCACTGCTTATGCTAACAGATGTACCCTCACAAAGGTCTGTATCACTTGACTAGGTGGTATGGACGACCTCTTAGCAGCCATGATATTCCACAATTAAATTCTAGAGACCTTACCACATCACTTGAAGTATTCTACAAGTAAAATGTGGGTTTCTACGTTAATCGTGATATAATCTAACAGCTGTGTAAGGCCAGCCTTGCCTAAAGCCAGGTTGTTCTTCAGGTAGTAAGAACTCAAGATATTCACAGGCGGTTTCAATTATTTTCGCATAAATTTTATAAAGAGAGGCGAGTAGAATAGAGCCTCTGAAAGTGCTACAGACGTTGCTGTCCCGTCTTAAAACAGGATTTCTCAGGGATTCCGTATATCGATGAGCGTACGTTCCACATACTTAAATAATTCTGACGTCACGTTTCGCATTAATTTCTTCCCACGTTGTAGTGTCAATGTTTAAACTCTCATTCCTACCGCCACTGAAGTCTTTTTCGTGTGGTTTTAAACATAACTTCTTGTAATAATTTAATCATGTTAAATGTTAAATATGAATGATGAAATGGCGCACAAGGAATTGAGTAACTGCTTGCAGATAACAGATTTGAGAATTCTAGGACATTTTTATATAAAATAAAATATAAATGGGAAGACCAAACGAAGCAAATAGCACAAACGTTGAGGACATAAATGAAGTATTATTGTAAACAGGGGCTGATATATCATGGGATGTAAGTAAATGATACGGACAGTAAGGTCTTACATAGGGATGAGTAGTGCAGACACGACGTTAGCAGCAGCAGCCCTAAAAAACATGCAATTGAGACTTAAAAAATAAACATTTTATTCAGAAGCCTGGTAACACTTAATTTTTCGAAACTAGAAGACTCTCTTCAGAAATCTGTTTGTCTGCGCTCAGTACTTTGTTCCTTTGCGCGCTTTCATTATTGCGATGAGTGCAAATGACTTCCATTTCAATTCCTGCGCTGACATTCCACACACAGAAACTCCGTAACAAGTCAACATATCGTGTAATAGTAGTAGTAGTAGTAGTAGTAAGTAGTAGTAGTAGTAGTAGTAGTAGTGTAGTAGTAGTAGTAGTAGTAGTAGTAGTAGTAGTAGTTTAGTAGTAGTAGTGGTGGTGGTGTAGTAGTAAGTAGTAGTAGTAGTAGTAGTGTGAATTTAGATAGTAGTATTGTACGTTCAGTTGCAAGGTTTCTTTATTTTACTCCACAAAATTCCGACTGATTCCTTGGTTACTTCACTATGCGCCATATTACGCTCATACATCATCGAGTGCAATGGACGATGATTTCAAACGGTGCATACGGCTTGGGAGGACAGCTGTCGTGGCTTACTTCAAGTTACTATCCCGCAATTTTCAGGGACATACTGAGGAGAAAAATGAAAATCCTAAACCATAGCGTCCTTCAGTAAGTGGAGATTCGAATTCGATACTTCACAAATACAAATCTGAAGCGTATCGCTAAACACATCAGTTCAGTCCTCAAGAATTCTAAAAAGAATTTATATATCACATAGCTTCTCTTTGCTTAGGTCGCTCCAAAGACTCCGACAATTCTGAGGTACATTTCATATTAGATCTCAATGGCAAGTTTCGATATCCTGGGACTACCAGATACATAAGGTACACCGGCCTACACATACACACCACGTAATATCTCAAAAGATTTTTCTAGAACGAATTAAAATTCATTCAGTTTAAGTTCAGAGGTTACTGATTCGCAACAAACTACGCGGTCAGAGACGAAATAACACGATTCTGATCTATGAATTTTTTCTGACACTACAAATCTCTCTTTCTATCGTCGGTAACGTATACTGCGAGGATGACCAAATCGTAACACATGAATTTATGTTGAAAAACGCATGACAAGCGTCGTCTTCAGGGTATTTCTCCTATCACTAGATTTATAACCTTCAAGAAAATCAATTAAAGGGCTAAATTTTCAGATGTTAAACATTAAAACAAATTTCACCATAATTCACACCTTTGACTTGATCGTTCTTTGTAGGACACCTAAGATACTCGTATAAGTATACAAAGAACAAACTCTTATGTTTACAATTTGTAAAATAATTTTCCTAAGTCTCTTGGCAACAATTTTCAAGCATCTCTGTGCATTATTCCAAAAGGCGAATTTTAATTTACTGAAAATGTATGTCCATAAAATTCGCTGCTTATAAAATTCAACTACTTTTTAAGAAAAAATTGTTTCTAACTTTTCGGGAAATCAGCCGTGTTCAAATTCGGTTTAGAATGCGACGGTCCGAAGATTGTAATCTTATTATTGTCAACAGCAATAATTCTAACAGGGATTCCTGAGATACCATTCGTCCGTTTATATTGTTGAAATATATATGTTCAGCTTTCATTCCGCTGGAGTGTCGGGTGTACACCCAATCTGTGTACGAGCGATCTTACGAAAAGTCATCAATGCGTGGCAGCATTCAACATGAACAGGACTGTTGCAGCGCCTGGGGGTACGGCAAACCAGTCACTGCTTCTGCTCGGTGGGAGGTCGGCAGCCAGGCGACGGGTCAGGACGTATCTGAGCGATAAAAACAACCACACAACTATTGTTTCGCTTGTACGCATATTACTTGCAACGGAAGATGAAGGCGATTATCATGACCATCAGGTTAGCACAATGGGAATCTCGGCACAAACTAAGCTTCCACACCGCATTGCGAACGTCAGTGTTCATTCAAGGCCTCTGGCACTTGGGCATACCCCTCTGGAAGTCCGAGTCCATGTCGTCGCTATTCAAGTATGCGTCCAATGCTCGTAATACATTCTGCAGTTAGAGTGCCACATATTCTTTGTGTCAATGTCCGAAAATCGAGGCCACATTATCATCATAATCATAATCATCATCACCATACACTCGTTCCACTTGATATTTAAGAAGCTCTTGAACTTTCCATCTTCGTTTTCGTCTCTCAAGATCATGGCGTTCGCTCGGATGATACTGGTCTATCCCAAATTAACTTCTTGTAAAATATGTTCAATATGAGGTTTAATTTTATTTTATATTTCTTGTTTTATTTTAGGCAAATTTGTGACACGCACATAACAAGAAAGCATGCCTACATAGCTTGAGTAATGGGACTACTAGCGACTGCGAAATGGGAAGGATCTCACAGGAAGAGGTCATATTGCTATTTTAGGAAATAGATTGAAATGCCCCAGAAAATTACGTACGCCATCAGTATGAATAATTTTTGTGACAAGACCCAAACCTGGAACGCGAACACGAAAAAATTAAGAACCACAATATCACTTCATATTTTTAATTACTGTTTGTGAATGAATAAACAGAATCTGGTCGTGAGGAACTGCAGGATTATTCTTGTTTTGGGGATGCTATACAACTACAGGACCATACTTGCCGTAGGGATGCTATACAACTACAGGATCATACTTCTTATAGGGATGATATACAACTGCAGGACCATACTTGTCGTAGGGATGCTATAAAACTACAGGATCATACTTGTTATAGGGATGATATACAACTGCAGGATCACAATTGTAGGGATGCTATACAACTACAGAATTATGCTTGTCGTACGAATGCTGTATAACTACAGGGTCATACCTGAAGGACTATACTGGGTGTAGGGATACTATGGAGCTACGTCTTGTACGGAAGCCATGCAAACTACAAATTCCGCAACAGAACCAAACGTTCTCCCTAATTATATTCTATGTGAGACACTTCGACTTCTTTGACAAATACACGGGGTAATACTGCTTCAAAATGTGAATCAACGCGTATTAAGGATGTGGAGCCGAACGCCACATATCGAAGACCTAGCAAATTGATAAAAGCGAGTGGCCTGTGGTCTGAAGACCGGCTTATCCAAATGTTTATTCAGGGAATTCCTGTTATTCGGCGCCGGGATAGTACCTTAATATAAGCAGGGGCCCTCCGACTCTATCTTGCCAGTCTACGCTGCTGGCACAAACCACATCAGCTATCCACGAACCCACTTCCTCCTCTGTCGTCAACTGCCAACAGACGCCGGACATGTGCATGCGAGAAGTACCCGCGTTGGATGGAAGTCGGCTGAAAGGCCTACTATTCTGAATAAGGATTTTCATGGCTTCTCTTACTCTGCCAGCAAAAACCGGGACATACCGTGACGCTGGACGTGGGCGTTTATTTCCAAATCACTAACTTCTCATCACTTGTAAATATCTTCGCAAAACAACTAAAGCAAAATAAACACTATGGTTAAAACTGCATTGTTTACAAACCCGAAGGCGAACACGCACACCGAAGCAACTAGTTTCAAGCAATTAGTTTCACATGACTTCAAACTAAAGGTGCATGCAACCAGCGCTTTCTTTCCTGATATGAAAACCAAAATGCGTAAATTGAGTTTCAAGCAAGACATTGTAGTTGCTTAAAACTCAGTGTACGTACTTTACCTTTATCATATCGGGAATGAAATCGAAAATTTCATGCAACTGCAGCTTCAAGATGCATGAAACAAAAAGCTTGAAACCAGTTTCTTCTTTGTGCGCGTCGCCTTTGAAGCAAGCAATGTACCCAACGACAAGCATCTGCAGTAGTTGATACATCCGCGACCTCCCTCAAACTTTTAGTCGCGTGGTCCTCTTTAAAGTCCACCCCCCATTTGACAGCTGCTACTGAGTACGAGGCGCATCCAATCGATAAACATCCAACCCGTCCATACCCACGTGCTCGACTGCGGGGGTGGAACCCGTAGTAAGCGTGGCAACGCTGCACGTGCTATAGCGAGCACATATGGAACGGTGCGACGCCTTTTGGCTGGGTACATTTCCCAATTCTGGGCACGCTTTATAAGTTCACATTTACTGTTAAGTCAAGAACTTCCATTCGTTTATGTAACCCGGAGTTCATTACGGTATTCACAAAAGCCTGCTGTAAAACATTATCCCGAGACAGATTTATACAATCCACATCGTGACAGCCTACTTTTTTATTTTATACATTTCACTTTAATATTGTTCTCTACTCCACTGTAGCTCTGCTCCTCCCAATTGGTAGAAGAAACAAAAAAGACGGAAAGAAAGAATCAACGAGATAAAAAACGTAGTCAAGGTAAAGGTAAAATGTCCCCGAGCAAGCCATGAAAGCAAACGTGTATGAGGGAGTGGATGTAGCCTACAGATACACACATTCTTAACCTTCGCAATAGATAAAGGCACGTCCCTACCACTGTAGCCTCGAGGTAAATAGTCCCCACTACCCATTCAATAGGAGGCTGGGTGAGCCACAGGGCGGGCCTGGACGCTTTGAGACAAGAGAAAAATCTTTTGCTTCTGCCGGAATCGAAACAGTGCTTCTCAGTTGTAAAACCTGTAGCTTAGTCGCTATGGCGACTACATTATCTCTGCTTCTCAAACAAATGCAGTTAGACAGCATAAGGGTAGACATGAATGAGATGGACGAAGTACACAGACGCAGAATACAAATGTAACTCCGGATGAAGTCCGTATTTTGTTACGAACTGACACAATAAGAACAACTGCTATCAGTATATATTTACATAAACGTAACCTGTTTTTAAACAATGGAACAGCAGTAAAAGCCATAGCAAGGTCTAATTTTTTATGCGCAACATGTTACATTATGGTCTCTGCCAATGCTTCCAGAACTGGACATACACGATTTTTGTAACTATTCCATTTGGCATATGATTACAGATAGTCATTCTTAAGCTTTACAACTTACTTTCTTCAACAAAGCAGGGAAAGAGTTTTTAACAATGAATGGTTACCCACTAATTACACTACGTGTACCAAGATTGTATAACTGAACATTTAGGCAATTTTTAGGCAAAACGAAATGAAATTGGGAAAAACCAAGTATAAGAAACTGTGCAAAGTTCAGAGGACGACGGAGAGGAAGAACTGTAAACAGAAATACTTTATTGCACAGAAAAATTCAGAAGAGAAGAGAACATGTTATATACAGAACAAATACTATAAGATAAACGATAAAGATTAGTAAACAAACAAATAAAATGAATAAGCATTGGTAAAGACCTGGTCTTAGCAGTCTCATCGAAAAAGACGTGCTGGAGAATCAACAAACACATCTCTTTTTTTTTTTTTTTAAATCGCTTTCTTAGGATTGCGAAATTTCTCGACTTTGCCCACTGTCTCGTATTCATAAAACAGTACAACGCTTCGGGAACCGGGTCTGTTACCGTCCTCACGTGAAACTGTACAAAAGACACTTACTTAGTTGCGTCCTACAGAAAGAGCTATTCTCAACCATTGAATAACTTGTCAGTCAATTACATCTACACACGCCCTTCTTTTTTTTTTGTGGCGCAGAAGCCCAACTCGGGCCTAGGCCGCCTCATTGCTGAGGTTTCTAGATCACACACAACTAGACACACACACACACATCCGGTACGACTCCTTTGAACGAATGATTAGCTCGTCGCAGAAGCCCCTACCTATACAACACACAAACTCAAGAGACGAACATCCATGCCCTCAGCGGGATTCGAACCCGCGATCCTAGCAATCGAGCGGTCGCAGACCTATGCCTTAGACCGCACGGCCACAGGGATCGGCCTATACATGCCTTTAGAATATGTTTTATCCGCGGGAGATAGATGCAAATATGCAATAAAATCATACCAAAAATTTTGGGAAACCTCAGAGGGTGTTGTGAACTCACACTTGTCCAATGATTGAGAAGAGGTATTCCTCTCAAACACTACGAAGCAGTGCGGCCTCAGAACTGCATCTGGAGAAAGGAAAAGGTCCATTTCTCGAAGCGCTGTGTTCTGTTTTGAATGCGAGACGACTGCAGGAGTCCAGAAAGCTAGTCAACCGAAGCGTAATATAACATCTTCGAAACCCTTTAGAATTAAATTATTTTTGCTTATTTCAGGCTTATAGCGCAATAAATTCAGTGGATACCAAAGCCATCGTGATTGACTGAATTATTTATAAAGCCAAGAAAGGGAATTAGAAGAAGGAGACTCGAACGAACACTGGAACTTGGAAAATATCAAAATTTTGAAACCCACAGAATATAGTAACAGCAGTCCAGTAATGCGTTAGCGTGCGTGGAAATAAAGTAATATAATATGTATTCCAGTGGTGAGCGGATAGCTTCAAGCTCTGATTACTTCACCCCGGAGGAAATACCCTGGACCTATTTGTTTGGACGACGGATTGAAACTAGATTCTATGTGGTGAACAAAACCACACCACATATCTCAGAAACTGACACCACCTAGTGCTGCTTGTAGCAAGTCAAGAAAAACAAAATGACACCATTCTCATCGTTATGGAGTATAAAAGCGTGGATTTAATTACAGTTAACTTTTTCCTAAAGCGCAGAAGCGCAGTCTGTTTCTCCATCCCTTCTTGAAGCGGGCAAGGTTCTTTCGCTCCTGTTGTTCGCGAGACACTCCATTTTTCCTTAAATTTGTGTTTCGTTGCTCACCTAATCTTGCAGCACTCAGTGGAACTAGTACAAACTTCACCTTTTATGCTTCCAGTCTATTAAGGTCCCTCGTTGAACACCCAAGTCTCATCACAATGCTTTAAAGGTAAATTTCCTGTGAAGTTAAGTTACGATATTTTTATCCGATAACAAAATTTATCTTAACAATTTCATTTATTTTTTGCACTGTGATTTAAATTTGATTTCACGATTACTTATCTGATCTGTGACGACATATCCTAAATATCTCAAGTCTGACACTTGTTTTGTAATGTTACTGCACCCTACATTTTTTCTTCCTTTTCTTTGACACATACCCAAATATACTTCCTTTCGTTGTTAGAGATTTTGTGACATTTAATTGCTGTTCCACAATTTGTGACCTATTCTCTAAACGTAACATTACCTGGTCATCTGCAGAAAGCATCGTATTAATTTTCTCTCACATGTCCGCCGGATTCCACTTGTAAATCTATTTTCCATTCTATCAACGTTTTGTGAATGTAAAGACATAACAAAGGCGAAGTAAATGTGATCAAGGCCCCCACAGCCCACAGTTTAGCAAACAATTCTGTACTCACCACCAGTTCCGACAACTCACCTCCGTCAGCATACGTCTCGGAGCCATAGCCGTCCTGCAGCCCGTTGGCCCACGTGCCTTCATACCGTGCGTTAGACGTAGAGGATTGTCGCACGCCGTAACGACCCTTGAAGCCTTGCGTCCACTCGCCCCGGTACAACCACCTGCCGCGCATCTCGACGCCGAGTCCGTGACGTTTGCCATTCTGCCACTGACCCTCGAACGCGCTCCCACTGCAACATAGCATGGCTAATTCACATACCCTTATTCTTCTCGAAGTCGGTTATAATTTCGTCTGCCTTCAGTCGTTGACTGCCGATGTCAGCTTACTGCGATGGTTCCGAAACTGTATTTCAAACGCTCATAAGGACATGTAAAACATTTTATCGGAAAAAGAGAGAAAAAGAGTGGATTTTGTATCAGTATCATTTTCACGCAAGCTCTCACACACACAGAAAGAACCAACAATCATTCAGGAAATATGAGGGCAGGACCTTAAAGGTTAATTTGCAGAAAATACTGTTTTAGGCTACTTTCCATAATAGAAGATAGATTTCATTAGTTTAATCATATTGTTCCTAACAAATAAACCGAAGGACTTCAACGAAAATTCATGTGGACATATTGCCACTGCAGTCTTATGTATGCTAAGTATAGGCCTGCGTTATCTGCCTTACAGAACTGCTGCATTACGTTAGCAATTGATGCGTCTTCTACACCACATGACGTACATTTATCCAGCTCTATGATGCAAAAGTTTTCTATCTTTCAAAATCGCTGTCTCCCTGTTTCTCTACCGCTTCTAACGCCCGTCGGAATTTAGCGAAGGATTAGGTCACACTCGTAGCATATGTTTAGAGATGACACATAATTCCATCCTGAACACCCTTATTTATTTATTTTGTAACAAAAAGCGAAACAAAGCGGTCTATTGTCCATGCATCTGCATGCAATTTTCTCGGAACGTTGAGGGAAGCCCCCAAGGTCACAAAGTTGAGAACGCTGGTGTTGCATAATATATGCAGTTATGACAAGAAAGTACGAGTTACCACGGCGCTAAACTTTACGTAATCACAGAACACTTGAATTTAAAGTGACACATGTCCTGCCAGAAACTGACGCTGCTAGGTTTCTTTGGTAAGATGGCAAAGGGCTCTACTAGCCTCCAAGCACAAGATGGGCAATCGTTCTTCTGGAAGCCGCACGTCTTCCAGCAAGCAGTGTCCGATTGACACGATCCCGTTGGGTTTCTCTCGTTTCTTCTGCCATGTTTAATACCATGCCCACATTATCATGAACACTGCTGTAATGGCAGTAGCTGATTCAACGCTGTAAATATTCGATTAATTACACAGTACTTGATATTATTCATTCCGCGCATTATTCGTACACTCAACCACATTCATCAACAAAGGCACACAATAGGATTACAAACTGTACACATTAAATAACCCCTACATGTTTCGGCGACGAGGCGCCATCCCCAGGGACTCTCAAAGACAAACGCATTGCACTTCCCATCTTGATATATTGGTGCTTGCATTCCTTCGTCTTTGAGACTCCCTGAGGGTGGCACGTCGGTGCCGAAATATGTACGAGTTATTTAATACTTATGTACAGTTTGTAATCCTATTGTGTGCGTTTGTTCTTGAATTTGGTAAATTACACAATAATTTACGTTTAATGTAGTATGGCTCTTGTGTCTGCTTCGTTAAGGGACAATTCTCCCGCTGATGTATATGAGGGTCGGTAAGAAAATAAATTTCAATTGTACATACTTTAGGCTCCTTATATTCAAACTCAATAAGAGAAGTTCGGACTTAACTGTACTGCTATCCTACGTTTTTGCATAGGCCCCACCACAACTGGGCATTTATCATATGGTGGGAAGAGCGGTACCATTCCGTGACGTCAGAAGTCCGTGTCCTGTGTTACCAGCCACCGTAACAAAACGGTTTCCACTCCGCCATCATCTCTGAATTTGTGGCCGCTATGATTTTGCTTCGGCACTTCAAAATGATAATAATTTCTCGTCGACAAATTTCCCTCATACAATCACAATCAGTGCAGGTTTTTAAATGCGAAATTATAAGCCCTGTTAACACATTTTTCTGACCTACCCTCGTTTTTCGAATGACAGGAATGCTGTTTGCATTCCCAAAAATTAAGAGGATACTGAATATTATACTACGAATCACCGGTATCGAATAAACAAGGCATTAAGGCGTATAGAAAGCATGGAGAAAATGCTCGTGTAGTTGGTAGTAATGTTTTGCCTCGAAGGAAGTCCATTACTCACGGGTAGGATGTTGGCTGGGCACCAGAGGCGCTTAGCTGCTGCAAGTTCTTACATTGTCACACAGTATGATAGGCCTGCTCCACTGTGAGGAAAGCAGGCAGCTGCACTTGCTTACGGGCAATAAAAACTGCCTGTCTGCCACAACGATTCGTCGCGCAGCAATTAGCTTCTTCCAGTTCACAAAGAGTTGCCAAATAAACAGTCTTAATTCGGATACAACTATCACAATCCTCTACTCCAGGGATCCTCAAACCAGAGCCCTCTAATGGGCCATGAACTCTCAAAACTTAATGGTTTAGATTACTGACAGTACGAACGTGGAAGTATACACAATCTCAATATAAAGTGTGTGTTTGTGTGGCACAGCACCGTCTGTGTTATTCGTGACAGCCGAGGTCTGTAAACAAATATGCCCAATAATGCGCGACTTCGAACTTTGGTGTTTATTCACGGAATGGCTTTATTCGCACAGTTAGAAACTATACTCAATAAATAAATGTTCGTATATCACAGTCTTTACAAAAACATTGTTGTGTTGACTGCAGTCGAGTATTAACCTGCGCATTTAAACTACATCAATCCGATTAAATGGAATAAAAGGATACAGAATTCTGTGTGTTGTCAATACGAAACACCTACTGTCAATCAGATCAATAACTTACAACTTACTATCACCATGTAATGTGCCTAAGAACCTCAAATACTCACACGACGTTGTACAAAAGAATTCTGAAACATTCGAATGAAATGTTTTGTTGATTAGAGACGAGCGATATATATCGATGTCTTATATCGATACTCCAGCGTTAACATGGGCATGACGTCACTCGGAGGCCAAGCTTTATCGTAACCATGGAAACCAGTGCTCGATTTACAAATCAAGCGTATTATACTGTATAAAGTAGTTAATAAAAGCCTGTAGCGGTTTGCTGGGGTAATGAATAGGTACTCTTACTACACGGGTTGCAAGGCCAACGTCCGTACATTGTTTAGCAACGATGCGTCACCTAAGTAGGTCATTTTGCTTTGCATTTCATGAGCTGGTCATTATATCCAGTAAACGGCAAGTGACTGATATAAACGGGTCGTAACCTATTTCACGGCATTACACAGGATGTGACTGGAAATTCGCGAAGACAATTTCAGCTTAAAGATTAACCGGATACTTCCCGAGAGGGTGTTACAAGCACTATCACTCGAATTAACGTGCTCGGTTTCCTCCACCACTATGGCAATGTTTAGTTGACGGCGCTCTGTTAAATACACAGGATATACAGATTTAGACTTTAAAGGCCTTGTTGAACGACATGCATTGTCTCCTTACTCTGTACCGGTTTAGTAATTCAGTGGCTTGGACTGACGGACACAACATGCACTGCTCACTGGATACAAAAACTTAACATTTCGTAAACATGTCATATCGAAAAATATTTCAAATACGTTACATAAGATTACGCTTTATGCCGTGAAGGGATTTTCCTACTGTCCTGTAGAGATATCGACTTTAAATTAGTGTTAGGCAAGGAAGCCAGAAGGCTACAAAATTACATTAACCAGCGATATTAGTAAACTTTCCCAATATAAAATACGAGTATTCAAAATTCTTTGAATAGTCTTGGACATGAAAATATTAAAAGACAGATATGATCTTCGCGTTTATATGAGGCTTGCATTTAATAAAATTGTGCACAATACGAAGACACAGCCATATGCTTGGATTTGTGCCGTTTAATTAACGTCAGGTTAGAAGGAAATACTGGGACTTAAGGAAGATGAATAAAGCTTCACACGCTGAAGTCTTGGATTCGAATCCCCTTCCAAAAATGAACATGTATCCTACCTTCTTATGTTACATTTTCCGGTGTAAGCAGCGGTCTCACGATGGGCAGACTCTACTTTGAAGGAATCGCAACAAAGTCTAATGATTGAGCAGTTTCGGTGTTAATACTGAATTTGATCAGGCCAGACAGCCTGATTTGTGCAGGCTGAAGGAGACGGAACTTTATAACGTATTCAATCGTATCGTTAGGAGAATACATAAAGAAGGATGACATGAGCGTGTAGAAAAATGTAGCATGCATTAGGAACAATCTAGATATCCTGACTCAAAGCTCCATTGCCATATTTGTAATTTTAACAATAAAAAATGTTTCAAACCACGTCTGCAGAGACATTTACGGCCCATTTCCATACAAAATTACACATTTTCAGTCGCAGTGTTTCGTTGGTTTTTGCCATGAAACAGAAATATGAAAATAGATTTTCCACGTCAGCCATGTTATTTTACTTCTATTTAAACTTGACACTGGTAAACGCTGAATATTTTTAAGACATTTAAACACGAAAAATTTTATGATCCTACATTCGTCACGATCCCACCACATTATTTCTGATAACCACCATGCTGGTGTTATTCATGGCTGACATTTATAAGGAACAAAGTTGGTGTTGCTTTCAGTAACATGACACTATGCCAAAACTGGTTCACACGTTACCAGGCGGATAGGCACACACACACACACACACACACACACACGTATAATAATGTCGTCCTTTCGTTAAAATAAGGGAAGTAAGCTAAAATGCTTTCATAATGTGATATTTTATTTCAAAGCCTTCCAGCTTTTATCGATTTCATTTATTCAGTCGTGAATTCCGCATTGCTCAATGAAGCTTTCAGGCGAAGCGAGATGCACCCGCATTGGGCCAGATGTTCTCCGAGATTACCCATCAATGAATCAAGTAAACACAGTAGAGTTTGTGATAAGGGCGACAGTTAATCTGCCATGCTCAATATCGGTTGGTTTTACATTTTGTCTGTTCACTATATATACTTTTTTACACACGAACAACAGCATGCCTTTTGGTAGGCTGCTACCAGGATCCGGATATATATACATACATATATATATATATATATATATATATATATTGGCTGAGCGAACACTTTTTCTGTCATCTTCCAATTTTGAGAGCAATTTTTCCCACGATTCATAAACATTCAATTGCTTAAATAATGCAGGTGACGACGTACACACAGTTACAATAAAGGAATGTGGTGCCAGGGTGTGGACTGAATTCGGTGGTAGCCGCTTGTGAACGATAACGAACTTTGGATTCCACAGAAGGAGAATTTATTGACTACTTAAACGAATATCAGTTTACCTAAAAGGGCCTTGATCCGTGAAGTCACATACACAGACATGAGAAGTAAGCCTGTATTTTGGGCCATGCCATGGCTCAGGCGGTTAGTCGCCAGCCTCTCACCGCGGGGGCCCGGGTTCGATCCCGGTTCAGTCAAGGTGGGATTTGTGGTGAACAAAGTGGCACTGGGACAGGTTTTTCCCCGAGTACTTCGGTTTTCCCCTGTCAACTTCATTCCACCGGTGCTCCATTACAAGGAAAAACGAAACAAAAATGCTCATCTTCATCACAGGGTTGCACAATAAGCCTCAAGGCTGTGGTGCGTCCATAGCTTTTGCTGCGGGGCCCTTCATTTAAAAGAAAGCCTGTATTTTCGTAAACGATAAGGGAAGTGGGATAAAAGCTTAAAAAAGTAAATAATTTTACAACGTCAAATAACGTACAGTTGCTTCGCTTTTGATATTCTTCACACCGTATGTGATAAAGTGTAAAAAGAGGATAAAGCATTGTCTTCATCAGGCAGGCCCCGTGTGTTTCGAAATATTTGTGTATTGCTCTGCGTCAGTGACACTCCGTCCATAAAACACAAGGCCCGTCCTAATATTTACAAGGTATTTATTGTTTCTGAACCCATTTGTTGATCGATTCCTTCCATTCAGACGAAAAATATGGTCGTGTTGGAAAGAAGTAGTCAACTGTTTCCAACAGCTACAGTAAGGAGTCACAAAGCAGGAATCACTGCAACTTGAACTTGCTTCACATCCGTAAAAGCAGTGATGCGGATTTCGAAGACGAAACAGAGGAGAAATTGTCATTCTTCTGAGTGTACCGTATGTGTGTATGTACATCTAGATATAGGTGTGTATATTATGAATTAAAATACATGTAGCGCGTCCAGAAAAAAAAAGCGTTTAAAAAATTTTTAAAAAATCTTCATTGCAGCACGTTCGTACCTATATTAAATTACTTCTTCACGTAATCGCCATGTAAATTAAGGCACGTGTCATATCGTGGGACCAGCTTTTGCATGCCTTCTTCGAAAAAGGTAGCCGCCAAGCCTTTCAGCCAGTCCTGAACAACATGAACAACGTCTTTTGTCCATTGGTCACTCTTCAGACTGGCCGGCCAAAATTTTCTTGAGGTGGAGAAACAAGTGCTAATCACTTGGCGCAAGGTCGGGACTGTATGGAAGATGATCGAAACTTTCTCAATCTAACTATTCGAGTAATGCGCGTGTCTGGGCGGCGCCGTGAGGTCGCGCATTGTCGTGCTTTCTGTAAACATCCGCCACCATTTCCTCACATTCCCTTTGTTCACCGCACCTTCACCTCACACTTGAACAATCTGCCTGTAAATTTCCGCCGGATGAACACTTTCAGCGTTTAAAAATCGAATCGTCAACCGCACTTCACAGGTAGCGTGATTTTGGATTTTTGTTTTCATCTTTAATGACTACAGCGGGGGGGGGGGAATGTGACACCTTACTACGCAACAAACGTGTTCCCCTTGACATACAGAAGGAGACTGACCTTCACAGGATGTGCGCGCCTCACCAGCATGGCCGCTATGCGTGATTGGTTCTTACGTTCTGGTTGCGCTTGGTATTAGTTCCAAAATTTACGTCGCTTAATTTGGCGAATATTTTACAGGGCTTTATTTTCCCAGCGTGACTCAGATACGTTTCGCGAATGTAGCTATTTGTATTAAATATCTCTTTTTGTTTTGCACTCTCAGACGTATTAGTGCGACAGTTTTCCAGTAAGTCCATGGCGAAAAAGAATTATAAGGTGGAGGAAAAGAAGAAAATAAGGTAAAAGAGAATAGACAGAAGTGGCATAGTAAAGCAAGACAACTAAGGGGAAATGAATCGGGAGATGGTAAAGGAGGTGGCCAACAAGAGGAAGAAGAAGGACGAAGTAATACATTGAGAGTGTGTGTATGAAGAATACGAGTATCTGCAGCTCCTTGTTCCACCTGACATCCGCCCAGATTCCCAATCATTCGTGGTGCCCTTTTTAGCCCTTCTCATTTAACGTTTCCTTGCTAAACGCTTAATATTCCAGGGTCTTTACTTATTAAAATAATTCCGGCATTTCCAGTGTTACTTTCCGCGCTGCGGAAGAAACTCTGTGACGTACAGGACTTACGTTTTCAGTCTTTGGTATAAGAATACCCTCACGTCAAACAGGAATGTTTTTTTTGCGTGGCGAAGGGCCCCGCAGCAGATGCTACGGACGCACCGCAGCCTTAAAGCTTCTTGTGCAACCCCTGTGATGAAGATGAGCAGTTCTTTTTTTTACCAAGCTTTACAATTAATGGAGCACCTGTGGATTGAAATTGACAGGGGAAAACCGACAACTCGGAGAAAAACCTGTCCCAGTGCCACTTTGTCCACCACAAATCTCACATGGACTGACCCGGGATCGAACCCGGGCCTCCGCGGTGAGAGGCCGGCGACTAACCGCCTGAGCCATGGCACGGCCAACAGGAATGTTACTTTACTTTGAGTGTCTAGTGCACAGGGTTTATAAACTTTTCCATCGTAAGACATCTACCTTGAAATTACGCAAAAAAAAAAAAAAAAAGCCGCGTACATCCATGTTCCAAACGAGATTCAAATCTGTTACACCAGTGTCTCAGCAGTATACGAGAGCTTACATAGGACAGCGTGCGCAATGAAATGTACGCAGGTTTACCACCGGAAAATGTTCACCCCACATTCTTCTTCTTTGCACTGCCCATTCCAGCTCCCGATTTAGGGCGTGCCTACACATTGCTGTCCAAAATACAACTTTCTTCCATAATAAGACTATAGCTACACAATAACCAATATATTTTATGTATATTCAAAGATATAAATGTGCGGAAGTTCCTAAGTTTACTACATGCAAAATAATCATAGGAAAGAAATATAAAATAATTATGTCCGTTCAGCTGGACAATTTCGAATAAAGGGTTTCATATTTCCAGACTTCTGCCATAAATACATGGCGGCGACTACACCGACTGAAAAATAAAATAACAATGGCTAAGACAAGCTGTGGATTTGCGCTCGCTGTGCATCCAGTGTCATTTTATGAAGATTGACACTTTCCGTAACTGCGGTCAGTGTTGCTGCATTCATAGTTTCTAGTTCTTCAACGGTGTGGTTTATCATACAGAAGTAGTTCTTCAGGGCTGTTAATAGAATAATTACTGGGATTCATGTCAGGCAAGAGGGAAGGTGTGTAGCCCTAATAAACGCTAAAATATTCATCCCCCTGCCTTTAAGACAGAAAACTGACAGCATACTGTATAGTACTGTTAGGTCGTCAGTTTACAGTACCTTACGTAAGTTCCTAGTACGGCTGTCTGTACTAAGAATAAACCCCCAAATATGCCTTCCACGTTAACAAAGTCATTATAATCAACCAAACAGATCAATAATAGAGGTAAACTGCAGTGTTTTATGACTGCGTTTGGTCGTAAGTCTTTATTTACATGTATCTTAACAGACGCCTGAAAGTCCTGGAAGTTGCGCGGAAGGCATAAAAATTGGTTCTGCGCAATTCCTAGGACCTTTCAGGAGACTTGAAATAAAATCTGTAAATATGGACCAAGAAGGATGAATTCAGTGCATTACTGATGTCATTAGGCTAATGTAACAACGAAGCTCATAATATATACGATGCACCCAGCACTATTACGATATTTAAATCTAGAACATCACGGTGGCCTAGGGACTTAGCTCGAATGGATAACACTGTTCATAGATAATCTCTGTGGAGAAACCATCTGCAAAGCAGCAAGTTAGGGATATCAAGATAAGAGATTGGAGGATAATATTAGGAGAGATATAAGGAAAGTAGGTTGAGAGGATGGAAGGTAAATGGAACTAGCTCAGAACCGAATCTAATGACGGCCTTTTCTAGCCTGTGCGTAGTGTTGAAAGTTGGGTTTTACCATCAGAGAGTTCACAGTGGTTCCTCGCATTTGAAAACATATTTTCCTTCTAAATAAGAGGGCGACTTTTCGAAACACATCCGACGTGAAGCGAATTTATGAGTTACGGGTCGGCCCGATTTCAGTTGAGGAGATTTGAAGTCTTCCGGGATACGACGCCATGTCGACTGGCTCATAGTTACTGACGTTTCGGAAGTCCCTGCTGTATACACCTTCAGGACATAAGCCATTTTGGATTGCTTACAGCATGGAATTGGAGGTAGCAGATCCTCCGAAACGTCCGTGATTATTTACTAATCGACATGGTGCCATACCCCAGAAAAATAGAATCTTACACAATGCCCCTGTAAGAAATCCAAATCCCGCGCAGACGGAAAGACATTTCGAAAGTTCCGCCAGGATGCGCTTTCGTAAAATTAAATCCTGTGTAGTGAAGAGTTATGCTTCTGACTCCAAAAAACACAATGCACCTTTGTTACAAAGATAGAATATGATAAGTCATACTTAGGAAAATAATAGATGTTCACGGTGGGATAAAAAAAACTCAATGAATAAACTCTGAGGGCAAAATTCCCAGTTACTAAATACTAGCCGAATGGAAATTACACCATCAGTTCACTTCAAAGAGTTACATACTAAAACCTGGAACAGTATGAAAATTCCAGCATATATTTTCACTACATAGTGCAAAAATGTATATGTATAACGTAAACCCAAATTTATACAAAACATACCCTGCCAGAGCGAACTTCATTATTACACCCCTGGTTGAGCCCGTTCCGGGTCCCGCCCACGAAGCGATAGTAGACAATTCGAATCAAAAGAAGAGAAAGTAATTTTGTTGAGAATCGAAATCTTGGTGTGTCATCTATCTTACCATCAAAGCACACAGAGCTAAAGCGACAGTACAATACAGTCTAAGTTGAGATCATGTACGCCGCTGTATGTCTAAAAAAAACCTACAGACGCGTGGCATAATAAGGATAAAGCAGCGCATGGCAGCTACTCTGTCTGTACTAATTCATTGTGTCGAATATAGGCCAACTGATGGTGTTACAGTTTATGTGGCTGGTATCCACTGTTATTACGTTCAGGGCACGCTCTAGCGCACAACCACATTAACTGTGCGCATCTTTTAGTAAGTGCGTTATGGAACTTCGCATGGAAAATGAAGGAAGCCGAGAGATTTGAGGTTCTAAGAGCAGTGCCGCTGAAGAATCACGTCTTCTTGGATGTTACACCGTGCGACTGGTAAATAGTTACACATGTTTCGAAGGAACGCATTGCCTTCATCTTCAAAGTCAAGCAGGCCGTGGACAAATTGTTTTATGCCTTGCTTAGATAAATTCTAACGGAATTTGATCAGTACCTGGTGCTTATACCTTCAACCTGTAAAAGAAATGCCAATCTCAAAGGCAGTAACTTCAGGATCTAGTGGCTGAGCTTCATGTCATTCAGCTGCCTAACATCCTCAATCCCATGTACCGTCAACAGCTGACAGAAGTGATTTTTCCACATTTCTAAATACTGAGGGAATCCGAAAGCAGATAACTCTCCCCATCCTTTACCAACTTTATTCTAGATTAGTATCCCCTCAAATACGCCGATCCCGGTGGCCGCACGGTCTAAGGCGTGGGTCTACGGCCGTTCGCCTACTGGGATTGTGGGTTCGAATCCCGCCTAAGGAATGGATGTCTGTCTCTTTGAGTGTTGTGTGTCGTCAGGTAGAGGTCTCTGCGACGAGCTGGTCCCTCGTCCAGAAGAGTCCTGCCGAGTGTGGTGTGTCTAAAAAGTGTGTAATCGTGAAACCTAAAAAATGAGGCGGCCTAGGCCCCCAAGGGGCTGTCGAGCCATTGAAAAAAAAAATCCCTCTAATATTCATTTGTGCCTCTATGCATGTCTCTAGCGTTCTTGTTCTTGTAGTTTCAAGCTCAATAAATTTACACTTCAGATACCCCCGCTGCGTTCCTGAAATGTACATAAGTTTGAAGTATTACATTGCTTAGATTATTTCCATTAATTTGGCTCGGATCCTGTATCCACTGTAACTTCGCTTGGCTCCTTTAGTCTAAAATTTTTAAACATTCTTCATCAAACCATATTTTATACTGCCTCAGATCGCAATAACGTACACACTCTGTAACTAATATTTGTTATTCTCTATAATATTTTCCCAAGCCCTATTTATGTCTTCCCCCGTAATTACACAGGTTATCCAAAGCAGCAGACCTGTTTAAGATTTTAACCCGTTTGGCATAGTGTTCTTTAACTTGCACACCGCCCCATTTCTTGAGACAGAATCTTTCTGTATGACCATTCTGCACTGCTCATGTCCTCACTGAAAGTCTCTCCACGGACTCAACCGAAGTAAAAATTAAGATTACGGTGTTCTGGTAGGCTACATGACGCCGTGCAATTTGTAATAAATACATGAATGTTTAAAGGGAACATGTTCTGTCGTCGTGATATCAAGACTCATGCCCTTAAGAACGTCCGTAAGAACCTCAAATCTCAAAATAAAAACTGCTCGACAATATTTGATGTAGGTCGACCACACCAAATTTTGTCTAACTGGCTCGTTGCTGTTATTTTATATCAGACAGACGGGCTTAAAAAAAGTAACAGGTGCTTTCGGAAACCTTTAGAAGTCTACCTAAATCATTTCACTTTGTTTTCACTGCCTACATTTCAAGAGTAACTTCAGATTTCAGGGTTCAGCTTCCACATTAGAAGTGGCTAAAGCCTCAAAGCCGAGGTTGCATTGTCTGAACGCTACTAGTGGTTTCTGTATTGCATGGTGTCCTCTGTGTCGCGTTCTGTCTCACGAGTCATGACCAATTTAAACATAAAATGCGCAAGATGAAACAATGAATTTTTGGCACATTTCGCTGCTTACGCCTAGACAAACGTTAGTGCGTTTAGGCTTCTGCATCACCTCCGTCCACCGCGCCGAGTTTACAGGAACTAAACACAAACCCACGTCTCATTTTTTGACGTGAATACGTCTTTAAATTTGCTTCCGTAGTGGGAGCCAATTCAGAAAACTGATGATAACAAAATTGGGGGATACAGTTTGGCATTGCAGCTACATATCTATCATCTACATCCAAAATGTAATTACACCACTCGATAGTTAAAGGATCAAAGAATTCATAACGTTGAGTGGGGACTGTGATGCCTCGCGCGCGGCGGAGGGGGAGGCGCCGCCATTTTCAGGTCGTTTCGTCGCGTCACATACTTTCGGTTTAGTATACATTTTGACTCGGAGAAGCTACGACGCTCGTTTCAGTTTCAATTTACAGCTCTCCTCAATATTTATCTATTGCGTACACAAAACATGAGTGTGGAATACTTATGGTGAATGTATATGGTGTTAAAGTTAAAAATTTAAGAAAATGAATACAATGTCGGCCTATACTCGTCAAAAAGCCAATTCGAAATATATAAATCGTATACGGTTGGAAAAGGCTTCTCAACAGCTATCCAGTGATACCCATAAAACACCATATCATACAGTGTGGCGGTGCCGGGAACGTAAAACAATGAGGGCGTCCGAGCGGATCAACGACTGCGCAGGTACATCTGACGCTGGGGCGGCCGGGCCTATGCAAGTCGATGATGTAATCGCTTGTGTATCAACGCCGGGCTGTATAGACATCGGTTGTGTGCGATCGCCGATTATCACGACACATTCGGCAGCAGCTAGTGCACGTTTCACTACAACGTTTGTCAACAATCCATTCGGACATAAGTGTAACGTGTGTGACCGTCTATGGTTTCTGCGCTCCTTGAAGCCACCAAAGGGAAAACACTTAACGCTGCTTAGTAATCTCGATGTATCCTGCATGCCATTTGTATCGTACTTTTCGTATCACAGACCTATCATTAATAAAATTATAACACACTAATGATTTGTTTACTTCAATTGTTTCCTGAACCCGACTAAAGGAACATGTTGCCATCATCAATAAAACATGCAGATACGAAGGACTTCTTACTGTTAAGCAATGATTATGACATACATATAATACGCTGAAACAAAATATTACCCGTTAACGTACACGTATTCACGTTAAACACACGGCCGTGTCCCCGACACAGCCACACCCCGCTTTTATTTACTTAACGAAGCTAAGGTAATTCATCGTCAAATGAGGTATGTGAGGGCGGATGGTGCTATTGACAAAAGCTGTGGCCCATTATAAAGCCATGCATTTTCAGAGAGCGACAGAGGAAATCAATTACAACTCTCCTTTCAAAAGGCAGTATTTGAGACAAGACTGAAACCAGCCACGAAAAATATTCATATGCCATGCGTAGCGAATTTTATCCCTATGGAAAGCATTACATGTCTGGCCGTACTGGGTCGTGTTTTCATACCACTCCACTTTACGGGAGATCCAAAATACAACACATTTACACAGTCCCTGTGTTAAATTGCCTGTGAAATTCTGTGGAACAGGTCCAAGAATGGCTCCCTCATTTGTGTTTCCACCACAGTTCTTTATTTGACCTTTTTATTATAAAGGCCTATTCCACAGAAAAACGAATAACAACGAAAAACTTGAAGTAAATGTCTGCCTCAACTATTATTGTACAAATGAATCACATTATGCAAGGCATGCAACAAATTTTTAACCTTACACCTCAGCAACATTAACCATACGTACAAGGTACTAGGGCTTTCTTGATAACCTAGTAACTGAAGAGGTTCCATTAACAGAACTCGGTAAGTCCGCCAATGCACCCTGCATCCAAAGTAACTTCACTCAATTGGTGCGTTCAGAAGCTATTTCTAAAACGTTTCTTCTAATGCTGTTTTCATATCTAATAATCTACCTTCCACCTGAACAGTTTTTTTCTGCCGTTTCAACCGAAACTTCCTTTATATTTCTTGTTTCTTCCTGCGCGCAAATTCTCCTATGCATTACACGTAATTTTTTAAATTATCATTAAGCGAAGAATATACATTTATTAACCAATAAATACATAATTGCAATTTTCCTTGTTTGTTAATATGTTTAACATAATACCGTGCTCATTTTAACGCCACTAAAACCATAAACAACAGATCTAAGCAATTGCGGCAAACCCACACAACGGTGGAATCAGAATTTCACACGCTTTTACGACTTTCCAATAAGATACTCTATGCTGCAATTTACTAACGGACCCCTTGTTGTATACTGGTTTACGGAATGACACATTTTTAGCTACGTGCATACTATTCTGGCATCTCCCTACGGAAAATGAAAGAATACTTTGAATTACCTCTGTCACGATCAGAACTGGGTATCTCCTACATGCAAATCTACAACATTGCCGTTGCGCAAAATGGCTCAGTAGTCACACTTTGTAACCTTAGCTCACACATAATGTAACGTGGAACTATACCACAACAGCTGGCCAAGCAGCAAAGATGAAGACCAGACTGTGGGCGGATCATCATCAGACACCAGAATTAGCATCTCACGACGTTGCTTCGCCGTTCGTCACTCGTCATTTCTGTGTTACAATGAAAAGGAAACAACGTGCCCTCTAGAGGCGTTCTTTACAGGGAACTCATTGCGTTATTACAATCACTACTTGACCGTCAGTCTTGTCATTGATACCACGGTAAGTTACTAAGTGGTACACACCTTACCTCTCACGAACGGTTCATCCTAAGCTTCAGTTCCGAGAAGTGGGGTTCAATGAGAGCAGAAATGACGCCTGATAAGGAATTCAAACTCACTTCTTAATAAAAACATATTGATGCTGTCGGACAAAGTTATGTCTTTCAGTTATGCTACTAACGCACTTTTATTTCAGGCTTCCGCCGCGATGTTAATGAGATCTGCGCTCTTGTGGGATATTACGCGACGTAATATCCCACAAGAGGTATTTCACTTTTATTTCTACTGGTCGCTCTCAGCATTTCGGTAAAACAGGGGAACGAAACACTGTATACGAACTGTGTGGGAAATACCGTGACAGGTTACACCTTATCATAGGAACTCCGTGAAGTACCCAGCTACATCATTCATCATTCTGTAGTCTGTCTTACGACAGGTCCGTAGCCTCTTCCAAAGCGAGTTCTCCACAGGGTGCGATCTAGTGCTTCCTCTTTCAATTTCCAGTATCTTTTCTTTTCCTTAAGGTCATCCAGTAGCTGCTTACGTCTTCTCCCTCGTCGTCCCGTCATTTCTATCCTTCCTTCTAACTTTCCTTCAATCACGTGTTTCAGAAGGCAGTTTCTACGCAAGATGTGACCAATCCAGTTAGCCTTTCTTCTTTTTATTGTATGTAGGATGTCCCTCTCCTCCTTGACTCTGTGTAATACTTCTTCATTTCTCACACGATCGGTCCAACTGATCTTTTCCATTCTTCTCCAGCACCACATTTCAAAACTTTCCAGATACTTCTGATCTACTTTCCGAAGTGTCCACGTTTCAGCACCATACAAAGCTATGCTCCAAATACAGCTACAGTCACGCTAAAATGCGAAAGCAAGTATCGATTACCGACAACAGTACCTGTTCCACAGTTAAAGGTTGAACAGATAACAGCACAGAATTCTGCAGAGAACTTCACAGTTCACAATTAATCGTCACCATGAAACATCCAGTTATACACTGTTCAGAAAGAAATAACTAAGGGAAGAAATGTAATGAGAGAAAAATGAAATAGAAAGTACACAAAACAGGTGAAATAACAACAGTGCACGATGCTGGAAGAAACACCCAAGTCTACTTTCCTGCTAGTCAAGTTTTAATCATAAGTCTATCATGTAAACGCATAGAGTCAGGTGTGGATTTGTTTCGTTGTCATTATCCAATGACGAAATATAGCGAAGAAAATACTTATAATGATAATAATAGGCAATAATAATAATAATAATAATGTATATGACAATAATCCAAACACAGATAGGTGTGTTTGAATGCAGTACGTACTTGTAATTCTTTGATAGATACCCCCTGCGGACGGCAATTTACTTGCCGAAACATATGTAAACGTTGCAAATACATTTCATACTTGTTAATTATCTTGTGCATTTGTTGGTTTCGACTTAAACTCACGATAAAATGCACGGTATATACAACATAAAATTTCCCAAGCCTGTATTATTCTTAAATTCACTTAAGTGTGTATACAAACACGCAATATGTTTGTTTTTACTACTTGCTACAAACTAATTAATTCTGACATACCGACGCCACTTTTTACTCTTCCTGACAACTGTACCAGTTTCACGCATGGCTTATTGCTTTATTCGTATTATCATCACTAATTTGGACTGGACTCCGCAACCACTGCCATTTACTTTGCTATCTCTAACCTGCCAATTCCGTCACTTACAGAAGGAACTGGGTTAAAGGTAAAACTCAGCACCGTAATTACTAACGACTTATCGTGGAAATCAGATGGCTGTATAATTCATGAAGCCAGTGCGTGAGTGAAGGTTAGGTTCGGAGACAATGAGCGTGCTTCTATCGTCGCATTGTCATTGTGGTTGCTAGGATACAAAGTGTAAACACTAAACGGAAGGAAAGTTTTGGACAAAACGAGGGTAGTTACTTTCTTATATACATGTGGGGCATAAAATAAAAAATTCAAGAAGGTGTAAATTAAAATACCATTAAAGCAATATAGGACACTCAGTTAACACTGTTGTGCACCAACGTCCTGTATGGGCTGCTTCATTAAAAAGCTGCTCAGGTAGAGGAACCTGAAGTTTAATCAGAACTAGTAAAAAAAGTCCATCATTTGAAACGACCCTGAACTGGCTCCCTTCAAGTCACATCCTCACAACCTATTGCTCTAACATCTATCTTAATATCATCTTTCAATCCTTTACCCTGTTTCCAAGTACACGTTTTTAAAGACGGACACACATCAAAGAATGTAGCCATTCCCTCCACCCCTCCCCCCAATTTCAGCCATACACTATACTTATCTAAACATCTAAACATCACTACAGAGGGATGCACAAATTTTCCAAAATCTAGAAGCCACTTCCAAATTCTAGGCTCCAGAATGGTGACATGAAGCAAGTTCCATGCTGAGGAACCACGAATACCAGGCGCCACCGCACAACATGTAGTCGCCTGAGGCAACCTGGCACTGCTGACCTACATACAACACTAAAATTCTCAATATGCAATAGCAATACTCCCAGTTACTCGCTTTGTTCTTTAAGTCATCCATTTTCTGAGCACTCTGTCTCCAGACACTTGTAATTAAGTTATTTCTTCAAACTAAGGAACCGCATATCATATCTACACAGCAAAACTTCCAAAATCGTCTCTCATGTCCTGACATTCAGCGATTTAGGAAACAGAGTGATTACTGTTTCTAAGTGAATAATAAGTGACACCATCTTGTCGGGCGAATAGTGGCTTCGATTAACTGCCAACTCCGAAGTTTCTGAGGCCTCGGAACATGGAACGATGTGTTGGGTGAACACTTTCCTTTATACAAAGAGTATGTCATCGAAACCCCGCCTTCAAAAACAAGCAATGGCCCATAAAGGACTGTGAAATCGAGTGCAAGGCCATCTCAGCCGCATCTGTTGTTGTTGTTGATGATGATGTCGTCGTCGTTGTTTTGTTGGTGTTGTGTATGAGAGCATGCAGGTACGTATGCATACATGTGTGTGTGTATGTGTGTATGTATATATTTATATGTACGTACGTACCTATATACAGGGCATACACAAAAGAATGGTGCGGTTTCAAAAGTGAATAAAAAATTTATTTCTCACCTTACACGGGCACAACATACACCGTCAGCGGCGGCAACTGTCCAAGTTTCTCATTTGGTAAATATAATCCTTCAATGTGTGCACCCTGGGTCACACGACACACATCCACACGGTAATCAAACTCATCCCAGACCCGGTGTAGCATGTCCGCTGTAATGGCCTGCAATGCATGCGTTATCCGATCACGAATTTCATGGATGGACGTGGGCAATGGTGGTACATAAACGCTGTCTTTAACGAACCCCCAAAGAAAGAAATCGCAAGGTGTAAGATCTTAAACCGTGCACGAAACTCACGTTGCACTGTAATCACAGATCTGGACACCTCAAAACGGAGCACACAGAAAGCCTTCTCCTGCTGCAACGCCATCTTTGAAACTGGCCCCGCAGTAAGCATGAGAAGCGAACTGCTGGTAGCGCATGAGAAACATGGACAGTTGCCGCCGCTGACGGTGTATGTTGTGCCCGTGTAATGTCAGACATAAATTTTTTATTCACTTTTGAAACCGCACCATTCTTTTGTGTATGCCCTGTATGTATGTACGTATGTATATATATATATATATATATGTGTGCGCGTGTGTAAATGTCAGTGTGCATGTGTGTATGTATATATGTACGTACGTACATATGCATGCATGTGTATATGTACTATGCATTTACATTTGATTGCACTCTTCTTCGTAGATTGGGTGTTCGATTATGCATGCGATATGAACAAGAGTGTTTTCCCATCTCTGACAGAACAACAAGGCTTCCGACCGAGACTACGTTGACACTTGTAGTCGCTGCGAAAGCAAACAAGCACTTTCCAAATGTATTCTTCTCTTAATCTCATCACGAATTTTATTCCTACTTGTATCTGTCATTTGTAGATATTTAAATTGACACGTTCAAACCTGAACACACCTAAAATATAGACCTATACAAAATTTCATTTCCTGCCTCACATAGGACATACTGTGTCCCCATTACAAGAAAAATCAGTTAATGTTCGTTAGGAAAATAATCGCTGTTTAATGTGAAAATCATAAGAAAAAATATATATACCATGGGCAAAATGTACACAGCATGTGGTACATATTGTTGCCACTGGGCCTTAAGCGGTTAACAAAAGTAATTTTATTATTACTGGGGACTACAAGAAATCTTCGCCTTTTAAATTCCTCTCTAAGTATAAATACTTCTTTATTTTCTTAACGCTGCTCTCCGGAAGATTACCGGCTCACGGCTTAACAATGTACAAAGTACCGAAGTTACGTAGTGTAATGCTTTGTATATTCGTCGGGGAGGAACTTTAAAACGGTCACATTCTATTTTAAGGTTTTATTCCCTCGTTTAACTCGAAGGAACGGAAAAAAACCACATACTCTTCAGTCAAGAGAGTCAGTCACTGCTCTGATTGCAAAATGGCACTTCAGAACGAGCGTCCGACTATTGTGAAACCGTTCGGTGAGACGGGTGTTATAACATGACAAACTGTGATGGAGAAATTGGACAGTAACAGGTCGTGAAATAAAAGCAGTCGCTGTGTCGGAATTTGATTAGGGCTCTCAGTGTCACTTGGAGAGATCGCTAGTCTCAACGAGGGAAGGCCCCTGACCCCGACGTCGCTGCCTGCGTCACGATGATCCTCCCTGTCGTAGCAGGATCAGTTCTCTGGGCTGACGCTGCTCTGCTTATATAGAATTGCGTTAAGTCCGTTCTGAGAAGCCGGGACTCGCCTACATTTTCTCATGAGACATTCTTCGCTGTTACACGTCACGTGAAAATGCCATCTTGCTCGTCGCAGTATGCAAGTTTGGTAGAGAAGCCCGATGGAAACACTCCCATATAAGACTGACAAAGCAAGGAAAGACAGACATTACGATAAAGCTTACGGAGATGGTTTGTGGGAATAAAGGTGGAAGTAAATGGTTCAAGATCGAGTCCAATGGCAGCCTTTGGAGCTAAGAATGCTAGCTAAGTTTATATAGCCTACAATGTGTCACTCTGAAGCACAAAAAATTAAGGAAAAATTAAGGAAGAGATCATGCTGTAGACCATAAGCAACTACGGAAACAAATTCTTCATTCAGATAAGCTGGCTGCAGCTGAGGTTCGAACAGGGTGCTTTCCGAAACTGTATAAGTGGAACTGCATGCTCCAACTGATCCATCTTTACGCTCTAGTCACACAAATAGGTTATCAGTGGAGTTCAGAATCTTCAATAAAATTTCGTTCACTCATGACCCGAGCAATACACAGATTTGGAAGCCGATCAAGTGGGTGTTTAAGATGTCACCAGGCTAGCCTGTTACGTGCATCTCCTTGGACAATCAATAGTGTCTTGGTAGTCATAACGTTTTAAAACTTTCCCGTAGATCAGCCCCACTGCACTCGCAATTAGCATTAACAATTAGGAGTAAATCGCGGACAATAATAACCTACAACTGGCAAGCGAATTCCACGTTCTTTTAATATTTTTTTTATAAACGTAATAAGCCTATAAAAGCTACATATTGTCACAGTCTAGAATGTAAGAATGTTCTACATTTTAATTCAGAAGGAACCCGATTCCAGTCTTGGCTGGGCTGTCCGCTATGTCAGAAGCATATTTTAATTTCTACCAGCCACCTCCTGGTGAAGTCGTAACACGTCTTCGACTAGGCCACTAGACTTTTGGTTTCAATCGACACTACGCCAGTTGTTTTTAAATAAATTAATCATCAATATCATCGTCATCATCAGCAGTAGCAAGGATTAGGTCTATTGGCCTGTTTCGATCGAAATTTAATACGAAGCAATCCGTCCATATTTTAAGGGGACGTCCTTGGTTCTCTTCTTCCCTTGGCTTACCTAGCAACATTCTGGGCATATACGATATATGGGTATTCTAAAACGTCTCTAAATCATTTTATTTACATTTCTTTATGTTTCCGTTTAAGTTAAGTATTAAGCTGCTGTCTTATCCCCCTTTATCCAATCTACAGTAGTCCATCATTATCAACAAAAAGCGAATCTTCATGGCTTCATTGAAAGTATATTCATGTCAGTTCTGTATCTAACATTCATTGCCATCACTGGCAATGTCTTAGGTCCATAAAACTTCGTAACGTTGTTTCAGTTGTTTTAAAGTGCGACCTAAACCAGAAATCATAGAAGCCGATCAAAAAGGACACAATCACACACAGTTTCATATCACTGGGCCAAATGGTTCGAACGTTATATGGAACATACAGACCAGCGAGGAAAGCAAGTCATAAACAGCACATGGCGTGTGGTATGTTTAACTGGTTAGAAAGAAAACACGCCATTTGTTTAAGGAAAATAAATAGGGACAAAGAAGAGAATTATAAGCCGACATTAATTTGAAGACAGGTTTATAGGTTTTGGCACAGACAGCCTTCGTCAACTCCAGCAGAACTGAAATTTTGTGAGACCTGCAATGGCGGTGGGATCCGTTCCCTAGTCATCAATGGAGTAAACTGGCGCCAATCTAAAACACGAGTGGAAATCTGTGCTCCAAGTGGAGTACGTGAATTCCAAACGCGTACGTTGCAGTTTTGTATATATGACTGGCCTTGATGTACATTTATTGCACATAAAACGTTTTGCTGCAGATTCAAACCCACTCCTGCAAAGGTAATCACAGTATATTTTTGGCACAAAAACTGCACAGAGTCCTACAATATTTTTCTTTGTGCCTCGTTAAGTCTTCGACGTATCAACGGATGTTACAAATAGAAGTTGCAGAAGTCAGTGAGTTAAGTACTTTTGGTGTAATAAATTTTAAAGTTGTTTGTTATTTAGAAAATGGGAAGGTTCGACTTCAGCTTCGTTTAAAGTGAGTGTTACAGTGGAAAGATTGGAGACAAAATTGTATTTGCCAATAACATTCGTAGATCACCAACATGAAACGAACACATAAACAGAACAATAAAAATTTGCAGCTAACAATGCGAAGTGTGAGCTTCGCAGCTTTTCATCAGTTACTAGTCTTCATTTATTCCACACAGAATTCCATTCCTGACGAAGTTAACGTATCATAGTTTTGCACTGTCACTCTCAGTACTGTTGAATAACATTCAGCACATTTCACTCACAGTCTCAGCCTGAATGATTACCTTAACTCAAGTTCCTGGGTTGCTCCTCAGTCACTCCAGGAAAATGCAAAGTCAGTGCTTCAAAATACAACCCAATGGTCCCCAAATTATTTTTATTTGACAACATCACCACCACCACCCTACCAGTTGAGAAAGCGTCCTTCAACGAACAAATGAAGAGGCAAAGATAATCAATCAGCAGGACAGTGCGGCCAACAGATCTAACTCTCCGGAATATACATGAAATACAAATGGAGACTCCACTTCCACGCCTACTGTTCGGAAAAGCTTCTTACTTTTTTGTTATTCTTCGCTTTTCTCTCCCTGTCTGTCTCTTTTCTACTGGCAGTCAAGGAGCGCTTTTAAACTGCTGTCGAAGGACAGTGGATATAATAATTGGGTGGTTCACAGTAAAAGCATCCAATGTGAGCATGATCTGGCATTTCAGCTTCCCCTATTAATGTTGTCACCTTTTTTTTTTCTGCAAAAACGAAGGCAGCGCTCCGACTCTTATCGCGAAATTTAGATCCGCTGGCGGTACTGTAGAAGTACTACAACATGAGTCACAAACTTAACAGATGTAATGTATGGGCTAGTGGACAATAGAAATTAGAGTGGTCTGTGCCCTTCACGTTTTTAGTACAGAATGACTTTCACAGAGATTCGTCAAAGGATTAAAAAAAAAATGACAAATAGGGAGCCAGACAGACAGGAAGGCACGATTTCTCAACTATGTATTTAATTTACACAAATATAGCACACAAACGCTTGCAATACTGCTGAAAACACGTGTATTTGATGTTACTGTTATTAATGATATCTTCTTCTTGTGGTTTATTCAGCGACGCCTTATCACTTTCGAAGTTTATTTTCCCGCCGAACAAATAGCCATATATGGATATAATTTTATTATTTATGACTCATTTAACGAGGCTGCCAGTGGCTTACTACGGAGCTTCGAATGTGTAATCTTGTTCTTATACAAGGCAAAAAATATAGTTTGAGAGTGTTTTAGAACGAAGTGCTAAGAAGCACATTTGGACCTAAAAGACATGAAGTAAGACAAGGATGGAAAACCTGCACGAACAGAAGCTTAGCGCTGTATAAGCAGAACTAATTTCATATAATCTAACCCAATCTAATCAGTCTACTTTTCACCAAACTAAGCCTACTATTAAAGTGATCAAATCAAAGAAGATGAGATATGACTCACACATGTAGTATACACTTAAAGTAATTACAGGTGAAAAAAAACTTCAAGGTTAATATAAGACATGGGAAACCTAGACGTATATCAGAAAATAATATTAAATATACCCTACAAAACTGTAGTGTGAGGATGTAGAATGGATTGAAGTGGTTCAGAGGAGGGTCGAAAAGTGGGCTCTTGAGATTACTGTAATGTACCTTCGGGTTCCATAAACAGTGGAGAATATCTTGACCTGACAAGAAAACATTTGCTTCTCACTGAATATCTGTACCGTGTACTTACGAGTAGTTAAAATGGAAGGGACTGAAGAGAGAAGAGGTCGTGGCATATTTAGAGACAGTTGACACGTCAATCCACTTAGCACTGAGCTTCCTCTCTAGCTAAGAATCTCAATAATAATATTTCACTAACAATGTTAAAAAATTAATGTTCTATTTGAACAGGATTTTTCTTTCATTTTCAGTGTTGGCACCCAGAAATACAACCAACTCCTCCAACGACGCGTGACTTCATGGTGTAAGCACTGTAGCAAGACGGTTCAATAAATTGTTTTGAAATAAAAATGAGCGCACTTCCTGACCAAATGACGCACTGCGTAGAGTGAGCCCTCTGTATGTGTCTAGTTTATCCGCAAGGTAATTACAGTGCGGAATAGACATAAGTCACGCTATATCAGAAACTTACATACGACCGACATACAAATTAACTCAATAGACAAGTAGGCCTAACAAGCTACATACAGCCTAAGCACCTATCGACAAAGAAAGTCTCTATATAGTCCTGCAATAAATCACTAACGTAGCTCAAAATCCCTAAACTCCAATCCTATTTTCATTACATCTAACATTTATTCCGATATTTTTCGAAAACCAAATTCTGTATTAATTTATCAACTCTCATTTTTCGTTTTGTATATCACCGGATTCCTCAACTTAGCAACAAAGTCCTGGAATACAAAATCTTACTTTGTAATGCCTGACAAAAAAAGTGACAAACGTTCTCAGCAGTCGGCTTAAAAGTGGTATTCAGGCAGGTCACGTTCGTCAGGATATGTAACGTTCAGGTACATGTAAGAAAACATAAGAACATTTTCATAGAAAACTGCAAGTTAGAACACCAAAATAGGGGTCAAATAAGCAAACATAATGTTTTTATTATGAAAATATATCTCAAGAGCGATCTGTGCATATGGGAATTGAGATTAAATATTATCTCAGTTCTCACACACAATATCAAAGAACGCCTGTGTAAGATAAAGACTTGGGTGGAAGTGGCTCAAAGGAGAGACTACGGGTGGAATTTTGCAAGTAATACAAAGAGTCCTAAGAATTTCTGGCATTTCTTCACTAAATGTCCATTAAGCGTGCTTAAGGAGAGCCTGTATCATGGAATTAACAACGTTCATTTAGGAGCATTCCAAATTATATTTTTCAATCAGCATTACTAAGATAATTAACTACAAGTAGTATAGCCCTTTTTCGGAGGCTAACAGTGGCTTAATCATTCAATAAATTTACGTCTTTTTTGTTACCCGAAGATTCATTATCTTGTTCACAACAGCCCGCTACCTGTCTCTACTCTCAGCCAGATAAATCAAGTCCACTCCCTCCCTCCCTGTTTCTTCATGACCCACTTCAATATTACCTCCCATCTAGGCCTAGGTCCTCCAAGTGGTCTCTTCCTTCAGGTTTCCCTACCAAAACCATGTAGGCACTTACTGGGAAAATTAAGTCTACAAAAAGCAGATCGGCAGACCCGTAAATGGGCATGTTGTAAAGGTGAGACCTACGACAGAACTTGTAAGAAACTGTTTGGTTACATTAAAGTAGCAGGCGTCTTGATCAAATTAAGAAACACGAGGGGCAGTCAGAAAGAAATGTCTCACACTTTCGATCTCATTACATTCTTTTTATGGGAATAACCACATCGGTGCAATACTGAACACTCTCCATCATATTCTAGTAGTAGCAACTATTTTCTTTGACAGTTGATTACAACATAAAGAGATTATTGTGCGTCTAAAACAACAGTCAGCCATCGATCCCTTGGTTTCTGAAGATAAGAAGCCGATTTGTATTCATGGAGGTATTACCCCAGTGTATGGTGCAGCAGCTGTGGACGTGAGCACTCTTCGACGATAGGAGGAGCAGAACTTCATGACAAACTGCAGAATGGTTGCTTTTGTACTGCAGTAATGCCTGACATCTGCCAGGTTGATGAACTGACATGCAGAAACAGTCACATAAAGTATGCTCCAATATTACCATCGGTAAAGGCAATGTGATGGCAGTTCTTGAAGAGCGTAGCTATTCCAAGGCCTCTGACGTTTGATTGCAACAAATGCTGACAGATTCACACAAACATGCATGCAAAAAATCGCCACTAACCTTTTACATCGACAAAATAGGGAAGTGAGGGCTTATTTCTGCAAACTGTCACGGTGATGAAACCTCGGTCTAAAATTCTGAACTCGAATCTAAGCAGCAATAGAAAGAATGGCGCCAAACGACATCCCCAAGCATCAAGGTACTGAAGACTGCGCCATCAGCAGGAAAAATCGTGTTTACAGTCTTTGTGGGATGAGGCATTATTCCGGTGAACTTCTTGCCAAGGACAGACAACAGTAAACTCTAACCTCTACACTAGGCCGTGCCATGGATCAGGTGGTTAGTCGCCGGCCTCTCACCGCGGAGGCCCAGATTCGATCCAGGGTCAGTCCTTGTGGAATTTGTGGTGGACAAAGTGTCACTGGGACAGGTTTTTCCCCACAATACTTTGGTTTTCCCCTGTCAATTTCATTCCACCGGTACTCCATTACAAGGAAAAACCAAAAACCTAATCATCTTCATCATAGGGTTGCACAATAAGCTTCAAGGCTGCGGTGCATCCGTAGCATCTGCTGCGGGGCCCTTCACAAAGAAAACCGTGTACAGTAAGAACGTTGAATGCTCATCTTCGTCGAGTTCATCCCACAAGAAAAATGCCAGAAATGTTGTTCCTCCATGACAACGCCAGCCCACACACGTGTGCGCACTACTGACGCAATCACGACATCTGGATAAAGTGATGCCGCACCCACCCTACAGTCCTCAGTTCAAAACATCAGAATTTCACCCGTTTGATCCCTCGAAAAGCAACTTGCGAGGACACCATTACTCGGGTAATGAGGCATTACATAACACCGCGCGCCAGTGGCTAGGGAGGAAGGACAGCAAATTTTACCGTCAAGGAATACATGCAGCTGTTCGAAAGTGGATTAAGACTGTTGACAAGACAGTCAACGTACGTATAAACGTAATGTTGAGGCACGCTCGCGTAATCATTATTGCCGTAGGAAAGCAATAAGTATTACATATTTTGCGTGTGTGTCGGTAGCCTTCGTTATCCAACACGCACAGCGCATGCGCCGTATCATATTGTCTCTGAGGCCTGTCCTGCTATACCATATATTTCCACATTATCTCATAAAAGGCGCGATTTTCGGAATAAGTTAATGAGTATAAAATATGTGTTTTGATTTTCTCTACAAATTTTGTCTGCAACATTTCTCATTCTAACAACTGAGCGAGATATTATCATAAATGTACATAGGTCTTCAAGTAAAGTACCCGTTATTCTTGTCAGATTTTAATAAAAAAATTGAGTTTTCCCGACAGATTTTCGACAAAATACTCAAATATCAAATTTCATTAAAATCCGCCCAATGGGAGCCGAGTTGTTCTATACAGACGGACAGACACACAGATGCACGGATCGACAGACAGACAGACATGACGAAACTAATAGTCGCTTTTCGCAATTTCGTGAACGCGCCTAAAAACGGATATTACATTGATAGTTTGTAGTTACATTCTGTGAAATTTTCACTTGTTAAACTTGTACATTTCATGCAATAGAAATACGAGGCATTCCCTTCTGACTATCCTACGCATATCAAATTTAAGGAAAGCTACGTTCTACGGAGTGGGAGAGTTAGCTCCCGCTTTAGCTACGCATAGAGAAACTGCGATATGTAAAGCGCCGTGCTCATGCGGCAACTTCTCAGCTACCCGTGTGATGTGTGCTATCGAATTGAAGAAACGAAGGGGTAACACGAGCCGTCAAACTCTCTGCAGAGCAAAGCCAATTTATTACCAGACATCCAATTAGACTTATTTAAGCTGCATTTATAACAACAGTAGCTACATGATGCTTTCATGATACATCAATATATTCCGCGTTGTGGAACCCTGCCTCACAAAATCTTCTCCTCTACACTCTATCCTTAGACAGTACATTTTGATATTATCCTCCACACGCCACTTAGCTTTCATGACAGATCCCTTCTCTTTGGATAATCACTCATACACGTCTGTGTGTCTTAGCAGTAATTTCTGATCAACTCTGAATTTGTATATCTTAATTAGGTCTATATTTTATGCCAGGTACAGATCCTTTAAGAATGTCAGTACATTTTATTTGAGATTGAAGAACCATCTCAAATGACAGTCTCCTGGGTTATTATACCGTGTATGGTAATACGTTTTTCCGACGTTTCGGAGAAACATACTGCCTCCATATTCAGAGTGATTTAATTGGGTTCACGTGGATGCCAAAGATTTCAGTCCCCCTCAGGATAGAGAAGTTCATCCGAAACGTCGTAGCTTATCCAACACAGCGTAATAACCCACAATACTATAATTTGAAAACCCGCTGTGCAGCGGTGAAAGCATATTAAAGAACTATATTTGGCTAATGGAAGCCAACATTGTATTTACTGGAAATCTGGAGCAGCCTGCATCAATCTGCTTTACAATCTGATCGGTGACTTTCAGAGTTAGAACGCTAAGGATATGTGGACAGAAGAGCGACGTAAACACCGACAAGTAGGCTCATTCGGTCCAGCATGACATAAGGACGCCTAAAACTGATGGATAAAACGGAAAACCCCATCACAAAGACTAGGCGACTTCATTATGACATCTGACACCTTTCTTGCATTGAAACTGATGTTTGTGAGGTAGAGGAAACAGATCTTACCACCATAAACAGTAGCCTTCATTTATGATGAACGTGAAGTACAGGTTTTCGAAACTTGGCCAAGTTTTGCGTCCGTTCTGTTTTCCGGTAAACAGACGAAGAGATAAGGCGCACTACTTAAGTATATAGCTCACAGTCTAGCTGTCACCGTGCCTTACCACGCGATCTAGATTCTGACGTTCAGAAAATAAGAATTTCTACGATTACGTAATTAAGTTTAAATCTGAGAACGTTACACGGTTCATCGTACCTGCACGTAATTAATATTCTTCAACTACGCAATCACATTGCAGAAATTAGTTCATCGTGTATGTTAAACATAAGTCGGGTGCAATAGACCTAAGCGAGTAGTGGGACTAACTAACCAAATCCACAGAGCGAAGTCCTCCTGGAGAAGCCAATACTTGAACAACCAGTCAAGCAACGGGTCGTATTTATTTGAAACCGGAAGTTCATAACCGTGTTCGCATATAATTTCGTCACCTAACCATATTATGAGCCAGATTAAATGAGAAAAGATAAGCATATCGCACGATAGTACACAACGTTGAATTTATCAATTCACACACTGTGGTAAAATCAAGAACTTTAAAACTACCTGGTCATGTAGCGCGCATACGAAGTACGAGATACTTACAAATTTTTAACCTGGTGAAAGATAATGTTCAAGACAACGTATAGACATAATCCATATATATATCATGTACATGCAAAGGCCAAAGCTTCGTATTTTGTCTTTAAGTATATTCACGAGCAGATCCGGTAGTAGTTACGAATAGGATCAAAATGTGGTAGCAAATGCTTCATAGTTCATCGTTATGTATGCTAGTTATGAATTGGTAGTTACGAGTAGGAATAGAATAAGGCAAGAATAAACGACGTTGACAAGCATGCATAGAACAGTACAGCAGAGTTGACAGTACTTCGAATATGAGCATGGCAACAATAAAACACGCACTAACATATGGCTGAGTCATCAGTATTGCAGGAAGTTAGAAATTTATACCCGACACAGCTGTATTAATAACTTATATAAACAAAGGTTAAAAATTCTTACACACAGCGGTCAGCCTCGCCTACAACTCCATTGAAGTACATGCAGCATACAAAGCGCATGCGCCGTATTATATTTTCATCTGAGGCCTGTCTGGCTCCGCAATATTTTTCCACATTATTTCACAACGGCCCAACTTTCGGAAAACATTTATTGAACATAAAATGTGTGTTTTAATTTTCTCTACAACTTTTGTCTCAAACACTTCTCATTCTAAGAAGAATTCAGCGAGATATTATCATAAAGGCACATACGACTTCATGTGAAGTACCCGTTATTGTTATTAGTAAGTTTGTTTGTTTGTTTGTTTGTAAATGCAGGTGTTCAAGGTATAACGACGGTCGTTCACCAGTGTTATGTTCTATCCAGCTTAGTGATTAAGGCGCAAGATGCTCTGGTTCATCACGTTCTCTGGTACCTCAGGTGAACAAATACGCAAAATCAGCACGAATTAATCAGTGTCATTCTCACTGTTTTAAAGCCTGAATTCCTAGGCCTCGCCATTCGTAAGTTCACGTGTCTATTGGACTTCCCCCCACCAGTGTTAAGTGTTCAATCCTTTATCGCCTGGAGGAGATAAGAAACTTATAGGTCAAGAACTAGCCGAACAACAAAAGTTATAATCCTACATCTGGCAGGCATCCATTCATGATATGACGACCCAGATCTAACCGATTCAGCCAACACCCTGAGTCATGTTCGCATCATATACGGCATGGGTGACCAAACCGCGGCTCGCGAGCCACATGCGGCTCTTTGACACATAATGTGCGGCTTGCGAAAATATGTTGGCTGAGTTCCTTTTTGCATTACAATTCATATAAAAGGTAAATAAAAAGTTTTCAAGCTTTGTAATTATTTACCGGGTATAAACTGAGAGTCCACTGGATTAAAACGTAAGTTTAATGTTCATGGTGAGTAAATATATTTAAGAATTTTTGTAACAAAATGTGCATGCACCAATAAAAACGTGTGTGTAATATCTGGTCATGTCTTGCGGCTCTCAAACATCTGAAGTTTATCGTATGTGGCTCTTACGTTAAGCAAGTTTGGCCACCCCTGATATAGGGCTTCATTGCGAGTCGAGAGATGGCCGGAGTTCAACACGCACAACAGCAGTGTAGCTGCGAGCTTTGATACCCCTGACGGATGAGCGGATTTTCAGCACTCAGCTCAGGACGAGTGTAATATACATGTAAGTACGTGTAAATCACAAAATTTGTATATTTGACTTTAAAGTAGCGTACAAACTACTTTATTGAGGTTGGGAACGTTCGACGATATATGTTTTTGTAGGCGAAACAGCGTCAAAGTTCAAAGAAACAGTTTTCTCAATAAATGTTATGATCGACAGTTTCCTGTTGAAATTTAAACGGGAATCACTAATAGATATAACAATATGTGGCCCTGTAACTGAATAACACAGACATAAAAGGTAACGGAGACGCAAACAATCTTAAACCTTTAAAGGAAAGATATACTCACCACATCAGTGCGAAAATTTGCAGCACTTAGGACACACCCAAAAGTTTATGTGCTCTGAAATTAGACTTCAAATTGGCACACATCCTTTTCGCATAGAAACAGAAAATGATCCTAATGACATAGGAGTCTGAATGAGAACCATAGTTACTCCGAGTACATACATGGAGAAAAATCCAAATTCTGTGAGTGTGAATCAAACTACGGATCACAAGCTGCGGATTTCTGTACCACTTCAAGCCGGGCCGCTTTGCTATCGGATTAAACAAATAGTCATAATAGTTGGAGGCGTCTGCTGAACTGATAAAGGCTGCTGAATGTGTTTGCACAAGTTGGTGTGACAGTTGCGGGTATGGTGCAACAAGGATCTAACTCCGAAAATGAAAACACATTTGTTATTAATCTACAAGAACATATTTATGTGTTCCTTGCACAGACAATACCAAATAAACACAGCATGGAAAGAGTACATCCGTATGTCTGTCTGTCTGTCTGTCTGTCTGTCTGCCTCTCCGTCTGTCTTCTGTCTGTCTGTGAACTTTGTATATTTTATCTCCAAAACAGAATTTCTATTAAACTGAAGTTGAAAGAAATTAATCCACTCAGCTCATATTTTGTCGGTTTCTTCAGAAAACGGTCATCGCAGAAAGGAAAGTGTAACACAAAATATAATTACTAGTAACATACACACGTGTTATTTGAAGCATTTCACAGTATGATGAATATTAAACTGAATTAAAGGAAATAATTTCTGAACATAGACCGTGTGAATAGCTTGGCAGGTAGCTTGCACTTACAGTATACAAAAAGTGGGTTAAGTAGTAAAACAACCGAGGAAGAAGAGCAAAGTCGTGAGGAAGACAGAACGCTAAAACCATTGAAAGTCGCAGTGTTTCTCAGCCGATGGCCATGGACAGTGCCGGTCAAGAGCTTAAAAGTTATGCCGGTCCGCATTTATATTTAGCTTCACATAAAGTTTATACGAGTAGTGCCGCATCTATAAAATTTCATGGCATTATACCACTACCAACATTCTGTGTTCTGTCGTTAGCGAATTTCCGTTTCCTTCTGCAAGACGTCGCGGGGATCGGAAACTTAAAAAATGTGATCATATTGTATAAGGCTGAGAAAATTTGAATTAAAATGCCTGTTATCCAAAATCAGAATATTGTTACCTTGTTATTCATATTCAGGTTTTCTTAGTTGTTCATTTATTTGTTTATATTTCAATTCTCGATGATTTTGTATTTGGCCTATCTTGTTTCTTAAAATTCATGACAGTTTCACTACAAGCAGATGTTTTCCAAACACTGCAACGACGATCTTCTTTCAACTGACAAAGTCGTCGACAATTTTACAAATTCATTCGTCCATTTCTGTGTAAATTCTACATCTGCTTTCAGGAGGCATGCGGACATGCGCAGACGGTTTCCTAATTTCACGTTTTCCGCCTTTCCTTAAAATCGCCAGAAAAAAGAACGCTGTATGCGTACTTGTTAATATTTCCCTTGAGTCGGCTGTGCCAGCTCTCCGTAGCAATTTGCGTCCGACGTCGTTTGCCAAGACAAAATCGCATCTTTCTAATTACATAAATCTCAAGCCACTGCTCTAAGAAACAACCATTAAATCGTCAAACTCTTATCCTTCTAGGCCTTACTTCCACTCTTTCAGCCATACTACGTCAGCTTTTCCGGAGAGAAATGTTCCAAAGCCTCACACATGCTGACATACATTCGAACTTCTTTGTCCTTACATAAATCCGTCAAACAATTTTTAAACTTCCCTCCATAAACAATTTGTAAATGTGAAAATATGACCTAACTTTGTCTTCAGAAACGCTAGTCTAATGTTTCTTATTGCAGCTCCTTCAAAGCCTTCAAAACTGACAAAATAACAAGCACGTACGTCTTATTCTGTTATAACAGGTGTTAGCGATCGGGACAAAAGGCAAAAAAGAAAAGAGGATCTCCTAATCAGGTGCAAGGCCGGAAATGGCACTCAGAGGAAATTAAAAGTGCATGCCATGAAGGCATATACCGAGTGGAGGTATTGGCCTAATAATTCTGAACCTAGACACTAGATGCGAATGGGGATACAGCCTCAGGTATCCGTTTGGTAGGAGGCTGAGTGGGCCCCAAAGCCGGTCTGGGCGCTTTGGAAGAGAGATAAATCTCTTGCCCTTGACGCAAATCAAACCACGATCCCTCAAGACGTCCAGCCTGCAACCTAGTAACTGTACTCAGTAGGCTACTCTGGGGCTGTAGGATTAAAAAAACACATATAATTCAAACGCCCGGAATGGTAAGAAAAACGAGTAACATCTCAAAACGCACGAAATGGGAACGTAACAAATAGACCGGGGTCGCCAAAGACGAACGCACTGCCAAACTTCAATCCGAATCGACGCTATCACCAAAAATCCCTAGTTTTGAACCCGTTTGTTGACAAATATTTTTCAGCGCGCAGTGAGCGGCTGTGTTCCACGCGTAGTGTCAAATGATGCCAAGTTACTGCGTTCTGTTATTCGATTCGCAACTTAAGAAATACATCCTTCAATATGTACTAGAATTGTAATATTTTTCTACACAGCCCTCTCCTTAACAGAAATAGCGGCCTATGCATCTAAACTGCTTTATAAGAGGCTCTTTTCCCTATTATTGACCACGTGTGCCCTATCTATGAGTACATGTTCGCTGCTCAAAGCAACGTCCAGAAGCAGCAAGTGCCACAATCCAAGTGCCTACATATTGCTACTAACATTCTCTGGTATGCTAGTGACAGACAGCTTCACGAGGATTGAGGAGGCCCGGGTTTGATCCAGGGTCTGTCCATGTGGGATTTGTGGTGGACGAAGTGGCACTGGGACAGGTTTTTCCCCGAGTACGTCGGTTTTCCCCTGTCAATTTAATTCCACCGATACACGGAAAAGCGAAAAACAAACTGATAATCTTCATCACAGGGTTGCACAATAAGCCCCAAGGCTGCGGTGGGTCGGTAGCATCTGCTGCGGGGCCCTCATAAAATTGAGGCCACTGTTGCCGTGGAAAAGCAATACGTATTACATATTCTGAGTGTGTGTCTGCAGCCTTAGTTACCCAGAATACAAAGCGCATAAGCCATATTATATTTTCTTCTGAGGCCTGTCTGGCTGTACCATATTTTTCCACATTATCTCACAAACTACCAGATTTCGGGAAAACAATTATTAAACATAAAATGTGTTTTAATTTTCTCTACAACTTTTGGCTGAAACACTTCTCATTCTAAGAAGAATTCAGAGAGATACTATCATAAATGTACATAGGTCTTCCTGTAAAGTACCCTTTATTCTTGTCAGGCTTTAATGAAACTCGAATTTTCTCTAAAAATTTTCCAAAAATGCTCAAATAACAAATTTCATGAAAATCCGTCCAGTGCGAGCCGGACGGACAGACATGACAAAGCTAACAGTCGCTTTTCGCAATTTTGCGAACGCGCCTAAAAATGTATCTTCCCTAAGGATTAACTGCAGAACTCTCTAATTTCTAAACATCCTGCATGATCCTTCTCACAATAAACAAGCAGGAAAAATGTCTAAATGATTAATTAAGAAGAAAATTTACAGCATGCCTGATTCATATTTTGGATTTCCCGTCAAATAACTCACGTAGCATCTTGCATTTCATGTGCCTGTTGTATGGTGCATTCATCCTGCTGTACCGGCGATAAGCAAAGCGGAGAGCGGAGAGTGGTAGCACGCATCACATGCTTCCGTAAATGGACCGAATGCTGCGCCCGTCAGGATACTATTTTTATGCTTCACATCATCGACAGAAAGGACGGATGATAATAAGAAAGAAGGAAGGGAGGAAAGAAAGATGGGAAACCCATTCTCACAGAAGTATACGATAACATGTAACGTGTCTCACACTGCATACAAGTTAATTATCCTAGTACGTCGTTAAACAAATGTGTTATGAAGAAGTAAAAAGTTACGTATTCAAATGAGTATTTATGTATTTATGTCACGTGTCTTTTGCGATTAAGTGTTCATGATATTTTTTTCTTCTCCAAAAGCACCACACTGGCTCTGGGGCCCAACTAGTTTTTTATTCAACGGGAACCGGAGCCTGTATCCACGAGAGTAAAGCGGTCGGGGCGTGAAGATGACCACTCATCTCCACCTGTTGTCGAGATTAAGAATAAATGGAGCTACAACTCTACTTGCCCTGCATGGTCTCAAGGCGTGCGTAAAGACTTGACCTTCTTACCTTTACGGTTTTTGAGAAATGTGATATTTCAGGTTAAGGATTCGTGTACAGTTGAACAGCTAATAATGAACTAAAATCATTTTAGTGAAATATTCCTTGATAACTTTCTAATGTAAATATCCACGATAAGGTAACATTACAATTCGGTGAGTAGACTTTCAGATCAATCATTCCACTAATCCGACTGACAAAGCATCCAAGCTATGCGATTTATGTACTTCATGCAACCATATGCGTAATTTGGGGGGGGGACAAGTGGGGAATGCCCCCCCCCCAATATTTTTCTACCTAAGAACAGTTTTTTTGACTAGTGAATAAAAGAGGGGCAAATAAAAAAGAAGTAGGGTGAGAGTGGGGGGAAAGGGGTGTATGTACGTTAAGGGCTGGTTCAAACCAATCTTCCCCCTCTATCTACGAGTAACTTGACTCCTTCGTAAATTAAAGTTCCTAATATCCATGGTCGATTTTTCATGAACCAAGTTACTCCTATGCGTGCAACTCTATTACACAGAAACTGAATGTCACTCACTTCACGACTTTAGTTCAATTATGTAACAGTTCGTCTTCAAGACATATAAATTTCATCATATACTGTTTTGTATTTCAGTACGTAGCTACAATCGAATGTTCAACGTATGCCTACTGCACGTCATGTGGTGGCCACATCTGTCAAATTCCAGGAAGGAGTCTTAAAGTAGGGCATTACAAGGCCCTACCCGCGTAATCAATTCATACGCCACAGGAAACGAGGATGGTGAAATGGCCAAATGTCACGACTGCTTCCATTAGCTGAAAGCAAAAGAGTGCGATAAGATGGTCTGGCTATTTGGCCGCTTCTGGTCGCGTCATCTTAATTCATCTGGAGAAGGTGAAGAGAGGGGAGAGGCACATTCCTTCCCTCTGGGTTGTGAATGGAACATATCCTTCCATATCATCAGCTAATTTCGGAACTTGAGAACCGTCAGCCAGGCCGGCGGACGGGACGGACGGACGGACGTATCGACGACCGCTACCAGGATGTGCGCCTACTAGCTCATGGCGGGGCCGCTCCACAGAGCGTCGTTGCACGTGCTTGGCTCGAAGTATGTTTAACGACGCTGTATTGACCGAAGATGTTCCTTAGGATCAACTGTGATGAGACTCTCATCAAGGTACAAATAATATATTTAAGCACCACGTCATGACAGTTAACAGGGACGGTAAATTTAAAACTGTATGGAAGATTAAACTTCTCGCCATGTGGAAAAGACTAGTGACCTTCACGCACCGACCGCTTTAACACGGATTAGAGTCATTAGACAGAAGTCTCAGCGAGCACTAGAGAAAGCCTAAACATTGAATAGTTTGATGTACTGTAACCGTGCATCCACTCGATAACCGCTAATATTCAACTCATGTTGGGCGCCAGTTGTTCACTCAGGCGGATGATAGTTGTGGGTGGAAGCGAGGCACCGACTAGCAGTTCAGAGTAGAGACGAGCTCCACACAGGCAATATTTCTTGCTCAATTTTAATCATGTATTGCTCCGAAGCACATTCTTTTCTTGTTACAATCCAAATTCCAAGTGTTCGCCGCATACCACTGGTTGCCTACACAGCGCAAAGCTGAGGCTCGTTGTCTCGGGTACCTGCTCTGGGTCTCACGGTATGCCTTCCTTTATACTTTTGTGTGTTTGGTAAGCTGAGGACCCCACACCAGAAACTTTATGCGTACAAGAAGTAAACAAGCCTATAACTTCCTGGAGGAAAGCAGGCTTAGGTTATCATAGTATATGCAGTACCACATCTTTCATCTGGGGATGGTAGTCCTTGGATTCGAACTCAGGCTGCCCTGCTACGGTACTGACCATTTCTGGAAAGTGACTGATAAAGTACAGTTGTCCCTGTGCGCACTATGAACGCATATTAGGGACAGGAAATATAACTCCAATTCTTAACCTCAGCTCTATACGGAGGGACCCCAGAGCCGGTCTGGAAATTTAGAAGATAAAAAAAATTTACACTTATCGGGAAACGAATCGTAAGTCCTAGGTCACCCAGCCCGTTGCCTAGTCGCTATACTGACTACGCTAACCTGTCTTCCGGTTGCTTCATTAATTCCCACAATTTTAAGGACACAGTATGCGTCTCCTGCTACGGACGTGCTTGTAAATAGCCCTGACGACAGGAACAGTGCACTACCACAGCCACACCAGAAATTTCCTACACCATAGGGTTTATAAGTGAAAAAAAATATTGCAAACACACTCGTCATCTTTTTTGCCTCCTTCATCAAGCGTTAGGTCCTCTGGGCTTGTTCTGACTTCAACTTAGTTCAACTGTCCATCTTGTCTTGATACTTTATCGAAACGGTTTTTAGTTTAATTGCATCAGCTCATTTTCAGTCATTCTTAACATGTGTCCTACCAACTCTAACTAAATGCGTAGAGCAGAATCTTCCCTGAGAAGCTAGTAGTTCCTCAGCCAGTCAAAAAATTCCCTGCACTGTATGAAAATGGAAGGTTCATTACAGTGTCCAAAAGACGCCAACACTCGTCCCTGTCCTGAGTCATATGAAACCAGTCAACGCTTTCACATCCTATTCTTTTGGATCCATTTTAATATTATACCCCCATCTACGCCTACGTCTTCCAAGTCATTTCTTTCCCTCAGGTTTCCAGACCAAAATCCTGTAGGCATTTCTCTTCTCCGTCGTGTGTGTCACATGCCCCACCCATCTTATCCTCCTTAACTTGAACACTCGAATATTAGTTGGTGATGAGTACAAATCATGAAGTTTCTCATTATGTACTTTTCTCCAATCTTCTGTTGCTTCCTCCCTCTTAGATCCAAATGCCTTCCTCAGCACCCTATTGCCCAACATCATCAACCTATGTTCCTCCCTTAATGTAAGAGACAAAGTTTCACACTTACATAAGAGAGGCAAAATTATAATCTTCCATTTTAGTCGCTATATTCTTAGCAAAGGGAAAAACAACCTATTCTGGACCGAATGATAACAAGCATTCCACGAAACTAAGCTGCTCTTAATTCCTTCATGCACGCAATTCTCATTTTTAGTGACATTCCCAAATATCACTTTTTTTTTCTGATATATGATTTCTGTACTTCTGCATCTCTCTTGCTGTCAACGAGGGTAAATCCAGCCACGGATCTTAAACGCGTATTACAACCAACTCGATATTTCTTGTATCCGGCCGATGCATTGTCCAATTCTTACCCTTTAGCCCGAAAGACAGTATTTATAGACACCACGAATATTTAGCAGTCAACACCAAATCCCACACGCTGGCCTACATAGTGTGTGGTTGGTTATACTGATCCACAGGAACAGCGTTACTTGGTGAGGCAGGAGCGGGAGCGACTGGTGTTGTATCCGACCTGCGGAGATATGAGTCATTTGTAGCAAGGTGCAAGCAGAAACAGACGTGGAGACAGTTATCCCATGCGTTATTATAGTTTTATTACTCTTTTTGCAATGACTCACTCAGCTATTCTTTTCGATGTTGTTTATTCATATGTCACGTAAGTTGCAATTTCTATTTCTTAGCAAGCCTACTAATTTGGCCGTGCCATGGCTCAGGCGGTAGTCGCCGGCCTCTCACCGCGGAGGCCCGGGTTCGATCCTGGGTCAGTGCATGTGGGATTTGTGGTGGGCAAAGTGGCACTGGTTTTTCCCCGAGTACTTCGGTTTTCCCCTGTTAATTTCATTCCACCGGTGCTCCATTACACGAAAGAAACACGAATCATCTTCGTCACAGGGTTGCACAATAAGCCTCAACGCTGCAGTGCGTCCGTAGCATCTGCTGCGGGGCCCTTCACAAAAAAAAACCTACTAACTTTACATGTAATCAAGTTCTTCAATCATGTCTCTGACAAGGGAAACCGAAGGTTCCACCCCAAGAACACAAAATCCTGCCAACTGAGAGCATCACGAATTAGCTACTGCAATCCGCCTTGCATCCTGTTTACAATCTCCTTCCCACAGACCTAGATGATTCTTGAGTCTACTTTGAACTCGTTCCACTTATTGTCTCTCCTAACAGAGCTGAACGGTTGGCATTTGAGTCACGACCCGAAGAATTTCTGCATGCATTTGTTGTCTCTTCCTTTAAATCGGCCAAAACCCACCTCATTTTAACCCCGTTTTCCTAATACACAAGGCGAGCTGCCCAAATCATGCTGTAATGCAGCTACTCCGAATACTTCTTGCTTTATCCATTGTATAACAAAATATTTTCTCAAGAACTTCGTTTTTAAGCACATACAACTTCTGTTCTTACTTCAGTCTATGAAGCTAATGTCAGCTAATATTGCGAAACGAGGCTAAACGCAATCCACAAATTATTTAACGTACTTCGAGGTGGCTTTTCGAGAAACAATAAGCAACTTCAAGGTACTTTCGTCCTAAAGTATTAGCAAAAATACAAGGAAATTATAGATACGTAAAATTAATCTTGAAATCGGATGTTTGGTGAGTGGTTTGGCATGCCCGGAACATTCGTCAAGTTCAGAATGAGAGTTGTATTTTACGCTCTCGATGCCTGTCCATGAATGTCTTTTATACACAACTGGTAGCTTTTGTTTATAGACGCTTTACGGCTTACTCTCTTCTCTGCGTTCCTTTCAATATCAGTGTATTCTAACTGAAATGAAAGCCAAAAGTATTCAAAAGTAATTTTCCCTTACCCTTCCATGTAAATCTTATATGTTAGGTCTAAATATGACTCCTGGGAAATCAGAAAGAGGTATTACTCCAAACCTACATATCGCTTTACATTATGCTTCCAATATATTACACTCCAAATTTTTAATATTTATAAGTGCTGGAAAGAAAATGTTAGGTCTATGAATACTGTCTTCCAAATGTTTCTAATTATTATAATGAATGTAGCAAGAATTGCAGATTAATGGCTATATAAAATATATTTGAGGTTTCGGAGTACCGCTCTTTGTGTAACTGTTAACGCAAAACAACAGAATTGAAAAAAACTATTTCCATACAATACGAAACACGTCTACCTCTCAAGCTTGGTCATGAAAGCATAAAGTCTAACTTCACGTGCCAGTCATACTATTTTACAGCACGCATAAAACTGCCTCATCCGCAGTCTTATATTTTTTACAGTATCTACTGCAATATAAAATTTTAGAGTCCTCTTTATAAAGAAGATATAATCAAGTTATTCGCACAAAGTTTCACGAAAATCCGTCAAAAGCTAGCAAATTATGAGGGATGGTACGGACACGAACGAACTAAAGGGATTGGAAATGAAATATATTCTGAAGGTTGTGTCTGTGCTAAGCTGCACAGTAGACGTGTTTTAACAGCCAAGCAAAGGCGGATATAAACAAAGAAACATATAGGGACAGAATTAGCACGTTCCTGTTGAGCAGTACAAAGACGAGATGAAAAAGAAAAGCGAAGGAGAACGTGCTTGCTGGTTTATTCAAACATTGCTGATAATTTTATTGTGACAGGAGGCGTGGAGGTTAATCCGGCCCCTCCGGTGAAATAAGACAAGGTATGTACATCAAACAGACACATGTGAGAAACCCGGAGAGGTTAAGCAAAATTATAGCGAAACTTTCGGAGAACCACAATCAAGAGAGTAGTGTGACCCGAAGAAGGAAATGAACACGCTGGAAGAAATCTTGACGAAATAAACGAAGCAGTAAGGGGGGAGGGATTATGAAACAAAAACAAATTGAGCAAACAATGACGAAGTGGGAAGAAAGACAAAAAGTGGCCTTGGATGAAATGAATTGGTTGGAGAAGAATCGAAGGAAAAATAATATTGTGATGTTTGCGCGTGAAGAGGGGGTGACTGTCTGGTAGACTGAGCGATTGTTCGATAACAATAAGATCTTATCTAGTTTCCAGGCAGATTTGTTAAAAATAAGAGAACTCTGGAAAACATTTTAGTAATTAAAACCACAGACACCTAAGATAAAAGAACAAGATATATACACTGGTGTTCTTTATATATGGAAGAAGCTTTTGATTATGAAAGCAGAGAATATCCACGGTTCAAAATGAGAAAAAAGTTATTAGAGAATGCATGGTGGAATGCATAAACAGAAAGTACGATGGAATACAAGTTGGTGTGAAATGGAGATAAGATGAAGGACAGAGACCTTAGACGTGCGGACAGAGCAATCCGCAAGGTTGCGAATACGTCTACAATGAAGGGGAACAAAACTGACTTCATCCGTCTGTCAGGGATAACATACGTAATTTTATACAAGTTGTCAGCTTTTCACGGCAGCAGTTTTTCGGACTACAGCCCTCTGAGTTTTGACAATGTTCAGTTACGTATGTTGATATCGACGTTTCGGAGGAGCTTCCTGCATCCATTTTAAGGGTAGTCTAAGAGAATAATTCACATTGAAAATAATTAAATGTTTACTGTCACGTGCATATTCCAGATAAATTTAAGGAAATTTGGAGTTGTAACATTAAACAGACAGTGCTTAAGAATGTGATACCATGGAGCTTGCATGGCGTCAAACAGCAGACAGACGTGGAACGTGTTTAGTTTCGCTTCCCTATTAAACAGTTTTTTAATTGCAACAGGATGTGTCAACTGGACAACCAGCCTGCGTCAGAAGAAAGAACATTTCTAATTTCCACACATAACTTTAATTGGGTTACATTAACTTTCTTCGTTAACGTGCCATATCGCAAGAATAAACTGAAACAGATCAAAATGTCACTGTGCGGTTAAATGTAAGGGTTCTCATTGAGGTCGTCTTGCACCGAACAAAATCGACGCCCATTACTTTTCGTTTGTAAAGCCAAGGAATAACAGTGGGAAGGCGCTTGGGGAGTGCAGGGTGCAGAGACCAAAATAATACACTCTGACGTACATACAGTCTGACACACTGCACAGGCATCTCAGGTACTCGGCAAAACTTCTGTTTAATTTGTCTTTCTTTGAGCAGTATTTCCCGTTGAATCCACATAACGTCTAGTGTTGCCATCATTCTGGGTTTGAACCGGAGTCTCCGGGTTACAGATAGTTACGTCACGGCTGCTACAGCTTGGTCGTTGTTACTGTGTGTAAAATCATAGACCAAGTATGTAAAGTAAAATGGATGTGACACTCGCAAAAGTGTAGCTTGCAATCAAGTAATGAGTTCTTTCACCTCCGCAGAACTGAAGATAGCTATAGGTTAATGTGATTAACTGGGGTTTAGCAAGGAGTAAATCATCACCATAGCTACCTTAGTATTGATTTTGACACGAAGATTAATTCCAACTGATCTGGTTTCCAAGTTAGAGGGAAGGACAGAATTGACGGGAAGACGAGGAAGAAAGCGTAAGCAGCTACTGGATGACCTTAAGGAAAAGAGAAGATAATTGAAAGAGGAAGCACTACATCGCACCTTGTGGAGAACTCGCTTTGGAAGAGATTACGGACCTGTCGTAAGACAGACTACGGAATGAATTAATGAAATCCGGTTTCCAGGAATGGACAGCTCATGACGAAAGAATCAGGCTAAAAATTGAAATGCTCCTGCAAGAAAATCAACAGAGCTGAATTCAAGATATAAGAAGAGGCAATGCGAACATGGTACGTTTTCTGATGTTTCCAGCAGGAGAAATTATACGATTTTCCCAGTTACTGTCATATATTTGTTAAAAATTTAGTGTAACAAACTACAACCAAACCATGTAGCTAATTTTTAATTTTTCTTTTTATTCTTCTTAGAAACCACACTCACCTTTCTATACGTTTTTGAGGTACGTTATGTAACGAAGAGGCGCGTTTGGTCATGACGCTAGCGGATTATAAACTTGTCCTCACTATGGAGGAGGAAACACGTCTTTAAAATACTGCACTTCCAGTTAAACTTGCTGAACCTAACAGAAACACCAGCGAATGCTACAAGTAGAGTTGGCGGCCCCCTGAAGTACGTCTAGTACGCAATTTCTCCACGGCTATGCTGGTTAAGCTGTCAAAAGTATACACCACCAAAGAAGATATAGAAAACAAGCAGAATTACATGATGAAAGTGAATGGGCGGGAGAAAACTACTAACAAAGATGATAAAACAAGGGAACAGAAAATAAACATGAAGAGGAGGTTGAAATGAAAGGACACAAGTATGAAACGCGCTGCGAATCGATACGCAATAAGCGGTACTTTGGCAAATCGATATTGTATTTTATATATTTATGTAAGCTTACTAAGTGACGTAACTTATAACATAAAATCACGTAACTTTCCTTTCAATTTTTAAAAGTAGAGACCACTATTATCGACAAAAAAATATAACTCATTACTTTATTTTCCCGGTGACCTACATTCCCGATACGAAGTGTTTCTACCGCAATGGACATTTTATCATCAACTGCATACACACTCCTATAAATTTCTTGCTGGACAAGTGGCTCAGTTTGGTAAACATGGGGATGCTGGACGCAATGCAAATGATCCACCAACATGAGGCTATCGCTGCATACGAATTAGCAGAGAGAAAATTGTGCAAAAGAATGGGACAAGGAATTTCATACACGATGTCTTCCTTCTCGCTCCATTCCTATTGCATGTGGAACAGCTCAGCAGGTTTCCTTCACATTGATTACTAACAGCTTTGGAATACCAATTTAAGATCCCGGCGGCGACAGACGTATTGTTCTTCTTCTTCTTCTTCCCTGAGCTACATCAGCCACTCTACCAGTGAAAACAGAGCACTTTACGACCACAGCATGAAACTGACCACCCACCTCCATTCAGTGACAAGGTTTACAATTTGTACTTTACTATTCTCTCTCCAAATGAGCTTTCACGGCGTGATCTTTGTAAATGGGACAAGGTGTGCATGGAAAAGTTGGGCGAGTTTAATTCAAGTATCTTTCCAGTAGAGCCCCCGTCTTCAAGTATCTTTTCAGCCCACACACCCAAGCTCAGGGATGATTTTGTTTGGCACAGAAGATACTGAAAGTTGAAGAAAGAAGCACTAGATCGCACTCTCTGGATAATTCGCTTTGGAAGAATTTACGGACCTGTCGCAAGACAGACTACGCAATGAATGAACAGTAAAGGTAAAGCTGTCCCTGCACACTTCATGCAAGCATATGTGGGGAGTAAAAGTAGAGCTACAATCTTCTTAAACTCGACAACAGATGGAGGAGCGTGGAGAGCTACACGCACCGGTTGCTTTATCCCAGGGCAAGGGCCCCAATTACCGATTAAATAGGAGGCTTGATCAGTCTCAGAGCCGGTCTGGATGCTTTGGAAAAAAGACAAATCGCTTGCCCCTGCCGAAGACGATATGGACAATGGTGGAATTAATTCAATAGGTTTAAGTCTCGATGCTGGTATCAGACTTCATTGAAAGCAATAGAGCAAGGACTAATTCTCGAGATAAGTGATCTAACGAATGGACAGACAAGTAGAAGAGCAGACGCGTTTCTATTACACATCTTCTGTGCTGATTGAGTTAAACTTCTAAATCGTTAGGACATTGAGTTAAAACTGAGCATTACCGCTTCCTTCCACATTCATCCCGGTTCGTATTTGACAAATGTCCTGCCACACATTTGAGAAAGTGGAAACCTCATATACGCAGTGTTTTCTATAGAATCCAAGGCATTTAATTCACATGTCCTTTACGTGCTGATAGAGGTTAGGTCTTAAAGACTTACGTCTTAAAGCTGCGGTGTCGGATTAACCCATTTCTGTCAGTGAATGTAGTATGCAAAATGGGATACGTCGTATCCAGTTTCGTCGATTTCCTCACATGCGACGAAACTGAGCTGACATTACTGTTACCTTCAGCAAATGGGACATGCTGTAAGACACTGAAACCCTCTAGAAGCCTCTCACATAAGACTCGCAATAATTTTACAAACTGTAACTCCATGGTACAAACTTTTCCATGAATAGCTGAAAGTCGTTCAACAGTTAATAAATTCCAAATCTGCAAATAAACTGAAAGTTCAGCCCCTTTTCCAATAAAGCTCGCCAAACAAACAGACCTTGAGTCACTCCATTTCACATACTCGTTCTCTATTTCTGTCACATCTATTTTAATATTATCCTCCCACCAAGCTTAGATCTCCCAAATCATTTCCCAAAAAGGGACTTTAAATCAAAACTACACATGCATTTCTTGTTGACTTCATTCGTATTACAGGCCGTGCTAATCCCATCGGTCTTGATTTAGACCTGAATATCATAATCATATTTGCTCTCAGAACTTCAAATCTCGCAGTATCTGAAGAGTATAAAACATGAAGCTACTTCCTCTCACTTAATCCTTCTCGGGCTTAAATTATATCTCTCTATAGTGGTGTCGGAAGGCAGAGAGTAGGTCTTCAGACACCACTATAGAGAGACGCGCCACATCTATCTACAGCATGTTACACAAGTGTGTCGCACAGTAATTTATTTTAAACGTACATAAATATACATGGACTAAAAACCGAAGAACAATCACACAACAAACTGTGCAGATATTTACAAACACAAGTTTCTAAATTAGATAAAAACGACACATCTCAACTAACACTGTCTTTGGAAGAAAGACAATCCTCTTCAAAGAATATCCATAACAGACATGTCATAGCCGTCCTCTTGAAAACGCCTACGACCCTCTATTTCTAAACATTTTAATACCTAAAATAAAAATAAATAATTTAGTGTATTTCTTTATCTAATCTTTTTATAAATTTAAAAAACATATACATTGCAACTTTTATCTTCTTCGTTCCCAAAGCTATCCAAATTTATATCTATATGTTTTATACAATACATATGTAAAGCACTGAGATCTCAATCCTACACATAAGTGTGTTCTTATTTTCTTTCTTGTGGCCAGCATGATGATGACCATATGTGGTTGAAACATGAAACTTGAACTAAATATATGCTGACTTTGAAATAAATATACAATTGTGTTTGAATTTCTTATACATTTTTGATTAACCAAATTAAAAAGTAAAAAGACGATATCCCCTTACATGCCTGGACAGGCCCTTAGGGTTCCAGGAGGTTGAGGCTCCCAGATTTCTAGACAATCGGCACATGAATGTGGTAAGGTTGTCAGCCCTACGCACCGGCCGCCTTTAACCCCCAGGAAATATCCCTGGTACTGAGTCGACCCCAGGGTCATAGTGCGACCGAAGGGATTATGTCAATGAAAAATTCCAATGAAACCATCGGAAATCAAACCCGCGACCTTCCGGCTCGTAGCACAGTGCCTCAACCAATTGCACCACTGCGTACCCCCATTACTAGTATAAGTCCAACAAAATGCACTTATGGTCAGCACGTACATACGTATTATTATTATTATTATTATTATTATTACTGTTATTACATATCATCATCTCCTACATGTTTCTGCCCCTTCTGGGCCATCAACAAGGAGAAACCAAATACAAGAGATGTATAAAACATTAGTATGTATCATCACTACAAACTGCAACTTGTGCATATGTAAAACATACTGGCAAGTTAAATACATACAATATAAATATTAATAAAAACTTTAAGAATTAAAATTATTATTAACGAGAGTGCCTCAACCAACTGCGCCACCGCGTGCCCCACATATCTCTGAACTAAAGACATGTCGCTCGCGAGGAGAAAGACGGACTTTTTCTGGTGGTCGGGAAAAGTTTGGCAATGTGTTGCTCTTAGCAGACACATTAGTTTTTCGTTCTGACATGAATCACCACTCGGCGATTCATATCGTATACCCTCCCCTCCCCCTTCCCCACATCCCACCGTCCACGTGTAGATAACACGTGCCGCGATCGAATGTGATGCATTCCTAAGAAACGGATCTTTCCTCTGGTGACGTTAATCCCGACACTGCAAGCCTTGTCGACCTAGATAAATACATTCAAGAGTCGCACCTTCTCAGAAATTCCCATGTGGATAGACAAAGATGACAACTGTGAGCACGCATCTGTTGATCACGGCTAAATCCACTGTTTCCAAAGGAGGGAAAATTCTGACCGACAAACCGAGTATGTTAAGTTCAAAAAGCTATCAAAAATGCTTTCACAAATTTTCGAACTAAAATTTAGACTGACAAAATTTAAAAAATGCTCTACTTTATTACTGAAATTAAGTTACCTAAGATAAGTACTAAGCTAATCGATTATTATCATATTCTTAAGTTTGAGGCTAGGATAAAAGTTTTCACAGACTTTATTCTTGAATTAAAATTTAGATTAATGCAACCTAAAACAATTATTTGGTTTCATTAGTGACCTGTAACTACCTAAGATCGCTATGTCTGTTATACAGAATTTACTGCTTTCCTTAATCTTTAAATTTCCAAAGTATTTCTTTCTTACATAACCCTATTCACTGTATTAAACAATATTTCGCTCGGTAAAGGACGATAAATCAGAACTGGAGTCCCAAAGTAGCTCCTGTCTGTAACTGTAACTGTAACTGTGCCAGTTACAGCGATCTGATAATTATTAGAATAAACAGAATGCCATTTTTATGCTTTGCTTTGCTTTGCTTAGTCGTCCTCTTCTACCTCCCGGTGTCGAGGTTCAAACGAGGGATCTCCATGCAGATCTGTCCATAGCCTTTTTCCTAGCATGCCTCCAGTCCACTCCTCTCTCCTGGAGTCCTCTCCTTACATTTTCTTCCCACTTCACTCTTGGTCTTCCTCTCTTCTTCCTTCCTTCTGGTCTGGCTTGAAAGGCTTGCTTAGGGTATCTTTGGTCATCCATCCTACATACGTGACCAAACCATCTCAACTGGCTTCTCTCAATACGCTCCTGTAATGGTTCCACCTGCAGTTGTTCTCTAATTACTTGATTTCTGATTCAATCCCGTTTTGTTACCTTTTCAACTCTTCTCAAAAATCTCATTTCTGAGGCCTGTATTTTACTCCTATGTGTATCCAATAAGGTCCATGATTCACAGCTGTATGTTAATGTTGGTATGTAAGTTGCCTTATACACTGCTATTTTTGTCTTCTTATTTACTTCTTTCTTGTTAATAAATCCTCGGTGAAGTGCGTAGTAAAGTATGTCATTTTATAAATAACTAAATTTCTTTAAAATTGTGTATACATTGACATGATTTTCTATATTACATCACTATTTTGTTTTGATATGTGATACATTCCTAACGCAAGGAAGTGATACGTCATCAATAAGCAGGCTTACTGGATAGAAGTTTAAATGTCATTATCAAGGGTCTTGAGAACGAATGTTGTAGAAAAGAGGATGTTTGGGTTTTATTTGACAAAGGATTTGATGCTCCAAAGTAACTCGCTAAAGGAAGAACTTTCCTTCCTTTGATATATCCAAACTGAGCCGTCTCTTAGATCCGGTCACAATGGCGATCTGATCAAACCAAAACGCCGCGTTGAAGTAATCCGTGGTGCCCGTATCTACTCTGCATCTGAATATATTTGTCGACAGAATGTCTTTCTGCGTTGCGAATTTTAGTGATATTTTCCGTCACAGCAGTGGGTACATATAGATCAGGAGCAGAGATATCGTTTGAAATACCGGCATAAAATGCCGTGTATAAATGGCATGGGTAGGATAAATCTCCTTTAAGTATTGCTAAAAATAAGTTATTGTTGAATATGAAGGTAACATGTCAGTCGGTCGGGTTTCCGAGAAGTTTCAAGCTTCGAATATGATCAATGATCGTCTACTTCAAATCAGTAACATTTATAACTTACTGCAAAAGATGATGACCAAATATAACCCACTGAACATAAAAATTAAGTCTTCTTTGACTGTCAGAGACACGTGAAAATGTAATTGATATCCGACGTTTCAGACGCTGTCACTGTGTTCATGATTACAGACTACACATCAGTCTCTGGTTAATGAGACAATCACATTAGTTATGTTTTACACCAACCAAATGCACATATTTATTTAAAGAACATTAAAATATTCTATAAAATGTTAGATAAAAAACCCCAACATATGTTTCGGCTTATCGATAAGCCATCATCAGGGGGTGTCACAACTGCTTGTTTATAAAATACGTACACATATTGGTCCTCTGTAGAGGAGTATAGTCATCGCCATATCTCACTAGATTTTCTTCCACCACTTGTTGCGTGAACAAATGCGATCTTAAAAGCACTTCTTATAAGAAATGCTTTTAAGATCGCATTTGTTCACGCAACAAGTGGTGGAAGAAAATCTAGTGAGATATGGCGATGACTATACTCCTCTACAGAGGACCAATATGTGTACGTATTTTATAAACAAGCAGTTGTGACACCCCCTGATGATGGCTTATCGATAAGCCGAAACATATGTTGGGGTTTTTTATCTAACATTTTATAGAATATTTTAATGTTCTTTAAATAAATATGTGCATTTGGTTGGTGTAAAACATAACTAATGTTCAAAAATGCACGGTGAAATCACAATAAAGAGACAATCACAGTTTCAGACATGTTGCAAATACGTTGCATCTTGACATGGTTAATTGCCAGAGAAAACTGCATTGCATTTATTGGCTTAAAAACTTCAAGTCTTAAACTATTTGAAATAATATAGTCACAAAAATGGGACTCCAAATATTAAATTATCAAACTGAAGTTTGACAATGTCGAATAAAATGTTGCCTATCTCGCGAATGGGATAGGCAGGCTTCTGAATGCATCAACACAAGCGAAAATAAAAAAAAGTGCTTTGTTCCAAACCAAGTATCTTACATTTGTTTCTGATGGTGACGGTATTTCACTTATCTTGTGGCTTTATGTTGACCGACTTTCAGCTTGTAAATTACAGTGGGGCCACAGAAATAAGTCCAATGGAAGGACACACTCTACATCTCCCACAAGTCGTTACACTTTCATCTCCAGCCCACTTCCCTACATCCCCCTCTAGCCATTATATCCACATACATTATGTACGTGATGACGACATATGAAGCTTCGCTAGCGGCAAGCTCTTTGGGCTGGTTGAAACGCCCGATAAAGCTGGAGCGGATTACACAATAGGCGGAGAGATGGAAGACTTGAACCACCCACCCGACGCACCGCGTCATTCACACGTAACGTTCACAAGCGGACCACGTCATATGCACGGGGTGCAAAAGGGGGAAAGGCATACCGCGCCTTGCGATACATCGAGGCTGATGGTAAAGTACAAATATTAAAAAACGAAGTAGATTGGAGAGTATACTACAAGAAACAGGATGTGTCTTTTGAATTCCCCCCCCCCACTTTACTGTCAAACTCAAAATCAATTGGTGTGCGTTTTTATAAACGAGACCCTGGACACCAAGCCACGGCCGTGTAACCATTACAATTCATGAAGGGGCAATACCACTATCCTCACGTATTCTTGGTTTACTTAATGACATTTGGATTATACGCCGCAGTGGTCAATGAAGGGGTCATGAAAAATGAAGTGAAAAAGGTCAACTGAATTATACTACTACTACTACTACTACTACTGCCACTGCATATTACAAGTATTTCTGCATACACAAAGCCGGCTGGTCAATACAGGATCAAAATAAAAGGAAATTTGGGGTCAATGACGCAACAAATGCAGCTGGGTTTAAGCGCCCCAGCAAAAGATTCTGAGGTGCCGTGTATTGTGTCCCCCAGTTTTCTACTCATTAATTTTGTATTGCAGATACCGGACTACAGAGGATGTTCAGTCATAACTATCGGCAACTGTTTTTCATAAATTCTTATTTTTCTTCTTTAAATAGCTTATAAAATGTGGTCGTTCCCTGCAGATCTGTCCCACACTTCTTGAAAAGTTTCAACTTCATTAGACAAAGAAACACACTCAGCGGAATGAAATTAAACATGCCGTCCATATGTTTAAAAAGGCTCATTAAAACAGGCAATATGACAATCATCGTCTGTGTCACGTTTATCATAACATTCACTGTTTACTCAAAATTTTCACTGAAGGGACCATCAACACGGTAAGGGCATTCCTAATTCGAGAGAAGCGTGCTTGTTAGGAAGATAATGGAGGGAACGGGCCGGGCCAGGCTGTAATTTTAGCATCGCGCGCTGTAGGGGCAGGCTGCAACCTATTTCCAGTAGCAGTCCGACCCGGGAGGTGGGGAAGGAAGGTACAGTATTCGGATTAAAACAGCGAAAGAAAGGTGAAAAACAGGAAAAAGGAAATAAAAGGAACAGAGGAAGGAGAACTAAGCAAATACAAGAGAAATAAAAATGAGGAAAAAATCGAGGGAAGCAAAAGAGAACAAACCAGAGGTGGCATTGCACCTGCAGTTCCTTCATTAGACTGGCCCGCAATGCGCGCCTGCGAGCTCAGTACCATGTTGCGGCAGCATCCTACCATGTGGCCTACTTCTGCATTATATTGAGGCTGCAGTTTATCATAATTCAAAATTCATATGTTTGTTTGCGGCATGCTGTGATAATACAGTGCTGGCACTACTGAGGTCCCACCTAGTTGGTCTTGTTCTAAATTTAATGTATGCAATGTACGCGGCGTTGCCAGTTCTGCCGTCATAACGTTCTTCAGTTTACGCTCCTAGCTGATGTTCATTTCACCCCACATAACGAATCCAAACGTCGCTGCTGTCTGTAAAGTTGTCAACCAAGCATCTTCTAAATAGGGGGACTGAAACTGGCAGTGTGCGACAACAAAGTATGTCGAAGGATATTTCGGTCACAAAAGAATTAATTAACAGCTAATGGGGCAAATTACACAACAAGAAACCCCAGGTACTGTTGTTATGGCGATTAACCCCTTAATGAAAAAATTAACCTGAATTTCACAAGTCTTTACATATTCACTTCGTACTGCGTAGTAAAACACCAATCAGTTAGACCTGTACACAGAACTAATCTCTGTTTGCTCCAAGCATCATACAAAACACATAAACCAAAATCCGTGGGCAGAATTTCTGAATGTTTAAACCTCAGGCTGCATAAAGTAACCACTGGGCCTTAAAGGTTTAAATCAACAAGAAATACAAGTACAATCGAACCCGGTTATAACGACATCGGTTTATACGACACCTCATCTATAGCGCCAGATATTCTGTGGTACGAATTACTTCCTCGCTGTTAGCCGTAACGTTACACTACTCGCTTAGACGAACACTCGTTTATAACGACACAAAACATTCAGTCCCTTTGGTGACGTTATAACCGAGTTCTACTGTAGCTGATTATCAGGTTAATGCAAGGTTTGAGGTACTAGCGGTGATGTAGCTGATGATTCAGTTCTTCTGGGACTTAACGCTGTACCAATGGGTTGTAGGATAGCGACATTCCTAGGCAACGTAGCGTCTGTTCCCAGGGACGAAACAGCTTACTTGACGATGGACGAGAATGACATGCGGAAAGTGTGGAGATATAAGGGAGAGAAAAATGCGTACAGGTTTTCGGTGAGAAAATCTGGAGGAAAGAGGCAACGTGGAAGACTTAGGCATAGATGGAAAGGTAATATTTAAATACATCTTAAATAAACAGGACGGAATGGCGTGGATTGGATTAATCCGCCTGACGATAGGGACAAGCGGCGGGTTCTCGTGAAAACGGTAATGAAATTTAGCTTCTATAGAATTCGGGTAAATGACCTGCGCAGCTGACGAACCATGAGCTTGAACAACAATAAAGAAGAAATGAAACAGCGGAGATGAAATTTCTGAGGCCAGCTGCAGAATGTGCATTATGCGTATGACATAACGCAACTTACGAAACAGGAGAAGGATTAAATACATCCTGTATAATTTAAAGACATTGTTGTGGATTAGAGACGTAAATGGAAGCAACATTTGTCACGAATGATATATGCATTCCCAAGTTATCGTCTGAATACATTCGAACTGGCAGAAGAAATGTGGGTCGACCAAAGAAAAGGTGGAGAGGCAAATACCCATGCAAACGGACACGAGCCAGAAACTGGCATATATAATGTTGTTGATGATAACTATGAGCTTCCCAAGAAGGACTCTGTTCTAGGGAATTAGTTAGTTAGTTAGTTAGTTAGTTAGCCAGTCAGTCAGTCAGGTTACTTAGCGGCGATCTTTCAAGTACCAGTAGTTACGTGACAAGTAAGGGGTGGATGGTCACAATGGTGAGTAGGTAAAAATTTGAGAGGAGATGCATGAAGCCTAGTAAACGGCGGTGTCCAATAATTTGCCTGGTGGCGAGGAAAACTGCGACAAACCTTAGTCGTAGTACCGGTAACCTGGCACAGATACAACCAACTTGGTACCTTTAGAACAGACATCTACAGCGATGCACTGACGTCATGTTGCAAATGTAGGATGAAATAAACCTAAAATTCAGCACTCAAGAGGATGAGGGAATTACGCATGAATTCGGTCGGCTTCAAAATCACGTAACAGACCTGAAAGAATAATATTAAAATTGATTTACTTTAAACAGAATCTGAAGAATGTGGATTAATGCAGTTCAAATTAGGGTCGTGTAGAGGGCATTTGGTATGTTAATCAAGAACTTGTGGGTTTCGTAACATCAATGAAACGTTTGACCAAGCGGATAACAAGCAGCCTAATATAGAAGGCCGTGTGCCAAGGCGTTCGTACAGGATGTAGCTTGCCCGTAGCACAAGAGTAAAAGGTACTTAGCGACGAATGATATATAAAAAGAAGTACATAAATAATTAGCAATGGGAAGAAATGAACGTAGATATATAGGACGAAAACATATGACCACAGATTTGAACTCCGCTCTTCATATAGACGATCGTTCGTGTGTTTGTGTGTGTGTGTGTGTGTGTGTGTTTTGTTATCCTGTGAAAAAAATTATATTTAATTGGACTGGCCTTCCACCCGAGCAGTTCCAATGTTTATCTATGTTTGCGATACTCCTAAAATAGAAGTGGCTGTGACCAGAACTGGAGGCAAAGAACGAATAAAACAATGATACATACGTAGACGTTTCAAAAAATAAGGCAACAAAGACTCTGATGCCGAGAACTTATTCTGACTTCGACACATAGGCCTACATGGCACATTCGTAGCAGACGGTACACATCAGACCACCGTGTAGTCCCCAATCACATTTAAGCATGTGTCCCATCGTGTCACCGATGACTGTATCCCCGCTATAGAAGAAATCGATATCAAGTGCCTGTAGCCAGGAGGTGACGGCTTGCTTCACGTCGGCGTTTGTTGCGAATCACTTGTCATCCAGATGCTTCTTAAGGGGTCCAAAGAGATGTAAACCACCGAGCGCGAGATTGGGACTATAGTGAATGTGGTCCATACCTCCCAGTTGAAGCGCCATAACCAGTCACAAGTCCGATTTCCATCTCTTTGGGCCCCTTAACAAGCACCTGGATGGCAAGCGATTTGCAACAGACGCTGACGTGAAGCAAGCTGTCACCTCCCGGCTACAGACACTTGACATCATTGTCTGCTGAGCCGGGATACAAGCCTGGTGCCACGGTAGGACAAAAGCTTAAATGGCAATGGTAACTACGCAGGGGTCTGATGTGTACCACCTGCTATCCTTGTGCCATGTATATACATCGAGGTCGACATGAAGTTCTCGGCATCAATGTGTTTCTATAACTTCTTTTAAATTTTCCTTGTAAAATATTCTTACAAGATTAGTGCGGTCATTTTTCATAAACTCTTGACAGAGCTACAGGGAAATAAAATGCTGTGCTAACTTTTCGCGTCTGTAGCTTTATAAATGTAGCCCGGAATAACGGGAATAAAAATGAAATCCGTATTTCTTTCAATCTGTTATCACCAGTCTAAATCAACCAATAAATGCACAAGATTATTGGTAAGTGTAAGATATATTTTCAACCCCTACATATGTTTCGGCAAATAGATTTCCATCTTCAGGATGCAGATAGCACTTGCAGTTCTTTCATACATATCCCCTGAAGATGGCAATCTATTTGCCGAAACATATGTAGGGGTTTAAAATATATCTTACGCTTACCAATAATGTTGGGAGCACGCCGTGGCGCAGTTGGTTGAGGCACTGCTCTACAAGCCGGAAGGTCGCGGGTTCGATTCCCGATGGTGTCATTGAAATTTTTCATTGACATAATCCTTTCGGTCGCACTATGGCCCTGGGGTCGACTCAGCCTCTAACAGAAATGAGTACCAGGAGTATTTCCTGGGGGGTAAAGGCGGCCGGTGCGTAGGGCTGACAACCTTACCACCTTCATGTGCCGATTGTCTAGAAATCTGGGAGCCTCAACCTCCTGGAACCCTAAGGGCCTGTCCAGGCCTGTAATGGGATTGCTTTACCTTTACCTTTTACCAATAATGTTGTGCACATGTTGGCTGATTTAGACTTACGATAAAATGCACGGTACACACAACATAAAATCTGTTATCACCACTTCAAATACAATGAGAAATTAAAGTCTCTATGAACCTGATATCACAGTCACACTTCAGACGGAAGTTAATCTAAAGGGGCCCTTGATCGATACAAATTCTCTTCCAAGCGTTCATAAAATGTTACCCGCTTCATCTACCCGGTAAAGGTTTAAATATTTTCGACTTTACCACTTTAATTAATTACGTACAGGCTTCTATTTAACCTTCTAACACGTCCGCTAAACCGACAACAGAGGCCGCACTGGAAATTTCTTGACTAGCTGAGGAATTATTTGCTTCTCAAGAAGAACTCTGCTCCATGGAATTAGTTCATAAATGGGGCAGAATATTCATTGGTTTCTGTTTTCTGTATTTTCTGAGTAAGTTCCCTGTAACATTCAAAACACGACAATTGAGCTACTCAGAGCGAGGTTGGTGAAAACTCAAGTACTCTGGGGATTCACGTCATGTGGAATCGTAAATGGTTACTGACGATTCGAAAGAGCGTAGTGCCTCTATTTTCAGGGTCACGCAGTCCAAGGAAACTCCTCTTGGACTGCTTGTACTCGAATCTACAACAAAGTGTTGCTGTTGTGGTGCCAATCAATAACAGCTGTAGCATGGACTACTGACTGTAAATGGCGCGTTCATTCCACACAGAGCGTACACGTAATTCCATTCTCCAATGCAGAGTACGTGTTGATTTGCGCGGTCTAAGGCGTGGATCTACTGTCACTCGCTTGCTGGAATTGTGGGTTCGAATCCCGCCGGGGGCATGGATGTCTGTCTCTTGTGAGTGTTGTTTCTTGTCAGGTAGAGGCCTCTGCGACGGGCTGGTCACTCGTCCAGAGGAGTCCTACCGAGTGTGGTGTGTCTTAAAGTGTGTGATCGCGAAATCTCAAAAAATGAGGAGGCCTAGGCCCCCTAGGGGCTGTCGAGCCATAGGAAAAAAAAAAGGAATATTTCTATTTTCCGACCTCGCAGAACAAAGTCTGGTCTACTCGCGTTGGCGTATGTATGATTGTCACTATATCCGGTAAAATACACAAATCTTCGTCTATTCATTTCGTGTGGTACTTAACTACAGTGTCTAAATTTCAGACGAGATTTTGCATCAATAATACCGTTCCATGCAGGAGAGATCATATTGAGGTGGTAACCGTCATTCAGCTAGCCAGAAAATCCACGCTTCTTATGAAAGAGCGGTCCCGCCCGTTCAGGTCTCCATACTAAGATTCCATGCCCTTTACTCATCTTCTCCATGCCTGACACACTCCCAGTACATCCCATGCTCTCCTATGTGATCTGATCATAATAATCTTAAATCTATAAATCTAGACTGTGTACGAGGCCCAGATAACGACCGCACATAGCGGGGCAAAGGAAAATTCTCTGGCCTTGTAGGAAAGCAAATCCCTGCAACCAGCCCACAGCCCAGTCACTGTACTTACTAAGCTACCTCTGCTACTGTAACCATTAAATAAAAGGGTGGTTGCGCCCTACAGCGGTCCTGCGCGTAGAGGCAAAAATGCCCCAACACGTCTATATAAAATTTGAACACCAGCCCATGCCTAGTGTGGCCTCGAGTCATATTACAAGTCTAAAATTAAAGAAGAGAATTCCAGAAATAATACAGAAACAGGAGGGAACAGTCAATGAAATTCCGGTGTTTTTAAAAAATATGATTCCAAAGGATGGGAAGGAATGGTATGAGCTTATAAAACATTAACAAAAAAGTAACCAAATGTACAACAAAAGAGGGAAGAAATGATAATCAAAAGAATGGCAAGAAGGAATAATAAGATAAACAGTGCAGAAAGCATATAAAGAGAGCCACTGTACAGAACTGTGACACTTCGCACCCGCTCAGATTTCGATCCGCCAAAAGTCGATTATTTCCACCTCGCGTGTACCATGTCACGGCAGGGTCGGCGTCACACGCACGTGCAATACCACTCAGCACTAGGACTTTGTTTTAGCAGCCACGATCACTTATTGTTGTCAGTGGTTAAGATAAGAACTGGTTCGCATTCAAGACACTGGTTGAACGCTGAACTCTTTGGACAAGACTTCGCGAATGTCAACATACTAAACAAATCTATCGGAAATGTATCAAGCGTGTATAAATGTGTACTAGAAACACGAAAGGCGCCGGGTTTTTGGTTCCGAGTGCGCCACGGGTGGGCCATTATGCGCTTGGATAAGCCCAGTTCTATGCACTAAAACGCAAAGAATATTTTAACCAATCGTGAAAAGCAAATGTACTTCTGAAACGAGACGAAACTGACAACAATACGAAATAGTTTTTATATTATTTAATGTCGTGAGCCATGCAAAGTAAACATCCGAAATGTTTCCGTTCAACACAGTACGCACACAAGACCAGTCGTCACTACTTAAACCTACACACGTTCTATACAGTGTATATTAAATTACGGTCAATTCAAGGGTCGCTTAACAACCCTTTCATAATACTAATATCACAGGGATCTCATTATCTTTCCGTTTCACGCAGGTCTCCGTTGAACACAGTACGCACACCTGGCCAGTCGTTACTTAAAGCTACACACGTTCTATACAGTGTTTTATGCCATGGATTCACTAGGGGACAAATGTCCCCCAACATGACGCGCAACATAGAGTCTGCGTGACGCGCGCAACGTTGCGCATCTCCCCTGTACATTCAAATGGTCGCTTCCTGTCGGCTCAATCATCGGCCCAAGTGGCCGTGTTGTTTACAACAACGAAAAGAGGAATTAGTACCGTCAGCAGCAACACAACTGTTATATTATTATAAATTGATTTATTTATTTACATAATCGCAACTAGTTGCGGCCTTACGCCATCTTCAGGCGAAATCATAGCTTAAATGCATCAAAGGCTATATGAGATTGAGAAAAGCCTTTCTCGATCTCATACCGCCACTCTCTTTACACTGGCCCAACGTAAGATTGAGCAACATAAATGCCTACATTTATTCTGCACTGGATGGTGAGTTTGATGTAAGGAAGGAGGAAATTCGCGTCTAGCATTCTTGATGGATGAAATCCTAAAAACCTGTCATAGAATCGTTTAAATAATAACTAATTACGACGGATATCTCTTCAGCCTTTGGAGATGTCTTTCGACTCATCAATAATCAACGAAAATTACGCAGCCTCCTCAACATCGCTTTAATGACAGCTAACTGTAGTTACACACAAATATATAATACACTATTCTGAACAGAATTATAAACGTAGTTTTCGCTTCCACAGACCTCAAATATTTTGTTTAAAGCAGGGTTACTTTCTGCCACACGACGTACAATTACTAGATTTCCTTTATTTATTCTGGAAGCCACTCGTCGTGGCGATAGCGTGGTCGATATACCACCTAAATTCTCGCATTACTTGAAAGGAGAATCAGTTGCGTTTTTAAGAACATTACTACCCATGTCATTTTCATATCCATACATGACACTGCGCATAAAGTACTTACCCACGCTAGCACAGGATTGTATAAAACTGCTGAACTAGTTTGCTCTTCGCTGACACCAACATGTTTTGTTCAATTTTCTCCTCACTTGTAGACAACTAATTTTCAATTTCTTTTACGTCGCCTCGGAAAAAAATAATCATTAGTAGCCCTCTTCCAAACAGACAGATATTATTAATCATACGGAAGTACAAATACAGTAAACACAATATTCTCAGTCAAAATGAGGACTACAATTTATCCGACTGTAAGGTCCCTGTAAAGAATGGTTGTTTAAAACCAACTATAGGCAAAGAGTATCAGCAGAAGGCAACAATGCATCTTCAAAATTCGGTAGGCCGCCTTAATGTTTGCTGTAAGTGTGGCATTAAAAAAGCAACCGAATTCTGTAATAAATAACATGACATCACAGGCTTCATTTGAAAATACAAACCAGGCAATTCGAGCCTATTTCAGTTACGTAGGAATATTTCTCGCCGATACGCACAAACTGTAGCAGCTGACGGCGTCGATAAATCAAGCAACAAACTTACCGCGGAGTATTTAACTGTACAGTAATGATTTGTACAAAAGAAACTGTAAACATAATCTTTTGCTGTAAAGGGTTTACAGCGTTTAAAGTTTTAAGCGTAGCCAAAATATCACACAGTAGTAATAATGTTAGAATGATGAGACAAACACCGTTAAGGCGCTCTCGAGTTGGACTACATGTCCTTAGTGTTACATCCCTTGAGGTGGAATTCTGCCAAGTTGGGCCAATGGATGAGCCATGGCCCACCCAGGCCCACCCCCTGGCGCCGTCCGTAGCTGTTGCGTATATTTGAGTACACATACGTGTTTCACTTTGGAAATTTACACACGGAACCTCGAAATCCTTCATATTAATTTATTTCTGATAAAGAGCGCAAAAATTATAATTTACATCTTAAAATGCCATCCCACTGATTTAAACCTGCTTAAGAGAAGACACATGTCTGTCTCGGAATAGGCCAAAAGACTTTATTTACACGGTCTCCTTTCATTTACCTTGTGGTTATGCGTAATACCATCGCTATTTATATATGTAACACTGAAAAATTTAATGAGTGTTAAACTAACAGATGTACGTACTAATGCGCATAACCCTTCAATATATTTTCATTTAAATTTACTTCCACAATCAATATTTATTACAATATATATTTTTCCAATAACGGATTTTACACGCTCATATTTTACTCCCACGCTGAAATGTGGGCTTTACGAACAACATAAGGGGAAATAAAACGTGACAACAGTTCGTTAGACTGAAAAAATACTAATCTGTTGTTGCAAAGTTATTCACGCTACGTAGGGTCAACAGTTATTACTGAAGTTACTCGGCCAAGTGACAAATTCTTTACCTCAGAAGCTGGATTATGATACATGTAGGTACAGGTTACTTTTCTACGAGTCGTTGCTCAGAAAATGAATAAGTTACGTTTTAACTTCATGTAACGTGAAAGTCACATCTGATAATGCAAAACAAAATAAAATCTGCTTGGCAACTTGTACTCTAGACCCACGACATAAACACTTGTCAGTATTCGACCAGCAGTTGCACAAATGAGACACCCAGACCGACTGACAGGCAGACGCGAAATTATGCACTTTGTGCAAAGAAAACTTACAAAATAATATCGGACTAATTTAATTCAGATGAATATCAAGTATACCGGTTATGCAGCCACGACCCAGTCTCTAGAATTAGGTATCGGAATTCCTCGAAGCCACAGGTCACCTGACTCATTATTCTGGCATTCGGTACTTCTGCACTAAACGTGGTGACTCGGTATACACCGACATGAATAGTCTTCTGGAAGAAGGTATCAGAATAAGGAAATATTTGGACAAGATGGAGAAGCAGGAAGGGAACAGGAGCCTTTCTGCTTTAGGTTACTGACAATAAAGGGGTTACGGCGGTCCAGATGACGGTACAAATTCATAAAGTAGTTACATGTGATAACTATTTGGAAATTCGACACTTGGGCACTCTGTATAATATTAAACTTCATATAGGTTAAATATTGAGTAGTGTGGTCCGCCCTGAGCTGGTTCATGTACGTGTCTAGTAAATGACTTCGGTATTACCGACGCTGAACTCTCGGATTCCATCACAAAGAGTCCTGTTGGACGCACTACCGTGCTCTTAACAGTCACTGACCGAACTGTTTAGTGCAAGGTTACGATTCTGCGAATACAGGTTGAAAGAGAATCAGTTCTTAATGAGAAAATACTGTGTTCGACAGAATGGTACAAATCTAACAAAATTCGAATCTAAACACAGCAACACGGAGCGAACCGGCAGAGAATGGCTTCAATTTCGGTCACTGCTGTTCATCTGTTGCTTTAAGACATGTAACGTTTTTCGTTACGTCACCAGAAATGTTACCTGGAATCCGATACATAATGCAAGACGGCAGCCTAATGACGCTACAACCATTTAGAGAGACGGACAGATTGACAGCAGACGGTAGAACTAATCAAATTGCTATCCATTGGACTGATTGATTACTGAACACTGACTGAGGTGTGAGTTTATTTAAAGACCCCGCTTCAATCTAGCGCCAATGAAACTGGCCAACGGCGTAAGTGGTATTTCATTACGCCAGTCTTTTAAAAATAACTTTAAACAGTTGTTCCTGGCCTACTGCACAAGTCAAATGTACTCGACGAACATTGTGATACCTTCAACACTAGCCTCTCCTACCAAATTTTTACAAGGAACACATGTTTTTCGTTCTCTTCATTTAATGACATCTGCTCAACTGCACTCTTTTAACAGCAGTTAACTTCGCTTTGGAATATACAATTTCACATCCTGATTAAATAAGTCCATGGAAAACAGTCCTTCTTCAGAAACTAAGAGTTGCTTAACTAGTCACGATATTCCCTGTGTTTTATGGAACCAGAAGGATCAATACCGCATTTACTAAAGGCCCATCCAATTCACATACACACAATCCACCTCTATTACACCAATGTTAATACTGTATTTATATCTCCATTTCAGTCTTACACAAAGCCGCTCTCAAAGACATAAAAAGACCAAATTAAGAAACACGCGTATATAATTGAAATAATAAATTACGATTAACAGAAATAACTGCTTATATCATAAATCACATTTCACTGAAAAGGCACGCTATGTAAATTTATTCGGTACAGGTCGAGACTGTAATACGGATTGAAGCATTGGTCCCCCCCCCCCCTTTATTTTGCTGATACCACCTTGTGATCTTGTCATAACTATTAACAACTCCGACTGCTACACAACGACAGAACAAAGCCAATGTAAATTCCTGAGTGTACGCGAATGCAGACACAAACCTAAGTGTAGAAGGCTCAATGGACGCCCGAATCTAGATGGGGAGGGACCCAAACTTCATCAGTAGGACAGAAGAACAGAGACCAAACCTTGACGATGATGGTGATGTGATGGTGGTGGTGTGACGACGATAATGATGACGAGTTGTAATTAACAAAACGTCATTAAAATAAGAAAGAACACCAAAATTAACAGTAGAACCTACCCACTGCGGTTGTAGAAGAACGCAAACACTCGCGAAAGGAACACAGGTCGTTATGTACGAATACCATACCAGTGCGGGACATGCCGACAAACACCGGCCAGACAGCGGGAACACCTGAGAGTCCCTCTGCATTCCGTAACCTAGCAACCGAGCGCATGCCTTGTTGGACGCAGGAAGCCAGACTTCCGCATACTTCACCAGCCGCAACGTCACAGCAGTTTAATAACACGGCGTCACATCCAAGAACACTGTAATTTTTGTTCGCCCATCTTGTTACGGATGAGTCCCACCGAAGTTTCCAACGTATACTTTCCTGTACACTTACCGCTTTAGGGCCTATGTTTGAAGATGGTGATTGAGCTTACGAACGCGCGAGGATACTTCACGGCTTATCAAACACTCGGGTCACGCGGAGTCGCATAGAATATCGCTGGATGGCCGACAGGCCAATTACGATACGGGAAGGGAAGATGGTGGCCTATTTTCAAAACACTATCCTGACATGCAGTGAATCTGTGAGCCCGAGAACCTCAGTTAGTTTGGGAGGTATTCTGGTTCGATTCTTGGACTGAGAGTCGGAATGACACATGCCTTTCGTTGAATCTGTCGGTGCCAGTGGGAGAGTACTACCTGGTGAGGAGTACGTATTATGAAGCTCGTCACTGTGTAATTTTTTCAAGCCTCTTGTTTCTTCTTCCCTCTTAATTCCAAATACGAGCAGCATTATTTTCTTAACACACAGTCAGGCTGTGTTCTTCCTATAGGGCGATAATGTCCATACCCATTTTTATGAAAACTGATGACGAGTTGAAAAAGGGAACACAGTCAGGCACAAACATACTCCATCGTGATCTATGCCCACTTTCTTGCCTCTTGAAAGACTTTCGCCTAACGATCGCAAAACAAGTAAGATGTAACCTCCGATGACAGAAAAGTGGCTTCAAATACAAATAACAACAAAGAGCAGCATTTTTGTGAGCTTCGCTATGAGTTGCTTGGTAGTCCGAGAAATGAACGCATGAAAATAGACTACGACAGCGTTACACTTCGCCATAGGCCGGCCGTACGGTTACTCAGGCTTTCTTCAGTTTCTCCCTTTCGTGGAATATTCAAACACAGTATGTCTTCCACTTCGATCAAATCTCCTCATTTTTATGTCCGGAGGTGTGTCTTTCACAATATTCGTTGTGAACTGAACTATAAAGCGGAAAACAGACCAGGGAGCCGGCATAGTGTAGCCAGTATAGCGACTCAGTACGGGCTGGACAGTTCGGGGTTCGTACCCCGGTGGGTGCAAAATACTTTCCCTTATTTAATGTTACACATCTTAGGTGCAACTGTCAAACTTTCACTTCCAACTCGTTGCACAATATTTATTATTCAGTGCTCCTACATGTTTCGGCCATAAGATATGGATATCTTCAGGGAGACACAAACTTCGTAGACGTATACAGCATATATTGCTAATAGTCACATGTAAATGATAAAAATGGTGTCTCTCTATAATTATATACAATATTAGAATTGTGGTGTCAGTCTATAATTAGATAAAAGTTAAAACTGTATTAAAATTACAATACACATAAAATCTTACAATTGAGTAACGTGCTGTATCCAGACATCTGTGGTGGTGACATTATCTTCGATTTAATTTGGATGGCGAGATCCCAAGGCTTAGAAACTCCGTGTGTACACTATGAATGAATACGCTGTACCGTCCAGACCTAACCCCCAGACCCACTCAGCCTCGTGGCGGACGTACGAGTCGCGTCCGGCGGTCAAGAAAGTGTATCAGTCGCGTCCGGCGGTCAAGAAAGTGTATCAGTCGCGTCCGACGGTCAAGAAAGTGTATCAGTCGCGTCCGGCGGTCAAGAAAGTGTATCAGTCGCGTCCGGCGGTCAAGAAAGTGTATCAGTCGCGATACCGCCGTCAAGAAAGTGTATCAGTTGCGTCCCGAGTTGTCAAACGCAAGCGTATGAGTTGCATCGCTAGAGGAGATGGGTATGCAAAGTGTCCAAGAATTTTGAAGGTTTTCGTTCAGTTTTATTGCACATTATGTTATATACAATTATATGCACACATACAGAACTGTCTAATGACATCGACAATGCACGTGATAAGAAACAGTCTTGTTGTGTCATTGTATTGCCTAACGTTAAAGCCGTATTGAAAAAAAAAATCCTTTCGGGTAAGATAATAGACACACTATGTTCCTAATATGGCCCATTGCAAGTTATTGTTACGTTCTGAAGAAAATAATTTTTCCGGAAAAGGTTTTAATGAGGTAAGTCTGGGAGTTCCAAGTACCTGACCCCCAAACTCGCACAGATCACTCTTATCCATTTCTGCTGAATCGCCTGTGAACTGTGTCTGTTCTATGTAAGGACTCAGTGCGTACCGCGCAGTAAATAAAGGTTACACAAAACCAAGGTGTTAATGTTGAATAAGGCAAAAGTCGCTGTTTGTTCTGAGATCCATACACAACATATAAATGCAATGTGAGCAACACGCAGAATTTTTGAATGTTAAACCTGGTGGTACGTATAGTAACCGCTAGGCTTTAAAAGGTTAATATTGTGTTGTTTCATTTCCAAAAGTTATTCAATTTTTTCGACAAATATGTGTGATGTTCGGTAGCACATATTTGTGTGAACTGTTGTTTTTACTCATGAAACGAAAATAGAGCTCCGAAATGTCAGGATAGACAGATACAAATTTGTCACCAAAGAGAGTAGCATGAACACAAACGTTAAACCTGACATTAATAAGCTAATCACAAATAAAAGATGCCACTTACTTGAAAATATTGTAATCGAATGTGAGATATCACAACAGAACCCAAATGGATAATGTAATGTAGATTTATGATTTAGATTTTGATCCAACAAATGCTTGGTTTATTTACGGCATCAAGGTACTTTTTAGTATTATACCTCTGTATTTATTTTTAGAATGTTTACGGTCCGTCCTGTAATCTCTTGGCTCAATGCGGTCAGCACGCACAAACGAGTTTGACATGCGAATGTCTGTTATCTTTGTTCAGTGATATACACAGATACAGAGGTGGCAAGTGGCATCGAAAACGCAAGTGATACGGAATTAAAGTCTGTGTTTGGTAGAAATTTATAATACACTGATGTAACAAATTCGATTCTCGAAATCAGGTTAGTCCTGTAGGCCTGCTGTCCAACCTTTAGTAAACAACTAAATGCGGGACCCTGACCCTCAGCAGCCTGTGACGCAACTAATACAGAGCCATTATCTGAAAACTGGCTGCGGGGCGCAACTAGTAAAGCCCAGCCTCGTGTACAATCGGTAACGGGGCTCTTTACCGGGGGTAAAGCAGCTGCAGCGTAGCGTTGGCCACCCACCCCAATCTAGTGCCGAGGTTACCAATGAGTAGAACTATATCTCACCTTGCCCTTCTGTGCCTGCAGGGCATGTTACGGAGAGCCCTTGACCTCAACCAGAACACCCCCTTCAAAACACGATATGGCAGATTCTATCCCTGTGCCCCTGATGTAAGCCAGACCTGCTCAACCGTACCTTAAGGGCAACATTGCCCGCGGAGATACGAGTATTTGAAATGAGAAAACGTCTTTAAATCTTTCCCTGGCAAAGCCGAGGTAGAACGCCGAAGAAATGTTTATAAACTTAATATTATTCATTCCGTACATTTAACTTTATATTTAAAGTCCGACAAATGTACAATTCAATCACATTAATTGTGTAATTTCACTGCCCTACATGTTTCGAACCCTTAATTTGGGTTCATCTTCAGGGACACATTATCTAAAATCGCACACTAGTTACACCAACTGGCACAATTATTTACATGAATTCTTTGCAATTGTTCACATACACTGTTTAAAGCAAATAAAAGTTAAAAATTGTGGTTGTTGGTTGTTTCTGTCTTACATTGGTTAAAAATTGTATAAAAGTTGAACAATCTATGCTCTTTTGATATCCTGTTTATCGGAGTAAGTTGCCTGTTGGGTGGTGAGAACAAGATTGTTCAACTTTTATACAATTTTTAACCAATGTAAGACAGAAACAACTAACAACCACAATTTTTAACTTTTATTTGCTTTAAACAGTTTATGTGAACAATTGCAAAGAATTCATGTAAATAATTGTGCCAGTTGGTGTAACTAGTGTGCGATTTTAGATAATGTGTCCCTGAAGACAGTGAACAATCAAGTGAGAGGCGTGTGGAAGTGAATGTGGCCTATTTAGGGTTCTGTCCTAGTATTTGTTTAACACGACTGAAGATATAAACATATGCCTGGATAGATGTTTGACTGAGACGAGATTCGAAACCGGGACTTCAAAGACACGAAGCAGGTGCGAGTACCACTACATCACAATGTTCCTTGGAAGAAAATTAAACTGACAGGACTGCATTTTCTCAGCATTTCTAGGTTTTTCTTACAAATTATAAAAACAGGCCACAATATGTTCTTCCGCCTTACGTCACTATCCCCATTTTAGGATTACAGATGTTATTACAAGGGCTCTCAAGCAAACACGAATGAAAGGTAAAGGTAAAGATCACCCTCCAACAGGCCATGAAAGCCCAGAAGGGGAGTAGAAGTATAGCTCTACTCTTTCTTTACCTCAGCGCTAGATGGGGGTGGGTGGTCAACGTCACGCCCCGGCCGCTTTACCACCGGGAAAGAGACCCGGTGTCCATTGTACAGGAGGTTGGGTGGGCCCCAGGGCCCGTCTGGGCGGGTGCGGGAAATCTCGCCTCCACCGGGATTTGATCCCCGGACCGTCCAGTCCGTAGCGAGTCGCTATACCGACTACGCTATAACCGGCCCAAAAGTAAATATGAATTAACATTCATAAATAAAATCAAATTTCCACACACTACGGCACACACATATGCACTTCCATAATTTGTCACTAACAGATTTTACCTAAAAATGAATCAGCTGTCGAAATCATTCGACGGCAACACTATGGACAACGGTGCATTGGGAACAGGAAAACCAAGCAAAAACCCCGACCAAGGGCGTGTTGTAATAATTAACACTTCTGCTTCTTATTCGTGAAGCTCTCTAACCTGACACATCTTCAGTACTTTCGTTATTCTCACCAAGTAAATGCTAGGACAATGCCTTACCATAGGACAGGACCACTCTGGGGCGCACCCAAGAGAAGGTGGGGGGCTGCCGGGCTGCGGCCCCCTCCAGACCCCCAAAACCGAAATTTAAAAAACACAGATTTTGTACATATTATGATATCAAACGTTTTACTTGATTTACCCCTCAACCGAAACCAGCCATTGAAATCGGCTGATGACTAGCACATTAGAATTTTGAAAAATAAATTAATGAAATTAAAAAAACAAGAAGATAGGACACTGTGATTGAGTCATGGAACAGGTAGTTATATTTGTACGTACATGAATGCAGTTGCAAACAATGTTATGTTGTACTTACGACATGATTTTTACAACATAATTTTTAAAATCAAATATAAATTATACATAGCCTCAGGTTTAGCTCCCCCCCCCCCCCCAGTGAAAAGTGCTGGGTGCGCACCTGGGACCACTTGCATGTTACTCCTTAAACCATTAATACTCGTCCCTTAACCTCTGTTGCTGAAAAAAGTGGTCAGAAAGGGAAGAAACAGAAGAACAAGAGGCATTTATCTCAGGTTTCTTCAGTGGGATTTTGGCTACATAAACAAGGCTACTGCTAGACTTATTTGACACCAGGTAACAAGCAACCTTATCCCTAACGCTTGTCTTCTGTTGCTGTCAATATACAAGGTTTTTGAGACCACGAGAAATAAGGAGCCTTATAATAATATTCCCCAGATTTCATATTACAGTAAAACTTGTGAAGTTGGCCACCCTTGTAAGTCGGCCTCATGACACAGCTGGCCACACTTTTACGGAACCTGCAAATTCCTATGATATTATACATGGACATTACTCCATAACTTGGCCACCTGTTTATCTCGAATCTTGACCAAGGTTTCACATTTTGTGCTAAATTGTCTGTATTTGCTCAACCTCCCTATATTGGCCGACCTACAGTTTTATAATTTTTGTGTCAACTGTACATGGGCCGAAATCCTCATTCATTAGCAGGCCTACCCGCTGTCCACTCAACCTCCACCGCTTCTCCAAAAGTATGGACAATGCATTGGAATCTTCTAGTGGCAACTGATTACTGTACTTAAAATCCTTATTCAGTGACAGGGTTATGTACCTGCTTTCCAACTGGACCACCTTTTTCTGCACTCTGAACTGTACATTTGCACAAGTGAAAATGCACAGTTCAATTTTCATAGTGTCAAGTGGTTTTCATAAGTTGGCACCTGTACACGCTGGGCGGCTTTGAATGGCACCAAATGTGGCGAACATAGACCGGTTTCACTGTATCTTCATAAGCATGTACAAAAGTGCATTAGAAGTAAATATGGGCCTATATACGCTTCTTGAAACCATCGATATACGGAGTTTATTTATTTGAAAACTTGAACAAACCTCGTATTTTTCTTGAGGTCAACAAACAAAGAAATGGAAAATTAATTCCAGTTTTAGTGTTAAAAACACTGACGCTGATGACCGAAAATCCACATTCCAAAAGTATGAGTAGTACAGACGTTTCAGTAACCTATCACATTCCAGCAATCGAACAGCATCAGAAGGCACTCACTTTAGTCTAGCATTCACACCGGTCGCATACAAGAGACATGAGTGAACCAAAGCAAAACAAAAGTTTTACTCAAACTCGAAGTACACTTGCTTTCCGCATGCCCCTAAACATCCCATTGACCACGATGCTCATTTATTGCAGTTACAGGTTTATTCTTACAGCTTTAAAAATCGCACAGCCTACTGCTCAGAATCAAAGTTTCTTCCTTGAAATTTCGTAAATAAGCAGGCATCAGGTAAAAAAAAAATTGAAACAGAAATTCAAGACCTTAATTAAGGTCTGCTTTTTAGGTAATTTAGCTTTTTTGCAATGGTTAGATTAAAAAGCACAGACTTAGATGTACGTCAGACACGACTTGGAAAACCTTCGTACCAAAGCTCACATTGAGTGCTGAATTTGAAATCCACTCACACTGTTTAGGTCTATCCACAAAAATATCAAACTTTAACGAACGCAACCGTGACTTATAAACCAAATACTAACTTTAGATTATGGTGCTGTAATTTCCTACACACTGTATGTAAAGTTTACTGTCGTGACTGCAGTTAAAGCTTCGTTGGTGATAATGGTTTGCACCGCTCGAAGGCTTTACATTGCGCATCCTAACCTCTAAACAACAGCAAACGTCACAACAATGATATAAAGAAAAAGTAATAATACAAAGATCCGCGCCAGACAAGAGACGGCTGGTCTAAATTCAGCCCCCCGGAGCAGTGCTTGGATTGTAAATTTACAGGACGTGGAACGCGCGGACTGTCCCACCATCGCGGAGCCCGAGGGGAGTTCCACTCATGGACTACATACAGTGCGGGGACAATCTAGGCGTTCATTTGTAAAACTGCGAACATCGGTGTAAAAATAGAACTTTGTTACCACATACCTTGTCAAAGCAAGGTCCAGAAACACGCCAATCAAAGGTCGTAGTTTGTTAACGGTTAAATTGGACAATGTAACGAAGGAATAGCTAATCGTATGTATGTAATGGAAAGATTATTTTCGCGACAGACGGAATGCGAGCATGTTTATGCACGGTGCAGTGGAGAAGGGTGGGGTGAAAGAGGTTATTGTGATTAATTCCAAGGTATCATTCCCCTGATCTCCTGCTGGCACCGTGAAATCTATGTAAAGGACTGTCGAAATAGTTTGTTATGCGTACATGGTCAAACGGCGAAACGGGAACTTTGATGACACGCCATTCCAACATGCTGGATGAGTAATGGGACACAATTCAAGACAATCCTAGCTTTCCTGAAGATATTGTATAAATCAAAAAAGAACTTCAATCCGGTTCGTCGGGGCTCTGGTTCAGAATCGAACTGTATTCCTCTTTAATATAAGTGAAGTCCCTCTGTCGCTGTGCTAATTGAGTCAGGAAGTAATGAGACTTATGTTTGTTAAAACTGGGTTTGGCAAATCCGTACCTGGGCCAGGTGTAGACGCCGGACACCTCAAATCCGTAATGCCAGGAGCCCGAATAGGCTCCCTGTCCCTTGGGCCCCGTACAAACGCCGTGGCCGTGCGCTTTGCCATCCTCCCATCCGCCGCAGTAAGTGCCGCCGTCGTCGAAATCAAAGCGACCACCGTTCACCATGGTCTTGGTGGTGGTAGCGGTACCAGTGGCCCCGGTGGACGCGGGCGACGGGTTAGGACTCGAAACACTGTTCACTTGGTTCTCTTGTTGCATTTTTATACAATAAAAGATATTAATTTAATCTCAAAGGACCTTGCTTCTTAAAAAAATAACTTAATTTGTAATAATTAAAACTTGTATAGATCACCGTTTTAAACACGTATGCCTGCCCATATTCGTGGCGGTGACGAATACCACTCTCACATGTCACACAAACACGTAAACATCAGCTCGCCATCGGTCGTTTCGCACACTCCGACGCTCCCAGCGGGAGTCGCGACTTGAAGAGGCACTGTACTCCTCCGCATCATGCATGGTACGCCTCATCCCCATTTAATAGCCTCGTCCTTATGAACCAATACCACTACTGCTACGTGCGCTAGTTCGCAACCTATCTGCTGTGATGGCGCTGTTGAGTCGTCCATAATAGTTCGTGTTACTGTTGTCGAGAGGGCAGCACCAATTGGTTGAAGAGTGTATTGCATGGGACTACTCACGCTGCATTATTTTGACGCAGTAGCACATAGTTTAGACGGGAGTAAGTTACGACACAGAGCAAGCCAGGAGATAAAATACAAAGAATTGAAATTAAAAACAATATGTCATAAGCTCAGCAAATGTTGAAACCGGTTGTTTAAATGCAACCTACAGCAGACGTTAATGATAACTGCTGTCCTTCCTGTCACTGCGATAACCTCCCCCACCGTAAGTCATGACCGCAGCTGGCTCTCCTATCGCAATATCCAAATGAATCTGAAGTCTGAGCATACCAGAGAAATTATAAAAGAATCCAGCTGATAAAATATAAAATATTGAATATAAATACATTAAACACACTAACACCAAATTGCTACGCAAGAAACAAACGTTGGGCCGTGCCATGGCTCAGGCGGTTAGTCGCCAGCCTCTCACCGCCGAGGCCCGGGTTTGATCCCGGATCGGTCCATGTGGAATTTGTGGTGGACAAAGTGGCACTGGGACAGGTTTTTCTCCGAATACTTCGGTTTTTCCCCTGCCAGTTTCATTCCACCGGTGCTCCATTAAAATGGAAAAGCAGAAGAAACTTCATCTTCCTCATAGGGTTGCGCAATAAGCCTTCAAGGCTGCGGTGCGTCCGTAGTATCTGCAGCTGGGCCCATCAATTAAAAAAAACAAACGTTATGTCGACGCACTGCATTTTATGTTTTGGAAAGTTTATACCTGTTACCCTAAATGCAGCAGAACGCACTTAATAACAAGGAAAGCAATATTGCGTGGTGTATAAGAAGGAAGTAATGCTATATAAGTCACAGATTTCAAAACATTACTTCCAAAGTCACTCATTCTAGATCCTTCTTTTAATGTAAATTATAATATGGAATCACAACGAAGGAATAACATTCACCTATCATAAATTTTATATTATATGTACCGCGCATTTTGTCATAAGTTTAAGTTAAACCAACTAATGCACAGGAACTATTAACCAAGTACGGTATATTCATTAAATACCAACTAATGCACATAAACTTTATTCACAATAGTTTATTTAATGAATATTTCTTAATTGAAAAGATGCACGGTAAATACAATGTTAAGTTTAAGTACGGTATATTTGTAACCCCTACATACGTTTCGGCAATCAAGTTGCCATCCTCAGGGGGCGCATAAAAAAATCAGAAGTATCTATGGCATTCAGATACACATACATTTGGCATCATAATGGAAGTACACATTGTGAGCGGCATATTCCTTCACAGAGCACTCCTTGTTGACCTTGAGGTAGACAAACTTGTATTGAAACAAGCTGGAGTACTTCGGTTTTCCCCTAAAAACATCATTCCACCCTCGCTCCATTTTCATGTTCATCTGTGTGCCATCAACGCTATATAACCTTACGAACTGACAGCGTCGCTAAAGGAAATACAGAAGAGAAGATAAACAAAACAGAACTAATCGTGACGCGATGGCAATGACAAACAAACATCACGGGGCGTGACTTTACACGTCGTTAGACGTCATAACCTTACCACACTATTTTGCTTCCAGATAGCAAAACGATTGTAGTGCCTACCCCAGAGTGTTGCTATCCTACAGCTCAATTCTCTGAAGCAGGTTCTATCGGTAGCGTCCGATAAGGCAATCGCTGGATTCCCTATTTCTAATTTCGCTGCCACCAGTAGGCGAACAGTAGCCTACACTTTGTTCGATACGCCCCACAGGTAATTGTCAACGTATCAAAATAATACAGTAGGTTTAAAGTTTAAATAACGTAACCTGTATTATATACAAAATAAATAAATTTACAATAAAACTTAATTAACAACTTCACAGTTAAATTGCCACGTAAAGGTTAAATTAACTGCTTGCCCTCTTAATGAATTTTTAACGCCGCGTTGCTAAACAAATTTAGAATTTCAAATACTGTCACCAAAGTATAAATACACCAAAAGTGCTCCGTTCCAGTAATCGTTTTCAAGGGAAATATAAAATTCAATACAGCTCACTTACCTTGCTCGCACAGCCATAAACCAGTATTTATAATCATCGCCGAAGTAACTTGCAGGAGCTTAATGTCGTCTTTACAAAATTTCTGAAACGTGAATGAGGACGTTTGCCTCGCGGAATCTCCTTATATAAACAATTAAGGAATTCCCGCCTCAGCATACTTCGAAGTGCGGTGAACCAACGTTCACTGCACTGCAGGTAATAACCTCTAGTGGCAATGTCAGCAACATTCAACCAAATGCCTAACTCATTGTTTAAACCAAAAATCAAAATTCCAAAAGATAAATCTACCGCTATTATTCATTCATTACATCTCTCCCTTTCTTCAAATAAAGATTCGGGAGCGAATCTTTAAACAACGTATTAACCATCTTGTAATGAATGAATTAATGCATGTCTAAGTAAACAAAATTACAACAACAACAACAAAACCCAAAATAGAGTACAATACTCAAGTAAATGTATAATGTCTTACAATTTCAACAGTGTAAATCCCGCGGGTTTATATTCGGTAAGGAACATAAACGCCATCTAACCCATTAGATCACTGCGTCCTAGTGATAAAATGGTGTGGCGGGAAATGTAGGTGTAGTGGGTAGAAAATATATATAAAACCGTAACAAAATTACAACCAGTACAACAAAATAAAACAGTCATTAACATTCTATCGTCTTCACGAAGCAGTCCGGTACGTCGTGAAAGTAGTCGAGCTTCGTGCTGGTTCCTCGTGAGATAATTCGCGTGGAATTGATGTGGAACCACGGTGTTTTGGATCTGGTGATTCTTTTAACGTTTGAGAAGGAGGTGCCTCTTTAGCTTTACAAAAAGTAATCACTCTGCAAAAATAGGACCGAAGAAGGAAAATTAGCAACAGTGAAACAGTCAAGGTGCCAAATATTGCAATTAAAATGGTGTACCAAATGCTTCTTTGGTTTCGCTGTGCTAATGTATGATGAAAGTGTAACATAGTGTTAACATCAGCAGTCACTCGTGGAGTAGTAAATTTTGACATTAAATCATCAATTTCAACAACTGCAGATGGAACTGTCTCCTGCAAAATGTTCAACTCGTGGTCCGTTAGAATACCGACTTTATCTGGTGTGTAGAAAGTTGGGTTTGGAAGTGCCATCTCGTTGCCTCCTGTCAGCTCTGGAGTCACAAGAAAGGTGTCGGTCACGATGTAGCACCGCATGGCGTTGGAAACGAATCCGCTCCCCGAGAGTTCTCTGGAGTGAGAGGTCCACGTTCGGTTCTCCAAACAACGAAAGGTGACTTGTTGTGGCTCAGGTATGTTGTAAATCCACAACGTATCGTGACGTGTCCATGCTGGTTCCTTGTGATGTTGAGACATCTGTCTCTGGCACAACTTATGTGAGTCCAAGGTCTGGAAAAATAAACTTGACTCACACGTTACAACTTTCGTCGTATAAATTGCTTTGTCTGCCGGACACATAGCAACACTGCCTCCAACGCAGCGATTGATTTCGGCTTCCGTGAACAAGGCGTAGCTGTGTTGAATTTCGTTAAATCCAAAATACATATAGTTCGGCTTATATTGAACAAAAGTGTTATTTAAAACGGGCATTGGGAAAGCAATTAATTTGTACAATACAAAATTACGATTGGCAGTCTTGAGTGGTACGTTTAAAATTAACCTAATATTATGGGCATCACCCACAATGGCTACCTTAACCAGATCATAGTACAAGTACAAATTTTCAAACTTGCTTCCAGCAAACCATTCATAATTTTCAGGCAAGTAACGAGATGTGTTCACTAAAATGTTACGTAAGGTGTCTGGACTAACCAGATTAATTGGCAGCTTGCCTAAAAGCACACACTGTACGGCATCTACGAGTTCATCCAAATTCTGACTCAAACGTAAAATAGCAAATTCCAGTTGTCTAATGACAACGTAAAAGTCACTCATACCATGCAAAGTTACATTAAGCCACATTATATCTCTAGTAATTTCCTTAAATCTGTCATGTGACTGTATTACCACACCTTTTACAATACTGGACAAATTCGTTAACACTTCCGAATTTGTGTTGGTAATAGTGTCTAGACGTTTCATGTAAGTCACATGGTTAGCAAGTGAGGAAACAATGTCTTGTTCACGTAACTGTAACTCGTTCAGCACTTCATGAAGGGAATGTAAATCTGATACAGTAGCAGTTCCAAACAAAGTCTTTAAAATTACACCTCCCAAGTTAACTAAACCTCTTCTGGGATCCAGTTTCGGTAGAAACTGCTTCAAATAATTGAGCTTTGCTTCAAGTGTTGTCAGTAAAATATCCACTTGTCTAAGTTCGTTTACAAACGTAAATTCTACAGTTTGGTTATGTACTAGAAATAAATCTTCCCTCAAAGTAGCAATAATTTCTTCATATGGCTTCCAATCCAAGCCTAAAACAATGCGCCAGATGTCATTTGTTAAAATTACATCTTTTGTTTTCAAAAATACCGTACTGTGGTTCAACGGTTGAACAATTACACCTGCTACCAGGTTCAGCATGCAACCTGTAACACAACAAGGATGTAATGTTCAAAATAGTCTACTTTAATTTTAAGTTTATCAAGTACACAATCATAAGTTATAAGCTAATCATTACGGAGTAAGTATCCTCTGCCCACTGCAAGTACGCACTTCATTCGTCAGCTGTCTTTGTCTTATGACGTCAGAGTGGTACCGATCATGTCGCAATGAAGGTCGGTTGTACTGTCAGCTGTTTACCACCATGCTGTGTCGTCTCTTAGTAACGTTCGACATCAGTTCGTTTTAACCACAGACAAATAGCAATTCATTCTTAAAAAAAATTGTTCTTCGACTCCAGTCTCGTGTAGTATAGTCACGTACCGTAGTCGCATAGCTAGTCACGCTTTATGGCTGTCCGTCCTGCATCTGAATTCTCGTACGAAATCTAGTGATCGGCGGCTCTGGCCGTATAGTCCTTAGTTCGCGACTTGACAGGGGTGTGTTCGGTGGCACATAGGTAGGGTCTCTTGCTTCAGAACTAGGGGTATCCAAACTTTCATGTCCCGCCTCAGGGGTATCCAACACTGGGTCAAGTGCTGTTCTTGGTTCAGTTCCTCGCTCTGTCGGTTGCGATCGCAATATTAGCGCTGAACCAATTGTTACTTCTTCCTCTTCTACCCTTTTCTTTGCCCCGAATTTCTCTTTCTTTAGAGTCTTTCGACCTGCCTTAGGTTCCCAAGTTTCTTCACTATAAGCTCTCTTTAGCCTATTGATGTGGACAACAAACTTTTTCCCGCGCAAACTAATTATTTCATAATTCAACTCTGACAGCTTAGCTGTTACCTTGAATGGACCTGTCCAGGGTTTATGACACTTGCGGCATAAACCTGGTTTCTTAGCCGGATTGTACAAGTAAACCAAATCTCCTATTTCAAAACTTCTCAGTTTAGCCTTCCTCCTCTGACAGGGGTCACATTTCCTAGTATATTCCTTTATAGATTTCCTCATGCCTGGCCACCAGTAACTCAGTGATATCAGGTCGTATGTCCTTTTCATACCCGGATGAGCTACATAAACCGGATCGTGATTCATTTTAATAATATCTTGTACCAAAACCCTTGGTACAACTAACTGATATCTGTTTTTGGGTTGGCGTCTGTACATCACGCCGTCCTCATCTAAAAGGAATTCACTTCTGCTGGAATATTTTCCAGGCTTCTGACTCTTGCAAAAAGAGTCCTTCCTTTGTTCCAAAAGGATTCTTTCCTTACTGAGTATCCCATCATCTAGAACTGTTGCAACATGTCTGCTCAGGGCATCAACGTGACCTATTTTAGAGCCAGCCTTGTGTTCAACCACAAAATCAAATTCGGACAGTCGTAGACTCCATCTCATCAAACGACTATTATTGTCCGCAAAATTACGCAAGTAGGATAGTGCTGCGTGGTCAGTTCTGACAAGGAACTTTTTCCCATAGAGGTAACAACGAAAATATTTCGTTGCCCATACCAAGGCGAGCATTTCCGCTTCTGAGGCTGAATATGCTTGCTCCGCCTTATTCATCTGTCTACTGGCGTAAGCTAAAGGTCGTTCTACTCCACCCTGCACCTGAGACAAGATGGCGGCGACCGCTACTTTAGAGGCGTCTGTCGTGAGAATGAATGGCACCTCGAAATTGGGGTATGCCATCACGGGGGTTGTACATAACCTTGCCTTCATTTCCTCGAACGCCTTTTGTTGACTTGGACCCCATAAAAACTGTCGGTCCTTCCTAGTCAACTCCGTAAGGGGTTTTGCTACTTCAGCAAAACCTGGCACTAGTTTCCTGTAGAACGAAGCTAGGCCCAAAAATGCTCGAATATCCTTAACACTTTTCGGGACTGGATAATTTTCCACTGCCTTGACTTTCTCAGGGGAAGCCGAAACCCCTGCTTCTGTAAGCACAAATCCAAGGTATTGAACCTGGGGTTGCGCAAACACGCACTTTCCGGGCTGTAGTTGCAGGTTTGCCTTGTCAAACCTCTGCAGTACATTTTCCAGTCGCTGGGCATGTTCCTGTGCCGACTTGGAAAAGATGATAACATCATCTATGAAGACCCAGCATTCAGTGCCTACTAGGTTCTTCAAAACCACGTCCATGAGCCGTTGAAAGCTCGATGGGCTGTTAGACAAACCGTAGGGCAAGCGGTTGAACTCAAATTTTCCAAACGGAACTGAAAAGCTAGTTTTCTCTTTATCTTCTTCGCGGATACTTATTTGCCAGAACCCGCTATAACAGTCAAGGACTGTAAAATATTTAGCACCATAAAGAGTGGAGGTTGTCTCTTCGAACACTGGCAAAGGATAGGTGTCAAATTTCGTCACTGCGTTAAGGGCTCTAAAATCAACACAAAAGCGAAATTTAGGGGACCCATCTGTACTCTTCTTAGGGACGAGGATGGCCGGAGCAGACCAGGGGGAATTGCTTTCTCTTATCACCCCCTTTTCCCGCATTTTTTCTATTTGGGACTTCATTTCTCCTCTCAGGGAGTACGGAACCCTATATTGCGGTCGTTTTATGGGTCGTGCGTCACCCGTCAGTATTTGGTGTTCCACTAAGTCGGTACCCTTAAAGTCATTCGTGTCTTCGTCATGAAACACATGAGCATACCGCAGTAGCACAGGCTCTATTATCTCTCTTTCCGCTTGTGTTAGGTGGTCTAATTTTCCTTTCATTAGCTTATCATACAGGGCCTTATTCCTACTTGAGTTTCCCTGTCGGTACGGTTCTGCTTCGCTTCCCTTATTAATCCTGTCCACCTCATACTCGGACATTTCTTCAGCCACACCCAGAACAGTTGCCTTAGGAATGGTCAGTTCTTCATTACTGAAATTCGCAACCATCACGTAAGCACAGCTGTTCGTCGCTCTTTCCGTTCGGTGAGCGTCATGTGACGTCGCTGCGGAAGGTGTAGTTGACTTCGTCTGGACTCGTGCAAGTCCACGGGCAGAGTGTATCCCTTGTAGTGGGATCTGAGCCGGCTCCACACAAATTAGTGGAGGGAGATTCTGCTCCTTCCCAGACTCCAACCTTCCTAATACAATTTGCCTGCACCTAGGCGCTATCTTAACATTTTCAGTAGCCCTAACAAGCCAAGACATACTCTCGTCTGTCTTATTCTCCGGGTGGGGTTTAGCTAGGAACTGTTCGTCCATGCGCTTAGCCTCCCGTTCCCTGAATCTAGGGCTGCGACCGCCTTGGCCTCCGGAGAAAATAGTGAGTGCTTTGTGCCTTGTGGGTGGAACACTGTACACTTGGGGCACTTTGAGTTGGGTTGGTAACGCCATCTTGCTGCCCTCAAAATCAATTACAGCGCCTAAACTGGCCATGAAATCAGTGCCTACCAGACCGGCTGCTTCTGTAGGGAGCGTGCAAATTAAGAATGTGTGTCTGAACTTACACCCATTTATCACAAAGGAAACTGACTGTTGTCCCCTGATGTCGAGGACGTCTCCAGTCACTCCATACGGTTCCATCGTGGTGACCTTTATGTCGCCTCTCGATATGCCGGGCTGCAGTATCGATATGTTGGAGCCAGTGTCCAAAATTAACCTTCTCGACATTCCCTCTATCTGCACTAAGATAGTGGGAGTGCCGTGCTCCAACAAGATATCAACCGTGGATTTAGTGACAGCATTGTCAGGGGCATTGAGGTGGAAAGAGCTGTCGTCGTTCGCACCTCTTTCTAGTTTCCCTGACTCTTTGTTTCCTTTTTCTCTCCCTTTTTCCTTTCATCTGGGGGCTTATCATTCGGGGAACGTGAACGTCTCGAACGCCCACTTGAATTCCTCCTCCCCGATGAAGTAGTGGAGTTTACCTCCCTTTTTAGCCTTGTAGGACACTCACTAGCAAAGTGGCCTATCCCTTCGCACTCGTAACATCGCAAATTAGCTTTAGTTTGCGCACTCCTAGTACTCGAGTTCGTTGGCTTGCCTGAGCTGCTTGGTGCGCTATAACGCTGAGTAGGCGTGTGATTGACCGCGCGCCTCGCGTCAGCAGAACGACGTGGCTTGCGTTCGTGGTGGCGTGTGTGACTGTGTGAACGTGATTGCAGCTTGACCGAACTATCGAATCTAGTGTAAAAACTTTCATTAAATTTTTCCTGTTTTTCGGCTTCCTGCACAGTGATTGCAATTTGAAGCGCTTGCTCCATCGTTTGAGGGTTAGCATACCTGACCTGCCTACCGGGTACTCCGGTTAACCCTGCTACAAAACTAGCCAAGAGCAATCTTTCGGCGTTTTCGTAGTGGATGCGCTGAGACAAAGGGTCATCCACCTTGCAGACTAATTTCTGCGACAATGCCCTGCATCTGTCTGCAAATTGCTGTGGAGTTTCACTCCTCTCCTGCCTGGCTGTTAGTAACTTCATAAAATGGTACTGGTCAGTATGACTATCTCGAAATCTGTGCTTAAAAACACTTTTAAATTTCGACCATGTTAGGTCTGCCGTATGTAACTCCAAGCATCCGTTATAAAACTGTCGTGCTGTGTCAGTCAACTTAAGTACAGCAACTTGGACCTTATCAGCGTCTTCCCAATTCCCTACTCTTGACGAACCCTCAATACTGTTCAAAAATTCGTCTAGTGGAATGGACGTTTCGGTGCCTGACCATTTTGGCACTAATGAAACTAAAGACAAATCTTTATGGAAGATAGGCGCTCCTCTATTCATAGATTCCCTCAATCTCTGTAATTCGGCCTTGGTTTCTGCAAGTTCATTGTTCAAGCGTGCTTCCGCCATGTTGCAATGCTAACGTATCACCACAGATTACAAAAATACAAACACAAATTATCACACCACACAAATAAAATAAAAATACAATTTCTTGGTTTATGCTGGCGTATTGTAATAGTTGAATTTCGAATTTTGAAACTCAAGCTCCCTGCTTTACTTCTAAAGTTAAATACGGAATCCAGTGCGGTTTAAAACTATCCCACCGCTGCAAAACCAATTCTGTAGTGCCTACCCCAGAGTGTTGCTATCCTACAGCTCAATTCTCTGAAGCAGGTTCTATCGGTAGCGTCCGATAAGGCAATCGCTGGATTCCCTATTTCTAATTTCGCTGCCACCAGTAGGCGAACAGTAGCCTACACTTTGTTCGATACGCCCCACAGGTAATTGTCAACGTATCAAAATAATACAGTAGGTTTAAAGTTTAAATAACGTAACCTGTATTATATACAAAATAAATAAATTTACAATAAAACTTAATTAACAACTTCACAGTTAAATTGCCACGTAAAGGTTAAATTAACTGCTTGCCCTCTTAATGAATTTTTAACGCCGCGTTGCTAAACAAATTTAGAATTTCAAATACTGTCACCAAAGTATAAATACACCAAAAGTGCTCCGTTCCAGTAATCGTTTTCAAGGGAAATATAAAATTCAATACAGCTCACTTACCTTGCTCGCACAGCCATAAACCAGTATTTATAATCATCGCCGAAGTAACTTGCAGGAGCTTAATGTCGTCTTTACAAAATTTCTGAAACGTGAATGAGGACGTTTGCCTCGCGGAATCTCCTTATATAAACAATTAAGGAATTCCCGCCTCAGCATACTTCGAAGTGCGGTGAACCAACGTTCACTGCACTGCAGGTAATAACCTCTAGTGGCAATGTCAGCAACATTCAACCAAATGCCTAACTCATTGTTTAAACCAAAAATCAAAATTCCAAAAGATAAATCTACCGCTATTATTCATTCATTACACGATATTGCTCAGAATTTCTGCTCAGAAAGGCACATGTTTCATGACTTGTGTAATATAATGCTTTAGTACAATGCTATTAATTAAGCCTGGGTCACTATCATACTTCGTGGAAAAGAAATTTCGAAACGATAATAAATGACGCCAGAAACAAATGTATGAGCAAAGATCGATATTTTCGTGCATGAAATATCGTGTCATTCACGTAACTGGAGAGAAATTGTGGTGGAAATTATGGATTCTGTGAATTAAATCCAATCTTTTTCCGAGCTCCATTAAATTGAGCAACAATGACGAAAGTCCCTGCCTTTCTTGACTTGCCCCACAACATATCATGACGAGAAATTCGCCCTGTAAGAGTCCCGAGATCTATCTGCTACCCATCTGATATGAACAAGAGAGAACCACAGACCGTCCTGAAATTTGTCACAAAAAAAGTGGCTGCCACTCTACATTCAGAATTTTAGGTCATTTTAATTCCGTTCATAATCCCACAATGCATTTCACTAATATCAATTTTAATCCGATTATTCTGTCTTCCTACTCTTCTTCCAAATTTCGACTTTCTGACAGATTTCTTTCCAGAACTTCGTGTTAATTTTTAATTTCCTCACCTGAGTTACCTAACCCACATATACGAAAGCCTAGGCTTCTTGTTAAATTGCAACCAGCTGTAGCAGTGCTGTGTCAGTATATTGTTCTTATAGTTGGTAACAAATGTTCCGTATACAGAAACAGAGAAATTGCTTAATTTTTTTCGTATGTCACTGTGCTATCCACTATTATAAGAGTATTTGAAGTCCTCCTGTCTCAATGCTGTCATTGAATATAAACTTTCGTCCCTCATTATCACACTCAAGTGTATTCATGTATTAGTGACCTTCCTTCTTGATTACGTAATTAGTATGCAGACGATTTACTTGTCCTACATTATCAGTCACGTCAAAGTAAATTTATGTGCTGATGCATCTTCGGTTTACGAAGGATGTTCAGTAACAAGGTTCCGTTAAATTTAGAACAAAAAGTAAATTTGTCCCTGTCCGCTCAATAAACGCATACAGGAAGGGTAGATTAATAGTTCCACTCATTCTTAACCTCGGTCCTGGGGGTGGCAAATGGTCACAATCACGCCCCGGTCGCTTTATCCCAAAGTAAGAACCCCGGTACCCATTGAATAGGAGGGTGGGTGGGCCTTATATCCGGTCTGGACCTTTTACAGAAGAACAAAATCTCTTTTCTCTGCCAGGATTCGAACCCTGGATCGTAAGTCATACAAATTAAGAAGTCCTTATAAAGTAAATGTTTCTCGTTTATTCCACCGAATATCATTATTTTTCAACATACGAGTAATTCCCGAGGACATTCATGCTTTTACCCTGCCATGAGCACGAGCTTAATAGCTTAATAGTCCTGTCGCAGGAGAAATCGGGTTCTTGCATTCGCAATATTCACGAACAACAACTTCCACTTCCTCATTATTGTGGAATCAGAGATTACCCAAGTCTTTGTTCAGGGTCGCAAGCAAAGAACAGTCTGACGGAGCAAGTTCGTAACTGTAGGATAGAAGGTCCGGAAGTTCATATTGGAAGGCTTGCAACCTGTGGTACAGCTAGGACTCTTGGCGCCCGGAGCGAGTAAGCACAATGGCTGCCACTAACAGAAATTATGAACTTCAAAAATATCACAATTATTTACGGAATTTCCCTTAGTGGCTCAATAATTTAAAATTTGTTGAGCGTGTTAAATCAACTTTTTCATTCAAAATGTTCAATTAGCCGCTTATTTTGCCGCCCCTTGGCTCTGCCGCCGGGGCGGCCACACCCCCCCCCCCCCCCCCCCCCCCCAGCTAGGCCCCTGGCTGCAGCAACTCTCGTGTCTAACGTGCGTGTTGAAGGACCATACCTCGCGATAAGAGACTGGGTATGTTCTCGTGATTATCTCACGCAGCCGTCGAAGGGTACCGCAGCAGGCTTTCGCGTTTGTAGTTGTGCCCCGAGGATTGAATTCAATGGGAAAGAATCCTGCAGCCCAGAATATAGCACCTACCTCTTCCAGCATACTGACACACTTTGAATGTTTCGGATCTCGCAGCATTCGGTTTATCCACTGCATTTCATCTTATTTTTTTTGAGAACCGAAATGGTGCACCAGTGCATCATCTCCTGTCACTATGGATTCTAGTAAACTGATTCCCGCAGCGCGGGGCACCCCAAACCTACAGAATACTAAACAATTTTATGGGTTCTTTCGGACTGGATTCCATTCATTTAACAGAAAGCATTATTCTGCATCCGTGTTAAGAGATATGGGAGTAACTTCGATAACAATTATAGGAGGAACCTGATTATCGAGTCGCGGGGGCCCGCTACTGTTACGTTATGTAGTCCTGTCCCAATTGTTTATATTTTTTACATACAAATATTTTCATTCGCACTTTGTTTAAAAATATTTGTAACTTAGGCGTATGTTCTTCTTTTGAAGTAAAATAAGACTCTTTACGTCCATACAAAACAACTGGTAAAACCGCTCAGGACCATATATCTTAATCTCACTTACGAATGCTTTTATTAGGCCTATTGCCAATTACAGTCCACAGGTTATGCAATTTTACTGCTTCTCCTCAGCTCGGTGATCTGTGCCCTGCTTACATCAAACACGCTCAAATATCTTATTTAAATCAGACACGTGTTCTATTCGAGTTCATTTGCTGCGTCTCCCGAGTTTTTGCGTCTCACATCGCCCACATCTGTCTCACATTTCGATGTCACTCCCATCAACATGACTTCGCATTTCTGGTCGACGAGAGCTTGTTTCTCCATTGGAATCTCAGATTAAGAAACGCTAAATTAGGCTGCCTCAAAAATGGTACAATGCAAACCTAACGAAAACAGCACATTACAAACAAGCGTGTCACATAGTAAGTGTAGTGTACGTGTCACGTGAGAATAATGACATTGTCCTCAGTCCCACCAGGCGAATGCAGGGACAGTGCTTCAAAACAGGCCTTCTCAATGTGCCACACACAACCACACCTCATCTAACGTTAATCTTCATAGCCGATACAGTGTTGCTAAATAACATAAGAATCAATTCGACAACGTTTACAGATAGAATAAGGCCCCAATGTCATCAATCCTGTCTTCAAATAGCAGGTCAGAAGGTGTATGGTTGTTAAAGAGCTGGTTATTATGGAACATGAATGTCCATCACCGCCACAACAAAACACCTTTACTATCAGTTTAGAGTTTCAGTCACGTATTCATCACCACCGTCCATTTGTTTCATACTAATCTTCCATCTCCATCTGTCTTCCACGAGCGTGCTGTTATGCGCTACATGCCCAACCTATCTCCACCTCCTTTACTTACACACGCTAACAACACCAGGAGAACAATTAGCCATATTTAACGCCTACGTCATTTTCGGAAGGTTCGGGTTTCGAATCTCTATTCCAAGGTCAGCTATGTTGACTGCAGTCTCGCGATTTTTTTTAGTTTCTCCATTAAGATGTTGGTATAATGTCTGTACCTTAAAACAGGCCACGACTGTTTGCTTCCACATAGGCTTACATTCCAATGCACAATAACATTCAAAAACATTAGTTATTACGCATGCAGTTGACAAATTGTCGGCAAATAAACTAAAAATTGATCGTCGTTGCATTCGATTAGGAAGTGTTAAAGATTTAGTCTTCTAAGACCGGAGATTCATACGCTCTTTCAGCGGAAATGATTCTTTACAAATAACGCCAAACCATGCACATACTCGTATATCGGCCCCAAGCAGTAGAAGAAGAAATAAGGAAGGACAGAAAGAAATAAGTGATAGTAAGCAATTTTATATTCTTCAGATGGGGGGAAAAACTTTTAGAGTTCTGAAGATTTCGGCGGCCAGTGTAGAACTTTGGGAAGTGGAGAAGGTCAGATGATAAACAGTGCAAGGCTGAATATGCAACAGAGCAAGAAGTTGCGTAGTTACTTCATTTGTACTGCAGTGTGGCGAAATTTTGATAATATTGGAGGAATACAAGGCCGCAAATTGTGATGTTGTTGCTGGCAGTTTGGACGAAGATCATTCACTGCAACGTGGAATTGAAATAGCAACTCAGAATTTCCCTGTGACTGAGGAAAACGACAGAGCACGTCAATAAAATTGGCCATTATCAGAATGTTCCGAATGTATGCTGACTTCTAGCCAGCAGTCCAGCATTCCGGTTCGCGAAACCTGGTAGCAATTCCTACACTTGAAATTTTTTTATTGAATGTACAGATGCCATTTACGCGGACCTATTCCTTTGAATGAGTAACAAACGTTTTGATTGACATAAACGAGCGGAGAAGCCGATCCTAGTGGCCGCGCGGTCTAAAGCATGTTCCTGCGACCTCTCGTTTGCTGGGATTGCGGGTTCGAATCCCACGGGGGGCATGGATGTCTGTCTCTTGTGCGTGTTGTGTGTTGTCAGGTAGAGGTCCCTGGGACGGACCGATCCCTTGTCCAGGAGAGTTCTACCGAGTGTGTGTGTTTCATTGAGTGTGATCAGGTACAACGACAACCCTCTACAACTACAATGAGTAGATAGAAGAGATCAGACTATAAGAATAAACGAAGGAGGGTAAACACTAGCAATTTTAGGCTATATGTTAGATTTTGAGAGAGTCCGAGTATTTTAAGACTTTTGTTGCTCATCCTGTTGCAAAGAATCAAGTGTCGTATGTTGACAGTTTATTCAGTCTTTCAAGGTCGCTATTTAGTCCACAGGAGGTATTTGGTCAATTTGACTGTAGTTACTCATGTTGGGCTGAAATGTCGTAGCTACCGGCGTCGATCCTCTGGGAGAAAGGTACGAAACTTGCGGCATAGACGGAACGATCAGTGCCACTGAATACTGTGTTCATGTAGTCTAATACAAAGGACATTGGGGCCTATTAGGGTCTAAAGCCTTTTGTATTTTACTACTCCTAGTACCTTCTTATACTCTGCTTATAATAATGTCAGGCTTATGGCTGCGACTGTAAGCGCCTAAAGTAGAATCAGTTGCAGACACGTGATTGGAGCGTGTATCATTCTGATCTCTTGAGGGTCAAAGTCAGTTGTTCACACTTCATATCGCTATGGACTGAGCCGTAGCGAAATAGCTCATTCAATTAAGCTGACCTGCATGGTCGTATTTGACTGGAAGGACTGACGACGTCGAAGAGGTCAGGGTCACTAGGGAATACAGTGTAGGTGTGTGAAAATAATGTGATAAACGTGATAACGTTCGTGCAAAACCGTACGGAACAGTCCGTCATGCTGTCCGAATGGATTCGATCTCTTGGAAAAACAAACTTACTGTTCACAGTTAGTCAGTGGTAGCCTATAAACGCCAGACTGCATATTTTACCTTGTACTCCGTTAAATATATCCCATATTGACGCACGTTTATATTAAGGTAAGAGATCGCATGGCCGTCTATATCCTGTAACAACGTCACCTCGTGTAATTACAAAAACGCAGAACGTTAGAATATAGTGACAGCGCACCATAATAGAAAACACATTTACATCTCAGTTTATGATTGCTGAAGCATGTCAGTCTGAAATTATGCAGATATGCTCCTTTCTGGAACTTCACGAAAGAGACTTTCTGATCCAGAAACGTGGCTCTGTCATAGGGTCAGGACAACAATGGATATCCTAAGCTGAAGACAATTTACGGGGACAGAATTATTTTGAAACAATTGTAGTCGTCCAGATCCCCGGATCTAATATCTCCTAATTTTCATGTTGTTTTCTGAAAGAACATCACATGAACATGACACTGAAAATGTTATATCGGCAGCATCACTGTGAAAATATTAGCACCTGGCTGTCGAAACACAGCCAAGAGGACTGCGGCGCGTGCTTAGAGGGACAGACTGCAATGTCAGAAAGCTCCGTGAAAGTTCGTTTATGTTTTCTGTCCAGTGAGATATTAAATACAATGTTTTCGAAATGGGTACAGTTTTCAAAGGATCAATCTTTATCAAACACTGAGTTGTCAGTTGTTATACATGTATATAAAGTGTAATCTCCTACTGTGAGGGAAGAATATGCAAGTCATGGAAGTGAACTGTTCAGTAAAGCAACTGGATCTAGGAAGTATGAATTAGGAACAAGTGTGCGATTTAGTAGGCCTATATTACATAAGTTGGACCTTATGATTTATGAAAGGCGCCTAGTATTGCTAAAATATTGAAATATAGGAGGATCGAAGAGACATGTGTTTATGTTGGGAAGACAAGGAGAAAACTCTTGTAAAACGGACAACTGGAAGAGAAAGAGATGGATGCAAGCATATAATAGTATACATTGGAAAGGGAGGGTGGTCTGTAGCGAGTTTTGCTATTAGCTGTGTTAACATTTCGAGTTACATTAGCATTGTTGCTAAATTCGGCTAAACTTGAATTCAGTTTCATACCTTCCTACGTGTGAATAAGGACATCAGGTATCACATTTTTTAGAAATCGTTCAAGTAATTTTGCACATTAAACATTTGGATGGATAGATATGAGCTCCTCACTGTGCGTTTCAGTACTACTCTTTTCTTCGTTCAACTCAAAATTACAAACTGCAATTTTTCTACTTGAGCTACATTGCGGCGAGTTAATTACATACCTGACGCCATTCGTAGATTGGAACATACATAAACAGAGACAGCAATTGCACAAATGCGCTGCTAACTGCTGACTCTTTTAAAAGAGGCCTTTTTCCAATGTGTTCAATACTGGTTACATAAGCTCACTTAGTTCGCTCTATGTACTTACTGTGCATCATTTTGCGAAACCTCGTTATAAGTAGAAGGGCATTCATGCCTTCTCTTCAGCGACTGTCCCACAAATAAATCATAATTCTCAAAAGTAAATTAATAATAGTGCTAAACAAAAACAAGACTGGACATATTAACTACATACAAAGATGCGCATAAATTCCAGACTCCATTTCTGGTGACGTAAACGAAGGCTAAAATCCGCTAAAAATAAAGCCTGTCATCTGACACCTTCCAGAGCCATGTCCGTTCATTTCAAACACACACAACGTACTTACCTCCATCTTAATTATAGTCGTCCTTTGTCTGATCAGACTTCCAAGAGGTTTCGCTGTCAAAATTTGGTATGTATTTGACGTACTCCCGAGCTGTATGTCGAATTCATGGTGTTCTCAATTTGCCCATCCTAAAATACTGGTTTCTCATTGTGGAATATGCTTCCCTTCCACATCTCTGTCTTCCAAGAGGTTTCCACAGCAAAATTATGTATGAAAGCATGTCAAGAGTTAAAGAGCTACATGCCTTGCCCATTGTGCCTCACTTAAATTTAGCAACCTAAAAGTGCACTGGATATCTCCATAAATCACGGAGTTCTTGTTGTTCAAACTACTAACCTCCCTTGGTCATTTTCATCACCTTTAGATCCAAATACCCGGTTTACCTAAATGTAAGACGAGTTTTTCCCCCCTTATGTTCAATGTTTCCCTTTCATCCCATTTACTTAAACTCCCTGAAGAGTACAGTGTACGTCTCAATAAATTTTACAAAAGTTGTGTGTAATCCCTTGAAGACTAAAATTAATTCAGTTATATATACAATTTTGATAAAGTTAATCTCCAATTTTTAATACTTCCGTTTCTAGTGCATATACATTCAAATACCATTCCAAGACCCACTATTAATTGAAACTAATGGCGCTCCCACCTCAAAATTTCTTGCGTCTATGTCGTTCTTATCGATGGTGGTAAATAAGAAGTTCGATTTTAGGGTAGTGTATAATATTATAAATTTCACACAAGTTTCTCAAAACTGATGCAATTTTTTCAAAAGTGGAAGGGGGTACACATATAAACAGATAATGCTGATTTCGTAACTTTACTCTTTCCTTAAGAAAGTGACAGACTGCTGTGTGAACGTATCTGAATCTCTATAGGCTACTCATCTGCCTCAACAAACCTATGAAGGGGTACAGGGGTCATGTAATTAAAAGCTTAACGTATTCTAGACATCGGCACTATATGGAGAGGGGTGAAGTGCTTTACTCTATAGCCGTTTTACACCGTAGAAGGACTTTCTGGTCCTACTGGATTTAAATTGAATCTTTGAGCCGTTCGTGGCGTGATGATGAAAAGAAAATGTTTCTGTCCCTGATGGGAAGTAAATACATCGATGATACACTTACGTTGCTGACTCGTCAATTGGCGTCACCCTAAATATTTAAACATTAAATAAAGAGCAGGTCTTTTATTTTCTTCGGCATGAAATAATAGTAGTAAGTGGATTCGAATTTGTCGTGTTTCACACGTGACGACAACGTCAGCCTGCAGATGCCCACGGACGTTATCTTTCTTCACCCTCGTACTTCCTGATCAAGAGGCGAACGTTATGAAACTGAGCAAAAGTTGAAAAATGTAGCAGGGCTTCAAGTGACAGTATGCTGAACTTTTCGGCTTCAGCTTGCGGTGTCGTGTTGGAACTTCGTTCCAGACCGTGACCTCTAAACACGGACGGGGCTTTCCAAATGCTTCATTTGAAATTTTTCACACCTCACTCTTGTTGGTGTTCATTTGTTGTACATACAAATCCATTGATAACCCAATTGCAAAAGCAATCTTAGTCACATAATCTAAAGGGAAAAGGCCACTTGGAAAACCTAGAAGTATATAGGATACAACACAAATAAATATTAAAGAACTAGGGCGTGGGGTTGGGACTGAATTCTTCTGGCTCAGAACAGAATTTCATAAAAGGATATGCATTTCGTGCCCGAGCTGATCAGTGAGGACTCTCACGGAGTTGGTCAGTTAGTCTTCAGTCAGTCATATCTGTTTATCTGCTCGTGAGATAGTGAAACTTGGGCAGCAAGAGCAAGAGCCAAGAAGCCTGGCCGCTCGTCACTAACTAATGATATCTCAACACCGCTACACCTAAAGAAGAGGAAAGATGTCGATCCTGACCTGAACTGTGAGATTTGAGGTTTGTATAGCGGTAATTGTGAGAAATCAGGTCTTCTGAGATGTGATGTGGTGTCACTTGATTACTGCTTCCGGACGTTTTGAAGAGACGTCGATAAACACTAAACCAGTGATACAGCGTCACATCCCAGAAGACCTGTATCCTCAACTTCCAGTTGCCTATCAGTCCTTTAGCTCTCTCCGGCCTCAGATCCCAAGGGATACTGCAGTTCACCATTTAATATCGAAAAGACGTGTTAAGAGTAAGAAGTAGAAGAAAGATATGGGAAAGCTCCAGTATGGAGTGAGTAATGCTGAATACGCCACCGGCGACCTAATTCCTGTAACTTGTATTTCTGACTCCGAATCTCCATTATTCTTGGCGAGCCTCCGTTGTCGCGAATAGCCCTTCTTTTTTAATAAGGTCAGATCTTGTTAACGGTATAGATTGTCACATAGCTGCAAAAGTTCATGACGTTAACAATTTTTTTTTCGCTAGTGTAAAATGAAATACTGTGTTCACTGCACCATGACACTGTTGCAGTCCAAAGAAACGTTGTACAAAGATACTTTCAAACCTCCTACTTAAGAGGACTTCAACGTACATTTTTCAATAGATCCACTTCTAAAGCGAAAAGACTTGCGAACTTAAAAGCTAAAATTGCAGTTCAGACGTGGGTGTTTAGGAAACCTTTAAATTCAAACAAATGTAAGACAGAGTTGCTCAGTGCTTGCACGAAGCGTGAGAAATACAGGAGAAAGTGAAACTGCCTGTTTAAGATATTCAGATTTTGAGAATTCAGCAATAAATCACCAATGATGTGATCAAAATAAATTTAGGTTTATAAGTGACTGCGCCTTCCACACAACAGGGAATTAAATTAAATTTTAGTTTCGGTCAAATGAACTTTAACTCGTTGCCAAATACAATATTATGTCGAATCCATGGATCGAGTCAAGCACTGCTTCCCGTCCAATAATTTTTTTTTTCAATTCCCCTGATAATTTAACGAAGAAAGTGTTCCAGATTCGTCTTTTGAGAGAACGAAAATGGGGAGCAAAAGCATTTATGAAACCTTCAAAGAAAAACACGCTTCTCACGGAAACCCGAAATTGTTGCTGAAAGCATCTTTAATTTCAGTCTTACAAAAACTATCTTGAGAAGCTAGTGCTAGAAACCAAACTACGATTACAAGATTATACTGCAGTTAAACATGTCGACAAATACATTTTAAACCTATTACTTTTAATTAATATACCTCAGAATGCTACATCACTTGCAAATTTACTGAGGCATAAAATCTTCCTCATAATCTTATATTATCTACCTCCATATAAACACATTCGAAGTCTATAACAAGATATCTCACATTCCACTGACTGTAAGCCCGTGAAAGTTGATGTAGTATAATACAGGCTGTCTGGAAAGTCATGCCTAAAGGCGGGTACATTTTCATAACAATTTTGCGTAGTGAAGAAACAAACACTAAGTTGAATGTTAGTTTAAAATACCTGTACCTGTTTCAAATTAATGTGTTTCTATGTTGGAAATTAATGCCTGGCATGGCCTACTCTACAAGAAAGATATAAAATCCTTTTTCTTTGCTGAAGCCATGATCACTAGAAACATTTCTCTTGATGTGGCGGTAAAATTTGCCTTCCTTCATGTGGGGAAATACGAAGGTGAATTTTCTCATTACGGTGCAACACCACCTCCCTGCAGCAACATTGTTTGTGACGCATTCGCCAAGAGGTTACCTGATCAATAAATGGAATGTGACGTCCAATTACCTGGCGATCGACTTTTGGGTTTTGACGCCCCTTGCGTTTTTATTATGAGTTTACACAAAAAGTAACATACACTGGGAGCAATGAATCGACACCTAACATACGTGAGACACACTGAAATTGTAGATCACAGCAGCTGTTGAAACAGTCAATTCACAGGCTGAATTAATAAAAATAATATTTGTTAAGTTCACCCATGTTTGCTTGGGAATATCTTCCGATTAACCCGGGGTTGTTATGGTGGTAGCCTTTTGCCTATATACATATATTGCTTACACTTTTTTAACTTATTAAACCCCATATTGAACTTCATATATCTACCTAGACCTCTAACCAAATCTTCAGGAGTACAACTTAATGTTTTTATAATGTACTTATCCTTCATATTCAACCGTTTTACTTAAAAATTCCGCTCTCCACTTTCTACTCGTAGTTTCTGATAAGCTCAGCAATATATGTTTGACACCCTCTTCGCCTAAACATAAAGGACATATTCCCTTACTATTTTATTTCTAATTCCTCACAGTTTCCACATTCCTGCTAACAACCACGCTATCCCACGCCCTTTCCACTACAACACTGTATGTACAATCCTTTACCCCAACTCAGAGGCCGAAATGTGTACCTGCTGAACTCGGCTATCGGCTAGAATTCTGTCATGACAGTCATGACACAAAGAGAAACACGAGGAAATTTATAAATAGAAAGAGTTTTTATTAAGTGGCAAAGCAATATTTTTTCTTAATAAGTAAAATAATTAAGAAAATATTGTAGACTCCTAAAATCTCGGACTAACTTCCTAGCCACACTTTGTACCCTGTATACTCTTATATATGTAACACTCCTCTTCATGATATCCACTCCTTTTCACCTCACTTCCTGAAAAGATGTTATATAAAATTTTTGTGTCTCTAAACTTCTGAGAGCTTATCTCCCGTTATAATGACAATAACTTTCTAATCGCAATTTCTTTGAATGGCTGGGCCGTCTAAATTTGTTCCTTCCGACAAGCTTCATTTGACAATTATCATGAGCAAAATTTTTGCCAGGTGAGATCATCATACTGAGGCCAGATCCCAGCAATCTTGCTACTTAGCCTCACTTCGCAGCTCTAGTAGCCACAGCTCAGGCGAAAAAGCTCCGCTACAACAAGACATTACAGCCCTTAGGTTGAGGAGCTTATATAAGCCAAGTTCTCTAAAATCAGTAATAATAATTATTAATATATAATAATAATAATAATAATAATAACAGGTAGCGATACGCGTAGACGAATCTGCACTCTGCAAGGCGTGGCATAAAATTGGCCGTTGGTGAAATGAAGCAAAATTTTTCTGACAACTTGTCCTTATGCTTTCTTTATGGTCATTGTAAAAGTAGCTCGAAAGTAGAAATGACTTAGCTGTGTTTCGAAAGTCACCTTAGGGTCACACGGTTGCAGCTATTTCTTCGGAATAAGTACGTCACATCTGCATTGCCCCATTGACGTATCGGCGTCTAGAGTGTTGTTGTTGGTATTCTTGTTGTTATTCTTGTTGTTGTTTAACGTATTAACACATTATTTGTGAACTGATCACCACTTGCCAGACCATGTTTTGTGTTAAAATTACACGTCAATATTTCCATATTTCCTATTATTAAAATTAGCCTGTGTGGTGGCAATCCAGCTGTAGTTACAGTACTAAGATACTGCGTATGATAGTTCTTATCTTGAGTGGCCTCATCTTAAATAGCGAATCAACACTGGAGTATGTTCTAGCTTTCCCACTCAAAAGTCCTCAATAATTTAAGAAGTAGCACTTATTATTTTTCGGATACAAAAGCGCACTGTCTGGAATACATCGTGCAGTATTGATTACAGTGATATAATATACACTTCAGTGATTTATATCTACTTCTGTTTTGGGTGAAAAGTGGTTAATTTTCGAAACAGAAAAATCAACACTTTGAGCCGAGAGCTCCTTGTTAAGAGATGAGAAACAGCAAGAAACTACACCAGTACACCTACCAGATCTCTTGTTTAGAATTTCCAGATGCTTGTTAATAACGTCATCAGTGTATACATGTACAAGCAGAATCGCTTGGCGCAATGCCCGATAAAATGAACTTGCAAAACTCTATATGAACTAATTTTATCAAAGTCGTGGTACCATTAATGAGGAGCAACTCCCACCAAGGTCAAAACTCTCGCGTAAAAATAACACTGTCCAGTGTTCAGTAGCTGAATTGATAACATTCCTAAGTTTCTATACAATCTTCTTCCTTTATGTTATACGGTTTTCTTATGCCACGTTTTTATCATAAATTAAAATTTGATTATGACAAACTAATGTTGTGGCACAGGTTTCTTCTTAAGCATCTGAACCGGAAGGTCCGTCATCGCCGCTAGAAAAGCCCCTCATTTCACATTAAGACAACCAATTCAATCCGTCGAAGATCTTTAAGACAGAGTTTGGAGATTTCCACAGCGGTGTTGTTCAGGATTCAGGTTGTCTGGGATACAGTCTTGTGTCGCTTGTTTAATGTAGAGGAGGCCAGGCCTAGCCTTAGGCCTGGCCTCCTGTACGCTTGAAGTAGTAACCCAGCGACACGTCTAGATATTAGTTACTTCCTGTCGCTCCTTGCGGAGCATAGGGCCTCCACGTCTAGATATATAGAGGCTTATTTTGTACTTAATTCAAACTAACTGCTCATGTGCTAACAAATATACATTGTAGCATTTCAAAGTATATTATCCTAAATGTTTCCGCTTTATTTAGCCATCTTCAGGAAGAAATCAACCACAAAGGAAATTATATGCTGATGTAGATACATAACATCAGCATATAATTTTCTTTCTGATTGAATTCTCCCTGAAGGTCGCTATATAAAGTCGAAACATGTAGGAAAATATATTATGAAATGATACAATGTATATTTGTTACCATATGTTCAATTAATTGCAGTAAATACAAAATAATGTCTACTGCACGAAATACGTATAATATTAAATACGTAGTGTGGTCCTGTCTTAAGACTTTCGAACATCAAATTTTGTGTGCATTTAGTGCTAAGCGTAAAAGTGTGACGCTATATGTACGTATGTATGTATGGATGGATGTATGGATGGATGTACGTATGTACGTATATTAGTATGTACGTACATACATACGTAAATATATAATACACACATACGTACATACGAATATACCTACATAAGTACATACGTACATACATACATACATACATACGTACGTACATATGGACGTACATACATACATACATACATACATAAATACATACATATGAACGTAATGCACACATACATACATACATACATACATATATACATACGTACATACATACATACATACATACATACATACATACATACGTACTTACACGTACATACATACATGTACTTACGTACGCACGTAAGTACACGTACGAGAAATACTAGGTGCGCCCAGAAAGTAATGCAACACATTTTTTTTCTCATTCACAATTGATTTTATTAAAACTTCAAATATGTCACATCATTACATGAATCTTTGGCTACCTAAACCTATTTTTCAACATAGTCTCCTTCTAAATCTTTGGCCTTACGCCACCGAGATGCGAGAGCCTGTATGCCTTCGCGGTACCACTCTGCAGGTCTCTGTCGCAACCACCTCTTTACTTCAGCAATGACTTCCTCGTCGTCCTCAAACCTCTTTCCGTGGATTGCACCTTTCAAGGGACCGAAAAGATGGTAGTCGGAAGGAGCCAGATCCGGGCTGTACGGTGGATGAGGCAGGACAGTCCACTGAAGTTTTGTGATGGCCTCTCGGGTACGCAGACTTGTGTGTGGCCTCGCATTGTCGTGTTGAAGAAGCACTTTTGTCGCATCTTTATGGGAACGAACTCTCCGGAAACGCTTCTTCAGCTTCTTCAGTGTTTCCACATAGACGTCCGAGTTGATCGTTTGGCCACTGGGCAACACGTCTATGAGAATGACTCCTTCACAGTCCCAAAAGACTGTCGCCATGATCTTGCCGGCTGAGGGAACTGCCCCGTCCTTGTTCTGATAACGCCAATCGCTTCGCCCAACGGCTGACGGTGCTTTTATCCACTGCCATGTCTCCATAGACCTTTCTTAAGCGCCTGTGAATTGATTCACTCGTTTCGTTTTCTGCCAAAAGAAACTCAATTACTGCTCTCTGTTTAGAACGCACGTCACTTGCAGACTCCATTTTGAAAGCTCACTACTGCGCTGCTATCCAGCGGGAAACATTGCGCCTATGTGCATAAACGCGGGACATTTTAAAGATACAGCACGCAAAATATCATTTTTATCCAACAAAATTGGGCCGAGAAAAAAAATGCGTTGCATTACTTTCTGGGCGCACCTAGTATTTACAATACAAATCTTTCCTCGTTTGTATTTGATATTCACTGCATTGTAAGCAGTGGCAGAACTGTCACGTTTCACTGACTGTACCATTGATTGAATGATGGCGGAAGAACAACTATTTCATCAGATGTTTGCTGTCGTGTAGCGTGAAGATTAATAAAACTTGTTAAGAAAGAACATTTTAATATGGCGATTATTTATAGAAAAAGAAGGTTTACGAGTTAGTGGGAAGATTAAAAAAGAGGGTGGATTGTGCTGCTGATGTTGCGCCTTCTATACAAAGTTGGTGTAAAGAGTAGACTGATCAGCTTATCGGCGTTACCAGAGAATCAGCACTGATAGAATTGCATCTGAAGTAATGTCAGTCATGGAAAACAGTTGTGGAGAACGGAAGTTTATCGTCATATATTGTATCAAAGTTTATAACATAACATGTCTACATAAAACTCGCTTAGTAAAGATTACGTTGTAATTTGTTAGTAGATTTGGAAAAGAAGAGTGCCCCGTTGTCTACCTAAGTAAAGCTCATCGAATCGTCTAATATACCTGTACCCAGTTTTCTACTTAAATTAGAATTTACTACTGAGGTAAGTAATCCCCCCTCCTCATTCCATCCATCTTGATTTGTTCACCCTAACAATATCTGGTGGCGAGTATAGATAATGAAGCTCTTCGTCATTCAGTTTTATGAGAATTGAGAGATTGGCAGAATTGGAAACATCCAAAGTAAAAGAGTTAAATTTCACCCTATAACATAAAGGAAGGCACAGGCGTGTAGAGATATAGGTTTACCTATTCATGGCCTCCGCGCTAGATAAGGGTGGGTGGTCAACGCCACGCCCACACCGCTTAACCCCCGGAAAGACCCGGCACCCATTGTACAGGAGGTTCGATAGGTCCCAGGGCCGGTCTGGACGGGTGTGGAAAATCGTTCCCCCACCGGAATTCGAACTCCGAACCATCCAGGCCGTAGCGAGTCGCTGTATGGACTGAGCTATCCCGTCCCACAGAATTACGAGTAGCTGAGAAGAATAAGAGAATGAATTTACGTGATATAATCCCAGTTTCTTCAGAGATGAGGCTGAACTTGCTACAACGCAGTACTGTATCTAACGAATTACATGCGTCAAGACTATCAACCAGTCCTCCATCTATCAAACATAGACAGTGCGTTGTTCTAATTACGCTGTATGGTAAAGTAGGGGAATGCCGATCACGTAAGTGGGAATGGCTCCACAGTATGAAGTACGAAAACTGCGGAAGAGGAAGAAAATAAATTCATCATGAAAATGATTTGCTACAAAGTCCAGTCATAAAAATTACAAAGTCTTTAAGTTATAGGCTTAAAAACGGCGCCTCAAGCACCTTATGCGTTTGGTCGGAATTCCTCCGAATTTGGGTAAATAGATCATATATTAAAACTCATAAATCGCCTGTGATCATTGAATTTGATACAAGTAAAAGCGCACTTGTAATCTGTTAGGAAAAGTTCAACTTGTTTCGTTGACAACAGTCACAAATATTATTTTTAGTTGAGTTATAGCCGCTGCATGCAGCGTGGGTCCAAAGATAACATACTGTTCACCTGTACCAAAGTTCGTTTTCTCATCCTTGGCCAGCAAATAAAATGCAAATTATCTTGTACAAAACTCCTGGCTTAGTGTCCTCACATTCAGAATCACCATAATTCCAACTGTGATCAGAATTACCCCAAAGCGACAAAATGACCATTAATGAAGGTCACGTCTTTTACAATCATCTCTTAGGTTTAAAACCGCTACTGTATGTTTATTATATGATTTACCTCCTGTAAATATCTACGTAACTCAGAGACAAAGAGCTTTATTTAACCTACCACAACTGGAGCCGATTTCTTACTATCAGATGGAGACGAAAGAAAAACTTTAACAAATTATTCCAGTTGCTGGGAATTTGTCATCTCACTATACGTATGTCTTTATGACTTCTGCCGCTACAAGCCTGCACAAATCAAGCTTCTCTGACTCTTTCTGTTTCCGAGAAACGGCGGTGATCGACATTACTCAGTTATCGGAATTCCCCCCCGTTAGCCCTACCAATGGCAGAGATCATTTAACACTGGATAAGAATAGTACACATTTAAATACTAATGAGTGTGTCTGAGAAATATAAAAAATCATTGATGGTCTATTTATGGCACTCTCTCAGCAGTCGTCTAGAGGTGCTAAATAAAACCACGAGAAACTCAGCCGTGACAGCCTGGGATTGAACAGGTTACTTCCCGAATGCGAGTCAGCCGCGATACCGCTAAGTTAAACTGTTCTGTCACTGTAAGTGAATTCGGTAAAGTAGATGCAACCTATTTTATTTAAACATAATCTTTTGGCCTGTTGTTTGGAACAGAAATGTGAGGGTGCAAATTACTCCACACTTATGGCACTTGACTTTCCTTGCCCATCTCAGACTTCGAAAGAAATGCCACTAGCTCGTCGTATAGTTAGTATTTCATTAAGGAAAGGTATGCCTCCGGGTAACATGGCCTCAACCAATAAGACGACAGTATGGGTGGTGATAACCAATCAGATCAGTCGTGCAAACACTATCCCCGATGTCGTCAGCCAGACAGTTACATCATCACATACTATTTAAGCGGGGGGCACGCGGTCAGACGCTATCACTACGCACGACAACTGAAAGAATCAGCAACGTCGACACCTACGCGGATCTGCACAGGTAAGGAAAACCCAAATAACGGGGACATTTAGAGTTTGTAATAGTTGTTGATAATCTAAAATTGTTTTGTAACTGCCTACAACTTTTTTAATCATTCGACTGTTGGTCTTTCTCCACAATCCGCGTATAAAATAAAATTACAAACGCAACGTTTCGGAGACCGGATCTTTCCTCAGGAAAACGAGCGAGTGAAATAGTTACTCCGACGGATGTTTCGAATACCTTTGCGTGTCGGGCCAACTGAAAACAGGAACCGGTCCTGTGCCCGAAAAGTGGTATTCTAAGTTTCATTTTAAACACGGACGGTTGAGAGATTTCAAAGAGTGAACAATTCCTAGTGTGATATACCATCGTCCGAAACCTATAAAACTGTCCTGCAACTTTTGTTTGAAAGCTTTTAAACAGACTGTCCAGCTCACGACTTTGTCCATTCTGTTTTCCTGTACCGGCAACCCTGACTCCGGCTTTTCTGACCGTGATATGATATGGAAAGAACAGTATATGACAAGGGGCGAAATCAACATAAAATCAAGGTCTCGGATTATGATTATATTTCCGCGTCCATTCATGTATATCGCGCGCGTTGGAAACATTATTGTATCACGAATATTCAGGGAATGAACAATGGTACGCTGTTAAGTACTAGACAAAATGAATCTTTACACGATTATAATCTAGTGCGGGTTTATTACTGTCTTCAAAAGCCTGCCATTTATACAACCCACGCAATCCATTCTGCAGTTTAACATTATAGTTTTATAAATTTAATTTTAATATTATCCTCTTTTCCTTAGTGAAATTTCCACTTAATATTTCCCGACAAGAAATTTATTATCCGTCCCGTGATTCCCACATATCGTGCCAGCCTTGATTTAATCCTCCTAACAAGGTGAAAACGTAACATATTACAAAGCCCCTCATTCCGCAATATAAGTGCGCAGCGTGCTGTTGTGACAAGGGGCTCACTCACATGCACGCTCTCCTAAGTTTCTGCTGTTCCCTTGCAGACGGATGCTACAGTCACTGCCTTATAAATTTTTACCTTCTCCCGATTCATAATCGCCTTCCCATTGCCATTCCTCGCTTGCTGACATTTTTTTTAGAAACAAAGGTAGCGTGAATTACAAATTTCGGAAGTATTAAATATTTTTGCGATCGCTGCATTACATTTTTCGTTGGTTTACACATGCAGGCACACCATCCATAAAATAACATCGTGTATTTTATTGGAGTGACTTTCTATAGCGCACTGACAAGTATGGAGCACCTTCCTTAACATCAAGAATTCGGTATTTTGTCCTCACATTGTATTTATTTTTTTAGTGTAATTCTCAGAACGAGGACCGATCATTTTACAAAAGTCGTTACCAGCATTGTCGCAGTAAGATAAATTAGATATGTTTCCTTCAAGATAAGAAACATTCATTAAAATTCAGGGTCCATTTTGAAGTATATTTTACCCAAATTTAGAACTAAAATTAATCATACTGGAAGAAATTTTCAAGACCGCTGCCCATGTTGCTGTGGCAACTTCTCGAACACTGACGTAGGCGGGTGGACTAACCAGTAAAACTGTAGGCAAGAGCTAAGTGACACGAATTACGGACAATTGGCGCGGCTGAAAGTGACACAGGGAATCACAATAACGTGTTACGTTGTAAAGTGCACGATTTATTACCATTATGGTAACAAAACATAGGCTTTTGAAAAATTAATCGAATAATTGGTTTCATGAAAAGTGCAATCCCATCTCTGTCCGTCTCTCTGGCATATATCACACATGGACGGACACATCGCTGACAGTCTGCTGACGTGCTGCTGACAGTCTGTTTTTCTAGCTTGAAAGAGCAGAGGTGTAGTTACAGAAATAAAAATTCTAGGCCTGTCTGACATAAAGTTCCCAATTCAAACAAATGGGCATTAAACACGGTAAAAACTTGTATATTTGTACTGTATATACAAGTTTTAAAGCAAAATAAGTTTTAAAATTATTGGGCTTCTATAGTGCACACGTTGTCCTTTAGGGGCTTCCTTTGTATCTTATATTTGGAGTTATACTTTCTTTAAAATGAAAGTCAGTGTGGCGCCCGGGACTTAAGAGCATGGAGAAACGTCCCTCGACTACCCTGGCTCCACCACAGCCCTGCACGTTACCAGTGAAACCTCTTAAACAAAACCCTGGCCAACACTGGCCAAGACATGGATCTCTGTTCAGTCAAATCTTTGTGTATCTTGTAGATATACTGTATACTTTAGAGGTTTCCTTACCTTCAAAAGCACAAAAGCTTATCCTGTGACTGAAGCTTGTTAGCAATGTCGCCCAACGAACAGCATTAATAAGGCTTCACTGTAACATGTTTAGAAGAGGAAAACATCGTTTCATCGCGTTTTCCCTTCATAATATCTACCGCTGTTCGTTCTAATGACGATTCTACTTCAATTTCTGCGACGACCCCAGGTACTCAGCACTGAAACGCGTAGTGTTTGGCATCCTACTCGTGGAAACTGGAGATCGAATATTAAGAAAAATAAAGCGATGTGGGTTCATGTGATATCATATTGGGTAATCCTGGGTTAGAGTCGATTTCCGTATGTGTATATATATATATATATATATTACATCCTGACATATTTATTTAGCGGCTTCCCTCGGTTGTTTCAGAAAAATTGTGGTTGGACGCCTCACAGTTGGCCAGAACTGCTTCGTGCCACGACTCTCTCTCTCTCTCTCATCATATACAACCTATGTATCTAACAAAAAGTCATGAAATAATCTCATGACCTTGATTTCTATAAATGAATCGTGTTGCCGGAATTCTTTTAAGCCCACTTCTCGTAAATATTCGCAATTAATTCAAAATTTAATCAATTTTATTATGGTTAGATACAAAATGCTTAAATACTCGCAACACTTGATCAGCTTCACCTGCACCTCTCAAAAACATAAACTGCATATTTCCATCAGTTTTCTTATTATAGTTGTTCTGTTTCTTTTATAATCCATGGTTACAGGTACATAATTAACTATTAGGCTCATACTGAGGAGCATAACTTGAAGGCATAGGGCAATGAAAGAGAAATTATGTATTTTAGACTTTTAATATTTTAATCATTCCAATAAAGGCGATGCAACAGCTAGATTAGCGTGTTGGGCTTGTATTCTTTTGTTCTAAAAAACTCCCTGACTATGGCACCCCGGTGCCGAAACATTTAGGAGTTTAATACTTATGATGAATTGTATTTTATTAAGTGCATATGTATTGGTTGATGTATTAAGCCTCAGTTTTATATTCGGGTACTCCGGAAATTTTAAACGTCTCGATTTCATGTAATTATGAGCCTAATTAGGCACTACTTTCTTGTAACTTCTAAGAGTCTTATACCTTTTAAAAGTCAATTTTGCGATGTTTCCATCACTGCTGTTTCACCTCCAAACATCAATCATGCTATGCGCAATACATGTTTCTCAGAACCACAAGTTTGTTTGAGTAATTTTTTTTATTCCAGGATATCTTATGACCTTCCCACAATGTCTGAAATTGTACAGCCGCTATTTGTGGCTTTTCACCAATAGACGTTCCCCATTGAAAATTGGAAGGGAAAATTTTAAATTTCCCAATTCTAATTACAATTTCCACGGCTAACTCTTCTGCCACTGAACCTATAAATGCAGCTCCCGAGGGACACCTTGAAGTCACCATTTCCCTGAACACGCCAGTACGCTATATAACATTTTTCGGCGACGGTCCAGATTGCAGTAATTGTAACATATGTATTTCTCATTGCCATTTATTTCTGCCATTTTCTGCTCCTCTTCTTAGCTACTATGAACCATATTCCTGCTTAACACATACGAACATAGTCAATTATAAGCCATAATATTGACTCATTATTTATAAATGCAAACACGTTACGTGGGCACATGATCAGTAATCGAGGATTTCTTTCAATATAAACTTGCATGACAGGGCTAAATCCTGAAATAAATGATCTCATGTGTGCAAACAAAATATGACCTTGGCATCGTCTTTACATTCTGTGAAAGAGTCTGGATCTTGAAAAGATGGAGGCTCGACTTTCCCAGCGGGGCACAAGAGGGCACAGAAATCACGTGAAAATATATAGGACGTGCCCTGACCTCAGATCTTGTTGACGTCAATCCAACAACTGATTGCGTGTGAAAATTTATTGACTTCTTCTGCCGATACGCACCATAAAAGTGACATAAATCAAAATTATAGGACCTAATAGGTTTGTAAATCCAAATAATCTAAGGAATTTGCACTTATTGCAAGCAAACCCAAATATCCATGGAATTACAGGTTTTTTCACAATTTACTTTCCTGTAAAATCTCGATTAATACTGCTTGCACTGTTGCACATTATACCTTCCTGTAAAACCTCGATTAATTCTACTTGCACTGTTGCACATTATACCTCCTACAAAATCGTGATTACTTAAACTGTTGTACATTACGCCTTCTTATAAAGTCCTGTACAGCCTGATAATGGCTTAATTAAAAGCCGAAGATGTAGTAGTTTTTAGGTTCCCTGTATCAAATATATGCTGAGTTTTACGGACACTTATTGGGTCCGGGAGTTTTTATTGGCGATTGCTATTAAACGGAGGAAGAATGTTTACGTGCATAATAGCGGAAACGGGAACGGTTTGTATAAAACTCTTTTTCCAGGATATCGTCTATTTCGAAACAGTTGAATAGTCTCGTTATTTGTAATTTCAGATGACAAGTTCCATATGCGCAAAAACTCAGGAACGAGTATTATGATTAATCCATTAGCAAAGGGTGACGAAACGTCAGCTGCGTTAGCAGTCGTCAAGGCAACCGTTGGTCAGAAGGTAAGATATTATGAATGTTAAAGAAACCTGTCGGCAAGTGCACGTAATGTTCATGTCCATCAGAACAAAGCAGTTCATCAGCCAATAACGGCTCGCCCTGTTACGAGATAGAAGTCGCTGCCAATGAAGCTGGAAGTACACTTAGGATATAATAATAAACACTCTTGTAAAGCCTCTGTGGTCTTCTGGCTAGCGTAAAAGGTAAAGCAATCCCTGTACATGCGTGGACAGGCCCTGAGGGTTCCAGGAAGTTGAGGCCCCCAGATTTCAAGGCAGTCGGCACATGAAGGTGATAAGATTGTCAGCCTTGCGCACCGGCCGCCTTTACCCCCAGGAAATATTACTGTTACTCATTTCTGTTAGAGGCTGAGTCGACCCCAGGACCATAGTGCGGTTGGAAGGATTATGTCAATGAAACATTCTAATGACACCATCGGGAATCGATCTGGCTAGCGTACTTGCCTTATAAAAAAAATCTGTGTTTGAGCCCAGTAGTAACAACTGTACTTAAAAATAAAAAGGAATGACAGATCTGCCGGCATAATAATAATCATTTACCTGAAGACAGAAGTGGAGCCAGTTCCCGAAATGTCGTGCCTATCACACATAGGTCTACTTCAGACAATGTTTAATATTATTTACTTATATACCAACAATGTTGCACATGACAATATAAATTGAAATGTCAAACCCTACATATGTTTCGGCTCTGCCTGAGCCATCTTCAGGGGTTACTGTTATTAGGCGTCCACTGTTTTCACACTCACTATGTTGGTTAGAACAAGTATCTGGATTTCATTGCAACCGTGGATCTAGACACTATGGCACTATACGCACTGATGAAGTTTGAGGTTAGGTTTGCTGGCAGTGACAAGATGGCGGGTGACAAGCACACCAAGCTACGAGACTCCTTGTATGAAACTCAACCAACATGGACCGAAGTAAACCCCACAAGACCGCGGAATATACTTCCCACACAGGACTAAACTTTGTCTGCTTCGACATCGATCATCAGCGTCTCTCCACGACGATATAACAGCCAGCAAACCGAACCTCAAACTTCATCAGTGCGTATAGTGCCATAGTGTCTAGATCCACGGTTGCAATTAAATCCAGATACTTGTTCTAACCAACATAGTGAGTGTGAAAACAGTGGACGCCTAATAACAGTAACCCCTGAAGATGGCTCAGGCAGAGCCGAAACATATGTAGGGTTTGACATTTCAATTTATATTGTCATGTGCAACATTGTTGGTATGTAAGTAAATAATATCTTAATCATGCACGGTATATACAACTTCAAAATGTTTAATATATTACTGTAGGTTGTTTATTGGCTGTGCCCCATAATCTAATTCGCTTAGCAAATTTTAGCGATGCGCCGGTGTGGCTCCAAATCAAACCCACTCGACCAGTTTTAGTGTAAATACTTTGTACTTCTAAATACCCGTCAAGGGGCACGCGGTGGCGCAGTTGGTTAAGGCACTGGGCTACGAGCCGGAATGTCGTGGCATTTTTCATTGACTTAATCCTTCCGGCCGCACTATGGCCCTGGGGTCGACTCAGCCTCTAAGGGAAATGAATACCTCCTGGGAGGTAAAGGCGGCCTTCATGTGCCGATTATCTTGAAATTCTGGGAGCCTCAACCTCCTGGAGCCCTAAGGGCCTGTAGTGGAATAGCTTTAAATATGCGTCAAACACAACACGTACTTCCTAAAAACCTAACAGCAGCCACATTTTTCGGTTCGTAATGAAGCCATTCTCAGGCTGTACAAGGTTGTATACAGACAAACTGTAGAACTATGTCCGTATCATTATTCAAAATTGTTGTAAATTTTCTCCTACAGTCTGAGAATGGCTTAATTACGATCGGAAACATGTAGCCGCTTTTAGGTTTTAATAACAAATAATTGATTTGTTAGACGGATATTTATTGATATTTTAGGCGCGTTCGCAAAATTTCGAAAACCGACTTTTAGCTTCATCATGTCTGTCTGCCTGTCTGTCCGTCCGTCCGCACGGAACAACTAGGCTCCCACTGGATGAATTTTCATGAAATTTGATATTTGAGCATTCTTCGAAAATCTATCAAGAAAATTCAAGTTTCATTAAAATCCGACAAGACCTACGTACATTCATGATTTGTCGCTGAATTCTTCTCAGAATGAGAAATGTTTCAGACAAAAGCTGTAGAGAACATCAAAACACACATTTTATTTTCAATAACGTTTTTCCGAAAGTCGTGTCATTTACGAGATAATGTGGAAAAATATGGTAGAGCCAGACATGCCACAAATAAAAATATAATACGACGCATGCGCTTTGCATGCCGGATAACTAAGGCTACCGACACACTCGGAATATGTAAAACTGCTTTTCCACGGCAACAATGGTTTCGCGAACGCGCCGCAATGTTACGTTATACGTACATTGCCTGTCTTTTTGTATATATGTTACACCCCAATAGTGAGATTGGCCACTTCATGAAGCAGGCAACTTTCTGCCCATTCCGTGAACTGGCTTCTTCGCTTGTCCATTTCACGGACCAGGCAAGAACTCGTCCACTTCATGAATTGGGTAGCGCTTACAGCTGCCCACTTCATGAAGTGGCTACTTGCTGGAAGAAAGATATGCCTATGTTAACGTGTGTTTGAAGGTTTAATATTAGGAGCAAAAAGATTGGTGTAGTGAGTTTTGTATATTAATACTAATTTGTACTGTTGAAAATATCAGAAGTCCTCTGTTGCAGTGTGAGTACATTGTTGTTACTGTTATCCTATTATAAGCTGTAACATATGGGCCCGGCACACAATTTAGGTTATGTTTATTTGGTTATATTTATTTGTTTGTTATTGATATTCATAGTTACATAATATTATGATCGCATAATGTCCATCCATTCTAAGATTTTGATTGACTTAATGTTTATTTTAATACTAATTATAAACTTATGACTCAGCATCTTCAAGTTTCCGCTGTGAACACGTGGCCAAACATTAGCCCTACGCTGCATATTGTAATCTGTTGTTTCGCATAAGCATACTATTAAAATGCTTAATTCTGTTAGTTAACGTAATAAACTATTTAATTAGAAGTAGACCGAAATATAGGCACCAGCATTGAAGCCATGTACAAACACAACTACTTAAGATAGACAAACTTAAAGCTTAAGGATAAGCTTGTTGTTTTGTAATGAGCTGTTGTGGAATCGTCCGTGGTTCGAAACCCGACGAGGAAATTTTTTTAAGGGTGTGATTTTTTAGAGAATATCAAATTTTATGCTTTTATGTTAGGTTAGGTTACATTAGGTTAATTTAAGTTAGGTTAGTGTCCAGTTCATGAAGTGGGCAAGAGTTAATGTAATTCGTGCCCACTTCTTGAAATGGGCAAGAGAAGAGGCCAGTTCATGGAATGGGCAGAAATATGTCCATTTCGTGAAATGGGCAGTTTCACGAATTGGGTGTAACATAAATAACACGAGCGGACGAACGGCATCTACGTACTTTCGTACTTTTTCTTTGTCCGTAACTATCAGATGCTGATGTAACATCCTTAAAATTAAGGACCAGATGTAACAATATTTATTGCTGGAATTCCCCACTCCTAGCGATGATTTCTCTGTTAAATCTAGGCAGGACTCTTGTCACTAGCTGGAAACGCTCTGTGCCTCACCGTCACGGCACTGCGTCTCAGCGAACCGACGCCTCGCGTTCCGAAGCAAAAGGAGACAAGCAACAACCCCCCCACTATCTCGCTGGACCAAGTTTCTTGGCACGACCACAGAGCTGATTGCTGGGTCGTTTTATACGACCGGGTCTACGACATCACACAGTTTCTGCTAGAGGTCAGTGTTCTTGCTACTGATGCTAACCACGAAAACCTCTCTGGACAGGCGGATATCCGATGCGAATAGACTGCCTTCCAAATACAAGTCTGTCATATAACAAAGCGTATAACCACGTTTATTGCAACAGAGTTGTCACAGTTTTATTTCTTCTGCCTACAGCACCCTGGAGGCGAGGAGATCTTGTTAGAGTATGCGGGACGTGACGCCACCTTGGCGTTCCGAGGTTTCGGCCATGACGTGGCCGTGTTGCAGACCCTGGACAGATGCTTTCTGGGCGCCCTACCCGAGTCAGAGCGCATCTACAGCAAACCAGGTGGAAAGCTCGCAGGACTGAAGCGCTCCTAGAGCCAACACAACACTTACTTGTGTGTCCTTGCACTATAGACTGTACTGCTACCTGAAGAACAGGACTATACGAAGTCCGGTAGCCGACTGTAGAATTACTGGCTGTAGGCCTTTACACAATTAACCCCTTAAATACGACCATATTATTAATTTTAAACTACAGCCCTACCTTTTATGAAACACATCACATATTCATTACACATATTGAGCAATTAATATTCAGGAATATGACTGCTATTTATTTTGGGAACTGCCCGAAACGCATTCCTATAGACGAACTGCTGCGATAATGAATGCCCAAGCAGATGGCACACATAGTTACGACCACACTATACGGAGATAATTTTTCCCTTGGCTCTTATTTTAAGTATCTTATATCACTGCATTTTTTCAATAACTTATTATAATAATTCAAATGTAAATGTGCGCTATGTGTGTAGCTGGCGTAAAAGAATTGAGGGAATTGCAATGAAAATATTTTACACCAACCCTAAAATTTCTACGATCAATTTCGTTTCGATCGTTTAATAACTGCCCCAAAACACTCTAATAATGAGGCTCCAATTGGGTTTCAGGCTAATTCCATAAGAAACCTTTCGCATGTTGTGGAAAAAGGGTCTCAAAGGCAAAAACATAAATTCAAAGAAGCCAAAAATAAATTTTTCATTTTCATTTACATCCTACGTATCGTAGTACCAACTAGACAATAAAAGTGTTACGCAAGTGTCCCACTTCCATATTATTAGTGGTGGCAGCAGTTTCAAGAGAAAACTCATTCATGCCACATAATCTTACTTATCGTCATATCCATATCGAAATTTGTCACGAGAGGAATGTATTCTGAAATTTTACCTTTGTTTTCGAGGACAGAGAGAAAAACAAACTAACGTATCATCAGAAGTTAGTTCAGACAAAATCGTTTCAGTTTAGCTCACAATCAAACATTGTTTTTATTGTTTAGTGACGCTATATTACTGTGCAGGCTGATCGGTACCGATGATATTTATCACATTGAATAAAGGGTGAATTTATGTGTGTAAATATTCAGCTACAGCCTCTCGTTTGTTAAGTATAATCGGGCCTTGATAATGTCCAAGTAAGAGTCCTCACGTATTTAATAAAGGTTATGACCGATAGAGAAGCGGTACTATTGTATTAACCAAAATGGTCTTATGTAACAGGTTAGTTTTCAAGTTCTGATCACAGTATTATAAATTATGTTCTAATTTAATATTTTATTATATAATCATGAATAGTTTTGATTCCTGTATCAATAAGAACGATGTCAATGTGCTTCTAGCAGAAATATACACTAGTATGTTTACAGAATAACTTTCAGTTAAGAGAAGTACAAGCACTTTCTTGAATTCATGTACTTAAAGTTGTTAAACTTTTTTGCAACTTATAAAATATAGAGCAGTATTGTAGATATTGGTTACATCCTTTGTCCTTTTAATTTAACAATATTTACAGATTTACTTTATAAGTTGTCTAATTTGTAACAAGATCTACCGAAAAAAATACAGGATACATTGACTGTGTGTTAGTGTACAAAATTTATTGTATTTACGTAAAAATATTTACCCTGCCCACCAATTAAAACCTTGGCACGGCGTCTGACCCACAACCTGGAACTTTACCTAATTCTACTACCTAGCTATCCATACTAATCTTCTTCCTTGTTTCGTTATTTCCTCCAGAGGGACATCAGAATAGCGTCTTAAAATGGATATTTAGCGCTTCCTCGCCACTTCTTTCGCCTCTTACATTCATTTCACGGTACCTCATTCGACAAAGTTAACCTCAGCTGTTCATACAGCGACATAAAACAAAATGACCACCCTTCACTGTCCTCCCAGTCCCATGCTGAATTTCCACCTTTAGTCAGTACTGCATGATAAAAATTGGGGATTGATTCTTGGGCTGGTGCACGCCAGTTCAGTTGTACATACTGTAGGCCTACAACGCTTAATGACACAGTCAATCCCCGATATAGCGTCACGTCACTTAGGCACCCATGAAACCGAATGAAGAGAAATTCCCTGCTATACAGTATTTCGATTTACCGCTACCCTTGCTATATTACCACAAATTGCGGTGACAAACAGTGGCGCGATATTGGGGTTTGACTGTACATTGTGAGTCGGTACGGATTTGGAGTGAGGAATGCATTGCCTTATTTGAAAGAAAGTCTACTACTTCGGCACTCAGAAACACTGGGTGCAAATAACCGTCGATGCTGATGCGCCTCTAACACCTAGAAAGACTGGTTCAAACCAATAAATCCTTCAGTATGGATAGTCCCTATATAAACAGTGATTCGGAGTCCCTCCTGAATACACATCTAGATCGTTACAGCAACATCAGCGACCCAAATTCAAAATATGACACCTGCCCAGTGATTAGAATCAGAAACCTACCAATAACATTCTAACTCGTGACAGGGTCCAACTGCTGCGATCAACATGATTTCGTTTTCGGTGCGTGTGTGATAACAATTTCTGCCGGGACACAGTCCAGCCCGAGACTTATCGTGCTTTGCCTCGAACCCTACGGCCATGTCCACATCTACACATTCTGCCGCAAAACAACAGGGTGGCATTCCGCTCACCCCTGGGCTCAGGTGTGGACGAGACGGAGCGCATTCGGGCGAACCGGGACACGTGCTTACGTCACACCGCAACAAATTTAAATCTACGATATATGGCATCATTTATTGTGTAACTACGATCCAGTATAATGCAGTAAGTGACTGTATATATTTTGTCTTAATTATCCGTCATGAAAAACGCATTTTAACGTCAAAAGGTTCGATGTTATATAGCAAACGCAGTTGACAAAATTTAAATACACCACAAACCATTTCAACAGGCTAAGAGAACATAAACCGGTAGATCACTTGACCGCAAGAATTCAGTCCGAGGGAAAGAATATGTTGGTAACTGCGTTTTCAACATAATCAATCATGAAATAGTTGATAAGAACAATCGGTGATTCTGCCATCACGTCACCCCAATACAGATTACACAACTTAATATCCCTGGGAAGAAATTCCTAGGTTTCGAAAATTGATTGGATGTACGCAACGCATAACAGGCCTACAATGTTTAAAATGTATGCACCTCAATAAAGGCGAAATGTATATTACATAAATCAGCAGAAGTGTTACATATTGGTGTGGCATGTACCCAACACAATTTGACCACCGTCCGTCAAGCAATTGGCACCTTACACAAAACAGTGAAAATTCGCATGACTTTCAACCCTTCGCATGATTACAGAATAAATATCAATTACACAACCGATTTCTCTTTATAATGGGAATAATCTGTTCTCTGTGAGGTAGAGAATGGGTTTTTAAATATTATTTAGATTGATGTTTGTCTTTAAATGGTTAATTATGCAACTTAATACCAGAAATATATCGGCAAGCACCATATAAATTAAAGGCATTAATGCATATCTGAGCACCTAAAACCATTCGGCTAACATTGTCGCCAATACGTAACACGTATGGAAATGACGACAATGAAAGAATTTGCACGTTCACAGATGAGGAAGACGTGTGTGCTGCAAGAATTCGCACGACTACCAAAAATATCCACAACCATGTGACAAAACCACTGCCTGTCCAAATGACAATTACCTTGTTTCTATTAATTATTTGACGTACATCTCGTCTTCACCAAAATGTGCAGATATTTGACCACAACTCTACATCTATCCAGGTCCATAATTAACCCACCCCGTTTATTTTATGGTTAATGTTCAGAATTTGCAGCGCCACGCAGACCCACGAACCAAGACGTTTTCGCGACCTCGATGTGCCGGGTCACTGTGCTTGCGGTCAAACGAACGCGTCTGCTATAGACATGGAAAGCTCATACTTTGCAGCCGCTACGTAGCCTATACTTGAATGCAAGCGTGCCGGCTACGTAACTGCTATATCAAAGTCATGTTGATACACCTCACCTTCACAAACCAGATCAAAAAGTACTGAAGATTCCACAAGACCCAATCCTTAACCACCCAACCCTGTCCACAGGAGTAGATACACATTTACCTAGAAGGTAAAATTCTCCGTAGAACAGGCCATGAAGGCCCAGAGGGGCACTAGATGGGGGTGGTGGTCAACTTCACGCCCCGGCCGCTTTACCCCCGGGAAAGACCCGGTACCTATTGTATAGGAGGCTGGGTGGGCCCCAGGGCCCGTCTGGACGGTTACGGAAAATCTCGCCCCCCATCGGGATTCGATCCCCGGACCGTCCAGCCCGTAGCGAGTCGCTATACCGACTAAGCTATCGCGGCCCACCATTTACCTAGAATATGTTATAATTAATATTACTCAAAATCTCTTGACTGATGCACCCAAGAAGTTGGACAGACTCTTCCCAACCATTCCGCATATTATGATCTTTGGGTTTTTAGACAGAAGAATGAAAGATTACAGATTCTCTATTGACTACTCGTTTTAGAAAACATTTCCCATTTTTAAATCTCCGTTCTTCTGGGATATTGCGCCGCATCACTGGTGATTAGTACCCGACGTTTCGAGACAGCGTACTACTCTCATCTTCAAGGGTCAAATGCCCAAATATTCACTGGACCCTTGAAAATGAGATCGCTGTCTGGAAACCTCGGACATAATCAACCAGAGATGTGACGCAATATTCCAGATGAACGGCGGCCTCAATTGCACCGCTGCAAAAGCCTAACGACTCGTATTTCCCAATATTAATCTATTCTTCCCCCTTTATTCAGTCAACTACTTTCCAAAGCAACACAATCCGACGAAAGACAACCGCAGCACGACACGCTGTGGTCTGCAAGGAACGCCTCAAATACAACCTTAAGGCCGAAGAAAACCGGTCATCACCACACACCACGCAAGATCCAACAGGTTGTGCTGCAATATAAGATTTCGCGAACTGAACTGTGCAACGAAACATTTGGCCTCCTATCTTTACACATGCGTTGCACTATCAAATTAGTAACCATAATAATAATGCTGCTGATGGAACTCACAAATAAAAGCCTACTTTTCTACTGTGTTATCCCAGTCCTACAAATGGCGTGATGTTAAAATCTTAAGCCTTACTTAAACAAAATAACTCTATCACTTAACAATGAAATTCAATTTAGCGCAAGGGTTTGAGCGCTGTCCTCGTTGGATAGAATCCTAGGGTAGTCAAGTTTCAGTTGCTTGCAATTGTAAATATGTTATTGTTTATATCATTGTAGTCACGTTTTTTGGAACTATAGATTCAGTATACGTTAAATTTTTCGGACATAACCTCAAACTTCGCAAGGCGATATTTGTAGTATTTGATCAGTGAAATTTGCAGCAAGTCTGTAAGTCTACCTCGATGCCAGCTAAAATTATTCATTACAACAAGCTACAGAAATTCATTGGTTTTCTATAAAGTAAAGTTTCTTCGTCTGCATCTATTTACAGAGTGGTGGCTTCAAATGTGATTTTCGTAACAAAATATTATCAAGTAGCCCTGCCTCCCAACTCGAGTAAACTGTACATCCTTCGTACAAATCACGTCCTCTAAGTCGTATTTCATCACATTCATAAACACCACCTGACTACGATTACAAATTAATTCCAACAGACCCTTCCAAAATCCAACCCCTAGCGTCCCTGTCGCGGAGGGGGGTAACGTATGTAGGCGGCTAACAGGGGCTATGGTTCACCCAAGTCAAGGTGTGAGGTATCGTGCCGAGGACTGCATGGCATTAGGGTGGAAAAACAGCAGTGCATTTACGATCCCCTCGGGAAACCAGGCAGCACCCCGTTGTATTTATGCCTTCCACCCGTAAGGGGCTCTGCGGGTGGTGACTGTTATTTCCCCATTACTTGTGGGAATAAAATGGACACAGTAATTAATGGACTTGATCAAGGAGTGGCTGTGGCTGTAAACTTGATACAAGTTGTAAGTTCTGAGCTGAGTTCTGATGAACCTGATCAAGGAGCGGCTGTGGCTGCAAACTTGATACTGAGGCTATAGGCTTTGAGCCTTTCGCTGTTTCTTCTGATGAGGACAGACTGGCTGCAGGTGTCTAAACGACTAGACTGCAGTCCAGGCAACTCTCGGGAGAGCAGCGAAAGCAGCTCATTAAAGTAAGAGAAGGTGGTGGCGAGTAGTGGGGGTGTGAGAAGACCCCACTCTTACTCGAGTATTCCACCTTCGATGAACCTGTGAGCCTTTCGCTATCTCTTCTGATGAGGACAGACTGGCTGCAGGTGTCTTTATGATCAGACTGCAGACCAGGCGACTCTCAGGAGCGCAGCGGAAGCAGCTCATTAAAGTAAGAGAAGGCGGTGGCGAAAAGTAGTGGGGGTGTGAAAAGACCCCACTCTTACTTGAGTATTCCACCTTCGATGAACCTGATCAAGCAGCGGCTGTGGCTGCAAACTTGATACGGAGGCTGTAGGCTCTGAGACTTTCGCTGTTTCTTCTGATGAGGACAGACTGGCTGCAGGTGTCTATATGACTAGACTGCAGTCCAGGCGACTCTCAGGAGCGCAGCGGAAGAAGCTCATTAAAGAGAAGGTGGTGGCGAGAAGTAGTGGGGGTGTGAAAAGACCCCACTCTTACTCGAGTATTCCACCTTCGATGAACCTGATCAAGGAGCGGCTGTGGTTGCATACTTGATAATTGAAAGGCTAAGGGTTAGCACAATAAGCCTAAGGCTGCGGTGCGTCCGGAGCTAATGCCGACGGGCCCATAGAAAGAAGAAGAAGGTTGACTTGATATAACTGATCAGACACATGAATTGTTTTCTGTTTATGACAAGTACTTACTAGACTCGTCTTAACGAATTCCATTCAGCAAGTACTTCTTGAGAAGCTGACAGTCACATGCACTACTTTTACGCAAACAATCGTAAAGTTTACTTTGAGCGCGAGCGTATGGAACGTGTGGAGTGAATCTTGGCAACACACCCTGGCTATAACATGCCTTCACACTCAAGTACTGAGTTCTGTGTAGCGTTCTTTTCAGCCAGGTTACTAACACAATCTACTTTGCCACTCCATACAATTATAGGATGTTCTTGTGCTGTTCACAAGCCAAACAGATGTAACAACATAACTTGCTGCAATTTCCTGGCCGCTGCTCGTTACATTTCTGTTCAAGGCAATCTTAAGTTTGAACCTGTGGCATCCAATCTTCCTCTCGTAAGAGGATTACAGCACCCCAGTTTCTTCCTTCTTCTGTCATATATCTCACCAACAGAAGCTGGTAATCTCAATGGGAATAACTGGTCCAACAATATAAGAGAACCCAATTATTCAGAATAGTGGGATCAAGTGAATGGTCTGAGTAAGTACATAACAAATTTGCAAGGATGTAGAAGAATGTGACCATGGTTTAATTTGACGTATTATGCCAGGATTTACCCAGACGAACTAAAGAAAACTATGACTAACCTGTCAAGATAGCCAGTGCCTTGGCTGCTATTTTAACTAAGCTCCACCTCTACAAGTCAAAAGTGTTACCATTCAAACCAATGTACTAAGTCATATAAAGGCCATGTCCAACAGTTCTTGAACTTGCCACTAGGACTGACAGCGGCAAGCAGTACAGCCTTCTGCCACTAGTGCCATACTAGCACTATCTTCTGAGTCAGTCTAGTCAGCTTTGCAGCCACAATCCTCTGCACTGCTTCTCAACAGCTGTTTACCATTTACTTACTGAGCCAGACATGATACTCTAATTGCTGACTTGAAGGAAGACGAATCTGCATTAAATATTGTCTCAAATTCCAAAAAACTGCACCACAAATATAGGAAACAAAACCTGTCTTTACTATTACAACTCAGAAACCAATCAGCAGTCCTCTCACTGGACCATCCTCTCCACGACCAAAGAAAGCAAGGCAAGTCAGGTCAAACATCAAGAGCAAGTTCATTACTTTATTTGACAGTGAAGGCATTTGTTCATCAGGAATTTTCTCCCCCAGGCCAATCACTTAACAAGCATTACAACCAGGTTTGCTATGTCTGAGGGAGCAAGTCCACCAAAAAAGTCCAGAATGGCAGAGGCATGAATAGCTGACTGAGCAAGATGGTGAACACGCACAACTCTGCCACTCCAGCAATTTCAAGCCACTAACAACAAGGTAGTGATCTCCCACCCCCATTATCCACCTGCTCTGGCCCCTTGTGATTTCTTCTTGTTTCCAGGAATGAAATCACAGCCACAAAGGAGTCATTTCCAGGATGTCCCTGAAATTCAGGAATAATTGCTGACTGTCCTACGTGTGATTAAAAATGCCACTTTCACTATGCTCACTTTCACTATGGCAAAAATACCAGACACCAGACCCACTAAATGAACTCAGAAGCAAACAATGTTGAAGGGGCTACAACATCCAGTAACCCTCATAAGCACATACATTGTCACTGACACTGTCCAGGAACTTCTGAATACACCCCCAGACACAGTGAATGAGTGAATAAAACAATGCTAAACTGATTATTTATTTATGGTTTATTCATCAATGCACTCAGTAATCCAGAATATATACAGTAAAACCTTGATAATTTGAAGTACTCAGGACTGAAAAATTGGGCTTCAAACTAGCAATTTCAACTACCCTATTTTTTCAATGCAAACTTACTTGTTATACGGTCAGCTGAAGTCCAGGTGTTACGTTGTAAGCTGTGATTTTTTTTTACTTAATTCATTAAAGAGAGGATTCCCTTCTTGTATTATTTTTAAACACATAATATGTAATTTAATGCCATTTACATCAATATGCAGGCCAGCAAACAATAATTCACGTTGTCAAAATTTAATCTCAGTTATTTCTTAAAAAAAAGACTCAACTGTCCTTTGTTCCAGGGGTGCCCAGTCCTTAGAAATGATGAATCTTCATGCACATTGTCCAGAGAATACAATACAGTAGAATTCTGATAGTCTGGACTACCCGGAGCATCTTGTTTAAACCTCTTAATTTCTTTGCCACTGTCAGTGTTACATTTTTTTTCACACCCTTACTACCATGAGTGCCTTCATTCGCCTTTTATACCACCATTACAGGTCGATGGGTACAAATATTCAAAATACAAATCAAAAACAGTGGATAAAATATAAGCACTTCCAGTCATAACGACAGAAAATGGAAGCCCGAGATCATGTAAGATGGTGACAAGTAGCACCCACCACTTTTTATGCCAGACTGTCGGAAGTGCCAGCGCATCACATTCCAGACTACTGGAGTTTTAATGTATTTCACACTATTCAACTTTAGTAATCAAAGGGATGTCATACAGCTTAAAATTACAAATAACCATACTTGAAATTAACCATATTAAAAAAACACAAAAAATCCAATGTTTAAAGTTGGAGAATGTCATAAGCTTGAAATTGTATGGTACTTCAAATTAACTTCTTCTTAGGTGAAGCGGTTTTACTGTATACTAAATTAATAAATAATGAACTGATAAGGACATGACATGAACCACACAAGGTCTTATTTGAAAAACTATCCAAATATTTGCCAGAAGAGACCAAAGATATTCACAACAACGTCATCAATGTAGTCAATCTCCAGACCAACATGAAAAATCAGCACTTCCCAAATATAAGTCAGAAGCAATACCACTTGAGCCCAAACTCATTCAGTTCATAAGCAGTGAATGACAGAATAAAATAAAAATCATCACAGTTATAGTTCATGTCATCTACATCACTCAGTCTGCTGTATTCATCAAAATCACTGGCAGTACCGTTGGGTTTCATTTTGGTAGCCATGTTAAGCTCTAAACCTCATGCATTCAGTGCAATAAAAAATGTCCCTCATGTATACTGTATACTTAATAACAAAGAAAGGACTAGTTTTGTGTTTGCATTTTGTGTGTGTGTGTGTGTGTGTGAAATGTAATGCATAATCATCCAGTTCACCACAGCCACATTAGGCAAGCTATGAACATCAACCTCCGGTACTGAGTCAGGCTACTGTAGAGAAGCAATATTTATAATGAGACACATATTTTCAAGGGGTGCCCAAACTTCAAATACACATCACGGACCTCAAGGCTACTTAAAAATAACATATGACAGTGCTTGCGGGAACCATATATAAACTAAGGGTTAAAATCTCTGAAAGGTTGTCCAATTTTTCTTGTATTATCAGATGAGATGACCTTGAGAAATTATGGCAATTCAAAATCTGAGCATGCTTGTCAAATTCTACTCACACACCAGCTGAGATGAAGCAGAAAAGACATAGCAATTTAATGCATCATAATGCTGTTAAATTCTGCTTACATAACAGCTGAGATGAACTTGAGGAATTATGACAATTCCAAATCTCAAAACACTCAATGAACTTTCTCACGTAACAGATGAGCTGAACTGAGCATCTTGAATTGTCTTGCCTTACATCATATTCCAACCATGTCTCTGAATAAAGTATTATTACAAGTTCAATTTCACTTACACAATAAATGACCTAGTCTAGCCCACAGCACAACACAAACATGTTCTATGACTGAAAACGATCTTTGATTTCCCTCTTGCCACTGTAAGAAATCTGTAACGACACTGTACTCTCATGACAATTCTATACCTTGCAAGACACATCAATACACTATTCTCTAACATTCATGTATGGATGATACAAACAGGAAAGAATGTGGACGTTCTTTACAGGTGAAAACGTTTTGGGGTCTCCTAACTGATTTTGAACCACCGTGAATGCCGGCATAACCGCCGATAAGTGAGTGACACCCAGAAGAATATAAGGGTCCCTCCAAGCAGGTACAACAATATTACTGTAGATTCCCGTGGCATCGGGCATTGGAAATGGCATAGTTGTTTGGAGTAAACACTGCCTGCAAAGAGAAATGCTGTCACAGAATCCACATTCACTTAAATGATTACTTTCACACACATAAGTGCATGCGCGATGTGCGCACACACATATGCATGTGCACTTGTATGCATATACACACCACACAAACCATGCACGCTTACATACACACAAATAACACAGGGCCAGTGTATGCTGTTTTAAGGACAATGACAATCCTTCAGGGAATTGCTTGATCATTTCCACAACTGACACACTGTTCACAAAACTGACCCTGAAAATAAAACTGTTTACCAATCTACACGGTGTCATATTCCAAAAGGCTTGATCTTCACCTAAAATGTGTTAATTTGATTACGTTACAGAACTAAACAGCTACATACAATTTACATATCATTACTGTAACATACACTTCAAAATCACCATAATGGCTGATCCACGGCCATCTCTTATACAAGTAATTAAAAACTTGTAGGCATTCAGTCATGATATAGCGTAAGTATCACTGTGACGTTTGGTTCTTCATATGTTATGCCTGTTACTCAAGTCACATACAAGTCAGTGTATTTATTCTCACACACACAGACACATGCAATAAAGTGTGAGCAGACTGTGGGTTGGACGTGCGGACATGCCGCAAATAGTCAGTGGAACTCACAATTTAGAGGATGGCTGGTAGTTAGCAGTCATTTGCAATTACAAGAGGTTATGTAGATATAAGAAAATAGCAACTTCTCAGTTCAGTCAATGCTAATGACACAGAGAATGTAAAATTATTCTTTTTACTTTCACATATGGGTGATGACGACTTCAAAGAAGAAGAAATATTGCTGCACCTACATTAGTTTTTAAGCCCCTGTTCTGTATTGTGTTACACATACATTAATTAGAAGCTAGCTGATGGACTTTGTTACATATTTCAACCATATTCAGATGAGTACCCATTAGAATGAGTACTTTTATGAAACATACAAATTCTCATTATATCAACATTCCACCTTAAATGTAGTACATAGCAAGAAGTGGTTGAGTTATTGATGTTTTCTGTGTACAGTCAGTTCTGCTGTCACCTATTTATTCATGCAAATGGCTATAACGTGACTGATGATAGGTGAACGTCGTTTGAGTAATGCAAACTTTTGCATACAGATGTTGGCTATTAAGCAATTTCGGCGAACAGTTGTGAAAATATAAGGTTGAACAACAGGCCAAATATGTCCTGATCTGACCCTATTTTCATTACACAATTTTCTATAATACAAGGTCTCACACAAATGCAAATATCGCATTATAGCAGAGCTGACTGTATTTACCTAGGTTTCATTTTCAGTGACCTGATGCCTTACCCACATGGCTTATCTACTGTCAGTCATGTAACCAAAAGCAGGGTTTAGTCAAGTGAGTGTCCATTTGGCAGAGGTGTCAGCTTGGTGATTAGTATCCAGTAGAATATGGGGATGTAGGAGTAGCAGCTACCCTATAATCAGTGGTGGTTGCAGTGGGATTTGAGGATAAGGTGACCCATTCCCATCACAGTAGGACACAATAATACCTAATGCTGCACCAACTGTTGTGGCCATGTAGGATCAAATTACATATGGTACATTGATGCTGAATAATTAATCAGGAGGTTTGTGGCAACTATATGAAGCATCTGCCTTGATAAAAACCTGAGTCAGAATTAAAACTGAATACACCCCCAAATGAAAGTCAGCTACATGAAAAAATTAAATCACAACCAGAGACAAACTTAGATTCCCATAAAGTTGGCACTATAGTGACAACTACACAAAAATAAATTTGTTCTGTCAACTTTCAGTGTAGACACACAATTACCAAATTTCATTCATGTGCAAGAAGTAATGTCTGAGATGAAATGTGGATGAACAAAACCTTCCTACTACCATTCATTTCAGCACTTCATGCAAAGAATGCATAAAATAAAAATATTATGAATTAAGGTGTCGCCCCTCATACTTGACAGGAACACTGAATGGAGTACTGTTTCCTCTGCATCCTACAAGACATGCAGAGGCATCTTAAGCTACAGCTGCTTGCAACTGCCAAAATTATTAGAAGCAAACTTACAAGCATGAAACTGGGATTGTCCTTATTTCTCCAACTGAATGATGGGAGTGTCCACTCACGTATGTCTTCTCTGTGCACACGATGGCACCCATGATGTGTGTGACCCGTTACAATAAGACGAGGTTTCAACATATCCATCAGCTGCAAATCACAACAGTCACGAAACACAAGAACAGAAACTGGTATCCTGTGTTCTGGTTAACTGAATCATTCTTGGGTTATTTAACAACACTGTTCTAACTACAGAATTATATGTCATCAAACATAATGGGAAGATGATTACAAAGGCTGAATAGGTAAGGATGTGGCAAAAGGCAGTCATGGCCTAGCTGAAGGTTTATTCCTGCATCGGCCTGACAAGAGTGAGGAAAAAACTGGCACAACTTCCCAAAATCTGAGCCAGGTACCCCCAGATTACAAGTGTAGCAATTTAGCCATTCTTCTTCACTATGCTCTTTTTTTCCTTTTCAGGCACAAATTATTAAACCATTTTTAGAAAAATACTACGCCATAACACTGATACCCAATTTCACGAAAATTGGTGAAGTGGTTCAAAAGTCTAAAGACATTTTACACATATGGAAGTAAGTACTGTCAACTTTCTTCCCATAAAAATGCTGTGCTTATAGACAGGAACAAACCTGTTCTGAGGATTCTTTTGACAGGCACTCCCAACGCTCACGAAATTTCTGTGTCTTCTCATCCTCAGGTGCTTGGTCAGGTTCACTGCATTCCGCATCCGACTCCCGGTACATTGGGAAATGCTATTAGAAGGATTTAAGAAACATCAAAGACATAATTCTCAAAAGTCTCAAAAGAGTGCTGCATTCACACTGTCACACTTGTTACTTCACAGGTACCATAGCAACTTCATAACACGAATTCCATAATAACCCACGCAAATCAGATTTAAGTTTCACAGACAGTTTTCTTGTCAAATATTTTAATCTTACCCTCCTGTCTACGCTTCCTCCATGTTTATACACTTATATTTCATATTTATTGTTTTTCCTACAACTAAAATAGTGCCACAAAGAAACCCATGTTCAGAAGATACGCAGAATTTGAAAGTTGCATCAAGTTATAAAAACTTGTATTATTGCATTCTGGTATGTATTATGCTGTCAGACAGTACATAATACAGTAGCATTAACTCTGCTGCATCTCAGTGTACCTGTATGCACCCATGGCAAACACCATCATCACCACCACAAGCATACTTCTACACAAAACATAAAGGATTGTTGAGTGGTTCTGCTGGCATCTGTGAGACACACTGTGATAATACATGATTTAAAATAGGGCAAGGCAAACTGCAAACACGAGTCAATTTTTTGTAGCCCACAAACACTGACACAAAGAATAAATTCTATAACATTGGCACAATGGGGAGGTTATAAAATACATGACAAGAGATGTTCTCATATCAGAATATGGAACCATTTTTATATGTGTTTCATAGCACAGTAACAACTTTTTTAAATGCATATATGTATATAGTTGATGCACCAAACCCATTTTTGAAAAGATAAACTACTACAGACCTGTAATAAGATCGGGCGACTGTACTGAGTGAGATCCATACCTCGGTCACACCTGCCCACTCCCTTAGTACACTTTAGCCTTCCTGCAAAACAATAAATATAATGACAGAACTGACAATTATAACATGCTCTTGTCTACAACACTAAACAAGAGTGGAAAGGTGTACGCCTGCAAAGTACAAATATTTTCCAAATACCGTATATTCTCGAATCTAATCCGCACCTCTTTTACAGTTTTAGAGGGCTAAAAAATCAGATGCGGATTAGATTCGCGTGCGGATTAGATTCGCGGTCTAGAGCTGGATTTTGGAAAAATGATTGAGCTGCTGTACAATATAACAATAACGTAATTAACGTAATTAATAAACAACGTAAGAACAATACAATACAATAATCTATTATTTTATTATTTATTATTATAATTTATTATTCATCAGACTCGCCGTCATCACTCATAACTGAATCGTTATCCGTGCTCTCCACCCAGTCACTATCATCTTTATCTTCAACATCGTCCTCCCATATAATGTCATCTTCGGTTCCGTCCAAAGCATTGCTTATGCAACACTTCTTGAAAGATCTGACGATAATGCTCTCCGGGAGGGCTTTCCATGCAGCCGACACCCACCGCGCCACTTCTGAAGGAGCTGCGCGTTTGATTTTTCCAGTTGCTGTTAACTCACGGGCAGGATCCGCAATCCAGGTCAGATATTGTTGCCTCAACCTGTCTTTAAAGGGCTTATTAATGGATACGTCCATTGGTTGCAACACTGATGTCATTCCACCCGGAATGACAACAAGCTCAGTTTTCATCTTGCGGAGCTGGTCCTTCACGGAATCAGTGAGATGCCCTTTGAATGCATCAAGGACAAGCATTGATGGTTGATTTAAGAAGGCTCCAGGCCTACGACTCCATACTATTTTCAGCCACTCCAACATCAGCTCCTCCGTCATCCATCCTTTTTCCTGGACCCTGACTATAACGTCCTTTGGAAACGCCTCTGATTTGGGTAAAGTCTTCCTTTTCAAAATTAGCAAGGGTGGTAGTTTTCTCCCATCAGCAGTTGCTGCCAGCATCACTGTTAGGCGAAGCTTTTCGCATCCAGCGGTTTTCAAAAGTACCTCCTTTACACCTTTCTTCTCCACCGTGTAGTTTGGTGGCATATCAAGATAAATAGCCGTTTCATCGGCATTGGCAATTTGCCCCATCAGAAAATTTTCCGTCTTCCTAAGGTTGATGATGTACTGCTGATAATTCAACAACTTTTGTTCAAAATCTTTTGGGAGCTTTTGGCATATTGTCGTCCTATGCCGCAACGCCAGCCCCATTCGGCGCATGAACCTTATGGCCCATCCTTTACTGGCTTTAAAACGACTTCGAGGAATGTTCAAAGATCTGGCCTTCTTTATCGCCTCCTCGCGAAGTAGATCATAACTCACAAACAGTCCAGTCTTGCGTCTCTCAAAAAAACGTGAATACTGCATTATCAATTTCAGGAAATCGTCCTTTCTTGGGTCCAGTGAATTTCCTTCGTGACGCCTCACACCCGCTGATCGCTGCCTTGTGTTTCCGCCATAGTCGAACGTTGCTTTCATCAACTCCAAAAATTGCAGCGGCTTTGCGGTTTCCATTCTCCTCTGCGCACCGAATAACTTCACGTTTGAACTTTGCCGTATATGAGAGTCGTTTAGATTTCAGGTGTCCCTCTTCCATAACTACGGTACACGACAAATTGGAACAAGCACCTCCCACGTTTCAACAACTAAAGATCAGCTGGCTTCAGACGAGATTGCGCACGTCTGTTGAGAAAGGCCCCGCCTCTATCGGTATGACTCATCGGCCACAGGCGTAGCGTCGGATTTTAACGCATTGGTAACATCCAATATTATTCAATCAGTCACCCCGTGGGCAAGGGGTGGTTGAAGGAAAGGTGCGGATTAGAATCGCGAACTAACTTTTTTTCGTTTAAGAAGTCGCCAAAAACTGGGTGCGGATTAGATTCGGGTGCGGATTAGATTCGAGAATATACGGTATGTTTGTCCTTTGTTAGTTTGCACATTTCACTGGCTCTGGTGTTAATTTGTTACATATATAAATCTACAGTGAAACCCTCATTTCTTCAGGGACAAAATTACTGGGGATGCAGGCACAGCAATGCATCAGGGCCCCACAGGGCTGGGGGCCCATCTGGATGATAGGCTCAATAAATAATCTATGCATCATAAACATAAATTTACTTTTATATATTACTTTGTATTATGCCAATACAAGTGTTGTGTGACTGGAATGTATCTTCCTATTTGACCCATAAAATTACACATTTTATTTTTTAACTTCTTCACTTTTTATTATCCCACTTAATTGTACTATTCTAGCCTATTTTAACTGAAAAAAGTCATTTTTACCACAAGCATTACCCACTCATAGGTTCATATACATCTTGGGTCAGGATATGGATAATTACTGGCAACTCTTTTCTGGCCATTGGGCATTATGTGATAGCTCTAAATTGGACTGCAAGTTGGACAAGTCTAAATCCTGTTCACATTTCAAAAGGCAGCCTTAGGCTACCACAAAAACATATAAGTGTTAAAAAAATGGCAGTATGTGGAAAGCCCTGGTGCATACACAGTAATTCATTATGATAATGTATACCTAACTTCCCCTCTATCAGATAAAAATGTCTATATCAAAGCATAGTGGTCACCGAAAAAAGAAAAGCAAATGAGAAGAAAAGAAGCTTCCAAAGTTACAAAAAACTTTACATAAATTACAAGTAGTACTGGACACGGTAGTTCTCATACATTCCCTGATACCAAATTTAAGCAAAACATATTTTGTGGTTTCAAGGACAAAATATGCAGCCAACATTTTTCCAGCATGTCAAGAGATATTCTCGATATGAAAAGAAAAATACCAAACTCCCTTTGAAGAATCTACCCCCAGTGGTGCAGTCCGTAAGTGTCCATCACTTGACTGTCTCCACTTACTTGAGATTTTCTGCAGCTGTAACTCTGCTGGACGGCACAAAAAACAGCCATCCCCTTCCATTGCCATGCTGTTCACCAGCACAAAGTGGTTGCCCTTGACCGAGACCAGCCGGACAGACTGGGCATCAAAAGCTGATGCAAAGCGTTCATGCAGATAAGGGCTAATCCTGAATGCACAAGTACACAACACTTTCAAATGGCCATGGTGCTGCAGGCTGTTTTTAGTATGCTAGGTCCATATTACATAAGTGAAGTGTTTCTGGGTCAAATCGTGTTGACATGATTAGCCATCAGGAATGTTGTTATGGATTACTTTGACTCACATAATGCCTTGTGATACAGGCATCACCCAATAAAACACAATCTATTTATCTGTTCACGTGTATTAAAAGCATGATTAATCAATTAGAAATGAAAGAATTTCAAGTTTCAATTAGAAGCTATACAGCATTACATCCCATAAGGCCATAAATAGATTCATATTGTGGTCTTCTGGGTATGACACCATGTGGTATTGCAGGTGAACAGCAACATTTTAGAGGAACATGCTACCTCCATATTCAGCATCACAAAGCATGGAATGAAATGTGGTCATGTTATACAAGGGGTGGCAATTCAGATCACTGGAGAGGGCAATTAAGGAGGCCAAGGCTCTCAGATGGCCATAGAGCCAAAGAGTAAGTATGAAAGTAAGGAAGAAAGAGCTATTCTCAGTCACTGGTTACTTAACTATGCAGCCTAGTTATTGAGAATAGCCCTTTCTAAGAGGTCCACCAAATCAGGCTCTGCTTCCGTCTTCACATAAAGGAAAATGCCTGATCTAGTGGACCCCTTACAAATAGCTATTCTCAGTCACTAGGCTGCATAGTTAAGTAACCAGTGACTGAGAACAGCTCTTTCTAAGGGGTCTATTAGATTAGGTCTTTTCCTTTATTAGAAGATGGAAGCAGAGCCAGCTTCTGAAACGTTGTACTCTATTAAAATTAAGACAATGGACAAAGTCCAAAGAAAGAAGATCCCTTCACTAAGGTATAACAAGTGTATGCAACTAGACACCATAGGACTGAATCCTCATTACGAGCAGTTCCTCACCTAGACTGTCAAAACGTAAGACTACTCACCCATAATGGAAACCAACATCATGATTTCCAACCACAACAAACATTTGTGATCCTGCTGGCACCCTAAACAAATCATTAAACCGATTCACATAGTATGCAAATTCTTTCTCGCTGCACCAGAGGCCCTCATCGAACAGATCCCCTACAAAAAAAGAAAGCAGAACAATATAGTGTGTTACCTTAATATGAAATCCAATTACATGCCATTAATTTCTGTAAGATACCTTTCAGTTTTTATTTTTTGCTTCCACATCAACTACAGAGTTTAAGGAGTGGTGAATGAGATACAATGGAACAATCATGAATGAAGAATCAGGAGGGATGTGAACACGGTTGTGGCCATTTTGATCCCAGCATGTGCCTGGATGTGAGAAAATTAAGAAAACCTTACAGTATAGAGATCTAACTACAGGCCAAGTCATACATATTATCACTGCGTCAACTTGCCTGGTGATACTGGTTAGTCCAATGACCTCAAAAAAATGTTATGGTGCAGCAGTTGGTACTCAGACAGCACCCCTATGGAATGTATTAGTCTTGAATGAGATATCTACAGTCCATCCAGGTAAATTCTGGGACAAAACTTTACAACCTGCTGTGATAGTTTTCACACTCTTTCCAACTCACATGTCGTAATACTTTACCATCCATTATCTGTTTATCTGTAACTACTAAAATTGGCACATCATTCAATAAAGACAAAAGTAGCAGAAAATGCCAATAATGATCAAGAAAACAATGTTTTGCAAATGCCCACAGAATTTAAGTCTCGAGTATTCTGAAGCATGCAACGTCTTGCTAACAAGGTTTCACTACAATTTAACAAATTATATTAACGAACAATATCCCCTCGAAAATATACTCAAAGTACAAAGCTCATAACATGCTGCATTACTATAATATCTACCAAAATAGGTGTCTTAAAATACACACAAAACACACACACAAACTTATGCATAATATGGGTTCTTTCCAGGGAATTAAATTGTTAGAATATGAAACTGGTCATTCAGATATATGATGCATGCCTGCTTTACTATCTTCGGTAAAGGAACATCCTTTACCTTTTACACAAACACACACAAACAGGAATGTAACTTATATTTTGTAACAGAAACCCGGTAAAGAAGTAAAACTGAGAAACCCGGCAAAAATGTGACTGCTCAAGTACCATTCCATGAAATGTGGGCAGTAAAAGTGATGTTCCACATCGCCTTAAAATCCCCAAACTCGGGCCACTTTACTCCAGGCAAACAGTCCCTGGCACCTAACAGACAGGATGTTTGCTAGATCCCAGAGTCAATCCACAGTGGTGAACAGAAAAATTCCTGCCCCAGCCAGTAATCTAATCCTGTTTCTCCAGTCTACATGCAGTTCTAATGACTGAGCTATCCCAGGTCACTGTCCTAAGTAAACACACTATCATGCATCCCACACTTTTGCTGTAAGGATTACAGACTATGATAACTATCTAAATCCACTAAGATAATTGGTCTTATAATTCAACATCCAGAGTTTCAAAATGAAAAATGAGCATACAAAGCAAGAGCTAATAGACTCTTCAAAGCTCAGTCAAGAACCACTACTCCTGTTATTATATGGTCTAGGTTTCCAAATGTGATAAGGAACTCACCCAATACAAACACAACATCTGGTTTGTGCACTACCATGGCTGTCTGGAAAGCACGATACATCTGCCATTCTCTGAAAGTACATCAGGTTATAACATTATTAGTCGTTACTTTCTAATGAACTTGTCCTGAAACCTTCAACAAATTTCTGCACCATCCTACTAATTGTTATTCTTGAAACCATCAACAAACTTCTACAACACCCTCCTAGTTTTGTTACAAGTGCAGTGAATCCCCATTTTAACTAACTTCTGGATACACAGCATATTCACACACAGACAAGTTATCATCACATATACAAACAGCTTTGAACCAAAATGAACTATAAACTGAAAACTAAACCACACAATATAAGTTTTAAAACTTAAACTTAAACCACACAAGTTTGCCAGACCGAACTAAAGTTTTAAAATAAATTATACCCAAACCTTGTACCTGATCCAACAATTTTTTCACAACTGGTTCAAACTGACCCACAATCCAAATCAACACAGCAGTTGACAAGACTACCACAGACTTCAATGAAAATTTGTATGCCAACAGTGTCAGGTAGATAAATAAGAAATATCAAGTTTTGCCTATATCAGTTACTTTCAAAGTCATTTCATTTCGAAGATTGAAGTTTTCCTACAGTGCCCTGCATTCCAGTTCACTGAAATGTTTCAAACTCTCGTCCAAATTAAGACAGAGCTCAAACCTCAACCAAATGACAGAATTTAAAACAAGATTTCATTTGTAAAATAATCATAAAACTTCAGGACACATTAACATTTTGACTGTGACCTTAGTTTATGAAAAATGTACAGTCAGCATAATTACATTCTTTCTGACAGATTTTGTTCCCTTTATGAACATTTTTGGAAAACATGTTGGGACATGAACAGACTGATAACACACATAATTTTTTTATAACTACATGTTATATGCACATTGTTCTTTAGTGAACTGGATCAAATATTACATTAAGCTACACACGTAATATAACAATAATTAGAGAAGTAACAAAGAAACCTGATAGGCTATTCATTGCAATATTAACACTGCTTTGCCATCAAAGAAACACCACCTGTAGGAGTGGTAATTTACAGTCTGCAAAGCCTGGTGTCTCGCTCCTCACTGGCGCAACAGAATTCCTTTTCACCGCATTTTATGGAACCTGAAGGTATGCTACCATGTTCACAATGCTCCCCACTTGTCCTTATCCTACGCTAGATGAATCTAGTTCACATCCTCCCATAATATTTCTTTAGAATCCATATTAATATTACCCTCCCATCTACACCTAGATCTTCTAAGCAGTCTCTTCCTTTCAGGCTTTGCAACCAAAACTCTGTAAGCATTTCCCTTCTCCCCACCCAACAACATGCCCCACCCATCTCATTCTACTTGTTCACCCAGAAGCAAAAACATACAATTGTCCAAAATTACTTGTAATGTGTCAAGTGTAACCTGCTACTAAGGCGACTGTAAAATATGTCCAGAGACAAAAAACCAAACCAAAAATACCAAACAGAGCTGCGTGACAACAGTGCACACAATATAACCTACAATGAAAGACTACTGACAGATCAACTCAGGGAACAACTGTGCAATCTTGGACTAAATTTGAGTCTTCTGCTTAAAAGTTAAACACTAAACAGTGTGATGGAGTGGAGAATATTTATTACTACAGTAAGGGAGCTTGGGCATAGCACAATCATTGAAAAAGTTTTACAAATCTGTGCCACAACAAAGAGAACTTTAATACCAAAGAAAAGTGACATTACATGGGAAAGGGTCATGCAGTAGTACAAGGGAAGAGACCTGTAGTAGAGCCAGACTCCATTATCCTATACAGGACCATAAACTGACCCAAAAAAATTAGTATCAGTGGTCAGGAAGTAATTTCAATGATCATGCATGGAAACAAGCACTAAAACACACATTAATTGACATATGCACAAATACTAAACTGCCTCAGCACATCTTTTATTTCTGCATCAAGAAGAAACAAGCAAGCAGTATGAAGCAAAAACTTTAACAGGTACTGGGAGAAGTATAAAGAAAAAACTTTAACAGGTACTCTACTATATTATTTTATGCTTTTCCCACTACCACCTTTCAAACTTTTTTAACGTCCGCTTTCCCTATTTTGCACTTTCCCAGCCACAGGCATTGCATAAAAATATAATTATGCAATTAATACTACCAGATGGTATGCAGTTTTCCTGGAAAACTGATTGATGAATCAACTGCCCACACATCCACCTTGTGGCATGCAGCACATGCAACTTCATTCTTCTCTTCCTTGTGCCCAATGTCACCCCCCTCTAAAAGGTATTTTTGCAAGGCAGAAAACAGAGAATCTCCTGGTAGCCCTGACATCAGAGGGTGGGATGGGGGTTAAAATCAAGGTCAAAAATTTAATTTTCAGATGTCTGTACCTGTACATGAAATAATGTTCACTGTACACTCATGTAAAATGCATCAGCTTTAAAATGAGCTCTCATCGAGCTCTCTACCTTAAACTTTTCTGGTGATATTGCATTCAAAACAGTCATATGCTGGATGAATTTCAACATATTATGAAAACTCTGATAATCAGTATTATATGGTCCATATTCTGTACATTAATCCAATGAATACAATATTGATATCAACAAATGCACAATGATATTCAATATTGCACAAACTAATCAACCTAAACAGATCAAACATCGTGAAATGAACCATACCACACTTTGCCACAGGATGCAGATCAATTTCTACTTATGATTTTTGTGGTGAACACCACACAGAAAACCTCCACCCTGTCCACCTCCATTAGCAGCAACCAGTGTAGTATTGCCCAGGTCAAGTGCAGATCTCACCAAACTGCTTATAGCATTCTTTGTGCTTATTTCCCTTACTTAACAACAAACAGTAGGCTTATGGGATCACCATACTGTCTGCATGAGTGTGTATCTGTGCACCCATCTTAACTTATGAATTAAGTGACAAATTTTCACAAAATTTGGTATTAAAGTTATGCCATATGAGGTCACCCCAAAATACACTTCTTAATATCCTACACCTGGTAATGCAAACACAGAGGACTTACAAACTTGTAAGGTGGAAGGGTCACCTGGGCCACTTCAGCTAGGATCCTGAAATGACATATGGAAGAAATGTTCGAAAAATGTGAACTTCTGTGAAGGTAATTTTATTGCAGAATGTAAACAACAGCTACGAGTACAGTAGGAATTTTACATTTAGCTTGTGGTTTCACGGTAATAATTAGATTACATCCACTTCCCTTCAGGTCTTTTCCAACTCATCATTCATCAGGCATCCTACCACTTGATGTTACATAGTGTGAGATACTGACAGTGACACAAAAGGAACCACAAAAAATGCTAATGACAATAACTAAGGAAACAATACCGTACAGCCAGGCACATGAAACTGGGTAAGGATATAAAAGCAAAACTGTAGTACCTACAAATTCTGTATGGAAAATACTATTTATCACTCAACAATTACAAACATGGTGACAGCTGAATCTTTAAGGCTGTCTGATGATTTTAACATAAACCAAATCTGTACTTCATTAATGAGTTCTTCCAAAAAAGAACATGCTATAATTATTACTACTAATGAAAATACTAAAACAACAACAACAACAACGATGACAGAAGATAAACAACCACAGCCAAAATAAACTATAATTAATGGACATAATTTGTTCTCTAAATTTGCACATCTAACAGAAGGGCAATTTTTGCATCAACAGCCCCTACTACAGTAGAATCCTGATTTAAGGTTTTACCACAATTTTGGTTCATTTTTTGTGGTCCCAGCCAAAACCCCATACAAATAATGTGTAACTGTTCTCAATTTAAGGTTTCTCAGTTGTGGGATCTTCCCACATTTCAGACATGAAAATTCAGTGCCTGTACTGTTTTGGAGCCTCAATTTTGTGTGTGCATTTACAATTCTGGAGTTTGGGCTATGTAAATAACACCATAATTAGTACAATGAAAGTGAATTGATGTCAGAATCAATTGCAAACTATCGCAGCAGTGTACTATCAGTTCTTAAAAGTAAGTGTGCATGTGACCAGTCACAAAGCCTGGGGCTGGAGCCATTGACATAGAAGCACATTTCTAACTCAACACTGTTGCTGGTTGATCAAAACTCGTGACTGTGAACTATTTTATCATGGTCATCATACACCATGCTGACAGAAGAATGGACTCAAAAGATGTCTTGTGCAGTGCAAGCCAATTTTCATTAATCTTTCAGGTTTTTGTTGTGTCCCATAAAGAAATATAAAAGCATAAACATAACATGAATTAAAAAAAAAACACCACAGGGCTTTAAATTAAAGTAAATATAATGATTTTGCAACCGCAAATAGTAATTTTCTGTTCGATTCTGACATACCCCCATTTAAAATTTTTCTTGATTTATGGTACAAATAGCTTGTCCCCCAGACAAATTGTAAATGGCGGTTCTACTGCACTTAGTTTTTATTTTGGCTTGGACTTCATTCTTGTCCATTCATTTGTTCTTTCTTTCGATTCATGCTGACACTGTACTTGGTCATTAGGCTGTTAAGTTAGTGCATAAATGAATATAGAATTGAATATGATGATGATGATGATATGATGACAACCAAGACGATGGCATTGGTAAAAATGTTACAAAAAAAAAAACATATTTTCAGTTGTCAATAAGAAATTAAGAGTTGTCTAGGATTCAAGAGTATGGCCAGATGAGTTATATCCGTAACTCCTTGTTAATGATGTACAGTGATAACAAAATTACAGTGTAACCACATTTGAATGAGTTACATGTTAGAAGGAGAAATCATTACAGTGAAAAGAATCACTGGCATCATAAATTTTTTGACTTGTCATGTATGGAAAAATATTGCAGAAAATAGCAATTTATTTCTGGCACTTTCATCATTACAAGCATCACACTGAGCACAATTTTTTTAAATTGCCAATGCATGACAACCATTAGGTCAGAAAACTAGTCTGTATCACACCTTAACTCCCTCCAATGTAATTACCTCCTCAGCTTGTCAAACCAATGACCCTTGCGGGATCCAAGAAGATGTGTGTCTGCCAGCAGAAGAGCACGAACTGGTTGCTCATCTTGCCTTACATTTACTGTGTTGTCTGTCTTGCTTAGGTCTAACTGTGGCCACCGACACTGAACACAAGAACACAAAAAAGAAGTAAAAGTAAATAACGTTTTTTGAGTCTTCAGCTATTCTCGGTCTAGCTGTGGCCATGAACACTCAGATAAAGTGGTCCTTGTGCATGCCATGAAGGTATACTGGGGATAAGAGATACAGCTCCATACATTCTTAACACCAACACTAAATGGAAGTGAGCAGGCAGCTTTGCACACTGGCCTCTTTACTGTGGGGGACAGAGTCCCCAGAACCCACTGAACAGGAGGCTGGGTAGGCCCCAGAGTTACTCTTGATGCTTTGAAGAGGGAAAAATATCCAGCCCCTGCCAGGAATTGAAGCACGATTCATCAGTCATCCAGCCTGTAGTTAGTCATGACACTGCCTACTGGCTATGATCACAAGATACAAGAACACAGAGAAAGAATCCCACGTTTATTAAAAACTTAATGGTGTTTTCAGTACTGCTTGGATCTGACTGCAACTACAAATGCTGAACACAAAAAACAGAGAAATAAACCCAAGTGAATTACTAGCAGTTTTGTCAGTCCTTCATAAATCCAACTGTGGCAACCAACACTGGACATGAAAAAGCACAGAAAGTGTTGAACAAAAATTGAACTGGTGCATGAGGGGCACTTACAAAGCAATCTCCTGTTTTTATCTCATTACATTGCATTATGAAATAACCATATCAGTGAAGTCCTCGAATATACTCTGTCATTTTCTAGTAGTCATAACTATCTCACTCACCAGATGGCAACATCACAGTTGATTCTAAAATTTCAGAGATTGATGTGCTTTTAAAATGAGCAACCACAGAGTTTTTGGTTGCTGATGGTGAGAAGCCAACTTGTAGTCATGCAACATCTGCTCAGAGTGTACTGTGAAGCTGATGAACTGATGCATTGCAATCACTGCATAACAACAGACGAATTATCCTCCATCCTACCCATAGGTAAAGGTAGTGTAAGGGTAATTACTGAAGAACTCATCTATGCCAAGGTCTCTGCTTGTTATGTGCCACAGATGCTGAAAGATGTGCATAAAGAGACAAGGAAAGCAACTGCCACAAATTTTCTACACCTCCAAGATAGTGGAGGCGAGGGCTTCCAGCTACACATTGGCATGGGGGATGAAACCTGGGTCCACCATTTTGAACCCAAATCAAAGCAGCAATTGATGGACTTGCACCACATAACACCCCCCCAGGAAGAAAACATTCAAGAGTGCACTGACAGCAGGAAAACCAAGGCTACAGTCTCTTGGAATACGTAAGACGTCCAGAAAGTAAAGATACAAATGCAATGAAATTTTTTTAAAATAGTTATTAACAAAATTGAGTGAAAAAAACTCTTAACACATACCTTTAGCTATTTGTCAACATAATCACCACCTTTGTCAAGGCATTTGTTTAGCCTGGATATGAGGTTTTGTATTCCGACATCATAGAACTCCGCCGCCTGTGCACGCAACCACGCAGTGACTTCGTTTTTCACCTCTTCGTCTTCGTGAAACTTCTGGCCGGCCATCCCCCTCACAGACCAGACCTCGCTCCCAGCGATTTCTATTTGTTTTTGCATTTAAAGAAACATCTGGCCAGCCAGAAGTTTCACGAAGACGAAGAGGTGAAAAACAAGTCATTACGTGGTTGTGTGCACAGGCGGCGGAGTTCTATGACATCGGAATACAAAAACTCGTACCCAGGCTAAACAAATGCCTTGACAAAGGTGGTGATTATGTTGAAATAACCCTCATATAACAGGTGTCATTCTTGTCAACTTCTTGCCTAAAGGGACAACCATTTTATCATTCTTTGGGAGTCCCATGGATTAAAGTCACCACACAGCAAGATACAGAGCTGTTCATTAAATTACTCAACAAGCTTCTAGTTGGCAAAAGCATACTTAAGGCCTAGCCATGAAGACACACAGCATTAGCCCCACAGACTAGCTATGGAGAGAAAAACTGGGGACTTGTTGTTGGCTAGGGCAGTGATATTTTCCTTTTATTACTGCACTCAGAACTTCTGGGAAGTGCACCCAGCCTCAAATACAGTGGATACAAAGAACTCTTTCCCTGATGATAAAGTTGCGAGACAATGAAGCTAAGAAATCACCTCCATTCTGCACCCAAAAATAAGAATGCGTACAGCACGTTTCGTGTCTGCCATCTGACTGGAACACATTAACACATACGAGGGCTGTCCAAAAAGTATCCGACTATATTTTTTCCCGCGGTAAGTAATGGCGAAAGGGTGGGGAAACTGAGCGTAGTGGTAGAAGGGACTTTCATGAGCATGCGTGATTTTTTGCTGCCTCGCAACACCGCCGGATGCGTCTGTCGCTGCCAGATAGCGAAGTGGTGTAACACGTGTTCGTCGCATTCTCGTTTCGCTCAAGATGACAGAATGTTTGGAGCAGCGATACTGCATCAAGTTTTGTCAGAAACTTGGGGATACCCAAGCGGAAACAATCCGCAAAATCAGCAGGCTTTCGGTGATAATGCAATGGGGGTCACTCAAATTAAAGAGTGGTTCAACCGCTTTAAAGATGGCCGCATGTCGGCGGACAGTGACCAGCGTTCCGGGAGACCGTCAACGAGCCGAAATGCTGATGTCATTGACAAAGTGCGGACATTGATCATGGAGGACCGTCGTTTGACCGTCCGGGAAATTGCTGATGAGGTTGGGATCAGCAGAGGTTCCGCAAACACGATTTTAACTGAGGATGTGGGCATGCGAAGAGTGGCGGCAAAATTTGTGCCCAAGCTGCTTTCGCCGGAGCAGCAACAACTCCGCCTTGAGGTCGCGCAGGACATGCTGGAGTGCGCCAACAGGGATCCTGAGTTCCTGAAGACTGTGATCACTGGTGACGAGTCGTGGGTGTACGGATATGACCCGGAAACCAAGGTCCAGTCGTCACAATGGAAGCATCCAACATCCCCGAGGTCCAAAAAAGCACGACACGTTCGGAGCAATGTGAAGGTGATACTGACTGTTTTCTTCGATTACCGGGGTGTTGTGCATCATGAGTACGCACCACTAGGCCAAACTGTTATTAAGGAGTACTACCAAGAAGTCCTCCGTCATCTTCGTGATGCAGTTCGGCGCAAGAGACCGGAGCTGTGGGACGCACGCAACTGGCAGCTGCATCATGACAATGCCCCAGCTCATTCATCACACCTGATCCAGGGTTTCCTGGCTAAGCACGGCATTCCGCAGGTTCGCCAGGCTCCCTACTCTCCTGGCATGGCTCCTTGTGATTTCTGGCTGTTCCCGAGATTGAAGACCGCTAAAAGGCTCCCGTTTTGACAGCCGCGAGGACATCATACAGAACGCGACGGCGCAGCTGCACACCATTCCAAAACAAGCCTTCCAGAATTGCTTCCAGCGATGGAAGGACCGCTGGGCTAAGTGTGTGGAGTCACAAGGGGCCTACTTTGAAGGGGATTAGGTATTGTAACCACCCAGATACAGAACTTTTTTTTTCCCGGCCCAAGGTCGGATACTTTTTGGACAGACCTCGTACACACTCAGAAAACTGTGCAAGCCTGGCCTTCTTTGTCCAGAAGGCAAGTCTTCAGAGTATACCAAAATGCTAGTAAAGTGTCTTCTTTTTCACATTGCCTAAAATGTTGTGGATTGAAGCTTAATTTCTGTGACAATCTTTACAAATTGTAAGATAAACTACGAGAATGATCGCTAATTCCTGAACCAGTGATTTGTAAGAAGGAACATTATGTTGGTAGTTCCTGACCACAGTTCTGCATGTTAATAATGTACATCACTTACCTGTAGCAGAACAAAATAGTAAATGAGGAATTCACAATAAAACATAAGTCCTAGCACAAGAAGAATAAACTTAGTCAAGTAAGCAACTCTGACTCCCATTTTTCATCTTCCAGACAGAATAACTTGTATTCCAAGTACACAATCTGCAAAACAAATAGAGAAAAATAAAAATTCAAAATTTATCTGGACAACAAGAGAATCATACATTAAACAGTCTCAAATGGAGGAAAATTCACCCTCTGACACGCCATACACTTTATCATAACACCTGAGACCAATGAAGGTAAACTTCTTTGGCTCTTGTGCATTATCTCCCTGCAAAAGAAAAAGGCATGTCTTTGCAGTGTCACAACAAATAGTTCAGTTTATCAACTATACAGTCAGGGCTGCTAACATAGTTAACATCCACTAAGTTAGGGTTGCCAACATAGACAATAAATAACACCCTCCACTTGAAACCAGACTTAGGCTTTAGGTCACTGAGTGCAGAATCCATTATTCCTTCAACCTGTAAACTAATGTTATGCTTTGGAAGGTGGTGTGTGTGCATGCAGATGCATGTGCGCACACATGCATGCAATTTAATTTTAGTCACCACACATAACTTGCTTGCATCTTAGTATCTTTAAACTGAAGCCTAACGTTTGTTTACAATGAGAAGGAAAAGATAGACTACTACATGCAATGATCCAAAGACAAAACCTGCTTTACAACTCCAGTGTTACATCTGACTCAATGGCCAATAAAGTCAAAAACATATCTGTGAAAATGAAGAGCACTACTACAAGAAACCTTGTGTGATTTCAGGCTTCTGCTGTGGTGTAAATGAGATCTGCGCTCTTTTGGGATTTTACGCTGTGCAGAATGGTAGTTTCTTACAGATATTTCAGGACAACCTATTGGTCCCATCTTCAAGGGTCAAACAGTCCACAAAGAACACCAGGAACACTTCCATTAAATGACATATTAGAAAAGAGGGGTCCACGTTTCTTCCAAAAACCTATGAGCCGCCTCAAAATTCTAGGTACTATGAGGGTACCATGAAGCAATTTCCATACTGAGGACCCACAAAATTAAACACCACCATACAAAATTTAGTCACCTGGGCAACCTGGTGCCCAGGATTTGTGCACTCCTGTTATCAAATACATATAGTAATTTCAAACAGAATTTACTGATATTTCAAGCTTTCACACCAACTGAATATAATGAAGTCATCTTGGATGGTCAGTCATGCCATTATGGATGGAATTTTTATTTTGCAGATTATCTCAGCCTCACCCACTAGGTATTAATGTGGTAAGTGATGGAACTGCTCATTTCACATGTGTGTGTACAGAGTCAGCACTTACAGCCCCATGTTTTCACACAAAACTCATAAATAAGGAAACAGTGAACAGTTACCGTACCTACAATCACTGTCAGTCGCTTAATTTGAGAAACCTGAAAACATGGTAACCATGAACTGTTCCTTCTATAGACCTTCAAATAATTCTTTGTTAAAAGCTTTGCTTTGCTGCAGTCTGCTTGTAGTCAGGACCCAGGATCAACTTCAGGATAAATCCCATATTTCTCTTCAAGTTGATGGGATACAGCCAGACCTCAATGGGCTCTTTCACTAAGTGATTCATATATGTTGTACTTCTAGCCAGTACTGTACCACAGTACTAACTATACCACTAGTTCTCAAACATTCCTTTCCATGACCCAAAACTGCATATCACATTTGCCTTATGACTCACACAGAACCAGTACCTACTCAGTACTCTAGCAAATCAGCACAGATTTATAGCAATAAAAAGAACATTATTTTGGGAGTTCATGCCCCTCAATTTGAGAATCCCTGAAAATGAAACCAAATGTAACAACAAAGCAGAATACAACAGATGCTAATGCCAACATCACCACCACAATCAACAGCACTGAAAAAAATATACAAGCAAAATGCTGTGCTCTTGACAGTCACAGTAGAAGCTATCAGTGTAACCTAACCTCACCAGACCTACTGAACAGAGCACCATCAAAGGTAAGCAGGGGAATTTACATTTGCAATGGAAACATCAATCTATCTGAACTAAATCGGAACAAACGTATAACATAGGTACAATAATTCCCACTAATCTATTACGGTACACGCACCGCTATTACTCCAGCCATCCGCGCTGGTCCACCAGTCACTGCCCTACTGCCAACTGTCCACGATACGCTGCCACATCGTCCACATTACACTTCATTCACACTATGTATATATATTCAATACCACACTTCAGTATTATACTTTAGTACCAAGTGTTGGTCCTGAAAGCGTCAATTTTAGGTTGTCAGGTTAGGACAGCGTATGATAGCATGTTAGGTTACATGCGTTTAGGTTAGGGTACTTTAGGATAGCGTTAAGTTACGCTAGGGTACATTAGGATTGCTTACGATAACATAGGTTGGGTTAGATTACGTTTTGAGTTTTACGTTAGCATGGATTACGTTACGTTATGGTTTAGGACATATTGTAAGCTAATTCTGTAATAAAATGAAAAACTCACGTTGAGTGGCGGAAGTACAGATCACAGGGCTTCAATCCTCGGCAAGCACAGTAACGTCAGATCTGGTGTACAGCTCACAAGTCTTATCTAGAACATTACCGTTTCTGCTCTCTTGGATGGAAGGAGGCGGAATTTATCACTCACATTCATATATTGCAGATAATAAGAAATACCGATCATCATCTCCACTCTCCCAAAACGCCTTCATGGCGTTATGCCAGTTGAGAGTAACTCAAAGCACATGTACTGCTCTTCTGTTCAGGTACACGGATTGTTCACCACAGATTAACTAAACCGACCATGACTGTGATAGGTAGCAACGGGCTAGATAATCTGTGGCAACGGTATAGGCATATCGTGAACATGGCGTCTGTGTTGGTTCCGGAGTTCGAGCGGCCTGGGTTTTCGTTTCAGAATTGCCAAAGGTAGGAACAAACCCGCTGAATCTTGAATATTCTGGATCAGGAACTTCTTGTGCCCTAAATATCGTATTACTTCGTGAATAGTAACAACATGTGTTAACGAGGCATGGAACATGCTTTGTCATGGCTGTGAACCATAATGGATGAGTAGTCAACAGTTTACTGTAATGTTTCATATTTGTCAAAAGTGAATGGGAAACAGTCCGCACTCTTTCTGTAAATATCGTCTAAATTCCAGCTGTGTAGTCCATAATGGTGGCTGCTGAAGTACTTGAAGGCAAATTTAGTTTTATGACAATGACATGTAAGACAGTTCTGAGAAAATCTAGCATTTTGTGCTCCATATTCTAGGAATGCCTCCCTTGCAAGTAAGGGCTTTCCTGTACCAAAGGCAGTGAAGACGGGAACAACAATCGCTGGAATAATATACAAAGATGGTGTAATCCTTGGGGCTGATACCAGAGCTACAGAGCATACTACTGTAGCTGATAAGAACTGTGCCAAAATTCACTATATAGCTCCTAATATCTACTGTTGTGGTGCTGGTACAGCAGCTGATACAGAGAAGACATGTTCTCTGATTGCATCTCAATTAGAACTTCACCATCTAAATACAGGGAGGATTGTTCGTGTTGTCACAGCAAACAATATGTTTTCACAAATGTTGTTCCGTTATCAGGTAAGGGAAGCATGTTTCTAGACAAGCACTGGATTGTTTTCTTTCTGCACAAGTTTTCATGGGGCATATTTTTATGTGGCGCCTCTGTCTAGTCACTTAGTGCTCTTAATTGGTTCCAAGAAAATCTAGCGCCAAGTGAAACAGCACTACAGAGGAAACTTTTCACATAAGAATTAATGTTCACAGATCTAATTTGTACTCTCAGCTTATGCTTCAGTGATAATTCCCATCATGAGGTATACTTCAGTACTGAGATCAGATTAACAAAAGTACACAGAATACTGTTTCATTTTGAAGCACTTGAAGAGTTGCTAGTTTTACACATGCCCTGATTTTGTCATTATTTTTCAGAAGAGATTGTACTGTCAGTTGTACGAACTCTAACACTTTGTAAACATCAAGCTGGTGTTGTGCTTCAGTACATCTAATGACATGCAACTTCACTGCTAGTTATGGGCTTTTCCTATGTTTCTTTACAGAAGCCCTTTTTAATGCACATTCTGGCCAAGAGAATACGAGAAAATAACTACAGCACATTTAACCAACAAGACAAGATGTAGCTGATACCACAGCATACCATTTAAACTACAAAACTAAACTATGGTTATGCCCTTATATAATCTCTCATGGCTTCTTCCTTGAGAAGCGTAGTAACCCTGACTCAACTCAAGAAGCTGCTAATATTCATCAGCTATGATTGGCTGTCAGGCAAAGCACAGGAGTAGTGGTAAACACAAATACAAGCACTCGGAAATAACTAATAACTATTCTGTGCGGGGGGGGGCAAAAAAAAGGCAGTTGGCAAGAGTGCTGTGGCACAACAGCAGCACTTAGTAAAGAGCACTATGGTGGGGAATACCTGTATTTACATTCTGCCATTAAATATTTACCTCACGTAATGGTCTGCACAAGCTTCTGAATTAAATGCCATGTTAAAAGGAATTTCCTACTCTCCAGTTAGTATTTAAGATGGACAGCCTTCCCACCACCATAAATTTGTTCACTGTTGCTGGTGATTTGTGACATACAAATCCTATCAAATGTTTAAGCAAAAGTTAAAAGTATCATAGTAAAATTACTTACATGAACAGACCATTTAAATTGATGTACTTCCATTATCAGCATTTCTAATCTTTCTTCCTGTAGAGTTAAAATGTGGGGCTTATCAGATCACCATTCTGTGTCTGTGTGAATCAATGTTGGAACCAGCCAACTGATTTTCATCCCACATTGTATGACGATTATGCCATTGCAGGCCACCTCAACATCACACTTTTTAATTTTGTACCATAAGTAATAACATGGTTGACACACAAACTTTTGAGGTAGGAGTGACACTAATACCACTTTAGGATCCTGAAATGATGCATCTTGGAAGCAGTGTCAGTTAAGGCACTACTTAAGTAGAATGTAAAACTGACATGGTGACCATGAGGAATTTTTCCTAGCTTTTGGTGTGATGGAAATTACAACCATTGAAATTTTTTTTTACAGAAATATGCCAAACATACCTGCATATTATATGAAATATTGCTTGCAAGTCAACAGTTACAAACATGGTAACGAAGAGAAACTTTGAGGCTATATCCAACAGAGTTAACAGACAAAATAAATAAAACAGTAGTAGTAGTAGTAATGTAGATTAGGACTGGATGTTTGTACGGCAGGAAAGTAGACTTTTAATATGCTGCTCAGAACTCCTTATTTACACAGTTACTTTTGCTTTAGGGCTACATAGGCGCAGCTCTTGTCCTGGGGGGAGTTGACAGCACTGGTCCACATCTGTACTGCATCTTCCCTCATGGATCTTCTGAGTCATTGCCTTATACTACAATGGGTTCTGGCTCTCTTGCTGCAATGGCTGTGTTTGAGACAGGGTGGAAGCCAAATATGACTGTAAGCCTCCAATCAAGTTTTTATAATTTGTAGTTAAAGAGAATTAGGGATCACAGTAGACGTACTTAACCTTCATGTTTGATAAATGGTAGGAACTCTCTTTACTATCATAGCAACTATTTGCTTCTGGACTGTTCTCTGTGGAATTAGTTTGGTAAAGAGTTGTGCAGTGTGCAGTGCTTTGTTTAAATTGAAGTGACGTGTGAGTGAAATATCGGTCAGAAAAGTATTTCCTGTTTTTATAGCGGATGCAACATTAATGTTATGTTAACATCTTTGTGATATTATGATAAACTGATCTGTAAGATTCTTGAAGTCTATTCTCCACTTACTGAAATGACTGGGATGATGCAGAACAAGAAAAGTATGGAATAAAATGTGAGGGAAGATGAACTAGTGATGAAAACAGTTGTGGGATATTAACGTTAAAGTTCATTAGTGACTGTGTAATTTAAAGTAGTTTCTGTCACTCATTTCTTAACATTCCTTCCCAAAATGAAATCTTATATACACTTCTGGTAGTGGTAATGTGTTACTACTCTTTTAACTGTGTTGTTGGTTACAGGAGGAGGAGGGGAAACAGCTGGTTAATGATGCCATTCAAGCAGGTATCTACAATGACCTTGGATCAGGCAGCAATGTGAATATTTGTGTTATCCGTAAGGGCAGCGTGGATTACATCCGTCCGTATGGTGACATAAATGCAAAGGGAAAGAGGTTAATTTTCATTTTTGGGTGCATGCATGTCATTGAACTGCTTACTGGAAGCAACTTATTCATCTACAAATACGTGTTCTCCCCTTTCATTATCATTTCACCAGTGCTCCACACTCATATTTCATTCATCTCCCATCATGCTACATAATCTTAGCAGTTAACAGCACTTTTAAATAAAACACTTCTTTCTCTCTAAGAGGTTCTTTCTTACCTTTGTTCAACCATCCTGAGGACTGATATCTCCAGAGCCTGGGTGTTGGTGTAAAGTCTATATCCAGCCAACAAATCACTCCAGTATTAATTCGCTGTGCCTGTTTCATGGGCAATACGTAGAAATGCCTGGTGTTATGCTGATGAAAATGCGTACCAGGAAAGTATGTAATGCTGATTTTGCTGTCTGTGATTCAACCTGCACAGAGAAGCTAGCAGAAATAAATAACTGTAGAACTTCAGGGACTTTTTTGTTTAACTTGATTTTTTGTTCACCGTGCATTGTGTTAATATATATATTGAACAATACCGACAAATGCACCAATTTTTGTAGTATATACACTACACAAACGCCCTACGTACGTTTCGGTCACAAGTGACCATCTTCAGGGGCTCAATAACACTGAGATTTACTTCACTACACTTCACTAGTACAAGTTAACAGGGCAGTGGGATGAACAAGTGAAGTGTAGTGAAGTAAATCTCAGTGTTATTGAGCCCCTGAAGATGGCCACTTGTGACCGAAATGTACGTAGGGCGTTTGTGTAGTGTATATACTACAAAAATTAGTGCATTTTTTGTTTAAGTTTATAGAAGTATAAATTGGTTGTGGGTGAAGGATTGTTCTACTCCCAGGGAGAGGAGAAGCAGGATAATGAAAGTGAAAGGCAAATAATAGGTGATTGAGAATCCAATGTTTATTTTGACAGCCTGACATCTACAGTGCTAGGAAAGAGCGCACTATGTGCGAGTTGTTCCATAGTTTGTGCCCGTTAGCCCCTCCCTTTCCCCTCTGCTGTGACTGTCTATGCCAGACTACCTGTCCACGGACATTGGTGTGTCTCAGTCAAGTATAAATGCTTATGTGGATTACTGTGGAAGGCTGTATGTTTGAATTTATAATATGTAAAGTGGGGAGGGGGCAGTATGCAAAGGCCCAGACTGCATGATTATTTACTTCCATTCATATCTATTTAATCAAACATTTGCAATGAAATTAATGTGAGTGAATGTGGTATTTGTCATTTAGGCACTTACAGTTTCCATCTTGTAACTGGGATTACCAGACATTAATGAACAGAAACATTGGCATTTGTCAACTTTGTGTTTCAGGCAAGGATTATACCGTTATAAGAGAGGTACCACAGCTGTTCTATCCAGCAAGACTCTGCCTGTTGACATTGAAGAGGTGTCAGTACACACAGTTGAGCCAGTTGAATCTATGGACACATCTGCTTAATCTTTGCATCATAAAAGAAACAAGACTTGGTAATTCACTGTTCTGGGATGTAATGTCTTTTCCTGTCCTTGAGGCTTGTGATGCATTAATAAAAACTCTTCGTACATTATTTACCGTGTGCTGTTAAATTATACTTCCAACATGTGGTTATATATATATTATTATTATTATATATAAAGAAGCGCTTTATTACCATTTCATTTTGTATACAAGATTTACATGTTCCCGACTGTACCATGCAACCAGTCCGCCTAGGCCAGAGCCCTGCTTACCCAGTCTTACTCATATCCAGACCATGAGCGTGGTGTGTAGTGAAAAAGTTATAAAAGCAGAAAAAAACACTACCGACCGACCCAATCTAACTCATAGTAGACAATGCTCTGGTCGTTTATGCTTGTATTTCCTGTAGACTTGAGACAAGTCTTGAAGAGTGTAGTTGCTGATGGGCCTGATGAGTGGGTTTGAATGCTCGAGGCAGGCTTCATAAAGGAAGGCTGCCAACCGCCTGCAATATAACTGTATGGTCTCCATCCCAAGGGACGCGAGAAGATTTGTGATTGGCGTTCCTCGTGGGGCATTCGCCACCACTCGCAGACATTTGTTTTGCACTACTTCCAATTGACGGTAAGCCGATGTACTCATTGAGCACCAGATGGGTGCTGCATACGTGAGCATCGGACGGATAATTGTCTTGTAGATGTGTAGTTTGGTCGAGACCGTTAGGGTCAAGTCTTTGCCTAATAGCGGGAACAGTTTTATCAGCATTCCTAAAGCCTTGTTAGCTGAGTGTTTTGTCTGTATTGAAAAATTTAAGGTTCTCGTCATCCTAAGTCCCAGATATTTGACTGACTGCTCCCAAGGGATGTCCACATCCCCCAGGCGGATCTTCCCCCTTCTCTAGGTCTCCTCTTTGTTAGTAGTATTCCTTCCGTCTTCGTAGGGTTTAGTTTCATCCTCCACTTCGTGAAGTAGGACTGAAGTCGATTTACTGCCACTGTTAGCCGACGGGTAATGGTGTCTGGCCTCCACGATTGAGTGTAAAGAGCTGCATCGTCCGCGAATAGCGCTATGGTTATTGCAAAATATTCCATTTGTGTTGTTTTTCCATGTGCATTTTGTGGTCAGTCTCATAAATTTAAATCTGGCAGCTGTAACTGTAAAGCCATCTGAATAGCTCATAGTGTTTCTCCAAAGAACAACAGGCATGAACACTAAACTGGGGAACAGGTTTTGTAGATATAACTTTTGATGCCTACCCATCTGCATCAACTTCATTTTGCACCATATTCTTTAAAGGAACATAACTTGCAGTTTAGCTGATTTGATGGGCTATTGTGAAAGTGATCCTCCAGGCAAAACTGGAACAGTGTACCTCAAAATAGGCAATGACTTTTCCTTCCACATCCTTCCCAATTATTCATTATCATCCTATGATGTGGTGCTACACATTTTCAGCTAATGAAAATAAATACACCAAGAATAAAGATTAATAAACTGGCAGATTTTGTTAATACAGTCGAACCCGGTTATATCGGTTTACACAACACCTGGCCTATAGAATCAGATTTTCTATGGTACGAATTAGTTTGTCACTGTTAACCATAACATTATACTCCTTGGTTATAACGACACAAAATATTCAGTCCGTTTCATTATGTTATAACCGAGTTCGACTGTATTTTCAGGGCTTATTTTGTAGCATGTCTAATTATGTTTGTAGGAGTGGTATCTTAGTGAAAAAAAATTCTGTTTTGTACAGAAATCTAACATACATGCCATAATGCTGATATAAGTCTGGTAACATCTCTGTCTTTTAAAGTCACTTTCTGTGCCCCCTGTTTATCCAAGATAATTGGTCTGTCATGCTGCCTAACATAATAGCTTTCTGCAGAGCTGTTAGCTACTGAAATCTACCACAAAACAAAAGACAGCAGCAAAAATCTGGTGCAGCACAAGAATCAGTTTCCTTCTGCACATTGATGTGAGAGCCATAGAAACAGGTGACTTGCCTTCCTGCCATGAATGTGTTGAAATCAGGATAACGGAAATCGGGCAAACTGAATGGTATATGAGAGAAACTGTCGGACAGACTAAATATTAGTGTGAATGATGACAGCCTTCAGAAAAAACTGTTAGCATAACCAAACTGCTCCTAGGTGGGTGGATGACCGAGAAGTTGAAGGCACTGAACAGGAATGCATTAAGGCGAAAGAAACTGATCTTTGTGTTATTTATTGACATTTATGTAACTGTGTAGGTGATGTAGAACTGAATGACACACTCTTACCGATGATGAATTGGAAAGGATATGGAAGGGGCCATGGGCTATTTTAAGGCACTATGTTGCCAACTGTTTGGAAAGATGGGAGAGGAAGACTAAAGAGCATGCAGAATTTAAAAAAAAACCTACTGTTTATTACAAAAATAACTGTTTTGAACTTAAAAAATACCTTCCACCAAAAAATCTGATTACAAACTACATTAAAACAAAAATTATAAAACTTGTACTTGCATGAATCTTGAAAGTCCACAAACCAGAAGTGAAAATTTAAATGTATAAACATATCAAAAATGAATGTTCCAGATTCATGTAAAGTAAAGGTGTTCAACTACACAAGTAATGAACCGCAGAGAGACAAATCCACTGCTGAAAGCAAATCAATAACACAATATGTGAAGTCCCAAATAAAATTACACATAAGTTCTTCACTCTTCTGGTATGTTACATAGTGCAGGTTGGTATCTGGTTATGCAGGTAACCAACTACCAACCTATGCTGAGTAACATCCCAGAAGAGCAAAAACCACACTTGCACCACAGCAGAAGCCTGAAATCTTGGAAAGAAAGATATCTAAATACACACATTTTGTTATCAGTATGAGGAACCATTTTTCAGAAAAGTAATGATCAATTTGGGCTTCATCTAAATTAAAGGATGTATTAGATCACTATGCACCAAAATTCAGTATGCCTACAAACTCCTGTTGGTTTAAATTCCTAAGATTAATGTGACATGGGTATTCATGGATGCAATGTGGACAAACCAGAAAACTTCCTACTATGCACTTAAGTAAAAATAACTTAAAAAAAAATTGATTAGTTTTGTGTATGATATATCATTCTGCAGATATTCAGAATATGTTTAGTCACACCATCTTTCTCTTATCCCACCTGCCATTTTGCCGAAGCTCACTTGCTAGAAATTGCCAGTTGTTATGCCACACTATCAGGAGTGCTGGATTATCAGTTTCTAGCCTATAGGAGTTGTACTGTATTTTGAATTATTTGGCTTTCAGTAGTCCACGTGCTATAACATAGCTTCGAATTACCAATTAGCTATATTTTGAACTGCATTAAAAAGTATCCAAAATCCTGTGTTTAAAGCTGGGGAATGTCACATAGTTCGGATTATACGGTATTTCAAATTAAAAAGGTTCTACTGTACTTCAGTTCACTGTTCAACAATAAATTACATTTGGCTTCATACAGTGTATGTAAGAGTTACACATTCATAAAACCAAATGTATTTTCAACTCGGAGGCTCACCTACCCAAGCGCAAAAAGATTGCTGTCACCTTATGCAAATAACCACTATTGCAGGCTCATCAGTGTTGGTATTTAAACCTATGTTTTACAATTGAATGATATTTAATCTGCACTGTCTGTTAAATGTTTGGTTGTCATTATGCTAGTATATAATAATCTACCATTATGTTTACTGTTAACTGATAATGACTTGTTAAATCATATACAAGGTCTGTTCAAAAAGTTAAGGAACTTTTATCACAAAACATATATTTCACCTACGCGTTACTTGCACCTATCACCCTCAAAGTACTCTCCCCCACTACTAATACACTGCCCCCAGCGTTTCTTCCACTTTTTGAAGCAGTCGTGGAATGCTTGTTTTGGTATTGCCTTCATGTCCCTCAGCAAATTTTATTTTATCTCTTCTATTGTGTCAAACCTTTGTCCTTTCAAGGTGGATATCAGCTTGGGGAACAGGAAAAAGTCTGCAAGTGCTAGATCCGGCGAGTAGGATGGTTGTGGAATGACTGTAATCCCCGTTTTTGTGAGAAAATCCTGCTCGTCAGTCAGCAGCCGCAAAAATGAATTCTGCTGCAATGCGATGCATATCTAACTCTTCCGTTAAAATGGTATGACATGACCCCACTGATATACCACATTCATCTGCCACCTCCCACACTGTTACCCATCGGTTTGAACGAATGACAGCTTGAAACTGGCTCGGTGGAATCATCATCAGTTAAGGTTGAAGGCTGCCTCAAACATGGATCGTCTTCGGTCGAATTTCGACCGTCTTTGAATCTTCTGTACCTTTCGTAGTTCCTTGTATGACTCATAGTTTCATCACCAACACTTTTTTCAACATCTCAAAAGTCTCAGTAAAAGTTTTTCCCAGTTTAGAACAAAATTTAACACACGCACACTGTTCGTTAAAGTCGACATTCCGAGGCATCACCGAATGTAACAAACATGCGTTTACAAAAAGACACGCAGCACGTGGCTTGATCTACATATGGCAATGATTCTGCTACTGTTCGACAGACAAGGGAACCCTCTATCAGCCACAACTTGCATGGTATTGATGTGCAGTACCATTCGCCCGTAATACAAAAAGTTATGAAACTTTTTGAACAGATCTCGTATAATGAAATTAAAGGTGATAAATCAAAAATTTTATTTAGTGTGTTGTACATAAAAACAACATAGGAACCAGAAAGAAAGGCTATCATCGCAAGATCATGAGTATTTTTTAATGAGACAATATTTACTAAAGAGAGCATTATTTACTGAGTGCTTTGTCCATATTCATTCACCTCACTGCCTATGAAGAATGAAGTCCCAGGAGTCCCTCCACCGTAGTCGAAGAATATCTGCAGCAGACAGTGGCGTTGTACCATAACTTAACACAGAAAACCTCCGGAACACAACCAGCACTGCTACCAACCATGCTCCTGCTGCAAGCTTAAACACTGCCAAGCCCAGATGCCAGGATAATGTTTCACTGTACCAAGAAAGAGAACACAATACTTCTTGAGCACTTCATAGTTAGCCACCAAATCAAAAAATTCTGTTATCAAAAAAACCTGTCACTAGACCATTACTGAGCCATCTAATTCACATCTAAGTAACAAAGTAATGAATTGCATGTTGCAGATTCTTCATTTAATAGGTAGCAATTGCTTACCTAGTCACAAAATCCTATCTACAACTAGGTCTCTAAAGTGGTCTCTTCCCTTGATATTTTGCAGCAAAAGTTTTACATACCTGCATTTCCTGGGGCACCCCATTCTCCTTGATGTAATTACCCTAACAATGTTATGTGAAAGTGCAGTTTATGGAGCTTCCATTTATGCAATTTTATCCATCCTGAAGATTCAGATCTTCTGGTATATGTCACTATGTCAACTGTCAGTTAAAACTGTCATATCCCAGAAGACTAGAATCTTCATTAGCACTGCTATGACAGCCCCAAAACTTTATCCATCCTGTTACTTCTTGTTTCATACACCCAAATATTCTCCTCAGTACTTTGTTCTTAATGATTTACTGCCATGTGACTAATCCTTCAACCACAGGTTTTTGCTCATAAATGTGCAAGTAAGTGATCTATCAGCCACATTTTTTTATACATTTACAACTCATCCTCTTGGATGTAAGTTGCAATTTCCAATCACAGCAGATTCATTGGTGCACATTCTGTCATCTGATCACGATATATAATATTATAAAATCCTATCAAATTTGTTTCAGTTTTTTCCAGTCATCTGTAAAGTACCAATGGGTGTGCTTCATAACCTTACTTCACTTAGCTTGGTGCTAAGTTGAACATTTAAGATCTTATATGTGCATGCATATTACTTAGTGCAAGAGCCTGATAAAAGAAAACCAACAGGTGAAGTTTCTTAGGTAAGTGATACTCTGTATGAAAGACTACTGATTCTCAGTATGTATGATACAGAATCATGAGATGACTTGACTCATCCATTGATTATTCTAATCTTCAATAAAATATCTTTCATTCATAATTATCCATGATCCACCATATTCATACAGCACAATTACAACCCAAATCATTAAGCATTCTACAACAAAGGACACTGGGTCCCAATACTCCTCACTGGACACACAACACAGATAATACAGCACAGCCTAACTAGAAAAACACTAACTAATACATCAAAAGTTACAGTGAACATCGTGTAAACACTGAAACGAACAGTATGCTCAAGGAAACGAATGAATTTTAATATTAACTCCCACTCCATAACATAAAAAAAACTAATCTGTTGACCTACTGAGACACTACATCTAAGTAAACAACATTATAATTTGCGAGAAACATTTTATTCTTATATACAGATGAAGCTATGGTTCTCGATATTTAACCAATGATTCATATATAGAGCATTTAACTAATGTATCAAAGCCTGTAAGGGAACTGACATGGCATGCAAATATTGAATACTTCCATATGTACAGACACAAAAGACCTGGTGATGACTTAAAACAACCACCCGAAACACACAGCACAGAGTAGCAACTCCACAGAGGTTTATTCTACAAGACTTGAGGTTTTAAGAGCACTAGTACACTTAGGTATTTATGTGCTGGACCACACAGTACCCATCCAAGACGACAGAAACCTTCACACCAATTGCTCTCTGTCTTCTGGTTCACTGCACAGCACTTACCAAGCCGCACATATTATACTACATTAATCATGGGCTGGTATGACTTTGGAATAGAAAGGACACAAAGAAAGCACTTGTGGCCTATTTGGAGGTACTGTCTCAGCATTTACTTGGGCAGAATAAGGAACACCATCAGGATGGCTCATCTGTGGAATCATATTCAAAACCAGAACCTACCAAATACAAGCAGCCAAAATCCAACATCCTTTACATATTTGAAAAATTCTGCTGCTGTGAATGGAATAAGAAGCAATCATAACAAAAAGTTGGTATGGTAGTCAAAGTATATGGCAGATGCAAAATAAACTTACCAAAAGAGACGGTGCAAGTGTTCAATGACAGCAGCCATTAGCAGCACCTTGAAAGTAAAGGCCGGCAAATAGTGATGCAGGAACAGTGTACGCTCCACGAAGAAATAAGGCACATAATGGAACAGGAAGCCCGACAGCAATACTTCACCAACCACCACAAAACTGCGCCACATGTCTGCAGAACAAAAGCAGCCTAGCAATATCCACAATGTTTTAGACTCCCTAGTACAGTGAAACCTCAATTAAAGGGAAAACTGGCTTTGTCCAAACACATCTCTTGTCACAAGAATGCACAGTGAACAGTAGTGTATCATTACTTATAATAGGTGAAACCTATTTAACACAGATACACATGGGACAAACAAGAATTCAAACAAAACCAGTGTGCTTGAATATTCACAGGTTTCTGTTCAAATAGTTTTGTTCCCTGATCTGCTTCCTGAAATTTGTATTGGAAGAAATGTCTGTTCCAAATGGGAAAAATATTTAGCCTAACTGATGACAAAATGTGGGCAGAATATTTTAATGGATTACTGAGAGAAGCAAGAACAGAAATGAAAACAGAAAATGTTCCTTGTTCAATAAGTATGATGTGCACATAAGCATCAATTTTTGGTTTGTCATCTGGAAAATAAATACACGAGATATGTACTCTGCTGTATCCAGCACAAAGAAATGACTGAGATAAAAAATAAACATGTCTGAAACGGAAAAAAAAAAGTTCAGGACCATTAAGATTCCATCTGAAGCACATTTTACTGCCTGTATTATGACTGCACCCTTTCTGGTATCAGTTGCTGCTGACAACAGTCAAATACTTCTGGCACACTTGTATAGTCTTGAAGATACTAAAATCCTCGCACGTGTGGATTCAGATGTTTCTGCATTTCAAGTAGAGCTCCTTGACTAACCTGGTGTGAGGTCATAGCAACGACGACGTCGACGAATCAGGTAGAAAGTCAGTAAAACACCATACAGAATGATGCTAACAGACCCTGACAGCCACACCACCACGTTTCCTAAAAGGTGCACCTGTGCCTGTAAGAAACCACTGTGTTGGTACTTCTCTGCACATTATGAATTACTGGGCAGCCATAACAGAAGAAATAATGACATTACATTACTGCTTCAATATCTTTTTTTATTAAGTGTGTTATTTAATGATGTTGTCAATTGCTAAGATTACATACTGCCAGTGCTTCTGTATCAGATGCGGTATGATACAACACTACAGTAGAAATTGGAAAGAACATACCGAATGAGCTCTGACATGATTCACTAAAACAATATGGAGAAAAACATACCTAGCAAGACCTCTAAGATGATGAAAAGATTCCACTTCATAATGACCATAACTTTCAAATGTGCCTAATGCAAAGCAAGATGGCAATAATAATGTCCAGTTTTGTAAGAGGCATAATTGTATTAGCCTTTATAAGCTATACACTGCCATTTTGCAGTGGTGTATGTGCAGTCCAGGTGGCTAAATGTTGCAATATTGCAACACTACAATACCAACTTTAATCTGTATGGACTACAATACCACTTCATTTCAAGGCAGTCTATAGCAGTCAAGGGAAGAAAATTATGGCAGGGGCTCTATACAGAATTCTGTTTTGCTTCCCGACTGCAAGTTACTTATAAGCACTGACCCTACTACTTGTCAGAAAAGATCACATTCAAGTCACATGATTATGACAATCAAACTTGTTAATGTTTTTGTCAGATTTGAGATAGCACTGTGTGCATTAACCACAAGTGTAAACAAATATGGGAGTAAATAAATATATCCAGCAGTAACAACCAATCAGATATCATCTTACTGCAGCTTTTTCCAAAATACTACACTGTTAAGGTCTCATAGAACACATCCTTATTTGTACATCATTATATCAAAAGACTGCTCTCCTGCTATGTTAGTGTCTTTAATATCTTTTAGTCACAACAAAAACCAATCTTAATTAAATTCTAATTCATTTTCACTTGTTGTGCTGCCAGCAAAGAAATTTATGATTAACACTGGACAGCAGGTGGAAAAAATCTGTTCTCAAGAAGTCATTATTAAGAACCAGCAAGTCCTCTGTCACCTAAAGTGAAAGTGGGATATATATTAACATATTCCTTTCTCCACCTCTTTACTTCTATCTGCCATTGTTGTCTCTACTTTTAGTATGAGTGGGGTCAACTGCTACTTTATCTTTGGACTTCCCACTTTTTAAGAAAATTGCTTAAATTGAAAAATATGCTTGTTCTTCAAGACCTAGTAGGTAATTTACTTACATTGCTGTGGGGACTGACCCAGTAGGCTATTCCACGAGCCATGAAAGGCCATTCTAAAGGCTCACTGCTGTACATGTGGTTTTGGACATTCTCCTGATTGGCAAAAAGCATCTTGTATTGCAGCTCAATAAACTTTTCCCAGAAACTAAGACTGGTAGCACGTAATGGGATCATCTCTGCATTCACAAGCTCTCGTTCTCGATCCTTCTGATCCTCATCTAAAGGTGGCACAGCAGTAAGAACAGACAAATTACCACACAGTTGTAATTCACAGAAGGAAGAATATGAAGAACTTTCATCCACAGACCACTTTTCATTCACTGAGCAACACTTCTTTCCAGTTCATAAATGTGTAAATTTTGCCAAATTTATTAAGGATTTATTAGCTATGTTTTTTAAAGGTTTGTCCCAGTTTGTAAAGGTTTGTTTTAGTTTTCTCTGCATTTACTGCTAGACCAGCCTCTTTGCAAGTGTCTATGAGATTGTATGTTTTTACTGTACTTGGAATACTTGTCTTTGTCCAAATCAATATCAGTAGCACAGACCAAAAGCTAAGGCATCCCAATTTATTTCAATCCCTTCTTGTTTCCTTGGACCTTCCTAATGTATTCCAAGGCAAAGGTGAAAAGCACTGGCAATACAGCAGACAACAACTATATCGACTATACCTTAGGTTTCAGTAAAGTAAGTGTCTTACATAACTATGCTGCCAATTGCTAAATTATATAGCATCGGGACAGATAAATTAATAAGTATGGAGCACTGGTAGAATGATACTGACAAGGGAAAACCTAAGTACTCAGAGAAAAATCTGTCCCAGTGCCATCTTTTCCATCACAAATTCCACATGGACTGGCCAGGGCATCCACAGTGAGAGTGGAGGTTTCATTAAAACACATTTTACTTAGTCTAACTAGTTTCACGGACATATTGAATGCAGAGAAAATGTTGTACAATGCTTCTCTCCTAAACAAATCATAGATTTTCCTGAAGTTTATAAATCATTGATCTGTTGTACAATTGAACTTTGTTGTTTCTCCAGTATCTGAAGAACGCAGAATATGCATTCACTTTATTTCTTACGTCAAATCTGCAATGATGATGTGCAAAATTTCACCTACATATGAGATTAACCCTAAGAATAAAGCTGAATAACATTTTGCATTTCACTGGCAACAGCAACATGCCATGATTATTCCTATGGTCAAGTTCCATCATCCTATTTATAAATAGCCTGGCTCCTTCCACTGTTCTGACATTTTTCTCCTTACTCCCGATACAATTACTAAGTTTGTGGATCTCAAAATATTATATTTCACCTTGCTTGAATGAATTTGGCCAGAACTCGATCAGTACCTGGCAAGTTATATGTCAAACATCTAACTGCAGCTTACATCTCACAAGAACTAGGTTCAGGAACTAATGCCTCAGATGTATTTCAGTCTGCGTAACATGACTGACTGTGTGCATGTTCAACAGCTGACAGAAGTGATTCTCCCACTTACTCAAATTGTGGGATTCTGCAACCAGATCACCATTCTCATCGTTCACCGAGTTACTTCTGTGCGAGTTTTAGGTTCTCACAGTTATGTTGATAAAGATCCAAGTTTTCTGGGATGTGATGTGACACCATATGTACCCAAATACAAGGCATTAATTTTTTCCTAATTTATCACCTAAAATCTGGGCATTACCTTCTAATCATGCAAAGTTAAACACATTCTGTTTAGCTATATTTTCCTGATTTAAGATTGTGAAGAAGGGACATCTTATATTCCGGTAAACACAGAGGGTGCTCTCTCCACCTTCAGGTTAGTTGAAGAGGAGTGAACCGCATGAAAAAATTAGTATATTATATACACATGAAATACAAAGTAGGCAGTTGGAGTACTGTGCCAACAGGAGTGGTAGGACTGTACAGTAGAACATAAAGGAAAGTTAAGGGAGGTGACCAACAAAGAGTGTGCATGAGGGAAAAGGCATGAAGGAGAAATGGTGTATATCAGCCTGAGGACTACACAGAGGATGCAGGTGGCGCATGCAGGAACCAGGAGAGGTGGTATGGATGGGTACAGGAGGAAAAAATGTGAGGGAGATCTGGGGTGTAGTTAGCCCTGGGAAGGATGACATACGATATGAAAAGATATGCAAGAGGCATTGTATACAACTAGCCCTGCCAAGGACTATAATGCAATATTCAAGTGGTGTATCTATGCAGGGAGGCAGTCTCTGTTCATTCAGGAAATGAATGGGAGGTTTCCATGATGTTCCCAAGACAAGTCTGTCCTCCCTCTCCATGTTGCTGGAATGGAGTTCAATTAAATTTCATTCTTAATTATATAGTCCATGTACTGGTATTTGGTGGAGAGAGTTTTGGTGTCCTAGAGTTGGATGTCATGCTCCTTGTTAAAGCTTACTCTCCATTGCTGACTAGTCTGGTTGTCTGAGGCAGGCCATGAGGAGATAAAAGAACAACTTTAAAGACTGATCATATTAAGGAGAAGAAGGAAAAGAGAAGATACTGGAAATTGAAAGAGGAAGCACTAGATCGCACTCAATGGAGAACTTGCTTTCGAAGAGGCTACGGACCTGTCGTAAGACAGACTACAGAATAAATGAATGAATGAATGAATGAATGAATGATCATATTAGTGAAATAATTTGTGAGGATAGGAGATGATGGGACTAACTCTGGATTGTGACCAATGGCAGGCTTTGGTTTCTACTGACACAGAGTTAATTCTATTCAGTATGAAAAGTCTGCTGTGCCAACTTTTAGTATAGCGATGTTCCTCCACATTCCAAACAGTATCATCCTGATGCAGGATACGATCAGTCACAACCTCATGCTGGTTGAAACCCCAGTCAGGCAGCTGACGACCACTGAACTTGAGCGCCTGGCTTGAGTTGACATGCACAAGTCGGACCTGTCAACAGGATATAGACTAAAAATTGTGTTCAAAACAATGTATAAGAAATTTTATTTAATAATGCCTACTCCTGAGACTGACCAAATATATTATTAGGCGTTCAAAGTATAATTAGTCACTGCATGTTATATGACCATATTTTCCAGACCATAAAAGGCAATTTTTGCCCTGGAAAACACTATATAAAATTCTCCTACATCTATATAAAGTTCTCCTACCGTCAAGTTCTCTGACAAGTGTTAATGGCAGAATGGGTTCAACCCAGACAACAAAGGGGGCCTGGTCTGGTACAGGGATGGGTCCAAGACCAATAAAGTACTGGTGCTGGAGTGTATAGATGGGGCTCAAAAAGGGGCACAGCCTCAGTCTTGGGCTCCACACCACGGTATTCCAGGCTGAAATATATGCTATTAAGGCTTGTATAAAGGAGAATATAGAAAAGGGCTACATAGGTAGGAACATCTATATTCTTTCCGACAGTCAGGCAGCCATCAAGGCCCTTGACAGCTTCCAGATAAATGCCAAATTAGACTGGGACTGCCATCAATCCCTGGTGAAATTGGCAGAACATAACAGGATCCAATTGGTATGGGTGCCAGGACACATGGGAATTGATGGAAATTAAACAGCTGATCAATTAGCCAGACAAGGCTCCTCACATCCACTCACAGGACGTTAGTCTGCAATTTGTACATCTGCAAAGGTTGCCAGGGTCATTATCAGGGACTGGAAGAGTAGGAAACACGAGGATCATTGGCAGTCCATACGTGGACAAAGGCAGGCTAAGGGCTTTCTTACAAAACCCTCCGGGGAAGAAGAAGAAGAAGAAGAAGAAGAAAGTGAATTGCTCAATCTGAGCAGAAACCAGCTAAGCATAATGATAGGGTTGCTAACAGGATGCTGTCATTTAAAATGACACCTTGAAACTGGGGCTGGTAAACAGTTCTGAGTGTGATAGTTGCAAGCAGGCATCTGAAATGGCCTCACACGTTCTTTGTGACTGTAAGGCTTTGGCCACATTAAGATCCAGGTGACTTTGAAGACATCTCTGACAGCAAGATACAGCAATTTGTTCAAGGTGTGGGCCTGCTGAATGAAAGAGCTAAAGGGATGCACAAAAAATCAATAACAGTCGAAGTGCACAGGTCACCATGGTGCCTGCAATTCTGTATTCTATTCTATTCTATTCTATGCTATGGTCAAGAAAATATGGTAACCTGAATTTACATAGCTATAATAATAGCAATATACATTGTAAGATGAACTCACCAGTGATTCAATGGTGTGCCAGATGTCTCCAACCTGGTCCCTGTTGATGATGTCAATACGCCACAAGTTCTGAGATGGCATTGAGACATTGTAGTCAATATAACAGCTCACCTCCTGTAAACATTCTAAATAAATGAGATCCTGCAACTTATAAGACTCTGAAACAGTAACACAACAGAAAGCTTATTCAAAATATATTGAATATCCATATGCCTTATGCCTATCTTAAAAACTGTAGATAACTGATCAAAGAAGCAAAATCAGGAACTAACCAAACATTAAAGGAGTTTCAATTGAGTAGCAGATTAAAAGAGGTTTGATTGTTATCATCAGATTTATGTAACATATTCAGCAACCATGTACTGGAAAAACTGGATGAGTCTTAACAATCACCCTCCTATAATGCTACAAAAACAGGTATCAGAATTGCATTTGGTAAACAATTCAGCAGAAGGTGAAAAATCAAGTACGAATTTCCAAGGAGTCATAAATTGCATAAAGGAGTTCTATGAAAAATGGAAGCTACAGATAAATGCAGCAATGACAAAGACAGTAGCATTTATGAAGGGAGGGAAATTACGTAGGAATCATGAACAGAGGTAACAAATGAACAAACTATAATATTTAGATGTAATTCTGGATGTTTTACACATTTTTCAGCATTAAATCATTATTAGTATAAAAAAGCAAAAGGTAAAGCAATCCCTGTGCAGACCCTCAGCATTCCAGGAGGTTGAAGCTCCCAGATTTCAAGACAATCGGCACATGAAGGTGGAAAGGTTGTCAGCCCTATGCACTGGCCGCCTTTACCCCCCAGGAAATATTCCTGGTACTCATTTCTGTTAGAGGCTGAGTCGACCCCAGGGCCATAGTGTGGCCGGAAGGATTATGTCAATGAAAAATTCCAATGACACCATCGGGAATGGAACCCGCGACCTTCCAGCTCGTAGCACAGTGCCTCAACCAATTGCACCACTGCATACCCCCATTACTAGTATAAGTCCAACAAAATGCACTTATGGTCAGCACGTACATACGTATTATTATTATTATTATTATTATTATTATTATATATTATTACTGTTATTACATTTCATCATCTCCTACATGTTTCTGCCCCTTCTGGGCCATCAAAAAGGAGAAACCAAATACAAGAGATGTATAAAACATAGTGTGTATCATCACTAGAAACTGCAACTTGTGCATATGTAAAACATAGTGGCAAGTTAAATACATACAATATAAATATTAATAAAGACTTTAAGAATTAAAACTATTATTAACGAGAGTGTGTTTAATTGTCGTAATTCACATGCACATATAAAGTTGCAATGCAATATTATATTTGCATTCAAACATCTATTATATTTCTCATATTCTACTGTACAAAGGCAGTCCTGTGAGAGTATTAAAATTTTTTTAAATTATAAACCACACACCAGTGCAGCATGACTGTACTGAATCACTAATACATCACAATCTGACTTAACAGGCACGTATATCTATCACTACTTTTATTTTTATATTTATCTTTTTTTACTGTATTTTCTTGCTAAATTATTTTATATTTATTTCTAGATTCAATACAATCACAATGCACTGGCTTACAGCTCCTAATTTTAAAAATTTTTAATACTTCCAAACAACTGCATTCATACAATAGAACTGAAGAAATGCAACAGATGTTTGAACGCAAATATAATATTGTATTGCAACTTTATATATGCATACACATTATGACAACTGAACACATGTGTGTTAATAATAATTTTAATTCTCCAAGTTATATTAACATTCATACAGCATATATTTAACTTGCAGTTATGTTTTATACGTGCATGAGACGCAGTTTCTAGTGATGATACACAGTAGTGTTTTATACATCTCTTGTATTTGGTTTCTCCTTGACGATGGCCCAGAAAGGGCAGAAACATGTAAGACTCATATTAGTAATACTGAATAATAGAGAAAATGGAGAGAGGACATAGAACATGTAGCAGCAATTAGTAGGATATTATTAAGGAACAGCATCAATGTGTTTGACTACGATGTCAAATATGGAGAATAAATTAGCAGAAGTACACAATTTGCTACTAGTAAGAACAGTGATGACTAAGGTAGAAATTCTGAGATTGGAAGATGAATGAAGCACGAAACACAAATAAGTCATTCTACAAAACAACAATGGGGTATGCTAATGACATAAGAAAATCATGGATGTTTAAAGGAACTGGGCAGAACAAACACAAAGGAGAAAGTATTAGAAACAGTAATATAATACTGGTTAAGACTGTGGGAAATAGATGGCACAAATCTGCTAGGCGATGCATAAATAAGGAGAACTGGCAGAAAACAGGAGAAGCAGGAACATTCCAGAGAGAATAAAAGGCATATCAGAATTATACTGCAGACAACTGCAATGCTTGTTGTAAATTGTATTTCACATCATGAACTGAACATCCATAAGAAGTGCACTCAAAATTCTTACCTGGTTTTGTGGAGACATGGCAGCTGCAACATCATGTGAATTCAACGCACGGCTTGTCATTCCATGCACAAGCTGTATCACATCCCCATGACGGATAGCATCTACTGGCTGTGATACCACTAAATCATTGCGTTGTGGCCGTTTCACAATCCACCAATTATTAACATCTTTAAAGGAATAGCAGGACACCTGCTGTTGATGTGAGCTGCCTCGCTTGTCACGATATCGTATTGGGTACACATGGGCATGAGAATGCAGCCAACATGTGCGGCCATGTGAGTGACGCAGAGTTATCTGTGAACCATGTGCAACCTCAAGGGGTTGACCTCTTGTAATGGATGCCAGACCACCCTGGAAAATCATGCTATAAACTGTTCAGTTCATAAAACAACAACAACAAAACCTTATTATTATTATTATTATTATTATTAATCACCTTTACGCAGGGTATTTACAATTCTATACCTGAAACAAACCATACTTCTAGGGTATATAGTGTTGCAGCTCTTCTCTGGTTACAATTTATGGTACATGCAATGTTATTTTCGGGTTAAATGTTTTGTACTTGTACGTTAATACTTTCCAAAGTATGTGTGCAGTGCCCAATGTGGCTGTTTTCTCTAGTTCTTTGATTTTGTGCTTTCCTGGTATGTTGCTCAGGTATTTTCTGAGTGGTCTCGAGATGGTTCCAGTTACCCCTATTATTACTGGCATCACTTGTTTTTACATTCCACATGTGCTGTATTTCTATTAGGTATTTTTATTATTACTAGGACCACCATCACAACCGCCGCCACCGCTGCCACCACCACCACCCCCACCACTGTCGATGTTGTGTTGTTTTGTTTTGTTGTTGTGGTCGTCATCATCATTGTCATCATCATAATCATCATCGTTATCATAAAAAACAAACCCACAGTTTTCTCAGACAATGCATGCTGAAATGCTGAACAGAGGTTCAAAGGTTGGGCAACCAACATCTCTTTGAAGCTACTCATGTTTGTGTTTGTGTGTGTGCATGCATGTGCGCGTGCATGTGTGTGTGCATGCCCGCATGTGCAGGTAATGATATCCTGTAACATACATCAGGTAAGACAACAGAGATGTGGGAAGGTGAAATGGGAATGCCATGATGATGGAATAGGGTACAAAATAAAGGTACCCTATGAAGGTATGGCACAAAAGGCAGTGTTACAGAAAACCTAGACAGAAATGTAGACAAACCAGCAGTGAATAGTTATTTATCAACATTATGAGGCAGACTGGGATTAAATGATTAAGAATGTGATTATGCATTATTCAAGGCAAACATTAGTAGAACAAAATTATGTAATTAGAACACATCAAAGGCAAAGGCACTTAACATTCACAACACAGACCCAAATGAGGTACATACCTCTAGACTAGCTTGGAATGCACTGGTCATGACACTGTCGTGAGGGCCTGCCCGACTCAGAACAGCCAGATGAATGTAGAAAATAGTTAAGTATATCACAGCGGGGACTGCCATCAGAACCAAAAGTCGAGAAAATAGCTGACAAAAAACGGCACCATCCGAGAGCCGCCGATCACTTAAAAGCCTCCAATAGTCACGTGCTACCACAGAGGCACCAAGACAACAAGAGAAGAATCCCACATACTTCACACTGCCGGCAAAAGCAAGACCATGTATAATACAAAATTAACTTTAGGAAACCTGCAATAACATGTTCTGAAGTGGTGAAAGGCAAATTCATGTAATATAGTCTACAGAATTATTCTTTGACTCGTTATTCAGCTCTTTATGCTGAGGTTATATAACACAAAGTGAGACATGGCAGAACAGGAGTGGATGATGAATATGAAAGGCATGATAAGATTGTAGCATCTTTTATTTACTTTGAGAAAGTGAGGACAACAACAAACATCCTCAGTGAAGATAGCTGTTCCCCAACAGAGTTCAAATCATAACCTTCTGAACAGGAGTTACAAGCATCAGTCACTGCTGTGCTAACCTGCTAAGTGATAGCATTTATTGAAGCTAAAAATACATACTTATTCCTTGTTCGTCCTACTTAACCATTCAACATGACCACATGCTCACTTCAAAATACTGGGTGATGACAAATAAATTACAAAAATTTATTCGTAAGAAAGTACCGTATATTCTCGAATCTAAACCGCACCCGAATCTAATCCGCACCCAGTTTTTGGCGACTTCTTAAACGAAAAAAAAAGTTAGTTCGCGATTCTAATCCGCACCTTTCCTTCAACCACCCCTTGCCCACGGGGCGACTGATTGAATAATATTGGATGTTACCAATGCGTTAAAATCCGACGCTACGCCTGTGGCCGATGAGTCATACCGATAGAGGCGGGGCCTTTCTCAACAGACGTGCGCAATCTCGTCTGAAGCCAGCTGATCTTTAGTTGTTGAAACGTGGGAGGTGCTTGTTCCAATTTGTCGTGTACCGTAGTTATGGAAGAGGGACACCTGAAATCTAAACGACTCTCATATACGGCAAAGTTCAAACGTGAAGTTATTCGGTGCGCAGAGGAGAATGGAAACCGCAAAGCCGCTGCAATTTTTGGAGTTGATGAAAGCAACGTTCGACTATGGCGGAAACACAAGGCAGCGATCAGCGGGTGTGAGGCGTCACGAAGGAAATTCACTGGACCCAAGAAAGGACGATTTCCTGAAATTGATGATGCAGTCTTCACGTTTTTTCAAGAGAGACGCAAGACTGGACTGTTTGTGAGTTATGATCTAATCGCGAGGAGGCGATAAAGAAGGCCAGATCTTTGAACATTCCTCGAATTATGAGTGATGACGGCGAGTCTGATGAATAATAAATTATAATACTAAATAATAAAATAATAGGTTATTGTATTGTATTGTTCTTACGTTGTTTATTAATTACGTTAATTACGTTATTGTTATATTGTACAGCAGCTCAATCATTTTTCCAAAATCCAGCTCTAGACCGCGAATCTAATCCGCACGCGAATCTAATCCGCATCTGATTTTTTAGCCCTCTAAAACTGTAAAAAAAGTGCGGATTAGATTCGAGAATATACGGTAATAGGCACAAAGACATTAAACACACACCATTGCAAAGAGAAACTCATAAAGTCCCCCCTCCCCCCGCATGTTCAATATGTGTCCCATTTGTTGCACCGCATACAACATGGTATTCGACTTTGTGCCAAACAGTTAACAGGATTATAGAATAGAACAGAATACAGAAGGGCGGGCACCACAGTGACTCGTGCACTTCGACCGTTATTGATCTTTTGTGCAACCCTTTAGCTCAGTCATTCAGAAGTCCTGCACCTTGAACAAAGTGCAGTATCTTACTGACAGAGATGTCTTCAAAGTCACCTGGTTTCATAAAATGATGACCCAGGTGTCTGAATCTTAGTGTGGCCAAAGCCTCACAATCACAAAGAACATGTGTGGCCATTTCAGATGCCTGTTTGCATCTATTACACTCGGGACTGTTTACCAGCCCCAGTTTAAATAGGTGTCCTTTTAGATGACAGTGTCCTGTCAGCAACCCTGTCATTATTCTGAGCTGGTTTCTGCTCAGATTGAGCAATTCACCAGCTTTTCTTGCAGAGGGTTTTTTAAGAAAGCCCTTAGCCTGCTTTTGTCCACATATGGACTGCCAATGCTCCTCGTGTTTCCTACTCGTCCAATCCCTGATCACTCCCCTGGCAATCTTCGTAGATATACCAAGTGCGGGCTCAGGCCCTTTGAATGAATGTGAGGAGCCCTGTCTGGCTAACTGATCAGCTATTTCATTGCCATCAATTCCCATATGTTCTGGCACCTATACCAGTTGGATCCCGTTATGTTCTGCCAGTTTCACCAGGGATTGATGGCAGTCCCAGACTAGTTTTAACCGGATTAACTACTGTGACATGTTGGAGTTGTGGTTAAAGTGCGTTACTTGAACGTGAACCAGATGTTCTTAAACATAATGGAGTGCCATCACACATCGACAATAAGGTGACAACACTCTTGAACAGCCAGTTTCCTGAGCAATGGTTTGGCCTTGGGGTGTCCACTTCCTAGTCTCCGCAATCTCAAGACCTAACCCCCCTTGACTTTTCCATGTGTAGCTTTGTGAAAGATGAGGTTTATGTTCTGCCAACGCCTATAACCCTGAACAACTTGGAAGGATTAACAAAGAGTGAGTGCAAAAACTGAACAGCAAAATGTTTTGCACAAGGTCAAATATCATCTTGAAATGTGCAGGGCAACAAAGAGAACAAATATTTGAATTTGCACAGGGCATATAAAAAGACTTTTTAAGTTGCTCTTTACAGCAGCATGTGTTTAATTTTTGTGTGGCTATAATTTTCTTGCCAATATCAGATGTGAAGATGATCATGAATGGTGAGTAGGCAAGTACAGATAGGATGAGCATGGTCCATCTCAAAGTACAATATTATCCTGGTTACAAGAGGTAGAATAAAATGGCATATTGGTTCAACACAAATCCTTTTGTTGATGTATGATGAAGAATAACTCAGTTACATGTTTCAGCTTAAATTATAAGCCATCATCAAGCCAATTAAAATATACATACACACAACACTGTACAGTATCAAGGCAGGGTTTACAGCAATAAATGGAGTTGTGTTAGACCAATATGCCATCTTACTCCATTTCTTGTAACACACACATAATGGTATGGCTCAAACCACGGTTATCCTGGTTATCTGCCTCAAGGGATTGAGGGTACCACATCACACTCTAAAGAATAAGAATAAGAAGTAATAGCAAATTAAAGCTTTTTAAATATCTCAAATAATAACACACACTGATTAATACAAACACAAATGAAAGGAAAGTATGCTCCTGTCACTTCATATAGAAATCATATTTCCAATTTTATATGGAAGAATGCACATGATGCAAGACAGTTATTGATTTGCATAACAAATAAATCAGTACCAAATGTAATGGACATTTGCTTGCTATCACATTGCTCAAGACATGCAATCCAACTTACCAGAGAGCACAGGTAAGAGATGCAGCTCCTAAACTAAGCCACAGCCACCACTGCAGGCAATATGGATGACTGTGATAACGTCGAAACTTCAAGATGCACAACAGTCCAAAAAGGGCAAATAGCAACAGCATGGACTCCATGAGAATGAATCTGGATTGAGCCAACATTGCATTATCTGGACATAAAAGAAAACATTTTTAGACACTTTTCACAATGATTATTAACAGTGACTCATCTATGAATTCAAGTGGTAATCACAACCTATTTTACTCTCCCCAACCTTAACTGAATTCTGGTTCCATTTACAGTTTTTAGCCCTAAGTCAAGAATCACAACTTGCCTAATGAAACCTGCATCATATTGACCAGATATTACACATCTTGGCCCATTGTGGGTACATACATACCACAAAGTAGCAGGAATCCTGCCAAAGCTGCAGTCCATTGTGTGAGGCCAAGCTCCAACATGAGGTGGTAAGTGGTGGGAATAATCAAGCTTCCACATACTGCTGGCACAAGTCTCAGTGCAAATAAGGGAACAGCTTCTGGGTAAGAACTACCAATACGATCAAATCTGAACTGTCCTAAAATAACAAAATTTTGATAATGTCAGTATTTTCTATAGCATCTTAGCATGTGACATATTTTTGGCAGCATATCAGAGCCAGTCTTTCCTTAAAACAGAAAAAAAAAACTCAGGCTTTGAAAAAACATAACAGGCCTATATGGAGTAAGAAATATATTCTTAAAACACATTAATTTTCAATTACATTACCTGACTATCTTGGTTAAAATCTGCTACTTACTATCAGTTATAAGCGTAATGAAATGAGGAACACACATACACCAACACACATCATTCACTGATGTTTCGACCAGTGTGTATCTAAACCCACTCCTTCTCTTCTCTATGTTGTCCTCAGTCTCCCTAGTAACTGTTTATTCATATTAATTGTTCATTTTCTTTTTGGAATTCTACTTTTGTGTTGTCCATACCATTGTATCCTTCATTTGGCAACATTTTATTGCACTGTTAATACTTTTAGATGTCCAATATCTTGGTTTCAGATTTTATCCCATCTGCTTAATTTCCTATCACTTTTTATAGTCTGTGATGGGAATGCATGGGCAGCAGCTAAGAATATTGGTGGTGATTTCCCAGGAACTCCCACCCAAACACGGTAGTATTCAGGCGAGCACATCTGTGGTTATGAGACACAGGATCATCCACCACAAGTACCAGAGAGCATGGCACATATGTTCATGTGCAAGACAACATACAGACACTCCCCATCTTATGCAATAGTTATTTTCTGTAAGGTACAGCACAAGTTGAATTTTGCACAAGTCAAAATTTAGTATACCTACGGTCAAATATGCATGTATACACAAGGAAGTCAGTTGAAATCCAAACTCCAGCACACTGGAACCTGATCAGCCACAGCACACCTGCCCCATTGCCTGTATTATCACCCAGCAGTATTCTTCTGCCACATGTCACTGCGCTTCCATTACCCCAAAGAAAAACTCTTTTTTTTTTAACTTTTCTAAAAATTGTATAAGTCTGAAATTGCATACATCAGTGAGTGTCTGCACTGCAAAAAGTCCAATGCAAACAAAGAGAAAGTATTTGCCGAAATGCCTGTAAAATGCATATACCTTAAATGTAAGTATTGCAGACTTTACATCAGGAAGGTCTGCATCCATACCATTTCCAACATGTGCAAGCTCTTCAACCCAAGAATTAAATGGCTCAAGCAATTTCTGACAATGCATTTCAGAACACCAGTGGCTTGTAAAACATATTGTGTTCTGTGATGAAGCCCAGTTTACATGCAACAGAATAACCAACTGCCACTACACTTATGTATGGCCCCCCAGCAATCCTACCATTCCGTTGCCAGCGACTTCCAACATTACTCTCTGGTGAATGAGTGGTGCAGTCAAACTGACAACCAACAAACCGACCCATTTGTTTTTGAAGGATGTTTAACAGCAACTGCTGCTTGCATTGCCTATGGGACTAGCTGCCACTTCTTTCTGAAGACACTCTTCTCCAAGCTAAGGCCCAATTAAACATACACCACAACATGATAGCACTCCACCTCATTTTGGTCAACACATCACAGAGTAGTTGAATCAATACTTTGCACTTTTTTTTTTTTGGGGGGGGGGGGGGGGGGCTGTGTAGGTCAGCGTCTCTGGGCACCCTGTTCGCCAGACTTGAAACCCCTTGGTTTCTACTTGTGCACATACATGAAGGCGCTGGTGTATCATAAATTGCAGGCACAAGATAAACCATTACAGCACAGCACTGACAACTTTTTTCTCACACAGAACAATCATAAAAGCATATGGAAAGCAAGACATAGTGTTTTAAAATGAACTCATTTCTGCATAGCCAATGCAGGAGGAAATTTCAAACACCAAGCCACATAAGGACACACATTATGTCGTAACTGATGGTAAACTATTTAACAACACAGTGGCTGAGATTATGTCCATGATATAGCATTTTTCACTCACAATACCCACTGAAAAACTAACCACCTGAAATTTGGCAGACATTTCATGAGTCACCCTAAAGATAAAACTATAAAAAATAAACTTGAAAAATGAGCATTAACATAATCACCTAAACCCACTACACAATATAATACACTTTGAAAGTACATGGAGAATAGAAATGCATACAGGGTATTGGTGGGGATAAATGAAGGAAAGAACCACATGAAAGACCTATGCACAGATCGAATGATAGCATTAAAATTGATCTAAAAGATATGGGATGGGAGGGCATGGACTGCATTCATCTGGCCTAGGATACAGACAAGTGGTGAGCTCTTGTGAACATGGTAATGAACCTTCAGATTCCAAAAAATGTGGGAAATTTGACTAGATGAGAAACTGTTAAATTCTCAAAAAGGACTCTGCTCCTTGGTGTTACTTAAAACCCAAAATGATTTTAAAAAGACTGAAATATATTATTGTGTAAAATTCATACCAGGACAAAAACATCACATACTTTGAAGATGACACACAGATTTACTTTGTAGTGTTAAAGTATTTAAAACAAAAAAACCTCTCACCATCAAATCCTGCTAAATATGCCACAGCAGCTATTAGTTGTTTCCCAAATGGTGGGTGAGAATCAAAGAAAAATGTCCTTTTCATATACAGACTCACATACTTTCCATAATGAAGTTCATCAAAACTGTAACAGAGTAACAAGAGGTCATGTAAGAATTATGCTTAGCAACATCTACACGGAAGGAAGTCAAAGCCCACCAAGGGTTGTAGAGATGATGATGATGATGATGATGATGATGAACATCTACACAGGTATCCCAGGAACTTAACTGTTACACTCTGTACAGTTCACAAGGTGCATCAATTTACAGCATTTAAATGTCATTAAACCTCAGCTAACTGCAAGTTACTTAAACTCCTGCATGATAAAGGTTAACCCTTTGGAACAAGAATTAAGTACCCAGTGCACTCTGCAAAACACCTGGGATTTAAATGGTCACCCATTATTTTGCATGTTCTTGGCTGATGACTTTAGGCGATATTTAGTTTTCTCAGCATCACGCTGTAAGCCAACTGAAATTTCCTTTTGGCACCACAGGCTTAATAACGAAAAACACCCTCTGAAAAATTACTTACACTATGCTCCGTGGTTCCTCTAATCTATACATCCGTGTCATAAGTGCTGCCAGAAAAAGCATCAGTGACATTACGTCCAGTTCTATATGGACATTAAATCTTCGTGCTGAGGAGTTATAGAACACATTACTGCTAGCAGAATGTGAATATTCTACACCCTTTTCAGGAACAGCTTCTCCATCACCCTGAAACATATAAAACGGCCTAATTGAAGCTTAAATCAGAAAATCATGGCTAAAATTGTTTTCAGCAATTCCAATTTCACTGAGAATGGCCGCCTTCCTACACGGTTAAACAACGTGTATTGACACTACTGGAGAAGGGTGTGGTTCTGTTAAAGAATTTGGAGAAAATCTTGTGCCATATATTGTGGGGTTACAATTTTGGGCCCACAAACTTATTAAAAAAGTTAAGTCTACTTGCTTACTTCTGGACAGGATACCTGTTAAAAAATGCTGCCGCTAATGGAAGAGAAGATGAATAAAAGGTTGTAAAGGCATGTTGGACAGATCTTATGCCATGTGAATTTCATTTATGTGGTAGTCTGAAGTATAAGCTATACAACATGAACCCACATACAGAAGGGCAGAAGAAGAAAAAATTTCAGAAATTACTCATAAAGAACCTCTGGGCCACAACTTCAAACTGTTTAAACAATACAGTGTATGTGCAGACATACCGCATATTAGTGCCTATTATAATTTATATACATGTAAACTACTTTTATTATTTATATTGAGTAATTCTGGAGTGGTACTTGGCACAACTGGTAGCTATGAGACAAACACAGGCTCTCACTGACTGACAGTCAGGAAGTGACTGACACTGGACTGAGTATTAAATCAGGCTGTTTCAACTGTTTAATGGTATAAGCCTACTTACATTCATATTTTGTCATCAGATTTAGTGCAAAAACCTCAGTTTAAACAATACTGTGTATGTGTGTCTGTTGTGTGTGTGTGTTTGTACACCAAGGTTATGCTTGGATTTGTGTCTATAAGCTAAGGTTATGCTTCAGTTTGTGCATATTTAAACCACAGTTATGCAATGGATTTGTTCATAGGCCCAATTGTTTTATCCACCTTATACAATTCCTTACTCTCACCCTAACAGTACCAAGGTTAGGCTTTAAGTTTGCATGTGTCAATTTGTCAGCATAAGTGATGTCACTTACTGTGCTCACAACAGGTTTGTTTCAATCAGACAATGCAAACAGCAGATCAAAATTCAGGTGTATGTGTAACATCATCCTACTGACATGTCCAATCTAAAATATCGCTTCTGTTGAATATGCAAATGTCTTTAAGGTGTTTGTGGGAATCGGCATAACTTGGCTAACATTGGTGGGGAGGGGGGGGGGGGGGGAATAGACCATGGATATTAGGAACTTTAAGAAGTAGTCAAGTTAGAAAAAGGGTAAAGACTGGTTTGAACCAGTCCTTAATATATATACACCCCTTTTCCCCACTCACCCCAATTTTTTTTCATTTGCTCTTCTTCAACTCAGTAGAAAAAAAAACTATTCTGAGGTAGAAAAAAATACTAGGGGGGGGGGGGGCATTTGCCCCTCTTGCCACCCCCCCTCCAAGTTATGCCTATGTTTGTGGGTAATAAACTTCAAACAGTTTGATATTAGTAGGGAAATAAATTAATGGCATTATTCATTCATTCATTCTGTAGTCTGTCTTACGACAGGTCCGTAGCCTCTTCCAAAGTGAGTTCTCCACAGGGTGCGATCTAGTGCTTCCTCTTTCAATTTCCAGTATCTTTTCTTTTCCTTAAGGTCATCCAGTAGCTGCTTACGTCTTCTCCCTCGTCGTCCCGTCATTTCTATCCTTCCTTCTAACTTTCCTTCAATCACGTGTTTCAGAAGGCAGTTTCTACGCAAGATGTGACCAATCCAGTTAGCCTTTCTTCTTTTTATTGTATGTAGGATGTTCCTCTCCTCCTTGACTCTGTGTAATACTTCTTCATTTCTCACACGATCGGTCCAACTGATCTTCTCCATTCTTCTCCAGCACCACATTTCAAAACTTTCCAGATACTTCTGATCTACTTTCCGAAGTGTCCACGTTTCAGCACCATACAAAGCTATGCTCCAAATGTAGCACTTTACTAGTTTCTTCCTTAAATTTAAGTCCAGTTTGCTGGTGAAAATATTCTTCTGCTTGTTGAATGCTGCTTTTGCCATGGCAATTCTGGATTTAATTTCACGCGTACACCTTGCATCACTTGTTATCATGCTACCCAAATAATTGAAATATTCCACATTCTCCACTTGTTTTTGATCTATCATAATTTTCACTGGGGATGGTTGCCTTGAGATTTTCATTACTTTAGTTTTTGCAACATTCATTTCCATTCCATAGCGTCTTCCAATCTCAATTAGTCTATCAATCATGCCCTGTAGCACCTTTTCTTCCCTAGCCAGTAGCACAAGGTCATCTGCATATTACATCAGATTAGAGGATTATAGACTAATATCTATTCCAATCTGATTTCTTACTTGAATAACTACAGCAGATATATATCAGTACGTTACCCTTTTAAAGATGAAATTTAACCTGATTATATTTCAAGCTTCAGTGCACACCGCGGACTAAACATACCGTCCCAGTTATAGAAACTGATCAGTTAATGCTGTATAAGGAAACAATCATAGTTTGTTCTGAGATCCATACAAAACATACATGCACTCTGAGGGCAGAAGGTAGAATTTTTGAAAGCTGAACCTGGCGGTAAAAATAGTAATAGTACTTGGAACTGAATGTGTTTGAAAAGTTAACTGCCAGTTAAAAGTAAAAATCTCAAAGATAATATTACGAGCAATTAATCACTATCACGTTTTTCACTTTCACAATGAATGCACGTAAACACTGTAACCACAAAATACTGCGGTTCTACCTTGCCAAACACAGCATCACAGAGAATCAACTTTTAAAATGTACTTTCCGTACATTACAACAGCACCTGCATAATTAAGTATACTGTATCCAATTTAAATTTTCACCTCAGCTCGTTCCAACGTTGGCGATCCATCTGTATGTGTATCTGACTGCGAGTTCAAGCACTCCGCCCCTTTTTCTACACATCCGCAAGCATCTTCAAAACACGATTTCTCTTCAAGTACACTTAAGATCGACTTCCCTTTCACAAATTTCCTGGTTGACTTAACTGCGCTTTGTAGTTTCTTATTACGCTTTTCTAGTTCCATTTTACGAAAGCTAAATGTATGTAGAGTTCCCCTAACTTCCCTCACAAGTACAGTACACGCGCCATGTTACTTCATACGTCAAATAGGTCGTTGACTTCCATGTAACGGTAGTTTAATGGATATATTATTTTCCAACCTGTCGAATTTTAATATACTGGCAGCAATTATGTATACAAATAATTACGCTGACGGTATATTCTTACAGTATTCAACATGAAATAAGCCAATAGTGCTGTGATTGGACCGGTGGCGTAGGCTAGGATTTTTGGGCCTCTTTGCAAAGTTTACGGGTGGGCCCTCTCCATGTATGAGGTTCACAGCCACTTATTATAAAATTATCATAAATAGGCTTGGTATGGAAACACAGTTGTTTACGTAAGTCTTTTCTTGTTGAATTCTCGTCATTACGATTAAATTCGCCAGAATTGTGGGTTGTGCTCAGTTAATGTGTCGTTTAGTGTACGAATATACTGTGTTACGATGGGATTGCGGCCTTCTGTATTTGTGGGCCCTTGCGCTTTACATACTCTTGCTACACCTCTGTATTGGGCGCCCTACATGGAAAATGTCAAATGATTCGTATTGTCGAGTACTTATTCAATAGCAAGACAGCTCACACCCCCAAAAAATTGTGCCCTGTTTACAGAAGTGTTTTTGATATGAATCAAATTTTTGATGACAGAATAAGAAGCGGGGGATCGTGACCTCATGTTCGCCAGATCTAAACCCGTACTATTTTTACTTGTAGGGTATGCAAAAAGATGCAATAATCCTCGCACTGAGCACGATCTGAAAGCAAGCGTTCAGAATCTAAGGATTATCTAGGCTCTGACTGATGACGAGCGCATTCAAAAATTGCTGCCATAGAAAATTTTGCCATTGTCACAGATAACAGAAGACCATAGCTCTTTTCCGTGATTGTGAATTAGCGGAAGAATCAGATATGTAATCAGAACACACATGGCGGTTTCTTTTAGTGCTGTGTTTAGCGACAAATTTAGCTGTTTCTTAAATGTTTGGATTATTCGTTAGTTGTAAACAGTCGATGTTCGATGGTTTGTTTGTGCCCGTCACAACAGAAATAATGTCGTCACGCGATGATGGTATGAGCTGTCCTATTTGTTATAAGAAATATCCTGCTGCAGAAATAGAAAATCATGCAAATAAGTGCATATTTCTCAATTCTGGGGAAAATGATGGGACATCGACAAAAAGAGGGGGAGATCATAAACAGACAAGCCCAGCCGTGAAAAGGCAGAAGATGGAAGTTCACGTTGAGCAAGACCGTGTTCGTCCGTGTCATAATGTATGTAATAACTGGTAGCTTCCATTAAGACGTGAAAAGCATAGGAAAGTACAGAACACTTTCTTACCTGATTTGGTCTGAACAGGGGTGCACAAATCACGGGCGCCAAATATTTGAGTCCTCAGTGTGGAATTTACTTCATGTCACCCTTCTGGCGCCTAGAATTTTGATGTCGCTCCAAAATTTTTGGAAAATTTGTATACCCCTGGGTCTGAAACAAAAACTGACAGTGTGCTAAAGTAATGGTATGTTGCGTACCATGTGTTGTATTATTGATGTCATCAAATGCAAATTCAGTTGTATCTACACAAATTATCAGTTTATTTTTATTGCCATCGTCAGTTTAATAATGAATATAGCAATGTGGATGTAATATTGAACCAAATCTTGTTGCCAAGGCTTGAAAGTGATATTTTTTATCAGATAGTGTACTTCACATCTCAAGTTTTACTAGTTGGAATGTTGTCCTAATATTCATTGTAGCCTCATGAAATGATTTTATTTTTTGTTGCTGAAGAGAGATGGCTTATTGCTTAAGATTTCAATTTTTCTTAATCTGTTGATACTTCTTTAAGTGGTCATTTATGAGTGTAGAGAGAAAGGTTCAGTTATTTTGACAGAAAATTTGCTATCTCCTTAAGTCGGTATAGTGAAGAAGTATGATCATACACAGCAGAATTGATGTTTGACAGGAAATGGAAGGTCCAAGTGTTTCGAGTTTTTTCCGACAGAGCTTCACAAGCCCTGTACCATTGGCAGAACAAATGCGTCCCACAGATTTAACACATTATTTTGGACAAGAACATGTCCTTGGCCAGAACAAGGTTTTGAGGATGCTGTTAGAGAAGAGAGATGTACCAAGCATGATTCTGTGGGGACCACCAGGATGTGGGAAGGTATTAACATCAAATATGAAACACATTTACTGTATACCATTTAAAGGATGTTGAGTGCTACTGGATGAACTGTAGAATTGAGTTCATAATTCTATGTGGTAAGTGGTGCTTCTGTTCCCTAAATATGATTTTGCTCATAGTTTGCACTTATACATTAATTTAATAATGTAAGTTTTTTGCATTGTGAATTGTTTTGTCAGCTGCCAGTTTGATGGATGACTGGACTTTAAAACCACGTGTTCTTTCTTGCCCAAAATACTTTTTTTTTAGTTTAGTTTAGTTTAACTTAGTTTAGTTTTCTTTCTGAGGTGAGGCCCAGTAAATTCCCAGAGACAAAGATGATATATGCAGTCACCTTGAAATCAGAAACAGTTGGCTGTAGTTACCTTTCCTTATAATGAAACATGCAAAATCAAGAATTGTCTTCGTGTTACATTATGTTTAGCCTCAAGAACTGTGAATAATTTTTCACCTAAGCAAGTAATTTCCTGTTATGGAACACAGGATTATCACTGCAAATTCACATTGGATCAAATTCTAAGACAGTTCAATCCATTTCACATCTTCCCAACTCATTTCTTTTTGGTTTGAAGTGAGGCTTGTTGATTTGGGCAGCAGACAAGCAGTGGTCTTGCAGCTTGTGAGTAAAACAAGTGTGACATGTTAGTAGATCATTGGTCAGCTTTCAACAGTTTTCAGTGGGTTAGAATAGGAATAGTGATTCAGTAAGGTAACTGGCTACAGGATGGCTGACAGGTTCGGTTCCTGGTACAGGGAGGGAATTTTCCCTTTGTTCAACACCCATGTCTGGGGTTCACTGAACCTCCTATTCAGTCACTACAGTAGTCTGTTTGCCAGGGGGTAACTAGGCTGGATCATGACGTTGACAACTACCATTTAGGGGTAAGGTTGGGAATGTTTCATGTTATTCCTTCATGCACCTTCATGGTGTTCTGCTTGTGCACAGGGACTATGTGGAAAATATTTCAGCTTCCCAGTTCTGTATCTATTATCACTTCCCATAATGTTTGTGTGGATGACTGGATGCATGAGATAATTTTCATTACCATGTAGAATCTATGAACCCAAGTCACTTCATATTTCTAAATATTATTTTCTTTCAGACAACACTTGCTCACATCATAGCAAACCAGTGCAAGACAGATAACCAGGAAGCAAGATTTGTCACAATGTCTGCCACTATGTCGGGTGTTAATGATGTCAAGGATGTGGTGAAAATTGCAAAGAATGAACTCAGATCTTTTAAAAGGCGAACAATTCTTTTTATGGATGAAATTCATCGCTTTAATAAATTACAACAGGTATTGACAGATATTTTGGCTATAATTTTATCTGGTAAATTTTTAGGATATTATCTTTGGCCCTCCAGTGGTATCTCCACATTGCCGTGGTGGAGGGGCTTGTGAGTTCCAGTAACCCTGAGAGCTAAGCTGGTGGTAGCATTGCTATCAGTAGGAACTCCCAAGTTGGACAGATCAAGAGGGTAGGAGCCAGATGAAGAGAGATGCCTAGGAGAAGGGAACTCCATTACAAGTCCCTCTGATGCTGGAAGCAGCAACATCAGTAGTGACTTGAAGCACAGAACAAGTGATGCTCGAGATGGTTCATGATCATGTAGTAACAAGCGTGACCAGAGTGGTTTGAACGGCTGTTGTACTGCGCTGTGGAAAGCAAATGGAAAAACTGCCACATTATTACTTTTCCTGGATAGTCTCTTTCCAAAACAGAGACAAATTTGAGCTGCTTCCTCTGGAGACAAAACAGTTTGGGGGTATACTACTCCCCCATTCAGATTTTGGGGGGTGGGGAGTGTTTCTAGAAGAGACACCACGCAGTAGGAGGATTATCTTTACTTGCTGTGCAGGAAAAAGGTATTCCCATATGGTAGCTTCAGTTGCAAAGTCACTCTATGTATAGTACATGTTCTTTTCAATATTTTGGGGGCAAAACTAACAAGAAGCCATGACCCTGTTTTCATTTTGACTAATTCACCAAGATGTTACATGCACAGTAGTGAATCAGTTGAGCATTTGGAGAGTCATTAGAACAGATTCCAGGTGTAACTACAGAGAGGTTAATTTCTTTGTTTGTGACCTTCATGCTGCCTGTTCATAGAGCAAGACACTGGCTAGTATTGGGCTTCTTTGCAATAAGAAAATCTACGTCAGCTGCTGTGTCCACACTTGTAAAATGTCATCAGTAAAATCACTTCATGTAACTTTTATATTATAGCTTTGCTGAAATTGTTGTCCACTAAAATTGACACACACACTTCATATATCAACGTAAATTCTGTAAAACATGCATTTCACTGAGATCTGAGCTCTTCTGGGATATTATGCAGTGTCGAGTGGTAATTCTGTACCTCCGTTTCAGGACAACCTGTTGGTCCCATCTTCAAGGGTCAAGGAGTCCAAAAACAAAGCTGGAGAAGAAGGGACTTCTTGACCATTGAAGATGGGACCAATAGGTTGTCCCCAAAACCTCGGTACAGAATTACCACTCGATGCTGTTTAGTATCCCAGAAGAGTGCAGATCTCATCTACCTCGCAGTGGAGGCCTGAAGTCATGCGTTTCACTGTTTGTGATTTCAGAGTAACATTCAAGGTTTCAATCTGTAAGGCTTCAAAAGTATGTGGATTATTTCTGATAATTTTCTATTTCATGTTAACCAACTGATAAAAGCCATACATTCTTATAGATATTGGAAGTGTGATGGCTATAGTCCTCTGTCCGTTACTTAGGAATACATCAAGGCATACCTGAACACAGGTTCTGTCTTCTGACAGTATTTGTTTGTTAGATGTGACATTCTGACACTGATGATGAAGATTCAAGTGTTCTGGGATATGACACCATGTTGATTGGACCGCTTGGATTCTGAAGATGGAAGTAGCATAATCATCCAAAATATCACTAACAATTTACTGATCAACATCCCATATCCCAGAAGACATAAATCTTCAGTATTTTGTTTGTAGGTTTGAGCACATTTCATAATTAAGCTAAGTGTATCAGATTATCTGTGCCAGTTTGCACATATCTTTGAATGCTCTTATTATACACATGTTAACTTCATTAACTGGACGTTTTATACCCTATAAGGATTCACCTTCTATTGGCTAGGGGCTTTTCCATTTGCCAGTGTCCATATCAGCAGCGAGTGCACACACCAAACTTCATATACAGGACGGCCGAGAAGTCACTGTACCCCTACCCCCTAACTGAAGACAAAATATTCAAGATTGTAACGTTCTTTTTTAGGCAGCCAGAACAATACCGACAACTGTAATTATGGCTTGTTCACAGGACATCTTTCTGCCTCATGTTGAGAGTGGAACAATTACCCTGATTGGTGCCACTACTGAAAACCCCTCTTTTAGCCTCAATTCAGCCCTTCTGAGTCGGTGTCGGGTCATTGTTTTAGAAAAACTCAACACAGAGCATATTGTTGCTATTTTAGAGCGGACCCTCGAAGTTATTGGAGCCAAAATTGTGAAAGCAGAAGAGAAGATTAATTTTAGCAAACCTGATGACAAAATACCAAGGTAATTAGGCTTATGCCATTAAATAGTTGGAACAGTCTGCATTTGCACTCAATCCACTTTCCTGTTTTTGGGCAGTGAGAGCCTGTCTTCCACTCAGAGCAACCGGCTGTGCCCATTGCCAGTCCAGAATTAGTCCATAAGAAGAGTAAAAGCATATTACCTACATAAATAGTAACATGCTGGTTATGCTGACTCTACACATACCACTGTATTGTGGAAACAGGTTCAGGTTGTGCAGAAGTTCTGTATGAGTAATTTCTGAAATTCCCTTCTACTCTTCTGCATTGGAGTTCATTTTGTATAGTTTATGTTTCAGACTACCACATGACGCCTTTGTTACTACTACACAGCATATCACATACTGCAGTCTTTCTTCTCTATTAAGAATTAAATTCAATCCGCAGCATTTAGTGTAGACTTTCAGTAACAAATTTTGACAAAATCTATTCATTACTTTTGGGAATGAAACATGGATAGATGGATACCACCTTCGTGTCATGCATTCACTTTATGTACTTGTTGCAACACATGACAGGAAAAAGAAGCATATGTTCTCATAACTACTGGTATTGGGGTGTAGTGGAATGCCCATGATATTGTCTCATTAACAGTGAATAATACATATTTCAGTATGTGTATTATATTATTTACTTATAGAATTATGTGCAGATCCTGATATTCAAATAGCAAGAGAAGCAAATAACAGATGGGATCTTGATACAGGGCGCTAATAGATGAAGCAACAGTGACATGGCTGGCTGAGATGTGTGACGGTGACGCACGTGTGGCTTTGAACAGTTTGCAGCTGGCCCTTCAGGCTCGAGACCAAGACTCAAACTCAGGGGTGATCCTCATTTCACTTGATGACATCAAAGATGGGATCAAGGTAATGTAATACTGTATCTGGACGGTTGAACATTTTTCAAGAACATGGGCCCACTAATAGGTGACACAAAATACAGTTCAAGTCCTCAGTCATATTTGATGTAATACAAAGACACAAGTTACCCTCATGGTTTAAATACTGCAGCAATTATTTACTGTGTTTTTCAGAAATCTTAAGTAGTCGGAGATTCGTGTTTGCTCAAATGCATATTTATCAGGCTTTGAATATGTAGAGTTCAAGTGATTACATTTATATAATTTAATGTCTGCAGGGGAATGGATTTTAACACTCAGCTGATACTAAACTTGAACACTTGTATGTCATGCAGCGCATTAGGGGGCCATCATATCTAAATGGTAGAATGCTCTGCAGTACATTATTAGATAAAGTGTGCAACAATATTATGGACACCCCTACAAATGTTTGGTGATTTATTAGCCTAGCTATGATGCATGAACCTGATCCATTAATGTTTGGAGCCAAAATTAAGTGTAACCCTTTCTTTCCTATTTGTATTTTTCATTCATGACCTTGAATAAAATATGATGATGTCACTTGAATAAGGTGACAGCCAGTTACTTCCATATTCTTTCCAATCCATTGCTTACTAAATATCCTATCATTCAACACTCGATAGTATGAACTACTGAAAAAATAATCATGCAAGATTTGAAGATATTGTCTTCTGGAATGTGGCGCCATGTACTCGTACTTTGGTATATGTATATTGACGTTCCGCAGGATCCTGCTGCCTCAGTACTCAGGCCAGGATCCCCTGAAACTTTGGTACCCTTGTACTAGACTATATGATGTCATATCCTAAACATTCTCTGCCATGAGAACCTGAAATGTCATGCCATAGATACAAGTGCAGTTATTTAGAAGCAGAAATCAGATGCTTGATGTTTCAAGCCAGGAGCTGACTTAGCACACACATGGCTTGCCTCTTCACCCTATCAGACAGATCGTTACAAAATGGATGGTCATGTTACAGGGCACCCCTACTGAGTGCACCTTTTCAGTGAGGGTGCATGAAAAATAATATTTGAAGATCTGAATGGAATAGTGTTGCCTCACTCTCAAGAGTCCCTCACAAAACTTAACATTTCTAACATTCACAGAGTAGAAAGAACAAGTATGTTATATGCGTAGTGACTGTTAGAAAGTTATGTGAAACATAGTTCCTCATTGAGTTTGGTATTATTGCATTTTGACCAGTAGTGCCTGAGAGATTAATATGATTGTAAAAGCTTGCATAAATTTGTGAAAGTCTGTAATTAAAACTCCATCCAGAAGAACATTACAGACTGGTTTTAAATCTGTCATATAAGGGTTAAACTGAGAAATGTTAAATCAGTGTTCCACTATAATTGAAACAGCATATATCATAACCTCAGGAGTGTAATGACAGTTAAGAACAATCATCAGTGTAATCATTTTCCACTTAGGAAGCTCAATTTCAAGATTCCTGTCCTGCTAAAACTATTGTGATGCATTTGAATTCTTGCCTTTCCCATCTTTCATATAGATCATATTCAGAAGTAATGAAATTTTGCTGTACACGCACTTCCAGCGTTCACATCTGCTGTATGACAGGCAGGGAGAGGAGCATTATAACATCATCTCAGCAATGCACAAATCTATACGGGCTTCAGATGATAATGCAGCCCTCTATTGGGTAGCACGCATGCTGAAGGGGGGAGAAGACCCCTCTATATAGCACGGAGACTTGTCAGGGCTGCCAGTGAAGACATTGGTAAGATTGTACAGTGTGTAACAACAAATGGTTTTTAAGTTATATAATAGTTATAAATGTCTAGATTATTATGTAACAAGTCAACAGTTTGAAATAGCTCGAGTGAAAAAGAGCTGTTTTTATTTTGGGAATTCAGGTCTTCTGGGATATGATGCTGTATTGCTGGGTAACATTATCCTGGCATTGTGAATGAAGGTAGTGCATTCCTTTTCAAGGGTTAAGGGGCCCAAGAAGAGTTCCTTTGAAACAGTGAAAATCACTAAGCCAGTGGCACAGCATCACATCCAGAAGACCTGAATCCTCACCATCACTGTGGAAACATATATTTTTATTTTAATACAGTACAATCAGTAACACAGACTGTCTTAGAGTTCAGTGGTTCAGTGATACTAAATTGTGAATAGGGAAGGATGTGGAAGTAATTGTGATCTAATTGCAGGTACTATCCTGGAATTGGCCGTAGCGACTGATAAAGCCATAAACAACCTCAGTCAGAATATGCCACATCCCAGCTGAACCAGGCTCTTTCCAAATATAAGTCAGAAGTGTTAGTGATAGAGGAAACTTGCTTGGTCGAAGTAGCTAATCACTTAAATGTGTGTGTGGCGGTGTCCATGTTTTATACCTTGTTGAAAAACTGGTGGTCACATAGCTAGTCCAGAAATCCCCCACTTTTATGAAACTCTCAAGTTCATTGGCATGGTCACAGTGTCCCACCACTGAGACCTTTCCTGATTCAGATGAATCCAGTCTCCTCATTCTCACACCCTTGTAGGAACCTTCAGGCTCACTGTAAATGCTGGGGATTAAAGTACAATTATATGAGTTCTGCACTGTTGTAAGAAAGCAGTCAGATTTTGCAAATTTGGGGAAAGAAAACTGAAAACTTTACATTACCTTTTGTATACTCTGACGGTGTGATATCTTAAGGGTGCACTGGAACTGCGCACAGTGCACATTTTCTTTCTTGATGTTATTGTTGGGACAGTGCAATGTCTCTTTGGACATTTATCACTTTTGGTGGAGGACTTTCAGTGAACTGGGTTTTCATAGTTCCATCTAGTCCACCTTCTGGGCCATTCTTAGGGGCCCATTTTGGTGGTGTGATCATCATTCTTCATAAAGGTTGATAAAGTACTTCACAGTCACTGGGTTAGTGTCCGACTGGTGTCAATTCTCACTCTTCTCTCTCCCCCCCCCCCTCCACCCTCTCTGTCTGTATCTTCAGTGTGAAAGAAAGTTTTCTCTGATGTTCTGTTGACCTTGGAGTGTGTGTGGCAAGAATTGAATAGAGCACACTGCAGAAGAATAAAAGTGCTGTAGACCAGAGTGTGAGGTAACCCTGACACACTTTTGTCTGGGAAAGCGTTGGTCAGTCTTATGTCACAAGCTGGATGAAATAATTATGTGCATGTGCAGTTAGTGGAATGATACTGTAAGTAAAGTACATGTCGGTTTCTGGGCTTCTACACCTTGTAAAACTGAACAGACCCACCGATTGATTATTTGTAATTTAATAACTTCATGTGTCTGTAACTTCTAAATCTCAGAATGGGTTTGCATCCAGTCCCTGTGTTGGAAGAAGTAATGAATTTTGTGGTCAGCCAGCCAAATCTTGATATGTGGCTGCTGATGTCACTTGGTATGCCCTGTAGGAGTATCTTCTTAAACCACCCCTAGGAGGTATTTGTGCTGTCCTTTCATCTAATACTATTACTGGGGAAGTCTTAACACCTGTAAACCCCCCTTACTCCTCCCCTGGCCTAAATATCCCTCTTGCACCCTTCTCACCCTTGATTCCTGAGGGTAGCTCCTGGTAAGAAGAATCCCTGTCTGCAAACCTCACCAAGCTGCTTTACCTTCAGATACATGGAGAAGGCTAGATCTCGGGGTATGACATCTGACTGCCCCCAGCCTCACAGGTTGTCCAATATTCAGGGCTCAAGATGTGCTGTTTCCACATTGTATATATTTACAAATAATAACAACAATTATTAGGCCTCACTTCTCCACCTAAGCCTTTCACTTCCTGTAGATAGTTCCATTTTAATACGACTATTTATCATGGCTTATACAGGTCCGTCTTACGTAACGGGGTGTGATCATCACAATTAAAGGTCATGGGTCAGTCCACAACGTAGCAATAATTAAGCATAACTATTAGTCCCAACCCTTGACATAACCCAAAGTGACAATCTTAAGTATGTCTGTATACTCATGTGTAAAGTATCCAAGTTGCCAAATGTCTGCTCTGACCAAATTTTGGGCATTTAATATATCAGAGTATTACTTAAGCACTCTTTCATAATGTTACCTAACTGTACTCTAAATAGCAAACTGAATTTTTCATACATTTCCTGGTTTCTTCATGTTTCATTACAATAGCAGACATATTTATGTTACTTATATTTGCAAGTAACAGTGACTGTTTATGTAAGCAGGAAATTTTTAACTGTCCTGTTAATTTTAGCATCACAGATGTTTAGATTTTCCCAAGACACTGTAATGGTCAGTGTAACTATGATGCTGATCACCAGACCACAGAGATGGAGTAACAATAAAATATTTCACGTTATATTCACCGTGCATTTTTGTACGATTGATCAACTCACACCAACAAATGCACCAAAACAAGTTTGTCACTGATTTCTTTATTAAAAGATTTCCCCAATACGCATTTCGGCACTTCTATATTGCCATCATCAGGGGGATCATGAAGTTTGTACACAGACCATTGTTCTTAGGTTACATCAGAACAGTTGAGTCAATATTCATTATTACCACTTTGTATAAAATTGTATAATCGTGGTATAGTTAAATTGCTAAAATTAATAGTAAAATAGTGTGGTATATTATATTAAACAACATGCTGTGATATAATTCATAAATTATTGGCAGCGTGGTCCGGTGTGCTGTTTTGTGCCGGTTATCTGTGTATTGCTGTATGGCAGAACCTCCTTCTTTCGTGTCTGCGTGGCTTGTCTTGTTTTGGTGCATTTGTTGGTGTGAGTTGATCAATAAAATATTTGTACAAACAGTCATGCATCAAAGTGGCACTAGACTTTTACAGCTAATGTGCGTGTGTGTATGTATATAAACAGTCATGCCCCAGTGAGAATGGGCTTCTTTCCATAGTTCTTGCTTAGCTTACTTGAATGTAACGTCACAGAATTCTGTGGCTTTTATGATGAGTTTTCCATGTTTTTGCTGGTTTGCTAGCTGCAACATGTTCTTCCAGGTCTAGCAGATCCCATGGCTCTCACATTAGCAGTGTCAGCAATGCAGGGTTGCCAGCTGATTGGAATGCCAGAGTGTGATGTCCTTTTAGCACAGTGTGCTGTGTATCTGGCACGGTAAGGCTAGGGAAGCCGTTTCTTTTCTTAACCACTTTTATACATGTAATTCATTGTATTACAACACATCAGTTAAATGTAATACAGTATAAAATAACCAAACTAAATTTAATTAAATAAAAAAATTAAATTTTGTACATTTACTTCAATATCTTTGAATACCAGACCAAAAGTTTTTGTATGTGGCACTTTAAGGTCCCCCATTGACAGTGGCATAATGCAGAGATTTTACTTCTCTGATGGAATCCCTGCACTTCTTGTACTACACATGGCGTATTTTATTAATTTAATCAACAATTTTTATTTAAAGCTCACAAAATGACACTGTAGAGTAGTGGCCCAACAATAGTTCACCACAAGTGAACTGAGTGTTCCTGAGATCTGCACTCTCTTTCTCTCCTCTTATCTCCGGCCACCTCATCCCTTGGCTTAGATGGTAGATGGGGATAGCTCTCATCTCTGATTGGCTGTGCTGTTTCTTTACGTCATATCTAGTATTTATAGTTGCACATTTTTTAAATTTTTTATAGCTTTTTGGTATTTTTGGCCTTCTGGTTTCAAAACCATCGTTATTGTGACTCGTTGCAAAACAAACAGTCATAAATCGAGGGCTACTTCTGTATGAAATAAATGTGGAAAGGTGTACCAGTTGGTCGAGTTACATTTACTGCAGAAGAAATCTGTTATTGTAATGCTGCACCACGGATTGAAATCTGTTCAGTAGTTTGAGAGATGGATGACTGCATATGGACACCATATGCAGTGTTCATTTTATGTGCTTTATGCATTGAGTGCATGAAACTTAATATTATTATATTTACTTAGAAAATGAAGAGTACTCTCAAAATCCAGTTCCTGCAGACTTGTGACTGAATACCATCTCCCGTATTATCTGTTTATTGGAAATATTCACATTTGTGACTCCTATACAGTGGTCTTCATTATCCTTCAGTCATGTGCTGTGGTTAAGAAGTGCACTGTCTTTTGTCACCTCTATTATTTTACAAACAAAAAAGTTTCTGAACTTGATCAAATCCATATCTAGAGCCAAAGTCAGCATAATTGGAATCTTTTTAACCTATGCCTAGAAGCATAAAAGACTGGCAATATACAGGCTGTCCACGCATTGATGTACGACTCCAGTGAGCCTGGCATTAACACTGTGAGGACACTATGTTGTGGTGCATTGGATTGCCATAATTTTGGAGGAATTATGTCTCCATCTCTGGCTACAGCCATGTAATGACCGAGTTAATCGTATATGTAGTGCTACACAGTCGAGATGCTTATCAGTAAGTTGGGAAGCGTACACATGGGGTCACCTTCTGGAGCCTTTGCTCTGTTATTGCCTCTGTATTTTCATTTCATGAATTCCAGCTTTTGCTCCTGTCTTATTAGTGCAAAACACACCATTTTAAGCAAGAAAGTGATAAATGTATTTTAAATGCTTCTTTTCATATTTTACCCCTTCACATCAGGGCTGAAATCAGGTGAACTACAAGTGAGAAACTGATGAACTCTTCCCTGATAATAAACAAACATTAAATTCACATGCTGCTGTTTACTGTTAGTCATTACTTGTTCAAGTTGAATAAATTAACAGTATTTTATACATACTAATACATACACACACATATAGGACATATGGACATGTCATTTGAACTTTACAGCTTTCACCCTTTTTACTGTCTCCACACAAATATCTGGACAGTGCAAGGTATTCAGGAAAATGGAAATAATTTGTTCCCTTACAGAGCACCTAAGAGTCGGGAAGTGGACCACGCATTAACTCTAGCTAAGGAGTGTATTGCAGAACATAAAGGGCCACTACCCAGTGTTCCATTACATTTGCGCAATGCCCCCACAAGGCTCATGAAAGATCTTGGTAAGTTTATGAATTTACAGCACTTACCTCAGGTTGTATTCTGTAGGACTTGCAGTTGAATGGTTTATCTTTGGATGTTCCAGGATATGGGAAAGGATATAACATGGCACACAAAGATGTATCGCATCTCACTTACATGCCTAAAGGTCTAGAAAATGTAAACTTCTTTAGTCCTTCAGAATCAGCGTAAGGGCAAGAGGAGAAGGACATTAAGAGACATGAGTTTGTTCCTGCAGTTTCAAGAAATGACACCAAATTATTGCTGGACTACAGAGTAATTTAAATGATCCTTTGGAGGTTTTGTCACAAACATTTCTGAATGAAACTGCATGGTCTGTTATGTAGGCCTACCATGCACCAAGAAAACAGCTAAATGTAAGGAAAATATATATATATATATATATACAAAGTGTTCAGTTTTGTCAGCAGGACTACTTAATTCTTTATTAATGGTATGTGTTTTCAACTTATATAAGTCATCTTGGAGCTCAAAGTTCCTGAAAGCAAAACAATGTATCTCAGACTGTTACCCCTTTTTACAGTACATTGTGTACTGAGTAGCACCGTAACGTGCAGATGATGAACTGTTGTTTCTTCTGTCCAAAATAAAATACCATACCAATGTAGCCACGAAAGAACCCACTTTCAAAGATATTACAGCTTTATATCACTGTAATAAATGTCTTTAGATTTTGTGTATTTTTTTGCACAAAGTTCATAAAATGAATGCATAATGAGAGTTTGTGACCTTATGTCTGCTGATATGTCTCAACCAAACGCACAAGGTTCAACAGAAATCAGATATTTGGAATCAACCTAAGAATTTTCAACAAGTTCATTTTAGCTTACCTCAGCTGTTTGAAATAAAGCTCAAACTGAACTTTCTTCTTAAGATTAATTAAAACATCATCTGATTTGGAGCATATTTAACAAAATTCACAAAGAATAACTTCTGACTATGCCATGTGATTGACTCTGCAGCTTCAAATTTGTATTTGGAAAATATGCTTATCATCATTGGATTATACCTTTTCATTTTTATTATCTGCTGTAAAGAAAATGAAAATCAGTTACTGAAAAACTGGAAACAATGGGGGAGATGGGTTGAAGTACATGGTTCAATAATAGGTAACTTCATTGTTTATCAATATCAGGTTAGTAAATACATGAATTGTGTAACAATTCTGGGATGCTCATTACTGATTACAAGTGTTTGATTTATGAATGGTAGCTTCTAATCCTGTCATTTAATAAATAATAACTGGTTTGAATAAAAAAAACACTGACAAATATACTATCTGACATTGTTTTTCCACTTTTTACACATCACATAAGAGTTGAAATCATGCATGCTAAAACAGTGAAACTGATTTTACATTTCTGGAGGGAACATTAAAATAGGTATAACATCAAGGAAAAAAATCTGTGTCTATTCAAGGACACTAAATTAATACCACAGTACATTAGAATGTAATCTGGTTCAATGTACTGCATTAACATGTGAGCTAGTTCATTTCTTCCACATGTCCATTAAAGCAAGTTACAGCTGCTTCGCTTTTTTGCTGAATCCTGCACATGTACTCAATACTACCATGCCAGCCTGTGGTGGTGGCCTTGAACTGATGCCACATGATATGTGATTTTGCAGGTTTCAATGCTTTACATTGTATTGCTTCAAATGTCATCCAGTCTCTCTTTTTAAGTGCCAAAACTTATTTCTTACTCTAGTTCTTGGAAGTGACCATGCCTGGGTCCCCTAAAACATTCATGGGTGTTCACTTCTACCAGCTTCTCCTTTTGTTGCCTCCACCTTCAGGCATTTACTTTGGAAACCCTGAACCTTGTTGCTGTGTTGCAATTATTTGTTTTCTCAGCACAGTTAATCAGCATTAGTTTAAAGTTGGTATGGTAACTTTGCCCAAGTCCATTTAGAATTTTTTTTTGACTGGTGTAATGAATGAGCTGTAACTGCTACAGGTGCTCTGTTTTGGCTCCATTCATGATGATTCAGCAATGCACACCTTGGTTCGGTTCGGCATGGCCAGTTCAGTACTTTGCACATGAATTCAAGACGATCCTAGATATTTTAATGCTGAACTTAAGATAAAAACCGTCTTTCAATGCAGTATATACAGTACTTAAAATGACAGCAACATGCCAATTTATGCTCAATTTGAATGTATAATAGAGGAATTAAAGGGAAAACATATATGCCACAAACATATAACACTATTCTAATGGACGTTTTGGCAGAACTTGCATAGAATCACAGAAAACAAAGACTCAAGGAATGTAAAGTCCATGTTTCACTGTAATAAAGTATTAACAGGAAGTAATCCACTGTGTGAAATGGGCCTACACAGACATCATCCTTGGCACTATATATATCAATTAATACTTGTAGAATGAACACTGCAGACAAATACTTGACCATGTAGAGTTCAGTGTTTTTCATCCTCCAGCTGCAAACACATCAATAACTTTCACAGCATACAGTTACCATTTCAGTGAAACAGCAATAATAATGACAGTTAAGGTTCTCATATCAGAGTGACTTGAGGCTGTTGTCTCTTGGAATGCGACAGTGTGTGGTCTGGTAGAAGTGTACTGATATTGCAGAGGATCCGCCTATTCTCCATCATGAGGACGCAGCAAGCTCCTCGAATGTCAGTACACTTCTACCAGAAGACCGATCTTGGCTGGTAATATAACATATGATGAAAGGATACATGATGTGGCTTCCCATGCAGTAAACCAGGATCTGAATTTTCACTGGTATATCTTTAAGTTTTATTTATTTGTGCATACAATTATTACTCCGAATGTAATATAACAAAATACAGTTTTACAATATTAAATATTTGAGCAAAATACTGTACAGCCTGTAAACTTATGTAAAGGGCCACTTCTAATGTGCCAATTTTATGGAACTGGAGCAAAGACTTTCAATACAGAATCAGTCCAGTAGTTCGTAAATTATGATGACACAGCATAAACATTTCTTTTAATTATACTGGAAACTGTACTGGGCATTAAATGTGAATCTCATTTTTCTGTACAACACTTTTATAACTGATAAATATTTTGCAAGTTATGCTCAAGGTGCACACAAAAAATTATGTAGGTCATCATGCAAAGCATCGTTAACTGTCAGCCATCAAGACTGTAAGAAAATGGTGGGGATGTGTCAACAATTTTAGTGACACCTGAATACCACTTCATTCAAATCTGTTCAGCGGATGGCTGTTTCATAACTTATTGTTGTGAACATGTCAAAAACATTTTTTGTCTGTGTTGAGGGACCTGGAGGACATTTTGACATGGGAAAACAGTGGCAATCAAAATAAGTTTACTCTTTTAAATCATTTATTCCTGTAACATACAGAATATGTGTTCTGACAAAAGGTAAAATGTGCCGTGGTGGACCAATTGGATTTGTTTCATACTTGAAGCCGCAGCAGTTCCAACCCATCCCTATAGTAAATCACACACACACACACACACACACACATATATATATGTATGTATGTGTGTGTGTGTGTACATATTGCATTACTGTATGCTTTGGTCAAGTTCTGACACAATTGGAAAGATGCACTTTGGCTGCATCCATTACACAATGTGCTCAAAATGAATGACAGAAAGCACAATGGTCTAAACCATCCCACAGGATTGCTACAACAGATATTGCAACTGAGACAAAAACTAACAAAATGGGAGTAAAAAAATTGGTACAGTGATAAGTTACTATTATTCATCACCTGAAAATCAATGATATATATAAAACAACCATTGAGTGGTTTAGCATTAGATGCAAAGTGGACACAAATTGAAACCGACATCCAGTACTTGGCCTAGCAGAGCAGTTTTACTTAAAATATGCTTGTAAATCTTGTGATAAAACGTGGTAGAATTACATTCACACACTTCTAAGATGAAAAGCATCATCATGATCTCTATGTCTCTCATCTCGGCTGACACTTATGTGGTATCAAACTTTACCACCTAATAAAATTAAGTCACTCTGTATCAATTCATTACTAATGGCTTATACACAAATACTTAGACCTCACATCAAAATAGAGCCAGTAAAAATGACCCTCAGAAGATAATGATACTGCCAACCATAAAAAATGGAATTGAGTTCTGATGTGTATTTTCATGAATTGGCAGCTTACAAAATGTAACCGACCTGTACAAGGCAACCATTCATATCACTAAGTCACTCCCTTTCTTCCACAAGTTAAGGTCTGGTGGGTCTGCAAAACCATTCTTCTTAAATAAATCTGACAACCTTCAACGTACCTAGTACAAATGTCACTGAACACAATCCTTCCAAGATATGACTCTTGCAACTAGTAAGACAGTCGTTAAAACACATAATTAGGACCAGCCATATCAATGGCCCAACGGAACTTGTCTCGTTGAGTTTTGTTGTAGATCTTCTCAATGGGGACATTGTTCTTCTTGCACCTGGAACCCAAATATCAGAAACATTGTAAAGTCTTGTATCATGAAGTGTAAGGTAAGTGGTATGAAACACTAAACAAATGCAAGTCTAGTCTATCTTTCTATGTGGCAGATACCACTACTCCTGAGTGGATGGTGGTGATGCCCAGCAGAGGGGATAGGAGTTCCCAAGATCTACAGCCCCCACACTTAAGGGGTTATACTGCTGTCACAGGTGAGGGAAGGAAAAAACATTCAGAAAAATTCACACTACAGCTACCCAACCTTACACATCTTACACCTCAATAATGTGGAAGATGTACACATTTATTATGTACATATGAATTACACAAAGTGCATGCAAAGATCATGTTCTATGCCTAAAATGAAGCCAGAAAATTCCTATAAATATATGGATGTAACTGCTTTGTTAGCAACAATGGCAAGCATTAAGGAATCAAATGAGAGAAGTACCATTTTAGGGGCACATTTATTTATTAATTTATCACATTTCAACATAACAGCATCTTAATGCTGACAAAATGTTTACAAACATTGCCTAAAATGATCTCTAGTAGTCTGAATGAATGACTGAACTTTGTGACACAAAGAATTTCTGATATGCTGCAAAATTCAGGCATGTGTTATACTGGTCACACAGTTGTTTCAATGAAGTTCCAAAGCTCATCCTAGATGTCTGCACCAGCCTGGGTGGGGAAGCACACATAATAATCAGGTTTGGGCATGGCTCACACAACACTGAGCTTTCTTGGGCCATCCATTTTTTCAAGAAGGAAGTTATTCGTAGTTGTGCTCATCTTACGCTCATAACAGTGTGGCCAGTCAAAAGTGCAAGCAACAAAAGTGGTGACTTTGTTCTGTTCTGCACAACATGCAATAAATGGTACTGAAGGGAGATTCAACTTTGAAGTGCATTAAATGTGTGCTGAGAATGTATTTTGAGCATGACCTTGAGAAACTGTGTTTCAGTTGGGCTCTGGAAACGACCTAATTTTCATGATAATTTTCACAGGTACCCTCTCCCAGAAATAGCCCAAGATAATGCCTTGCAACACCAGCAACCCAATAACTTTGTACCATTTCCCAAATGCCAAAATATCCTCAGGTGTCAAGGTGATTAAATAATTCAAGAATAATTGGTACCTGTGCATTAGAAGAAACATGACATGAGTCAGGACAAACTGTAAACAGATCAGGCTTCACTTTAACTAGAATAAAAGAAAGTCAGGCGTCAGTCGGGGCAGACGTAACATGTTTTAAAATAAACTTCAGGGTCAGGCTGAATGCTCCGTAGGCTGGGCTAGGTAAAATTCTGAAATTTCAGCCCACAAAGACCTTAGTTCATCCTGCACGTTGATGCTTTTCAAGTCGTTCACACAGATCCACAAGTAGACATACGCAGGAGCAAGATTCAGCAATCACAAGAGGCCACAAAACCATTCCACTTAGTCTTATCCATCAATCTGAGTAGTGAGTCAAAAAACCGCTTGACATTGTGGTAAAAATGAACAGGCATTCCATCATGTACAAACCACATGGCTTATATTGCCAGCTGAGGTATTTCTGTGTTATACCTTACTAACAGAACGGTTGCAGTCGTACATTTATAGGAACCTTATATGAATTTTTTTGCTTAATTTTTGGAGTGGAAGTCTGAAGGGCGGGAACATTTATCAGACGGCAAGTGTTGTTATGGAGAAATAAATTCAGTGTGGAAACTATTTCATCACACCATATATGTTTACATTATATTTTAGGCAAGAGTGAAACATAATTAATTCTAAGCAGAAACAGAAAGTATGGACCACAAAAATTGGGGGCCTGCATTATTGCATGTTCCTCCTGCTGGGCACTGCAAACCTTGCACCATACAATTCTAGTAACAAAATAAATATCTGACCACAATGACATGTGATTTGGAGTACAACAATTAATACAGTAAACACCACTCTCTTCTCTCAGTCATGTAAATTCAAGATTACTGCCCCTTCCAGTTTCAGTGTGGGATTATGCATTTCAAAGCCTGTAGTTTCTGTAAGTTCATTTCTATTCTTGCAGGCTTTTGTGAGATTAATTCCAGCACGGGGTCGTCTTGAAGAGTGGATAATTACCGACACAACTACGAAATTACATTATTTTACTCAACCCAAATATTTGTCAGTCACAAAATCCCACCACTGCACTCAACCCTGAACCATATCCATTCACTGTAATACAATTATCCTTCTATCTATACTAAGGAATCGTTAAGTGGTCTTTTCCTAAAGCTTTGCAACCAAAATATTGTACACACTTAATCACTGCCCCCTTGCATGTTACCGGCCCCACTCAATGCATCTTGATTTACACACAGTGGCCATTAAAACTCACTTGTAGTAATTTACTGGACAGGCCTAATACTGCGACAGCACACCTCTTCCTGTAAATGAAGTATTAGAAATGGCTACTGCCAATGAACGGGGTCATTTAGATCACTCCATCATGTGCACGCGCATGGTCTGTATAACGCACAACCATTTTAATGTGTGTAAACATGACAGAGCACATGTGAGACATGGCACTTGTTTGAGGTCACAGCTGATCTCAAGCACACAGCACTGACTGTGGTTCCGGGTTCCATCAAAGTACATTAACCCTTTAACGCCGGATTTAAATCCCCCCGTGCAACGGCAGCCTGCCGAGGTTTTTAAATTTGGAATTCAATTCTTAACGCTTACTCTTAGAAAAAAAATCATATCTCATACACTTTTCCTTCAAATTTCAGGAAATAAAATTTCGCAGTGTGTTTATGAATTGATTAATTGGGGAAAAAATGTTCACGTATTTTTATAATAAATTTAGGCCGGTGGATTGCATGCAATTTATAAAATTGAGTGTAAAAATTTTATTACTCACACAATTCTGGCTGCTGCAGGCGATTCGTAGCACCTTGGATCACTATTATATCACAATAGAAAATTTGGGTGTTTTACAAGTTTACTTTTGTATAATAGTCCGCGAAACAAGGCACCACGCACAGGCCGACATTACATTTCGCGCACTTGTACTTTGTTCGTGTTCTCACGCCGCGCGCTGAACAAACACGGCAGCGGATTGTGTTGGATTTTGCTGGCCAGTGTAGGCGGCCGTCGAGTCTTATTACGTTTGATGCAGCCGCACTTGGCCTTCCAACCAAACTGGGGGTGGGGCGATTTTGGCTTCTTCCAGCTTCTTCAATCAAATTCCTCACCAGGAGAAGTCTGAAATCTCGGTGGGTATATTTAGCCCCACATGAAGATAACAGAATCCAACTGTTGAGTACTGTTAGATCCAGAAGGTGGAAAAACAGTTTCATGGTCCACTTGAAATTATGTCGACTTATCGAATAGCTATTGGCCATACGATCAGAATTGTCGACGTAACCCATGTGATGGTTATACCGTGCCACGATGTAAGGCTTCACGGGCGGTTGTTGTCGTCACAAACATTTCCTTCTGCCGGTGGCGGGTCCATGTTAGTCAGCATGTGAACGTCTCGTCTGTCCTTCCAAACTAACGCTGTCAAATTTCCCCTGGTCCTCACCCTTACGTCGCCCCTTTTCAGTTTCAGTTTTTTCGGTCAAAAGTCAGGGGGCATGTCTTTCCTGTTCGGTCGTACTGTCCAGCATGAATTTATTTTACGTCTCTCTAAGTCGTCAAAAAGTCTCGGTGCCACTTCACAAAGACTGTTGTGTTACTGCCCACAGCTGTAGAAATCTAATGCCATGAATATATCGGCTACTTGAATGGTGAGAGCAAAACAGATCTAAAGCCACAAAGTCAATGCTGGGTAAACATCACGCTATTCAAGGGTGCCCACGACGTTTTTATTATATTTGACGTCTGTGTGTTGCACATTACTGCCCCACAACGCCTAAAGAGTGCCCCAGAACTACAAGAGACACGTCTGTGAGCCCCCTGTAGCTGTAAGCATGGATTTTTGCGGATATCTCCAGTTTTTGTGTAATAATTTCATCTGAAAATTTCGCGTTACAGTACGCCACTGACAACCTCTCAGGTCGTCAATCAGTACTCGTATCATAGTCCACTCTTATAATTCTAGCTACACTACACTCCAGTTCCAGACATAAACAAAAGCATGCTGTGTTTTGAAACGTTCTTAGTCACGCCAGAGAATTACGCAGTTGAAATTTGTTGACATCTATAACTGGCTTTCTGGAGGGGTTAGAGGGATGGAGGGGGAGTAATTCTCACTCCACAAAGAAGCCCTGACATTCACCAGACCTAACCCAGTATAAATCTTTAGCATTACCTGCGATAGGGGTGAAAAAAATGCTACCAAATTCGACACACACTTAGCGACCACTAAAGTGGACGTTCGGCGCTTTGCCACATTTAAAGGGCGACCACTATAGTGGACGTTCGGCAGCTAAGGGTTAACAGAAGTGGGAAGGTTTTAGGAGCATAAAGAGAAGTGTAAATTGTATGATTTGTGCAGACAGTATTGCAACATTGATTTTATACATGAATCGAGTTCATCAGAACTGTCAGATGATGAGTCAGCCTGCTTTGGTATCATCTCAACACAGCAGAAACTGCAAAGCCCAGAGCAAGAACAAGACTTGTGTGCTCAGCACCCTGCCCATACACAATGCATCACACCCTTAAATCTGCTACAATGGCAAATTTTAATCCTTACCTTTCCCAAAATAGAACAAAATAATACAACCCAGCAATCAAGTTAGGGCTGAACATAACAGCCAAGCATGGAACACTACAAATTATGTTGTTTCTCATGTAACTGTCATTCCTTTGTTGCTTCATCTTCCATAAGGCCAATTATTGGTCCATGTCTAAGGACTTCTGTAAGAACATGTAATGAACTAGTTTTCATACAATGAGTGATTGCTCCTCACGCCCAACCTTATTATTGTTACTTAGCTAACCATTACCCATTCAACACGCTGCAAACCTGCATGTCTGTGACCTATTTTGATTAATCCACACTAAAAAAAATACAGAACATGTCAACACACAAGGAAAAATTAACAACAGATAGTCTTTGGATCATCCAATAGTGAAAAGGTGTTTCACAACATAAAATCCTATCACACAGGTTCTTCCACATAGAGCTGCTTAAATAATCCAACTTACCACGCCACAGATATACGTGGGTCCAAATAATTCAATTTGGACGTGCCAAGTGCAATTTCCTTGTTTTCTTCCTTATCTGTTGCCTGAAGTTCTAACTTAGCCATCTGTTCTCGTAATTTTTCTAGTGCCTTCTTCCGTTTTTCCATATCACTGGAACAAATTTCAGCAAGATCAAAGTATAAAAGTAGAAACACTTGAAGTGAAATGCAGAAGAGGATTCAGAAGGACATGAAAATGGATTAGAAATGTTAAAGCAAGATACCAGATTTTCAACCTTATAGCCTACACAAGCACTACAATGGCAAAAGACATGCTGGCAGCATCAAAGTAGTAAGTTTTACAATGAAAACCTTTCTGGCTTCTGTCAAAAACAGGTTGTCTGAAACTGAAACAAAAATCTGTACACCCTGTAGGATTATTAACGAGGCTGTAAAGAATCTTAACCAAATTATCAACAAGGAAAACAATGAGCAACTAAAGAACTGGTCAATGACTTATATGGAAATTCAACTACAACTCAAATCACTTCATATGAAGACAAATCCCAAGAGATGATGAACTTACATTTTATTCTTAGCAGAACCATTTCGCTTGTGCTCATGCTTGGCATCCTTATACTGTCTCTCTGCATCTTGTATCATTTCTTTCTTGGCATCAATCTTTGCCTTCAGATTCTCCATCGACTTTGCATGTGTTTTGGGAACAGCACGCTGATGGTTACACAGGATTGCAACAGCACGATTTGCACGATTATATGCTAGTATCTGAACAGAAAGAGGAATGTGCATTACCACAACAGATTTTACCTTGCATCACATACATTTCCAGCTAAAATTCACATTCTTATTTGTAATAAGCAATACTAACCACAGCAAATGTATGCAGAAATTTCAGACTTCATATTATACACACATCCCTTGTTTTACGGATGTAATCCATTCCACAAGAACTGTCCATCATCAAAAATCCATACAGCAAAATCCATGGCAGTGCAAGTGCAAGTGTACTGATCAATGTGCTCACCTGACCAACTTTACAGACCAATCGTCCGTAACAGTGAAAAGTGAATTTCCTTACAGTAAGGGATGGGTGTACGTAACTTCTACTGGTGTCAATCACACTACTTCATTTTATAACTTTTCACATTAGTTCAGGCATAAACAACTTCAATCACTCAGTTACATACCTTCTCCTGAACATTATAATCAGGATCTGTTAGTTTATCAAGCTGCTCCTGGAGAGTGATGGAGGCATTGTATGTTCGGAAAACCTTGGCAGTTAAACCTTCCATCAACTCATTCAGGTGTTTGTTTAGGACAGTAGTCTGAAATTATAAATTAAGTAAGACTACATATACAATGTTTTATACCACAATACACTGAATTTTACTGTAAGTAGTTCAATAGTCTAAATATCATTAGAATATGTATGAGGAAACACAAAAACCTATAAACATAACAACAAATATTGCAATATTGTAACAGCGTAACATGAAGATATGGATTAACTCAACAAAACTTAAAAACAGCCCTACAAAAAGACTAGATTGTAACCGCACTGTATATATACATAATGAGAAAATGACAAGATAACAAAAAATTTGCTGCAATACTGTAACATGTAATTCTTGCAATTTCCTGGCTCATATTTATGTTTTATAGAATTAACTTGTACTGTCCATCATAACATTAGTTGCCGTGCAATGTCAAAAGTTTTTAAGCATGCTGCCTGAAGATGGCATGGTTGTGTTGAAACATACCATAGTAGTCAGTAACTATAAATCACAATATACTGTGGTGAATAATATAACATGACACAAAACCAGAACTCATATAAGCCTGCTTTCTTACCTTATCTATTTCTAGTTTTACAGATATGTTGTTATGATTACTGCCATTTTATTTTTGTTAAGAACTTAAAAGAAAATTCCAAAAAATACAGTAGCAAACACTGATACTGAGCACTTTATTCTGACTTATATACATGGCACATCGGTAGCAGATACTAGACATTTAAATTTAAGCATCTGCCACACCATGGTACCAAGGCTTCTATCCCAGCACAGAAGAAATTTGCGTCATTTGTTTGTAGCCAGGATTCGACAGCTTGCTACACGTCCGCACGTGGGGTATCACTTTCCAGCCACGTGCTTCTTAAGTGATCCAAAGAGATGGAAATCACTGGCCCTCACACCACCAACCAGATCTGTGATGATTAAGGTGCTGGAAAATTATAGACCACACTCCCTACAATCCCAAACTAGCACCCGGTGATTTTCATCTACTTTGACCCCTTATCAAGCCACCTGGCTGTCAAGCAATTTTCAATATATGCCAACACGAAGCAAGCTATCACCTCCTGGCTAGAGACACTTAACACAGATTTCTTCTATGCCGGGACAGAAGCCTTGATGCCAAGGTGGGATAAATGCTTAAATGCCAGTGGTGACTATGTCAGAGGAAACTTCTCAGCATCAGTGTTTATATCTTGTTTTTTGAAACTCCTCTGTACAGCTTAAGTAGAGATTCAGTCTGCATTAAATATGTCAGGTACAACCTTAAAGGTTCATGCCATCACCACACCTGTAACCATTAACTTACAAAGAATACTTCACACACAATGGGTAGGCACGTTTACATGCTTGACTCAAATGGTTCATTCATTATCACCATCACACTAGAAGGTAAAAAATATTTCACACAGCTTACGTTCATACCAACTTCTTAAAACAGCCAGTCAGCTGACTCAAAAGTGGAAATGGGGAGAGGATGGAGGGATGTATGATACAAACTTTGATATACTGTAACAAGAAACACTATATAGAGAGAAGACAATTACAAGCAGAAGTACCACAATGTGTGCCCACACTAAACACACCTTTCTTGTACACTGTTGTAACTACATGTAAAATAAATACGTTCACATTTCCTATACTGCTGCTGGTAGCACGGCACTTACATTGAGTCTATCAAAAAGATCATCACCAGTTGATTTGTTCTGCATGAAAAGCTGCAAGTTCTTGAACACACGCTTCTCTACAGACACTTCATTGTAGTAGCGAATAGAGTCTTTACCCAGAAAATCAAAGACTACAACATAATCTTTTCCATCCCTCTGATTGTGGAGGGAGATGTGCTCAACACGGAGTGAACAGCAACCCACAGTATCTGCTTGGTCCTCATCCTTTTCATTACCAGCTCGAAGTGCCAACTGTATCAGGAAAATCATTATTAACAATACAAGAATTCCAACACAGCCATGCAGTACTAAAAAAAAATACAGTGAGGGGAAGAGGCAATCTAATACCATGTAATACATCTGAACACTCACATGAGGCAAATCTTAAGGTTGGAAAGTGTAATATGGAGCTTAAAGACACATATCATTGGAAATGTAATGACTGAAGGAAAACTTTGAATTTAGGTACCAACCCTCCCACAACTTTTACAAAATCCCACGATTATATATATATCACCTCATTTATGATACATTCTCTGGACAAATTCAGGCCCATGCCACAGAATGTCATTTTCACAACATGTTGCCAAACAAATAACATGTGAATGCCAACATGATGGATAAAAAGAATTTATAATTCAGAAATAGAGGAATGACTTAAAGCTATGCAATACAAAAATGGAAAACATTAAAATGGTAATCACACAAACAATAAAGTCACATATGCTTCTATTTGAATCCAAATGCTGAATATCACTACTGTCTCATGTAACCTAACATACTCCAATTATTTTAATGCAGTTTTCAGCACCAACTACAAAGTGTATCTTTAATCTCCAGTCTGGGTGTGGCAGCTATCATGAGCTTTATTGCACATGGAATATAAACTCCTGCCGCAAACACGCTGCACATGCATTAAAGTTTCCACAACAGCTGCAATGCAGAGACTGGTACATTGAGTTTGATATTCTTTACTACAAAAATGTAATTAAACTTATGATGACTTCATACTCCTATTCCTCTGCTATAATTTTAATGCCATCATGTCTATAAAAAACATATACACCATTGAATATTTCTTTAGACATAATTTCAAGAGTGCACATTAAAAAAACCACAATTAAAAAACACCTGCAAACAGGATGGCCATCTTGTCAACATCTCTGAAATTATCTTATGGGCCTCTTAATTACTATCATACTGGTTGCAAAGATAAACAAAGAATAAAATGTATGTTTTTTAAAATCTGAAAATTTAAGCATTGGGACTGAAGTAGCTTGGGACAGAAATATAACACATGAACACATCAGTATCAGAAAAAGAACATACGAATGGAGGGCAACACCAATATCTGGATAAACCATCAGTCCACTGCCCACCACACGTAACATACAAAGGTGAATAAATGTCAAAGTAGTAACAGATGTCAGTCACCTTATCAATGAAGTAAAGTGCAACAGCACGTTGTCTAATGCGCATCTCCTTTGATTTAAAATCATCTTGATATTCCTGTCTGATTTTTCCGATGCACTTTGCAAGTTTACGCGCAGTCTCATACTTCTGCCAGTCTTTCTCACCCTTCAGTTTCGACGATGGATTCAACATAACATACTTTACCTGACCTTGCACATTTTCTGTCCAACTGGCAAGCCATGTCACCTGCACAGAAAGTACAATAATCCTTTTGACCTTCTTACATGACAAGCTTCATGGCCAAAGAGTTCTACCTAAATTCTGCCCCTGCCCCCAAAAGTATAACTACTTGAAGATTTCCAAGTCAGACTCTCAGCCTCTCAATATCCCCCCCAAAAACAGAATCATCAACAGTACACATGGGTTCAAGAGATAACATCAGACAACACATTTTAACTCTTTATTTAGGTTCTATCTGACAAATGTACACTTTTATTTTCTATTATTCAATACATATATTTCAATGAAGATGTTTCAAACCTTATATGAGGTTCACCTTCAGGGACATTGTTTTAAATTACACCAGCCCTTCTTCAAAGGTACACGTTAGGTTACACACTTTAACATGTTGTCTTTGTCGTCTTGGTTACTATATATCAGGTTGTATGTTTGCTTGTGGATGGTTGGGACAGTCCATCCACAAGCGAACATACAACCTGATACATAGTAACCAAGACGATGACAAAGACAACATTTTAAAGTGTGTAACCTAACATGTACCTTTGAAGAAGGGCTGGTGTAATTTAAAACAGATGTCCCTGAAGATGAACCTCATATAAGGTTCAAAACATGTTGGACCATCTTCAATGAAATATATGTATTGAATAATAGAAAATAAGTGTACATTTGTCAGATAGAAGCTAAATAATCAAAAAAATGTACGGTATAAATAACATAAAAAAACTCCTTTTGCTTTCTGAATGACATTTGGTGCCCTTTACAGATTCTGAGCCACTGATAAGTCTCGAAACAAAAATTCTGTAGTATATAGGATGTTTTAAAAATAAGCAAATAATATTCTGAAAACTTATTTTTCCAATCACTTTTATTTACTGTATCATTACACAGCTGAAACAGGAAATGTAATGCCAAATGTTTCATTACTTTTATTCAGTGTAATATACATATGAAAGGAAAAATAAACCAACAGAAAGTTGTTTCCACTTATATTTAGTACAACACTATCTAAGAAAAGTGGAAAATATAAATTTACATTTAATGTATTCAAAGATCTTTTTCCACTTTATTTCCCCTTGTACACATCTGGAGCTTCTCTTTCAAGCTGCCAGCAGCAGTGAACTGGGAAAGTTTGATTCTATTTACCCTGGTAGTTGATGAGATGGTGAAAATGTCCTGCTACAAAAGCCATAAAATCTGATATTCAAGGCCAAAGAATGATAAATATATTGCACACTTACGTTCTTATCATGTCGTACTTCTCTCCACTTATGACTATCAGGTGGTTTCGGAATCTTAGAGTCCTTACTACAGTTAATGATGACATCTTCAGGTAATACACGCTTCTTGAGCATACCCATCTTTGGATGTTCCCCTCGTCCTCGAAATAAACCCGGTGGTTCAATTTTAAAGTTGCCTATACGTTCCTTATGTCCATCAATAATACAGAATCCATATTCTTTTATTATATCTTCATTCTGTTCCTTGATTTTCTACAATCACACAAAAATATAAGATCATGTAATGACACTTAAAAGTACATGAAAATGTAACTTTACTTCATTCCTGTGCCAGTAACTACTGAGCCTGTTCAATCCATTTCACGCCATCACAAGCACTTCTGTAAAATCCATTTTCATATTAGATTATCACCTACGGGTATACCCACCAAAGCACTCCCTTCCCTTGAAAATTACCAACCAGTCTGTACACATTATACCATGCCAATTTTTCAAAAGTCTTGGTCCTAACACACAATATTCCTGGAATGACTGAGGGAAAAACAGCAAAGTAACATGATGTTTTTGGAACATATAATGCACTAGCATGTTTCCTGTAATAGTACATATGAAATGTCACCATGCCTTGGCCATGTGAAGGATGGAGGTAGCTGTGGGGGTAGGGGGAGCTTCAATTGTAAGGTGGCAAAACTCAAAGCTATATTCTGCAGCTGTTAGTAGTTTGTATCACATCACCCCGTTTGATTCACCATACTGCGTTCAGCATTTAATAGATGTGTGATCTGGTGTTACTACTTGTTATAATTTGTCATTATTCCTGCCAGGGGTAGAAAGTGCGGAAGAGAGGATAATGGTGCTAATGTGTGCGAATGGTGCTAGCAGCAACAAAGAGGTCTGATTTGAATTTAACATAGCAATCATTATGATTTATCACACACTGGTATGATGAATCTAAATTTAAATACTCCAGAACATGACAGAAAATCAACAATGCCCATAGCTAAATTACCTTCTTCTCCTCTTTGCTCATTGCCTTGCGCTCTTCAGACTTAGCCAAAAAGTACTTATGCATATGCTTGAAGTTGCATTTTGAAAGATCAGTTATTTTTTCTCTCTCCTTCTCTGTCATGACTTTCCGCCAATCCTTGAAAAAGTTCTTATTGAATGCCTCCTTGGTGGTGTAGTCATGGTCCAACATACGGGCATAGAAACTCGCAACCTCTTCTGTAGGTTCAGACACTGCCAGTTCCTTTCCTAAAGATCAAAGAATGAAGGAGAATGATAAATACCGCCCCATGAAACAGATACGTATTCTTATCCAATAAAACTAGGTCCCAGTTTTATGAAGAGTAACCATCAAGTACTGTTAATATAGACTCAAATAAACAAGAGGTCCTGGGAAAAACAGAGGATACCTACTTTTCTTCAGATGCTTTAGTCACTATGACAAGGCTAAGAAAACTATACATAAATAAAATAAACACACAATTTATGATATATCCTTTCCACTAGTACTGACCCCACCAACATTACATTTGACAAACATAACCTCAAAGCTCTGCACAGTCACTGTCAATATACACACAAGAAGTGCTTCGCACAAACTTAAAAGCATGTTTATGATCTCCAAACATTTATGCCTCATTCCAAGAGCTCATCAGTTACCAAGACAGTACCAAAGATTTGGAATTCATGTGGATGCCATATTGTTTTAAAGGACTTAGAGATAAGGTATAATAAAATTCTGTAACAAAAGATGTATATTTTTCCAAGCCTCTATTGCTGAATGTAATTTCAGGATCCTACATTAAATGGTGTTAGTTTTTCCACCTCATGAATGACATGCTGGTATCACCAAATATAATTAATGACATATGGTATGCAGATCCACAATTTCCTCCCCCTTCCTGTCACCTTACGAAGACATGTCTGACCACTCAGTCAGCAAGGCGAAAAGTAATTCTGCAAAGAGAGTATTTCTGTTATCAAAAATGATCTGTCCTAATGAGAAAGTACGCCAGTATTCGGAGATGTCAATTTTGGACAAAAAGAATTTACTATATCCTGTTGACATAGAGTTCAGGCAACCAGTGTTCCTGAACTGGGAGATTACCAGCAGCAACATTCAGGTCAGCATTTTTCTTAGATCATTCACATTTCTATGCATGCTGATCACAAAGCATACTGCATAGTGCAGTGCACAAAGCAGAGGTCAAAGGATTAAAGGCATATTATAGTCACAGCTCCATTTGACAAATTAAATATTTTCATTCATCCGCAAGGATCAGGCATCCTTCGCAGAAAATACTGATGTCCCACCTCACAAGGGGCCCTGAAACATATGCACTGTCAGAATAACAGCATAGGGTAAGTAAATAAATACTGCTTTTGTTCTTAGTACTGTGTACTCCATCACACACTTCCTATCCAGAGGAACATTTCAACAATTTTATTACTATAATTCAGTTTCATTTTCTGCTGTCAGATCCCTACATTCTCCTTCAGCACACATGAAGTCTCACATCACAGATTTGCAATCACTCACTGCGTGGGCCCTGTCCACAGTCCATATTTTAAAATGACATTAAGAACATCAGATAATTTTATTTTTAAATACAAGAAATCAACAGTCCAGCGAGTCATTCCAAATGACAGACCATCATCAAAGTCACACAGCACTGCCTCACATACCTCATTTTGTGAGATCCTGTGACAAATTCTGACAGTGCAGATAAAACCAGACACATGTGCAGTGACTGGTAAGTGCCGAAGAAGCACGGAAGAGAATGTACTTATAGCTTTGTGATCTTAACTTGTGCCAGTATTTTTATGTGATCAAAATTACAAACATGACAATGGCATGAAACTGTAAAACTATAAGGGCATATTCAAAAGTTTCCAGACTGAGATGATAAAGAAATATATGCTTACTCTGCTACTGGTCATTGCTGTTCTCTTCAAAGTACTTCCTTTCCGAGTTAATGTAGGTCAGCGTTTCTGCCACTGCTGGAAGTACCGCTGAAACCGACTTCTTGTAATAGCATGTAAAATTTTCTGTGATTCTCACTAATTTCATGGATGTCCTGGAAACGACAACCTCATAGCCGCAATTTCACTCTCAGAAACAAGAAATCACATGTGGTGAAATCAGATGAATGACGAGGGTGGGGAAACAGAGCAATTTTTTTCAGCCGTCAAAAATTACCACTGTTTCTGCTTGTTGATGAGCAACCGAGGCACAAATTTTGCTGAGATCTGCAGCATGTTCAAGTCCTCTATTAGAATTTGGCAGCATGTTCACACAAGAGGCATAACCTTCCAGCCATCTCTGAAAAGTACTTCTTCAGTCTTCGATAATGACTTTGCAAACTTTCTTCATGTCATCTATGTAACCTGTGGAGTGACAACCTGAATGCCCACATCTACAACTAACGTTTCCCTACATTTGCACTGCGAGAACAACTCCACAGTCTGTGTTCTCTACATGGCGGTGCCATCAATAATTGTTTTGAACATCTGATGTGTTTCCGATGCAGTTTTCCCAAGTTCGAAGTCTTGCTCGTTGTAATGAAAATCATATATTGTACTTAACAGTCATGACAATTAACACTTCTTGAGAGGCAACACAGACACTATGGCTGCAAAATTCCCTGCATGAAACCAGAACATCGCAAAACTATAGCAAATAATGATAAGCTGTACTACTTGGTCCTAGCAGCCAATTAAAAAATGTTTGGATACACCTTTGTTTATTAAGCAAACTTAACACTGAGAATACATTCTAGTGGTAATCATGTAAGAAATGGATCACTAAAATGTATAATCATTACTAATCATTTCCCACTAGCCTCATTACATAAATGACATCTGAAGGAAAGCTGGAACTGTGGAAGTTCTTCCCAGAACTTCATGTTATACATCAGCACACAATATGAATGCTAGTTGTGCTTTCTAATACAATTACAAGGCAATATGAATGTGGTAGAACTACAATGCAAAAAGCACAGACCATCATAAAAGAACTTGACGTCAGGAGGTAACCTCTCATAGGGTGGAGCAAACACTGGTCCCTTGTGTTCCAGGAAGTTCCACTTTGTCCCATCGTCCTTCTTTTCTTCTTCCCACCTGCACCAAAGTTAACAAAATAAAAGGTGACACATCAAGTAAAATAGGCAAAACTTTCCCTACTCACACCATGAAGGGATATAGGGAGAGTAGAGGTATAGTGCCACCTTGGCACTAGATGGAGGTGAGTGGTTTTCATGCCCTGGCTACATTACCCCTGTGAAAGAACCCCAGTACCCATTGAATAGGAGGCTGGGCAGGCCCCATAGCCATTCTGGATGGTTTGGAGAAGATAAAAATATCTTTCCCCTACCAGGATTCGAACCCCAGACTGTCCAGCCTGTAGCAAAGTTGTTATACTGACTACGCTACCCCGGCTCCCTCCAACACATGAACCCCCTTTACAGCCGTAACAACCAAAACCCTGTGACAAAATGACAAAACACGCAAAAACCTGAGAACCTATTAAAAACCAATATATAAAATAAAAGACTGGTATCCCCATTTAATATTTATAACTTATGGCTATCTCTTACTTTGCAATGTTTAATTTCTCTAGTGCCACAAATATGTTAAGTTCCCTTCACTTAAAGTTGTGTTCACAAAGCTACTAGTCTCTATTGAAACATTCAACCAGTACTTCACTGTTCTATACAAATGTATACATGAAATCTGTTTGTACAACTGACAAACTGCCTGGAAAGCTTCATGCAGATGCAAAAACCAAAAACTGATCTATCATACCCTCTTAATTTTGTAATACAATATAGTAAGATATGTCTCCTGTACATGTATGTAGTCATACTATTTTCTGTATTAAGTTAAACTACTTTCTTCATTAACACAGTTACATGTTTTGGCTAAAGACAAGCCATCTTCAGGCTGTAAAAAATTTATAAAAGGCAATAAATTACCTTATTGCCTGAAGATGGCTCGTCTTCAGCCAAAACCTGTAGCTGTGTTACTAAAGAAAATTGTTGCGCTCGACTGAAAACTGTTATTGTTCTTATTAAATACGGGTATAATACACAACAGGATGAATAATATAAAGATAAAAAGTTATATGCAATATCCATACTATACAAATATCTTACAAACATTATCATATTTAGTTCTGAACCAAATGCATGTTCTTCCTAAAGTTAGCAATAAGATACAGTATTAGCAAATAACTACAGGTAGTTCTTGTTTTACACCAGGACTACATTCCTGAAAAACATTGCGCAAATCGAACACAAAATTCCAATTTAAAACAATGTGTTTCCTGGAGGAAATGTATCCCCTAAGGGACTGACAACCTCATCCTGTATAGTGTAAGACTATACCACTAGTGGACATACGGACCTGTAGAGTATATATGTACTGTACATACAGTATATATACATTTCTATACAGTATACATACACTTCTATACAACATATTTATGAATTTCTAATGCAAGAAAAGTGTGAGAGACTCACATCCATAGTGTTTTTTGTATGGTTCATTCGGATAGGACTGTGGTAGTCTTGCTACACATACAAACACTTCAGTTTCTGACTTAGCACTTTCTTTAATTCTATCAGCATTATCACAAATTGTATGTATGCTACTAAGAGTGAGTCTAACATTATGGCATATACCAACAATTCGTTCATCTTTTTCAAGTCGGCTTATTGCGTGTAATTTCTCTTCAATACTGATCATCTTTTGCCGTTTTTTCACTTGGATTGCACTAGGTGATGCAGATTTACATTTCTGACTTATATTGGTAAGAAAAGCCAATGCTGTTGAAGAGGAAACTAAATCAGCTGTGCAGTTATATCACCAACATAATCAATCCACACACGTGACTGATGGCGTGACAGTGATGTCACTTCCTGTTAGCCTCCTACAGAAGATAAGCGCGACCATGGATCATCTATGTCAAATCATGTTAAACCAGAATTACTGCATAAATTTGATGAGCGCGACCATGGATCGTCTATGCCAAATCGGGTTAAACCAAAGATTATCATGTAAATTCGAAAAATAGGGTAAATTTTCAAGTTACGTTAAAGCGAAATCAAGCAAAACGAAACCGCGTACAACGAGAACTACCTGTACTGAAAAAAATCACTGCCAAACAGCTGGCTGCTTACATAAATAGGTCCCAATTCAGTTATGCCACCTCAAGAGAAATGTGTCAAATCACAGCACTGCAAATAGTTACAGTTGGGTGGTAGAAAAGCTGATTTTAAGGCACACAATGGCTAGCTATACTTTTTAAATGGAATGACCTGTTGATAAAGAGATCATCACATGGAAACTGATATTTTCTCAGTCATATGTTACAGGCCCCAGGAAAGAACATTCCTATTTAAAGGAGAAATTGAAAATGCTTATCGAATCCCTACCCACTTTGAGATGCCATTTGTGAAAACTGTTAAAATGAAGCAAAACGTTCCATTCAACACAGCCTGTTGCAAGAAGCAACGCTGTACCTTCCTGTTTGGTTATCTTGGCAGATGATAAAAACCTTTAACTACATATCGTGTTCAAAAGAGACACCAACAAAGAATGTAGTTTCCATCAGAAGTTGTGGTAGGGTACAGAAAAAGGGTGGTTGGACAACAAACTGGCCTGAACAGGAACCAGCATATCGGGACTGGCATCAGGTGCACAAGTTGTTTCTGGACAGTCTTCTCAGTCATGTAACGACAAACATGACAAAATGCCTGAGATAAAGATAGACCAGGTTATCACTCCACCCCAAACAACATCTTTGTTGCAACAACTGGATGTCTGTGTAATTGTGAATGTCATATGAGAGGACCATATGCAGAATAGATGTCAACTGCCATCCATACACACTAATGAGCAGAATAAATGAACCTGTATTGATGCAATTCTGCCAGTGACTTCTCCCCTTATGGAAGCTGATTCCAGGTAGTTTCAGAGTAAAGTTTTAAGAAATGCAGTCTGTCCTTCATAATGCAATGGCAATCTCCACAGGGCAGCTGTGACGAATGTTAAATTAAGTAAATTTTATTTCCTCTGATTAATGGGTCCTGTCTTCATAAGCGCCTTCTGATAATTACCATTAAGTAATTTCAACTTTAACTACCGATGTCAGCCACACTGAAACCCTTGTAAGGATTCAACTGTACAACAGTATTGTTAACAACTTTTACACCTTTCTTTACCCTTAGTTTCTTTCATAAGAAATTTAGCAGATTCACCAAGGAACATTTTCTGTAAATTTTTACCCATTTAATCATGTCTCTTTTGTCTTGAATTCTTCTTGAGGTTCTGTTACACTCACAAAGGACACATGGTGCAAGACTACACACAGTGTACCAAGACATCTCCAAAAGCTGCAGTTAACTGCTAATTTCACATTCAGACTAAACACAAGGAAATGGATGAACTTAATACAATAATGGCAAATACAGATATGATACCCATTATAAACAATCCATACTGATTCTGAACAAACACAAAAATGAGTATTAAGCAGATATTTTTCAGTTCAAATGCTACTCATATCAGAACACCCTCTGTGAAACATTTTTATATACATTAATATCACATCATTAAATTACCTGTATGCAGTTATCCAAACTGACTGTAGTTCAAGTTCACAGTCTTCTGCATATTTATATATATTTCTACTTCTGAAATTTGTACAACCATAACCAATAGCATGGTTTAAATCTCTGAGTTTCATTTGTACACACACACTGCATGCTGATCTTAACAAAATCTTACATTTCCCAAAGATTGCCAAACCCATTTCCCGCATGTACCTGCTAACAGCTTGTAGTTTATCATCTTTCTTTTGAGATAACTCATTTTAAATTGAGAACAGCACATGTAGCTACAACACCCACCATATTGAACTCTGATGCTGCCACCTTGTGGTAATATGCAAAATTAATCAACTTAGAGAAAAAATTCCCTCTCTTACACAAACTTTTCCTCTGAATTCAAAATATGGCTTCCTCAAATGAAGTCATCTAATAAATACCCTTAACAATTAACTAAACTGTGGCTATTTTGACTTAACAATTCTAGCAAGTTAACATTTTAATCTCAGAACCTGTTGTTCCTCTTGAACTTTGATGATGCCACCTTGTAGTACGATTTAAAATTACCTAATTCCCAGAAAATATGGCCCAGTTTCACACAAACTTCTCCTGTAAACTCAAAATGATTACCTCCAGGGAAATTCACCTCACAAACAACTCTGACAATGACATAAACTGTTAGCTATTGTGACAACAAATTAAAGTACAATTAACTTGCCATTTCCAAACATCCTGCTGTTCCTCCTCTTTCTTCTTCTTTCTTGGACTGCTCTGTGGCGTTCTCTCTTCACCAACACTCTCTTTCTTAGAGGACTTTTTCTTCTTCTAAAAGCAGAAGAAATTACACCAGTTCACTGCAAACATGATGCTGTGTCTGCCTTTCGACATTGGTATTTACTGAGCTGTTTTTACAGAACCTAATGGTCTCATACCATGTCCAAAAAACCCTACCACTTGACACCATTCCAAGTCTTTACATCTTGTTTTTCTAAGATCCATAATAATATCACCCCTCCATCCAGGGATAACATTCAGTGTCTGAGCTGTGCCCTCACACATGGCCAAAAGTTGTGGTAACAAGCAACACATAAACACAAAGTCAGAATCAAAACCCATTATGACATAGAACAGCTTACATAATTAGGAAACACTTCAAGTTTATCTGCAGGTGTTCAATGTGAGCTCCCTTGGCTACCCTGCAGATATCCCAATGGTAGTCCAAGTTCTTCCCACATCTGCTACAGCATACCTCAGTCCATTTTACTTACCACCTCTATGCTGCTGGAAAATTACCTAATGCCACAGCTACAGATTCACAATTATGATACCACTGTTTCTCAACAATATGGCATATCACCACATTTTCACATTTTCTGTGCCTATTTCAACAGTGTTGCCTGGCAAATGGATTGGATGTGCAGGACCTAACCCATGGCCCCCAAGTTCCCCAAATTTGACACCTTTATAGCTCAGTCTCTGCTAATTCATGACGGAAGTGGTATAGACTCCTCCTATGCATACAACCCTCCCTGAGCTGCAACAGCATTATCACAGCAATGGTCAACAAGATGGACTAAGATGTAATGCAGTGAATGTGGGAAGTATTAAGACTATTACCAAGGCATCTGCAGGGTAACTATAAATGCTCATAATGAACACTTGTAAATAAAATTGAAGTGTTCCCTCATACTGCAGCTGTGGTTTCCATGTAACCGTGTCTTTCTGTATTTTCACAGTATTTCATCATAGCTGTCACGTGGGTTCATAATAATTGTCAATTACCTCATCTTGTACTAGCATATAAAATAAAGACTGAATATACAAAGAATCATTTGTGTTTTCAAATAACCGTGTCAACTTGGGACCAACCATGACCATGTCTAAATATAAGCAGGTAAAATATAACAGGCAGAGTTGTCCCCCTCCACCTCATGAAAGCATAGAGGGAGAACAGTGGTATAGTGCTACTCATTCTCAACCTCAGCACTAGGTGGGGTAAGTGGTCAGCCTCACATCCTGGCTGCTTTAGCCATCAGGAAAGAGCACCTGGAACCCACTGCATAGGTGTTGGGTGGGCCCTAGAGCCAATCTGGATGTCATGAAGAATAGACAAATCTCTTGCACCTGCCAGGAGTGCCATCACTATTTTTCTTCCAGGCAAGGCCAGTGTGCTTGTGGCTATGAATAAGTGGTTGACTGAACTACAGTTTGCACATGGCATCACATCAGCTAGTGCTGGCACTGCTTCCAAGTACAAAGTGGTCCCTTTCCTTCAGTCTATAAAAATGGTGAATGCATTTCTCATTTCCCGCATTAAAAATACTTAAGAAAATTCAAAAAGATGATGACAAAACTTTGCAACTTGCCACAAGTTTCAGATCTTCCTCATCACTCTCTTCTTTTCGTTTCTTAGGCTCCTTCTTAATTTTCTTCCTAGCAACGAGAGGAACATCATCCTCATCGAATCCTCCAATCTTCGCTTGACTTTCTCTGCACCTGATCGTGATGCCTAAAAATAGCAAAAAATACAAATTTTACCTCTACGACATTAATGTACAATGCAAGATATACTGTTACCCAGCTGAGGCAATGCAGTAACATGCATGAACACATCGTAACAGTTTGGACGAAATGTAATATTTTATGCACGCATTATTCTGCATAGGTCTTAGTTTCCTCAATCTGTCAAAGTCTCGGTCATTATTGTCAACAGCGCTGTGACTGGCTGAAAAGTGCAGATATTGAAGAATGTGTAGGATCTCGCTACACAATGGTGTCAGGAACTCTTCAGTCAGAGTCAAAGAGCTTTTTGGGCAAAATTTCTCATTTATAAAACCAACATATGCATATGTAACATACACAACAATACAATCTCTTGTTTCCTCCTGCTTTGGCAGAACTCTGCCATCTTCAGGGAGTCTATACACCAACTTGTAACTTGTAACAAGTTACCTCCTACACAGAGCACAACACATGATACAGAGAGGAGATCCATAATTGTTCAAGAATAAGATTAGATATTTGTATACAATGGTGAAATCTACAACGTTATACCAAGCATAGAAAATTAACCACATTTCACGAGATCTTACATTTTTTAATTCAGCTGCAGAAATCACTACAATATAATATGTATTACTATTGTACTGTTTTATTATCTAATGAGTTTTAAATACTGGTGTATAGACTCCATGAAGGTGGCAGAGTTCCACTAGAACACGTAGGAGCAACCAAGAGATTGTACTGTTGTGTATGTTTCATGTGCAGATGTTGGTTTTATAAATGAGAAATTCAGTCACAATGCACGGAATAAATAACCTCAAAACAGTCTTTCAGGTTGTCTCATATGTCAAACCCCATTTGAGTAACATTCACCAGAAAAAGAAACATTTCAGATTCAGCCATGTCAGGTACTGGAGAAATTCCACTGCCTATGTGTCCAATTTCTGCTGACAGTACCAACTGATCTCCTCCACCTATACAGTAATAACTGTCGCAAAAAAAAAAAAGAAAGCATTGTCTGGATTAAGTCTTTATGTGGGGCATCATTTTTTGCCTTTTGCCAAATTTATCACCATTGAATTGACGAATCCAGGCATCTGTTGCACCCACCTGCTGTCTCCATGAAGAAGTATCTGCAGGTGTATTTGGAAGTAGAGCTTCATCACTGTCAGAATGTTTATCTGTGTTGTTATCTCAGGCACCCCCATCCCCCTGGTTCACTGGTCAACCCAGCCTGTACACCCTTTGAAGGGCTGTAAGTGCTTGTTCCGCCTCGTCATACAAGTCAGTATCAGACACGTCAGTGTCACATTGGTTAGAGTTAGAAATATCATCAGAATCTGGGACAAGTATCAATTCAACAATACTCTTATTAAGTTTTTGTGATTCTGAATCTGAAACCACATCTTCTGAAGTGTGTCTTGAACATGCAATGTGTATAACATATGCACCTGATGTAACAGCAGCCAAGAGAGGATGGTTTTTTCTTCACTAAGCAGACCAGCCTTCAAGAACAATTTGAGAAGGGTGGAATTGTCCTTTACTTGACAACAAAGTTGTAAAATCTAACCCATGAATTTTAAGAACAGGAGTGTACATACCTTGCCAAAATTGTTTGGCACATTTTAAAACAGATAAAATAATTTCTTCTAAAGAGTACTGACAGGATTTAAGGAATGCAAACAAAAATGTAAAGATGCAGTCTAATAAAGACCAATACAGAGTGAATAATCACACCTTCATATATTTCATTCTTAAAAAATCAATTTTTTAAACCTCATAACATTAAAACTGTAACTTATACACTTAATATTTCGCAATATACAATTTATCTCTAAATTGCTGCATTTCAGAAATTTAATGTCCATGCTAAGCACGAAAAACTAGCATCATGAGATACACTTTGCATTTCAAATCATAGGCTACAAGTTAATCTTTCCAGGTAGTCTGAGAGACGCTTTCACACCTAATGTGCTTCTCTGCCAAAGAGCTAGCCCCTTACAACATACAAATCTCATGGCCCAACCATTACTGGCTTTAAAATCTTACCATAGAATGTTAGCAATGCAGATTTCCAATGCCTTCATTTGCATAGACTCTCTTGTAATGTGACCATTTTATGTTTTTCTAGCACAAACTCCAGAACTTACCCAGTGGCACTGAAATTACCCTGCTTGGACCCACATTATGCTTTCTGAGTTTAATTCACTCCCTTTACTAAATCTTTCTCTTCTCCAGCACCGTACATTCTGTTCGACAGAATTAACATACCATAGCGCAGTTGTTTGTTACTTCTGCATGTTTAAACCTTTAGTGCAGAAAGATGACTATAGTCATCCACAGTGTAAAGCTGAGAAAGCCGAAAGAGGACTATAGTCATTGGCCAGTAACATGCAGCCATGGGCAGGTCCTTTAAATCCTGGACTTTTGCAGAGTGCACTGGACACAATTCTGGTGCTGAAGGGTTAACTACCATTAATTCACTAAAACTGCAATGCACTGATTCTGGTAGTTTAGATGCTGTTGTACCTTTCCTTCAGCCACAATCACCCACAATTTTTACAGAATTCTTAGTTTCAACAACTTCTGAATTCAACTGTCAGCATATCAGTAAAAGAATCAGAAGTACAAAACAACATGCATAATTAGTGTAGCAGCTGTCTAAATTTTTTCACTCACCTAGCCATTCACCTATTCATAGAATGTGTTGAACTTTGTGTGCAAGTATACGGCAAACCCAAATTTTTCCAGTGGTAAAATAGGGTTAAATTCTCATCTTATTTTTGGGTAAGCATGGTAGTAAAAAAAAAAAATTTCATGAACATAGGAAAGCTCCCCTCCTTGATTAGTACAGCAGTCCTCCACCACCAAATCAGGTACCGCATCCTACATCCCACTCATTACCAGATAAGTGCCCCTTGATAACACCCAGATATGACGTCTGCCACAATATCAGGAAATCTTTTATTCCTCTATATAGCCGATCCCAAGAGCCAATTTAATGCATTCATGAAACTTCTTCTGGACACCATGCCATGTCTGTATTTATGTGTTAGCATCAATAATACCAAACATGACAAATTTAATATAATGGAAATCTGTACTAGTGAAAATCATGCAAAGAACTGAATCACAATTGTTACTCTGTAGTTCTTGCTAGCCTCATCACTTAATTGAAGCATTCTCAGTTCCTCTCACAACTGCCTGATCAGTACTGGAGTCCTCACTGTAGTAATGTCTACAGTGATTAACATGAAAACCTGCATTTGGCCAGGACCTTGCAGAAAGTGTGTAAAAACACATAAAACACAAAGAGTGGGAACACAAAATATTGGCTTCACTGTATTCAACCTACAACTGCATATCTAAACCACTTACCAGTGGAATGTCGTCTTCAGTATCTTCTTCAATCTTGATGTTAAGGGAGGTCTCTGACTTGATGTTCAGAGAAGACTGATCCTGGAAACTGTTCATACAAGGCTCAAGCCTGTCACTGTAGTCCACAGGGTCCTCTTTCATCCACCCCATATTTTGTGATGGCCCATGCTGCTGCTCATCTTCATCTTCCCCTTCCACCTTAATCTTTACCAGTTTTCTACTCTTCTCCTTTTTCTCCCGATGCATGTCACCCTCCTTCAATTTAACTATGTGTAGTAAAATAAACATTTCATTTAAACGAATATAACTGGAAGGTGATGTATGATTAGCATAATAACAAATGTGATCCTAGATACTGAACATTAACTGACATTTTGCATAATAATGTATCTAACCTCAATCAAAGAAACCTAACCTTCCATTCTTAGGTTATTTAACTTGAGGGTTTCAATCGCAGATTTATGTAGCATCAAATAACAAAGAAAGATACCCTTAAATGGTGAGTTTATAAGGAATGTCAAAGGAGTGACTTCTTCTGAAGCCCTATCCTGGCATTGCATGGAGTAGAGCACAGCAGTAGCAATTCGTAACAATCTTTATCCCCAAAGTATGCTCAGCTGCTTGCTCTACAGTCATTCTGTTTGTGCCCTGTACTTGACTGGCGGGATCTACGCATGAGCATGAGCAGCAGACAGTGAATGACAAGAGAAATAACAGGAGGGTGAACATATGGCAGTTTAGTGTTACAAGCAGTGCACTGCAGCAGTACTTACTTCATCATTACCACAGGACTGTGGCTATGTGGCTAAATAACAGCAAATTCATTCATATATAAAAATTAGGCCAAACACATATACACTCTAGATATGCACTTCCAGTTCCCAAAAGACTGTTGGGACTAACCAGAAAACAAACTCATATATTTAACATAAAATTCTTTCATTTCTTTTGTGTAAGATTAAGTATTTTATTAACTGAAGAAGTGAAGTAAATTAACTAAGTCAACAAACAACCATTTCTCTTGGCCAAATCAATTCACATACAAAATCACTTGTACGTTCCTTCACTTAATAAATGCACTGGCATGGTGTAAAATGAAGCATTGCTGTAGGTTATACTTCTTCATTTGATTATATACTTTCAAACCAATTACATGCTCTGCTAATCCAATAAATTCAGTGAAAAGATAGAATTCCCTCCTTGTAACAATGAAATCGTGGAAATCAATGGACCATATGGGTTAAAATTAGCAAACGTGAGATCTAAAACATGAGGGAAAACCCAGTGATAATTTGAATATTAATTTTGCAGTCCCTTACACGAGTAGCATTACAGCACACATGCCAGCAACAAAAGCTAGATAGAAGCCAGTGACCACAAGTTCTTCCACAGTGCATGCCTCTTCACCACTTTCCTAGCTACAGCTAGCAAACCATCCCTAAACTTAAGAAGCATAAACACGTGTGTGTTACTTCAAAAGCCTTGACATGTCTGTTCCAAACCAAAATATAAATCAGGGGAGAAAAGGGGCAAGGCAGTACACAAAGGCACAGATTACATGATCAAAATTAAAAAAAGTGTGGCTCAAGTGAGGGGATATGCTATTTAATCCCCCATCCCACAAGCTTCTTGTCTAAAGGCATCAGTGTGTAAATAACATAAACGTGCAACTTCTACAAATGATTTCAGGACAGTTCATTTTAAGACAACCAGGGCACTGTGCCTGTATACTCAGTAAGGGTGGTGATTGGGGCTGTGCTATGGCTCAGGCGGTTAGTCGCCGGCCTCTCACCGCGGAAGCCTGGGTTTGATCCTGGGTCAGTCCATGTGGGATTTGTGGTGGACAAAGTGGCCCTGGGACAGGTTCCCCTCCCCCGAGTACTTCGGTTTTCCCATCAATTTCATTCCACTAGTGCTCCATTACATAGAAAACAGAAAAGAATTAATCATCTTCATCACAGGGTTGCACAATAAGCCTCAAGTGTGCGGTGCGGCTGTAGCATCTGATGCGGGGCCCTCCATGGTGTGCGCGCGCACGTGTGTGTGTGTGTGTGTGTGTGTGAGAGAGAGAGAGAGAGAGAGAGAGAGAGAGAGAGAGAGAGAGAGAGGAGAGAGAGAGAGGGGGGGGGGTGATTTAGATATGAGGCTAACTATTCTCCCTGAACAGATCTATGGTTCTGTTGTTTCCCCTCAGGTACCTTTCTCTCGGTCCTTGTCTTTTGATTTATCCTTATGCTTGCGGTCTGAACTTGAGCTACTGTGCTTGTCCTTATCAGAGCTGGACAAATGCTTTTCCTTGTCACGACTGGAACTTGAAGTACTGGATTTGTCCTTGCTACTTGAGCTGGAACTGTGTTTGTGGCTTGAACTGCTGCTGCCATGTTTGTCCTTGTCCTTATTCACGCTGCCACTGCTGCTGCTATGTTTGTCTCTACTGCAACCCCAAGAAACAAGTACATCTTGCCATTAAATTTACAATGTTCCAATAATGTTAACTGTGTAATTCAAATTATGCTTCCCATCATAATTTAAACACTCTATGTAAAACCAAAATTTTTCACAGCAACTAACTGCAATAACATTTTTGACACTTGGCTGCAATGATACACACAAAAATAATCCTGTTTTGAAGACTAGTCTCCTGTCTAAGGAACAGCTTTTGATTGCTTCATGACAAAGCTGAAGACCTAACTGCATTTAACAATTCCCTTGGATCAATTTTTCTACATTTTATTTTCTTCATAACCACCACTGTTTCATCGTCCATTTTATTCTGTTATTTTTGTCAGTTGCCAATAAAATCTGAGACATGGTGTGGAAATGGAATATATATGAGTTCACGTTAAGCATATGCACAACTTGTTGCTGCAGTCAATGCCTTCACAGGGGTTAACGTGTGATATAATGTACCACACTTTAACCACAGAAACTTTCGAAATGGCCCACACTAAGTGTATCAACAGCCTGACAAAACAGTGATTCAAGTTACAAATGCCTCAATCTTAAGGGCAGAAAACCACGGTAGATGGACGCAACAGGTTCCACTGAACCACTGGTAACTCTACCACACTAAATGTCATCACACCTCACATGACAGCAACATTCATATTCACTGCCACGAAAACCATAAACCTCACTTAATACATCTCATTTCCTAAAGTACCTAAGACAAATCTAAAGACATACTTAAACTACTGCAAAGACGAAACAGCTTACAGTAATACGGATCCTCGACATTCATTCTGAAGATGGCAACTACAATGTTAGCGGAAATGGAAGTTTTTCAACAAATGACATCACTAAACCAAAAGACCCAAAACATCAGGCAGGACTATGAAAATTAATGGCACAAATATCCTACAGAATCAAAAATAATCTACTTTGTACAACCAGTCTGCAGTTTTCCAAATTTTTTACAACCAGTTCCGCCAAACTGGCATGAATCTAATAGGTGAGACTTCACAACTGATTTGAGATGACATTTCCAATGACGGAAAACAGGCTGGACGTTCCGACCTTATGTGTGTGTAAACCTTTAACGACTGAACAGAAAAACACTGTCCCATTAAGTTAAGCGTCCTCTTAACATGATAGGGAAAACTGTATCCCTCTATGCCATGACATTTTTAATATTTTCTGCATTTATAAATGCAGGTCTCTTTTTCACACCACTTGTCTAAAAGGCTTGTATAGGTATGAAAGACTGTTTGGAATTTAATTCTAGTTAAAATTTCACTAATGAGGGGTAATTTTATTACCAACACCTTTATGATTTTTGCTGCTGTCACGAAAAAGACATGTCCAAGCAGCTGTTAATTTTTTTCTTAAAGTGGCAAAATTAAGTAAATACACACGTAAAGGCCCTTTTGACAAGTCTCTGTTCCTTCACAATACCTTCTGTAAAAAGACCAGTTCAATATTAAAATGGTAATGTTTACTTACGTCTGTGTGCTCTACCTTTCCAGTTCAGTGTCAAATGATCCTCAGAAATGCAGTGTCGTGTGATATACCTCAAAACAGGCTAGCATACAACCCGATGTTGCATTCTGGACACTTGAATTTCACTGTTTGTTTTTAGTGGAAAACACACAGCACCAAATTCTCTCTTACATTTCAAAGGCCAGTGTTTGTTGTGTCTTCTGTCAAGTCTTTTTAGTTGACTGATGGATGGGGCTTGTCTTCCTTGGCTTGTGGTCTGAAATCAAGGCATCCTTCCTGCCTCTTGTGTTAAGGTCACTCACCAATGTCAGTCTGCACAGTAGGTGTGATAATTTTGAACCACATGAGGTGAGAATGATAAAAACTGCTAAGAATGTTTTTTAGGTTGTCCAATCCGTGCATTTTAGATCAATGTATTCAATTTATTATACCACCTGAATGCACATTATTATTTACATACTATTGTTAAACATGTAGCTCCAACATGTTTTGGTACAAGCGTAGCATCGCCAGGAAGCGCAATATGCCAGGTTTTAAACCAATTGCCAGTGATAAGCTGTTATTTACAAGGTTCCAGTCTGTAGTTGGCTCCACTGTTGATGTCATTTATATCTAAAAGGTAGAACTTGTACTGTTTTCAAAATCTTATGGTTAAAATATGATTAAAACATTTCTTACATATTAAATATGATTTATACAAATTAAAATTATTGCTGTGGCTGGTAGTGGAGATTTCTACTTTGTGGCATTATATGTTACGGTCTCTAGTGCATATCTCAATCCAAGGAGAATCGGGTCCGTGTTTATGCTGTGTCGTGTATCGGAGCCAGCAAAATGGAAAAACAGCTTCTTTGTCCATTTTCAGGTCCATCTCTTAATGGAGTAATAGTTCATCACGCAGTCAGATTTGTCCACATACCCCACATGTCTATTACAGTCTTATACTATGGCCAGTTTCACAGCTTCGCCGTGCTCATCACAAAAATTACACTATCCTCTTGGAGAATGCATGTTTATCAGTATGTTTACATTTCATTTGTCTTTCCACACTATGGCTGTCAAGTTACCCTTACCTTAGTCTTCATATCACCCCACTTCAATTTCATGTTCTGTCAAAAATTCTTTGGCATCTCTTTTCTATTAGGTCTAACAGTTCCACAGCAGTTTATTTTCTTAGTGTGTAAATCATCAAATAGCAATGGAGATGAAAAGAAATTGTCCATGTAGCTTGCATCCACTTTTCAAGCCTTGCAGTAAGTCCAGTTACAGTTGACTGAGTAGCTGTCATGGAAGACCTTGCACACTGCCTGTCTTTTCCTATACAGACACTTGTATGTACGAGGGCTGTCCAAAAAGTATCCGACTATATTTTTTCCCGCGGTAAGTAATGGCGAAAGGGTGGGGAAACTGAGCGTAGTGGTAGAAGGGACTTTCATGCGCATGCGTGATTTTTTGCTGCCTCGCAACACTGCCGGATGCGTCTGTCGCTGCCAGATAGCGAAGTGGTGTAACACGTGTTCGTCGCATTCTCGTTTCGCTCACGATGACAGAATGTTTGGAGCAGCGATACTGCATCAAGTTTTGTCAGAAACTTGGGGATACCCAAGCGGAAACAATCCGCAAAATTCAGCAGGCTTTCGGTGATGATGCAATGGGGGTCACTCAAATTAAAGAGTGGTTCAACCGCTTTAAAGATGGCCGCATGTCGGCGGACAATGACCAGCGTTCCGGGAGACCGTCAACGAGCCGAAATGCTGATGTCATTGACAAAGTGCGGACATTGATCATGGAGGACCGTCGTTTGACCGTCCGGGAAATTGCTGATGAGGTTGGGATCAGCAGAGGTTCCGCAAACACGATTTTAACTGAGGATGTGGGAATGCGAAGAGTGGCGGCAAAATTTGTGCCCAAGCTGCTTTCGCCGGAGCAGCAACAACTCCGCCTTGAGGTCGCGCAGGACATGCTGGAGTGCGCCAACAGGGATCCTGAGTTCCTGAAGTCTGTGATCACTGGTGACGAGTCGTGGGTGTACGGATATGACCCGGAAACCAAGGTCCAGTCGTCACAATGGAAGCATCCAACATCCCCGAGGCCCAAAAAAAGCACGACACGTTCGGAGCAATGTGAAGGTGATACTGACTGTTTTCTTCGATTACCGGGGTGTTGTGCATCATGAGTACGCACCACTAGGCCAAACTGTTATTAAGGAGTACTACCAAGAAGTCCTCCGTCATCTTCGTGATGCAGTTCGGCGCAAGAGACCGGAGCTGTGGGACGCACGCAACTGGCAGCTGCATCATGACAATGCCCCAGCTCATTCATCACACCTGATCCAGGGTTTCCTGGCTAAGCACGGCATTCCGCAGGTTCGCCAGGCTCCCTACTCTCCTGACATGGCTCCTTGTGATTTCTGGCTGTTCCCGAGATTGAAGACACCGCTAAATGGCTCCCGTTTTGACAGCCGCGAGGACATCATACAGAACGCGACGGCACAGCTGCACACCATTCCAAAACAAGCCTTCCAGAATTGCTTCCAGCGATGGAAGGACCGCTGGGCTAAGTGTGTGGAGTCACAAGGGGCCTACTTTGAAGGGGATTAGGTATTGTAACCACCCAGATACAGAACTTTTTTTTCCCGGCCCAAGGTCGGATACTTTTTGGACAGACCTCGTATATCCCTTACAATCACAAAGTTTATAAATACTTATCCCAAACCTTTTGTGTTTCTTCAGTACACCCAGCCCTTGTTTTATGCTTTTTTGCTTCCACGCCCCTTGCCAATTTATACCACTTCTTAATTTACGCTCTCTTATTTTTGGTTTAATCTATAAAAGCCGGCGATTTAAATACCCTGTACTGTCAGCGGACCGGAATTTTCTCTGGGGATTTAAACGTTTGTTGCAATGGTTAGGAAAATTTTGAATATCTTGAAGCATAATAACGCTGGATCTGTGAAATAAATCGTATTTACTCAAGTGAAGCATGGAGAACACGGTAATGTATATCATAGTTTATTATAAAATATTTTGATGCAAAATAAGAATGAACCACTTCCCTAAGAGACAGAAATTTTAGTAATATGTTATGTTTCATTCTCTTTAGCCTTAAATTCTGGCTCCTTTCTCCTGAATTCGTCCCCACTTTCAAGGGAAAATATTTCTGTGACGTTATTTTAACAACAGCGAAATGCTTTTCGTTGGTGTGATTTCTGTAAGGGTGTACTTATAAAGAGGTTTACAGTTTACCATGAGGAATCTGACCTGCGAAAGGAAAAGTACGTTTCTCGGTATTCCTACCAGTGGCCACACTCTTTCAGTGTTTGTCGCACAGTGCAGTGACCCCGTCGCTTTTGAAAATTATTTCTTCTGAGTACATAATCAGCATCATGGCTCGCAGAAGGCATATTCGTGATGAAGATATTGAATCACAGCTGATCTGTGATATTGATTCGGATGAGAACATCTAATAATAAGGTATGTAATAATTTCTGTAACAAGTAACTTCCTTCTGACGATGCATCATATACTGCCTTTCTCGGGTGAGCTATGTTTCATTCTTCCATCAAGTACGTAAGGGTAAATACAGCCGGAAGCTTTTAATTTTTTCATATATTTGGACAAATATATTGTGAAAATGTATTGAAAATTTTTCTGTGAGTACAAGCACGGGCTAGAACAGTGAATAAGTTATACAACTACCAGAAAGGAGATCAGGGTTCGGTTCCCGGAAAGTACATAAATATTTCTATCGACTCGTATAAATCTTAACTCGATCCTACCGGCTTTTTAATCGATGGGTATCTGGGGCACATGAATGTACAGATGCTGGAGCATGAAGCTGAATACGCTCTAAACAGTGTTGAATACATCATTTTATGGTATATTACCTCCGCGCCCCAATACGCCCCCTTGGTACGAGGCACAACTGTAAAATTACCTTCAAGTCTGTTGTATGTATACATAATATTTACACACACTTATTGCCCCGCCAATATCGTATTTAATGCGAAAAGTTTACATATATATTTTTGGACAAAAATGTCCGTTATGGTATTCATACCTACACATAACGATGGACAGATTTGTCCGTTTCGGCTCTTAAAGGTTAATGCCCTTTGGCTGGCTGCATTCTATTCCTTATATCTGATGGGAATATCATTTTCTTTTACACCTTTATGTCTTATGCCAACTTTTTCAGGGACACAACTAGTGCATAAAACAAGGGCTGAGTGGATATAATGTTTGAAAAAGACTCTATCTTTGAATAGCACAATAATTTCACCAACTGCTAGGTGTTCAGATGGGCTGCAATATTTAGCATATGAATCATTCACTTGTCAAATACACTTCTCATTTTCCACAGTTGGTCATAGCTGTCATCTGTCTTGTCAGGGTCTTTTCTATTTCACAAAAATGCAAGAATCTAAATATATGAGTCATGTTTCATAATGTTCCCATAAAACCCCATGTGGGTTCTTTTGTCTACCAGTAATCTTTCAAAGTATCCTTCTGATCATGCCTCCTCATCTGCATAATAATTGCCAAAGACAAATACATTTCCTTGAACAGTCACATCAGGCAGTGGGAACTGTTCTTTGTCCAATCTGTCCAACTAGTGGTGACAGGATCTGTCTCTTACACCAACAGTTGTGTAATTTCCAAAAAGAAGACCATGAAAATGCTACATTGGGTAGGGTCTTTAGTAATGTGAGGTACCTCTGTTGTAATCCACTGGGGTCCCTTGTAAACTTACAAACTACAGGTACAGCAGGTCGACAGTGTGCACTGTCAGTCCACTGTGTGTAGTTTGTGTCAGTAATGTCATCTGTGTCACATCAGTGTCAGTGTCACTAGGAGGAGAAATGCCTTCATCTTCCGATAAAGGTGCATCAGTCACATTCTAATGTGATGTCTTGGTAGCCATACTAAATGCACTTCAACACAACTCACCACACAACAAACCAAACACTATCTGAATCTTCATGTGCAATTCAAGTGTCTGCACTGCCTAACCTGTCATATGCTAGTGCTCTGACAGGAAACAGACTGAACTGTTGAGTTGATGAGAGACAAAGCGTAAAATGACTATTCACAAAACGCATGCAGAAATCCTTACAGCAAAATGAAGGACATTTGCCTTTGGTCACATATTGCACTAAATAATTCAATAAACATTAGTATGAATTCTTTTCTTCTCCCACCACCTGTGTATAAATTCATTCAGCACCCAGATAAGCCAGCACTACCACAAAACCTAAATATCAATATAAGACTGAAACCTAAACAACTTCTGACCAAATACGATAACATGTTTAGTCAGCTCCAAATTTTGTGGCACAGCATCCCCACTTACAGAAGCAGCTATCTGAAATTAGTAACTCCAGAAACTAAAACTTACAATAAGAATTAAGAAAGTTAAAAAGGATTGCAAACTAAGTTGCACATAAATAGGGAGATTGCCTTGAAACTTGTGGAACACGTAGATGGATCCCTTCTTAGGCATGTACTTTCAATTTTGAAGTTTTTAGTTTTAAAAATGTATGAAATACAATGGACAACATCAGGTAAAGGTAATGTTCTCCCTAGAATGGGCAATGAAGGCCCAGAGGAGGAGTAGAGGTATAGCTCTACTCTTTCTTTAACCCTGGCACTAGATGAGGGTGGGTGGTCAACTCCATGCCCCGGCCGCTTTAACCCCGGGAAAGAGACCCGGTACCCATTGTATAGGAGGCTGGATGGGCCCCAGGGCCAGTCTGAACTGTGGAAAATCTCGCCGCCACTGGGATTCGATCCCTGGACCGTCCAGCCCGTAGTGAGTCGCTATCCTGGCCCACATGGATAACATCAGCAGGTGCCAAAATGGGCATTTAAAATAAAAAGAGCCCTGGCCAACAGCAACTATGTTGGGGTTTAAATCTCCCACACCTTAAAGGTTAAAACCACTGTTTGTAGCAAACACATATAATATATCTTGCACAGCAAACACTGTGAATATATCAACTCTACCAGCACAAGCATAGCCTGTCCAAGGTAGAATGGCCTTACCTACTATCCTGGCCTGTGACCTACACTGCAAGATGAACAATACATGTCTGGAATGGAAACACCCAAAAGGCAGATTCTGCTAGTCTACTAATGATGAGAATGATATCCAGTGGAGAAAATTTACTGTTGAACATGGACCAACACCTGTATTAACCCTTTACAAGTGATACACAAATACATCTGCAAAAGTTCCATGGACAAGGAGTCGATTTCAATTTACATTTACCAATTCTTTCAAGCAATTTCCTAAATTTGCATCATATGTCACTAGCATGTGGTTTACTACCAACAGTAAGCTTCAGACACACCAGATGGCAGCTTATTTACAAACCTCCGAATAACTTTAAAAATTAAACTGCTCACAAAAGCTTAACAGCATTATTGATAGTCCCTGACTCAGCCTGCTCAACAAAGCAAAAAAATCCATTTGAGGTAAAAGCAACCATTGACAGACTATGCTAGCCCTACTATCGGTCAGAAAAATAGCCAGCAAAGAGATTTACAGCATACATCTACAAAGGCATAAAATTCTCTTTTCTTTGAATGTGCTTTTAGGCATGTCCCTGCAATGTTACCTAGAACTAGAGCTCTTGTGCTCCTTGTCTTTGCTGGAGGAACTACTTTTGTGCTCTCGGTCCTTATCTTTCTTTTCATCTTTATGCTTCCTCTCCTTGTCTCTTTCTTTTTCCTTATCCTTACTGCTACTACTGCTGCTGTGATGTTTGTCCTCCTGAAGCAAGTAAACCACATTATTAACAGCTACAAGAGAAGGGAGGAAGGAAGGAAGGAGGAACACAAGATCCACATGTTTAGAGACATAAACCAGAAACAAAAATGTTGTGCCATTAGCTGATCTTAAGCTACATGTACTGTGTGCTGCGAGTACAACTAGTACTATTGGGCCCAATTTTTTTGAGACCATAAATTCACATTGATACTGTGATGTACATTGTGACAATACTTTAACATCTGTCTATGACAGAACACACAGACTTTTTTTTAGTAAGACAATGCAACAGCTCACACAACCAACTTCCAGCACCATCTTTCAAGATGGCAAGTACAAGACCTAATATTAACTCCAATGCATTAAACTAAACTGCATGCATCCCAAACCCAAAGCAAATACGAAGAGCAGCCATAGCCGCAAATTGTGCCTGGAGAGGTGGCTTGCATGCATCAGTGAACTTGGAAAGCTATGCTGCAGCAGCCTAGCTGCTGATAGGGCCACCTATGCCAGACAGGTTTTGAGTAAGTTGCCACACAAAGAGGTACCCTGGTCATCCACAAAGGGGGTTGGAGAATGGGGCTAATGACCATATCCTGGCACAAAAAAAAAAAAAAAAAAAAAAAAAAACATGAGAATCATCAAACCATGTTAGCCACAAATAACAAACTCAGACTACCTAGTAAACATAAAGCTGTACAAAAGTGCTACATAGGAACCAGTGGAGAAGCATAGTCAAAGCAGTCAAGGCATGAAGCAGGCTGTAATACCAGGAACAGGGGGAGGAGGAGAATGAGGAGGACTCCATGGAGCGAAGTCCTTCATGAAAAGCTAATGCTCCACCTAGTTAATTACCCAAATATTTATGGAGACCGAGGGTCAATACAGCGCTCACAATATCCCACCACCTGTCCCTATTCCGAACCAAACCCAGTACACACTCTCCCAACCTATTTCTTTAAAACCCATTTTAATATTATTCTCCCATCTATGCCTAAATCTTCCAAATGGTATTTTTCCTTCACGTTTTCCAACTGAAACCTTATATGCGTCTTGATGCTTGTCATTATTTCTCCAGCCTCCCATTACTTCATCTCTCTTAGGCCCAAATATCCTCCTTTGCATCCTAGTCTGGAATGCCTTCAGCTTATGTTTATTGATCAGTGTGGGGAAAAAGTACTACACCCATGAAAGTAAAGTTTTCTCTGTCCATTCCATGAAGGCATATATGGGGAACAGAAGTGTAACTCCATTCTGAACCTGGATACTAATAGAGGTTAAGTGGTTAACTTCGTGCCCTGGCCGCTTTGCCCCCAGGACAGAACCCCGGCACCCACTGAATACAAGGCTGAGTGCGCCTCAGAACTGGTCTGGATATTTTGGAGATGATAAAAATCTCTTGCACCTATCGGGATTTGAACCCCACACCATCCAGCCCAGTACCACACCAATATCAAACAAATGACAAGGTAACAGTTCTGCATATTTTGATCTTTATGCTTTTTGACAGGAAAAGGGAAGGGGATTAAGATTCTGAACCAAATGGTAGCAAGTATACCCCACATTTAACCCTTAAATGATGGTGGGGTTTAATCCCAATTAATGCCCAGGATGGAGGGTTTAAAAAAATATTCCCTTAAATGCATTCACAATTGTACAGTGCATCAAGGCTGGCAGCATATGAAGAGTTGAAGGTCCATACAGTGCACTAAGTCTGGCACTGAAGGGTTAATCCAATCTTGATTTCTTTGTGCATGCAATTTTGATTAGATACGGCTAATACGGAATACAAGCATTTTAACTACCACATTTTCAAAGAATTTATTAGCTATCATTGTTGTGATTTTGTCCTGCATTCTGTTAACAAGGCATGAACACACACCTAATTTTCCCAGTATTTAATTTTAGGCCACCCTACTTACCAGCAACTAACAAAGCTTCTGTATTTTTTTTATAGTACTTGTGACTTCACCTAATAAATTGAGACCTTCAGTGCAGACCAGAAGTTGGTATGTTGAATTTCAATCCCTTCTGATTTTCTTAGACCTTCCTAATGGCACATTCTAAAGCTAACTTAAAAAGGGATGGCAGTAAAATATCTACTTTTTTCAGACCATCCTCAATTAGAAATGTTTGCCCATCCAGACTTTACCATAAGTTTAATTTGAACACATTTTAATAAACAGAACTAGTTTCATGGGTACACCAAACTCATTGAGAATATCACAGAAAACCTCCCTCCCAACTGAATCATAGGCTTTTTTTTTAAGTTTGTACACACGGTGTGGAGCCCCTCTGTATTCTCATCTTTATTCAAGTATTTGATAAATGCAAAATATGTGATCAGAAGTTTATCTGTCCTGTGAAAATTCACACTGATTATCCCTAATAATTTTGTCTACATATGGAGTTAACCTTGATGGAAGAACACTGGATAAAATTTTGTATGTAGTTGATAACAGTGATATGCCTCAATAACTACCAGTCTGTTTTATCACCCTTCTTATCAGCAGGCACAATGAGTGACTCCTTCCACTGTTGAGGCAATTCTTAATTATCCCAAACAGTATTAAAAAGTCTGTGTATCTCAGAATGTACTGTTGAACTTCCTGCTTGAATAAATTCTTCACATTCTTAAATGCAAATGCTAATTTTCCCTCATTCTACACTAAGTACCAAGGCAGTTCTTACATATGACAAAGCATCAGAATTCAATAATCTGTCTTCATTTAATGTCAACATCCTGTGCTACACACATGAAAATGGACCAGTTTCAGAAAAGATACCTGAGTCAGTGTCACATCATCAGGGATTGATTCAGGTTAGCCTGGCAATAAGCAAAGGTAGAAAACCACATAATTCCTGTGAAGAAAGTAATAATAAAACAAAAACTTCAGTTACTGCTCTTAAAAAAGGCACTTTAATGACACTACAACACCAACCAACTTACCACTACAGCTGGGGGATAAAAATGTAATGACAGTTACATGCATAACATACAGTCCAGATCTGAGCTCTGCAACCACAGAAGCTGGGGAAATGCAGGGGAAGTGCGAGTTAGACAAGTCCGGCTCGCATGCCTTAGAAAGTTGCCAAGCTGTGTCCCGAACTGTACAAATACAAACTTTTGTTCATAAAATTTGTATCTGTTAAGCAGGTTAATACTTTCCCAAACCACAACCTGCTACAGCAATTTGCATATGAAGAATAATTTCAGTTCACTGTTCAAAGATTTTGTCTTAATACAACTGGCCAATCTTTGGCACTTTTTATACGTTGCTTCTACTATCCCAAAGTAGTACCTACATGAAGATTCAAGTCTTCTGGGATATTATACCATGCTGACTGGTAAATAGTTACTGATGTTTAAAACAATCACAGCACCCTCAAAATGTCAGGTAACCACTTTAAATCGACAAGACACAACACCTCACAGACTTGTGTCTGCAGCAACACAGCTGTAAGAACCTTAGATCTTGGGCAGTAGCTACATTTTGGAAATGGCTTCCACTTTTGTACTCTTACCTTAGTGCTTTTGCAAATTTTGTGAGGATATGACACTTTATTAGTGAATAACAGTTTATAACAAATGTTGTTATTTCAAATTGCATAAGAAGTGGTATGCATGTATGTCTTGCATACCAAAAAATGTGTAAATGTGCTGTTTACTGAAATTGTAGGCAGTCACTACATTATAACAGTGATTAAACTGTACTTCTGAAGGCCTTGAGGTTCTCACAGTAATGACTATGAAGTTTACAGTCTTGGGAGATATAATGCTATGCAGTATGGTAGAATCTGCTGCCTCCACGATCAGAAATATGATAATGGAAGCAGAGATAACTCTAAAATGTCAACACATATGTACCTGACTATGTGGCATTATATCCCAAATTGTACTTATTTGCTGTTACAAAAAGACATAAATAATGTTCAAACATATGTTATAAAATCCCACACTGATACATACGCAGCTTACGTTATATTGAGTGAGATGAATCTGTTTACTAACTAGGCTTATTTGGGAAATGACAGTAGGAACCAAAGAGAGATATGTGTTAGGCAGTGTAGGGGATATTACTGCATATTGTAATTTAATCAGAGAAGACATACATACACAATCATGCTTGTAAAACCACCAACACAGATTTTTTAAGACAAAGAAGGGATCTTCCACCTGCCTTTCCACAAACATGACACCATGGAAAGGCCTGCCCAAGTAAATTAAATGAAGTTGAAAATATGTATCAAACTTTATACCCCATTGCCTGCACTACATTAATACTACTGCAGAAAGATGATATTACAATAACATGCAGTTTAATCATTTTATAGCTAGCCAATGGGACACACATCTGCACTGCTACTGGCCTCAAAAAACCAACAGCCAATACATATTACAAATACACTTCAATATCCCACCAACAAATTGCTGAATAGCTACCATTAATTGATACTATGCACTGCATGCCAGCATACCATACTCTAAAACACCTGCTCATATACTGTTATACTGTGTACCAAAGTACCATGTGTGTTGTGCATGCTGTAATAACAATGGTTCATGTATTCATGTAGCCAATTCACTTGACATAGGAGTGAAAAGGCAGAAGCAGAGGAGAAGCACTGCATATGCAGCAATAACTGTTTCCGAACTGCTCAGAGAACAATGCTGTACAAATAGTGATACTTTCTCCCAGTTTCTTTTAAACAATGGAGCAATATGTACTGTCAAAATAATGTAACAAAGTAATTCACAGCAAAGAGAAATTACTAGGAGTATGATAATGGGACCCAGCATCACAGTGACATTGTACTCCCAACAGAGTGAATAATTTTGAAACAGGTATAAAGCTATTCTATAGGGTTTGGACAATGGTGTATGACATCTGAACTCACTTACTTTATGGACTTTTTCCATTGTATGTTTTGAAATTTAACACACTATGTTTCAGGGACAGGTTCAGTCCATGTCTTTAGACTTGCTTCTTTCAAAATAAATGTTACTACATAATTTTTTTTACAAAAGGATTAAACACAGATTACAGTCAAATTAGTCAATACATCATCATTTGTGTATCTGATGTTCAGTGAGATTTGCAGAGCCATATTTTCTAAATGATTATTGAAACATGTTGTATTCACTACTTTGACTCTAATCCATGTTTAATCACAGTGTAAATAATTATTATGTAGTAACATTTGTTTTGGAAGAAGCAAGACTGAAGATAGGGATCGATCCTGTCCCTGAAACAAAGTATGTTAAATTTCAATACACACAGTGCAAAAGTCCATAAAGTCAGTGAGTTCAGAGGTATAGTACTGTCTGGCCTTTCTGTAGTAAACCAAGCAGTGGCTGGACAATGCCAATTACAGCCACATACAGTGTTAGAGGGCTCAACTATCAGGCAAACTGGCTACTATAATACAAAACCTATGAGAAAAATAGTTCTGCAAGAAAAGGAAGAAGTCCAGCATAAACTGCAGAATATTAGTTCCAAATAGAAAAAACTAGGCATATAAACGGAATTAAATTAAGACAGATGTGTTACTCGGCAAAGAACTGAATCAGAGCAGTGAATGCTTACTTAAGAGAAACTGGGTGATATCAGCACTCGGTTTTAACATTCTTCTCAAAAATCCCAGACACCTTACATGAGAAACCAGGGTTTCAAAAATATCAGCACAGACTGCCACATATTGTAACAGCTCACTTCATGCTACTTTATCAATGATTTCTTTGATACTAAAGAGAAACTGTAATATATAAATGCTCTGATATGATGAAGAGGCTACCAGTCCAAATATGTGCAGCCTGGGCTGACATTAGTAGTGTCTATCACTCTGCCCCACCTTGCAAAACAGCTGAACAACCACCAAGATCTCTCTGTCACACTGTACAACAGCATTTGATGCACACTTGCCTTACACAGTAAACATTCACATACAATTAAATTCACACATACCACTGTAAGCAGCCTTCACAACCTTACATCCAAAAATTCATATACTTATTTTACCTTTCCACCTGAGCTCTGCTTGTCTTTGTCCCTATGTTTCTCTTTGTCTTTATGATCCTTATGCTTATCTTTATGTTTGTCCTTATCCCTGTGTTTATCCTTATGGTCTGATTTGTGCTCTTTCTTAACATGCTTATCAGTGTATCCATTGGAAATTCCATTCACAACCATATGCTCATCTGTCAAAAACAGCAGAGAAAACATGTGGTTATAATCACAAAGCATGCGAGTGAAAAATACATAATGGTCACAGTCCTTCGTGTTTTAATGAACGGACTGGCTAAATTGAAGAATCACGCTTAAACTGTTTTTTATAAATTAAAACAATATTTTTTTTTATTCTATATATACATACAGCGGTGTAAACCTAAACTCACCTCCGGCTAACTGGTCTACACTTCGGTTTTCTTTCGACTTTTTTTCCTGAAATAGAGTCAAAGGTAAAAATTCAGCAAATCAGTTACAAAGCCGAATGTCCCATGGTATTATTGGTACATTTTTTAGTTTGTATACGTACAAACAGTCCTGACATAAGCTCCGCGAAAATGCATGAAATCAGTACATAGTTACTACGTGGGACTTAGTCTCCAGACGCCATTTTGGGACTTAGAAAAATTTCAGCCGTTGTCTGTTCCATCATATGAACATGTACAAACGTTGTGTTTTCAGCTTCATCATATACGTGGAAATAATCACTGAAGTAAAACTAATGATAATAAGTACATACCAACTCCAACCTATCCCCAGCAACAAGGACTTCGGTGTTCATTTTCTCACAATTTCACACAACGGCACATACACAATACATCCACAGCAAAGAACCTCTCACTCAACCACTGAATTCTAAGTGCCCAAATAGCCCAATGCGCATGCGCTAGACTAAATCGGCTATGGGCAATGGCCTCATGATGCAGACGTAAAAGAATATTAAAAAGGCAAAGGCGTTTCAAAGTAATAACTTTTTCGTGGGTACTACCGTAGACAGTGTACATTAAACTTCAAGCGTGTTTGTTAATGTGTGTACTGCGTCATTATTGCACATACCGATGCTATATAATCTTAACAATTTTGACAGCGTCGTTAAATATCTCGCTTATTTCAAATTTAAGGCCTGATGCTATTTTTTCCAATCTTTCCAAGTGTGAGTACCCCTTTTTAATGTCAAAACATTTCGCGGACCCCTACATTATGTAGTTGTACTATTAGAATTCAATGACTGAAAAAATACATATGACAAATCTGCTATGAATTCAGGAACGCTTTTGAATAAATGCGTATTTTATTAAACACAACAGCAAACACGCACGAAATGCACCTGAAACACACTAATATATGCATGTGCGAGCCATTATTTATTTACTCTACAGAAGGTATGTTTGCTTAGATTTACTGAGTCATTCAACGAGACGTATGGTGCAGTTTTGCAGCTTTCATGGATTGAAAGACTGAAAGTCTGGTTAAAGCGATCAAAGTGTCTACCATCGATGTGGTTCCATATTCAACTTGTCTCAATGTTTGGATTTCAACGCAACAAGTACAGAAATTCCAATTTCAGAAACACATGTGAGGAAAATGCATCAGGTACAAGGGGTCCCCGTTATCCGTGGTCAATTTGGACCAGAAAAACGGCACTTAAAACGAATTAATTTTAAGTGGGGCAATTCAGCCTGTAAGAAATATGGGTTAATGGGGGTCTGGGTTGAAGTGTACAGTTTGTTTAACAAATACATATTAATTAAATGTGTTTGCGACAAACATGACGTTCCTCAGGTCTGCTAGCTCAGTATGTTGAATGCCAGTTTTATTGCACTGCAGAGCTGTATTTCGAAGTGACTGACAACGCTCTTGCCTTTTGCATGTCCCAACCTACCAGCCATAATTGGGCGCAACACATCATAGTTCTTTCTGTATATCAATATGTTGATCAATGACATATGATTGCAACATAACCGTACAATACAATAAATTTTTAACAATAAATTATTCGTTACAAGTTTACAATTACCGTGAAATTATCTGTGATTACTGACGTGCCGGCGGCAATAAAAACTTACAAATGACCAACATAAAAGATGATATATCATAAACTAAACCAAAGAACACGAAAAACTTTGGACACCTTTAAGCAAACTATGCGAAACTCGGTTATTATTGTTATTATTACAAATTACCAATGTTATAACGGTTATTCTCCTCTTAGTCGTGTCTTATTGGCTGTTCAGAAATCATGACAAGAACTTGGACCAGAAGCAGAAAATGGCGAATGCACGCGAAATTAAAACCGTGTTCTGGTGGAAAACTCGTGCTCCACGAATGTGATCCCCTAGACTGCAGATAATTTAGTCCACTGTATGGGAGAGAACGGACTGAAACCGTTTTCTGTTAGAAAATCCGTAGCCCACGTATTTGATTCTCTGAAGTGCGGGGAATTTTACATATTTTTTTCCTAAACAAATCAAGCTCTTTATATCTTTTTCCTTGGGTTTTAGATCTGGGAGTACGACATTACCAACACTGACACGAGGGTTTCCAATTCAGTCATGTCTTAGAAGCGGGAAAATACGCCCGTAGCTGAAATATTTTCATGTGTTCACTTGTCACGTTTTGTCTCCGAAGACATGAAAATGATTCGTACTTGGAATTATTCAATTGACGACACCAAGGACCTAATTCGTTGTCCATAGCTTCTATTTTATTCTAAGCTATAAAGTCGTTTATGGCCTTTCTCTGAAGACTTGGGTGGAGTGCATTAAGTGGCTGAAAATATAAGCTAAGTATGCCCGTTTAGCTAAACACGAGTGTCGGCGAAACAATATCAGACGGTTCAGGAATATTCGCATTGTTCTTTTTAGTATTTCCGCCGAAATGTTTCTTAGAAACTTGTGGGGAAACTCTATCCTTCATGAATCAAGCGTCCGGAATTTATCGCATATAAGAAATTAAGTCTCCGAGCTCGAAATTATAGAAGAAAATTTTAAATCATGCAACAGTATATATATATATATATTCCATGGTGCAACAGCCCCTAGTGGGTCAGGGCCTCCTCATTAGGAGGCTTCACGATCACACTCAGCACACCACACTCGGCAGCACTCCTCTGGACGAGTGATCAGCCCGACGCGGAGACCTCTACATTACAAAACACAACACTCACAACAGACAGACATCCATGCTTCCGGCGGGATTCGAACCCGCAATCCCAGCAAGCGAGCGGCCGCAGACCCACGCCTTAGACCGCGTGGCCACTGGGATCGGCGTAATAATATATTATCTTGTTTAAAATATAAAATTGATTAAGATAACACAATATCGTCATTCAAAACCAAGGTATGCTGTCAATGGGAAGGCAAACTTGACACATCACATCTGAGAGTAAACACCAGACGACCCTCTCCGGGAGGAAGCCTCGGAAAAAAAAAATTTAATTCCTAAATGCCAGAAAAATTTCCTACTGGCACAAATAAAGCATCGATAATATAAAACAGTCGACATAAAATCCATTATTCACGCCGCAGAGTTTGGCTTAATGAAGATAATATGACAATGCTTGGTGAGCATATGGCTTAGCAGACCCCTTGCAATAACTTCGCGGCACTCACGTGTGGAACCACTGCCCTAGTGGCTATTATACCTACCGCCAGGTTTAATACAAAGAACTCCCCATCTTGTCCACACGGTATTAGTGTCCTGTAAGGTTTTCAATAAATGACGATTATTTCCCTGAACAGCATTCACAGACTAGTCCTTCAAATGGAACAGTCCTCGGCAAAGTACGAACTGAATCATTACATATAACGTAAATTAATTTTAGTCTGCGAAGAGTTCAGCAATGTACAGTGCAAATGGAACACTAAATCTCATATTACTTGGACTGAATTGCACCACGTTTTCCGTGTCCCTAGTCCGATTTTGCTTTGCGTGTTCAACGCTGATAGATGACGGCATTTTAAACTTTGAAACATCGATTTTAGTTACGGCTCATTAAAAGTAAGAAAACGCCGGCATCGACATTAAATACGGGGGCGTATCCAAAACTTTCCGGACCGAGACGCACGAAATATACTCTTGCCTTCGTTATTGGTTGTTGGGCCCTATCGAGTTCATGTACAGGTTCCAGCGATTCGGCCACTGCTGGAAGCACCACTGGAACTGACTTCTCGGAATCGCGTTTAGGACTGTCAGCGATTGTTCCCGAATTTCAGGCACACCCTCGTAGCTGCGATTTAATTCTTGTGAACACAAAGAAATCACAGGGGTAAAATGAGGCGAGTAAGGAAGGTGGAAGACCACACCCATATTTTAGCAGCCAAAAATTTCTGCTGCTTCCGCTCGTCGGTGAGCAACCGACAGCACACTTCGCGGAGATCCGCAACATGCCTAAGTCCTCCCTTAAAATTCACTGGCATGTTCCACACAAGAGGCCTAACCTGCCAGCGATCTCCGAAATGGTACTTATCCGTGTGCGTTGACAATTTTGCAAACGTTCCACATTTTCGTCTATGCGACCTGTGGTGGGACGACCTAAGCTCTCAAAATCTTCAACCCAAATTTCCCCAAGTTTCCCCATGTCTGAATCGAGAAAACCCATCAAAAGTCTGCGTTCTCCCCATGGCATTGTCACCGAAGCTGTTTTGAGCATTTCATGTGCTTCTGTGCAGCTTCCTCCCTCCGCCCCGAAGTTTGAAACACAACTCAATGCAAATGCATTGTGCTTTCAAACCAGCCATTAGAAAGTCATTGATTGCACTTAATATGCACAATAAACACCTGTTCATAGCAACACAGAGTTACGGCTGCAAAATTCAGTAGACTGGCTCAGAAGACAGTGATACTACAGCACTTTGTGACAAATATCCATACCACTTATTGTTCTTGGTTCTAGCGGCGTGTTCTGATACTTTTGGATGTGCCTCATCTATAAGGCAATGTGTACTTCACAACCTTCACAAATGGGTAAAAACAGGGGGGGGGGGGTTAAAAATATTTTTAAAAATGTTTCCTGCTGACCAGTCTCACAATAAGCTATACTTACAATTACTCAATTTATACAGGTATTTTATTTGACTATCTAAAAGTCCCAATAGTAGAACCACTGTATGTTTTCTGTTAACTTCATTCTCTGAAAGAATTTGAGAATGTAATATTCAGTAGGTCAAATGACTATATACTACCATGATTATTCAGTGTTTGATCTGCATAATTTATTTGTACCTTAAATAATGCATATGGAACTCAACTTCACATTCTGAATGAGAAATTCAGGAGCAGTGGTTCATTCATCTTAAATTAGGTATTTCTGTTTCTGCTGTATACATAACATATTATACAATCAGGTAATAACCTTTCTTGCTTCCCTGAAAAAAAAAAAAAAATTGCTACCAAGAGAACTCTGAAGTTCAACTGCAGAGAATATTATGGTTCCTGTGTGTTGTTACCAACAAATGGTATGCTCTCACCTGTAACACAGGATGTGCATTCTCTTTCTGCAGGAACCACTGTTGCCCTACATGTGTGATAATGGTTGATCCATTACATTGAAATTATGTTGGACATCATGTGCAGATAATATCCAATATAACTGTGGTTTGAAATCTGCTGTTCCAAGCTGTTCTGTATGACATGAGCTATGGCAATGCCAATAGCGGGCAGCATGCTACTCTTCTCACTCAATTGCTTGTACATCATTTTAATTTCTTTCTACAATTTTCACTTTTCTACAAACACAGTTTTTATACACAGTATCAAAGTTACATACTCACAGTTATGCTGGAAGTTTAATAAAGCAAAAATACAAACTACCTAGATCTGTAGCACATATGCAAGTGCAACACAAAAGGAAATGGAAAAAGATGACTTGGAAGGAAATCATTTCTATGTGAAGAAGTAATAACATTCCAAATGTCCAACCTTCCACCTTAGGCCTTTATGTGCAATATTTACCACACTCACACTCCATGATTCCATACCCATGTGTATTTAATGGCATACCAAGTGTATTGTGGCTGAATAACAGTACTTCTGAACTTACCGTATTTTTCGGCATATAAGACGCAATTTCTTCACCTAAACATTTGTCTGAAAACTGGAGTGCGTCTTATACGCCGAAAAATACGGGGAATTTTGATGTGTCACAGTCTACTCTATTCGTTTACGTTGTTGTAAACTGTCGGGCATGTGTGTTCAGCACATGCTCACGTGTTGGTGATGTCAGTTTTAGTTCTACTAGTTGCACAGTCTCGCAGCAGACTAACCCATGAATCACCTGAAATGCAGACATTGCTATACCATTGCATTCAAGCGTGCCGTCATTGAGTATACAAAGCAACATGGCAATAGGGCAGCAGAGCGGCAATTTGGGCTGCCTACTGAAAAAATGATATGAACTTGGAGAAAACAAGAGCTGCAGTTAAAAGAGGCAAATCCTAATAATCACAATCTCCGTAGAGGAACTGCAAACTGGCCAGAACTTGAAGAAGAATTAAAAACATGGATATAAGATCAAAGAAGATCTGGTATTACAGTATCTACAAAAATGATTATTCATGGAGCAAGATTATTGGCAACAGACAGAAATATCATTGACTTTACAGGTTCACCATCATGGTGTTTTACATTTATGAAGAGATATAATTTATGTATGCGGGCTAAAACAAAAATAGCCAGCTGAATACGAAGACAAAATTATTGAGTTTCACACATTCATCATTAATGCTAGGAAACAAGAAACATTTGAGCTTTCAGAGATATCAAATATGAAGTCCCTCTGACCTTCAATGTACCCTCGAACAAGACGGTGGATTTCAAAGGTGCAAAAAGTATTATTGTTAAAACCTGTGGTCACAAGAAAACACATTATACTATTGTTTTATCATGCTGTGCTGATGGGACAAAATTGCCACCTTTTTTGATTTTTAAAAGAAAGACATTACCCAAGGAAAAACATCCCGCAGGAGTTTATGTTCATGCTCACCCAAAAGGATGGATGGATGAGGAAGGGCTGAAATTATGGATAGAAAAGGTGTGGTGAAGACATCCTGGTGGACTGTTAAAGAAACCTCCTTTGCTAGTATGGGATCAGTTTCGATGTCACAGAACTGAAGGTATCAAGAATAAACTTAGTGAGTTGAAAACCAAGTTAGCTGTAATTCCAGGAGGACTAACCAGCCAGCTTCAACCTTTAGATGTCTCAACTAATAAACCATTTAAAGGATTCATGAAGGAGAAGTGGAACAGCTGGATGCAGTCATCAGATTTTAAAGAGACGCCAACAGGAAGAAGGCAGAAGCCCACTATTTCGAAAGTGTGTGAATGGGTTAAGAATTTGTGGGATGCAGTGAAAACCGAGATAGTTTTTAAATGTTTAAGAAGTGTGGCATTAGTAATTCCCTTGACGGTACAGAGGACAATTTATTGTTTGAAGACAGTGATGACTCGGTTCCTGATTCAGAAGAACTTTCAAGTGTATCTAGCTCTGAAAATGACGATTTTTGTGGACTTGAGGATGAAGATTAATATCTTTAATGTAACTTAAAATATTTTTGCTAATTAGATTATTTGTTATGTATGAATTCCCTGACAAATCAATGTATTTTTTATTTAATAAATGCATGATAAAATATACTAAAATTATTTAAAAAAAAAAAATGTGCATAAAAAATGGGATGCGTCCTATACGCCGGTGTGTCTTATACGCCGAAAAATAAGGTAATTTGTACCAAGATATAAAACTGCCAAAGATGTTATTTTTCCTGAAATAGTAACAATTTATTACCATGTCCCAACAATGTACACAATGCATTTAATTATCTTTTGTATAGAATATTCACAAATCTTGGCGTGTGTGTGTATCTGAATCTCAGATATACTGAAAAATATAGTTTGTTGACTATACGTACATGGAACCAGTCACAGGATGGTGGTCAACGCAGAAAATCTGCAGCTTAATGCATGGTCCCAACTATGACAAGGCCCTGGTATTCCTTACTTAAGTTCACAAAATTTAACCTTTACCAGAGATGGGGGAAGCAAAATGAAAATTGCAAGTTAAGGATGAAGTACAGACTAAATGGACAACTGTATGAAAAAGGTAAAGTTTTCCCTGTCCACAGCACAGGAGAGCAGAGGTACAGTTTCACATATTCTCAACCTTGGCAACAGATGGAGGTGAGTGGTTAATGCCAAGCCCTGGCTGCTTCACCCAGGAAAAGAAACCTGGTCCCACTGAATAGGAGGCAGGATCGGCCCTAGAGCCAGTCTGAATATTTTGGAGAAGAGAAAAATCACTTTCACCTACCAGGATTCAAACCCTGGCCCATCCAGCCCATAGCCCAGTTGCCATACCAACAGAACTGCCCCAGTTACTTGCACAACTGTATGCACAACAATTGAATGGACTAACTCATTTATAGTTTGATGAAGACATACCAAAGAAGGTGCAGGAACAAGACTACTGACAAAGTTGGAAAAATTGAAGAAAATTTATAGGTTTAAATAGTTTACTGTCATAGTTCTGAGATGTTTCTTGATTTTAATTTTTAGAAGACAGCAAAAGAAAGAAAGAAAGAAAGAAGAAAGAAAGAAAAAAAAAACTCTTTAAGTGTACATAAATGTACAGGACTAAATCTAAAACAATACATTAATGCTGACATACCAGCATCAATGTAATTTCAGCAACAAGAAGACAAACACAATACTTATCCCCATAATTGCATGGGGCACCCACAAAGTTATGCAACACATTTTTTTGGCCCAATTTTGTTGGATAAAAATGATATTTTGCATGCTGCAGCTTTTAAGTGTCCCACGTTTACACACGTAGGTGCAAGGTTTCCCGCTAGACGGTAGCGCAGTAGTGAACTTTCAAAATGGATTAATTAATTTTATTTCAATCCAACAAATGCACTACACTTTCTTTCACTGATTTCTTGCCCCTACATATGTTTCGGCACACCTGTGCCATCCTTAGGGGGGTCATCGAGAGTTCACAATCTTCAATACACCCAATTGTTTTTCACTCACTTTCACAACACATAATTACTGTAAGCCACCAGTTGTTGTTAACCGTCCTGTTAACAGGACGGTTAACAACACAGCAAAAGGACAAGATCAAATGTGATCGAACAACTAGTATACATAGCCAGCTGTCAATCACAATTTTAATTATCTTTTTAATATTTTAGACTACAATTATCGTCAATTCTAAAAAAAATTTAATAAAAAACACTGAAGAAAGATAAGCTAATTACTAAGAACAGAAAGACAAGTGATATTTAGTACTGGTGGCTTACAGTAATTATGTGTTGTGAAAGTGAGTGAAAAACAATTGGATGTATTGAAGATTGCGAACTCTCGATGAACCCCGAGGATGGCACAGGGTGTGCCGAAACATATGTAGGGGCAAGAAATCAGTGAAAGAAAGTCTAGTGCATTTGTTGGATTGAAATAAAATTCATTAATTATCAAAAATGCACGGTATATATAATATAAAGTTTCAAAATGGAGTCTATGAGTGACGTGCACTCTAAAGACAGAGCAGCAATTGAGTTTCTTTTGGCAGAAAACAAATTGAGTGAAGCAATCTCAAATATTCACAGGCGCATAACAAACGTCTCTGGAGACATGGCAGTGGATAAAAAAACCATCAGCCGTTGGGCGAAGCGACTGGCATCATCAGAACAAGGACAGGGCAATCTGTCTGATCTCCCGCGCTCAGGCTGCCCATCAACAGCTCTGTGATGCCTGCAACAGTGCAACGAACCGACAGTCTTATGCGAGACGATCGGAGAATCTCAACCAGGGAACTCACTGCCATACTCGGTATTGGTAATGGAAGCGGCGACAAGATCATTCACCAGTTAGGATATTCAAAGTTCTATGCCCGATGTGTCCCTCGAAGCCTAACTGAAGAGCATAAGCAACAAAGAAGAGCCATCTGCTCGGAGTTGCTTGCTTGTTACGAGGTTGAGGGTGACGATTTCTTGTCCACCATTGTCACGGGTGATTAGACATGGATTCATCACTTCTCAGCCCGAGATGAAAAGGCAATCCATGGAGTGGCATCACACGACCTCTCCTCGGAAGAAAAAGTTTAAAGCAGGTTCCTCAGCCGGCAAGATCATAAGACAGTCTTTTGGGACTGTGAAGGGGTCATTCCATAGACATGTTGCCCAGTGGCCAAACGATCAACTCGGACGTCTATGTGGAAACTCTGAAGAAGTGTTTCCGGAGGGTTCATTACCATAAAGATGTGACAAAAGTGCTTCTTCACCACAACAATGCAAGGAGACACACAAGTCTGCATACCCAAGAGGCCATCACAAAGCTTCAGTGGACTGTCCTGCCTCATCCACCTTACAGCCTGGATCTGGCTCCTTCCAACTACCATCTTTAAGGTCCCTTGAAAGATGCAATCCGCGGAAAGAGGTTTGAGGAAGTCATTACCGAAGTAAAGAGGTGGTTCCCACAGAGACCTGCAGAGTGGTACCGCAAAGGCACACAGGCTCTCACATCTTGGTGGCGTAAGGGCAAAAATTTTGAAGGAGACTACGTTGAAAAATTGGTATAGGTAGCCAAAGATTCATGTAGCGATGTGAAATTTGAAGTTTTAATAAAATCAATTGTGAACGAGAAAAAAAATATGTTGCATTACTTTCTGGGCGTCCCATGTAGAATAGTGGGCATCCTATCCTCTCATTTATGTATATAAACTATGACACAACTGAATCCTACAAACAGTTCATTTGTATTATCACTATAATACAATAAATTAAACAGTATCATAATAATGTATTTAAGGAAATGAAGCTAAACAGTTATACTGCATGTAGAAAAAATCATCACATGATATGGCAGCATTACCGATCCTATAAGGATCATCACCCTCACTAAAATCCAGTCACCTTTCATGTGTGTGTGTACAAAATATAAATAATAATTCCAATGTTTAAAGGAATACAATGGATATTACCTTACAGTAATCATGTATGTCTTTTTGAAAAGATAATAAAAGCAAAACACTTCATGACATGCTGTACAAAGAGTGAAAACATGATTTAAGGCTCCCCACATTTCAGGGAAATCTTTTTGCACTCCTGGCTAAAGCTCCATACAACCAAAATACAGTGAAACCTCCATCCATTTTTGCAATATGTATCATTTTCCCACAAGCATTGTTCATTTTTTCTGATCCCTATAAACAATGTACAATCACTTGCATACTGGATGCCTTGTTCCACAACCAAATCAAATATCTTCTCTGACTTTCTCCCATCTTACCATTCTTCTGCAAGTCTGCCCTGGTTAAGATGACTTTATCTGTCAAATTGAACACATCAGTCACAAATGGCAGCTTGAAAATCAGAAACTCTACAGCAAAGCCCCATGAAAAAAGTCTATCATACATTACAAACCACTGAAATTAAATTGGAAAGGGGTTTGTGATATATCATTAAGTAGAGAACTGTGGTTCACAGAATCACTGTCAGCTACCAAGACACAGAAAATGTAAGCAGCAAAAATTAAAATACCGAATATCGTGTTCTTATGACTTTATATGCTCCATGTCACTAAACATTATGTCAGTATTACAATTTTATAATGCCTCCCCACCAGCTCCCTCTGTCAGATCTGTGGACTTCAGGCATTTTGGCACACTGCCGTCATTGCCATCCTCTGCAGCCCTCTTTTTGGTAGTTCCACTCCTGTCCTCAAACTCAGGTCTCTCTTCAGTCTTCCACCTTGTATTATCCTTTTGAAATGCAAACATCAAGTACAGAGCTGCAAAATAAAATTTACATAACAGAATTACCTGGGGAAGGACACCACAGAGCAAAGCAGATCCATACTCAACCGAAATATTCTACTGAAGACCTTCTAAATTGGTTTCTAAAAGAAAAATATCTTGCTGGTTTGAAGTATGATGTTTCCTCCCTTAAAAGTTTTTAACAATGAAACTCACTGAAGGTACTGCATGGCCTCCATGCAAACATTAGCAGCATAGCAATACTATGGCTTCAATCCAAGGTACTGTGTAAAACAGCAGATCACTGAAAATACATGCAGATATTTGTGCACCAATTTTCTGTCAAGATGAAATTAAAATACTGAGACAATACCGTATATTCTCGAATCTAAACTGCACCCGAATCTAATCCGCACCCAGTTTTGGCGACTTCTTAAACGAAAAAAGTTAGTTCGCGATTCTAATCCGCACCTTTCCTTCAACCACCCCTTGCCCACTGGGGCGACTGATTGAATAATATTGGATGTTACCAATGCGTTAAAATCCGACGCTATGCCTGTGGCCGATGAGTCATACCGATAGAGGCGGGGCCTTTCTCAACAGACGTGCGCAATCTCGTCTGAAGCCAGCTGAGCTTTAGTTGTTGAAACGTGGGAGGTGCTTGTTCCAATTTGTCGTGTACCGTAGTTATGGAAGAGGGACACCTGAAATCTAAACGACTCTCATATACGGCAAAGTTCAAACGTGAAGTTATTCGGTGCGCAGAGAAGAATGGAAACCGCAAAGCCGCTGCAATTTTTGGAGTTGATGAAAGCAACGTTCGACTATGGCGGAAACACAAGGCAGCGATCAGCGGGTGTGAGGCGTCACGAAGGAAATTCACTGGACCCAAGAAAGGACGATTTCCTGAAATTGATGATGCAGTCTTCACGTTTTTTCAAGAGAGACGCAAGACTGGACTGTTTGTGAGTTATGATCTACTCGCGAGGAGGCGATAAAGAAGGCCAGATCTTTGAACATTCCTCGAATTATGAGTGATGACGGCGAGTCTGATAATAATAAATTATAATAATAAATAATAAAATAATAGATTATTGTATTGTTCTATTGTTATTATTACGTTAATTACGTTATTGTTATATTGTACAGCAGCTCAATCATTTTTCCAAAATCCAGCTCAGACCGCGAATCTAATCCGCATCTGATTTTTTAGCCCTCTAAAACTGTAAAAAAAGTGCGGATTAGATTCGAGAATATACGGTACTTCCTTCCCCCTCTTTGCCATTTCAAGTTTCAAAATATGTTAGCAAAGAAACTCCTGATGTAAACTGTACAAGATAAAATTCCTAAGAACCTTCATTATTTCTTTGAGTCCTACTCAGAGGCAGCTTAAGGCACGTGAAAGTACAGTACATAAGTGGCAGTAGCTGTAACAGCAACAGTGGTGGTGGTGATGGTAGTAGTAGTAGTAGTGTAGTAGTAGTAGCAGCAGCAGTTAGTATGTTTACAGATGCAACAGCTGCTGTGGATATTCATACCTACGTACCAGTTATGGTATACACAGAGTGAGTACAAATGATGTGGTTACACAAATTTATTAGTAAGAAAGTAATAGGCATAAAAATTTAAACACACACCGCTGTAAAGAGAAACTCAACAATCTTTTTTTTTCTTTTTCCTGCTTGTGTAAGAAGTAATTTCAACTCTTGCCATCTTGCCATTAGAATACAGGACAGTTGTAAGATGGCGATTCAGATGGAAGAGTGTGCTGGAGTTTCATTCAATGAAATCTGTGATAACTGTTCAGCCAGAATTCAGAAGAAAGTTCAAAAGGATATCCCAACCACAAATCTAATCAGAATGTGGTATGGAAAATTATACATAAAGGCTGTGTCTGTAAGAGGAAGATTTCAGGCCAACCACCTATGAGTCCTGAAACAAATGACCATGCTTGGCAGGCTTATCTGTGAAGTCCAAGGAAGTCAACATGTTGGGCTAGCAAGACACTGTATCTACCACAGCCAAATGTGTGGAAAATTCTTCAAAAATGCCTTGCTCTCCAGCCTTACTAAATGCAAATGTTGCAACAAATAACATCAAATGACAAGGTAATATGTTTTGCATGTTGCATAAACATAATGACAAAACATTCCAGTAAAAAACCTGTCAGCGATGAAACAAAACTTCTTCTGTGTGGGAAAGCCAAGAGGCAAAACATCTGTTTACTGGGAAGTGAAAACACTCATGCCATGGTTATTAAACACATTAGGGACAGCCCAAAAATAATGTTTTTTTTTTTGGGGGGGGGGGGGGGGGCATAAAACAGTTAATGAAATTAATGACACTGTGACATGTTCGAATTGTGGTTAATTCCCCAGCTACCGGAAGATAAACAAAATGTTACTTTTAACATGACAGAGCACCACCACACACCCACAATATGGTGACAACATTCTTGAACAGGCAAAATGAACATTCTCAGCCTCAGGTACAAAAAATTACACATGCCTAATGTAATGGAAACAAACATCACATCTGAAATTCATCATCATCATTATGTTCATTTAACTCTTTAATAATTACTTTAATTTTCATTTCTTTCAAATGGGGCACATGGCTTATTCTAGGGCACAGGGTATCCAAGAAAGTATAGTATTGCTCTCTCATGCAAATATGTGACAGCCCCACACAACAAATTCCTAGTACTTACATGCTGCCTCCCATTCAGACGTAGATAACGTTCCAACCTTTCGGTGTCCTGTGGACTTCTGCATGTACTGCTGCACATGTTCATAGTCCTCTGGGACACGTCCTAGCAGTGGTGCTTCATGGAAAGGAGGGTAAGTCTGCAAAACATAGAAAGCCTTAAATTTATACATCACAATTCACATATGCCCATGCATCTTTCTCTTTGTGAGGCACTTGTAAATGGACTGAAGATGTGGAAGTCAGTACTTAAGTAAATGTGTTCACAAAACAATTTAAACTAACAGTATAAATGTAACTGTAAACTATGAAAAGTCAAAAGTTAACTTCATGAGATTTCAGGCTTTCACCATGATGTATATTAGAACCTGGCAGTGCTGGATGAATTTTAACCACCTGCCACTGCACTGCAACCCAGAAGCACCAGATTCTAAAAGTTAAAAATCGTTTATCAACAACTAAAATGCAGATAAATTGAGTAATGGACCCTAGTGATTAGACAGACAGTCTCTTGAACATTGGTTATTAGCTCAACCATGACTTTACTGGTGATTAGAGATGGGTAAAGCAAGCAACATACACAACACTTGTTCCAGCCACTGTCACACTTCTAGGATGCTATCATGGGAGTCCAGTTCATTGCCTCTAAACCACCACAGATTGCAAGGGACTGAGCCCTGATACTAACTACATGAAACAAAGTTCTTGAGAAGCTAAGTAACACAGCTGAAGTTCATTATCATGTCCCTTTCCTATGCCCAGTCAATCCAGGCCATACCTTCAGGTTCCACTTCTTTAACAGCAAAATATGTTACTACAGGTGTGAATACAAAATAGCAGTTATCTTGCAACCTTACTTCAAGAGCTTGCATCTTCCCCAGTAGTGACCGTCCCTCTTCCTTAACTCTCTCATAGTAGCCCTCAAAACGCTCCTTGGCTACTAGTTGGAGTCCATACTTCTTTGCCAGCCTGAAATAGGTAGAAGGGAGTATATCACAGCCTGAATTAAACAAAGGTATGCAATTTCACAAGAAAGAAAAAAAAACCTGAGACATATGTACATGCAAATATTACTCTTTAACACATCCACTCCCATATCCATGTTTGGTCATTCACCAGTGCTTTGAACACACTGCAGTGCACTGTTTCAAGACAAAATATTTGTCCTTTAAAGTGTATGGGCTCTTGTTCCCTATGTGCCAAAAAAAAAAAAGTGTCATCCTGCTATCCACAGAGATTTATGGTAACGAAATAGCTGGCTCAGAACAGAATTATAAACCAGAAGTAATCCTCCAACACACCAGAAAAAAAGGTGCTGTAAATGCAAGAAACGAAATGACAAGACAGCACTCATAAACAATAACAAGCACACTTTATCTGAAGTGGGTTCCATTTCAAAGACAGAGGCCTACTTACAGCTTTGGAACATCGTCTTTCTCATCTTGCTCGCTTGTGAAATTTACATAAGCAACAGTGCAGATGGAAGAAAAAATTTCTGTTCACTGTCAGAATTTCACAGCCATGAACAAAATCAAGTCAAGTGAACCTATGAAAAAGAAAGTGAAATGGCTGACACCAAGTAAGATATCTGAAAAGATTGTGGACAGCAACAGTGTCAAGTCAGAAAGTGACATTGTGACTGAGGAGGAAGAGGGTTATGAAGAAGTTGGAACTGAGCCATTGTTACAAGAGGAGTGTGCACCCAAGCAGAGTTGTTACACAAAGAATGTTCCATTGCTCAAGTGACACACACCCGTGCCTCTGAAGATGATGATGAACAGGATAGGTCACATCAACAGACACCACAGCAACCAGCAACCTCTTGCTGGACACTGCCGTGTTGCCCTCCAAATAGTGTGGTACACACATACAAAGGGGGCTCCAGAAGAAAGGTCAGTGAAGCACTACACATAAATGACAGCTGAACTCTACTTCTTGTCGTATTTTGTGGAAATCATCACACTGCTGGTGATGGAGAATAACTGCTGCTGTCACTGTTACTTAGATAACCTTGACAAGGGACTTTGCATCCATGTTTTAAGTAGAGAAAAATTAAAATAAAGACAAAGGACAGTAAAAGGGATATTTTTAAAGATTAACCCAACAGAATCAAGATAAAATCTGTCTAAACACAGCTACGTTCCATTTATTTACAGAACAACATACTGTGACCGTTTAGGTCATCTTCAGGTTCAAAATTCTTATTTTTCAAAACATGTTGAGGAAAGGATAAAAACCTGTAAAATGTGATAAAAATATTAAAAATATTATAGTCATATCAGAAAATAATATGTGTGGAGAAAATTCTACCACTGTTCCAACATCAATCTCTTTCGTTGCTACAGGTTGTCACAGCATGTTTATCAATTTGGTAAGTCACTTGAGATCTGTCCCAAGTTCCAACTATGAGATGTTAAATGATGCATGAGTGGGTGGCTTGCTTATTGCATTTGTCCGGGCTGATGCTATATCTACACGCTGTGTGAGTTGGTCTTGCTCCAAGATCAACTCACACAGCGTGCAGATAAGAATTGTGAACCTGATGACCTAAAAGGTCGAAACATGTTGTTCTGTAAATAAATGGAACATAGTTGTGTTTAGATGAATTTTATCTTGATTCTGTTACAAATAACACAATAGAATGACATCCTTTAAAATTAACCATCACATACATGGCTATGGGTAAAGGCAACGTTTTCCCTGTTCCCACCATGAAGACATACAGTGGGAGTAGCGGTGTAGCTCCTCTCATTCTTAACTTTGGCATTAAATGGAGGTGAGTGCTTAACATAATGCCCTGGCCACTTTACCCCCAGGGAAGGAGCCCCAGTACCTACTGAACAGGAGGCTGGGTGAGCTCTGGAGCCGGTCTGGAGGTTTTTGAGAAGAGAAAATTTCTTGCCCCTACCGGGATGCAAACTGCAGAATATCTGAGCTGTAGCCTAGCCTCTATCCTGACTAGACAATCTTTGGCTCCCCATATATGGCTATTAAAACCTCATATGTGGCTACAGGATATAAATGATACTCATTTTATTCTGGAGTACAAGAAGTATACCACTCAGTCAACAACGAACTTTTTTTAGCATAGCCACAGAAGGGTTGAAGACCACTCATCCTATAACATTACACAGGGCTGCAAACTTGTGAAAAGAAACAAAAAATTACTTAGGTTTAAAAAAATTGAATCTAAAGTAAACTAAATTTTGGTTGTGGTACTTTCCCCAAGCTACATACAAGGTCTGACACAAAAAAAACGAGACTAACCCTATAGCTCTGGAACCAAGAGTGGGGGGATGAAACAAATATACGGCTATGGAACATGATCTGTCCTGTCACAGTGTTACAAGTTTCAGCTCGATCGCTTCACTCAGTACAAGTTGACGCATCTTCAAATATAGGCGTTTTTTTACCCTCGGACGGAAAATGTCAGTCTGCAAAAGTGAAACGAGTTAACATCAAGTTTCTTGTTAAACTGAAGAAATCCGCGACGGAAACTTTTCAATTATTGACTGAGGCGTATGGTGAAGATTGCATATCTCGTGCACGCGTTTTTGAGTGGCACAAACGATTTTCGGAAGGCAGAGAAAGCGTGAAAGATGATGATCGCCCAGGCCGGCCACGCACAGCTGTTTACGATGACAACATTGAAAAAGTGCGACATGTGATTCGAAAAGACAGAAGGTTGGGTGTTCGAGCAGTAGCTGAGAAAGTTAATTTGGATAGGGAAAGTGTTCGACGAATTCTAACGGAAGAATTGAACATGACAAAGGTTTGTGCAAAAATGGTTCCAAAAATTCTGTCAGATGAACAAAAAGAACGCCGCCAGGAATTGTGTTCGGACCTTTTGCAACGCATTGAGGATGAACCACATTTGTTGAATTCGGTCATTACTTGTGATGAAACTTGGATATTTACGTATGATCCGGAAACCAAGCGACAATCAATGCAGTGGAAGTCAACATCATCTCCAAGACCAAAAATAGCACGCACGAGTCGTTCGAGGTTCAAGGCCATGTTGATTGCTTTCTTCGATATCCAGGGTATTGTGATGGCAGAGTGGTACCTAGCGGCCAGACGGTAAATCAACACTATTACATTGAAGTGTTGACGAAATTACGGGAACGTGTGAGAAGGAAACGACCGGAATTGTGGCAAAACGGGTGGATTTTGCATCAGGATAACGCGCCAGCCCACAACGCTTTGTCTGTGAAGCAGTTTTTAGCCAATAAAAACATCACTGTGATGGAGCACCCACCTTATTCGCCAGACCTCGCTCCCTGTGACTTCTGCCTCTTCCCAAAGATCAAGTCGGTGCTCAAAGGGACCCATTTTTTATCGGTAGAAGATGTGAAAGTAAAAACGACGGAGATCCTCAACAGTCTGACAGAAAATGACATGCAGAATTGCTTTGAACGTTGGCAGCATCGTATGCAGCTGTGTGTTAACTCAGAAGGGAACTACTTTGAAGGCGATCGTAGTTAATTTGCTGAATTTGTCAAACAGAAATAGTTACAGACACAGTCTCGTTTTTTTTGTGTCAGACCTCGTATAGTGGTTAAACTGCCATGACAAACTCTTCACTACACAAATAATGGTTTTATTGCACTACAGCCTCACTTCCTGAAACAGAGACACTGCACTGATGGTAAGATTGGCTTTACAGGAGAGATTTGTAAATAGTAACCAGGCCATGTTCATGTCAGGAAGACAACTCGCTATGAACAAGCCAGCACTTACTTGACAAGTGTAGGGAAGTGCACAAGGAATTCTGGGCAATCCACCACCCCCTCCAAATGGAAGCTGTACTTTGCTCCAAAGAGAGGAAATGGTGATTTTGTGTCACATTGGAATTCCACTTTGTAAATTTCATTTCCAAAAGAGTCACCTTCAGTCTGTTGTCGCTTCCTGTGGAGAAAAATAAGAACATAATGTATCTCAGTCACAGTGCAATGGAATTCCTTTAAGAAGTTTTCCAGGAAACCATGCAAATCAAACATGTGCAAAAAACATTAAAAGGTTAGGGTAAGAGAGTGTACCAAATTAATTTTAGCCCTGTGTAAAAATATTCATAATATATACTAACAGTTAAACGCATTAAAAATAGCACTCAAATTGCTACAATTAGGTACAAAGTCAGTGGCAGTCGAACCATCTGCTACCATGTGTAACAGAATGGACATGAGCAAAAACTTACAAAATAAACTAAAATTGGGGCTTCACTGCATAAGACATTCTGTGAGATCTTGAAAAAGAATAACACTAGTCAATGCAATGGGGCCCTTTACAGCTGTAGTGGCACATGATGACAGGTCATTAGGTAGCTCACATCCTTGAATTATGATCATACAATAAAAATCTTGTGTCAGAAACATACTTACATGTAAATGGCTCCTGCCATAGGCTTTATAACCAGTCACATGCATGGTAAGCTTGAGAATCGATAGTACACTGCTGCAATAGCGATTCTGACACTGATTCACTTCCACTGAGCATAATCATGGTATTATTTATGCAACCCAAACTCAGGACTGTAAACATGAACCCTAAACTGAGGATCCAAAATGGTGTACAGACTGAATTTTCATGTCTTAAATGCAGAAAAACTTAACCAAGAAACTTTAATCCAGAAAAATCATACATTATTTCTACGCAGTTTTGTCCAGGACCACAAAAAAAAATGAACATAAATACATTTTGTTGTATGCTAAATGTCTAATTGAGGATGAATATTCTTAAAATTGATTACATTTCATTTCCTGATATCTACAAGACAGTCAAATAGTGGGACAGTAATATTCAAACATCTGGTCTAATTGAGGATAAATATTCTTAAAATTGATTACATTTAATTTCCTGATATCTACAAGACAGTCAAAGTGTGGGACAGTAATATTCAAACATCTGGTAACACAGGTGCACAAATCCTGGGCACCAGGTCACCGTGACTACTAAATTTCGTATGGTGCTGCCTAATACTTGTAAATCCTCAGTGTGGAACATCCTTCATGCTATCCTTCTGGCACTAAAATTTTGATGTGGCTGCTAATTTTAGAAAATTTGTGCACCCCTGTGGTACAAGAATGCACATTATTCACAGACTGCATTTTACAGACCTCCTTTAACCAGGGCATGACACATTTTCTTTGAATCTAGATGCTAACTCAAAAATTTAGACGCCACAGTGCTTTTTTTACTGTTGGTTTACGTTGCAACGACTAATAAACCTAAACCTTCCACTACTGCTGTTGCTGGTAATGTGTTTCGTTGTGTGTGTGTGTATGACTATCTAGTAAATCACAAGATATTAATATACACTAAGGATATTTTTCTGAAATGATTCTGGATAAACGTATGTTCAGCATGTACTCACATAATTTCATATGCATCAGGGATAGTTCCAATGAAGTAACCACCTGGAGCAAGCATTCTGCAGCATTGCACAACATTCTCTCTGCTTGTGCCAGGCTCTCAAAGCAATAATGGAATGAGAACTGGCAACTCACTAGATCAAGCTCCATGGTTGGATCTTTGTACCTTTCCCGGAGTCGTACCTAAAGTAAAACCACCATAAATGAACTAAGGCAATATTTTATTACATACAATATCTACTATAAAGTATTCTCATTTCCACCTCCCCAGACTAACATCTCTAACTTTCACAAACCCAAAGTTATGTAGAAAAGTGTAATACAAGCCCCCTCCATGCTGCTGCTGCTGTTTATATTTTCAGAAGATTTCAGACTGTTTTTTGTTCAAAATATACATGAATTTGGTTCTGAATCCCCTCCAAAATCCAACCTCTGGCATTCCTGTTGCGGACGGGGGTTACGTGTATACTCAGCTAACAGAGGCAATGGTTCAACCAAGCCAAGGTGCGAGGTATTGTGTCGAGGGCTGCATGGCGCTGGGGTTTTGATAGCAGTGCCGTTAATGATCCCCTTGGGCCACCAGACAGCACCCGTTGCATTTATGCCTTCCACTCCTAAGGACTCTGAGGGCGGTGACTATTATTTCCCCATTAATCGTGGGACTCTTATGAAGAAAACGTAATAAAAAAACCTATCAAAAGCAGGGACGCTGTGGTACAGAAGGACCTGGCTAGTTGTGCTCAACAGGGTACCAGCCAGTCTGGTGAACCACCCCAGGGAGCTGGTATTCCCAACAAACCTAGGGACATTGAGCATCTGACAAAAGCCAAGGACAAACGGGCACAAGATGTCCCTAAAATGTAAATTTATTTGAATTAATCTGCACCATAGGAAGGCAGTGATGGCAATCCTTTGCCAGAAACATGCTGTAGGGGAGATAGATATAGCACTTATTCAGGAACCCTGGGTTTATGGGTACTGAATAAGGGGGACACTGTTTTCTGCTGGACCTGGTATTGCTCCTAGATCCTGTATATTTGCCAGGAACACAGTTCATGCCTTTCCACTGTCAGCTCTGATCTAGGGGTGTGACATTGGTGAGGATGACTTACACTGGAGGAGGGAGCAAGAGGAAACTTACTGTTACATTGGCATACCTCCCCTATGATTCAGACGAACCACCCCCGTCAAAGGGGTTAAGGGAAGTCGTTGACTACTGCAGTAGGAATAAATTGCAGCTCATTGTTGGGTGTGATGCCATGCTCACCACATTATATGGGGGAGCATGGACATCAATCCACGAGGAGAATGCTCAATGGAATATTTGGTTAGCACAAATCTTAATACTCTTAATAAAGTTAATAAGCCTACTTTTATAATTAGTAATAGGTAGGAGGTTACAGATTTGACACTAGGGACTGACAAGATAGGAGACCTAGTGACTAATTGGCATGTATCTGATGAAATCTCTGTCAGACTACAGATACATAGTATTTCAAGTGGGTGACCTGGAAGTTACCAGGCTCACACATCACAACCCCAAGAGAACCAATTGGGAATCCTATAGGGAAGACCTAAAAGTAAATCTAGGGGCTGTACCAAGAGTTATACACTCGGTACAGGATGTAGAGCTGGCTGTTGACATGTTGCAATGGGCCATCCTCTCGTCCTATCACCAAAACTGTCCAGCCAGGGTGGCTCTCTTGCCAAGGACGGCTCCGTGGTGGAACAAAGAGTTGAGCTGCATTAAAGCTTTTTAATTAAGGTACAAGGACAGGTGACTGGGAATCATATAAGACGGCCCTCACTGGTTAAAACAAAGAGATTAGAAAACCCAAAAACGGTCCTCTTGGAGGGACTACTGTCAGGGGACCGAGGATGTACTGACAGGACCAGATTCATGAGGATCATGGCCAGTCAGTAAGCCAACAGGGTGGAATCTATTCAACTACCTGATGGCCGATACACACACAATCTGGAAAAGAGACCCTGAGGGAACTATACAGAGTTCATTTTCCGTGGTCTGCTGGAGAAGAACTGACCTTGGAAGGACACGGGCAGCCAAACCTGAGAGCATTTGCTGCTCACAGGGAGGACTGGAAACTGTCTAAAATAAGTTGGGCGATTAGCACATTCAAGCCATTTAAATTGGCAAGGACTGATGGAATTGTACCTGCTCTCTTGCAACAAGGAGTCAAACACTGAATGACTCATCTGTGCTTTATCTTTACAGCTTGCCTAGCAAGAGGGTATATACCCAAAGCTTCGAGGCTGGTCAAGGTGACATTTATCCCTAAACCTAGGAAGGCTAACTATACCAAGGCTAAAGCATATTGTTCTATTAGTCTATCATCCTTCACACTGAAAACAATGGAAAAATTGGTGGACAGGCATATTAGGGACGAGATTTTGGGGCTACATCCCCTACATCGATACCAATTTGCCTACCAATCAGGGAAGTCCACTGAAACTGCACTGCATCATGTGATCACACATATAGAGGAAGCTGTGGAAAACAGGGAAGTTACACTTGGAGCTTTCCTAGATATCGAGGGGGCTTTTGATAGCACCTCATTTGATATCATAACAAAGGCTGACAAATGGCATGGGCTTGGAGACACGTTCTGTTGATAGAATGGCTCTATGCTGGGTAGCAAGAAAATCACAGCCACGCTTGCAGGAGAAACTCTGGAGGGGCCTGTGGCCAGGGGCTGTCTGCAAGGGGGGGGGGGGGGCATTTTATCGTTTCTGCTGTGGACGAACTCATAGGACTCAATGGGAATGGCTACTATACACTGGGATATGCAGATGACTTTGCTATCCTTATCTGCGGAAAATTCCCAAACACTGTCTCGGAGCTTCTACAGGAGGCTTTGAGTATGGTACAACAGTGGTGTGATAGGACACAGCTGTCTATCAATCCACAAAAGATGCACATGAGGCTGTTGTGATGGAGTTGATGGCTCCCTACCAATCCAGAGGCTACAACTTGTATATAGACAACTGGTATTCATCTCCAACTCCCTTGGAGAAACTGTTAGAGGCAGACATAAATGTTGTGGGAACAATAAGGCTCAAAGAAAGAATATGCTTGAAGAACTAAAAAAGTGAAAGATAGAGAAGGGAGATGCTACTGTCAGGTGCAGTCACAAGATGATGGCCGTAAAGTGGCAAGACAAAAAACCTGTTACCATTCTGACAAGATGCACAACAATGGCATGGTGGACAAGCACGAAAACAGGGGAACCAGTCAAGAAAACAAAGCCTGTCTTTGACTATAAAAAAGGTATTGGGGGGGGGGGGGGACAGAATGGACCCTCTGTAGGCGTATAGAAAGATCTTCTATCACTTTGACATTACGCTGTTCAATGCATATGTCCTGTACAGGAAGAGCACTTCAGAGAAACTGAAGTACAACCAGTTCAGGCTAGTTGTAGCAGAGAAGTTACTGGATGGACTGATAATGCCGGAATATGCAAGACGAGGTTGCCCGTTAGGCTTGAGGCTGTTCATTGGGCCCACTTTCCACCGTATATACCCAAAATCCTGTGAAGGCCAACCCATCAAGGCAGTGTAGGGTGTGTTCAAACAAGAAAATAAAGAGCACTAGCAGATGGGAATGTGAAGTTTGTAAACTGGCCCTCCATGTGCTCGAGTGTTTTAAGATTTATCATACGCAAAAGAACTATTACGTAAATTGTTGTTAAAAATATATTACATTCCTCAAGTGCTTGTACATTATGTGTAACATTTAAGTCAAATATGGGACTTCCAGAAATAAAACATTACAAGTTGTAATGAGAAGTGGGTTGTAAGGATGAGTGTGCGATAGGGATGGGGATTTAAATATTAAATGGTACTTTGCTGCAGTTGCTGGGAAGTAAGAAGTGGTACATGAAGGGGTTAAAAAGAAACCAAGAATTAACATTTATTTAAGCGGTACAATTTCTTTCACACCCTGTATGATTACACTACTGTAACTCAGTTGCTACAGCGTGAGAGGGTGTACAAGATTCATACTAAGGGAGGAGAGGCATTATATTGTGCATCCTAACCTCTCTACCCCTGATGATAACCATGGTTTATATCAATTATGTGTCTTGACGCATTATAAACAGAGGCCAGCACTACTGCCAAAATAGTAGAACTGATTCTGAACTTTCAAATGTAAAATATACATGACCTAATATTAACGAAAATGCTAACCTTTGTACAATCAGCAGAAATGAATTCTGCTGTAAAGACAGGAGCAAAACCCCTTTCATTCCTGCTCCGATTCTGCAGGTCATTGTAACGGGCCTGACACTGTTCCACTGACACTTCTGCAATATCAGCACACACCAGGTGGGTGATGTTCCCCCGCCGCCACTTGAGTAAATCACCTCCTTTCCCACAGCACATATCAAGAACTCGCACAGGTGCACCATGAGGTTTGCCTTGCCATATTTTGCTTAGGTATTCATCTGCAACATTTCATTTTGCACCACTGATTTGGAAAGAGTATATTTATTTTTATTCTTACAAAATTTTAAAACATTCCTATTACTGTACTACTTAACTCGCATAATGAAGCTTGATATTACAATTTTATCTCCTACAAACACTGAAATGTGCCAATCACACTTTAATTCTCTATCGGCATTGACACCTGCAAAGTTCAGAGGTTATCATAATACCATGTTTTTTAACATTGAGGATCCTGAAAATCTGTATGGTTTCAGACCATCACAGAATATGCAAACATTTTTAAGACAACTTTTTTTACAATGCAAAATAACACGGAAGGTGTGTGAATAAGGTAAAGGTAAAGCAATCCCATTACAGGCCTGGACAGGCCCTTAGGGTTCCAGGAGGTTGAGGCTCCCAGATTTCTAGACAATTGGCACATGGAAGTGGTAAGGTTGTCAGCCCTACGCACCGGCCGCCTTTACCCCCCAGGAAATATTCCTGGTACTCATTTCTGTTAGAAGCGGAGTCGACCCCAGGGCCATAGTGCGGCCGGAAGGATTATGTCAATGAAAAATTCCACTGACACCATCGGGAATCGAACCCGCGACCTTCCAGCTTGTAGCGCAGTGCCTCAACCAACTGCACCACCGCGTGCCCCCCGAAGGTGTATGAATTCTACATTTAACTTGCAACCTACTGAATTAATGTTAAATGAAGTAAAGCATGCAAAATTTGGTGTACAGAGAGATCAGACATATCTACAAATTTAGTATGAAACACCTTCTCTTCATATTTCCCCTTCCCACATCACATATGACATAACTCGACACTGAGATTTTCCCTTGCATCTCATTTCTGACATTTTTGCACACCCATTTCTGCTTCACTGTTGAATATAACATATTACACAACGTGCCATTCCCAGTCATCTGGTTTGTACTACTGTACTGAACTGATGACATAAAAAATACAACACAATTTAAAATTCTGGCCAGAAAAGGTAATACAACTTAAGACATTTGGTAAGTTTCTGTGACACAGAAAAGCTAATAATTATAAGTATGATGATGAAGACAATGATGACACTGATGATCATGATGCAAAACATCAGGGTCACATATAACAACTATCAAATTTTGGTCATATATTCTAATGGAAGTTACGCACAGGAAAAAGTCAATACACGTGTACAATTATTAATTTATAATTTCTGACATTCTCTGTACAAAGGGAGAAATACTTAAAGAAAACCATACTAAAATGCCACCCTCAAAATGTTCCTAATATAACAAGATCATTTAAGATAAATATAGTCGAACCTGGTTGTAATGTCATGAAAGGGACTGCATATTTTGTGTCATTATAAACGAGTGTCACTATAACTGAGGAGTATAATGTTATGGTTAACAGTGACAAATTAATTGGTACCACAGAATATCTGACGCTGTAGGTGAGGTGTCATATAAACCAATGTCATTATAACCAGGTTCGACTGTAATATTAACAATGCAAATAACAACCATTAAAGTATAACAATTTACTTAAATTAGAAATTTATTGCACTGATGATATATGTAATATACATATGTGAAAATACATATGCTACACTAACTAATCATCATGCTTTTGATCCAGTTGTTGAAATTTCTCAGATAGAAAATACGACTCTTGCAGCGTTCAGCAAGCCCCCTCTCTTCCAAAGTATTATAATGTGTTGCCACCACAGAACCATGGCTTTGCACTTCACTGCCTCTTGCTCTTGTGGAGAGGTCTGATGGCACAGAACTATTATTTGACCCTTCTCCTGTTTTGGCAACTAAATCCTGGAAAAATTAAACATATCTCAGACTTACTCCAATCAAGAAACAGTCCTATCAAAGTAAGGAAACATAGCAGTATGTGTTATGCACTGGACACTGTTCTGCCTTACAATAATTTTGTGCTCCTTGCTGCCATATGTGACTCCCTGCAGCTTTGTGTGGGTGACTTGCACAGCACTTCGCTGCAGCCTACAACAGCTTCGAGTGATACAGTGCACTAGGTGGGAGCTACCACGTGATTGTGCATCAAATTCGCTTATCCCTTCAAGCACGGTTTTTGAGGACAGATGTGTTATGAGCAGCTCTTAGTACATTTACTTCATACAGTTCATTGTCTGTACAATCATTTGTAATTAGTGAAATTATATTTTAATGTTAATTGATACATTAGATTCAACTGAACCAGTGCCTTTCAGTCCAAGGACAAAATTACATACAGGATGTAATTCCTATGGCAGTCCATGGTTGGCACAGTACTACAATCACTCAGCTACAGCAGCCACTAAATAATGTGATGGTACAGTTGTCCCTGTGCACTGCACACCATGAAGGCATATGGGGAAAAGATGAGTATAGTTCCACTCATTCTTAACCTCAGCACTAAACGGGAGTGAACGGTCAGATTCCCTACCCAGCGGTTTTAATCCTGGGGAAACAGCCCCATTGTCCACTGAACAACAGGCTGAGTGGGCCCCAGAACTGGTCTGGGCGCTCTGGAGAAGAGACAAATAAATCTCTTATCCCCTGCCAGGAAACAAACCATGATTTCTCGTATGTTCAGCCCACAGCCTAGTCAGTATACCAGCTATGCAATCCCAGATCCCTGCATGGTAATGTAAAAGAACATAAAGAATGAGGAAAGAATGCATTTTGTGAAACATTTTGAAAAGGACATTATGATAAATGCATATTACACTGTGCAATTCAGCTTCCTGTGGTACAGAATTAATACTACATTACACGCACCATGAATATCACATTCAGTTTTAAGTTATAATTCAAAACTATTAACTGACAAAAAACTCATATATGTCTGTCACTAGTACTGGCTACCTTACCAAAAGACACATTTATAAGCCTTATAAAATAAAAACAAAATAAAACAAGCATGCAAGTAGATGGTATACATATCAATAACCAAAAGTACCTAAAAATCATCATGATATTTAAAAAATGTCAATGTGTATAACAGAAAGTTCAAATCATTGTCAGTACCTTTGGGCTTTGCAATTAATGCTAATCAAGTGCTGAGGTAAAAAAAATATATTAACAATTACCCTTTGTTTTGTTTTTACCTCTGCCACAACATGCTTCAGCAATGAGTAACAAGGTAGTTAGGTGCTGGGCTCTCAAAAAAGAGGCATGGGTTTGATCCCAGACCAGTACATATCGGATGTGTGGTGGCCAAAGGGGCAGTGGGAAAAGCTTTTCTCTGTTTTCCTTTGTATCACTCCACCACTGCTCCACACTCATTCATTTGTCCATCACCAATCTTAACAACTGACACTGTCACTTAATAAGACAACTTAGAAAAAAGAGTAACATAACTTCCTCCCTTTAATTCTCATTCATTTTTATTCAACCTTCCTTCCCCAAAATCAAAAGTATGCTTATGATGTCAGCATGCTGTCTGTGCATTTTTATTTCAGAACCAGCTGACCTAATTTCATTAAACTTTGTATTGGCATTATGTCACTGGGGCCACCCTAATGCTCTATTTTCTAATTTCCTACAGTCATTATAACAATGCAAAATGCACATAAAGTGCAATATGTGATTTTCTAATGGCTGATTTGAAGGAACAATGTATTTGCATTAAGTTTTACTTTACATTCCAGAACACTGTATTGGAAACATATAAAATGCTCAAAATAGCTTTTAGTAACCACGGCCTTGGAAGAACGGACTTTTCGGTAGCTTTCTCAATTCAAACAGTGAAACTCTGAAGATTGAGAGCATTTAGGCTGTCCCTCTACAGGTAGCACAGACAAAATATGGAGAATGTTCACAAAATTGTCAACAAAAACTAACAAATTCCATTTCAAAGACTGCTCTCAAGTTAGACCTCTCACATGAAACATGCCAGCAAATTTTAAGGAAGAAATTGAACATGTGGCAGAGCTCCATGAATTTTCTGCCACAACTGTTCACTGACAAGCAGAAGCAATTTCTGGCCACCAAAAACATGCCTGTGGTCCTCCACCTTCCTTCATTCATTGCCCGATTTGGCCCCTTGTGATTTCATCTTGTTTTAAAAAATGAAATCACAACTATCAGGGCATCATTTACAGGATAACCCTGAAATTCAGCAACAAATGCTGACCATAGTATACGACTCCACAAAATCAGTTCCAGCAGTGGCAGAAAAGCTGCACCCATCACATAAACTTGGAAGCGGAGTACTTTGAAGGGAGCAATAATGACCAATAACAAAGTTAGGCACATATTATGTTATCAACTCGGTTCACACACTTTTGTACATGCCCTCACATGGTGGCTATGCAAACATGTCAGGTGAAGCAATGCTAGCTCCACTCACTTTAGGGTTCTGAAATGCTGCATGATAACAGAGCTTGGCAAACTATGCACTGTATATAGTCTTATTCCAACAAATGTACACTTTATCATCTTCTATTTAATATATGCTTATGTCAATAAATAGTCAACATGTTTCGAACTGTATCAGTTCATCTTCAGGACTCTTTTTTCATTACACCAGCTATATGGTACTCATTAAAATAGATAAAATGTCATCTACTATGTTGAGTATGTGTTCACTGAAAATAATATTAAAACATTTCTTTAAGTTAAAATACCTAAGTAACAATCAACAATATAAAATGAATAAATTTGGTAGTATGACTGTTGAAGTGTCACACTGTACATACCTACATCTGCTGTTACGTGCTCACTAACTGTTTGTGGAAGGTGTACTAACCTTACAGTATCCAAACAGGGGTATATATAGGTCAATGTAATGTGCTAAAGAGAAGGCAATGTTTCTATGGAATGCAAAACAACATGGTGGTAGTACAAAAATTTTGTTTAGTTGTTATTTTGATGGCAGTAACTAAAGAAATCATGGAATGAGGAATGTGGAATTTGGCACAGGAGCAGATTATAAATATACTTACACACACAACACGTATGATCAGTCGACAATAACAAACATGGGAATCATGCAAAATTTTCATATTATATCCAGCAAATTTAATGTACACAAAATGTGTACTTATAGATGAAATTCTGCACAAAAATAGTGCACCAGTAGGCTTCATGAACTGTGCTTGGCTCTCCCTGCTAAATGTATCTGCTGAGTGACATTTTACATCCCTCACATGTTATCTTCAATGCTCCCATGCCTCCAAAAAAACACACACACATATACATAACGATTACCTCTGTGTACCACTGTCATACTATTCACATACTATGTTTATCTGACACAAAAATTGGTAAATTACCGGGGTTAAAAGAGCAGGGCGCGACTCCGCTTACCATAACGTTCCTGACAGGTTAGTTTATTTCAGTCACCTAGTTATATTCACGGATGTATTGTCCTTAACCGTCCTGTCCAGTTCGGTACCATAAACCCGAATCACCTTCCAAAGCATCAGAGCAAAGGACCAAAATATGTTTCGTCGCTGAGATCACAGCTTACCTCACGCACTGCTGCGTCAGCCGGTACAGTTCCGTTATCTTCTGTACTGGGGGCACTGCTGATTGCACTAAATGAATCACAATCACCTTTTAATCCAGACATGATAGTCTGTGCACAGATGAAGTGTTTAATTCTTCAAACCATAACTTAACATAAACAAAGTGCACACATTTAAACACTTTCAGGATACACGTTGCAGCTCGTAATATTACAGAATTCATTTACTGCAAATCTCTCAAATTTATTACATGCTTCGTAGAATAACGATGCAAATTAATTCTTCCTTTTGACTAAAACTATGAACTAAAAGCCAAATTCAAACCACAGCATTACTCAAATGACCTAAAAATTCGCTCAACATGTCTGCACTCGCTATTTTCAATACTACCAATTCCCTCCAATCAAACAAAACACACATGAACCATGACCGCGTCGAACTTATAACCTCTTATCCGTGGACGCTAGGTTGAAACATGCAACAGAGGAAAGAACACGATTGTTGTTACCAGGATTATCCGAAGACGAACTATCTACGAGAAAACATAGCGTGCGACCGGTTAACATTCCAAAAATAAAAATGCTTGGTATAACTCTTAATCTGTGCTCTGAACCGTGCCCACGATCACACAGAAATAAACATTCAACTGTTGGTTGGTGAAACAGAATAATGTATTTAACAGTTTGGAACTCCGTGGAAACGTAAAACGACCCCGCCATATGCGGCGCCGTCGTGCGTTACTGTAGCCGGCATGGATTACTTGCTGTGGGTAAAGCATTCTGTTGGTGGGAACTTATGCAACTATGTACCTTAACATCGGCAAAGCAGCCTCCTGCTTTTCAATACCCTCTCCTTCACCGCCGCTCCATTCATAATGGCCCTAAAAAAATAGCGAACTAGAAATTATTACAAACCAACTAAAGACGCTTATTACGAAATATTATTTTACATTACATTTTCTCCGACATATTATTGCTCACATCAAAATATAACATAAAATAATGAGGTATATTTATTGCCTAATACATGTATTCAGTTGTTTTGTAATAGTGATACAATGCAAGGAAAATGCAGCATATTAAGATCCAAAATTATAATCTTCCGATTTATGGGACTGTGTAGTCTGAGTGGTGGGTACTGAAGTTTCGGTCAGGACATACTTTCTCCATCTTCCAACTGCCTGTGAAGACAGACCCAGAATGCTGCTCTGAAACATTCATAAGGATGTTCCAGAAGAAATGATGTCCTAACCCAGACCGCATTATGAATCCTCACCACTATCAGCACGTCAAATCCTGTAGCAAAGAATATAACGAACAAGTGAAGTGTGGACAGAAGTGTCACGTTGGGAAAACTGAATTACGGGAAGTACAATGAATTTCAAAGTTCTACTAAAATGATATTACAAGGACAATCACACACTCAAAACTGCTTGCAAGGTTGAACGTTCTCAAAGAAGAAACAACTGCCTCCATTATACACAACTGTCACCACATACAATAAATTAAATGTGTATGCCATAACTATGATTAATCAATAAAAAGCTTCATTTCTGATGGTGATTTGTTCTTCACAGTGCACACACCACTAATACACTAAAGCTGCAACATTCCCAATGTTACACAACAGTCAAAAAACAAAACAAAAACAACACAAAAGGCAATAAAAAATACAAATTGAATCTGAAGTCACTGAGGGCCCAGACGACAGTGTGCACAAACAATGACCACATGGTCATTCATCACTTGGAACAGCATTTTGTCATTGTTGCCTGTGAACAGGTACATGATTTTAAATGGTAATCCAGCTCGTTTCTTCACACAACAGTTTGTGCTGTGAGCAACACAACTGACTAACATGAAAACACTTCATATAAGGTAAATCTGTCTCCATGTTTCATTAAGCACCATCCAGTGAGGGTATAGAGGGGTGTGGAGGTACAGCACATACAGCTCCACACATTCTTCCCCTGGTACTAGACAGAGATGTGGTTTGCATCCTGGCCCACCGACTTTACACTGAGCACAGACTGAATAGGGGCTGGACTGGCCTCAGAAGTTGTCTACATGCTTTGACAATCAGGAGAAACTTTTCCCCTGCCTGAAATTGATGGATGATTCCTTGTTCATCCAGCCCACAGCATTGCCTTCTATTAAAGCAAGCAGTTGCCCAACAAGTACAGATGCTTCCCACATTACATACATCATGGATATTCATTCTGGGTTTACAAGCACCCTGAGCCTGGTCAATCCCATCAGGAACATCACACCATATGTAACATGATGTTAATATCTTCCATCTATGTCTAGGCCCTCAGCTAATCTCTTCCATTGAGTTGTGAACAACGATCAGTGAACTGCTTTCTCTTCCATTTAGTTTCTCTGACCTACAAAGCATATAATTTCTGAAACCTTCCATGCATGCTACATGACCTGCCAAACCCTTCCTTCTAAATTTTGTAACCTTCACATTATTTGGTGAACACTACATTTTATTAAGCAGTGTAGTGCATTATCAACCATAATAACACAATGCACATACTACACACAATGTCTATTATTTTAAGTTATAAAAATTATACTTGCACACTAACTTGTTCCAGGACAGTGCTAAGGTAAGTATCCCTTAGTTCCTGTGGGAAAAGCTTCACCATGAGAGCAAAGAGTTCCTTCTCTTCGTTAAAGCCTGTGTTCTCTCCTTCTCCTCTGGTGACTTTTCCTACAAAAAAAAAAATACAATACAGAGCACCATATAATATACTTAATGTATACGAATGTAATTTAGGGGAGAACTAATAAAAGGAGCACAAATTTTTAATATTTTTGTTGAGATTTCATTGTACCCATGTGAACATTTTGATTGTAATGAATTCATCATTCTTTCTGTTTCCTGAGTTGATGTATTACCGAATTTTATATTTGGAAATGGATTACTAAATGATTGTAATAAATAGTGTAAGGAGTTTCTTCATTATTACTACCAATATTGTTATTAATTATAATGTTGTGAGTAATTTTCTCAGCTATCGAGAGGAAATAATTATTAAAGGAATAAAAAATAACTTGATAATCATGACTTTCATCTCCATCATTATTGGACCAATAAACATCTGCACTATTATCTTTTTTGCCTGTTTCTGTTTTTATAATATTCCAAGTTGTTTTCATTTTGTTATTTGAAGTCAGAATCTGTTTGTTGTACCAGGTTCTTTTAGCTTCTGTAATAACATTAGACAAAATTTTGCAATACAATTTTTAATAATTTTTTTAGTTTCAGGTCAGTGCTATATGAATAACATGCTTAATTCACGGAATATGAATAATATTCAGGTCCTATTACCTATTCCTTGTGTCTGTGTGTGATCATGAAGCCTCCATATAGAGAAAGCTCTGGCCAACTAGGGGCTGTTGCGCCATGGAGAAAAGAAAACCCATATTCCTTACACTCCAACAGACACCTAACACACTGTCAGTGTTACATTTACCGGCCCACTGATGGACGCACCTTCATCCCTCAAACTGCTGCACAACCCAATTAAAACTTAAATATGAAGTGCAGCTTATCACATCAAACAGGACAGCTCCAAGGTAATGGTGTGAAGATCCTGGTATGTTACATACCATAATGCAGATACTCCTCATGTGCTATGTCACAGCGGAGAGGAAAGCAATTGCTTGATGCTAGCTTCTTGGTTCAATGTTAGCAATACTCTTACAGCACCCTGATTGTTAATCAAAATGTGATAAAACTTTGCCCGCAAAAGTGCCTTTCTCTGCCATCTATGTGATGTTGAACACAGCCACTGAGGGCCAGCTACAGAACACACGTAGGTGCCACTGGTGGAGCCTCAAGACCTTGTTTCCAAAGGTCCATTGACCTTTCACCAGGGTGGTTGGTAGCGTGTGAAATTGTGGTGACCTTTATCCGGGAGCTAGTAGTTATGCACGCGACAAAACATGCAGAAAAATTGTATTGAAATGCCCAAAGACACGCACTCACATTTCTTTTTATTCATGCTTTTGACCATGCAACCACCTAACTGGATTGTTTGACTTTTGAAGAAAGAGGCACTACATATCTTTGAAACATCGAGAAACACTCACCCAACAACAGTGTCACATCCCACAACACCTGAGTTCTGACCTATAAAAATATGAAGCACTCATCCCAGTGGAACCGTCTTTTCTGAGATGGTAATAATTTATTCAGCCAAACAATGTACGTAAACTACACATGGTAGAAAGAGGTAACTGCTTAGAAAGAAATAAATCCAGCGCACATCCAATATATATCCCCAGTGGTAAATTTTTTTCAGGTTTTCTAACTACTCTCGTAGCATGATTAATTCAGTAACCCTACTATTATTTGGCGAAGTATACAAGCTACAGTAATAGGTAGTTACCCGGCACTTTCTTTGGCTACAATTTCTCTCTAAGGGTATATTTCTCGGCAGAGTTCACTGCGATTTACATTTCTGTCTAATTTTTTAATCCAGTTTCAAATGACCGTAGTGCCTTCGAAATGTCGGGAATCAGTAATCGAGCGACACAGAGTCACATCCAAGCACACCTAAATTTCATTTTCAAATACTGAGCTGTGTGTACAAATCGACGAATTCGGTTCTACCCATCTGCAGGATGGAATAAAATAATACAGGTTGATGTGAAGATCAGAAACATATGTACAATATCCATTTTCACTATATTCTATAATACACTTGGTATGCAAGCCACATCGGGGCTATTTGTTTAATTGGTACTTATGCGGGAAGGAAGTGATTCCCGAAAACAAGCTTGTTAATTAGCGTTTAAGGGGTACCTATGCTTCGGTCAGCATTGCAGCGTCTATATATTGTATAAAGTTGTCTCTGTGTACGCCAAGAAAAAAAATAGGGGGAGTAGATGTATGGCTCCGCTCAAACTTAATCTTGACGTAGATGGAGGTGAGTGATTAGCTGCACGCCCCGGCCGCTTTAACCAGGGAAAAAAACCCATAACCTTCGAATATGAGTTTTCATTGGTACCCGGAGCCTGTGTGAAAGTTTTCGAGAAAATAAAAATATCCTTCCCATGCCAGGAGTTGAACCCCCAAATTGTCCATTTCGATTCCTGCTGCCTTTTAAGATCTCTTCAAATTCAAGGAATAAATATTCAGGGAAACCATTAATTCGTAGAGCATCCCCATACGACTACAACGTACGGGAACCGATCAACTGAACGTTTATCCATGAAAATGATAGAGATTGGAATTGCCAACATTTCGGTTAAATTACAACGTAATTTATAAGTGAAAATTCGAACATGATTTCAACAGGCTTTGAACTGGTATTTATCAAATCGCAGTCGGAATTGTCTTCTGCATGTTCATGCTGAATGCAAAGAATTTGTTCCTAAGAGAATATGATATACGTTTTGCGCAGAAATGCAGTTTAGAAAGCGGCCAAGAGAAGTAGAACATATGAAAATGGAAAAGCGTCAATGTTTGTATAGGTGATGCATGAAGTTGTGTATAGTGTAGAAAATTGGATGTTCGAAATAAGCAATACCTATTACCAACAGGATTGTATTTTAAGATTGTCACACAACATATGTTCGGTGCAACATTCATGTCTATAAGTTATCGGCTCAATGATACTGGGATGTAGAATTCAGCTTGACAAAGGAATTGCAGTTAAGATGTTCAGCTTTACAGTTCAGTATAAATCTCTTGGCATAACGTGTATTTCGCTAATGACACGTATTAAACAACCAAGAACTTTGAAATCTGTTTGTTGTGCATCACATGGAATAGTGATGGACCGTTTGCACTGTAATTATTCTACGCAAGGTATATTTACTAATGACCTTTCCATTGCAGTTATTACTACGTCTTCCACATATGTTTCACAGTAACATGTTTTATTTCATTGCAGGTGATCTAACGATGTACCAACAAAGACGAAAGGGTCTGCAATCAGAATGTGTAAAGTCATTAATGAACTTCAGTTGTTTTGCAGTGGGATCATATCGTGGTTATCAATCAGTATCTTTGTTGAGGACATATTTATTTACTAGGCATATTGCTACAAATGGGAACAAACATACTGAAGAGAGTAAGATTGAGGAACCTAATACCACAAAAGTACAGAAGTTGTCTTTATTGCAAAGGTTTAAACAGATGTATCGAGATTACTGGTATGTGTTGGTGCCTGTACATCTGATTACTTCCCTTGGATGGTTTGCAGGATTCTACTACCTTGCAAAGAGGTATGGGACAGGGGAAGTAAAGTAGAATATGAAATATAAAAAGGTAGAAATTATGTGGAATATTTGCATTGAAACATACATGTGAGCACAAAAGTGTTTTAAGCATAAATACTACATGTAATCATGTTGAGGAGCTAGGGCAGCGAATTCACTGGGAAACCTGTGTATGCTGTGTGAATGATGGGAATATGGCATTAGCTGTTTTGATCATTTTGAGCATTAGGCTCTTCCTGTCCCTTTAAAAGTTACTGTGCACAATGATGTTAAAGCATGCTGTTTATTGTGAAATATGGTATATTGCTACTTCTGTTGCACATACAAGTGTGCTTGGAGGAGATTGTGTGTAAATGGTTGCTGAGAGCTTGGTAACATGAGAGAAATATTGTACTACACTATTATAAACCAGTTGACCATATTATACCAAAGTGAGGAGCATGTACTGATGCCAGCAATCTGCAAAATAAGGTAGGGCAGATTACAGAGACCAGTTCAAAGTTTGGCTTCAGTTATTGGGTTGGTTCAATTTCTTTTGGTCTTCTTTCTTAAGTTTGTTCCATTTAGTATTTCCTTAATACAGACCCATTATTTTGCCTGGTGTTTTATGTGGGTGTGAAACTTGGTCTGACATTGAAGGAAGATCACGGGATGAGGGCATTCAAGAATAGGATGCTGAGGAAGATATTTGGACCTACATGGGAGGAGATAACAGGGACTGGAGGAAATTGCGTGAGGTGTTTTGTAATTTATATGCCTTACCCAATATTATTTAGGTGGTCAAATGAAGAAGAATGAAATGGATCGGGCACGTGGCACTTATGAGTGAAGACGAAAAGTGTATACAGGGTTTTAGTGGGGAAACCTGAGGGAAAGAGACCACTTGGATGATCTGCATGTAGATAGGATAATGTTAAAATGGAACAGGAAATAGGATGGGAAGGTGTGGACTGATCGATGTGGCTCAGGGTTGGGGTCAGTGGTGAGCCCTTGTGAACATGACTATGAACTTTTCAGCTTGTATAAAATGTAGGTTGATTTCTAGACTAAGTGAGAACCCAAGGACTGTGCTCCATGGAGGTAGTTGGTCAGTTAAAATATTTCCTTGTGATAATGCCAGTATATGAGTAGACTCTTAGCATTAAAGAAACTGACATACATTTGTTTTATGTTAATGCATCCTTTTAGCCATTGCGCATGCAATTTTTTTGTTGAGCTATACAATTCCTTCAACATAAGCTTCTAAATATCAATGTTGAATGTTTCTATCACAGTTTTCTTCTCTAGAAAATCTGATGGAAAAACAAGGGAGTAGTACGGCATACAGTGGTATGAGCGAGTGTCCATGAATTGCATGGATATGAAATTCATTAAGGGGGCAAAAGAGAAACACCTGTTAAACAGGTTTCCTGAAAATGTACTATACATATTATAGGACTTAGCTCTTACCTTTGAAGTTGTGGTACCCCTGATATATCATTTGTTTCGTTGCAGTGGAGTTGATGTTACTGCCCTGCTCGAGAGGATGGGCATCAGTGAGAGACTCATCAATCCTCTCCGAGACTCGAGTGCAGGTTACATAGCCCTAGCTTATGCTCTTTACAAGATTGCCACTCCAGTCCGTTACACCATCACGCTAGGTATATTACACTGTTCGTTAGTATTTAAGAATATCTGTACAACATGGTGTCCAGTTACTATGCCTCCTGTCACAACATTTAGACCATATGACAGTATTGTACACAGGGCATGATTTATGTATAAGCTAGACAAGCTACAGCGTAGGGCCTCACATTACAAGGGACCTCAGTGAGGCCACGTCACTACAAAAATTAAATGAATTTGCAAATAATGAAAATCACAATACAAAATAATGATAATTATTGTTATTATACTGACTACTGTCGGTTTTATATTTTTATTTATTGTAAATACTACTATACACGGTAGAGTAAACCAGGTATATGAACAAAAAAGTGTTTATTAGAGGGGGAGGGGCCACAACATGCTTGAACGCAGCCTTGATTATACCCAAGTATGGTTGTCTGTACAGGTGGCACCACAATATCAATCAACTACCTAAAGAAGTGGGGTTACATCAAACCAATTCCTCCTCGTGAGAAGCTGAAGGAAATGTACCACGAGAAGAAGGCTACGCTGATGCGCGAGACAACAGAAGAGCTCAAACTGCAGCAGGAGAAGCTTAAGAAAACAAGTGAAAACATGATTAGAGGGTACAAAAAACATGCTGGGAAGCCTGATAAATGAGAATCTCAGTGCAGTCAGAACAAGTGGACAGAATAGTATGTGGCAGTAAAATAAAACTGCTCTTCTTTATTACTATACTGTTAGACACGAAGTGAAATGATGCAGAACATGACTGTTGTATCCCTAGCTGCACACTGAAGTCCTAACTGAAATGTTTTTTATTTACTAAATAAGTTTTGAGCATTTCTTCTATGATCACAGAAGTTTTGACTTTTTCATGTTTTGTGCACTGTACTTCAACTGCTATGAAAGTACAAACAGAGCAAGAATTAAATTCCCTGTTCTTTTACAGAGATTTTTCTATGTGCCATATGAGACCTTAACCATGAAGTTTTACATGAATTCCACACCATGGACATATCTGTGGTGGTTTGGAATGTTCACACTAGACAATATAAAAATCCTGTGTCTCTATTACTTACATTCACAGTGAATGTGTGGGAAGCTGTCTTTGTTGTGTGTGTTGGGGGGGGGGGGGGGCAGGAAGAAACACTATTTGGAGCAGAGGAAAAAATTACGTTTCATGTCTTCTTGGCCATGCCATAGCTCAGGCAGTCACTGGCCTCTCATCACAGAGGTGTCGCTATGAGCCTATGCCAGTCCATTCCGGGTGGATGAAGTGACACTGGGGAAGGTTTTCTGTAGAGTTGTTCAGTCCACCCCCATCCCTATCATTCGACCAGTGCTCCATGCTCTATTTCATCTCCCACTGATGCTATATAATCTTCGCAACTGACAGCATTGTTAAATAAAACACCTCTCTGTTATCCTTATACTGACCACCTAAAATGTGTACTGCCATATTATGAACTTGCTTGAAACACCTGGCTATGTAATACCAGTATTTTGTATTTTCCTTCTCTTCTGCAACCCTCAATTTCCTTGGTACTGGTTTTATAACAATTCAGAGTTCTAGTGAAGACAGAATAATATTTGACAGGTTGATATTTATGTGCCACCCCCAATCAAGTGTAGTGAGCAGAGGTTTATGCACATCTAGATTTAAGACTTCTAGCTGTGATAAATGAGTTACCATCTTAAAGCAGGAACTACTACTCTGTGTGAGAGAATTTTAAATTCTAATGTGATAAAACCTTTAGGTTTCCAATCATCACGTTGACCTCAGTGCCTAGAAATTGAACTTCTAGGTGGGTTTTGTGCTGCAAGACTATTATTCAGGTTCATAACACAGGCATTTGGTATTGATGGTATCACAGCCAACAAAAACATGCCTGATTGTAATACAGCTGAATCTGTTAACACTGTCAATCTTGAGTTGCCTTTTACTCGGCTAGTATATAATTTCTAGTGAAGGCCGTAAATATGGAAGCCGCATGGAGTCTATATTAGGTATAACCATTAACGTGTGATGGGGTGTGCAGATTTCCGAGATTTGGTGGGGTTCAAGGAATTTGAAGTTTCAGTTCACTGTCACTAAAGTCTTGGGCATAGACTTCACTGACATCTTATTTCATTTTTTAGGGGAGGGGGGAACACCATTTAGCTGGCCCATGTGAAATTTTGAGTTGCAGAACAATCTCGAGAGTTTGGTTTTGAGACATTTTTTCTTAGTGGAAAAACTTAATATTTTAAAAAATGTTTGTTAGTTAGGTCATGGTGATGCACAAAGCATAGAGATATTCCCGCATTTTCCTACCTGTAATTTGCACACAGTAACCTGGATATCCTTACCTCACAGTAACTCTGAGATAGTTCTAAAATTCTTTATCCTGGTAACAGTCTGGTGTTGTAACCAGGTTAAGTTAGTTTCAATTATCAATAAATGTGTCATTTTAACCCAACTGCTGTACCAGAAGTATACTTTTTTTAAATAATTCTGTAATTGCACAAAATATTTTGATGATGCTTGCTAGTATTTCCAACGCAGATGCTTTAAGTAATGCAGGGAGTGCTGCTTGTCAAAGAAAATGTGCGAGAGTAATGTTCATCAAAGTCGGTAGATGGGTTAAATCTGATCCTGCAAATGTTCAGATTGCTTTATATTTAGACAACAGAGGATTCAGGATGAAGTTATCAGTGCTGTGCGTACAACATTTATGGGAAAGAGCGAAGATGTATGTAGCAATATCAAAATAATATGAATGCTGTACTTTGCATTCTGAGGTCTGAAAACTGAAACAGTATAGTATGTTGTATACTGACTTAGGAAGTGAAACTAATCTGTGATTAAATAATAAACTAATAAACTGTGACAGCCCTAATTTCTGTGTCCTTTGTTATGCCTCCACTGTCACAATTGTAAATGTTAAAAAGGAACTGCCATGTCTCGTGTATATGTTGTCAGTGTCATTTATACCAGCAACTGTACTGTATGTTGGATATTTCACACACAAATAAGTCAATGCAGTAATTAACCACTATAAAATATGACCTCCAGATCATATTTAACACTTGAGACATGTTCTTACTTTCAGGTGTTACTCAAGGTATACAGGAATGAGGACTGTACTTGTCCTGAATTAATTTCTCAGTCATGCATGGCTCCATGCCAAAGCAATGTGTAGTAATTTAATCACTCATAAGAACAGCTAAACTGATTCCTGTTCCAAACTGTACTGGCTACAGGATCATTTTAAAGAAAAAATAACAGAACCTCACACATGATCGGGTTGGCTCATCAAACTTCCACCTATTCATTACATTTTACAATGTCTACAGTGTTACACTACTTTCCTATAAAGTAAATGCATGTCACATATTTAATTTAGATTCCTTGTGTTCAAAATTTCTCAAATATACTAAATGAACAAAAAAATTTGATCTTGTTAATTCCTGTAACTTTTGTCTGGAACATTTTTCAATGTGGAGAATATGTAAGACACACAAAGGCTATTCTGCCCTGTCAGTTATGAGCAACTTGAGTGGCCAATAATACATGGTTTTATATTCTAATAATTTCACAATTTGTATATCATTAAGAAATGGACAATTTCTAATATTAGGTTCCACACACATTGACCCTTAACCACTACGTACATTAGCTCAGTCATATATCACATAAAGAATGCGTACAATGTGAGAAGAAACGGGATATCAGTGGGGCCCAAGAGAAAGGAGCTACTATTGTGTTTCTATTGTCCTACAGTATCTAACATAGATAAGTTACTTCCATGTTTCTGTTTGTAAGTACAAGTGTTTCTTAGGATACTGGGCTAGTTTGTACTGACCACAATTTACAGTTCACCTCTTTTGTTACAAACAGTGCCTTTTTAAGTGCAGGAGAACAATAACAAAATTATTCTTCATTCAACTGGTACTTTTTATTCAGTCTAGGAACATTATCTGTATTTTAAGCTTTTAAAACATAGTGGTAACTACGGGTGATTGTTTAGTAAATACATAATGTTAAATCGCTTTATCTCCTAAACTCAATGCTATATTGCTACAATTCTTGCACCATTTTAAAGCCCATACACTACCATTTAGTGTCATATTTCAGTACAGGCCCCAGCATTTTGTACACACTTATGCAACCTGGAATACACACAACAACACTTTTCCTTAAGACATCTTATGGAACAGCACTAAAAGTGTCTTAAATTTGTTGTTCCAGTTCAAGCATTCTTGGTTTTGATCCACAGACTTCCTCTTTAGCTCACCACCACAAAAGGAAGTCACATGGAGATCAGGACTTTGCAGAGGCCATTCTGTTGGTCCTCAACATCCCAATCCACTGACCAGGAAATATATAAGTAAATATATAATGTTAAATGGCTGTTTCTCCTAAATGAAATGCTACATTGCCTAGATTCTTGCACCATTTAAAGTTATACATTATAATTTTATGACAAACGTGACCACTATGTCTTTACTTCCCAATCACCCTGTATATGAACCACCTGCTATAACATTAAAAACAATGCATTGTGTCATATAGTGTATTTATGCATTTTGTATGATTCTGACAATAAACAGCAATTACTTCCATAAGCGTCATCTATAGACTGGCCTTTCTAATGGACATGGACTATGTTCTCTGAGGTAGGAACTGAAGTTTTATATGAGTATACAGTGTAGATAAATGTCAGTCATCAATGGGTTAAGAAACAGAGAAAATATACAGTCACCCAAAACTTCATGCAGTATGGAGTCACAGTGTGAGAATGGCGGTCTAATATTCAGGAAGCCCTGGCTGTTTCCGTGTACAGTGATTGACTCACCATGAAACAGCTGGAATAGTTTTTTTCCTTATCCCTTTGATGATATGAACATACGTGACAAGTGACTTGATTCCAAAATAGGATATCCCTTGAACAGTTGACTGTTAATGGATGAATTTCAAAAAGTAAAGGTAAAGTTGACCCTGTCCATGCCATGAAGGCATATAGGGGGAGCAGATGTATAGGAAAGTACAACTGTCTCTTGGTGATGCACGATTCAGTACCATGAGATGGTTGCATTTCCCAAACAGTAAAAATGAAAGGACTTGTGTCTGGAACTATTCAACAGCCAGAAAGCCATATAAGAGTAACTGCGGAGTTAATTTAAGGTACAAAAACATTTGAAATTCAGTTCACTCCACAGAGTGAAATGCTGACCCCCACCATCCAGCCAGTATTCATATTATCTATAGTGTCTGCAGTAAGGACCAAAAGAACATCATTCACTATACAGACTGGCTAGAATATGAATGCTTCTTCTCCTATAACTTTAATTACCATACACTCCATCTAATGTATTTTATTTCTTACTGTCAAAATTAAAAGCTTGTGCACTGAATATTATCACATTCTCTTAAATATATTTACATAGCAAACTGGTTACAGGCTGCCCCTTAACCCAGGTACTGATAGCTGGCTGGTACACCCTGCAACACAAACAGTTTCTTGTCACTCTCATGTTGCATAACTAAACCAAACTTTACTTATTCAGAAAGCAGATAATCCCTTCCTTTACAATGGAATAGCACTTAAGTGAAATCATCATGAAACATAGGGCTAAGAAAAACATGACGTCTAATAGAAAAAAAACAACAGAATGGAGGATATTATATAATGAGGGACTTTTGAAACTATGGAGCTTAAATGTGGGAAGCAAGAAGTATGTACAGAATTTGAGTGTGGGAACTTCTTGGAAGATGGCAGCTAGAAAAGCAAGGGCATTGCACGGTATTATAAATGTGGACTGGAAAGAATTTGCTGGAAATGAAAAATAGAGTAGTCAGAATGTGAAGATGACTAGGATGTCAGAAGAATAAAGAGAAGAAAGACAACACATATGGAATGGGTCTGAAGTCAAAGACGAGGAGAGGAGGCACTGAAAATCTTTGACTACCTGGAGCAATGGTTCCTACTACAACCACTCAAATGTTTGTAATACATAAGCATGTTACCACAGAACACTTTACATATATACAATTCATTCACTCTTTGCTGCATATTGTCTCACTGAAATCAATGTGTTATGAGAGAACTTTTCCAGACGTCTTCAATTAAAATCTCTTTGACCCTCCTGGCTGATGTTTGTTTAGCAAAGGTCAAGAATTGATTTCTGAGGTCTGAGTACCCACAGCATAACAATTGTCTCATTGGTGTGGTGGTGGTGGTGATGATGACAAAGAAAGCAGCAAAAGGGACCTACTGTTTAACTATCATGGAGGCTTCATATATCCCATATTCACAAATTTTTCAGTGTCATAAGTAAAGAATGGAAGGGTCTTGGAAGGACAAACTGCACATGGAACTTTAAAATGTATAATGAGGCTATATGATTTTACTAAGCAAAATCAATCTGTCTGTACAGGGAGTCAAAAGCAGACAAAGGACTGTGATATCAAACATGGTCACTGTACCTGTAGCTGGCGGGGATGGTGGCTGAGGCGCTGGATGTGACAGGCACGGCACATCAGACGTCCATCCAAGGGGTAACAGCGCTTGTCTGGCTCATCTGTCAGTTGCATCCCACAGTCCTGCAAGAGACAGTTGTATTTACAGGATGTATGTATATAATTATGCACATTCACACGAAGAACATGAACTGAAAGCGTAGGTGGGCTCTCATAAAAATAGTTTTATTTGAAATAAATGAACAAGAAGGCCACTAATGTATGAAAAAGTAATAAATCCATTCAGAATAATCTGACTACACTTTTATATTTCATTGAAATCTGTCTGCAGACAACAAAGTTAAAAATGTATTCTACAAGACTCGAGAAAGAAAGAAGGAACAGCAGTACACATAGAATTTTCCACTGTTATTATTGAAAACAATTACGCAGAAGTTTGAATCCTCTGTGGACTGGTCAAGATACTACCACACAATATAGTTAGACATGTTCCAAACAAGGCCATTCCTTGATTAAATATTATTTTCCACTTGTACGTTTTATAAAATCAGCATCTGCCACTCCTAGCAACACAGTTTTCATCACAGTGATAAAAAGTAAATAAACAGTTAATATACCTTTTGGAGTGAATTATTCTACATGAAGAGCATTTCTTAGTAATGGAACATTTAGCAAGCTGGCTAATGATAAGGAGTTCCAAGCATAACTCACTGACTACTCTCCTATTGCAAAGATTTATAATCACACAGATTATTATTATTAATAATAACAATAATATAATTTAATAACATACTATTATTATTATTATTATTATATTATTATTACTTGTAATTCACCTTTTGGCTGTTGAGTCAGCACATTATTAAACCTGAACTGAACAAGGACCTTCAAAATGTTGGTATTTACCAGTCGACTTGGTACACATCCCAGAAGACTTGAATTTTCAGCAGCATTGCTGTGAAAATATCAAATCTCACATGTGAATGACTTCCACTACTACCACATATGATAGAAGAAACATACTGTAAGTATGTTACAGTCCAAAAGAAATGGGCAATAGGACTTGCAGTTTATTTTGAACACAGGAGCAGCCATAACAACTCTTCCTCTTGCCAATAGTAACCTTCCATTGCTTGCCAGATGACAATGACTAGCAACACAAAACAAGTTTAATTACCGTATTTACTTGAATGCAAGATGAGGTTTTTTCTTTAAACTTCCTGCTTAAATATGGGAGGTCATCTTAAATTTTTTAAAGAAGCAGGACCATTCTCTATTTCCATCTTCAGGCAAAGAAGCACCTAACCTGCTGGACCCCTTAGATCAAGCTATTCTCAGTCACTATGCACCATAAAAACAGTAAACTTGTTAAGATATGCACCTGAGAACAGACCTAGTCCAAGGGTAGTAACAGGAAAATGGCTACTGAAAAATAAAAAATTAACTACAAGACTCAAAACTAAAACCTTGACCAATCCACAAATTAAAAACAATAAAAAGAGCCATGAACTCAGACTGATCAGACGACAGACACAACACAAAAATCCAGAACACACATACTTAAAATTCTTAACACCACTTACACCATCTGTGGAGAAAACTGTGAATCTTCTTCATGGGTTCAAGTAAGTTTATAAACCCAGAAATAAAAATGTATTATTTAGTCAATCTGGATCATAATGGCATGGCATTGCATCTCACCAAAAGTGATTGTGAAGGTTTTAAGTGCTGAATATCCAATGCAATGGATGAGACTGATGATGATATGTTGTGGAATGGCAGTGAAGAGGAAGGGAATGTTAAGAGCAAGTGCGAGGAAGATAAGGCACTGACTGTGAAGATAGAGGCAGTGACACTGATTGGTAAAGGTACATAGCAACTGACATGCTTTGTGTATTAAGTGCATGAAATTAACAGGAAAGTATTTTTTCTTAGCAGACATTTTATTTTTGAGGGGTCGTCTTAGATTTAGATAAATACATCACTTGGCAGGTGTTTTATCTGGGGGTCAACTTAGATTAGAGTCATCTTGCATTCGGGTAAATACAGTATTGCAACAATCACACAGATTTATGATTATGCCCTTACCTCACATATATAGCAATCAACGTGGAAATCCTTGTCCATGGAAACTACACGAACTGTCTCTTCAGTACCCTGCAGAGATACACAGATATAAGTGTGTGTACTTTTGACTACTGCAGCAAAAGCTGTAGCACATTACTAAGCTGAAACTGTGATGTGGTGAGGGCATAATAATATGCCAGGGAATAGAAAAATGTACAACAGAAAAAAATGAATGCAAGAAGGGTTAATACACTGCAAGATGTTCTGGGTCTGGAAACGAGATCAACAAACAAAACGAAGCTCCATATGAAACAAACATGCAATCCATGACATTTCCATCTTATTTATGACATGTGGCAATTAAAGGTAAAGAAATAAATTTCTTTGGGGTGTGTAGTGTTGATCTCAATACAATGGTATTTCCAAGTCATCAGACACCTTTGATTTCTCCATGTTCTCATGGTATCCAATAAATGCTGCAAATATACAAAAGTGACATAACTTGATAATCAGAATTCACAAAAGCAAAGCGGATGCATGTTATTTTAAGAGTCAAATAAGTTTCCAAATTTGGAACTTTGTAAAACTGGAACCACACAAAATTCAAAATATTGGCAACAGATAACATATATATTCTGTAGTTACAACAGTGTCTACAGTCGTCTACATATTATATTACAAAAGACAGACAGGCAAAATCAGCATTGCAGGTGCCCCAACAAGTGGTCTAAAAAGAAGCATGTAGTGTCTGAAATTCCACTACAATAGAAAGATAAAATTTAAACATTTTTAAATAGTTTTAATTTATACATGCCAGATTATGTTTTATTGCAGTGAGAGAAAAGTCCACACTTTCAAATGCTTAACAGTGCTTAGTTACCTCCACTGGAGTGATTCCCTTCCCACAGGCTGCACACTTGGGTGCAAACATCCTGCAAGAGGCAATCCACATGACAATATTAGCCTTCTTTATAAGTTCTGCACTGAAGGGCATGCAATCAGTAATGAACATAATGGTACATGCTGTACAGAATGCTGTCAAAACCAAACAACATATGAACCAGCTATCTCCAAAATTTAAGCCACACATTTAACCACAGAGCTAATTTAATATGTACAAGCACAATTAGAACACTGGCTGGCCTAGGTCCAAAAAATGTGAAAATCAGTGTGATTTTGTTCATAAAAATGTCATGTCAGTAATTTCCAGCATTTATGAATGCAGTATTAACACAAATTTGCCTAAAACATGTATTTAGCTACTACTTATAAAAGTCTTCAGGCTTTTACTAATCTTGTTTCCATTTGGGCAATGACAGTATGTTGTGGTGGACTTAACCAACATTCTGAATGTTGGTAAAGTTCATGTTCAATGGACAGTGACATGTGAAAAATGGTGGCATATTATGTACATGTCAGAAGGCTTTGATGTGTTGACTGTCAAACTTCACAGATTTCTCATGTCTTTACACAAACAAAATGGTACAATCTGTGCAACTTACAAACAGCATCTGTGCAACAGTCATTTGTACAGGCAAACAAGCTACTCATCTTACCTATGATAATCATTAACACAATAGATTTTGTTGTCAACATCCACAGTGAAGGGAACACCATCTAAACATTCATTGCAGACACAGCAACGAAAACAGCCTGGGTGATAGGACTTCCCCATTGCTTGCAGGATCTGTTGAACACTCACAGTGATTAAATACAGAGGGTTCAGAGAGTCACTTTGTGGGGTTTAGGAGACTATATCTAACTTCAAAGCAGACATCCTGTTGTGTTTAAATGATTAATTAATTAACAAATAAATTAGTAAACTATCACCAAACACAACTATATATTTCTTATGTAATGTTATGCTACGCTTTGGTCCTACCAGACCATCATCAGGCTATATATAAAAATGAGATCTCACTATATATATACATTTATAATGTGAGGCACCAACACATTACAGCAACACTGTTAAAGCACTTGATGATATGTTGTTTGGGCAATGAATGGTGAATTAACTGCTAACATGGAGCCCATATGGACTGAAAACAATTACTGGCTAGCCATTAATGACAAACTTTTTTTTGGATAAACCTCATTTCCATGTTGTGTTTCTTTCAACAATCATTTTTTTCCTAATCTTTATTTGGTTAGTGTGTAACATACTGGACCCTCTTACTTTAACACCAGGTTATTAACAAGATTATCATCATCCCACATTAATTAATATATCTATGTCTGTACATTCAAATTACTTACCCACTTCATTCAAACCATACAAATTTCTGCAGTACTACTTTCCATTTCATTCCCTTATCTCTGGTATTTACCCTTTTTTAAAACATATAAAACTCTGCCAATCTATATTAAACAAAACAGTTATTAGAATTATGGCAGAATCATTTATCTTTGAGATCTAAGTTTAAAAAAATTTGTCAGTGTAACCTGGTCACTTGTATCTAGATTACTTGAAATAAAATGTTAACCTTTTTGAAACTTTATCTTATTACTAACATTCCACAGCAGAACTGTATTCACACCTGCACAGTAAGTTCATTCAGATTTCCTGAAACATTCTTCATTTCCTTTTCATTTATATGAAGTAACAGTCATTGCCCCCTTCACCCTACCAAAAAAGATTTTTTTAAAATATTATTTAGCAAATCATCAGACGTCCTATTTGAAGCAAGCATAAACAATTTATTCCCCCAAGAGCAACAAAAAATCACACATAAAACCACCCATTTTAAACCAAGTAATAAATGACCCATAAAACATACACACAGTATGCCTCCTTCCTCTCCCAATCCATCAGACCCTCCTTCACACTTCCTTCTTCATCCTGACTATTTGCAATCCATTCTCATAGTTACACTATCTACATGAAATACAAATCAGATTCCCAGCAGGTGATGATGCACTATCACTGGGGAATTTCACTCTTGCTACATCAACTGCTGTTGGTGTTTTTGCCTTCATTTTTGGTCTTATTGACTATCCTGGCCTCTGCCCACCTTGGAAGTGCTGCAGGAATCCAGTTCTGGCAGGATCAAATATTATACAAACTGTGGTACAGCTGATTGCAGAAAAATGACTAGCAACTTAAGAGGACCTGTAAGCTTCAACAAGGATTGGTATTCCTCCTATTCACAGATGTAAGGGAAGGGAAAGGCATATGTAGTAATCCACACTGGATCTGATCTCAAACCTGAATGTTTAGTTTTCCCCTTAGACCACCTCACTGAACCTCAGCTGTCCAGTATGCAGAGCATCACTTTACTGAGAGCCACTCCAACTAATTACAAATAACATCAATATGAAAATAACAATTCAAAGGCTTCCAAACTGAAATCCATTGATGATACAGTATTCAAGACATATTCTAAAACCTTGACAGCTACAATGATTTGAATGTACGTGGGTCGTTCAAATTTAAATGAGAATTTAGTTCCCTTTTGAGCACAAATCAACTTGTATGAACGTGCTTGCGCTGACAAGTTGTGACATGTTTAAACTTGCAACCCACACTAGTCGGGTCCCTCTCCACCTCAACCATCAGGTGCAATCAAGATGGCAGTGCAAGCAGTACCTAGCAGTTTTGCGCAGCTCATAATTATCAAATTTCTCACGAAGGAAGGTGTCATTCCTTCTGAAATCTTTACCAGGCTTCAAGCATAGTTTGGGGATGAATGTTTGTCACAGTCAAGGGTGTTCAGTTGGGCGAAATCATTTCGAGAAGGACGAGACCATGCTGAAAATGAACCTCACGCTTGGCGACCACAAGTGTACGGCAGTCAACAGGGACTACATTGAAAAGTAGTGTGTAAGACTTTTCCATTTTGTTGTGAATACATTTTTTAGAAACAAATTCTCGTTTAAACTTGAACGACCTTAGTAGCAGAGGGACAAGGCACATGTATTTAATTTAGTCTTCAAGTATAAAACTGTACTGAACATGAACTCACCATTTCCATAATGAGATGACCACAAATTGCGCACTTCTCAGCTGTCTGCTGGAATCCTGAATACTGCAAAATAACAAATAAACATTACTCACACACAACAAACTGAAAACTTCTCAGCTGCCAGCTGGAATCCTAATATTTCACAAAAACAAACACACAAAACACAGACAAATAAATTCCATGCAAGCTTACACACACATATTACATGTTACATTAAATTCTAGTACTGAAACAGCAGCCTTGATTCAAACTGTAACACAGAACCAGTAAATAGTGACTGGATCTGACATAGCAGTCAATACTAGCACAAGAATTGTAACTGTGACCAGGTTTCAAGTAGTAGCTGGCTACTAGAAAATAAGCTGGGTCTGAAACAGTTGCTAGCACTAGCACAGGAACTGCAAATTTTGACCAGTTTTAACAATACAGCTCGATACTAAAACAGACACTCTTACAGAGTCTAGGAATTTCTGCCGGATCTCAAATGGAAACCATGTAACCTGTAAACAGTTACCACGCATCAAACAACAGCTGTGTACTCGCATATAAGATTGTATACAACTGCTTCATCTCAATGGAAAGAAGAAGAAGAAGAGGAGAAAAGAAAAGAAAAAAAAAATAGTAGTGGTAGTAGTAGTTAAGTACTAGCACCCAAGAACTGCATGTGATCAAGATGCTGCACTGCTGCTTACGGTTTATCAACACTGACTGTGGTCTATAACAAGATATCACTATGTATATACAATGGTCGATATGACAAGCAATGTCTCCTATTTTTTTTCACAGAAACTATAATCACAATTATAATGAAATTTACATACATCATGAGTACATCCTATACAAGTTGAGATTATTTTTCCACAAAGTCTCCTCCATTATTAACACACTTTTTTCTACCTTTGCGTCAGACGCTGTATGCTGGGTGTGTAGAACTCTTTGCTGAAGCATCAGATCGCTTCATGCACGCTGTGTTTCTGCTTGCTGTCATTCACAAAACAGCATCCTAGGAGTGCATCTTTCAGGGAGCCAAACAGATGGAAACTGGACGGTGCTAAATCCAGACTGTAGGCTACAGTCCAGATTTAGCACCCTCTGATGTTTTTAAAGTCATGGGGATGTTTCTGAATGTTTGCTACACTTTACGGTAATAAAATGTAGGGCCAGCTGATGTTCCACTGTTCTTACCAGGTAATCCTCCTCACAGTAGACACGTCCATGGACGTTGTAAAACGCCTTTCCACGTAATGCTCGCCCACACGAACAGCAGATGAAGCAGTTTGTGTGGTACAGGTTGCCCATGGCCTGGCAAGCCTGCCCTGCTCCTGTCACCTTTTCCCCACATGTGTGGCAGATACCTGCAAACAAAGGAATCTACATCAGTATCTCACTGAGAATGCATCTGCAGAAACATCTGGACATATAACAAACATGTTCAGCAAGTTCTCATTGCTGCTGTTGTAACATCAAACTTTTAATTCTAAGCCTGTGGAGAAATAATGTGATGGCTGAAATAATTATGCATTCTTTGCATGAAATAAACATGTAAGACGCTGGTGAAATCCATCTCTATGCTTCATTTCAAGAATTCTGAAGCACATTTAGATGTAATTTGGTAACTGATATGTACATTTACTGTTATTAGGTTGCTTTCATTTTGTTCCAGATCAATCTAGTGTAACACAAAATGATGCAAAAATATTACTTTCTAAATGTATTCAAAAATAGTTCATTGAACAAAAATTATTTAATGACATATAATAAATATCTCAGTAACATGCTGTTGTTAGACATAATACTAAAAATAATAAATAAAGCACTGAACTGAATTATTACAATATTATTATATTAAAGGATTATTTATATCTGCAGATCATATTAAAAGAAATGAATCTCGAACTGAAAATAGCAGTCGTTAATAATTACGTTCACCCATAACTACCTAGGTCAAATTTTTGCTACTGCCAAACATATCATTGCCAATCTCTTGCCTGAGGTGCCGTTAGCAACAACAAAATAAAATACTGTCTCAACGTTAACAGACTAACCAGTTCCAGGATGCTGAATACCACTAAAGCAGCTGAATTTATTCTGCTGATCAAGAAACTACGTTCTTAAACCAAGAATTCATTACCGTCACCACAAAAACCTACCACTGGACACTATGCTGAGCCAGTTCAATGCAATTTGACATCCAGTCTGCTATTGTAATACAAATGATCATATTATCCTGTAACTTGCAATTCTATCTCCCAAGTAGTCTCTCTCTCCATGCATTTTTTAAACGTATTATTTTACATGCATTCTACAAGCACTGCTTACCCAATATTCCCAAATTTAATCACGAAGCTCTTCGGTATGTAGTTTTTTATTTAAAATCAATGTCTGTGAAGTACAAAGCAATGCAATGCAAAAAACTCGGCACATCTCCCTTGATTAAAGCAATCCCATTACAGGCCTGGACAGGCCCTTAGGGTTCCAGCAGGTTGAGGCTCCCTGATTTCTAGACAATCGGCACATGAAGGTGGTAAGGTTGTCAGCCCTACGCACTGGCCGCCTTTACCCCACAGGAAATATTCCTAGTATTCATTTCTGTTGGAGGCTGAGTCGACCCCAGGGCCATAGTACGACCGAAAGGATTATGTCAATGACACAATCGAGAATCGAAACCGCGGCCTTCCGGCTTGTAGCGCAGTGCCTCAACCAACTGCGCCACCTCGTACGTCTCCCTTGATTATAGAATTAAACTAATCTGTGTAGCCCCGGATAGCATGCATTCTTACATTGCAATACAACTTGTCGCGTGTGTATCTCTTGGCCCCATGACGCAGGCTACCGACTCTAACCAGGATAGGTTACGTCAGTGCTTCCCAAACCTGGGTAAATTACCCAAAATTGGGTAAAAGTGGTTTTTCTTTGGGTAAGGACACACCTCGGAATACACATGAAAATTTACCGTAAAAGTGTAGAAGAAGAAGTACTCTGAAGAAAGTGATTAGTCAATGTGCACCGATACTCGAAAACAGTCTAACAGTGGCATTATACTCATTAGTTGGGACCTGGGTGATGAAATATTCATGGTGAATAATTACCACATTTTTTGTGGCTGCTAAAATGTTTACAGATGTTTAAAATAAAGACATTGTATCAAATATATTGTTTGCTTCCTATTTTTTACCGATCTCTCTTAACTTGTCAAATATGTTTTCTGTGCAGTTAGTGTTTTACCTACACTGGGTAAAAAGGACTTTCTGATAAGCGGTTTTGGGTAATGAAGGAAAAAGTTTTGGAAGCAGTGGGTTACGTCCTGATGCTCACTATACGGCAATTCACGTTCCAGTCAAGAAGCCGGTCAAATAATCTTCACTGTGTTTAAATAGGAATGTCCACACTCGGATCATGTTCAAGGCACGGCATGGTCATAGACAGATTCATTTAAGTACAGGCAAAACAAAGTTTCACTGACCGTGAGCGTACCCCTAGTGGGAATCCGGCTTCAACCTTACGCACTACTGCCACAAGGAAACAATAATGGAGAGGTATACACACACACACACACATACGTACGGACATACATACACATATGTACATACATACATACTCCTTTCAGTGGGGTATGTGCATGCACTAAAACGTAATGCACAAGACAGGTAACGTAAGTATAACGTAACACTGTAATCATTGTTGCAATGGAAACGAAACAATACGGTCAGCGGCGTATAGATACATGTCACTGTCAACTATATAAAAATGTGTTGCACAAGGATGCTTTTATGGCGATTTAATGCCGCCGGCAACAATAAAGCGTACTTAGGTCTTCATGCAAAGTGCCCGATATTTGTGTCCGATTTTAACCAAAATTGGGGTTTCTCCACAGATTTTCATAAAAGTCCCCACTATCAAATTTCACGGAATTCCGTTCAGTGGCAGCCGCGCTGATACATGCGGAGAGACGGATACACGGACGAACCTAATAGGCACTTTTCGCTAATAAGCGAAAGCGCCTAAAAACGTGTAAAAGAAATACAGAGAAGAAAAAGGTTAAATGAAGAAGAGGAATTAACTCGTCTGATAGGGACGCGATAACTAATTTTTAAACGACACAAATAATCAAATAACATCACTTCAGCAACCATGCGATCTAGATTGTGACCTTGAAGGAGGAAGTCCGATCCTCCCAAAACGTCGAACACATCTACCACACGGCGTATAAATCCAAAAGACCAACTAAATAATGCTAGTGTGTCTACGGACTATAGTACGGCACACTATATATCTACCAACAGGACCCGAATCGGGTCAAAACGGCATATCTTGACATATATCCGACGAGGGCGAATGAGGCAAACGAAGAAACTACATACAAACAAAGCATTGCACTGAACTGTTTATTACAAAGATCACTTGTTGAAAAGGACGAACTCATTTGAACATGCGGCGATGTGGCGACAGAAAAACCACTCACACGCAGCTGGAAGGGGAAGCTTTCGACAGTACACACATATTGCAACGGCGCTTCGCGCGTTTTTCCAAGAGGCGCGTGAAATCAATTCACAATGCGGACATCACGTATCCCATCCCTAAATATTACCTCCGAGACGAAACATACACAGCTGAAACTTGGTACCAGTGGCGTAGATAACAGGTCCCCCCACCCCCGAAATTATTACCGAAGTTACTCCCAGATGTCAGAAGGACGGAATCCAGTCTGAAATAACTCACAATAAATTTTAGTATTCTGTACGTCTGAGGGGTCGCTGCACGGCGGGCTCTGCAGGGGCTTTATCTACGCCACTGTTTGTTACCGGTACTAAAACTATTCATTAAAAGCTGTCAGGCCAATTTACTTTCGGCCCGTATCGGTCCGATTGAACGCCTACGTTACACGGCACTAAAATAGGTATAGTCGAACTCGGTTATAACGTCATGAACGGTACTGAATATTTTGTGTCGTTATAACCGAGGAGTATAATGTTATGGTTAACAGTGACGAAGTAATTGGTACCGCAGGAAATGTGACTCTATAGGCGAGGTGTCGTATAAACCGATGTCGTTATAACCGGGTTCAACTGTATTTGTCAAATGTCTCAAAAACTTCTAACTGTAAAACAAATTGGTAACAAAACATAAAATACATTGCTGACTTTAACATCTACAGCCATTATTTGAAATATAAATTGCGATGTGGTGCATACTGAGCATTATAGACGGAAAAACAATTATCAACACCGCTAATTAGCAAAGACGGCATACGGAAACTCGGCACTATCCAAAGCGGGGAGCAAATTAGTTCATTTCTCCGCTGCTTGGTAATTGCTAGTTAATGGTCGCTTACGCATCTACGAAAATAGTTTCACAACAACAGACACAAAACAAGGTAAACCGTTGGCAAGTGAAGAAGTGGTCTGTTGGGAGTATACAGCAGAGATGACAAAATTTTGATCGCGTTGGGAGGGCCGCATGAGATGCATGCAGTGCAACGTGGATTTTGAATACCAACTCAGAATTTGCTCTAGGATCGCGGAAAACAACGGAAAATCTTGATCGACTTGGCGGGTCGCAGAGACCTTCCTGATGCATTCTAACTTGTAGCCAATAGTCCGGCATTCAGATACACGAATCCTAACGGCAGCTTAACGTAAATTAAATTTAAAGGTTTTTAATTCATCCTTCTTGACAAAAATTGTATAGGACATGTCAACACAATCTCCTTATATACAATTGTACATACGAATATTCATACTTGTCATCAGCATACCACATACCAGAGTTTCAACATATTACCAGTTTTATAGATTTACATAAGTTTCCGTTCTTTAAAATAAGTCCCCATATCGTATACACTTACATTTTCCATGATTTGTATTCATAAGTTAATAAGTTCGTACCGCGCAGTAAACACTCTTCGTCTCGGTTATAAAAATCATTCAGTTAATGCTGTAAACAGAAATGACCGCTGTTTGTTGTGATAGCCACACAGAACACATAAATGCACTATTTTATGCTCGGTCTTATGGTGAGTATACTCACTCATTATTAAAGACGTTCCCGGTTTGAATCTTGGCCAACAGACCTTGGACCCTGACATATATCCTGTCCATTTCCAAACGCATTTCACGTTGTGTAGATCCGTTGCTGTGCCTGAGCACCACGCCACCAGAGCGTATATGGACGTTCACGTAAAGCTTCCCGCGTTCATGAAGGAGGTAGGTGACAGATTTGCACTGCGGCCAACTCATTCCCGAGAGCCCCGGCATCCAATGGATAGGCAGTCGTGTCATATTCAACGTACACAAAGTGCTGGTCAAGAGACAAATTTCTGGCCCCCGCCAAGGATCGAACCTCGACCTCCAATCTCCAGCCAGTCATCTTATTGGGGTAGTATGGCTAACAGAGCATGCTATGGCCGCTTCCACACAAAATTACTATTTGATGCGAAATCAGAAGGTTCATCACCGTCCTCTTACAATTCTGCCATTTAATCAATTCAATTCAATTTCGAGATGATTTCATAAGCAACACTATACTTATGGAAGCATCAATTTCCGTATGTGTATCTGTGGCTGTGACTCCAACTCGGAAAATTAAGTTGGCAAAAACATGTCACTAGGAACCTTTTACTTTCTAACTTTCTGCCATCAGCAATACCAACGCGGCTACCGTTTAAAGATTCTGAAATGTGAGGGGAGAGATGTTTGAGTAACACGAAACGTTTATTAATGCCACTTTCTTCGCAGAATATTAAACAAACAAGGCGCCTGGGCGATTATAGCGTATATCTAATATCTCACGTTTAGTATGATGGTGACAACTAACGAACCACCGTGATTAGACGGGTGGAATTTTGTTACACAGACCAAATCATATCTACAAATTCTATACTTTTTCATTATGCAGACAATCACGAACATGGTAAGAGTGGCAAAATTCATGGTTCCATCCCGCAAATTGAACGTAGAAGGCATTATCATTTTTGCACGCCCTACCATACACACTGAAGTATCCATCTGAAGGAAAAAATGATTATTACGAGTTCCTTCGAGGATGTCTAGTCTAAGTTAATCTTGAACGTGTGTCTCTGCAAATGTCACACAGAAAACTTCACGTGATACTCACAGTGGGCCGTGGGGAGGACGGCGGTGGCAACACCGGCCATGCGAGGAGATGAGGGGCCAACTGCAATCCGCGGCCAGCTGTGGCCGTCTGCCGTCGGCAGCAACGAGCAGTCATCGCAGTGACACAGCATCCTCAGCCGCTCCCCGGCGGCTGCAGAGCTATCCTCTCAGCATTCCGCAGGATACGATTCAAAGCCCCTTCCGACTGCGAGTAAAATCCTCTACCCACTGAATTTCTCTCTATTCGATGGCCGTTTACTTCACTCAATAACCATGTGCTGACGATCTTATAGGCCCAGAATTCTTCAGGCTAGCCTGCACCGGCTTACAAACCAACGACAATTCCAGTGGCATTCAGTGAAATTCTTTATACCCGAGTTTCTAGTTTCGAGGAGCTTTGAACGACATTAATCTTCACAGGCTTCGTCAGACGTCTGTACCGGTGGACATACCAGGGTGAGTCAAACTATCGCCTGGGTTTGACTCACGTTAACGTTCCTTTGTTTAATTTCGACGATCCAAGTGGCCACTGTTCAAGGAAATGAAGGACATGGGAGAAACACTAGACACAAGACCCAACCACACAATCTTCAGTTAACACAAAAAACAAGCAGTAAGTGAATTTCAAACCCGGCCTGGTCTGCACGTGTTCAGGGCCTCGGGCTCATTTCAATGCGGTAATGAGGGCCCTCTTTTGGTTTCTGTCGGGCAAAACGAACTGTGACTGGATATTCCCATTTGTTTACTGTTACACCATACAGGTCTGCCATTTAGCAAAAAGGGATGAAGAGCATGCAGTGCAGTACACTCTCATCCATCTATAAACTGAACCATTAAATCACCATTTATATGTTGAACATCGACTGTGTTAAGGGCAGCAGACAACACAACAAATCACTGAACGTGTAAACAAAACTGAAACATGAACCGCGCCCTCACACACCAGATATGCGTACACCAACTCAGAACAAAGTACGCGCGCAAAGAGCGGCTTGGTCCAGACGTCCGTCCGTCGATTGCCACTTCAAGACAACTGCTGCAGCAACGTTGCCGACACTCGCGGTAGTGTACCAGTTCACCAATTGCTGGCACGATCTGGCTATCTACCAATTTGGCAGCGCAGTGACGGGGAGGGGGGAATATTCCAAGGGGTGGAAAAATGGAAAAGAACAAGACGACTGTTGCCCCCCGAACAATAATAGCTACCGCGGAAAGAGCACAGACACAATCAGCTAGGGCTCTGTCCCAGTGTCGAGTCTTTCTGCACGCGACAGGCGAATTCTCAGCGTTTCTTGTCCGGCGTGGAAAAATAATTATTCGTATTTTACCAGCCAACGTAAACATATAAACATTCCCCGCAAGCCGACAAAGTAGACTGCGAGTTGTAAATGGGGTCTAAAATAAAACTACGAGAATTCAGTAATTGCTTATTCAGTTCAAAAACTGTAAAATTATCCGCACACTCCTGTTCTTAGTCGCTATTTCCCAAGGTATGGTAGCATCGATAGTTTGATTGTATATTATGTAACACGGGCCGGAATAGCGTAGTCGGTATAGCGACTCGCTACGGGCTGGAGGTCCGGGAATTGAATCCCGGTGGGAGCAAGATTTTCCGCACCCGTCCAGACCGGTACTGGGGCCCACTCAGCCTCCTGTACAATGGGTACGGGTCTCTTTCCCGGGGGTAAAGCGGCCGGGGCGTGGCGTTGACCACCCACCTCCATCTAGCGCCGAGGTTAAAGAAAGAGTAGAGCTATACCTCTACTCCCCCTCTGGGCCTTCATGGCCTGTTCTAGGGAGAACTTTACCTTTTATATTATGTAATATATCCAAACCCCACAGCATACTGCGCCTCCAAAACTATTCAATATATTTAGACAAATTCAAGTGCTGGAGATTCACAATGTAGGTTATTGCAGGGGTACACAAATAACGGACACCAGGTGGCCATGGCGACTAAAGTTTGTGCGGTGGTACCTAATAGTTGTGTGTCCTCAGCAAGGAACGTGCTTCATGTCTCCCTTCTGGCGCCTCCCCTGAGTTATCGGATGAATTTAATTTTGGACCATACAAACCCACATACATTGTAGCTGAAATCGGATTTATATATATTTTTTTCAAAACGAATCCACACACAAAAAACTGACATATCGTACAACATGAAACTCTATAAAGAACACTAAAACAGTGGTCTTATGGAAACATTGCTTGGATATAAATATTTACCATTAAATCAAACAATGCAAATTGCATCGCGAAAAGAAATCAATGTCCTGAAATCATAAACTATTTGTATATGTCCATCTTCCTGAAGACAGTGACAAAGCTAGGTCCCGAAATGTCACACACTATTCCAAACAAAGGAAAATGTCGAGAGAAAATTCTGCAATAAAAATTTAGATCATTGTAATCTATATCCTCCATTTACATGTCTTCCAATACAATAAATATTTAACGAAATTCAAGCAAACTGTTTCCCTCTGCAATAAATGACCACCATAATCAGTGATATCTATAAAATCGAACATAATGTTTTTAGAAAACGGTTTTACATGTACTTATCCAAGCTCGGGTACTTGTTAAGTCTTGGTTTTGATTTGTTCAAAATTCTGACAGTCGCGAATGACCAACACAGTTGGCAAATGAAACTACAGACACAGGAAGGACCTTGGGACTTCAGGATTCAGCAAGCTCTTTTTGTTTCCCTTTCCTGCAATAAACATAAAAACTCACAATACCTGTTTCATGAGCGCAAGGGCCGCATTTAAAGAACCCAAACGCACCGGCGAAATGAGACCTGCTGCTCTTTAAATATTACAATACGTGGAGTATACGGAGGCTAGTCACAACTGTTAACCAGTTACGCGTGTGAAATTGTCAAATAACTTTACTACGACACTACGTCACAGCCTTCTTCAGTCTTTGAATGGAGCACGGATCCCCGCCTGGTAAAGTTTCCCTCCTTCATCTGCAGCCACTGACGCATGGCGTTCTTCAGTTCGTCATCCGCGTCTGCAGGCTGTCTTTCGAAGAACCAAAAAGGTGAAAATCTGCGGGTGCAAGGTCAGGACTGTTGCTTGGGTGCGGCAACAGTGATCATCTCAGTGGTACGCGCACTTGTGTAGCCAGGCGTCGTTATAAAGGAGGGACACTTCTGCAGTTTGTCACGAAGCTCTCTCCCCCTGTCTCAGTTTCTTCAACTGTCCTACCTACCGTCTGACAACACTCACGTCCACAGTTGCTTCACCACACTCTTTGAGCAAACGTTCGTGAATATATGTCGGCTTCTCACGTTCAGCAACAAACAACTCGACCACTATTCATTGTGTTCAACGCACATCAGTCTCTGCCATTATAGAATCAACTATGGTGGTGCCATCTGTCGACTGAAACAGTTGCAACTACTAGAAAATGATCGAGAATGGTCAAGAACTTCACTGATGCAGTGGTTAGTCTCATACAAAATTCACATTAAGGACATAAAAATACCAGACATTTCTTTCTGACTGTCGCTCGTATGCAAAACAACGAGCACTGCGACTTCTAGGCAATGCGAAACGGAGCTCTAGCCACGAGGGTTAGACGGCGGCGTTTTTAAAGAAAGAAAGAAATAATAAAGAGGGAAAAATCCACTGTCGTTAATGTGCTCGACATTCAAAGCGGTCATCATAAAAACCCGATTAAGAATCTTACTACATAGTTGTATCCGCGGCAGATAGGCGGCAGGTCCGCAAAATAATTAAATACAGAGCACAGGAAGGAGTAAATAAAGAAATCCACTTCAGACATGGTACAAGTTAGTGAAAGAAAGAAAGAAACAACAACAAAGCAGCCAACGTTCATCAGACTGGGTGGAGTAACCTGGCAGAGATTCAAACCAGGTACATTCCGAACACGAGTTACATGTGCCGTACGAATACAAGAAAAGCATAATTACCGACAGAACAACTCTGGCAACGTGATCAGTTAAAGAAAGTCATACAGAACGACTATTACTTGTAGGTTCATAGTTAAATTCTCGATAATAAATAACGCCCTTGATAATACGTGTAGAATTATGGTGTATATGTGAGTAGTGGCTATTCGGGGCGTCAGGCCAGGTGCTGTCAAATGAAATCGAGATTGGAAAAAACTGTGAAGTGAAAAGTCACAGAGATGGACAAGGATGTCAGTGCATGTCTCCAGCCAGTGATCAAAATACGTTAGCCGACTTGCCGAAGAATGACCGAAAGGTGGCGCCCGTAGGATACCCTACGCAGCGTTCTAACATCGCATGAAACCTGTACAATGAAGCACATCACAATCGCGGGCATCTGTAACTTCGAAACAAAGTCTCAGTTCCTGGCTTTCATATCTTGGAACTCCGGATCTGCAGGAAGAAGCTCATTCAAATCTGACTGGCTACGGATACGTGAACCGGACAACTTTTCCTTCTTAAAGCCTGACATGTTTCCATTTTGCTTTTCAGGGAGTAAACATAGTTTACAGCCGCATTCCGTTTCTTGGAACTTCCAGTCTTTCCTATGCTTCCACTTCGGGACAGTACGACTTCACCTAATTATGACCAATGAAGACAGACGCACTGTAATCGAAAGCCCTAATTTCACTTTCTTTTTAATTCACATAAACAGGACTGATGGACGAAATCTCCAGTTTATGGTAACATCTCTGGACGCAACGTCCGAGGTTCGAACCACAGACCCCTCGCTGGATACAGTATATTTTATATTTCAAATGTTACTGTTGCTTTCCGTGCAAGTCACTTTTGAGGAAAAAAAATGTTAAAATTCCACTTGAGATCCATGAGAAATAAGTACTGGATGACTACAGACCAAAATTAAATGGCATCAAAGGCGTTGTTAATTCAATTTACGTACTTTGCGCGAAAGTAATGCGTCACAGATTTACTTCATTTACATTTATTGTGCCTGTCAGAGGACGTTAAAATTTCGATACGGTTAACAAGACATTTGTAAAAATAAATTTGGAGGTCTGAATTTTTATAGCTATGTCTCAATAACATGTTAGTTCACCAACTTGTTGACGGTACCCTTTACCGGCTGGATTCTTTTTAAAGAACCCTCCTTCTCAGTAATGTCTGTAGTAAAGAAATACAATGAAACTAATTACATACAGCGTAATCTTACGCTCACCGTCGTCAGCACCTCGCATCTCAAACATCAACCGTAAAATGTCATTCGTTTCTTTTCAGCACGCGTTCGCCTTGGATGCCGGCAACTTCTCCATCAGTTGCATTGCGCAGGTAAAACCTACCGTGTATCAACAGGCGCTCAGAGCAGTCGTTCCCAAACTTGGTGGCACGGAAAATAGAACGCGGTATGCGTAAACGTCATGAAATACTTCTAACAAGGCTTTATAAACTTACACAGCAGTGCAGTTACTAGCGTCTGCGTAGCATGAGATGCAGTTTAAATATACCGTGAATACAAATGTGGATACCCGGTTTACAAAACAGCATAAAGTGGTAAGCGTGTCAGTGACATAAATGAAAGAAATTGTACAGATGAACACCACTGTTCTGCTGTAAGATTAAGCAGGGTACGAACGTATCAACCCCCCCCCCCCATCCCCCCAAGACAGAAATAAGCGCGACAGAGTAGATCTAAGTAAACATCACGTACACTGTTTTCTTCGACTGTCGAGGTTTGGTGCATTATCCGATCGAACCTAGAGCTCAAGGGAGGCACGGGGTGGCGCAGTTGGATGAGGCACCGCGCTACAATAAGGTCGCGGGTTCCATTCCCCGCGGTGTCATTGAAATTTTTCCGGCCGTCACTATAGCCCTGGGGTCGACTCAGCCTCCAACAGAAATGAGTACCACGAATATTTCCCGGGGGCTAAAGGCGGCCGGTGCGTAGGCCTGACCTTACAACATTCATATGCCGACTGTCTTGAAATCTGGGAGCTTCAACCTACTGGAACCCTCAAGGCTTGTACAGGGATTGCTTGACCTTTACCTAAAGGTCAAGCAGTCAATCAAGAATTCTACCTGACCGTTTTACGGCATCTATGAGAAGCAGCGCACAAGTAAATGACCGAACTTTGGAGGGAACGCAGCAGGTTTCATCATCACGATAGCGCTTCCGTGCACACGGCACTCTTCCTCACGAAGTTTTCCTGTTCCCGAAATTGACAGTTCGACTAAAAGAACGTCGATTTGAATCAATAGACGACATAAAAGAAAAAACCTAGAAAAGCTAACCAACACTCTTCAAAGTTCCGCACCGAATACTGCGGAAAAAGAAAATGTCGTTGGAATCATCGTATTAATGCAGTAGGGGACTATTTCGAAGGAGACTACGTTCAGTAAAATTTAATATGTACATAGTTTTACCTAATCAGTTCGAAAACTTTTTTAACAGCCCTCGCGCACTGAATGGTTCTGGTCTATACGGCGTTCGGTTTGTCAGGGTCTGACGTGTCACCGCAGCACTGTAAAGCCGACGGACTTGTCACGCAGTAAGCCATCGCTGAATATTACAGCCAGTTTTATGTCATATAACATCCAGTGTTTCCTTGAGGTTTGTGTAGTCAGCCGTTGTTAATCCTTTAAACGTACAACTGTGGTCGGGAAATTTAAGGGAAAATGTCACATGGAATACTTGAAAGTTGATGTGGGAAAATATCGAAATGAATGCTCTAGAAATGGGGTAGGAAGGTGGGAAGTGGGAACTGAAGCGGTTGACAATATTGTCCCAACATCGCGCTTTTCTTTAAAATGGTGATTAAGGCGTGGGTGCCTTAAAAGCAAGCAGTCAATTTTAACAATTCCTGACAAACTGTCGACTTTGCAATGAAGTCCCACACCACGAAGTTACGAGGTATTAGTCATATCTCTCTGTCGTTCCATTCTGCATTTATCGTAATATGAAACAGGGTGGTGGAATGCTGCCACGCCCCCACACATTTGATCATGGCCGACGTAGCCAAGCCAAAAACAGCAAACATATGCATCCAAGAGGTTAACCTATACTTCATGGATGACAGTCAATATTAATTTATATTCTGGAGGCCCTGGGTTCAAGTCTCGCACCAGAATTATCTACTGGCAGGTTTCTAGTGATTTTACCCGTATTTTCTCCTGTCAAAATCTGGGACATACCACGACCGTTACCTTTGTGCTCTTTCTGATTTATGATTCTAAATCATCCCAGCATTTCTTGCTAGGTAAGTTTTGGGGCGATCGGAGCGTTTCTAAATAATTCTGGCTGGAAAAATTGTCGTATAGGCTATACACCACTTCTAGCTGCACAGATCGTTCCATTTGTTTTACGCACTGCTGTGTACAGTTCAGGCCGATCGCGGTGGCTGCGCGGTCTAAGGCGTGGGTCTACGGCCGCTCGCTTGCTGGGACTGCGGATTCGAATCCCGCCGGGGGCATGGATATCTGTCTCTTGTGAGTGTTGTGTGTTGTCAGATAGAGGTCTTTGCGACGGGCCGATCACTCGTCCAGAGGAGTCCTACCGAGTGTGGTGTGTCTGAGTGTGATCTCGAAACCTCGACAATGAGGAGGCCTAGGCCCACTAGGAATGTCGAGCCATGACAAACAACTAAGCTGGTGCCCCCCCCCCCTCCCGAAACTGTCGGCATCAACCTGTAATTGGGGGATGAAAGAAAAGGACACTTGAATTTTCTCGTCTCTGCCGAAGTCATACGAAATTTCTTCCAGAATATCACTGATAGTTATAAACTTAAAAGTCCTGCACCACTGCCGAGCTGCGACTTAGGCCCCAAGCATGCGGATAACTGCCCATGGATCGCCATTCCAGCCGTGCATACATGCACGGGTCTACATTACTTCAAGGCAACAGATTGTGGTTGTGCAGGCTCCAATCTGCGGTAACACGTCAGACAGGCACAGCGGCACCAGAGTCACACGACTGTCTCTGGGTCCCCGAATGGAGCTCTGCGTGGGTAACTGACCTATGGCAGGGGCACCGCACCTGAACCTCCACACAGGGGCGGTAAGAGAATTCCATCTAACTATCACTTTTGAGTTCCCCGTACATCGAGAGAACATGGTGGTCAAGTGACCGTTCTCTACCATTCTAAAGACAAGGGTACGAGTCAAGGAGAAGCAAAGGCAGTTCACTTCACAAGAAGTGGAGGTACATTCGCTCTGCGAGGAAGACAACGAACATGTGAGGTCCAACCAATTTGGAGAAATAATGCCGCACCACAAGCTTACTGAAAATGACGCATCGTTGTGTCATGAGGATTCAATGGAGCCCAGGAATGTGAACTGTGTTTATCATTGACTCCACCACGCGTAAACCGTGCTTCGTCAGTGAACACAAGGAGCACTCTTCCATGTGAGAATCGACCCATCTGCAAAAACCGTAACCTTACGTCACAGTCGGCGCAAGATGCTGAATGGGTTGAATGTCACATGCAAAGAGCATTCGAAATTTAATGTCAGCCAGACAGACAAGCAAGGAACGCCAAGCTGTAAGGATATCATTCTAGCACTCTGGTGCGGACTACGTTCAACCATGGCAACAACGCTCTCGTCGTTCTGTCAGCGGTCATGTCCCGAGAAAAATCTGTCAGGGAACGTGCCCCTTTTCCTCCCACGCCTGTGAACTGCCACGAAAAATCCATTATTAGAACTTAACACCCAACAAATGGCGAAAAGCGAAAAGTGACAGATGCAGTGATAGTTATGTTTTCTCCGCAAGGTTAACTAGGACATAAAGAATGATACCTAAGCTGTCAAGATCAAAGCTGTTCTCGTCAGTGGAGAACATTCTCGTGTCTGCGCGCGCAATATACAGCAATGCAGATACTACGCGCTGTAGCGCCTGCGAGTGATGTCGGATGTACAACACTCACGTCGGCAGCAGTTCTTTGTACACCAATTTTTCGTCTGATTGCGAATACGCGGTATGCTACATTCAAAGGAAAATAACGATGATCGAGTCCATATATACGTAATCAAAAGCGGATTTCATTTTTCACGACCACACACACATTCTGAACACCAGTAACTCTGCAACAGTATCAAATAGGACATATGTTAACGTAAATTTTGTATTCAAAATGGTTTGCGTAATCATTTTCTTCACTCTGTAAGCTTCCTCCTGGGGACACTGTATAAATCAACAACCATAAATATGGCGTGGGTAATAAAGTTTCCAAAAAGAACACAATAAATAATACTAATATACTTACAACTGTAAGCAACACAAATCTAACTCGACCACAGCAGAATCTCATTACGGTACACGCACTAGTGCATCAAACTCGCTCATCATCCAAATTAAACAATTTCATGGCTGGACAACAAATTTAAGCTATGAGAGTTAACAGCACAACATTCGTACAACGGCACGGCTGTGTAATAGTAACGTACGCGGAATAAACTAAACTTGAACTCCTTGCTACTTTATTTTTGAGGCGTTCACCAAAGTTACAAAAATGCACCATTATCTTCTACTTGTCTGTACATTCGTTTGTCATATGTTTGTGTATAATCCTTTACATAACACATAAAATATTTCCTTACACGAATTTAAGTCTCCCAATTTTAAATAATTACATGTATTATTACTATTATTTTTATTATGTTTAATCTAGGGCACACTGTTTTTTTTCCTGGCTCGACAGCCCATAGTGGGCCAGGGCCTCACTGTCGACGCTTCACTCACGATCGCACTCAGACACACCACACTCAGTAGGACTCCTCTGGATCGAGTGACCAGCCCGACGCAGAGACCTCTACCTGACCACACATAACACTCAAAAGAGACACACATCCATGTCCCCGGGGGGATTCGAACCCGCAGTTCCAACAAGCGAGCGGCCGCAGGCCCACGCCTTAGACCGCGCAGCCACTGGTATCGGCACGACACACTATACTTTTAGAAAAGAAATTCTCATATTAGCCCGCCGGCTAGGACTTCATCTAACAAGAGTTTTTCCTCCGAGGTTTTCAAACAATATTTTATGAGAAATTTCTATTTTATGCATGCGTACTATATTCCCCATGTATCAAAATCACCTTATGAGATCTGCGCTCTTCTGGGATATTACCCGGCGTCGTGTGGTAACAATTACCACACGACGCCGCGTAATATTCCAGAAGGTGCGCAGATCTCATCAACATCGCGGCGGAAGCCTGAAATCAAGGTTAAAATCATCTTACTCTCTCGATTAGTGTGTTGGGGTTGATGGGGTAAAACTTCCGTCCGTTTTACGCGGCGACATAATAATGAACATCCCGCATATTCGGGGGGTAGGATTTAAAACACAACTGCCATATGTTACTGCCAGAAGTTATCGTTTACGACGGAAATGGCCGCCTGTCTGTCCTCTCTCCAATCACTCTACAATCATAACAATACTTCATTATCCAACATGAGTCCCACAGCAGCAATGTGGGACTTTAGTTAGCATACGTAAACCCATGAGACACGACATGTAACCTTGGACGGTGTGCCAGCCAACATCCACGTTACAATAACGAGCTATTATCACGTATTTGTGACGCAAGGAGAAAGTCATGATTAGGCCTACATCCAGTGAGGACTCTGCACTTCCAGTCGTTACTCAGGAATGAATCATGGATAAAGCAGAGTCTTAGAATTCTCACGTCATCGTGTGTAAATACAGAAACTGTGGTTATGCGCAATAATTCACATCGTGTGGCTGCGAATGAAAAACAACAACAATAACATCTGGTACTGTTACGACAATGAAATCAGAGACAGGATATGTGGCTTCGACAAGAAATATATATAGAAATGTCGCGGGTAATGAAGCAGGTTTCTTTGGAACGTTAGTACTAACGTACCAGTCTACATAGAGCCACATGCCACAAACTCGACCTAAATATTCACTGCCGACAGAACCTCCAATCTCATTTAAGCGGCACGTCTACTACACAGCATCCAGCGACGTGCGTACGTACACATGTGCAGTACAGTCCCACTCATTCTTAACATCGACACTAGATGGAAGTAGGTGGTCAGCGTCACGCCCCGACCGATTTTCCCCCGAGGAAAGAGCCCCCGGTACCCATTGAACAGAAAGCTGGGTGGGCCTTAATTTACGACTTATTTTCTGGGTTAAAGGGTAACCTGTCTGGGAAGGAAAAGGTGCAGATCGTTTTGAACTCCGCTGTATGCAAGCTTTACAGCAACTAATGAGAAACAGTGAATGACATAAACGATTACTACTCACAGTGTAGCATGAAGGAAGTCGAAGCTCCAGGGAGACAATTCCGAAAATGTAGTTCACAGCAACAGTTCCGCAAAACTGAGCGAGCTGTGCAATATTATGCCCACGCCCCACAAGACAGTAGGTTGGTCACAACACGCCCGATCCCCATGATCACACCCCACGCAATTTTCAAAGCCTCTGCTGCCAAGAAATTGACACATACGTGCCTGCAATATACAGACTGGATAACTAATCGTCCACCATGTCTCAGTGGTCACCCTTGAATTTTAATCATAAACCGAACATAAGGAAAAGGAGAAAACCGAAAATCTGAACGCACAAATGAGCAGCCTCCACCCCCCCCCCCCCGGGCCCAAAGCCAGCAACTAAATTAATTAAATCGGCTTATTTTCTTCTTTGAGACTGTGGAAGGAGGGATACTCATCTGACAAAGGGAGGATAACAGAGACAAATGGAAAAAAGAATCAGACCACAAAATTAAATAATGCAGCCAATACATCCGGAATTAATAGAAACTTGGATATATGGCAAAGCAAATAAATTTAATACCAACCCCTGCTACTCCGCTATTTTCATGTGAAATATTTGTGGTATTTCTTCTTGCCTTTTACGGACAAGGACAGATAGCCTCCTTTCAATGGGATATGGCTGCTATCCTTTTCAGTACAACACACTCATACAGTATCTAATAACACTTTAAGAAGAAATGACACTCAAATTAAGACACTAAAGTATACTCGTGTAAGTAAAGCAAAGATCAGAAATAAGGATTCGAATTGCACACAAAATCCACACTGCAGTACTCGCACATCGCTTGACAGCTGTGGCTACAGCACATACTGGCAACAGAACGAAGTGAATTTCGTATCTGAAGCATTTCCTCTATTAGGCCTGCGGTAAAGCAGGGAACTAAAAGGTTATATTTTTATGTTTATTAGAAACGCGTTGGAAGCTCATACCGTTGAGTACTGCCAGAAGGAGACTGGATTCCTCTGAACACAGCAGGCAAGGATGCACCACAACTAATGCCACTGTTACGTACAATAACTACCTCCATATGAATACAGCAACGACGTTAGCAATAAGGAAAGCTGCGAAAAAAAAAAAAGGACGCAAAAGTTGCATTAAGTGCCTTTATTCAGACTACAGAACTTCTTGGTAAGAATTACACTATTTTACACTAAAAGTGTCTCTATTTATACCCGAAAGGAAGAACTAGTGTCGCAGTCATATCATTACTTTAATTACCTTCAAGAAAAGTTAAATTTAATGTTTCTTCTGACAACCAAATAAAACCTTGTAGAGACTCGGTGGGCGACGTGCCGAGTTACTGAACGCGGAAACAAGTAGTGCACATACTCGTATGTAGCAATCGTATCGCTCATAACTCTCAAAACCGCCCAAGCTGGCTCACGCACTAACGCCTCTCATTTCATTCCCGGAAGTGCCCACGTCGAATCTCGGCCGACTCAGAGACTATCCGATCGAGATTTTGGTGGTCTTACCCAGTCCCTTCATGTAACTGCTATGACATACATTAAAATAGGCCACAGTCGCTTCATTCCGCAACCTCTCCAATTTTGATTCGAGGCTATACAGTCTGAGTACCTGACAGCGCCGTTAAAAGCTTACAAAATAAATAATAAATAAATAAATAAATAAAATTCTCGTCATTACTACTGGTTCAATGATAGGCCTAAAGCAATTTAATCACATTAACGAAGAATCAACATACCGCAAATAAATCACGTAAGCCTACGCCTCTGTTAAACTAATTAAATCAAGCAGAATTCGAGGTTCTGGCCAAGCAGTGCGCATGGGTAAGCAGGAAATTCACGCAAAATTTCGACTGAATAACCTCCAGCAAACACAACGTAGGAGGCATCGGCATAAAGCAATCTTTGAATGAATCTTACATAAACGCAATGTAAAGTCGTACAGAGGTTTGGTCTAAACAAGGATACCGTAAAGTGGTGTGCTACTGTGAATACGGTGACTGAACTTCTACGTAGTTCCTATGAAAATTTGTCGAGAAGTGAAATAGCAATTAATTGCTCATGGAACTGAAGGTAAAATTCGCCCTAGAACAGGCCATAAAGGCCCAGAGGGGGAGTAGAGGTATAGCTCCACTCACTCTTTAACCTCGGCGCTAGATGGGAGTGGGTGGTCAACATCACGCCCCGGCCGCTTTACCCCCGGGGAAGGAGGCCCGGTAACCATCGTATAGGAGGCTTGGTGGGCCCCAGGGCCGGTCTGGACAGGTGTGGAAATCTTATGGAACTGCAGAATATATATTTAACGAAATGCTGCAATTACAGAGGTTACAGTGAGTCGAATGAGGGAATGAGATGAGTGAATCCATTCCTCAGCAGCACAACGAATTTCTCTTGATCCATTTCAGACGCAACCGAAAAGCAGTTGCGAAAAGCGACTATCAACCTCGCCATGTCTGTCCGCACAGCACAGCGCAACTACCACCGGACGAATATTCGTGCAATTTCATGTTTGGGATTTTTACTAAAATTGGTGTTTGGTCTCTACAACTGAAACAAACTCTGTCCTCTGTGAGGTACGCGATGACAATCTAACGTAACAAGGACCTCCAACCAAGACAGCAAATCCGCTGGCGTAAGCACTATCCCATTATAGTTCAAAGCAGTATTTCCCACACTTTTTTGCTCGCGAACCCCTTTTGGCTTCAAAAAATAACTACGGGTCCTCACATCCTTGCTCACGTAAATACAGAGTGTCCGGATGATAGGCAACCAAAATTAAAAATTTGTATCTCAGAACTGACTTTAGATGGATAGGCTACTAATACAGACCAGTAGCACACGTAACAAAGCATTGCATGATTGACCTTAATTAAAATGAATGTCGCTCTCTTCATGGGTAAAAGAAGTTTCTTAATTAGGTGTTATAACGGTCATACCAAAGAAATATATCGCCAATTAAAGAAATTCCTCGATTATTTTTAACAAAACATTATCCCTTTAATTAAAATAATTAGTAAACTTCAAAGTAGCCATTATAGAAATGAAATTTAAGGAAGAAACTAGTAAAGTGCTACATTTGGAGCATTGCTTTGTATGGTGCTGAAACGTGGACACTTCGGAAAATAGATCAGAAGTATCTGGAAAGTTTTGAAATGTGGTGATGGAGAAGAATGGAGAAGATCAGTTGGACCGATCGTTTGAGAAATTAAGAAGTATTACACAGAGTCAAGGAGGACAGGAATATCCTACATACAGTAAAAAGAAGAAAGGCTAACTGGATTGGTCACATCTTGCGCAGAAACTGCCTTCTGAAACACGTGATTGAAGGAAATGTAGAAGGAAGGATAGAAATGACGGGAAGACGAGGGAGAAGACGTACGCATCAACTGGATGACCTTAAGGAAAAGAAAAGATACTGGAAATTGAAAGAGGAAGTACTAGATCGCACCCTGTGGAGAAGTCGCTTTGGAAGAGGCTACGGACCTGTCGTAAGACAGACTACAGAATGAATGAATCCTCGGATCCCCTGGGAACTGGTCGCGGATCCCTTAGGATCCGCGGAGCACACTTTGGGAACCACTGGCTCAAAGGTTTCCATGTAACAGCCCAGCAATGCATTCCGTGCGCAGGAAACACCCTGTTTCCACAATTTCACAACACACCATACTTCGCCCGGACGCTTGTGCAGGGTCTATGAAGGTGACAAAGAATGGTGAACAGGGTGCCATTTACAAACGCTTGTATAATATCATGTGTTAAACAACGCGAGATAAATTACAGAATGATTGTGGATCTGAGAGAAGCTTGGATCCAGCCGTGGTGTATTTTGAGGTACAGGTACAGACATCCGACTTGGGAACAACAGGACATTTATGAAACTGGAAGACGATGATGGACATTAAACCACGCAGAGATTTCGATGGAGGTCGTAACCTACTGGGTAAAAGACAAAGAGCGACTGACTTACACTCAGTAAGTTAACGGTTCCAGTCTCGGCCAGGGAACCGGTTATGTAACTGCGGTCTTTCATGCGAAGGCCCTCCACCTGAACAGGTCAGAACCATCGCTCATTAATGACCAATTCTCTGTTCTTCTGACGCCTCAGAAGGGCCCAAACTTACAAAGGTCCACCACATATAAGCACGAAAAGTACTGCTCGTATGTTCTGTTAGGTTACCTGACAAAACATACGAGCAATAGGTAGCCAACTGCGGACATAAAATATCAAAACCCGCATCATAAACTTCTTACATGAATAACAAACTCCAACAGCATGGCCAGTTCATATAAGGTATGCTGGAAAACAGGAAGCAGCAGCTTCCTACGCCCGTCAATATTTCCACGGGAAAACGCCTTCGTAACAGTTTTTGTAAGTCCACATTTCACCTGTGTAATTCATCACAAATAAGAAAGAAAACTCCGACTGGGTAACTTCTACGATACCGTACTAAGCCATCGTAACACGATAATGTCATCTCAACAAAATAATTTTATTTGTAATACATAACTGATGAATATTACATATCTGAAGCTATTTGTACAAAACTGAGATCTCAGTTTATCAGTTAATACAAATGCATGTACTTTTGTTATTCCTTTTTACATAATTCGTAGATACAACCTGAAGATGGCTTAACATTATCACGCCGAAACACGTTGCTGTAGTTAGTAATATGAAACAATCGTTTTAATAAATAGGTGTGCTAATGGTCTCTAGCAACTACTGTTTACACAGAACACAAGAAATGACCCACTTTAGTTATAATGATCACAACTGCAAAAAATGGATTTATGATTGGAGACTTTGGGAGGTTATAAGCATTTTAATGATGAGTGATACTCTAGCTAACTCCATGCTCCGGGGATTTTCGTGAAAACTGGAGTCTGCCAGCAAGTCAAGAAATTCCTTGCCTTTATGGAAACCACAAGGTTCATTTCAGTTTGCAGGAGAGACCGTCACAGGACTCTACTCTGAACCAGTTGAATACATCCACACCCTCTCACCACATTTCTGTAAAATCCATTCTAATATTACCCTCCCATTTATACCTAAACCTTCCAAGTGGTATGTCCCCTTGAAAATTTTAAACCAAAATTGTTTATGAAATTCTCATTTCTCCCATTTGTGCTACATGTCACATCCTGCTCCCTCACATAATTAACCTAAAATGTTAGGCAGAAATTACAAATCATTATACTTCTAGATATCATTAAAAACGATCACGTTTTAAGCACTGCAATTTGTAATGGCATACGAACATCCCTGACTCATGTCATGCTTGGACTTCATATGCCGTTTTCATCTACTACAGACAGGAAGGAGAGAATTTGAGAAAATTCAACGTCATCTCATCACAATTCTGTTAAGAGGACAGAAAACCTACAGCACCTGCATGCTAGGGTTCCACAGAAAGTGTGGGTGGGCAAGGCCCTGCCACAATCATTTGACACTAATTATATTTCCTAACAGAGCGTCCCTTACTGTTTATCATGCTGAAGGAAACTTTACTGCCTACAAAATATGAAGTACAATTTAATAAGCATGCATACAGAAATACATTCACTTATATTCAGTGACAAACACACATTACAGGTGTTTCAAACCAAAGTGCTTAAAATATCTGGACCTAGGAGGGATGAAGCAGTGTATGATTTGGTTATGAGGGAAGATCTGTGTAATTCCACCACTACATTTGTTACACTCATGAAATAAACTATAGATTAGTTAAAATGTGTTTAAATGAAACTCACAGTAAAGTCCAGGTTGGTAAACATTCGTCAAATATGTTTCAATTCAGAATGGTCTAAGGAGGTGCTTTATTGACATTGCATTTCAAGCTAGCTTAAAAAAGGTGCCAGCAGGAATGTATACAAAAACATGGAGGGACTTCAACTAAATGGGGACATATCAGCTTCTGGTCTACACTGATTACATTAATATATTGGGCAAAAACCTAAGAAGCTTTATTTGTTGGTTGTAAGGAGGTCAGTTTAGAAATGCTGAGAAAACTCAGTGTATGTTCATGCATCATCAACAGAATTCAGAAAGAAGAAGAAGAAAAAAGGCTAACAAATAACTGAAAAATTTGAGAACAAAAGTCCTGTACGGGATGTTGGTGAATGAGCAGCTAGCTTAGAGGATGGTTCGACCAAAGTGACATGCTAATGAGGATGAACTTGTATAAGAAACACCTGTTGCCTGGTGTTTTGGAGGAGAATACAAAGTCTTTTCTGACAACTGTACTTGGACATGTGAATCAACATACCTCCTCAAGCACTGCTCCCATTTTTTATCCTGCTTTCTGCATCAAGAATGGCAAAGATAATTACAAATTCCTTCAATGTATTTTCATATTATGTGAAAATGATTCTGGTAGTTAAAGACTATTTGTTTGTGAAGATGTGCAAGCTGTTCAGCAACAAAGTGCTTGCTGGACTGGGATTTTACACTCTGCCTACATGCTTTTGTGGTGTGTATTGGGAAAACGTTACCATTCCCAGTAGGCTTGATTAGTGTTTCATATACTGTCCATTCACTTTGGTTTATTCACCAAAGCATTACAGAAACTGTGTCTGTTTCTCTCTTCAAGTGGGACAGAGATCCTCATAAGACAGGCCCATTAGAAGCAGGTAGTATCTATCACTGAGCTCCGTGATGTGAACTACCTCCTTCTAATGGGCCCACCAGATTAAGATCCAGTTCTCCCATTTCCACCCAAGAATAAAAACAGATCCAATTTTCAAAACACTGTAGGAAGATGATGGCCAATGTTCAAAACACCAATCAAGCCTACTGTAATGCAAAACCACTAGATTTCTTTGAAATCCATAAGATACATTACAGGACACCTTTCTACAACTGAGACAGGTCACAAATCACTCAACTACTACACGTGGGGAAAAAACTGGACCACAAAATATTACTCTTCTAGTACCAAAAATTTAATGACAGCAGCTCACCAAAATATTCTCCTTCCTCCTCCTGCTTCTCCATCTCTTCTTCCAGCTGACGAGTCAACTCCTCAATTTTTCGTTCAGCTTCTGTTGGACCCTGCACAAAAATTACAACCATACATATGGCAATAAAATGTTTCTTTATAAAACAAACATCATGCATTACTTCAAATTACTGAAACCTCATGAGCTGGTTGGCAATATGGTGCCTGCCTGCTTGAATTCAGGAGGTAATGAATTTGTAACCTAGCAGAAACAGTGGTCATACTGATGCAGGCTTATATCCTCTTCAGTCTCTTCTGGTAAATACTTAAGAAGTACCATAAACCTTTGTAATGGCATTCAAATGGCCCACAGCACTGCCTCTACTGGCCATTTTAATTTGTAGTCATGCCATTCCGTGAAGTCTGGTCACAACATTATTCATTCTTATTCAGTCAGCAGACCAAAATTATGTGATCACAGAGTAAGACTCTTACAATAACTTTAGATGGCAACTGAAAATGCGACATTTAAATAATCACATGTCTACATGAAGTGTTGCCAGAATGGACAACTATTTTCACACGTGAGACATCATATTCCAAAGTAAGGCATATGAGGCCTAATAATTATAGAGTAGGCATCTCAAGCAAATGTATACAGAATTTACTAACATACTATTCATATATTCATGATGGAAACAAATGTTCCTCACCATAATTCAGAACATCATACAAAACAGCAACTTTGTTTTGTATTTTCCTTTATTACATGTACACACATTTTTAGACACTCTGTACCTACACATACACACACAGCCATTACTACTAAGGTCCATGGCAAAGCAGAGGTGAGATATTCACTTGGACATCCATATTTTCGGGGACAAGAGGGTAGGACACTATGAATGATGTTGCAGTCAACTATATTAGTTTGTTATGATATCAGCATTAAGGTTTCCTTTTTTGCATATGTTGTATTATTTTCACAAATACTTGTGTAAACTATGCAGTCATATTATTTAACAGAATGTTCCAAGTTAATACTGCTGCATTGGCAAGGCTAGAAGTGTGAAGGATGCTAATATTTGTTATTTTTCAGTGATATGTTATTCATTCACATTCTAATATAAAGGTTCCATGTTTGAATGTGACTGTGGACACAACTTTGTGAGAGAGAGAGAGAGAGAGAGAGAGAGAGAGAGAGAGAGAGAGAGAAGTTTTTGTGTCTTAAAGTGTACCACTTATTTATATAAAATATCAATTAGTATGTTAGCTCTTGACACAACTGTTTTCAAAACCTGAAACCTTTAATATGACATCCAAAATTGCCTACTTTCAATTACACTTTTTTCAGCATGTACTCACACATGACTGATATGAAGCAGACCTAAAATTAACCAAATCTGGGTCAAGTACTATAACCCCCAAAAATAAATGTGTGCCAGCTTCCCTAACTCTATTTCAACTACTCCAGAAAACATTGTCATTTAAAACTTTCAAAAACTGGTAAATATGTTTCAAGAATGATTACAGATTTGCTATTAACTCTGGTTTTACATAGTGCCCATCTTATTGTGTCCCTGAGCACAGCAGCTGCGTCACACAGGAAGCCTGCATCCGCAGGGAATTTAGAGCATTTCTACAAAATCAGGTAAGCTGAACTGCAGGATAAAATTGAACTCTTAAGTTTCTGGTTTGATATTTGTGGTTGGAATATTACTTAGTTGACCTGAGGGCCAAGACAGCTACCTGCTTAGAAACAAGTCCATTTCAAAAGTTTTTCCATTAACAAGGGAAAAACAATAACGTATTGGGTTAAAACTTACATAAATAAATCAGAATCACAGGTCTGTTAAACCATTGTCTCTGTATGTTAATACAAATGACTGGTAGTATAAAAATTTCAATATATGCAGCCATAGCTCTGGGAACAACAGAATGGTGAAACTGTAAAAAACTAGCATGATTTTAATTTTACGTAACTTATATTTTATCTAGTTTAAAAATGTATCTGAACCTATACTGCATGAAGGCTTAACTCTCAAGCTAAACATCCAAGAAAGTATAATTTTACCCATACATCCATTGTTTAAACATTACAAAACTGTCACATGTGTACTATCTCTACATTCCAGGATAACACTCTGATATCTTGTTCAAACACACATGTGAAGCATGGCATCTCATCAGCAACTTGAAGAATCCAAATTAACAGAATGCCACACCTAAAAAGCTTATATCAGCATCCATGTGTTATGTGACAGAAGCTGCACAATGTCAGCATATTTAAAAAGATACTAAGAATAACTCTGTTTGAGTTTTGAAAAAAAAAAAAAAAAAAGTCTCAAATATTATTACACACACAACATTTGGAATTTGATAAAAGTTTTAATGTACCCATAATGTACAGTGGTCATAATTCAAAGCTCAGATGCCTCACTCATTCTTGGTTTTTTGACACACTTTCTTAACTGCAGAGGTTTTTCAGTGACAAATAGTACTATGATGAAGTCAGAAGGACATGAATGTTAGTGTTCTGACATTTGCCTTGAGGTAATGTGAAAACCTACCAAAAGTCTCAGAGCAGACAGCTGGTCTCTGTGCTGAGATGTGAACCTGGTGCCTTTTGAATACAGAGGAAGAATATATAGCATGATTCTATATTAACTGTCACTGTCCTGTTCATTAAGCATTATATTTTGGAAAGAACCTGCATTATGCAAGTGCATGCATGCACGCACGTACACACACAGATACGTCTTCCAAGTGGTCTCTTTCCTTCAGGTTTCCCCAGCAAAACCTCAAATGTGTTTCTCCTCTCCCCCATTTGTGCCAATATCACCCTCTTTGATTCAATAGACAGAACAATATCTGGGTTGGAGTACAAATCATGAAGTCCCTCATTACACAATTTGCCCCATCCTCCCGCTACTTCCCCTTCAGGCCAAAATATCTTCTTCAGCACCCTCTTCTCAAATTGGTGCAAAAAAAAAAACCTTTTGTGTCACACTCATACAAAACAAGAGGCAAAATTACAGTTCTGTATATTGGATTTTTGTTTTAAGGTAGCAATTGGGAAACCAAATATTCCAGACTGAATCCTAGCAGGCACTCCCAGAATTTAATCTGCTCTTAATTTCTTCCCTAATTCATCCATCCTACAGAGTGTTTGGAGAAATTTGCAGAAATGGCCTGCCATGGTAGAAAGTTTTTGTTCCGAGTTCAACAGTTCTCAATACCATTCTCTTAACCACAACTCAATGACAAAAAATTTACACAGATGTATAATCAGTAACTGCCAATGCTTCCCCTGTGTTCAGCTAACCCAACCTAACAAAAATCAGTTCATTCCATTCCTACAGCCTGCCCATTGTTAGTTTATTCTGACATACAGACATATCCTACTACACAATTTTTCAATGATTCCCTTGCTTGTGTTAGTTCTTTCCCACTAACAATAACACTGTCAGTTTACATTAATATGAAACTACCAAGGAACTTGACATGGGCATGTGAGAGTTTGCCTACACAGAGATTGTAAAAGTGTGTAAACCAGTTTCTTCAACGAACTACAGCATACTGTTTAAATCTTTGTTGAGGATTTATTTTACCAACTTATGCACAATATTACAATAGTGTCATTTACTCCTATACATATTTCTGCTTATTTTAAGCCATCCTCATGGGGTCATAGAAATATAGCATAGACTATACATCCATTGTACAGATAGTTACATCCATGTGAGTAAACAATAAAATATTACTCTGTGGTTTCCAAAAGTTCCACTTTGAGCTCTTAAAATATATGTATATTAAGATATTAAAATTTCGTTAAAATCGTTACATATTTTAAAGTTTCAGGAAATTAATGGCAGACTGGTCTTGTATCACTTCAGTATCGCGGTGATGCAGTAAGTTTCTGTATTATGTAGCATGTGTTACGCCTTGTCTGCTCTGTCCAATGGTTGTGTGGTCAACCACACAACCATGGCATGAGTCTTAACACCTTATTCTATGCTTTTACCATCAAATGAAACCAAACAGGAAGGATATTTTGAAAGGGATCGAAAACTGTACTCACCATAGGGCGAGGTGGTGTCACATTGTACGGCAGAAGTGTCTTGCCACTCACAGTCTTCACCTTGGTGTTATTATTAGTGCCTACAGCAAGACTGGGGCTTCGACATGGACTGCAGGCTGTTTCTGCACTTACATACACTGCATTGGCAACACCAGATGAAGTGTTTCTCTGATAGCTTGTTGCAAGTTGCACTTGTGTGTTGCTGCCACCAGTCATAACTACATAGTCTCCCCCACCAACTGGTGTTGCATGATCATATATGCCAACTGGCTTTTGTGCAGATGGCTTGTTGGGTGATCCAGGCACCATGCGGGCACTCTCAGGTGCATGCAGTGCATTCTGTGTATGAGTTACTGGGAATGGTTCCACCTCTGACAGATGACCCACAGAAACATCGTTTTTGACACTGTTTGGAATGTTCTGTCTGGAACCACTTGTGTTTGGATAATGAGAGCTTTGAATATTACATGGAAAGTTTCCACCAAGGTACTGGTTGTGGGAAACATTTGGAATGTTCTGAGTGGTTCCATTCCCTGGGTAAGGTGGAGGAGGTGGGAGGTTGTTTCCAGAGGGAGAGATTGGTTGTGGTGATGCTGGACTGGAAGACCTCGATCGTGAGGTGGCAGACATAGGATAGTAGTTTGATGGTGCTGATTGCCTGTGTTCACCATACACTGCTACCTGGGGCCCTGGCTTTGAGGATTCATAGTTCTGTGTACGCTTCCCACCAAATTGCTGCAATTCTTGAATATTCTCATACACAGGAGGGGCCTCATATGGAGGAAAGTCTTTCGGTGTAGGAGAAATGAATTTGGTACCTGCTGGAACCTGGGGCTGAGCTTTACGATAGCTTGACTCATAGTGCACATCACTTGTTGCCAAGCTGGTACGGGGGCTGGAATGTTTTGACTCCTGTGAACCTAGGCTAGAATGAGGGCTGCCCACATGTTGTGGCAATGGATGGTAGTATGGAGGTTGAGGTGTACGATTACTTCCATAGTAGTCAATATTCTCATACAGTGGGGAGTTGTAATTCTGGGAACCACCCACTAGACTAGTGCGTGGGCTATTAGAATGTTGTGAATCCTTGCTTGAACCACTCAGGCTATGGGTAGGGCTTGCAGCGCCATGTTTACTTGTAAAAGCACAATACTTGCCACCAGAATCAGTTAAACTTTGTGTCAAACCATTCTGATAACCTCGGTTCACTGGACACTGACCCTCTGCTGGCAGTTTGCTGGTAAGGGAAACAATACTTTCTACTTGCTTTGGAGTAGCAAATTTAGAAGCAGCAATGATGTTACCTCTCTCATATATCTTATAATCTGCTGTCTGGTTCTTTCCTGGTACTGCACCTGACCCTTCCATAATAAAACTTTCAATGGCACCAACTGCATGACGTTTACTGTTGTCTTGTATGGTCCGAACAGGAGATGTAATAGTACTAGCTGGCAGTGACTTTGATCCACTACTTGCGATTTCACATGCTGGGAAAGTACTGCCTCCGACCCCAGACACAGCTATACTTGACAATGATCTTCCTTGGCCGTCAACTGACTTCGGCATTATACGTCCATAACCAGATTCGGAGGCAATTACACGATGGCCACTTCTGTCATTCAAGTTTTGTAAATCGACGTTCGGATCCTCGCCAATACGTAGATAGCTCAATTTCTGCACGTATGGATCCATTTTACTGGTATCGTAGTTAACGGCTCCTACTGTATAATTGTTACTGCTTTCTGGAAGATGCGCTTCGAACATGCTCAGGTCTCGAACAATCCTGGATGTATTTTTCGTGATGTCTTCATCAAAGTAAGTCTCCATTGTCTTCCCAGCAAATGTCGATTCATTAGTCGCTGTCAATGACAATCTAGCACTTTCAAATGTTTAAAAAATGAATGTGTACGAAATTACCGATACTTTACACAATTTCAAAATCCAATTCAGAACTGACAGCACGTCATTCACACCAAACTACAAAAACAAGGGCATTACAATCACCACCTGCACTCCAACCTAACCTGAGATATAAATCGTGCTCAAACAACTGAAAAAGTAGTGCGGCGGAACATGTCGATTAACACATAGCGAACAATACGCTCCGAAAAAGTAATTCCTTACATATTTGCTACTATGCAGTAATTACTCTATTAACACCTATATAAACCAATAAAATGTAAATAGCAATATTAATTTCGATCCGCAAAAACGTACGTTAATTGACACACACCATACTCCGTACTGAGACGGCCAATTGTAATGGCGGTAAGTTCAAATATCAGTTTCCAATTCGAAGAGAATATATTATGCATTTCATTACGTCAACGTATGGGATCTAACTCCTGAGACTTAATAAACGTGACTTAATTCACATAATAAAAGAGCTGAAACTGATGCTGGGACAACTTGCCGCATCGTCTGGTGTGGTGCTTGGATTGCAAGTATAAAGGTTCTTCTTCTTGAATTCAAATCTTGCAGCATATAAATCTTAATACTAGATTCACAAGGTTAATTGAAACCATACGATTTTCTTCTTTCGTGTTGCAAAACCGGAGATACGTCAGTTTTGGTACATGTTCCAAAGTTACTGCAACTAGTTCTTCTTCATTATTTGTTCAAATGTAAAAACCTGAATGCATAGGCGTAACTTGGCTTATAACATTGGTGTAGGTGGAGGTGATTGGGGGGGGGGGGGGGGGGGGTGGGGGGCAAAATCGACCATGGCTGTTAGGAACTTTACGAAGGAATCAAGTTAGGAAGAGGGAAAAGATTGGTTTGAACTACTTACTTACTATGCATACACCTCTTTCCCCCACTCTCTTTCCATATTCTTATTTTCCCCTCTTCAACTCAGCAGCCAAAAGAAAAAATTCTTAGGTAGAAACAGTACCGGGGAATGGGGGGCATTTGCCCCCTCCCCAAGTTACACCTATGCCTGAGTAGCTCTCATGTGATATATTACGCAATTGCATATTTACTTATGGTCGGAAAAATGTTGTCAGTTTCAGACATGAATGGATGTCTTTCACGCTTGAATCAGAGTTATATTCATTGCTAGATTGTTAAGCACAGCCGTGTGGAACATTTGAAAACAAAACAACAGAATCAGCTCCACGCAACAGGATCCTTCTTGGGAAGATATTGTTTGCTTAGCTGTTCAAGATATTCTATGGCTCCTACAAAACCCAAAAGTTCGTTATTGGCGTATACAATACTGTCAATGGTCCCTATCTTGATTCAGATGAATTATATCCTCCCAGCTTTTAAAATGCATTTTAATACTATCGTCCCGTCTACACTTAAACATTACAAGTGGTCTCCCCACCAAAATTCCGCAAACATTTCTGAGCTCTGCCATACATACCACGTTCTCAGCGATCACTTCCTTACGAAATAAAACGTAATTTATTTCTGAAGTAAATTGATGATGATAATCAACCAATTAATCAATATTTGCGCGAGAGGGACAAAAATTTAATGTGTCAAAGGGGCAGGGCCGGCCTTAGGCCGATTGTACCGATTTGACGCAATAGGGCCCCAAGCTGATCGGGGATTCGCGCATTAGTAATTTTAAAAACTGATAAATATGGACCATTCTAATTTTTACCCTAACTTACGTTAATGTACGAAAACGTTATTCCTTTTTTTTTTCTTTGCTCTGCAAAATAACTTTCAGCGGCCCGCCACAAGGATCGCAATCATGCCCCGCATGATGTAGTTGCATGGTTTAAAGCAAACTTACTATCACTCAATTTTAATAAAACTTACTACATTGAATTCAAAACCAAAAAGTGTCAGGATCCTGCACAGAAACATTAATTACGGTAATAAAATTATTAAAAATGTTACATCTGCAAAATTTCTAGGATGAACAATAGATAACCTGTTGAAGTTGGATAATCATATACACCAACTGATTTCTAAACTGAGTTCTGCATGTTATGTAATAAGATCTTTAAGGGCTGTAGTATCCAAGAATACTCTAAGAATGATATATTTTTCATATGTACATAGCATAATAACATATGGAATAATATTTTGGGGGAATATGCCTAATGGTATTAAAATTTTCAAAATGCAAAAAAAAAAAAAAGATTATTAGAATTATGACTAATTCCGGGAAAATGGATTCATCTAGGGCATTGTTTAAAAGAATGAAAATTCTTCCACTATACTCGCAATGTATATATTCACTATTATGATATATGATGAATAATAAGTATCTATTCATGGATAACTTAAAAGTGCACAACTATAATACTAGAACTAGTAATGACCTTCATTTACCTACTGCTACTTTAACAAGGTATCAAAGAGGAGCTTATAACTCGGGTGTAAAAATTTATAATTAACTTCCTGCTTATATAAAAAATGTTGATAATGACACCAGGGTTTTTAAAAAGACCTTAAAAAGGTTCCTTCTTTTTAATTCATTTTATTCGATCGATGAATATATTGAGTACAATAAGCAACATAATCAATTTACTCCAGATGTTTGATGTGATACTGTATTATGTAAATATTACGACAATAATTTTAGTATGGACTGCTGTAATTTACAGGTACAATGCTAATGTGTTTATATGGGGCCATTTCTATATCCATAAGTTTTAACTTCTAAATGGATAAATGGAAAATAAATAAATGAATGAATGAAAATGAATAGGGGGCATCAGAAATAGTTAATCTTCAAATATTAAGGTACGGATACAAAATTACCATCATTATGTTAGTTAATCATCAAAATGTTTCACTTCTTTCGCTGTCTGGTCTCTCACTGTCGCACACCGCAAGTTGTCACGTCCACAGATGGGCCACATCCTCGTGTCCCATTCTGCATACTGCAACCCGCTCGAAATAGTTATACTTGCTGGTCATAGATTGCGGTAGTAACTGCCAGGCTTGTGACTTGTAACTGCTGGGGTCTAATCTGGAATCCGATTACCAGTGCATTGCCAACATGGACAGTCGAAAACGGTGTGCAATCCGTAGTTTCTTGTTCCCCCATTGTCCGTTCGTGGCGTGCGAGGCGTACGTTTCACGTCTCGATTGGATGCGTTGTGTGTGTCTATATTTATTCACACACTTTTACATCCCCCGCCCCTTGTGCATCTTCTGTTGGTATCTGACCACAGCCTACCGACTCAGTTCGAAACCGAGACGCAACGGTGTGTAACGAATACAGAAACGCAAACTTTTTGGACTATTCCCTCCGTATGTACTGAAATATAATACACTACGTTTCGGAAACAGGATCAGTCCCTGTCTCCAGGTTTGCTTCTTTCGAAACAACTCCCTACATGATAATTATTTATACTGTAATTAAACCGGGATCAACAATGAATAACAAAAACTACAATGTATTCCAATATGGCCATGAACCACCAATCATAGATTACCGCCACACCAATGGCTTTGAGGGGGGGGGGGGGGACTAGAAAGCATGGATTATTTGTCGTCAGTGCACTCTACGGCAATACATTGGTTGTTGGGTTGTGGAGTAGGTGTTTCGACCCGGTTAGCGTTTTAACTTGTTACCTTATCAACATCTCGCTACGCATAATCCGTTTTCTGCGTAGGGCAAGGGTTATGCCAATGACTCAGATTGCTGGATGCGGAAATCGGCATACTATGGTCTTGACCTTGAGTGAACGAGGTGTAACAGTGTGGGGATAATAATTATTGCAAGTAACAGATGTGGTCTTACCAGGCGCGCGCGTGTGTGTGTGTGTCATTGAGTGTGATAGGTGCGACAGTAACCGTCTAGACATACAATGAGTAGCTAGAAGTGGTCAAACGAAGAAAGAAAGAAAATAACGGACGTGGTTTGGCAGGGTGTGTAGATCGTAGGTGATGTGTCACTTGGTGTAGCTGACAAGCAGCAAGCAATTGGGACAAGCGGGGTAATGTAGACTGGCATTTTGACGTGTGTTCATTGACGTGAATGTGTCGAACTTATAATGCCCACGGAAAGTAGCTGTAATATGTGGTAGACATTACGTTTACCGGTGTAATGCAAGTAACATTACGTGTTTAAAACACTGGGAAATTTATTGTTTGTATATTTTTATTTGCGACCAAATAAAGTGAAATATGGCAATGCAGTTACAGCTTATTGTTGGACGCGGACAGCTGTTACGACGTTGGACGAAGAGTTGCCCGTCAGGACATTACAGCGTGTTTGTTAACATTTCAGCAGAAAAGTTTTCCGGTAAGAGTGTAATGTAATATTAATATTTCCTGGCATTCTGTGCATCTGCAGAATACCATGTAGGCCATATTTCTTCCATGTCAGTTCCGTAAACGCCTTTGTATCTCTCTACTTAGTAAAATTTCATACATTGTCTTTTCTTAAAGGTGAGCAACAGAAGAATTCAAGAGAGATACCCCACCAGTCACATGATTTGCATGTGTCTGCCATGAAGCAATATGTGACTGTAGAGCCTCTTCCTTTGCCTGAAAATGTGGAAGAGATAAATGCAGCTGAGATGACTTGTTTCTCCCCACAGCGAGTAAGAGACATCTCGGGTTCAGTCATCTTATCAAAAACAGTTGGAAGTTTTTTGAATGGCTGTGCAAGAAATTACAACCAGCAGTCATATCCTTTGGACTTGCATGTGGCAAGTTATGACTGTAGAGGTACAGTGAGCATGAGTTCTGTGATGCAGACCATGGTGCCAGAGCCATTTTCACAGGAAGGTCATGCTACATACCTGAACATGCCAGGGGGACAGTGGGGCCAAGGTTACAAGTACATCTCCAGAGACATGCATAACACTCATTACCAGACCTTGATAGAGAAGTCAGCCTCAAAAGATGGAGGCGATGATCCAGGTACATTGCGTAGTAAAAAACAATCAGCAGAATTGTACTGCCTGTTGAACTGCTTGCAACCAACTCCAGTTACCTTCATCAAAGGATTGCCTTTGCAAACTAGAGGCCATCACATGTCTTGTTTACAAAGAAGGCCACTTTTAGTGCAAACTACATTTATGTTTAGCACCAACACAGATAATAGTAAATTGTCACGTAAAGATAAGCTCAAACATGCAGTCAAAGAGTATGGAATAACGGTGGTTATTTTCCATATTGGTATTTCATTGTTTTCCTTAGGTGGATTCTACTTGGCAGTAACTAGGTATGTATTACACAGATTTGAATTTCTCATGACAAGGTGTTTAACTGAAAGAATTTTGTCATATATGAATGAGAACAAATTAGATTTTGTAATACTATTCATGATAGTGTGTATGTTATAATTCATTTGTTGCAGTGGTGTAGATTTGGCTGGGCTTGTGTCCAGTGTAGGAGGAGGAGAAGTGGCTGCAGAAGCCAGCAATTTTGTCGTCGCATATGCTCTACACAAGATGTTGGCTCCAGTCAGAATTGGCATTACTCTGGCAGCCACTCCGGTTATCGTGCGCTACTTACGCAAGATTGGAGTGTTAAAAATTCCAAAACCATCCACTTAATGCAACCCAGTACACTGAAAGTGTGTGTTCCAAATACATTGGTGAATGAATTTAACAAATTTATATCTCATATATTATTAAATGTGGAAGTATGAGTAAGTTAGCACTTTCTCTCTAATTATGGGCTCACAGACATAAGGATGAAAATATTCTTCAAGTAGATATGTTACAAGGGTTAAATCAATAAATAGATACAGGTGGGATGGCAGTGCTTAGAAAGCCTTGAAATGGATGCAAGGATAATGTGGTTGAATAATACTCTTTTCTGGAATGTGATGCAGTGCAGTTTGGTAGACAGCTGCATGGGGTCACATCCAAGAAGACAGTGATCGTTACAGTCACTACTTTGAGAACTCAAATCTTTTAACGATATGGTTGTGAGAACCTCAGATCTTGCATAATGTGACTGGTTGGTGTGAAATTCCCTAGTCACAACTGCTCAGTCATTGTGCCTGGCATCCCAGTATTTCTTCGCTTTGCCATCATCTGTCAGTAAGGTATCTCACACTTCAGGAGACACGTCGCTAATCTTGGTGCAGTCCAACAGATTGGCTAATCAGAAAGTCCATTTCTTTATGCAGGTTTGGCAGGACAGTCCTGCATCTAAAATTTTGCAGCAGCAACACATCAGAAAAACTGAGTAAGTTTGTGGATTTAAAAACTGTTTGCACCTTGTTCGGAGGATAATATAAAGGTGTTCAGTGTTTTTCCCCTATTGAAATTTTTGCAGGCCCATGCTATGGTGAGATGTTACCTTCTTACATGCATACATTTTACCATGTTTTATTGTTGAGTTTTTATATCACAGCCTTAAAAGTAAGTTTTTGTACTTATTATGGCATATATTTGGTAAAGGTTTATGTACTGTTGTTTCTGAATAAAGTGGAGCTCATGATTAATTTCAATTCTGGATGAAGTGCTATTGGTCTGTTCAGAAGTTTATATAATTTATGTGCTTCCAGTAGATAGAAAGATTAAGATACAATACATGAATATGTATGACTCCCCCCCCCCCCCAAACAATCTTCAACTTTCAGAAGAATACCTATGTAGAAACTTTGTGTGCAATTATAAGGCAATCCCCTATGTTTCATATAATGAATCGGGGGGAAAAATTATCATCTTACGTTTGGGCAAATATGGTATGTAAAACAGTGATTGAAACAGAGGGATTCTTTGGTTTCATTTCCATTACCAAATGTTGGAAGCTGTTTAGTATCATTAATTTAGTGATGGGAAAGACAGCTTTGTCAACTGTAAAGATCCGCTGGACCAAGAACTGCTTTTCTTCCATTTTCAGAATTTGATTCTGATTCCATACAGCATTCTGTTGGTGATTTTCCTTTGAATTTATATATCTGTGTACTTCTGGGTATGTTATGCAATTATGAGGCAGCATCAATTAGCATTCCCCAGCTAACATATCAGTGCTGCTTCTATCTGATCAGTGGAATAATTACAAATTTGGCCATTTATTCTTGGTATGATTCCTACAGAACCAAAGAAAGATGTGGTGTCGTGAGTAGTAACCACCTACAACTGCACTAGTAATTGACAGTGACAAGGAGCATATTTTTCATCACAGATGTGTTTCTTACAGGTATAAGTACTACGTGGTCACATGAATGCACGATATGGTTTTCAGAAGTATACCCCAGTAACACCAGGTGTCAAGAACTGTATATACCTGTACCACTCTGAATGTTACACGACGCTCACAACAATTAAAATAGCACTTAAAATTCAAAATCTTAAAAAGCTATGCTCATCATATATCCAGGGAAATGAGAACATACTTTAATGAAATCATATCAAAGCACACCTTATTGATTTCAGTAAGAAATACAGTATGACACGGGGGCAACACTAATTAACCGTAGAATTAAAACTGTCAACTACTGAGTCATTGTTGATCACTAGGTCCACTAGCTAACAGTTGAAGATAATGTAATAAGAAATGACATATTGTTTTATTTCTTGACTGTAATAATGTCAGTGGAAATTTACATGTCGTCTTTATTACTTGTAATACTGGTGATGCATTGGGAATTAATTATTTTGGCCCTGCAGTATTACAAGTAAATCCCGTTTTTGATGCATGAAAATAAATGAACTTTGTGTTCAGATAAACCCATGGTCATGTTGTTAAGGCAAGCCAGACATAACTACTGTGGATAAAAATTGCACGAGTTGATGTAGTGAAGGTTAACCAACTGACCAGACTACTCTCATACATATTAAGTCACCCTTCACTGCAATAAAGAATTTCTGAAGTGCAAACCCTGTAAAGGATGTTCAGTACAGTGATATTAAAATATAAACATGCCAATTTTTAGCCTACTTTTCCTTACAAAAAAAAAAAAAAGTTTATGAGATGACCATGTCATACATGAATTTCCATTTCAGCTCTACAAACAGTGATTGATTGTTATGAAACCTGGTATGTACATTATCCCATTGCCCTGTCTTACTGTTTGAATTTCATATAATCACAAATGACATGACATACAGTAGAACCCTGTTAAGAAGTCTTTCAAGGGACCAGAGGATTAGGGACTCCTTAAGCGGGAAGACTTATTAAGAGGGAAGCTTATTAAGAGCAATAGGATTTCGGGACTTTAAAAATCAGACTTCTTACAGGGGAAAACTTCTTATGCGGGGACTTCTTATCTGGGTTCTACTGTATATGCAAAGTCTTGAGGTGGCAATGACACTACTACACTTATTTTAGGGTCGTGAAATGAGGGATGGTTATATATCTTGTTAAAATATGTAACTTTGGTAATGGTAATATTTTTTGAGCGTAAATAACAACATGGTTGCAACGTGAATACTTTCTTTAGCTTTCAGTTTGACTGTGATAACTTCTGACTCACATGAAACATTTCGTGAGAACATAAACATACTTGCACATTATGTTAAGACAAAGAATCTGTAATTAAGTAAAAATTCTTCACCAAAGTAAAATAAAGCAACATGAAGAGTGATAAACATGCAGCACTCAAAATGAATGCAACAAGAAAATAGGTTTTTAGGGTTTCCTGGAACTTGTACGAGTAAGATCCTTGTTAGCAGAGTACAACAAAACAAATTATTTATTACTGTGTTTAAGGTGCAGAAAGAATATTACAGAATATATTACACTTGTTCCTGGACATTGACATTAAGTTAATGGGAATAATGTTGATAGAACTCTTTCAACATATATGCTTCATTTCGCATTACAAACAGTGTTAAAAATTAAGAGGCTTTGGACACCATGATTTTGTCAGCTATTTCATAAAGAAATGGCACTAATAACTACATTTTTTTAAAATATAAAGCAAATGCGAACAAACTGCATGCAAATATAAATACATATAAACAACACACTATATCACATGCATAAAAATCTGTAAAAATAATTTTTGTAACATCACTTGATAACATGAACATACAGTAAATACAGAATCCTCGAGCGTATCTAAAACCAGTGTGTAATATGTAACAAACCTGATTCATGGGTAAAGTCACTTAAAAAGCAGAGAAACTTACTTCATTGCAAAGCACCAATGAAGCATTAACCACTTCACTGTAGTGACACCTTGATCATCCACATAGGGATCACAGCAGCTTTCTTCTGTTGCATCCATCTTACCAACAGACATTACACATCAGTGCTGAATGAATGCAGTAAAAACATCAGTACTTATGACAGATGGAAAGCTGCCTCAGATGTACAATGCTTCGTATGGCTGTTTCAGCATCTGTCACTGCCTCCCAGAGATACCAGACTGAATTTTCAGAGATGCGGAATACCCTGACACCACAGCAGATGAAGTGTTTGTAGCATTACAACAGGCCACATCCAAGGCACACACCATATTAGTCTTTGCTTGGATCAGTTAGTTTCCAAAATCACCCTTTAGCAATTTCTTTTTCAGTTCTAGTATGCATATGGAGAGAGAAAACTGTTGGTATTAATCATTACACATGATACAGTGGTGGACTGAGCCATGTTCCATCTTGTTTGTGACCTGCCTTATCCTGCTTTATTATAGTACAACAGTTTACTTGTACCACTATAAAGGTGTCTCAGAACCAGCAACTAGAGGATTTGATGCAAAAAAATGACATACTTCTACCTTGATGAAGATGTCAGAAGCAAGTAAGGATTGAATGATTTAACTTCTTTGCTTCAGTGATCAAATATACTCAGTTCTGTCCAAGAACCTCTGCCCTGCTCCAGTGAAGTATATGCAATTCAAAATTTCTGATCTTAGTGTGTGGATTTTTTTTGCTTTTATTAATTTCTCCATATACTTCTGGAATCTCTGGGGAAAAATTTTAATTGTCAATTCATACTGTGGCCACACTGTCTTACAGAAAAGACTACTGGCATCTACCATATACTTTTATTCGAAGTGATGTTTCTTATTCCTTTGAGGAGACAGATTTGGATGTCAGTTGTTTGTTACAGAGATAATAAATTTAAACAGACGTATGTGATTCACTGAGTATCAAATATTAAATAGACACTGAAAACAATCCATGTTTAAAAAATCAGTGTTCAGATCCTATAAGTGACTGGATTCACATATTTTAATACCAAACAACTGGTATGGTATGCTACATCAGATGGTAACGAAAGCATACTTTAATACCTATTTGGAGCTCGCCTTCTTTGTGGACCAAATTCTTAAAATTTCTGCTATGAAGATCACCCATCCACAAAGTGCAGCATCAGTGTGCAGGACAGTGTGAGTGCCAGGATGAGTACAGAATCACAGTACAAGATGGATCAACATGAAGGGAACAGACTTATCAATAGAAATTTATAACAAACTGGAAAAGGTGATGAATGACTCAACTGCACATCACCACAGCCATATAAAATCACCAGCATAATATCATGGTCCCAGATCTTGTAACCCTTTCACTGTGAAACATGAGCAATGAACTGCTATGGCTGATGACTTGGGGATACACTAACAGAGCTAGTCTGCATCATGATTTGATGATGGAGCAACACAGCATGCCTAACTTGCAAGGAGGTAGGGAGATCCAATAACACAGTTCTTTTCTAGCTCTACAGTGTGTATCCCATTTTTCAGCTATAATAGAGAGGTTTTACTGTCAACTTTATTTCAGTCCACTTCAAGTGCCATACTTAATTACCACTACTTGATACACACTAAATGTCTGACACAATTACCCCTTAATCATCAGTGAATTGTTTATTACACAATGGCTTATGCAGCAGTGATACCACACAGGGCACAAAATCATTGCTGCTACTTGTCTTTACTCAGGTCACTTGCTTGTTATGTGAGCATGATCTGTCAATCATGTCTGGTTCCATAAGGCTGCACTACTGGGCAATTATGGGCTGTGCATTGCATTGCCCTCTTCTCCTTCACCCTCCTCACGCGTCCGTGTCCGCGTTGCCTGCTCCTCCATCATCATCCTCACGCGGCCGTGTCCACTTGATAAGGGTCTCCGGTGAGCGGTAAAGGAATATCAGTTTTGCAAACAGATCTTCCTCCAGGTCAAGTTCTCCACTCTCGCGCACCAAGTAGATGTCCAGACATAGCTGTAAGAGGTAATAACACAAGTCAGCAATTTGTGTTTTTAAATACCTGAATATGAAAGGTGGGGGCAGCAGATTAACTTCTGCAGTTAATTGTGTACTGTTATTTCTACATTACCTTAAACACATAATGACAGTGTTTTTTCATTCTGCACAAGCACACATGAAAACTACATAACTAGTGCCAGGGACAGAACCCTTGAAAATCTAATATTTGCTCAGCTAATGAAAGAATTTCCTACATCTTATGGAACCTGAAGGTTCAATTACTTTGTTATCAAGCCTGCCGCTGGTCCCTAATACATGTACTGAGCCACATGAATTCAATCCACATCCTTCCACCATATGTTTAACCCAGTCACTTCTGGTTTAAATACCCCTCAGCTAACATATAAACCAGATTTAAATACCCACAAAACATCACAAAATGTGGTTTCACAACATCTATGACTACACTTTATATTCAATATTCACATGAGCATAATTTTTAGTATTCACAAGTACTAGAAGCACTCCCTATTAATATAATGTAATTTAGGGTTCCAAAGAAGGACCACAATTCTTAATAATACTTAAGACTTCTAGTAGATGTGTTTGTATGAGCAAGTCACCATAGGAACTTTTGCACTTTTATGTCACCATGATTTCCTAAGTTATCATCATTACACCAACACTCATGTGGGCACCACATTAAGTCACACAGTTTATGAATATCTAAAACATACAAATCATCATAACCCAACAACTAATGCTGCCAGTGCTGCCCCAGCTTCCAATGAATGCACAACCATGCATGACCAATGCATGACAGAAAGTTAAAGGTACCTACATATATGTGAGCAGATTTCCAATTGCATAATGTCCATGCCATTTTTCATTTAAAACATGGTCATTTAGTGTCTCTGATGTCTGTACTTGAAATAAGAGGCACATAGAGCCACAGTCACGTAGCTCAGTAATGGAGTCATGAAAAAGGCACCATGTTGCTTCAGAACCCTGAACTTGTATTAAGTAATACAGAATATTTGTCTAAAAATACAATATACCTTTAATACATGCTACAGAACAGAACAATAAAAACATTAAACAACTTATATATATATGTCTTGAAGTTTTCATGGTGACAATTGAGTAAAATCTTCTCAGACTGACAACCATGTAACATGGTACAAATATAGAAATATTTCAGAGATGGGATGGAGTCTATCTCTGAAACATTGCTGTATTTAAACCATCTGACATGGATGTCAGTCAAAGATTTTATTGAATTACATAATTTAACCACTCTATGAGTGAACGTCATGAGTGTGCAATGTAAAAAAAAATCAGAAATAGATTCAGTACATTCTAAGAGCATTGTGACAGAGAAAGTATAATATTCAGGAGACTATTATTATAAATTAAAGTAATGTCTTATGAAAGATGGAGAAAGAAGCCCATAATTGTAATGGTTACAAATTTGTCCAAGAATTTCTAATCACTTAATGTATAAAATAAAATGAAAAATTATGTAATTAAGGGAGGTTCCAGAACAAATTATAGGTAAAAAAAGATACAATTTGTTATGTGAATATTTGATCACCTTAAAAGTATTTGAAATGTCCGACTGTATGGTAACTAGTGAAGTCAGCATTTCAATTCTAATTTGTGACATTAACTAAGTTCAGCCGGGAACCAAGTTGAGAATTTATTGTTGACTACTGAAAGTTCAAACACTGAAAATAATGCCTGTGGAAAACACTGTGATGAATTCCATAAAAACGGTAAGTTCTGTGGGGACTTAGCCATGAATAGATGTGACTCATCTGTGAGAAATGCATGAAGGATGACAGGCTGCTTAAACTGCAAAAGAACTGAAACTAATAGGAAAGAAATCTGTGGGAAGACTACACATTAACAGATAGTTCAAGTAAAAGCAAACATGGAGAGGAGAAAGACAGTGTAACAAAAGTAACAAACTAACTGATAGAAGAATAGATAATGCTGAAGACTTTTGAAAAACCAAGTCATCTAGAATATGATCCTGTGTAAATTGGGAACAGTTACCCACGTTTCAGAGGAGCCTGCTGTCTGTCTTAAGGTTCTGTGCAGTCTAATTCTTGGACCGCATGGACCCATATATTCTGACATGCTAACTTTCTAGTTACCACACAACCTGGCCTTCTTCTCATTCAGTATATACATTTTCATGATTACATATCTTCTGGCTTAATGAGACTAAATTCTGCAGTATCCTGTGATTTATTTTCTAATTTGTTCATGCCCATCTAAATACATTTAATCTAATTACTACATTATCACAAATACTGCACAATTCATTAATGAACATGTAAAAGAGGTTTCTTTCATAATTAGTCTGGCCTGCTCATTTCCATTCTAAAATATTAGTGACACTGAATCAACCAGAAGAACTGTCAAGATCAAAACAGGACTTAAAACATGAGTGAAAGTGCCTCACTATATACAAAACAGTAGATCCAACAGCCAGCCTATCCCACACTTACAATCAGTCCCCACTTCTTCAGCTTTTTACAGATTATGCCCTCTAGTCTGCTCCCACTCAGAATTAACTTCTGAAACTACGAATTTTTTACACATTTGGTAGAACTTCTTGGATAAGGGATCAATCCATTGCAAGGCCTCTCCTAGCACAGGACAAATACAAACAGAAAACTGGGATATGAGATCAAAGACATGTCTTAGACTGCACAACCACTATAATCCTCCCTGCTGACTCACTTAGCAGATCATATGTAAGGCTTCAGTTCTGAAACAACCTTACAGAGTTCCAACCATGTTCAAAGTTCTAAACTGTGCAATGCTAAAGGGGAATGTTTTAAATATATTTTTAAATAAAGTTCTTTAAGCATAAAAAGAAAACAATGATGTTGAGCTTTTGTTTATAAATGTTTTCTCAATTTATTTTTCTGTGCAAGTCAAAGTCATTCCATGGGCAAGTCATATAGCAGCTCCAAAACCCAAACACTGAATATTCTACCGTGAAGGCTAGTGTATATATGGTACACATTATCTGAAATAAGGCTAGCTAGATAGGTCTACTGCAGTCAGTGGGAAGCAGTCAGTTAAATCCAGTAAAAGCTGTTATGGGCCTCAGAACAAGGTTAAAACATGATCAGTAAGGTTTATCTGCATTTTGAACTTTATAAAGGGTTAGATTTCTTCACTATAACATGTCTGTAAAAATATGGTTTAAGGCTGTTACATCTGCTATTGTATGTTATTATGAACAGTGTGATGTTTGCAATCCACTGCTATGAATGAATTAATACTTCTCCATTTAAAGTACATTATCAAGATATCCGTTACGCATGTCATTCACTGGGTTAAACAGTGTGGAACTGGAAAAGACTATTACATTTTCCCGAAAATGATGATAAAAGATTCTTAAACATCACTCTGACATGGGCTGCAAACATCTGAAATGTGGGAACTTGGATAATTACAATGCTTCTATATCAGAAACATATGAAAACTTCTAACACAATCCACATGTGCAATTACACTCTAAGTTTAGCTTGTACACTGCTCATAGATTAACAAAGCAAAACAACACAAAACAAACAAAATATTATCTATCAGTTCACTGCCTGTACACCAAATGTGTGTGTGTGTGTGAGCGTGTGCACGCACGTGCGTGTATGTACATACGTTTGTATGTATGTATATTTCTAATTATGAATGTATATTTTTGTTTGGAAAACAGACCACAAGCAGTATCACGAATGCCAATGATACACTGCTATATAAGACTGTTGAAACATTATGAAAGTTAGCTTCTGCACCAGACTTTCTCTGGCCAGCAAACTTCAGATTTTCATCTCTCAACCAGTACACATCATTGCAATCACAGACAGGCAGGTTTGTTATAATACAGATACAATTCCTCTTATGCTTCTGTCAAATAGAAGCCAATTTCATGCTACAGTATGATCCTTGCAAAGATGATTGTAAGCTGATCAAGAATTCCTTTTCTTTACTGAACATCTCAGTTTATCACTGTGATCATCAATTACAACACTGGATTCTACGCTTGGCCAGCTGAATCCAGTCCAAATCATCACACCCTATTTCTCTAAAACAGCTCTAATATTGTCCTTCCACCTTCAAATGGTCTTGCGACAGATGTTCCCTGACAAAAATGTTATACGACTTTCCCATTCCCCTCATGTATGGTTCACGAACCACCTTTCTCATCTTCCATTATTTACTAGCTCTAACAACATGGAGTGGGCTAGGATAGTGTAGTCGGTATAGCACCTTGCTAAAGGCTGGACGGTCCAGGGATCGAATCCTGGTGGGGGAGAGATTTTCCACACACATCCAGACTGGCCCTGGGGCCCACCCAGCCTCCTGTACAATGGGTACTGGGTCTCTTTCCCGGGGGTAAAGCGGCCGGGGCATGGGACTGACCACCCATCCCCATCTAGTGCCGAGGTTAAAGAAAGAGTAGAGCTATTCCTCTACTCCCCCTCTGGGCCATCATGGCTAGTTCTAGGGTGAACTTTACTTTAATATGAAGTGAAGGACACATATTATAAAGTGTATATGTAATAAGATCCTCGACACTGCGCCTTCAAACTTCATAAATCTACATTCTCCTTTACTGTGACAGAGGATTCTTCACAGCCATGCAGAACAACCACAGAAACAATACATTTAAACGATTTAACAGTGCTCTTGGTAGCTCACACCACACTGATATGTATATTTTTTATTCTGTCAAATGCTTTTATGAACATTCCAAATTTTGTTCAACAGCTCTTTGTGTGATCTATTTTCCAAACAAATTCAAGAGTTAACAGCTTGCTGTTATTGTCACACTCTACTTCATACAGAAATAAATAAACAAATATATTAAAAAATAAACAAACAAACAATGCTTGAAATGGAAGCAGAAGATTTCTTTACTTCAACTGTCTTCCAATTTGAAGATGAACAGAAAAAGTGTTTCTGAGGCCACAGAAATGTAAAATGAGCAGATATTTATAAGAAGGTACCATCATAAATTAGAAATTTTGTCAAGTGACTGCAGACGGCAGTTTGTATTGCATTAGAGGGAATGACGTTTGAGAATTTGAAATGTTGGTGTGTCATGGCATAACTGAACACTATGTCACATAACCTTAGCAGCTGATGTAGAATCATAAAGACAACAAATACTGTACTATACTATTTACAACTGTACACATAATGTCATGGTTTGTGTACTTTTGTCACTAACATGACAACGGGTAAAATTAAAAAGAATACTGTCAACACAACCATTCCAATGATATCACTTAACCCTTTCACTGTTGGTGAAGAGAGATATGTGTTTTAACAGAATGGAGGTATCTGTGCAATGTTGCATCTCTACACATACCTTTATGTTTTTAACCTCAACCTTGTAAAGCACTATGGTAGTTGTATGCATGCACCCCTGCTTTAAAGGCGATTTGTTAGGTTCACATAATAAAGAGCAATTGTTGTCTCAAACACAATTAAATGACTGAATTTTGCAACATAAATGCAGTGCAATATTGGAGGCTCTCACAATATTCTTGCTTAGGGTGAAGTCTTCTAGGATGTGACCCTGCATCACTGGGAGAGTGACATAGTATCACATACAGAAGACTTTGATCTTCAAAAATGTGGTGTTTTCAGGAGTCAAAAGCCTCATTTGTAAAGACATCAAGCTTCTACAGCCCTTTTCCTATTCACTTTCTCAAAACAAAACAAAAAACAAAAACGACATTTTAGCATTATGTGTGTTGAGCTCAACAGTTTTATGCAGAACATACAAAGTGCTCTTCCCTGTAGTAGAAATGATCAATCCACATTATTTTAAGGTTTAAATACAAACTGAAACCCAAGAGAATGAACAGTACAAATATTCTGGCATGTGGCAGACACTCATCTGTTATTAAAACAAAAGTGTAAATATGTACCTCAATGTGGAGTATGTATTTTTCAAATGTGTTCTTTGCAATTTTGTAAACCTTGGCCCTGACATCCATTTGCTGCACATACACATAAACCTTTGCTAAGCTAATTTGTACTGCAGATACAGTACTTCACTCTGTTTGAGTCAGAAATTAATTTTGCTTCATATTATATTAAGTATACACAACAATGAAAAACGTTTTAAACAAAGATGCAAACCTTAATGACATTTTGGTATAAATTTTATGTCATGTGTAAATTCATTTTTCATTGACTAATATGGATTAAAATTAAGTGACAACTTCTAATGTAGACACCAAAAACCAAAGTTCATTGAAATATGTAGCATAATTCTGCAGATGAAACTTGCGGGCAGGCAGAGAGAGAGAGGGACATTATGCATTCCCTTTGTTTGTAATGTGCAAAGAACACATCATTATTCATAGCAGCATGACATTTCTTTGTACACATGTGTGAACTCTCAAAGCATTACTACAGCTGTACAATCACTAGTTCTCCACTCTTAGAATATTATTCAGTGTTTGGATGTTCTGTGGTGTTTTACGCATCTTGTGTGTTCATGTAGCATTTTCCAGAGGGTCTTCCCCACTGTCTGTTGTTTCACAAGCACATATGAAGACATCACATCACCTGATCCATCACATGCATAGATCACAGCCATTACTTCTGGAAGGAACTTTCGCACTCTCTCTGTCAACTGACAGACAGTTCCAAGCTGACAGAGTAAACTACTGAATATATTCACAGTTTCAAAAGCCATCATTGAAATTCACAGCTCTGAACATTTATGCAGCTCTGAAGAGTTGGCTTCTGTACATATCATGCAGTGTTTGTCGAAAATACAGACAATGTCATCTTTGCAGAATATATGTGTAGCTGGTGTCTGCTGATGTTGTAGAAGACTGGCCCAGTTATGTCATGCATATTCTTTTGCCCATTCAAGTAACTGGTTGAGACTCACTGAAAATTTTTCCATACACATAACATACTAGTCTATTTCACATTGTTGACACCGTGCATCTTCGTCATATTAAATTAAGTTATAGACCAACTGATGCACTTTTTAAAGCACTTTTTAAGTAGCTTTATTAAAAATGTTAAAATAGTACCCCTACACGTGTTTCGATCCTAGGATCATCGTCAGGGGGTTTTTTGCTAAAAGCTACGTCACTTCAATCACATGGTTTAAAATATTCCATTGGCACTATAAAACATATGTTAAAATCTTGTAAAAAGATATGTTAAAAAGTTATAAAATTATAAAAACACTGTAGATGTTAGAAGTGCGGAACTGCTGGCTTGTGGTATTGTGGTATTATAAGCATGTGAAATGTTTTCGCGTGGTTAGCGAAGTGTACTGTGTACTGTGTTGACGAGTACTACGGTGGAATGTCACGGTGGAATGACATTCCACCGTAGTACTCGTCAACACACAGTACACAGTACACTTCGCTAACCACGCGAAAACATTTCACATGCTTATAATACCACAATACCACAAGCCAGCAGTTCCGCACTTCTAACATCTACAGTGTTTTTATAATTTTATAACTTTTTAACATATCTTTTTACAAGATTTTAACATATGTTTTATAGTGCCAATGGAATATTTTAAACCATGTGATTGAAGTGACGTAGCTTTTAGCAAAAAACCCCCTGACGATGATCCTAGGATCGAAACACGTGTAGGGGTACTATTTTAACATTTTTAATAAAGCTACTTAAAAAGTGCTTTAAAAAGTGCATCAGTTGGTCTATAACTTAATTTAATACTAGTCTATAATACATGTGTATGATTATTTCTAGTTCAGGACCATAAGAGGACATTTCAAATTGACTATGGGTCAGAGACCCTCTTGAAAAACACTCTTTTGTTAAGACATTATAAATAACTATTAGCCAGACCGCCTGAATGGCGACACAAAACTGACTACTTGTCCCTGCCTCCTAGCAGCTTGAAAGTAGCTGGAAGCATAAGACATGGGGAAGCAGTGTTAAATATTCATGACATAACTCAACCAAAACAACTGAAGACAGAAACATGTATTTCTGAAGAGGTGTCGGCCATGCTGCATTGAAGATGATGGACATGCTGCGCTGTTTGGCATGCCTCACAGATGAAGAGTTATCACCATGCTGTACAGTGCTGGCTAATCTGTACAGTGCTGGTTCACAGATCAATGAGAACCTTACCTGGAGGACCCGATCAACATTGGGCATGTCATCATACATGATGGTACTGAAGATTCCAGTGAAGTACCCACGCACAATATTACTGACGATCAAAACCATCGTCGTGTACATACCGATGATTCTGACAATACAATTAACAACGCATCATTAATACCTCACAATACATATCTGTGTAGCAACTATTTTGTAATACAGTTACCTGCAAGATACGATCCACATTTGGCAATTCTGTAAACATGATGTGCTCCAACAAACCAGTCATGATGCCTCGGATGATTTTAGAAAACAGAAGGACCAGGCCGACGTATAAACCTATGATTCTAAGATAAAAAAAAACAAAAATATATATCCAAAACTTAAATGATTAAAACCACAAAAACAGAAACGTCCTGAACAAAAATAATATTCCTTCAAGAAAAATTTATATTAAATTACAGTAAGAAACAAAGCAGTCTATGCAGAACTCACAAAGCCTACTTCTCCATTTCACAGACTTCAAGTTGTATAAACTTAATGTTGTTAAGTTATATTTATGTAGCATAAACTTACATTTCAGCAATAAAATTCAATTTTGCTAGTAGGTTAGCATGCTTGGATCATGTGTAGATGGTCAGAGAAATGAAATGTAATGAAAATATATGTTATAAATAATTAAAGACATTGATATTCAATAAACCTATATGACATTATTCACAAAGAAAAATTTTGTTAAATCTTGCGGTGATGAACCATGAAATTGTAGTGCGACAGCTGTAGGTACTGATTTCCATTACAGTAATATCCAATTATTTAAAAGTCTTCTGTGATTTTACGTAAATAACATTCCATTTTGGGGCAATGCAGTTTTACATGACTTTATTATCACCAATTTTTAAAATTAAGTTAATCTGTAAATTAAAATCTAATTCTACGTTTCAAATAGTGGAAAGGTCTGATGGAAAATAAATATTACTAAAATCTGTAAAGTTATCTAATCACTCGGAAAGCAGTAGACCTGAAGCTGACAGTCAGTACAGAGGTGGAAATCTGTTACTCTAAATAGCCAGCATTGAAGTTCATGACTGGCCACAGCCTGGATGACCAAGTTCAATACTTGAAGGCATCTTTCTCTTCACTACCGTTTCCAGACCAACTTTGTAGCCCACTCAGACTCACATGCTATAGATCCAGAAGGCTCTTTTGTGGTTGTAAAGTGGAAAGAACTTGAGGCTAACCACACATATTCACCTAGTGCCAATGATAAGAATGCATGGCACTTCCTGCATTCCTACATGCCTTCGTGGTGTGGTCCTTAAACACACTAATTTATCTACTGGTCATTCATATCTGACATGCAGCTCCTAGTGGTCATTACCAGCATGATATGCTGCTGATGTGTTGGGCAGGAACTGGTATGATATACTGCTGATATAATGAGTATGAACTGGTATGATATATTGCAGATGTGTTCAGCACAATGTATATCTGCTGATGTGTTGACATGTAGTATGACATCCTGCTGATATGCTGAGCATGAACTGGTACAATATACTGCAGATGTGTTCAGCAAAAAGTGGTATTATATACGCTGGTGTGTTGAACATAAAGTGGTATGATATACTGCTGTGTTGACCAAGAAGTGGTATGATGTACTGCTGATGAGTTGAACATTAAGTGTTGTGATATATTGCTGATGTACTTAGCATGAATGACGATACTGGGCAGGTAATTTCAGTATATGTGATACAAACTGGATAATTTTAACCCATTTAATATAATGCCCAAAACTTTTGGTCATTTGCTTTTTAAATTAACAAGGGTTTAGCATAACTTATAATACTTCAGCATAAATCACGGAGGAGAGCATTGAGAAAATGGATGGCTATGTCATAAATTTTAGAGTAGCAGTTAAATCATACAAAAATGTGGTGACACGTGGCCTGTAAAATTGATATCTATATTTAAACAATGTACAAAATAATCAGGCAAGTCTCACATTAAAACTGTCATAATAAATAACCCAAACTGTCATCTGAATAATGCAACAATGGTCACTGAGTGAACATCAACAGGCAAGAGCATTGGTGCAAGTAAAACACAATTTTGAAATGCATTAGAGCCTCAAAAGTAGCACCAGAAATCCTAAAAATTGGTAATATTACGAAGACTGTTTTTCCAAATGACTCCTGGCATAAAATTTCACATAAATAAAACATACTACCCAAAATTTTATATATGCTTGCTTCATTGTCTATAACAACATTAGACATTCAATGGAACAAATAAGCATAAATTTGAAGATTGGAGTGTTTTGAGATGCAATATCATACAGTATTGTAGAAATTTACAGATGTTTCAGAGGAACTTTCTAACTCCATCATCTACCCTGAAGACTGTGGCAGTAGTTTTCATTGAAATGTTAAATATTGACCAGAATGCATGGTGTCACATTCCAGAAGATGGCTACTTCATAGTCACCCCTGTGAAAACCTCACTCTTGAAGGCAACAACCTGAATGAGGTTTACAAAATGATAATATGAGATGATAGACCAGTCAAAAATCAAGAGCTGAGCCATATAATTAATATGAACTCAAGTTAAGAAAAAAGAAAAATATGACAGTTTTTGCAACACTGATTAAACTACAGTTTTTGGGACAGACATAAAACATATTTATCACAAATTCTGCTACAAAGACACACTCTTTAAAGTTGACTGGATGTAGTAAATTTAAGAAACCAGTGCAAAAACTGTTTGCAGTTCAATTAAATATTATTAAATAATGGATACAACTTACCCTTCTCCAGAAATGAAGCTCAGAGTTTTGGGGAAGGCTTTATCGTTGAAAGTGTACATAACTAGTTTACTACAGTGATCATCATCTATTTTCTTTAAGAAATTTTCATAATTCTCATCACTGCATGTTTCTGTGAGAGACCACCAACCCTGGCTGCTGGACCTGTTGTCTCCATTGTATTCCAGACTGAGATTTCTATATGCCGTGTCAAGATGAGAAGCTGTAATATGATACATCAAGATGACAGAGGGTAGAGTACAGAAAAAAATGACAGGAAAAGCAAATAAAATACTTAATTCAGAGATCTTTATTTCCTTGTCCTCTTCTTCTTATCTCCTTCTATGACAGTGTCTGTGGACCCAAACAGAATGATCTCATCCCTCTAAACTGATGTACATGTTATCACCTTGTAAGATTGTTTAACCAGCTGATAAAAGGGAAAAATTACTTGCAGTATAAAACATGTGACATAGGAATAAGGCTTTACAATACAAGCATACCAAACACTGAAACTACAAACAAAAATTATGGAATACCCAAGTGCAGGAAACTGCCCTTTAAGCGAGGCCTGCAGATGTTAAAAATGTGCAAGTGTATTGCTGGGCCACCAGTTTCAGCAACTTCAGCACCACCATTCCACTTTTCATTTTAGCATGCTACATATTATATCACAGCAATCATGTGGGCAGCTGTGCCTAATGATCACACAACACTGACAGCTCTTAATTAAATAACCAGTTCCACCTAATGGTACATGCTTATCATAATAATGCCCCTTAGCCTCTTCTGTTTCAGAACAAACTTCTGAAAGTATAAATATTTTAAACCTTTGACAAGGGATACAACCATCCGAGGCCTCCACCTACAAAGAATAATGAAATACGACGCAAAAAACAAGGATACACACATCAATGCTCCAAGCAAGGTTCAAAACATGGTTCTAGCCTTTAACAGTCAAAGACTGTACGTACCTTAGACACCATGCAATCTCTTTTCCAATTGCTAAAGAAAGAAAGAAAGAAACAAAAAATTATAAGGAGTAAAGGTAAAGTTTTCCCTGCCCATGCCATACTTGTTTCATTTTGTACCTAATGATTCTTGGTTGACCATTGTCAGACAGATCAGTGATGTCAGTGTTGTCAACTCTGAAGTGTTTCACCCAGCGCTGCACATTGCAGGAACCTGTGCAGACATTTCCTTACACATGACAAAGCTGACTGCTAATGTTTACAGCCAAACTGTTCTCCTTAGTGTGAAATTCAATAACAGCATGCTGATAAAACAAAATGTTATTGACAGGCAGTTTGTTAAAATGATTTATTGGTACACTTTGGCATGCATGCACACATTTGCCATTGTACTTCCAGTTGGAAATATGAGACGATACTAACAGCCACATAACTCCTAGCCTACAATAAGTTGCTCTAATGTGCGCTTTCAGTATGGCCCTTGTATGTGGTACCTCTAAATTCCAGAATTCTGAAACTTTTGTTAGGAAATAACTCAACAGATTTGTTTTTACATCCAAGACTTACCAATTGGCTCCATGAGTTGTGTGATAGGAGTAGCCGTTCCACGATTAGAAACCTTCAAGAATTTGGGAAAGATGTTAGGTATCAATGCTGTATCATGTGTCCCATTTAACAACATGTTAATAAGATGCTGTCTTTGTGGGTTGGGTTTGCCAGCTACATCAGCCTCCAGCTCATAAACATGGGAGTCACTAGCCTCCCCTGGAGTCTTCGGATTAGGGCTCAACCGTGACACATGCCATTTGAACCTTATCACAATCAGTTTGTCTGGAAGAACAGAAAGATAAGATAGATTGAGGCTGTTTCAGAACATGGAGCTGAGGAGAATACTTGTATTTATAGGAAGTAATGGGAGGTTGGAAAAAACTGCATGAGGAGCTTCATAAAGTATTTTTAGAGAGTTCAAATAGAGTATGATGAAATGAACAAAACACAAGCATGTACAGGGCTCTTGTCAACACAATAATGAACCTTCTGTTTAAATAACAAATGGGGACCAACTACTTTTACTGCACACCAATTCTATACATTCATTCTATATGCTCCTATATGTTTTGGCTGACATTCTCAGCCATCATCAGAGAGTCATCTTCTATAGACTTACACAGTGCGCAGCATGTCACTGAATGGTAAAATGTACATATATTACAGCCATAGCTATAAAATACAATAAAAGTACAATAAAATTTTATTGTATTTTATAACTATGGCTGTAATATATGTACATTTTACCATTCAGTGACATGCTGCACACTGCGTACGTCTACAGAAGATGACTCCCTGATGATGGCTGAGAATGTCAGCCGAAACATGTAGAAGCAAATAGGATATAGAAATGGTGTGCAGTAGTTGGTATAAATAAACAACTGCACAGAGTATGTACAATATTAAGTAAACAAATGGGGAATTAAATTACTGAGTGACTATTAACTTCACATAAAGAATTATGTTCCATATGTTTTATTAGTGTTAGGTGTATGTTTTAAAACCACAGTTATTATGCAACTGCTTTTACCTGCTTGGTGTGAGGGAAAAATTTAGCCAGTTTGGCTGGGATTGAACAAGACCTTCTTTGCAAGCACCTTACAACTGTTATTCGGAACATCCTCCAGTAAGATGCAATATTCTTAATTTTAATGGTCAAAACAATAATGAAAATTAATGTCACCTTGCTCACATTGTGTTAATCTGATCAGGTGATGCTTCAGCATGAACTGCCTTTATAGGCCCTAGCAGCTAACCTACTTCTCTGACAAGGCATTTGGCTTCCAATACTACTTACTGGACTGAAGATCAGCAATGAGGTTATCTCTATCAGGCTGAGAAATTCCCCACACCATCCTTGAAGAATTACTCATTCTGACTACTGCAATGTCTGTATAGTCATAATTGGATAAGAAAGTTAAGGCAACTTTATTTTTCATGTATGCATTGTGCATTTTATTCCATGTTTGTTCACTCATTCTGCAACAAAATCAAAGAAAAACTGGTGTCTCATAAAATACAATTATGATAATGATAAATCATCATATGAGAAAAAAACACTGGACATATAATTTAATGTGCAATTGAGACTACTGTAGAAGCACAATGACAGTTACTGTTTTATCAGAGGTAATACTTGATAACAGTGAGTGCATAAGTCCCCATTACATGTGCAGTACTTAATGTGAGGTAATGAGTTCCACTGGTGTACTGAGAGGTACTGCAGTCCCTGTAAAAGGGGGAGGGGGCTGTAATCAGGAGACCACCTGATCCCCAAGTCAATGAATGGAATCATGTTTTTTATTCAGACTGTAAGAAAGATGAATAACTTAGCCCTGCTGCAGCTTATGTTGATATGGCTGTGTTGGGAATGCAAATATTCTTTATTAATGCATCAGCAACGTTTAAAAAATTGTACTTGAAAAAGGCACACTGCCAAAAGAAGTACTCCATACTAACTCTAGTGGAAGGGTCTCCAGACTTTCTGGTATATCCCTGGTCATGTACCAGTAAATGCAAATGTATGAATATGGTTAGTTATTCTGCTGTGTATGTTGCTCTAATTTGTACTTATTTACTGTAACACTGTTGACAAATATGCTTTAACATCAATTTTGAATATCATTCTGAATAATATATGCAGTCACTCTAACAATTTACATTTACACCAATGTAATATATGCCACAACTTCCAGAAGCATAACTCCAACACATACCAGACAATACGTCACTCACACTTACTTGTCAATAGTGCTGAAAGTGTTGTTCTGTGCTGACATTTCATAAATGGGCTGATAGTTACCAATATCCATTGTAACTCTGACATCATTTGGAAGGTTAGGTTGGCCAACAGTACTGCCAAGAGCAAATATAACCAATGGGAACCAGATGACAGCAATGATAATGAACAGGCCACCACCTCCCATTAGGTATTTAACTAGTGGTTTCTTCTTCTCCCCACGAGGCTGTGGATACTCAGACTCCATACGCCTTGCGCACTTGTGCTGAAATATGTTTGCAAAAATGTCTTCCATCTTCAGCCAGTCCCATACTGTCATTGATGTATCAGTCCACATCCAGTCCATAAGTGCACGAAGTTCAAACAAGAAAGGCACAGCCATGAACCTGCAAAGACAATGTTTGCTTCACTCCACAAGCCTGCAACACTCCAGGTTAAAATGAATTACGAGCCCTCCACTATGTCTACTGCAGAAACTGCATACACAAAGAATGTTGATAAATTCCACATTTGTATATGCTACAGGCATTTGAAGTAACACTTCTGTGAAACAAAACACAAACCACACCAGCTGAGACTCATAAGTGGACTGAGAATTTGTTATGGTGGTGACAGCTCACTATGATATCACTCAACTTGATCAGTGTTTACAGCTCACTTAATTCGAGAAATATGTTAATAAACATATGGTTGATAGGAGGTACTCGTCAAATTTGGCCACCTGTATAGGGATTCGTATGAAGGCCATGACACCACAATATATTTAAATTTCTTCCTTAGGTCTAAAAGTTCAATAAGGAATCATCAGTGTAATTTACTGGAAATACATGAAAAGAAGAGCATCAAAAGAGAAAGCAGATTTATATAGTGTCCTAAGGATACAATGGCACCTTACCCTTTAAACAGGACCATGTTTAGGACATTGTAGCGTTTACACAGCACATTTCCAAGGATACGAGTGGGATAGCCACTTCTTATCTGATAGGCTGAAAGGAGCAGGTAGAAGCATTTGACCACATACCACATCTGCGGTGGCAGCTCGGCATTGAACTGCCTGCAACAAAATCTCCACCATTAGTAAAGAAGTTTAATTTATCACATTCTACTAAACTACCTGTGAAATAAAATGAAATGAAACACACAAAAACTTCTCAAAACTTCAAAATTACATAAGATTTTTAAATATACCTTTGCAAATGGTGATTAATAACAACTTTTAATTTCTATTAAATCACAACAAATGAAAATGCAGTCTTCATCTGTCCAGATTTAAAAGAAAATAGTATATCCCATGCACATTCTTTTACTTCTGTCTCAAACTGTTTGACACTCAGCAATCAGGTACACAGAATGAGTCAATTTGTTGCTAATAACATCAAAATCAACAGTGGTAAAACTACACTTTCTGATGTTATATAAGTAATTAACAGAAATTACTACACTTCTGCTGCATTACTAACTATACAAGGAGAAACAGTTTCAGAACACCTCCTTTTAACTCTGATATATGCTTGTGCATGTATATATGTGTGTATGTGAGTCTGTATGTGTATTTTCATGCAAACAAAAGTGATTAAATTCAGGATGCACACTGTATATGTGCATCACATAATTCTACTTTTACTATAATGCACAAGTAATATTTCTTTGGTGTCAAGACATTTGTTACTTGCTGCTGTCAGTATTTCACTGCACAAACTAAGACATTTTGGAGAAGCACTGTGATACTGAACCAGCTGACCAGTTTCCACAACACCTCATACACATATTATGCCACCTGAGCCCACCCCTATGCCACACTTTGATTTCCTTCAGTCAGTAATAACAACATGGTGGACATAAGAAATGGGAAATAGGCTATATGTGTTCTGTTTAGGGAAAACACAGATAAATGCCTTTGCTAGAATATTGGGAAAAGTCCATGCTCAATTGTAAAGCCATTGTAGGATATGGGGAAAATAGAAGCACAGATATGAAACACAGGTTTTTCTGCACAGGCAAACTAGTAGCAAATATAATCACATTTTCTTTACCATTTCAAAAACAAAACAGTAATAGGTAAAGCTGTCCCTGTCCACAATATGAAGGCTTATAGGGACAGCACAGGTACAGCTCCACTCATTCTTAACTTCAGGGTTAGATGGAGGTAAGTGGTCACCATCACGCCCCAGCTACTTTACCCCTGGGGAAAGAACCCCAGTACCCATTTAACAGGAGACTGAGTGAGCCCCCAGAGCTAGTCTGGACGTTTTAAAGAAGAGAAAAATCTCTTGCCCCTGCCGGAATTCAAATCCCAGTCTAGTCACTACATCAACTATGCCTATATACAGAGTAATTCATGAGTTATGGACATGGAGATGATTTCCTAGGTCTTTGTGATCAAAAAATTTCCTACCAACATGGGTCCTATTCTCAATAGTTATGGTGCTGTGGGTATTTTTTAATTTGTGTAAATGCAGTCCTATAAATCATGTATCACAATTCATGGAGACTGTTACATGCTATGCAACCTTGAATAAGCTGGCGGGTGATGTAATCAAATTATACACTTATCATTTGCACTTGCACACCTTTCTTGCAACCCGAGTAGGTCGGCTAAGATTGTTGGTCACTGCAGTTTAGAACAGTATCCCGCAAACTACGAAGATAACTTCGTAGTAATTGGGGGGGGGAGTACAAGTGACATACTGTACAGCATATGTAGTCCAGTGGGTATTCTCGTCTTGGTGTAGCTGTTACATTCAATATGCCATTTACATTTTCCAGTGCACAGCATGTGGATATGGGATATGTATAATGCTTTTGTGATGGTAATGCAGTTCAAGCCATAACTGAATGCCAGCGATGCTTTCTGAACTGCAGAATACAAAACCGAAACGTGTTTACTCTCGTCTACCAGATATTGTGAGATGCCAGTATGCTTCCTGGCATTTGTGTTACAGCTGAGTATGAGGTTAATCAAGATGCTGATGAACAAGAAAATATTGTTCAGATGGTACAGCACAGTCCACATGCTAGTACCTGAAGGATTACAAGATGTCTTGATGTTCTCCAAACAAGAGTATGGAGAACACTGCATGCAGAACGCGTGTGCCTATATCATGTGCAGCAATGGATGTGGGCCTGGTGATTTTGTACAAAGGCTTGAATTTTGCAACTGACTCAATGGCAATCACCAGTTGCATCATCCTATCCTATTTGCTGACAAAGTGCAACTCAGTCACAACAGTATCAATAATACACAAATTCTCATGTGTGGTCACATGAGAATCCTCACGCCAGTGCTGAAAGTAACTTTCAACTACATTGCAGTGTCAATGTGTGGTGTGCAGTTCTGGATGATCAGTTGACTGGACTTTTCATTTTTTGAAGGATGTCTCACAGAAAGGTATACCTATGATTTCTGCAGGAGGAACAGCCCCAACTTTTGGAGGATGTGCCTTTGAAAAAATAAGGTGATATGTCATAAGGAAAATTTCTTAATGATAGTTTCGCTGGGTGATTGATGTCCACAATTGGCCAGCCAGGACTCTGGACTTAAGCCCACTGGACTATTGTGTATGGGGATGGATGAAAGAAATGGTCTGCAATGTTAAGGTTGGAAAATGCGACACTGCTCGGTCACATTGTGGATATGGCAGACTACATCAGGAAGAGTCAGCAGAAGCTGCAACAAGCAACATGTGCTATTAACAACTGTGTAGTGACATGCATTTTGGCTGAGGGTGGAAGTTTTGAAAACCTGCTTTAAGCACAGGTCTGAGTAAATAAAAGGGAATTTTATAAGTTAAGTTAAATTCAGACTTAAATTTATAAAGTAATGTGTTTATTATTTTATTCCATATCTTTTGAGTAATACTTACCTTCCATTCTGTTTCCAGTGGTCACAACTCTGTAACTGTTCAAAATTCGACACATGTTTATATGAACTTTTTTGGTCACAGACACAGGAAATCATGTCCTTCAGCTATGTCCACAACTCATGAATCATTCTGTATAATCACACCAAATGCATACATGATTTAATTTCAAAACCATGTTCATACAGCAAAACAAACTTCTTCCAGTAGATGAGTAGGCTGTATGAATTCCACTTAGAACTGCTTGTATTTCCCTGGCCAGCCTTGCAGTTTTATACAGTGCTTTAATTTGGTCAACACTTGAGTAAGCCTTGTTTACCTGGTAGCTTAACAGACTTGAAAATACAAAAAGAAATTTGTTAATTTATTTTATAGCCAATTTTAGTCCAATTATTCTCACAATTATGACCTAATCTTGGAATGTTTTAAAAGACAAAATAAGTTGTCACTTTATCACATATCCTGTTATACTTCATGTACCTACACAATAAGTAAAAGACCTCCCCATTTTTACTGTAAGCAATGACATAAGATCTAGTCCTTCAGTCAGGTGTGTCAAGACTGTTAATGTACTTGTCAGTTTGTTGATGTTCATCCCTGGAGCACACTTATTCATGGAGACTTGGCTAAATTATGCTACAGTCATAATTTATTTCCTGACTCATACTTTGTTTTGCACCCAACAGACTATTCAGCTAGTACTATAAATCATAAAGACAGAATTTTAACTGAAATTTACAAATCACTGTATGATGTAAAACAGAAACATAAATAACAAATCATTAAAAGATGTGCATCGGTTGAATTTCCTGTTAGAGACAACTTTCATTTATCAATATGGAATTATAAGTTGCACCTCATTTTGACATATAAATTACTGAAAATTATTTCAGCTTGTATAACAAAACTTCAATGCACAAAGTTATCCTGTAATTATGTTAAGCAAATCTGATATACATAAGTACAAACGAGTTTCAGCACTTTGTGCTCATTTGTTGGACAACATCCGATTTCACAGGTTTCTTACGCTGTGATTTGTTGGACTGGTTCTAACAAAATTTAATCTCTGAATCAATGCAAATTTCTGTTATTGTAAACATGCATGTATGCCATCTAGCAACAGCATGTATGAATTATGTCATCAACTTTGGCAACTGAAATAATGGAAGCTGTTTTCTCTACCAAAAAATACAACTTTCTCAACTTCTATAGATTCCTGAGGGACCAAAAGTAACCTGAGCTTGCTGGCTGGCCAGCATACAAGAGAAAAAAGTGAGTGCAAAGGGTTAATCGTCACACCTCCCTCCTTAACACACCATCTCCTGTTTCTTGGTGTTTTCAGCACAACAACTCTGTTCCAAACGGTGCACGGCTCATTCTTGTTTTCAATAACATTAATGACCATACATGTATATGCAAACACACACACCTTTTTCTTTAGGAAAGGAAAGTAGTCTTGCTTGCTTGCAGTAAGTCAACATTTTTCTTTAAGAAAGATAGGAAAGCAAATTTGTTTACTTACTTGTCAGTGACTAGAGGTAGAATGAAAAACATCCATATGTGAACTCCAACTACAAGCAAGAACTGGAACACAATCTTCCCAAGAATATATTTACGCAAGTACAATGCTCGATCCACCACAATGAGAGCAAATTGCAGGATCAGCATAATGAGGAATGGAATGGGAACCTTGTTCTCCTCCAGATATGCAGATACTCCTCCTTCACCCAGGTCAGACTGGAAATCAACAGCAGTTTTACAAACATCATCATTCCAGTACACTGAAGTCTCTGTCACAGACTGATACACTTTCTTTAAAGTGTGGGTGCTTTTCTTACTTATCCAAACAATGAAACAAAGTGCAACTGAAATTCATCTGATACAAAATGGTGAAGAGGACATCTGGACCTAAGAAAGAGGAGGTAACAGGAAAGAGAAGAAAATCACATAATGAAGAGCTTCACAGTTACATTGTACATCTAATATTATAAAAGGAAAGTTTTCTTTGTGCATGCCATGAAGGCAAACAGGGAGCATAAGGGCACAGTTTCACTTATTCCTAATACCAATGGCACTAGATGAGGTGAATGGTCAATTCCACACTCTCACTGTTTTACTCACAGGGACAGAATCCCTGGTACCTGCCGGGATTCGAACCCTGGATCGTCCAGCTCACAGCCTAGTCACTATATACCAACTATGCTATCCTGACTCCCTCACTTAATAAGGGTGGTTAACTAAAGAGAATGAAATGACTAAACTAGAGTTCACATATGGAAGGAATCAGAAATGAACACATATTAATAAAACTTAAAGAATTAAGGTGTGAAGCCGCAGAGTGGAGCCAACTGACTCAGGACACTGTTTTACTTCAGCCTCTTGTAAAGAAGGGTTTGTGATGCAATGTGGCAAAACATCCAGACTGGCTCTCAGGCCCACCCAGCCTCCTATTCAATGGGTACCAGGGACTCTTTGGCTAGGATGTGAAGCTCAGCACTCACCTTCATCTAGTACTGAAGCTAACAATGAGTGGAGCCAGACCTCCAATCCCTGTATATGCCTTCATAGCATGTATAAGGACAACTTTACCAATTGTATACAGGAAAGTGGAGAAAAGCATATAGAATTTTGGTGGAGGAGCCTGAAGGAAACAGACCATGTGGAAGACCCAGGCACAGATAGGAGGATAATAACAAAATGAATCATAAGGAAACAGGGTAGGATGGTGTGAACTGAATTCATGAGGCTCAGGGCAGGGATAAATGACAAGCTTTTTGGAACTTGCTTAATGAATTTTTAGGTGCCATAACATGTTGAGGAATTTCTTGATTAGCTTCTCAAGAAGGACAATGCCCCATGGAGTTAGTGGCTTAGTCATGACAAAGATCAAAATGATATTTTCCTTGCAACTTCTAATATACACTTTGAATAACAAACCTGGAGATCTGGAGACATGGGTGGTCAGAGAGAAATAATTTCCTCCATTATATGCACTTCAGGCAAAAAATGTATAAAAACTGAAAGCTTGTAGCAGACTTAAATTTTCTACAAATGGGAGAAAATGATATGTAACTGATTACTATCCTGAAAAGTTAATATTGCATATCATGAAAGAAATTGTAGACATATAAACTTACTCCGAATGATGCAAAGCCAAAGATGACAACCATGAAGTTGAAGAAGTCACAGAGAAACATCAGTGCATACACATCAGCAGTAACACGCTGGGCTGTGGATAGGAGGTGAGTGAAGAAGCCCTTCACTGAATCACAATATCGCTTTGAGCTGAAAATAAATTCACACAGTTACTGAGGAGCATTTGGAGCATAACAGGCAGCAGCTGTACTCAAAATGACTTACTGATGGTTGCCAGTGATCTCAGGAGTCCAAGACTGTCATACATGATGGAGAATCACAGCTAAATTCAGGTGCTCCAGTTTATATAAAGCACAATGGATCTAGACATCACAATTGAAGTCACAACAGATCTTGACCTGATGTGACATATTTGGTAATGGTGCCTTGTCCAGGATCATGAATAAAATCCACAATGGCAGTGATGACAATAAGATTGGAAAATCTGGTGAAAGAGGTAACCCTTTTTGTGGAGCTAATTTAAAGGCAGGCTGGTCACTTTACAGAAGACAGTGACTCAATTACATAATAGTCAGAAAGAGCCACTTAGACAACATGCTAACAGGGGCAAACAAATATGAAAAATGATTCAGACAAGTATTTGGCTCACAATTGTTAAGAGGCCTAGGCACTAAATAATCTGAACTAACTATGCAATTAACAGAAAAGAATGAAAGAATGTTACAGAGGGATTAAAAGGTACAAAAGATTTACACATCTCTGCTAATATCTATAGCTGAGTGGACCAAATAAAGATGGCAGCAGTAGGAGCAACAATATTAATTGATGAAAAATGCCAAATTAAGACTGGAAGTTATAAGTTTAATAACGGGATAAAAACAGGAAGACCGAAAACAGAAAAATTATAAAACACGTTTGTGCACCAGAAAAAGGTAGGGAAGATGCTATAGCTACATTACATAAAGTAATGCAAGAAACTGTTGCAAACAACTAAGAATATTTTCTAAAAACTGGTGGAGATATAAATGCAACAGTATCCAGATCAAATTCTGTGGCTTGATGAAATCACTCCATAACAATTTATCAAAAAGGTACTTACTATCTAGGTATCAAGGTGTTTAATAGTCCTCCTCCTCAAATAAAGGATTTATCTCATAATATAAGACAATTTAAACCAGCTCTTAAAAGTTTTCTTCACTTACATTCATTTTATACGCTAGAAGAATGTTTTAACTATAATAAAATTTAAAAAGTCTTGGTTTCTTATTATCCATTTTATTCATATCACTGCATCTATCTCATTGTTTTACAGTTCTGTGCATGATTTTGTTTTATATTGTATGCATTCATCTATCTATTGAACTACAGGTGAATGTTTTAATTTATTCAATATAAGTAATTTTAATTGAAATTGAGTTTCCTGTATGCATAATGACTAGGTCTATATCTTATGTTAATATAGAACCACTATATGTTGTTTAATGACTATTTCTATATCCAATGGTTTTACTACTTGCTATGGATCTCTGTGATGTAATAAATAAATAAACAAACAAACAGACACAACCAAAAGAAATCAGATGGTGCTTTGGAACCTGCTGTGATGAGTCCATCTTTCATGCAGCAAATTAGCAGTGCTGAGTACTATATTTTGTCAATTTATGACAGAAGACTTACTTCAATCTTAGACCAAGGTAAGATTTCATGCAATGAACCCCACAGCTCACCATTCTGAACTAAATGGTGGAGGCAAACAATAGTGAAGGAACAAGTGCTCCAAGGAAGCCTAGTTTTCCATTAGATGGCAACTTCTCTGCACGTACGTTAACCACAAGCCACGCAGACACGAAAGAAGGAGGTTCTACCATACAGCAATACACACAGATAACCAGCACAAAACAGCACACCGGACCATGCTGCCAATAATTTATGAATTATATCACAGCATGTAGTTTAATATAATATACCACACTGTTTTACTATTAATTTTAGCAATTTAACTATACCACTATTATACAATTTTATACAATTTTATACAATTTTATACAAAGTGGTAATAACGAATATTGACTCAACTGTTCTGATGTAACCTAAGAACAATGGTCTGTGTACAAACTTCACGATCCCCCTGATGATGGCAATATAGAAGTGCCAAAATGCGTATTGGGGAAATCTTTTAATAAAGAAATCAGTGACAAACTTGTTTTGGTGCATTTGTTGGTGTGAGTTAATCAATCGTACAAAAATGCACGGTGAATATAACGTGAAGATTCAGTATTCACTGTTATTATACATAGTATAAGAAAAGTACATATTTTTTGTGTAAACAAGAATGCATGCATATATGCACCAAAGAAAGAAAGAAAGAAAGAAAGAAGAAGAAAAAAAGCAGCTGATACTCTGATTCAAACTGGTAGTTCACTTCCACATCAACACTAGTCTACTATCCACTTAATTATAGGTGAGTATGGATATTCAAGTGAAGTGGTGTAGACTAGTCTTCAATTTATTTTGCCATGGAATTTAGTCACATAGCTTGGGACAGTCATTAACATTATTGAGGTCTTTCTTCAAATCAGGCAGACATATTCATGTCTCTACTTACTAGATATCTGGCATATCACAATTAATTAAGGCACAGAAATGCTACATATGGAAAAATGCAAGGAAACCATGAATCACTGGAATTACGCTTACTTCACTCCTGGTTTCAGTCTTATAAAATTCTACATGTTTCATTTTGGTTGTGCAGAGTGAACATTATGTTACATAGTACCAAATGACATGCAAGTTATCATGGTCAGTAAGAAGTAAGTGGAAGGAATTAGTCACAACCTGATTTAAGATACTATTCTTACCTCTGCTGTAGGGACTATTATGTAAAAGGTTGTAAAATGATCTTCTGAAGTTTACAAGTATTCAAAGAACTAAGTATGATGTGCTGGTACTTACGCCAATATTAGGAACCCAGGGATGTGATCACTAGACTTTTCCTCGTCTGTGTGAACCACTATCAGATTGGAGGCACTTGGCTCTTCATCAGCAGACCTGACATGACCTCCTGGTTCAGACTGATCTGCAGTCATCTTGTAGGCACTGAGACGTCTGCCTCCCTGTGTCACCACCTGACGATTGCAAGTGAGGTTACACAGTGCTATAGGATAAGTACTGTAAATGAACACAACCTAAATGGTTTATGGCACTATGAGACATATATTTGGTAATACCTACAAGACTACATTGCGTCACAATGCAAAATTACACAATCCAAATCTTCAGTGCTACAAAAATCTCATGTCTCATCCAGGACAGTCTTGTTAGTGCTTCTGAAGCAACACAACCTTCCTGACCATAATCATAATAAAGAAGCAGATACACAGATTACGAGGTCTGACACAAAAAAAAACGAGACTGTGTCTGTAACTATTTCTGTTTGACAAATTCAGCAAATTAACTATGATCGCCTTCAAAGTAGTTCCCTTCTGAGTTAACACACAGCTGTATACGATGCTGCCGATGTTCAAAGTAATTCTGCATGTCATTTTCTGTCAGACTGTTGAGGATCTCCATCGTTTTTACTTTCACATCTTCTACCGATAAAAAATGGGTCCCTTTGAGCACCGACTTGATCTTTGGAAGAGGTAGAAGTCACAGGGAGCGAGGTCTGGCGAATAAGGTGGGTGCTCCATCACAGTGATGTTTTTATTGGCTAAAAACTGCTTCACAGACAAAGCGTTGTGGGCTGGCGCGTTATCCTGATGCAAAATCCACCCGTTTTGCCACAATTCCGGTCGTTTCCTTCTCACACGTTCCCGTAATTTCGTCAACACTTCAATGTAATAGTGTTGATTTACTGTCTGGCCGCTAGGTACCCACTCTGCCATCACAATACCCTGGATATCGAAGAAAACAATCAACATGGCCTTGAACCTCGAACGACTCATGCGTGCTTTTTTTGGTCTTGGAAATAATGTTGACTTCCACTGCATTGATTGTCGCTTGGTTTCCAGATCATACGTAAATATCCAAGTTTCATCACAAGTAATGACCGAATTCAACAAATGTGGTTCATCCTCAATGCGTTGCAAAAGGTCCGAACACAATTCCTGGCGGTGTTCTTTTTGTTCATCTGACAGAATTTTTGGAACCATTTTTGCAACAAACCTTTGTCATGTTCAATTCTTCCGTTAGAATTCGTCGAACACTTTCCCTATCCAAATTAACTTTCTCAGCTACTGCTCGAACACCCAACCTTCTGTCTTTTCGAATCACATGTCGCACTTTTTCAATGTTGTCATCGTTAACAGCTGTGCGTGGCCGGCCTGGGCGATCATCATCTTTCACGCTTTCTCTGCCTTCCGAAAATCGTTTGTGCCACTCAAAAACGCGTGCACGAGATATGCAATCTTCACCATAAGCCTCAGTCAATAATTGAAAAGTTTCCGTTGCGGATTTCTTCAGTTTAACAAGAAACTTGATGTTAACTCGTTCACTTTTGCAGTCCGACATTTTCCGTCCGAGGGTAAAAACACGCCTATATTTGAAGAAGCGTCAACTTGTACTGCGTGAAGCGATTGAGCTGAAACTTGTAACACTGTGACAGGACAGATCATGTTCCATAGCCGTATATTTGTTTCATCCCCCCCACTCTTGGTTCCAGAGCTATAGGGTTAGTCTCGTTTTTTTGTGTCAGATCTCGTATTATACAACATACAGATGTCATCAAGATACACAGCCTTTTTTGAAACAGTCATGTTGTGATGAATATTTCATAAAAGAGTACAAGTGAAAAATAATTTCCACCACCGTGCAGTGATATCTATAGTGTTCAGCTATGGACAACAGACTTGGATCTGCAATAAATGAAGATCAATGCAAGCAAAACAGAGTAGAAGGCATTTGTAGAATATGTGTACTCCAAAGAAGTATACTTTTACACTGTTTTATAGCACAGCAACAACATGTAAGGTGATTCATGACTTATGGACATAACTGCAGGGGATGATTTCCTAGGTCTTTGTGACCAAAAAAGTTCTTATAAACATGTATCCAATTTTGAATGGTTATGGCATTATGACTGCTTGAAGAGTAAAATAAATGGTAAGGATTACTGAAAACTTATGGAATAAAAAATAAATAAGCACACTACCTGATATATGTAACATCTAAATTTGACTTCATGAAAAAAACTGCCTTAAATTTTGACTGACTTGTGCTTAAAGCATGTTTTTGAAAATCCCACCCTCAACTGCAACTCACCTCACCACTCGGTTGTGAACAGTGCAAGTGCAAGAGATAAGTGTGAAATTAGTTTATATCACCTGGCATTCAGTGGTAAAAACAATACTTGTTCAAGTTCACCTACCATGTGTGCGTGGTTCACAAGAGTGCATTTATGAAAATTAAAAACACCCCCAGCACCATAACCAATGAGAATAGGATCCATGTTGATAGGAACTGTTTTGATCTCAAAGACCTAGCAAATCATCTCCTGCAGTTACGTCCATAACTCATGAATCACTCTGTACATATGTGATTAAAACTACCATATCTCACCTGCTCTGATACATTGCCTGCTGAAGAGCGGCGACGCAGACCAGAACCTCGTCCAAGTTGTGATGATGACCCAGAGTTACCCAGACCAGGTGCTGAATATGATAACCTGCTTCCTCCATGTTTCAGAGCAACAATTTCCTTGCCTGTTGAGGCAGCAGCACTTGCTGTCAAGGTGTCTTCCTCATCCACTCGGTGCAGACCTACTGAGTCTCCTTCTCTGTCCAAACGGAACTTCTGCTCCTTTTCTTTGAACATGACTGGGTCTTCATATGTAGTTTTCCATAACCCCAGGGATTTTAACATGTACCTGCAATAAACAGTTCATTCACATACTGTACTAATCTTCGTGTAAAAACTAGTTACCAACTATATAGTTTACACTGTGTTGACAGGATGCCTATGAATGATGAATTGTGATGGATGAGGAAATGACAAGACATGGTCTGTTGTAATGTACCAGCCCAGTAATTTTGTATGCTGTTATGAATCATGGGCAACCCAAGTCACGAGAGTTTCCCATTGCAGACTTGTCTCAACAAGCAAATTAAACTCACTAACTCTTTTCCTGGCCACTTCTGGTCTTGGTGTTATTTCATGCCAACTATGCATAACTGTTTTCTGTATACTACTGATATCTCTAGGAAAGTGTCCAAATCATGACAATTTTGAAATAAACTTAAGGCGTTATCATTCTTGAAGTCAAAGTTGTTTGGAATAAAGTAATGTATAACAACAAAAGAAACACCCATCACAGTCAGGCAAGTAGCACGTGTGTTGTGTCCAGGAAGCCCTGGGTTCATTATTGGTCCACTGACTAGCTGGTTTAACATTTCCCATTATTTTCTTCAGTCTGTCCAGATGAATGTAAGGATAGTACTTGCACTTCTAATCAGGCCACAATCACTTCCTTCCATATCTTTTCCAAATCACTCACTAACGAACCTACCAGTCAGTGGTATATGGCCCAAGGTACTGACTGCATAATGAAATAAATCATATATACACAAAAGAAACCGAACATAAATCATCAGTTGAAGTGGCATGCCAGCCTTGGGGGGTCTTGTATGACAATTATGTCAGGAAAAGGGTCAACAAATGTAAAAAAAAATAATGGTTTTCCTCCACGTAATGCTTACTTAACCTTTAAAACACATGTGACATGTATGTGTACCCTGCACACAAGTAAAAGGCTGATGACCCTTGTCACTTAACTGTTACCTGTGAAAAAATACGATGAGCAGTAGGAACAAGTCATATGTGGCATAGTTTGGTTTTCTCTCAATTCCAATGATTCGAGGGGCGAAGAATGGGTTCTTCTCAATTACCTCAGTTCTATTCCAGGCAAGAATTCAAACTGGAACATCCACTTCACAATCACAATAACCTGCACAGACAAAACAGTCACTGATGATCTTGGCAATGGAAGCAACTACATTTCAACAATAATCACCCACAGGACAACTAAATGTAACTGGAAACAATGGCAAATTTTGACATGTTCATATACAGGACTTATTGCAAGACAACAAAAAAGGACCTGTATATTCCAAATGTTCCCAGTACAGTGGTTTATAAAATTGTCTGTACTGTATGACTACTGTGGGAAGGTGGTGGCTATCTTTGTATCAGTCACTCCACATAAAACAAACTGCAGCCGCTATAATTTGTGTGTGGTAGAAGCATGTAAAGCTCAGTTGTTCTTCCAAAGTTGATAGTTGCTCAATTGGTCATGAAATTCCCTGTACTTTAGAAACTTGAACATTCACTAAAGTGTTCACAAAATCCTTCCAATGGGCTCCATCCTGTAACAGGTGAATCCAGTCTGCACCATCACACCCAATCTCTCTAGGAATATCCTACCATTTATGTCTATGTCTCCCACATGGTCTCCCTCCTTGAGGATTTCTGACCAAAATTTTTCATGCATTTCTCTTTCCCTTGTGCATGATATCTGTCCTTTCCATCTTATTCTTAATTAAATTATCCTAATATTATACAAAGAGTACTAATTATAAATTTATGTACTTTCCTCTATGCTTCTATTACTTCAAGCTAGTTAGGCCTGACAGAGAGCAATCAAGACAACATTCATTTTATTGATAGCTGCCATCTTTAAATGGTGTATTTTTCAACCAAATGTACATCTGTGGAAATGTCTAACTATGTATTTAAGGACTGAAAATTTGTTGTTTTTCTTGTGAAATTTAGATCGAGGTCCAACGTGCCTAATAAATTACAGTATGGACTCTATACACATTTTATTCAACAAAAACTCTTACCAAAGGCAATATTTATTATGAACTTACAAATTATGAGAACCAAAAACAGGTGAAACATTACGAGATGAAAATCTCTCCACTCCCATCCACAATAAACTATACATTGCATACCTCAGTGTAAGCAATCATGGTGACCCAAAATGTTTTGGTGGGTCTTGGGATTGTCAGTGTTCCCCATAAAAACACCATGAGTGGCAGAGGTAGAGATAAGATGGTGGCTGATTTTATCTGATAGAGGAACACCATGAAGTAACACACAAGGTCCGAGTGTGAGATGATGGCAAACCACAGAGCCAGGACAAGTCGTACAATGGGGACCTGGTCTTTGGCACTCAGCTCCTGTGATTCATCCATCTGCTCGAGACTCACTGGTGGCCGATGGCTAAAAAATATTGAAAACATTACATCATAACCCCATCCACACTATACACTTTCCAAGCCAACCATGTTTTTGCCATCCAATAGATTGCCATCTTTCTGCAAACCTTTCCCTGCCTGTGAAGTGAACCAGTTGATAAGGCAGATAGTGGTGAACTACCACAGCCCTATCCAGTTTACTTTCTGTACTTCAAGCTCATCTTCAGCACAAAGATCTGTCCTGGTTGTAGATGTTACTCAATTTTTGTGAAACAGCCAGGTAATTTTTGACAGCCAATAGAATGAGACTTGGTGGTAAGATAGTAGACAGGACCCAATTTTAACACCAATGGGCAGTACATGGATACGTGCTGTGTATGAAGCAGTATTTCCAACATCTCAAAGGCAGTAATAATCACTTTTTACAGTGTGATGTGTATGCAATTTCACATTAAATTATGCTGTTATAAAACTGAACATTTTGGAAACATCTTCCACTCAGTAAAAATATTAATCCAAAATTGAATCGCAGTATTAAAACGGAGGGATGTATAATTAAACCTACTAACCTCTGAAGTGAACAAGATGTTCAGATGTAAAGGGTTGGAGATGCAATACAGAAAGCCTGATTTATCTTAAACATTTGTTGGGATTAATGCAGGAGAAAGCAGTAAGATTAAACGTCTCCTACTGTGTGAAAAGTGGTGCCTAGAGGTCATTTAAATTCAAAGGTCTGATTACATCAGGATATAGAGAAGTTAATGCCGATTTCCACCTCAAAATGTTCATGTTTTCACAACTGACATTCCTGCAGGCAAGCAAAGACAATATATTAATACTAGAGGGAACAATTGTAAAAGATTTAGGTAATATTAATTCTTAAATTTAACTTTTAAGGAACAAGAGTATCTACTATTTAGAATTGTCACTGATCATACCTATGAAAATAATATACATGACAATTATCGTCTTCTGCGACGTCACACCATGTGTGTTGGTAAATACAGTAGAACCCGAATAAGAAGTCCTCACATAAGACGTTTTCCCCTGTAAGAAGTCAGATTTTTAAAGTCCCGAAATCCTATTGCTTTTAATAAGCTTCCCTCTTAATAAGTCTTCCCACTTAAGAAGTCCCTAATCCTCTGGTCCCTTGAAAGACTTCTTAACAGGGTTCTACTGTACATACCAATGTTGTGGAGGAGCCTTCTGCAACTACCTTTATGATACTGTGAAAATTTCAAGTTATCTGCAGTTTCAGATGAAAGAACATTTCCCAAAATGAGGTTTCATAACAACACTTCTTCCAACATATAAATGCGAAAATGCCATATCTGGAATCTGTGAAACTGGGTGGCTAAATTGTCCTGCTCCAAGGCTTACAGCAACTGGAACCTGCCTTTATTTTCAGGCTTCAAAACAACAACCAATGATGATGGAATGCTGAATGTATTTGGCAAGCATCTGTTGGTCATCATTATTTTGCATTTTAACACAGATTTCCTGATTTATAAGTCCAGCTAAGGTAAAGCCCCAGGTAACGACCACAGCTGAGAATGTGCTGGCTGGTCAACGTTTGTACATTTTGGTGGTGGTGACATGTGGAGCATAGGTAGAAAGATGACTAGCAGGGAAACCCAAAATACTCCAAGGAAAGCCTACTCAAATACCACTTCATTCACCACAAATCCTACAGACTGCTGTGGAATTAAACTTGGGAATCTGAGGCGAGAAGCAGGAATTTAACCACCTCAGCTATCTAATGGCCAAAATGTATGGGATATGAAATGTGTTCTAAAGCCAAGTAAATGTACTTGGGCTGAAATCTGTTACTGACACTACACTTCACAGACATACTTAATGTAAATGTGCTATATTAACAAAAAACACAGTATTTACATCACACATAAGTGCTGAGCAAGAAATGTTATCTAAGATTATAATATTTCAAGCAAAAAGAACAGGTCAACCACACTGCTAAGGCTCATGTTACATTTCTGCAGAGACATTTGAAGGCGCAATTAGAGACAGTGATAAGGTAGAAATAAAATAATGATTGTGATGCTGCTTTGACAACCAAAAATGTAGCCTCTCAAATACTGGTAGTTTTGAGATAATGGGCAGCAAAAGTTTTAACTGACATGTAACAAAGAAATCTAAAATTGTGGTGCTTGTGAATGTGTTAATGATAGCCCACCCTTAAAGCAATCACACTTTTTCAGTGGTACATGCACTTAAACTACACAGGGGAGCCAGCACAGCTCATTCAGTATAGGGACCAGGCTATGGGCTGGATGACCGAACTGTTGACATTCGATTCCCAGCAGGGACAAGATATTCTCCTCTTCTCCAAGGCTCACAAACAGCCAGGGCGTGAAGCTGACCACTCATGGCCACTTAGTGTCAAATTTTTAAGCATGTATGTAGCTATACCTCAATTTTCCCATATGCCTTCATGGCACTGAGTTTAATTAAGCACAGGGGCAAATTTACCTTTATCTTTACTTACACTACACATATGCATTTTATGTAAGAATACAAATAATTCAACATACTTTCCAGATTCAACAGTATCACTTTTAAATTATGCCAAAATGTGCAGATACTACCTTTTAGCATATGAGGAGAGTATGTGACAATTTCCGTATCTTAAGGTCATTTCCTAATTGGATCTATGGAATGTATATAAATAAAATAAATAAATAAATAAAATAAATAAATTTAGAAACCACTGATGTAACAAGGATTCTTAAATTACATTCTCAGTCCTTGTAGACAACTTATGTCATTTGTTTTGTACTGTTTTGCTTACTTGAAATGTCACGGCCATGACTGTTAGTATGAAGTTTTATTATTCTCACATTCAAACAAGGTTTATGTAAACAAGTGGAACAGAATAAAGCAATTACCAGTTTCAAGGTGTATCGCTGATTGTAAAAGGTTACACGATATGGCATTTAGACAACAGTATATCTGGCAATTATGTGGAGGATGTAAAAAAATGGTTCCATGTGTAATGGATGTTCTACAATGTAACTTTCTTATCATGGTGGTTGATGATCAGTCACACAGCTTGTGCTCTCAGAACTGTACTCTTTATTATAAACAATCACAATGGTTGCACTGCTCAGTCGTCCAGACTAACAGTCATGATGCAGCATTTGATGAGCTTAGGTTCTTGATGATTCTATGGTTCCTTTTACCAAACTGAACTTCAAGATGGCGCAGTGTTAATGGTTATCATCTATTGATCTGAAGGCTCATTACCATGCTCAAGTTCTTCAGCATATCTGATTCTGAGGCAGTCGAATCTAATCCATCACATGAAAGTGGATTTCGCTTAAGATACACTTTCATATTATTCTCCCATTTACACCATGTTCTCCTAAGTGGTCCTGCCCCTTGACACATTGTAGTTATTATTTTGTATGCACTTCTAATCTCTTTCCACTTCTGTGCATTGTTTCTTTCGGTTGCTGTTCCTTGTTAGAGACGTGGCACACCAATGAACTGAACGAATAAAACCAGAGACCAACAGTGTCACAACTACTATAAAACACACTGAAAGTGAAATACTGTGTAGAGAGTTCCTGAAGTTTCAAAGAATTTGGCATGATTAAGCTTCAGACCTGTACCACCACCCTGCACTTACCATGCTGGAAGACAACACTCTTAGGCATTTTACATTGACAATGTAAGTCAAAGTAACAAATTTACAGAAGCAGCCATGCATCTGTCCATCTATATTTCATCTTCCATGACCATGATATTCAGTACAGGAAATCTACACCGTAACATGTGATGTGACTTTCATTTTGGTTCTGACTGGTCCAGACCACTTACTTTACAAAGGTGCAATTTTTGTAAGCCAAATCAAAAGTATCAGAATTTGACATGCTAAGTCTCCTGAAGCACAAACTGAAAGATTAAGCATATCTAAGTTAAAGACACTAGTAACACTGACTGACCTTACCAAGTGCTTTGAAGAAGGAACACTTGCCTGTACAGATGGTACTAGAATTGATGGGAAAAAATGCTAGAACATGAGGGAATATGCACACATGCAACAAGTCACAATGCAATAGACACTAAAAAACAAAGGATTACTGTGTTGTCACATAGACTGTCTTAGTTATTACTATCCCCTGAACAATATTTTGTTATATATTAGCCTGCCCATTATATTTTAATACCTATCTTTGTCATATCAGAATACAGGGCACTTTAAAATGGTCCATTTATCATAACTGGGTCCATGGTACAGGATCTTTCAGTATCCATTCTACAGTTACTCAGCTGTTAAAAGAAATTTCCTGCTTTTATGGCATGAAAACGTAATGTAATTTATATACATATGAACAAACATTAATTAGTTAAAATATAAATGAAGGCAATGACAAAGATCATGTATTTACATTTCATACTGTTCCACGTTTTGACACACATATAGGCCTATACAGTATAACCTTGGTAAACTGAAAACATTTAATAAACCTTACAGAATGAGCATGCACCACTGTGCAGAGCAGAATATTATTTACAGCATTTGTCACAGTAACTAGGTGTTTAAGTCTCACACCACACAAACATGCAGGTCTTTGAACAAATCACAAAATTTCAGTATTTACTTCTGCTATAAGAATACATAAGGAGAAGGAGAAGATAAAACAAAAAGCAAATTCAATTCTTCTTTGTAATATACATATTGTTATTACATGGGAAAGTAACTGGACATCAAAACTGATCACTTGTGTCTGACAGGGATACTCTGATACACCCTACAACACTTTTCACATATAACTCTGCTGCCTGAAGTTTGCAATACATATACACAAACAATGCACAGCTAGTAACTTCTTTACTTAGAGCCCAGAGAAGTGACAGAGCACAGGTGAAGCAGCAAACGAGAAACAATGTGACAATCCTGAACTGACACATTGGGCCTGTCGTGCATTGAAGTGCCAAAGACACAGTCTGAGCATGTATGAATTGGTGACTGGCACAGGAAAACTAAGCACCTGAACAAAAACCTGTCCAACGTCACTCTGTGCCACATACATCTATTATGAAAAGTTCTGGGACTGAACCCAGAGTTTGAATATATCTCAAGATATGACATGATACTTGCTTAGCGGCAGAAACTGTAATTTAAATTCTTATACAGGCCTTTAAATTGTTTAAATTATGTATTAAAACCAATGTGTGTACATGTAAATGTGCACACACCATTGTGCATGTGTGTGTGTGTGCACGCACAAAGTCATTTGTCAGTAAGTGCAACAGACTGCATAAAATCTGAAGTTCTCATTATGACTGAACACAATAAAGTCATCTTGGGCTACGAGATCACCAACGAGGAAAAAAAACTCTTCAGAGACACTCCCTAATGACAGACAGACCCTGAAGTACTGCAGAGGTCTGTGGCAAGAACACAACTGCTAAAACCAGGTACCCAAACTGACCCTTATATTCCCCATTCTTAAGCACAGGCCTAAATGGTACCACACAATTAACAAAGAGTTCACACATCAAAATTCCTTGTTGAACATTCCGTGCATAACATCATTTTGTATATATTTTATAGTTCCTAATACTGCTACATTTTTTATATGAGGATTTTTGGCACATATATAATTCATTTATTAATCATACTTTTCAAAACTACTTCTGTTTAATTACTGGATTAATCGGTGCACAGAAACAGAATTCTGGTGCATTTGTAACACTCTCCAGTGCAAATTATAGTTTTCAAGGCCTTATGGAACTGAAATTAAGAACAATAAACAACTTGAACAACAATCATGCACCAATAAACATGGAGCATTTAAAAATCCCACTCACAACAAGAACAAAGTAAGTGTCAAAATTCTTCCATACAAACAAACACAATTATTTTTGTCAGCAGTAACTGTACATATCACTTAATCAGCACTGAAATATGTCATTCTTGAGCAGACAGACAGAAATGAAAACAAAAACAATTCACAAGGCCTGATACGACCATGTCAAGAAGAGGCAACATACGCCAGCATAGTAGTAAGAAGAAGTGCTCCTCAAGTTACAGAAACCAATGCCTTCAGCTAAATCAGCAGTTCCCAAACTTTGTCTCCCAGCTCCTTCCCTTAAAAATCAGAATATCTGAACCCCCATCCTAAGTAGTTTCTGACAGTTTCTCAGTTACATAATTCTTCTTCTAATTCCAAAACATCCACATCATCTACGTCAAAACTACATACCTAAATATTTCCAAGCTACTTCATAAATCATTCACCTATGAAGGGAAAGAAAGGCAGAAATTCTTGGTTTATTTAATTGTGGTATCTTAAATGCAAACCATATATAGAGGTGAGATCTGCGCTCTTCTGGGATATTACACGGCGTCGTGTGGTAATTACCACAAGATGCCGCGTAATATTCCAGAAGAGCGCAGATCTCATCAACATAATGGCGGAAGCCTAAAATCAAGGTTAATATATAGAAGTGACTGTGAATTAGAAAAAATGTGGGGACGTGGCCATGGCTTACATTAACATATTATTTCAGCATTTCATGGAGGGACTGTTCTAAGCAAATGCTGAAATAAGCCATGAATAATCTCGGTCTGTAACGGAAGTTTCTGGACCAAGATTTACCTTGCAATATCCTGAATAATAAATAGGTATCTAATAATAAAGACAATGCAACTACTTGTCATTATAAAAACAATATTTGCCTTCACACAAAAGTACATGTTTCAGTCCTTAAGGGTCATCATCAGGCCAGAATATTTAAAAAGGATGGCAGTTAAAAACTTTGTATTGCCATATGAAACAGATCTCTTCATTACAATTTTATACACTACAATCACACTGTTGTATAGAAATCAAACTAACATGCCTTAATTAGATAATGTAAGAAGTTTTTGTGTATAGTTGTGTCATTACAGCAGCACATTTGTTGTAACATTAAAAGTATATTAACAAATGTCAAATTTAGGATTATAATAAAATGTATAAAAGTATTGTACTTGTACTCTGTTATAATAAGATTTAATTAACCTGCTTTTGTTTATATTATTTGTTTTCTGTTGCCAATATATAACAGTTTGTTTTGTTTATATATAAAATAAGTATACTGACCTTGCACTAATGTAAGGAATTTAATTGTTTATTGATTAATATACTGATATATTTTCTCCTTTATTTAGTTCAAAGTATATCTGAGTATGATATTCTTTTTTTATGTGGCTTCTTATTTGCCTTCTTGATGAAGTGTTTAATTGGCCTTGTAGAAATAAGGCTCAATAAGGCCAGTTAAACACTTTTACATTACATAAGCATAAGGCGCGTCAAGTGGATTGTTATCAAATAGTGTAATTGTAGTAAATAACATTGTAAGAAAGACATCTCTTTCATAGGAATGACAATTCAAAGTTTTTAACTGCCATCCTTTTTAAATATTCAACCTGATGATGACCCTTAAGGGTTGAAATATGTACCATTTTAGAAACGTAAATATTGTTTTAAAAAGTAGTTGTTTTGACCACACTGTCTGTGTTATTTAGTTTATGTAACACAACCAGATGTCTTCTGTAAAGAGGAATCTAATTATGCATAAGTCACTATGCAGTGGTAACAGGCTATAAAAAGAACACAGCAGCAGTACCTGTATCTTATGTTCCAATAAGTCATATTTGTATTAAATACTGCTTGAATTTTAAAGTTTTCGTTAAATTAACACTGGGACACAAAAACTCTGCCATTACACATTTATGACAGTAAACACCCTGACACAACCCAAGGGGTTTTTAAACTGCAGTTTGGGAGCAACTGACTACCAACCAGTCCACCAGCTGAACAAGATTGTTTCTTTGATCCTCTGTTGGAGAAGTGCACACTGAGAAATCAGTTTCCAAACCCAGAGTTTAGTTTCTTTTACCATTATTCTGGCATGCATGACACTGTCCATGCATTCACAGACAACGAACATGACAGGTTACCTGCCAACATCAGACAAATCAAGACCACGCTCCATACTAGGGGCCAGAACACGGATCTTGGGTATAGTCAGCATTTCCTCCGCCCACACACAGGGTCTGCAGGGGAGACAGAGCCAAGCTACACACCAATGCTACACACACCACTCCAACACTACATGCACCCTTCCCATGCACCAGGATTGAAACAAGGCATTATATTGGGATCTTTTCTGAATGTAAGAGCATTTGTGTTTACATTCTGTCTGGTTTAAATAAAAAAAAAGATGGTACATAAGTAGTACTTATTTGTGGGTCATGATACTGTGGTATGGTGGGTTTGTCTGTTGACATTTCAGATGAAGTCTCCTTCTTGATGGTAAAACCCTCTGAAACAGTGGCAAACCAGCACATCACAACAAGGTGCCATTGCCCAAAAATGGAGACACAAATACAGTATTATCACACTGTCATAAAAGTTCCATTGTGTCTTACAACCATAAAGCCAAGCACTTAGAATGGAAGTCTTACACAATGGACTGCCCAAGGTATTTGCTGAAGCAGTCATAGCCACTTTGACAACAATTCTACTGAAGAGGAATTAATACAAGGAACTCAGATCTGTAAGGGATAAGATGTCTCTAGTCCATATTTTAATTCTGGCATTTGCAAAGTTATACTAAATAATTTCAAAACCCACTGTTACTAAGGGAAGGGAAAACTACACAAAAATCATGTTTAATACTTCCTGGTTCTTTGCTGCACAAGTTTGACATTTGGAGGGTCACATACTAGTCCAGTGTTGAACTGGGTTCACAATTTCTAATTCAAACAAAATAAACTGAAATGTAGGCAGCAGCGTATCTTACACTGCAATAAGTGGATCTCAAAGGGAATTCTCTGCTAAATTCAGTCAAGCCTTCCAAAACACCACATTGCAGTCCTGTGTTAGTCACAGACTGACAATTATAGAGTTAAAAATGAACTGCACCTGGTGGCGTGTCACACAATGAAATAAAGAAACCTCAGATACTGAACATTAGGTTATGTTCATGAGAGTTGGGACAGGTGCTGTAATGAGCTGTTAAGTGACACAGTTTCAAGACCCTGAATTTGTTAAATGGAATCTTGATATTTGGTTTCTACACACGACTGCCAACAGGCAATGGCAACAGATGTGAATACGGACATGTGCTCAAAAATAATTACAAATTTCACAATGTGACATTACTGAACTTATTTCAGCATATAATGAATTAGTGAGAACTGCCACCTGTAATTGAGCTCAAACATTAGAAATACTTGTTACTATTGTGAAAACCAATATCTGTTTAGAATGGAAGTAGTATGGTCTGGTTAAAAGCATAATGGCACAAAAAGCTATAGCTAATTTAGTGAGAAACAATGTCTCTTTATAAATGAAAAGTATAGCACAGTTCACATGGTAACCACAGTAACTACTCTAGTACTACTGTGAAAACCAATGTCTGTTTATAAGGAAAGTAGTACAGTCTGGTTCATACTGTAACCACACTGACAACCATAATTCTATTGTGAAAACCAACATCTCTTTATCAAGGAAGTGTATAGTCTGGTTCCAAACATAACCACACTCACGGCTACAGTTAATGTTGGGAGAACCTATGTGCATTTATACACAAATTAGTACAGTCTGGTTTATAACAGAGTTATACTAACAGTGATATTTAAAGGAATGGTAACAAATATTCCAAAGCATTATTCACACCACAGTCAAAATCCCAAATCCATCAACTCTGGGTGGGGTCAAGCTTTAGTTGTTCCTCTCATTTTGATTTAAGCATAACTTGAACTCAACGACTTAAAGTTTATGAGGCAAGGTACAAAATGTAGATAAAGAAAAACTGTAATAAATTAATACTAGTAAAGTAAATGATTATGGTGACATAAAACAGTTTGTTATGTAATGAAATGTCATTATAATTTATATGCTGAGAGAGAACCTTAAGATGCAACACCAACTATAAAACATCGAGATGAAGTGGACAGCACTTCACTTCACACAAAATGTACTCTTCAGTTTAGTGACCACTTCACATTTCAACTGATCCTATAATAACCATTCAGTCATTAGTGAGTTCATTTACTAGATTCACGTTTGGATGGTACACCCATCATATACATATATATGTAAGGGACAAAATCATTATATACGAAACTGATAACACAAACTGGTCTTAGGAAGTTCTGGTACACAAACTGAGGTACAGTATTTTTGAAGTCAACAAAATTTCACAGCAATTCAAGGTTAGAAACTGTAACTGCAATTTATATAAACTACAGTAATGACCATAATGAGATGAATAGTTACATATTTATTAATATCAGATGGTATTCTAACGCAAACATTCAATATATTCTTCACAAAATTAATCTTTTAGGTAAGAAGTTAACCCAACTCTGTAGTGTGTGTATTGTCTACTAAAGGTGTCTCTTTCATCATGTCCCTTAGCATGGGAACTTTACTACATAGGAAGCCTGCAGCTGCTAGAACATCCCATGAAAGCTGCCATGCTCAGGAACATGATACAAGGGACACTCTGTATTATCAAATTATTCCCAAAGCCCTTTCACACTCTGAACACACAACTGTGCAGTTCAGGACTGTATTCATTTATAGTCATATTGCAATGTGGATTTGAATCCTGTACTGCACAAATTTGTGGGTCTCTGCCTACATTAGCAAACTTTGTGATTAGTTCAATAAGAATCCACAACAGTCTGGAGAAGATGAATAAACATAACAAATGGTGAACAAATTGAACAGTTCCTCTGTCATCTCCATAGATGCGCCTTATTCTTCAGGAAACTATCAACAATTCCAAAAATTTACAAATGTCTGTTTCCATCTGAAGAAGATCAAGTCTTATGGCATTCTTAATACAATGTACAAAGAGACCAACATTTTCTGGTAACATGTATGTAGTGACATTGAGGGAATTAATATGACACAACATGCCATGGAGGGGATCTCACCTGCCCAAGGGTTCCACTTCATCTGGTGCACTTTCATCTATCTGGTCCAGTGATGTGCTGGCCCTGGCTGGGAGGGGAACAGGATCTAGCCTAAACCAAGCAACCCGATAAGTGCAGCAACACAAGTGTAAAAACCAAAACACACATACAAGAGTTACAAAACAGGCAAAATGAACTGTACCAAGGATATTGCAGAAACTGATTTATATTTCACAACAGTGTGATACAAATTCCCAGCCAATTTATTATGCGATGCTGCAGAGTTCACATTCAGGACACAAAATGGCAACATCCTTAACATAACCTGTAGCAGGAGAAAGCCTGTAATTTATAGGTCCAAAAACACATAAAGAAAACACAAAGAAGATAACTTTTTTTGTAATCTCTGCATTTCTTCAGCATAGAACAACAAGATAAAGACAAAATGAAAAATTTCTATGCTCTGGGGGTAATTTCACAGCATTTGAGAACTGAATGGAGTGCTGCATCACAAAAGTATTCTAAAATTATATATAAATGCATAGCAATTTGCTTAAGAGCAAGATATATTGGTCAAATTTAATATCAAACCTGCTACAGTTTGCAGAAATAATTTACATGGCTGTTAACTGTATATGACCTAAATATAATACATTATAAGACTCAATCAAAAACTGACATGGCAAAAGGCACAGATCCGAGCATTAGTCAGCACGCACAACTGGACATTAAGTGGGTTTCATTTTAAATTCAAGTTCTAGTTTATCAATAAAGCAATATTTACATCTTTTGTTTTTGTATACTTCCATACTAACTTAAGATTCTGACTACTGAAATGCTGCAACCACTTACTCTTGAATTCTTACAGCTATCAGCAGAGGTGACAAACATATTCAGAGTGGTAGCAGATAATGTTCCTACAAGAGATATCATGCTTGATAGGGACAGGTTGAGACTTTCAAGTATGGCATTTATATATGGAATATGGGAAATGTCAAGGAAGGTAAACTGATTTTGAAAAAGTGAGAATACTTTTAACTTTCACATTTCCTCCCATTTTAAATCAACTAATCAGATAACACTTACTGTGAGTAGGTTTGCAGACAGCTAGAACTGAACACACTTCAATTCAACAACAATTTCTAATTCTGAAGGACTAAAGCAAATGAAGCTATCATTTCCATTTACACGATTTTGTTATAAGGTTATACACTCTGCTTGCTAAAGTATCAAACCAGAATCCAGTGTGCTGCTGAGATGACCATAATCTTTAATAGTACCTATACAATTTCAATATTTTGCAAAAATATGAATATTTAAATGGTCTATTATTTCTGTTTACTTCACCTAGAACAGCATGTAGCAGCTGAAGAAACAGAGTGGGACAGTTACACAAACTTTTCTGAATTACAAACTGGTAGACACTACTGCTGAATGGAAAAGAGTTGAATATTTTAACAGAAAACCCCCAAAAGATTATGGTAATGTGCAGTCATTTTGTTCTAAATGATACAGAATTAGCATGAGGTGTGTTAACTTGGCCTCCAACCTTCACATGTAAGTGTATACACACACAAAACATACATATGCTGCAGAAAAAACAAAACTCGCAAAAACTTACACAACTGAAGAACAATAAAAACATAAAGAACAAACAAATTGGTAGAATGAAACATAAAAGTTTAAAAAATAGATACATAATACAACACAAAAAAATCAACATACATGGACACACAGACATACATACATATGAAATGCAGAATTTTGTGCATGCTATGCACTGGGCCAACAACGGTTCATCTACCTTTGTCTATGTGACTGACCATGAGGCTACAGGATTATCAACAACAGATTCTGACTTTATCAGAAATTAACATATTCTTACCACCATGTTTTTCAAAACAGTTTAATGGCAATTAACCTTATGTTTTAGCATGAATACTTATGCTTGAATGTCACATCTGAAGCAGCATATGAAGTTGCTGATCCCATATCACACTGTCATCACAGATAAACAGAAAAAGTTCTCCATTACCATTAAGTGCAAATGTAAAGGAGAGAGTATGGAGGACATTCCAATAACAAAATTACTAAAAAAAATAATAACACTGGGCAGGCAAAAGGTTATAAGCAAGCAGAAAAATGTTAAAATAAAACTTGTACCTTATTAATACAGATTTCATTGACAGTGAGATGGAAGACTCCATCAATGTCATCCTTGTGCAATGAATACTGACTAGGGCACAGAAAAAATTGAATGACCTTCTACAAATAGGAAAGTTTAATATGACAATTTAGCCAATGAATTATCATTTAAATGGTAAATGCACAGTTTCTTCAATGTTATTTCATCAATTTCTGTGAAATGCATCAATGGAGTTAAGTTATAACCTACCTAATCAACAGAAAATCAGTAACATAAAATTATTATTAAATATTTTACTATAAATGTACTATAGTGATAACTACACAAATCTTCAGAAGACTGGTACTAACATAATGGCACAAAAAATTATAACAATCATGTTCCTTTTATGATAACAGACACATAATTCCTTTCTGTTTTACTGCACATACATCACTTTGATACTGCATCTGTTATATTTGGTTGCACATGCCAAAACTTTTCAGTTCTACAAGCATTCTTGAAGCAGGTGCACAGTCAACACTACATTTTACACAAAAATGAATAAACTAACAAGGGGTAATTCATTTATTAAAGACTTTTGAGAGTAAAGAAATTCACTTACGGGGTCCAAGCACTGGGAAGTAAAGTTGTGTTTATTGTAACAATACAGTGATGACAGTGGACTTCTAATTTCGGTAGCAGCACGGTATTTGCCACATTCACAGTTCTGACTTTTATCACAGGTAAATGAAAAATATGAACTGCATCTAGCTGGTCTTGAACCTGAGATCTTTTGACACAAGACTCCAAGACAAAAATCCTATACCAGCAGTCTCACTAACATGAAAGAAGGAAATTAGACAATGCCTCTGAAGCCAAAATATGCAAGCAGTTATACAGGAATTTTTTAAATGACCCCAAGCATCACTATACACTTGAACTTTGGGGGGAGGCACACTGGCAGGGCACAGAGACAGAGAGAGGGGAAGAGACAAGACTTTTGTTTACGGATGCTCTCAGTTGCTAAAATTATACAACATTAGTGGCAGATAACTGAAATTTGAGTACGGAACATTGGTGGAATGATAGTGATAGAAAAACCAAAGTACTCAGAGAAGAACTTGTCCCAGTGCCACTTTGTCCACCACAAATCCCACATGGACTTGGCTTGAGATTGAACTTGGGCCTGCAAGGTGAAAGACATCAGGGCAGTGATTGCCACTATTCCCATCTACCATGAGAGGTGGTCCACGCACTTTAGTTGAATGCAACACAATTAATATTGGGTTTTTACACATTTAAATAAGGTGCTGGAAATGATTTGTAGTGTTACCTGTTAAAGTACCTTGCTGCAAAGTGGCATATGTTCTCTTGTAATTGAAGAGGTGTCAGAATGTGTGTTACATATCAGTGTGCATTTACTGTCTCAGGAAAAAAATGGGCCAGTTGCATTTTTAACAAAACACACACAAACCTTAACATCAAGTGAAGCCATTCTGTGGATTAACATGGGATTTTATGCAGACCAATACCTATTATTTGAAAGTGTGTGCATCCACTGAGATGAACGAAGCTTCATTGCTAAACAGAACACATGTGGGATAGAATTCTCCAGCATACACCCCTGAAGGTACCAGTCACAAAATTCGGTTTTGTCACAATCTGTGCTGTTGAGTTTGTGCACTACATTTGTCTTATACAATTGCAGCAGTTTCTTTTTGTGCGAGAGTCGAGCAAACATACCCGTTCACTGGTGCAAGTCATGCCAAAGATTTTCTTGGAGATGTCTCCTAAGTAGCACTAATTATGCCCAGTTTTTCCTCATTTCTCAAGAGCCTTATGCATGTTCTTTTATTGTCCAAAATGGAACCTGTTGTTCAAAAAACCTTATCACCTATTTATAAAGTGTCTTCTTATTTGGAAGTTTTAATCTAAATCTCTTAACACTTGTCACAGCAACTCTATTTAGTGTATGTACCACACAGAAATCTGCACAGGGACTGCAGATGAGGGACACAGACCTGACAGTGTCTCCAACACACAGTGCTGTAAGTGAGCTTGGTGTTTACCCTTAGCAACCTGACAGAAAGTGACCAGCAATTGGGGTCATTCAAAATAATAGCACTGTATAACAGAAATGAAATGACTATTTCCTGCAAGGAGGGTGGAAATAGTTGCAGATGATAAGATGAGCTGCTGAGGATAATGGTGATAAATACTATCTTGTTTTGGTGACAACCACTTACAATAAATGTTCCTGCATCATGGCAAAGATAGTGCGACTAGGTGTTTTTCAATTAGTTAGCCCACTGCTTCTTGATGGGAAATCACACTGCTAGGCTATCTCTGAGATGTGGATTATCAAGCTGCATGTACAATGAACAGGCAATAACATAAACAAGCAACCCACCTGGTACTATGACTAGAGGTGGCCTCAGTCTGCACCTCCATGCCATCCCCTGCTCTGCTGGCTTGGTCATCAGCACCCCCCAGCCTTGGAAATGCAAACACAAATACATGGGCTCTACAATGCAACTACCAAATCTACCACCACAGTGCTTCAAATGATACTGTCATGATACATGAAACCTAAGCCTAGATTTAAACAAACAGTTGTACCAGCAGTAACATCGCCAAATGAAAATTACATACCCTGAGAAGCATCACTGGGATAACCATCAGTAAGACAATAAGAAACTAGGACTGGGCTAAGATCTGTAGGTGAAATGCCACAAACACAAAATGTCAATGAACAATGACAGAACAGCTTTTTACAATAACTTGTAGGCTGATGACTCCAACTGATAAAATAACGACATGGAGGGAAGTGATCTGCGCTCTTCTGGGATATTATGCAGCGTCGTGTGGTAAACAATTGCCACACAACGCCACGTAATATCCCAGAAGGGCGCAGATCTCATGAAAATCGTGGCGGAAGCCTGAAATCAATGGGGGGAAGTGGATATGACCTATGTTAAAGTACTAACACAGAATTTACTTGCAGGACTGAGGAAAACCATGAGAAACCTCAGGAATGATAGCAGGAAATCTGGCCAAGCTGAGGTGAAATTTGATTTAAAAGTAGGCAGAGTTTTCATGATCACCTGTAATTAAAATTCCAGAGCAATGAGTAAAATGCCATTACTAAGTGCAACATGAGCTGTATGGTGCTGGTTTGCTAGACTAATGTCACTGAATGTGCAGCAAGCAGATGGAATAAGCATGTACTCACATAACCCATGATGCACAGCAAATAGCTCATGCCCTCCAGTCAGTTTTAGCAATTGAGCTTTATACACTACCCAGTCATATGCCATACAAAACAACAGTACCTCTCTTATTTAAAAAAAAAAAAAACCAGACACGGCTGTGGTCCCAGGATCTTTTTACACACACTGTAACACTACAGCATACTCTCGATTACATCTTACAGCAGCAACAAAACATTCCAGAATGAAATTTGTGAAGTCAATTACAGATCATCAATGTCTGACAAACATTTAAAATTACTTTCAGTGACAGGCAGCATAAAGTTGAACCCTGTATCAACTTAGTCTTATAAGAAAAGCATAAATTCCACTCCTTCCACTAACATGCAAGAAATTTAAAAACTCATAGTTCTAATTGTTCATCCTTTATTGATGACTCATAACTTGTTTCCTTTGAATGCATGGAATTATACAATTCTGCTAAGGATCGTCTTCCCAGTGTACGTCTGGCCACAAGCTACGGCAGACTGCTCATGTACGAGATTTAATGACCATTTCCAAGGCAGCAGAATGACATCTCTGCAAATGCTTATTTACACATCAGCTTCAACTAATAATGTAACCTGCTTGAAACAATAAATAATTTGGTGAACCATTGTGATTAAAGCAATCAACCTTCTTTTCAAATGGCCTGGTCATCAAGTAGCAAAGTAATTGCAGGCTTGGCCCAAAGACAAAAACGTTTTGAGACCCCTGATCTAGTGACTGGGTTTGTTCCCAACAGTCATCAGTACGAGATCTGTGCTCTTTTAGGATAATATGCAGCGTCGTGTGGTAATTGTTTACCGATGTTTCGGGACAACGTATTGGTCCCATCTTCATGGGTCAAGAGTCCGAGTAGGAAACAAAGAAAGCCAGCAACCTATAACGTAGATTCATGGAAAGTGTGAGCAGGATAGCAATCAGTAGGCGTGATGACAGCCAATAGGGTAGAACCAGGGTGAGAGAGCGGTGGATAGAGACAACACAAAGGAGCTAGGGTTACCGAGAATGCAATCAGCTAAGACAGCTGGAAAAAACATATACTCGTGGATGGTGCGCTGTCTGAGCTGGACTGGACCCTCATCGACTGGCTCTAGTTCAAGAAGGCATAATGTATTGGCGAGGACAGCAAAGCCAGCCAGTATGATAAATTTCTATGCCTCCATAAAACACAACACCTAGTCCCCCCAGCCTCTAAGGAGATGGTGGTGAACATAAGCAGCAAACCGCTGGATGATGCTGTGTACTCAGCCCTGCAGAAGGGTCTGAACTATACGTTGGCTCCGACTCTTTTGCCCATAGAGGACATGCTGACTGGGGTGGAGAAGGCTATCAAGACACTGCCTGCTGAGATGGCTGAAGATGTCAGGCAAGAGACTGTGAGGATTATCAGGGACTGTTCTAGACCTAAGGACAACTTGACTGGTGCTGAGAGGAAGGCGCTCAGGGCTCTAAGGAAGAATACTGACCCCACCATCCTCCCGGCTGACAAGGGCAATGCTACAGTGGTACTTAACACTGCAGAATACAATCGGAAGATTGGTACCCTCTTAGAAGACCTAGCTTACAGGAGACTGGCCAAGGACCCCACAGAGGCGGTCGAGAGCAAAACCATACTTCTGCTTAAGAAGTCCTCACTGGCAGTGGAGATTTTCAAATGACTACATCCCGCAGGTTCTAGACCTCCAAGGCTATATGGTCTTCCCCAAGATTCATACAGAGGGAGTGCCTCTAAGGCCTACTGTAAGCAACAATGGAGCCCCTACCTACCAGCTGTCCAAGTATCTGGCAGGTATACTCAGCCCACTTGTGGGATGCTCCATACATCATGTGAAAAACTCCACTGAATTTGTTCACACGTTGAGCACTTTACGGGTCGTACCAGAAGATCTGATGGTCAGTTTCGACATGGTGTCCCTGTTCACCCGGGTACCTATTGTGGAGTCCCTTAACCTCCTCAGACATTTTAGTGAAGACATTCTGGCCTTATTTAGGCATGTCCTCACTTCCACATACTTCTCCCTTGGTGGACAATTCTACGAGCAGACTGATGGTGTGGCTATGGGTTCCCCGCTCTCCCCCGGTCACCTCTAACTTCTTTATGGATGACTTCGAGGAGAGGGCCTTAAAACAGGCAATCCACAAACCGCTGTGCTAGTTTCGTTATGTGGATGCCACCTTTGTCGTCTGGCCACATGGACCAGAAAAGCTGGAGGGATTCCTTGACCATCTGAATGGCCTTCACAGGAATATTCAATTTACCATAGATATGGAGAAGGATGGCCACGTTCCTTTCCTGGACATTGACACCTATAGGAGATCGGATGGCTCCCTGGGCGATAAAGTCTACTGAAAATCTACCCACACAAACCTTTACCTGAACCCTGGATCACATCACCACCCTTGCAATAAACAGGCCATTCCTGCAACCTTGGTGCACGGGACAGGGCTCTGTGTGACAAGGAAAGCCTCCATGGTGAGCTGGAGTTCCTTAAGACCACTTTCAAAGAAAATGGGTACAGTCGTCAGCAGATACAATGTGCCTTTAACCCTAAGGTGAGAACCTCCAAGCCTAAAGATAAGGCCACCTCAGTCGCCCTCCTGCCACATGTCCAGACTACATACGGCTGCCTCAGCAGAATACTGGCCAAGCACAACATTAAGAATGTGGGTTTGCCGCTGAGGAAGATCTCCAGCTTCCTCTGTCCTGTGAAGGACGATCTGGGGCTGAGGACTCCAGGCGTGTATAGTATCCCCTGTGAGTGCAGCCAGGTGTACATTGGACAGACTGGTCGTCCATCGAGACCAGGATTAAAGAGCATAACCAGCACATATGGCTTGGACATCCAGCAGACAAATCGGCAGTGGCGGAACACAGGCTGAACCATGATCACCTCATTAGATTCAAAGACAACCAAATCCTCTCTACCAAATCCAGCTACATGGACCGACTCATCAGGAGGCGATCAAGTTGGAGCTCCACCCAAACAATATAACAGGGAGGTCATGAAAACCTCTCTTTTGTCTCCTTAGAGAGAGTGGACGGCCCCTTCCCCCCCAATAGTGGTGACTAGCCCATGTTCCTTTTGAGGACCACATTCTCCCTCTTCCTCTTCCACGTTATCCCATTTCCCAGTGCTGCTTTTCCTTTAGCTGCATCTGTTTCTATCATTCTCCTCCTTTCCTCCGGATCTAGCTGCTCTTAGCCCCCCCCCCCTCCTCCATCTGCTGTCTGGTTCCATTTCCCTTTTCTTCCTATTTTTTTTATTCGCCTGTTATTTTATTGCTTGATTTATTTTTATACATTTTTATACTCTGTATTTTTAATTTTTCTTTACTTTTTTATACTTTTATTTATTAATATTTTTTATTTTTTGTTTTTATTCTTATTTTTATTGTTTGTTTATTTTTACACTTTTTAGTTTTGGTTGATTTTTATTTTATTTTTTACTTTTTCATTTTTAATTATTTCTTTATTCTTATTTTTATTTTATCCTCATTTTTTAAATTTTATTTCTTTTATGATTATTATTCTTATATTTTTAATTTTATTCCTCAATTGCTCTATTTCTGCTTTTATTATTTTTATTTATTTAATTAGTTATTTATAATTCCCTCTTTTTAATTAATACATTCGTTTATTTGGTTTACTTCCTTTCCTAGTTATTGCTGCATTCCATACATTTTTCCCCCATTATTCTCACCTTGCTTCACTGGTAGCGACTTGGCCACCCTGACACCAGTTCTCGCCCAGGTATCCCACTAGCCACTTTACATGTCTCTCTTCTCCCCTCCCCCACCCTCATGCTGTTTTGATTTTTTCTTCTTCTAATTTATTTATTTTTTATTTTTACTGTTGGTTTATTTGTATTCTATTTATTTAGCTTTATCTTTATATTTTTCCCCCTTACTGTTACTCTATTCCATATATGTTTCTTCCAGCTGTCTTAGCTGATTGCATTCTCAGTACCCCTAGCTCCTTTACGTTGTCTCTATCCACCCCTCTCTCACCCTGGTTCTACCCTATTCACTGTCATCACACCTACTGATTACTACCCTGTGCGCACTTTCCATGAATCTATGTTATAGGTTGCTGGTTTTCTTTCTTTCCTACTCGGACTCTTGACCTGTGAAGATGGGACTGATACGTTGTCCCGAAATGTCAGTAAACAATTACCACACAATGCCGCGTAATATCCCAGAAGAGCGCAGATCTCATCAACATCACAATGGAAGCCTGAAATTAAGGTTAGTCATCAGTACCTTTACAGAAAATAAAGAAAAACAAATTTGTCGGAATGATGACAACACCAGAAGATGGGAGTACAGCCAACTCCTGAAACACCGTGTGTCAAATGCACTTCACAAATTGTTACAGAATCATACATTAAGTGTAAAGAAAAAAGGTTCTGCAGAACTATCACCCTGAAATAAAAACACATTAATATTATAAAAATCCTTTTTGCTGAGTCCTGCTACATGCAGATCAGAAGTGAAACTCCCAAGCACCAAGGCTATGATATTGTGCTGACCGGCTAGAGCTTTCACACGTCAGACCGTGGATGAGTGGGGGACAATTTGGACTGATAGTCAAAAGGGAAAAACAAAATGTGTCCCATTGCCACTCAGTTCATAATGAAGGGCACGTGAACTGAACCTAGACTTCAACCATCAACATATCACCTAATATGGTTACATATTCTTTGTAACAGGTTAACTTCAGTGAGCATCACTAATAATGGGCAATTCAAAATAATGCACAGGATGCAGGTGTGGGCTGCAGCATAATGAATTACTTCTCATTTTAGCATCACATAAGCGCTGGCTTCTGAACACAAGCACTGGAACATTTCTTTCTGTTCTTGCTGTATTGTTACCATGTAATTAGTTCTAAGATTGAGGATGAAAATGTCTCTGGTCAGGTCACATAGAACTCAGTGCTCTTTAAATAGGATCTCAAGAGCTCAAGAGGCCTATTGCATTTTGTAAATAATGAGCATGCATGTCAGCAACATAAAATAACATGTTCTAATACCATTTTAACTGCTATGGTTGATTTCACAGGTTGACCCCCTCATACCTGAACATATATCTGAATATCTAGTCAGGCACTGATGCAACATACAAACCATCTAAAATCTTTACAAGGACCCTGATCTCCTTCAAGTGGACGCACATTAACAGTGTGTTCACCATCATTACCTGAGTTTACTGTGTTCCACAGTGGAAGGCACTGGTTGCCAGATCATCGCAGAGCCGACACGGACCCCTTGACCAAAATCTGGTTTCTCCTACAGGCACATAATGAAATAAACTCAAACATACGTCTACTATCTAAATTACCATCCTGTAATCTACTGCCAATCATGGAAGAACTCAAAAGAAACAGCATAAATCATTCATGTCTCAGTCCTATTGGATAAAAGCAAATGAAATAAAAAATGCTTAATTTAAAACTCAATGAAAAAAATAACAAAGTGGGTCAGAATCAAAACATTACTCATAGGTTACTGCAGCATCGTGACACTAATGAATGACCTACTATTGGAATAGGTGTCCGAAATTTGACAAGCTTTTGGTAGCATACAGCTTTCTGTCAATGATATGTGAGGGTACCTTTTGTTTCTACACATTATGTAAGGGTTGAAGATGTAGAAATTCCTTTCCTTCAGTAAGCTTGAACAGAACACTAAATTCAAATCTTTATTTCCTTATGAAAAAACCTATCCTCCAAAACTCTATACACCTGCACAACAAATAATTTAAAATTTGGGGCAGTGGACAATCAGCTGATATCCAGAAAAGATATATATACCACAATATTTTGGTGTGTGTGTGTGTGTGTGTGTGTGTGTGCGAATTTAGTAGACAAACGTTCAGTAAAACAGCAATTACATGTTACCAGAAAGCTAAAAGTAAATGAAAATAGAACAATGAAGTTAACAAACATGAATAATTTGATCTATATACACAATACTAAAACGTGGATTATTCATTGTTCAACACCATCCAGGTCCAGCTACAATGCAGTAAAATACACATGTACCTTAAGCATCTTCTTCTCCATTGTCAGCACTTCCATAACATAGCGATAGTCACGAGAAATGTGGTTCAGGCGCCTTGTTAATGTCACCATGGCACTTTCCACAAAGGCCCATGCAAACTTCACCATCAGCCATATACGCTGTCCCACACTCATTCTGACTATAATGTAAAGACACAACAATTACAACTTCACAGCCTAACATACTAAATTATGCTACTGGATGGGTATAAGGTGAATATAAAATTGTGAAATCAGCAGGTTATGTTGTATGGCCCTCGTGACATTATAATGGCCAAAAGCAACAGTACTACTATGTACTGCTTTGATCTGTTGGTCCTAACCATAGCTAGTCTCAGTTTCTGGCTATTTACATCACTGCCAGGACAGGTAGTAAGATTTTTACAGCAGGACTCAAGGGATTAACTGACATATTCATAGAAATACTTGTAATATTTGGAATGTTTCCTACTATTACTGTATGCCCACCATTTATCATTTCCTAAGCCTGTTCAAATTAAATGAAGTACTGCATGGTTTTTGGCTAACCCATATAATTCAATGACACAAAAGCAGATGACCAACCTGGTGTTTCTGAAGATGTATCTTTTGTACTTGAAGCTCCATCTGCATCTTGTGGGTAATGCTGTGATGGGTAACTGCCCTTACTTCCTTCAGGGGAAATTGGCACCATCTATCACAAAAGAAAATGTTAACTGTGCACCTAACATTACAACAGACAGAAAATACATTCCGGGCTGAGATTCACAACTTTGTCATATTTATAACATTAATTTAGAATGGACCTTAGATCCTGTACTTCTAATTGGTGTTCGATTCTTCTGGTTGGAACCCGATTAGAATTTTGTAACTTGGTGATAAATCTAATCAGCCTCTAAAATTTTTGCTCAGCATGACCAAATTACAAATTATTTGTTTCTGATTTTAAATATGAAGTACATTCCTCCACCTCTCTCTATCATACTATGATGGTTCGCTTTTTCTGGAATCACATTCTCAGTATGTGGCACACCTTGTAATCTACAAATATCACATTGGAATTCAGTGCCAAAGGTCTCTGAATTGAGACTGGCTGGATCTGGGATGGTGTTTCTTCACATGCCTTTTCCTTCTCTTAATTTTTAACCCATTAATGACACTAGGGTTAAATTCCAGCTACTACCCAGCACAGAGGGGTTTTAAATTTACAGTACCCTTAAATGGGCAGCCGGGATAGCACTGTCAGTATAGTGGCTCACTTCGGGCTGCATGGTCCAGAATCGAACTCTGGTGGAGACAAGATTTTTTGGAACCATCCAGACTGGCCCAGGGTCCACCTAGCTTTCTGTACAATGGGTACTGGGTGTCTTTCCCAGGCGTAAAGCAGCCGGGGCGTGACGTTGACCACCAACCCCCTTCCAGCGCCAACACTCAATATGGGTAGAGCCATACCTCTGCCTCCCGTCAGTGTGTGCCTCACATGTTACAAGACAGCCTAGTACCCTTGAATGCATTTATGACCATAAAGTGTACTGAGGCTGGCAGCATGTAAAGAATTAAAGGTCCATACAATGCAACAAGCCTGGAATTGAAGGGTTAATATGAGAAATGTGAGAATTACCAGATACCCTCCCACCATCAAAATTTTCAATCCTTCCTGCTGCAATCATCACCTTAACATCAGAATCTGCCTCACAGATGACTTATATAGAATCTAATTTAACTGTTGTTAGGATGGGCAGACATATCTATGGTGAAACTGATTATAACTGGAGGAATTAGCCATAACAGCATTTTTAATTATTAGATACATGGTAAAATATTAGGGTTGAAAAGCAAGAACCCTTACTCATAGATCAATGAGTATAATTGCATTGGAAGGAAAGTTTGTTAGGACCAATGTGTTACCTGAACTGCTGCTGGGCATATATACTTTTTATTTTATATGACGAGAACCTCAATTTCTAAAGTCTCTGGCTCTGTCTCTACCAAATTTCACATAACTTTCACATGATGTTAAAGAGAAAGCAACTCCAATCATTTCTGATGTCAGAGTCCTGACATGCAGGTGGATTTAACCGTTTCAGAAAGCTACAGCTTTTTAGCCATTTTTCAACACACTGTGTATCTTGCAGTGCTAGGAAGTCTATACATTTAGAAGAACACATTCTGAGCACTCAGGCAAAACATAAATAAAAAGTCACAAATTAGTGTAGGTTAGGTAGTGAAACTAAGACAAAAGAACAGTAAAATGCAAAGTCTGGACAAAGACTCAGAAGTAGCAAAAGCAAAATAAAATCTGAAGTGATAGAAATGTATGTCACAAGACTTCAAAACTCTAACTGCAAGAATGATTTTTACTACACATAAAATGTACAGAATTTTTAGACCTTCAAACATTCATGTACAGGCAATGTTAATGTCCCTTCATAATTTGCTAATTTTCACTGCCCCCCCCCCCCCCCCCCTCCACAATTATTATATGTTGTTCCTTACATACATAAAGCAACAAGATTTCTTACAACATTACTAAGTTTAGCACTGGGTGTAAGAACACTGGTAACTGAATATTTATCTCCTAGGGTTCAGTGGAGCCACTGACCTAGTCTACTGCCATGACCACTACCTACAATAAGAACACCGATACATTTCATGCAGTTAGGACCCACTTTTGTCTCTGTGGTTTGGCTCCACCCGTCCCTTAAACTGACTTTCTGGACATTCAGATAAAGTAAGAACCTCAAATGTGTTGCTCAGTTCTACAGTGAAATCAGACTGTAAACAGAACAGAGGTTTGTGTACATACGTACATCCACAGTTTGCTTTTGTTTCTGCTCAATCAGTGGATTAGTAATTATATTTACAATCAGGCTCAAAATACCAACCTCATTTAGCTGAAGTCTGTTCCTTTTCACACTAAAAATTCTTTCCTTGTAGTTGCTGATTATTTTCACATGCTTACACAGTGAGCAAGACCACAGCTCACCAATATCTACACCAACAATATTGACTTCGGAGTTGGCCTAGCTCATGAATATTGAATATATTAAATATATTTCAGACAATGGGCAGTGTTCTAGTTGTTGTATAAAAGCTCACTCAAAACCTTCAAAGAATTACTGCATTTGACTGTGCCACCCTCTTGGTCATTAAATTTTAGTATTACATTAAAAACATACGAATTCCAAATCTGTTTACATTGCATTACATTTTAGACAGACACATGAGTTTTAAACACTTAGGATTGCAATTTTGTTGAAAACCATGAAAGCTTATGGGTGATATGAAACCACTGCTTAAGGCACTCTTCCTCTTGTAACAATATGGAGCTGTGTAAACAGTGCCCACAACTGTTTTGGGCTTTACAGAGATACAGACACCCAGCCATGCAGCTTGTATGCCTCTGGTTTTGATAACTGAACTAAATGATTCTAAATAATGGGAAATACTTCATTTCATCAAACAATTACACCCTTTGCTTAGGACATTTATCTTTCTTTTCGTGCAAAGATTCCTTCATTACACCAAAAACAGAACTGTGTAATACCTGAAGTGTAGAACACAACTGATAAAAAATTTCTACAGTAATTAATAAAAAATGAACAGCATAATCATCCTAAAGATGTCTTAAATGTACAGACGCAAACAGATGCACTAACAAAATGTCACTAACAATGTAAACATAAAGTTGAAGGGAGCATGAACAGCATATAGAAATGTTAAAAGCAATAAAGTGCAACTATAAAGTGACCTACACAAGAAAGCACAGACAGCCGAAACAGAAACACCTTTTTGAAGCAAGAAACAGAAAATAAACAAATGAACAAATGACTCACATAGTCACTACGCAAAGAAGGACTGCCTGCTTGTGCTTGGGGAGTGATCTCTGTCTCGCACGTGAAGAAGGATGATTTGTTTCGTGTCAGTTTGACAGAAGACCGTCGACCATCATCACCAACATCTTCCCTTGTTGTACCCTTTGTAAGAGCCAATTCTGCTGCCTGTTCCATATCAGTCTTGAAAGCTGTGTCCAGGAACTGGCAAGGCCATAACACTTCAGCAGACATGACAGCACTACATCCAAACTTATCCTCTACCAATATTTGAGGTTTCCAGTGTACAGTGTTAAATCACGTCCAAATGACAGTTTATAAAGTTGTGAGTGAGTGTGTATGTACCAAAAGACATGTGTGACATCTTCAGCTTATCACTGGGAGTAATCAGAATCCTGTCTTGTGAGAATTTCCACTACAGAATTGAGTTCCTTCTCTCTTGTCATGCAGGTAGGGACCAGATAGGTCAAAATCTCATAACTGGAGGTATTACAAAGGATATAATTTTACTTGATTATGCACTATATGTAGTTATACAGGTATTCAGGGGAAAGTTGCAGTGTGTAATTAAGACAGTAAGTTGAGATTTGTAATTCTAGACACACGATTATGTGTGGCAGAGAGAATGGTGAAAGGTTGGTGACATTAAGAGAGAGACAGTTACAGAAAATATTAAATTATTCACAACATTATTATGAAAATTAAGGTATACCATATGTCATACTTTGTACTGTGGAATAAACGTTCCCAAACTGTGGCTTATGATAAAAAATAAAAAAAGACAGATGCTCTAAACAGTGCTGTATTTGTTTCATAACAACACTACTTTTTATATTCCGTTTCAACTGTACTCTTGAGATGTATAGTTAAATCAGCTTCTTTCCCTTCTAGAAAATAAATTATTTGTTAGAAGACTGTATCAGGCAGAAATGTTAAATATAAATAAACGAAAAAATAAACAGAGGTACAACGATGTAATTTTAGATAAAGAGTCATATATTTTGATCCCTGCAGTAAAAAGTCCAAAAGTAATGAGGTTTGGAAACCACTGATGCAGATTAATTCATACAACTCTTGTTCCACAGACAGACCTTCTGTTTTCAACCAAAACATCCATAAGAAAGCTGTTTACCTTGCTCAGTGTAACCCGCCTCTCACCATCATGTTTGCCACCTTCTTCGTCTGACGACATTTCATCCTTCTCTTCCAGCATATCATCTTCCAGATCGTCAAACATGTAATAGTCACCAGAGCGAATGGCTGAAAACATCCAGAAACTAGAAGTGAGAACACTATTTCAACGAGTTTCACACATAGTTCATCTATGATTAATAATTTTACAGTGCATTGGTGTGAAGTTAAGATCCCTATCACCTTTACAGAATTTACAATACACTGAAAAATGTTTTAGTGTGACCTGAAAGTCATTTGAAAATTACTTTATATTTCCTTATAATCTGACATCAAGATAAAAGTCATTCCTGTACTCAACATTAAAAGTAAAATTTTCAGTCTATCATACACTCATCTGTCAGTCATTCAGTCAAGTGACATGACTGAAAAGAGGTCATGTATGATTTTTTTGAGCCTATTTCCAAACAATCCAGGTCACAACATTTTTAAACTAGCTCCAATATTTCCCAAACAGAATTCAGGTGCTCCAGAAATTATGCAGTTTCTTGCAGACTATATATTACACCAAACGGAATTTCAACCTGTTAAAATCATAACATTATCTGACAACCACCATGGTAAAATACAAAATGCTTTAAATTTCTTTCTCTTCATTTTGCAACCATTAAAGAATGATATGCACTGCAATATCACGTTGTAAGACTAAGGCAACAACCACATCTGAGCACCCTGTTTTATCAATAAATCCTATCCATGCTATGAATGCAGTATCTCATTAAGAACCACTGGTCTCTTTTTCTCTGAAAAGCTTCTACATTTGATAATGCAAGTGAAATTACGGCCTCCCGTCACCATCTGTTAAAAATTCCACCCAATAAGTCATGATGTACTAACACTGGAAATGGACAAACAAAAGATAATATTCTTTTACTAACTAACACTCAACACCACACAGTCTAGAAATAAAATCAATCCATAATTTTCAAAATCTGCACTAGATTTTATATGGTCTGGTAACATAACATATGTGAAATCAGTGATTCTTAATATAAAATTATGTTTTATATTCCTTCATACATACTAGTAATTAACTGTCATGCAATTCTATTATCACGTTCTTCACCACCAATCAACAGAAGCACGCATGCATGCACATTCATCACAACACACACACACACACAACACATACACGCAAAGTGTTCAATAAATATAATACAAAGTCAGTAGGCCAGCATGATTCCACGTACATACATATTTACAAAGACATAATTAGTTACAAAATATTCACGTTTGTAGGTGCATTCATATCCCTGTGGAGCACGTATTAAAATTGCTCTGTCCATCTGTATGCACATACATATTCAAGAATCACTGAATTCCTACGTGCATGAGCATTTGTGTCACTGTTCTGTGTGGGAGCAAGGTCCTGACTTGCCCACTTCATGCAATTCCTCCCACGTGCTGGACCCATACATAGGTTAGGAGAATGAAATTACACTTCCTGTTATAAATTCCATGTGCCAGAAAAGGAAATTTGGTGCTCCAGAGAGACTGTGTTTTCGCAATATCCTTGCAAAAAAGCTACAATCTAGTGTAACAATAATTGCACTTGAATTTTAACACTGTTGCTAGGTCCTGTAGAGAGGTACACATGCTATAATAGTTATGCCACATGTAAATTTTTGAAGTTATGATTATAACCTAAATTAGTCCTGAAAAGGTTGAGCAATTTCCAAAAATGTAACTTCCATAAGAGATACAGTACAGATTATGGCATTCTAGTCATCCTGCTGTGACCCTACAACCATTAACATAAAATGAAGAATGGTAATGTAACTGCAGCAGTATGTCTATAGGAAATCACAGACAGAGTCAATGTACACAGCAGGCTGAAACTTGATTTTAAACTGTATTTTAAAGTATGATGCTGCTGTTAGGTGTGGCTACTGCCTCCAGGAATATTCTGTGACTATCTTGGCCTTGATGTATTTGGCAAGGAAGAAGGCAGGAATCAAATTTTTAGGAAAGTTCCCATATGATGTCTCCAGTGATAGGGTGGCAGTGGTGGTGGTGGTTTGTCAAGGGGGCTGCTGGCTTAACATGGCATATGAACCACATGAAGGTCTGGTAAACCCAGATTCACAGGTCTTTTATTTTATTTACAGTTAGGGAAGTTGACAGTACATGGAAGAATCCAAGACACTTCCATGCCATCTTGATGATGCTAACTTAATCATTTGGCCACCAGGTCTACTTTGAACAGCAAGAAAACAACACAAATTTAATTTGATGCATTCAGACCACTGAATCACCTTCAAATACCACAAACAATTTGAGAACATAAATAGTATTTGATATGGTTAATATACTGATAAATGGGATACAATGACTGAAACTTATTTTTTAATTAACCAATAATTTTATATGAACATTCCAAACTTCCAACATTAACCAGGAATTCACTAGCTACATATACCAATTTCCTACACTGTCAACTACATAAATAATACAACTGAAAAGGAATGCATATGCTGAGGCCACTGGGGATTATGTGAGAATGTTCAGATGAAGTAGTGAGCAACTGGACTTCTAAAAGTATCATCTGCCTTAACATATCTACAAATAATTTTCATCAGGGGCCGGGAGGGGGGGGGGGGGACCAGCCTATCCTTTCAAACTGGTTATATTAGTTCATGTTTCACTGGAAAGAACCCTGCACAAAACTGAACTGTACTTAGGGATGTGAAGTTTTGGATAATTTTTATACAGGCCTGTAAATTTGGAGTCCATTGTCAACAAGGCACATTTACTGTGGGTCACCTTACAATACAAAATTCATATGGCATTTTTGTGTATCAACAAGAATCACACTAATCCAATGAGATCAATATAATGCAACAGTGTAACCAACGTGGGTCACATAACGAAATGGTGGCCTTTGATTGTGCAAGACCATCCAATAGAAGCTTTATATTGGGCCTAACAGAACCATATAACCCACTGTATATATAAAAGGAATACATCTTTACCCAAAAAGAAGCTTGAAGTCAAAAGAAAGACCAACACTTTATGAATAAAAAAACCGGTTTGGTGGCATTACATGCATCACTTTAGTTTAGGTTGGGTTAGGCTCAATTTTGTTCTGAAGTTTGTATGAGTGAAAACTGAATTTCCATCTGCCTTATTCATCCTTGCCTATTGTAGTAATTCCATTCTTAGCACAGTTCATTCACATGATAATGCCAACAGCCTACAGGCCTAATATTTCTCTGCACTGTAATTTGTAACCATTAACTTGCAGCTCATCCTATCTATTATAAAATTAAATCCAGCATTAAATGAGTCAGAGCAAAACAAAGGAGTGCTGGATATATATTGTAAAATTCTGTATGCACGTATTTCTAGAATTCAGAACCCAGTAGAAAACTGTACAATGTAAAGAGACACATAAACATACACAATACAGGTCTCACACATCCTTACATGGTGGTTACCATACCAAACACATTTTAAGACCAGTTTTGTGAAGCAGCCCCTTGAGGTAAAGCAAATTAAGCCTCAAATGTATGTATAGCAGCACTGGTAAATGTTAAATAAAGGATCAGACCTAGTTATTAAGCAGAAAGTTTATACACTACATGAATATGTACAAAAGAGTTTAAAAAACCATATGATATACCAAGCCAGAATAAAATACAATCAAATTATAGTTTCTTCAACTGCCATGTCGATGTAAAAGGACATCCCAAATAAAATGCAGTACTTATGAATAATGGAAGTAGAAAGTAAATGAAGAAGTTAATAAACTGTAACATATAGGGTAAAATAAAACAAAAGCAAGTTTAAAATATGAAAACAATCAAACAATCCCCAGTTTATGGAAACAATATCTATGTATGCCTGACCAGCAAGTTCAATCCTGACCACACTACAAAGGTTTCCTCATTAAAAGAAAAGTTAATAGGAATGGCAACTGTTCCAGACCAATTCTGTAACACAATAGACATTGTAAGCTTTCTTTGACAGAAACAAACTTTCAAAGTATTTATTTTTAGAAAATTTACAACAAAAATCCCTATCATAAAAAATTAACGTACATTTTGGTAGGTTTTGCAAGAGGTGGCGGTGGTGGTGGTGGTGATATGAAAAACAATGATGATGATGACGACGACGACGACGACTAGTATTAAACTCCTACTGTTATTTATGAAAAAAAAAGGGTGCTGGTATTATAAGCCACTGCATACTGCTAGAAAAATGTCTTGTCAGTACAAAGGGTAATTAAGATCTGATATTCAGCTCCAGAACAAACAACCACTGGACACATTCTGCAAATATAAGATTAAAGTTAGGCACACACACCATGTGTAATTACTGACACAAAAAGTCGTCAAAAGTTAGAAAACAAGTTTGGAATTATTTATGTTACACTGATATATGTACGGCTTGGTACATCATATTTTCACAAGAACAGCCACCACACTCACCATGAGAAACAGTTGACATAACAAAGCATTATATAATTAATACAAAGTAGGGCAGTGTTTGTTTCTGTTTGTCTGTTCCTTCCAAAAACCAAATTAAATTCTCAGTTACAAGAGCATGAGACAGAAGCTAAAAGCAGCATTGGAACACATGTTATAACTGGCACTGTGTCAACCACTTCTACAAAAAAAAAAGTCTAGAACACACAGCAATACTGCTTTCCTATGAAGCTCTATTTACACTATTTGATGGGTATTCAGTGTTTTAAAAATTTTATTGTGCACTTAAGAGGATGAAACAAAAATTTCATATCAAAGAGCAATAGATAGAACATTAGCGTTTCTTTGCCCAGAAAGGGCAGACTTTATTATTATTATTATTATTATTATTATTATTATTATTATATTCTGGTTAATTATTTAGTATATATTTATTTATCTAACTGATGAAGAAAATCATGATAGGACAGGCAGTCTATGGACTAAACCATGAAATCTGGGACCTCCTGAGTATGGAGCAGAGTGCTAATCCCTACATCACAACATTAATCTTTAATGTAGCATGTCTTAATAGACACACAGTTAATACCACCTGTCAAACTTAAAACTGCCAACAGCTGATTAAGGGGTTTCACAGATGTGCAGCTACCGGCTACTGCCATATAAAAACAAAGAAGGCAAATATATCAGATCTACATTCGTTCATATCTGAAGAATGTAATTTAAAACACACCTTATGAGTCTCGGTCACACAGAATGTTGAAAATGTGTAGTTTTACAAGCATTATTTTAGCTACAAAATGTACAGAATGAAGCAAATGATGATTTGGCAAAAATTTGGTTGAGGCATTAGACTTCATGCCTGTGGTTCTCAAACTGTGTTTCAAAGAAACCCAGTATAGAGTTCTGAGGGAAAAGTCCAGTAAATGCATGCAAACAAGTACAGTACAATGAACTATTAAGCAGGGCTTCCCACAGCTTATTGACAGAATGATTAGGATTCTTTCATGCAGATACAATCAAAGATGTCAGTATTAGGATGCTGTATTACCAATACAGCTGATTTTTCAACAGACTTGCTTCAGTAAACACTGTGCCGCAGTGTTTACTGAAGCAAGTCTGTTGTGCCTGTTGAGGGTAACTACAACAACCTTAATGCAATGCTGCATATGTAAATATCTCAACCCCCAAATTCAGCTACATCTCACTTCAGCATATATGTTATATACATTAAATTGCTGTCTTTACCATAATAAAGGGTAGGCAACATGTTAACACAGCAGTTGGTGATGGCATGCCCTGGAAACTAAGAAACTGACGAGGAAAATGAAAATGTAAATGCAAAATCTAAAGCAGTGTTACAAAATCATGCACTGTAATCAGCTGAATAAAAAAACAAGATTAGTATACTGTAACAATCCATGTTTGAGAAATATGTCAACAGGTCACTTGTACCTGTGTAATGAAACTAAGACATTTTTGAAAATTATGGCAGACACATGAAGTACAAATATTTTGTGTATGTTGGCAATTTATTCATATAATTTGTATAAAACTTGTAAGAGTTTCAGCCTGAAAGGAAAAGAGATTCTGTTTTGAAAGTAGGTCAGAACATCACTGTGGCTTGATCAAAACATAAGCTTACATTAACTTAATTTGTGTGTAACACATACTATATCATACAATATCAAATTGGGAAGTGAACACCAGTCATACAGCACAAATTACTGTATCTTGTATGTTGAAAACAGCCTAAAGAAGTGCCTGTGACAAAGAATACTTATCTAGTTTTCACTGAAGACCTTAGTGGCACATGTATTATAGCCATGCACATATTCTAAAAATGTCTTACCAAGTAAAGTTTTGTTTATCTACCCATTGGTTACTAACATGTAACTAAAAATTTCAGTAAAATCCTGATTGGGCTCTAAATGTTCAAAGACGTAATTTTAAGAAGATCTGAATTATAACATCTCTTTGGAATCCATTCATGGTGCATCTAAACACATAGGTGGACAGAATGACAAAGCCAACAAAACATATTTGTTCATGTTGTATATTCTGTTTAACATCTCAAACTGCGAATTCAGTTTTGATATTTCTCAACATATTATTTAAAAGAAAATAAACTAAAAAAAAGGGAAAATTATTTTATAACCTTGTAACTTATATTTTGCGAAGAATTTAAGTAATTAGTTAATACAGGCAATACTACGTTCTCACACTTTTTAAAATTAGCAAGTAAGAAGGAGATCTTGTTAAAATAAATGATTCACATGAAACGCTATGCCAACAACTAAGTTAAGAAAATGGTTCTTCAAAGGCATGATTCATGAGCCTTCCACCAAAGCTGACTCATTTCTGAGCAAAGCATATCAGCAGGAGTGAATTACCATCACGATTTGTTCTTGGACGTCGATGTACAGACCCACGTGATGCTGAAAAGCATGAACCAAAAATAAAAAAAAAGCCAGGTTCAACAACACAACAAAATAAAATAATATATAAACAAACAAAAAATCCAACTTAAGAACTAATATACAGTATTAACCTAATGTATTATAGTAAAAAATAAAGTAAGACAGCCTCAATGCTTATGGCTGTTCCAAGAATGAAGATAAAAAGAAATCATCAGTAAAAGTAGTGATGTTTTCCAACAGGTTGAAGACCTAATGTGCAAGATAATAGACAAATTCTGATAAGAAAATACATGTAACTTTCAGTCCGTCAAATGCAATCAGTGAGGGATTGGGTTCTGTACAAGGTGATCCTGCAATGAGTGTTCTGTTGGTCTGGTCTGGTAGTTTTATACTGCAACACTTATGTACAAGAAGGCCACAGAACATGAACGACAGCTAGAGTATCATTACGCTAGGAAATAACAATGAAACTACAAGAGTCAGCTGGTGGCCAGAATGCAGTGAGAGTGGTGCCAGTATGATGCAAGCAAGGTGAGATCTCATTACATGTGTGATGGGACCGCGGCGATGACAGTGAGACAGAGGGACGTGGGGTGGCGAGCGGATGCATCCAGGGGGGACCAATGGATGACTGACGCTGATGCCTGCCACCCAAACTGCTACCAGTTGTGCCATGCCCCACCACGGCACCATATGGTGGTGGGGAGAACACAGGGAAGCTGTCCATATCAAGCGAGGGCGCACGGGGTATCAGCTCGGAGGTGGGGGGTGAGCTAAATGACATGCGCTGTGGCTCCAGGTAGCCATCCAATGACACTGTCATTATGCAGAACTGGGTGTTGGTGCTTGCAGCAGTGAGCCTGCCCCACGTGGTGTGAGGGGAGGGAGGTCGCCTTCTTCCTCGTCATCATCGATAGGGGTGTGATAGCCTTGGGGGATGCAGGGGAACTCATGCTGGGGGACTGGGCCAGCGGGGCAGCTGTTAAAAGACAGGTCCTAGTTAGTTAATTGATGGAAAGTGTAACAGCTAAGTCTACAGTCTGATCATTCTTCACACATAGAACATAAAGAAGTACATTGAGCATGTCTCATACCATCTATCAGTAAGTTATACATTTTGTGAACACAAAGATGTAATATGGATGGTTGATATGAATATACAGAAATAAATAACTTACTAGCTACCGAAATGGTACACAAAGAGAATGTATTATTATCACTAAACGATGGCACAATGACAAACATGAAATTAGGAGGAAACAAGGAATTATACAGTGCAAACAAAAGTATGGTAGTATGAAGTTTATGAAGGCTTCAGAATTTTTCCTAGACTGGACAACAAAGCTGTTCATATGAGAATATTCAGATAATGTTCCATTAAAAAAATCAAAGAGACAACAATTCTATGGACTGTTATCCATAATACATATAAAATCATTCTTTACAGTAACACAACGAACCAAGACCAACGTTTCATACACTGAGATCTCTACGTTTCTGTGACAATACCAATCAGCCTAACAAAAACAGCAAAAACTACGAGATATTAGAAAATCAGATCTCTTTCTGATAAACTGAATTATGCCTAGGTTAAATTTTACAATCAGTATTATCATTTAACTGAAAAAAAAAAATTATTGTGCTCTTCAAAGGTAGTTATTTCTAAGAAATACACTTCTAAGAAACACATGTCATTGGTATAAAAATTTACTAACAGTATAACAAGCCTGGTTATACTGATGGCATGAGTAATTACTCTGGGAAGAACTGACAAACTGTAACACTGGTGATGTCAGCTACATGTGACAGTGAAGAGTCTCATAAGGACAGTATAAGGGACCTAACTGTACTGAATAGCTACATAATTCAGTCATCCTGTGGTAGTAAAACAGACCAGTACAGTACTGTGTGACTTAAAATTCAGAATTTGTTGGAAACTGGCCAAGGTAGCTTCATCCTCAATTCAGCTCAAGCAGAAGACTGAATCCACAAGCCAGCAAATGCCCACACTTGGCACTAACACATCAATATTTGGCCTGCTGCAGGAAAACACTTGTGGTATCATGTGTTCACAAATACAAAATTAACAGCTACAAAATGTTAGTCCTCAAAGTGTAAAGCTGACCTGTAAGAAATCCAAGTTTTCATATCTAGATACACCTCTAGAGATCTTTCATACTTCCTGACATTTAAGTGGACAAATTCCAAAGTGGCTGTATAATATTTTGTTTTATTTTAGAATTCTAACAAAATTACTGGAAACAAAATTGTTGTAATAGTAAAAATAACACTATATGATATGGTAGTGTATTGTCTTTCTTATATGTTATACTAGAATAATTATGTAGGACCATATAAAAAATATACACTTCTTCCATACCAATACCATTACTAAGTACAATCCTGGAGTAAAACCTGAACACCTGCCAGGGGATTTAAAAGTACCTGCTTCTGTATGATACAGGTTCAAATGTTTACAACACAGTCTGTTAGTACAGCAGTTTATGTGTTCCTGCCATTTACACTCAGTGGGTAAACCATGGCAGCTACTGGCAGCATGTAAGTTTTCTGCATACATTTATTTGTACTTATAGAAATTGCTTCCCAAGCCTTCAAATTCCTGAACCATCACTAGTGAAGTACTGTAAAGACACAAAACATACACAGCTGCTTCCACCACCTAATATAAGTACACAGAAACAGTGCTGACATGCATCACACAGCTGGCAAAGATGTTTCACTGTGGAAGCATCTGTGGCATGCACACTGAACTGATGAAGGTACACTGAGAGTATCACATAAGGAATAAGATATAATATCCAAACATTAATTTCCAGCTCTGGAACGTAATAAGCAACAACATAAGATGCTCAGCACAGTTCATTACAGTATAATGTCAGATACACAAAGTAAAATAAATGCAAAAGCCTCTGTATTAAATAATATCATGGACATTAGCTTTAAAAGTGTAAAATGTATTTGAAAACTTCTAGATTAGACCCACAATAAAACAAACAACTGTTCTTATTAGTAAAGACATGTAATTTCACTGTGCATCAACAGTTTATGACAATAAACAGTGGTGACTTTCCCAGAAACATCTTTGCTGAGGGAAAACATGAGAAACTGAATGGCTGCCAAAACTATGATAGGATATCAACTGTTTAAAACAGAAGCTTCACATTTACTGCAGTAGTGACTACAATTCTGTATGAGATGGTCATACTGTTTTTGCATCATAAAGGGAACTGGTTGCTATAATAAAAACTAGGATTATTGCAAATATTATTACATGGTTATACAGCAATTTTGCCGACACATTTTGTTAGAAGTTTCCATCCATAAAAAATCCTTCTTGGTGATCAGGAGGCAGACAGCAGACACCCACCATTTCACTTATACCAAATGTCAGGCTTTTTATGCAGATAAAATCCTGTAGCAAAAGTGCCATATACCTTTATTTTATCTTCAATATACCTGATTTAAAATGCTTAATTATTCTACAGTGTATTCCAGGAAACGCACCTAACCTTGGGCAGTTAAACACTGCTTATTTATTATTATTAGTATTATTATTACATTTTTTTTTTGGGGGGGAAAAATATTGTATCAACATAGGTCAACAACCCTAACATTATTACGTGCTTACTGCCTGTTCCAAAAAAGTGCCTCCACCAGTGCTGAGGCAGTGGAGTCAGCCACGCCATTCATACATACAAACTGGTTGGCAGGTAGAATGTGTTCAGTCACCATGGAGAAAACGTTATTTGTTCATGAGAAATGTCCATGTTATGAGCAACAATAAACACACAGTTCACAGACAACAATTTGCAGACATTAATTTTGTTTACAGATGCTGTGAAGGGACTGCATGGGCAGCAACTGAAGAATACAGGCATTGGTTTCCCAACAACTTACACCCAAGAAGAGTGGTAATTAGCAACACGTATTACCAGTTACCAGATATGGGACCACTCATCACAGGTACTGGGCAGTGTGGTATAATGTAACATGAGCATGACAAAGAACAGATACTGTGAGAAGGGTCCAATGAAGCCTGAGAGCAAGTGTTCAGTGAACTGTAGATCAAATGCACACAGCATACATGCATGTGTGATGAAACGCATATCATAACAGTCTGTATCTGTACCAGCACCAACATGTGTTAGCAATCCTACTCAAGGATTACACAGCTCTCGTACATTTCTGTTGCTGGATTGTTCAATATATTGTTTTGTCATTAGGCCCTGTTTATGTGATATGGAACAGCAACTACTGCAACACCATGTAGGGTCCTCCATGAATCCACACCATTCTGCTGCAAGCAACTTCCAACTTCACTTTTTGGTAAATCTGTGGTGGTCCTATCAATGCTCAACTGTTTGGCCCATTTGATTGTAAGGGATGTATAACAGCAGACTAATATGTGCAGCCTAAAGAAGCTGCCACATCTTTCAGAAAGTGTTCCACTCAGGTCAGATTAAATACGCTGCTGCAACACATCACTTTGGTTGACAAGCCACACAGTAGTTGAGTCAGTGGTATGGAACTCGCTGGCTGGACTGGCCATGAGATCCACATACCTGGTAATCCTGTTTGCCAAACGAGACACTTACTGATTTTTTACTTGTGTGGATAAAAGAAGGAGTTGGTGTACCAGAAGAAATGGCAATCATGGAATAAACTTTTATGGCACATAACGGATGGCGTTGCTCTCACGTGGAACAATCACGAAAGCATACGGAAAGCAACTCATGCAGTTTTAAAATAAGCTTGCTTGCACATAACTAACACAAGAGGACATTTTAAGTATCAAGCTGCTTCAAGATGATGCAATTAGCCAACACAAGAGGACACTTCAAGTATCAAGCTGCTTCAAGACGCAATTAGCCAACACAAGAGGACATTTCAAGTATCAAGCTGCTTCAAGACGATGCAATTACACATGACTGAGATCACAACCTATATTCATATAACATTTTTCACTCAAAATAAGACAGTAAATAACCATCTGATATTTGGGAGACATTTTGTGGGATACAATCAGTTAAGTTTCCTAGTTTGGTAACTACATCAGCCCACTCTACTAGGAAGTTAATACTGCAAAAATATTTTCCAAATGGAACAAAAAAGCACATGTATTAATCACACAGATTCATTTTATTAAGCAACTGGATGAGACCACTCATATGGACACCCACCCCCATCTAGCGCTGAGGTTAAAGAAAGAGTAGAGCTATATCTCTACTCCCCCTCTGGGCCTTCATGGCCTGTTCTAGGGTGAACTTTACCTTTGCCTTTACCTTTACCACTCATATGGAAACTTTTGCAAAGACAATACCCATTCAGTCAATAGGAGACAGGGCTAAGATCTGCCAAATTATGAATCACAAGATATAAGCTATTATTTAATGTGCAAACTCTTTCTATGCAGAGCTATTTCTCATTCTCAGCTGCACGAAGAAATGTGGACCTGGCAAATGTGGCATGAAAGTATAATGACCAACTTTCATGTTCCATCAAAGCCCTGTCTTCATCAAATTTTAACTACTAGACTATTCAAAGAAAAGGGATGTTACTGGTGGAGTGAGACAAAGAACAAATGTATCAATGCCTAGAGATATACATAAATGTATGATAAAAGGGGGGGGGGGGGGAATTCACTAGGTAAGTGTTCCCATAAAGGAAAGAATACAATGGTATACTTTTTTAAAATGGGATTTAAGTTCTGAAATAATTCTGCACTTACTAACAGTATATATATTCCCCCACCCTATCAAACAGAACAGTTTTCAACAGACAGGCTTCAGCTGTATATCAAGAGTGCATCAAAGATCAACAGGGTTAATACGTAAGTTCCCAATTTATAAGTTTACTACTTATATATTAAAAAAATATGTTTCCAAACAAAGTTTATGAAATTAAAGGTGGTTTCATTTCTGCAAACAAGTTTACCTATAAAAGGATTATCACTGCTGTAATATTACCAGATATTCAAGTGGACTTACCAACATGGTGACTCTCAGGCTCTTTGAGCATGGGTTCCTGGGTCTTCTGTTGGGTTGCCTTGATTCGTTCCATCTTTATTCTGATCTTCTCAAGAATACGGTGTTCCTGATGCTCTTGCTCTCGTATCCGCTTCATTCGCAATTCATTGATCAACTCTGCACCTCTGTGTCCATATAGATAAAACTTCCATAAGAAACAGATTCCTCACTCTTCCTGATTTTAGATTAGTTACCAGATTTGTTAACTACACTCATTCTTTGTTACAGTCAAGAAAAATGAGATATTTAAGAAGATTCCCCCCTCCATGGCGCAACAGCCCTTAGTGGGCCAGGGCCTCCTCGTTATCAAGTCTTCACAACCCATTATCAAGTCTTCACAACCCGTTATCAAGTCTTCACAACCACACTCAGTAGCACTCCTCTGGATGAATGATCAGCCCAACGCAGAGACGTCTACCTGACAACATACAACACTCATAAGAGACAGACATCCGTGCCCCTGGTGGGATTTGAACCCGCAAGTCCAGCAAACAAGCGGCCGCAGACCCATGCCTTAGACCACACAGCACTGGGATCAGTATTTAAGAAGAATCGATATTTGAATCTGAAACTCATAAGAGGTCACCTCTGTCCTGATAAGTGTAACAACCATAATTACCAAGACCAGAAAAAAACAAGAATGTACCTGGATGCAAGAACAGTCATGGCCTTGTTCTCATTAATCTGGTGGATGAAATAATAACTCTTGAACAACCTCCTCATCATAATCAGACACCCAAAACAAACACCATCCCATACAAGGCCACTGTTTTCTCTTGGTAAATTGCACTGTGTTGGATCTGTAAGAAATGTGTCAAACACATTAGTAATTATGTACATCTGGAAAGCCATAGAACTGTGTTTGACTGCTGGAATTCTAATACTACGAGGGCCATTTGACATCCTAGTAGTATTGGAATGCCAGAACTTTGACAGCCTTTAGTGTCATGTATTTTAATATCCTCAATTATGCAAGGTAGCCTCTACCACCATCACTTCACACAGAATAGGGTTGCTTAAGTTTCAGAATCATGGTCTAATACTGACTTTTGTGGTGCTTGTGAACTCCAGAACTATAAACTAGCATGACCACACACATTTGGACATTTTTCTGTGGGGGCACTGAAGATCACAGTTTACTCTGATCAAGCACGCAACAGTTAAATAAGTGAAGAGCAGGCTCATTCAAGAGTGCAGCAATGTAACACCAGATATTGTACAAAATATGCAACATAATGTACAAACCTGACATGAAAGCCGACCGTATAAACAATCTTAGCAATTCCCTAAAAAGGGTACAGAAAAATTTAAGGCTATTCCTGTCCATGCCATGAAGGCAAACAGGCAGAAGAGAGGTATAGCTCCATCCATTCTTAACCTCAGCACTAGTTGGAGGTGAGTGGTAAACTTCACGACCAGGCCACTTTACCCCCATGGAAAGAAACCCTAGTATTCATTGAACAGGAGGCTGGGTGGGCCCCAGACCTGGTCTGGACAATTTGGATTAGAAATAAACCTCTTGCCACAGTGAGCAATGAAATCTCAGATTTTCCAGTCAACTGCTCACTTACTATATTGACTACACTATTCCAGCACCTATGTTTCTGGAATTCTGGACTACCCTCCATAATTAAAATTACTATTTACAATCTACCTCTGCCATGTCACTTCTCTTCTCTATGATACACAATCACGTAATAAAATGGTTTTCTCTTACTGTTCTTATATAAACATTCATAAGGAAAGTGTAAGCAGGTATGCACTTCAATTCACTACAAAGTTACACAAAGGCGATGATTCAATAATTACTACAGCTAATTGAATATAAAACTCCCTTTGAATGATTAGTTATTATCATCACAAGACAATATGCCCATTTCACCTGCCAAGCAAATCTGTGCAGTAAACAAAGAATATTTTACCCTGAAGTTGCTAGTGACAGACTGTGGCAGTGGTATTTATGGAGAAGTCCAACTCCTAATACTGCTGGCAAAGGTTTTAGACAGGAGATATATAAGGATAGACTTCGCAACAGGATCTAATGAACTAATGAAAACAAGACGTGCAGTCTCAGTACTGTAAATAACAAAGCCTTCACCTGAACACAGTCTTCAACCAGTTAAATCTAGTTCACAGCTTCAATGTTTACTAAAATCTCTTTTAATATTATCCTCCAGTGGTCTTCCTGATCTTAAATTTAATCATGTTTCAAGGGGGTTTACAGAAAAAAATTCTGTGCTCTTCTTGTGTCTATACTAATATTACACTGAACTGCCTGTTTTTACAATAGAGATGTCCTGCAGCAGTTGACACTTATTCTGCTGGTCAATAAATTACCTGCCATTATGGACCATTGTCATATTCACAAATGCTTGAAAACTACATTTCATCGGACACAAGAGTACAAAATACTTTTTTTAAATGATTTATATTAGAAGATAGGCGGCATGCTGTGGCGCAGTTGGTTGAGGCACTGTGCTACAAGCTGGAAGGTAGCGGGTTTGATTCCTGATGGTATTATTGGAAATTTTCATTGACATAATCCTTTGGGCCACACATGGCCGTGGGGTCAACTCAGCCTGTAACAGAACTGAGTACCAGGAATATTTCCTGCGGGATAAAGGTGGCACCTTCATGTGCCGACTGTCTTGAAAGCTGGGAGCCTCAACCTCCTGGAACCCTAAGGGCCTGTCCAGGCCTGTAGTGGTATAGCTTTATCTTCTTTATATTAGAAGATAAGAGTATGTTTTTGTGTCTGCATTCCTAAATTCAAAATAACATCATTGCTCACCATCAATCATAGGTAATGATCCAACTGCAGCAGGAAACTTCCTGATGCATGTTATTCCAAACAACTGTGCAGCCCAACAAGCATGACTCTTCACTTCCAGGAGGAACATGCAACCGATAATCTGCAGTAAAGCTTTGACCATGATGACAGCCACATTGTAGCCCAACAGCGTGTTCCACCGCTTGAGGATGTATGGCACAGGCCGCAGGTATATCTCCTCACCTTGCCACAGGAATACAAAGGCACCCAGAAGGTAACCAAGTGAAAATATGTTCACCCGGTTTGCACCAGCAAGGAAGACAATGGCCAGTGTCACCCAGAGGAAGGATGACAAGAAAGAGCGCTTTGCAATATCCAGCCACGATCTAAAGTGAAGTAAAACTGGTTATAGAGGTCAGTAAGAAAAGTTTCAAAACTGTTTCACACCCACTCAAACTAGCAGACTACTTATGATCTGCAAAATTCCAATTCCTATCAGAGACACTTCAAATGTATTGCCTGAGAATAAAGTAGTTGAAATAAGACGTACAATTCTGAAGTGCTGAGTTACATCGCTTTCACAGTTTGAATTTGGCAATGCTATCACTACATAAAGAGGACGCCATTTCTTACCTGATGTAAGAAATGTGATCTGGCACTGGGTTAACAAAACCTGGCTGTTCTGCTTCTTTAAGGATGCTCTTGTTACTACCACCAGCATAGATTTGCCCAGCATAACGCCTCTCTATTCGAAATACAAGACTCTGTCGACACACCAGCATCAGCAATATGAAGTCACCTGTTCAACAAAACACAATAAACACATTATTTTAGTATGAAAATAAACATCCCATGTAACAAAACCCCTACTGCAGCTGACTGCCTCGTAACCACCTCACAGTCTCCCTAAAATGTCTAGTTACACAGACGTTCAGGATGCCTGTTGGCACAAACCTGAAGACAGAAAACCATTCCTGGCATAATTATTTAAAGTTGAATTTGTTAGAAAAACAGACCGCCACAATATCTGACTGGTCAGGAACAAAACAGTCAGAAACTGTGATTGGATAGCACAATGTAAACATAAGTGCAGTGTAAGGTGATACTGAATAGTCAGCAATTCAAGACAGACCATAACCAATTTCATACAAATAAATCTAAAATACAATATCCACAGCTATTATACTAATAAGTAAAATATAAGTAACATTTAATAACTGATACGAATTCTGACTACATGTTTCGGCTAAAATCATGAAATATGAAGTCAATTCCAGACAATTGTCTAGTTTCTTACCAACTGAATATAACACATTTTAAAATAATACACCGTACATCATAACTTCATTTATAAATCAATGTATCATGCTTGCATTTTCATTCAAATGCCTGTAATGTTGATAATTTTTATGTGCTGTGATATATGTAAGACTCTTCAATAAACACGAGAACTCTCTTCAGAAACATGTGTACTTACAGACAAGTTTGTATGCTGCCGGGGTATATATGGGATCAGGCAAGAACATCCACTCCTGTAGATTCCTCATTATCAGCGACTGGTTCCAAGGATATTCTAAAAATATATCAAATTTTATTATTTTAACATTCAACCAGCAATATTAAAGCATAAATGTAAGCACATCACACCAACTTGAAAGTTAATAATATGAACAAATCAGGAAGTACATCTGGGTATCTTGCTCATGTAGTATCATGCAGAATGGAAGGTTCATGGTTCCTTTAGTGACACTCCATCAACTGCATGGGATAAATAAAAAAGTAAATTCCACTCTTCTTCAAAAACAGACACAAAAGAATATTAAAAGAAGAAGTATGTCAGTTTTATATTTGATCCTAGATCCATCCTGCGCGGTTAGTACATCAGTTGCTTACCAACACATAATGCAGGTGGCAAACCTACTGCCATGGCATACTGAATGGGTATCAGCATTACAATGAACACCTGGTATATGCCCCAAATCTTAGCAAGTTTCTCTCGCTTCATAATAACCAGCACACACAGCCATATGCCATACAGTACAGCATACAGATCCATGCGAGTGCCAATTAAAGCTACAGTTGTCATTAGACAGATCTGAAACAAAAGATATTCATAGCAAGATGTATATTATAACACAATACGTAGACTGTAAAGTGTATTGCTAAAGTGGAAATTAATCCTTAGCATGCTATTTGTTGATCACCTTATTCTCTCCAAACCACAACTGCTCAAGAGGTTGGATGAGGTTTTCTAAATAGTCTAAGAATTTTATCAGTAAAAGGCATGGAGTGATAATCCTCTGCCATGTCACATACAATAAAATTCAATAAAATTAATGCTCCCCTGCAGCACTTTGTATATTAAAATATCATGCCAAAGGAATTTAAACAGTGGTATACTACAATGAATATAAATACTGCAGCAATGAATAAAGTGAAAGGAATAAGCTTGTATTAAGCACATCCTTTTTGAGATGCGAAGCTAGCGTGGCAGAGAGTATTAAACTCACAGTGTTCAGGGACATGACATCATTTACTTTGGTAGAAAGGTACCAACATTTGAGAGGGGTTGGTGATAAACATCCTACAAAACTACTTGGTGCTCTTAGAGGGACATTACCAGTAAGTCTGAGCTTAGCACTCCAATATCAGAGAGTCTAGTGGGTATTTTGCTGCAAGATCACACAGTTAAAGAAATAAGTAACAGACAAAATCATTCCTGTGCTAAGTATTGTCTCATGAACATACCACAGAGGGTGTAGACACTTAATATTACTAATGGTACTAGAATGATTTGCTTGGTGATAAAAATGCAGACTAGATGAGAAAGAAAGGAAAATAACCAACCAGAATAAGTCTAACATACACATTAATAAATGATAAGAAAAAACTCTGCACAACACTAAGTGAAATCTGATGGTAAGACAACAACAGTCTTAGTCAAATAGCATCCATACTGTAAAACAACAGTACATTTGTTCGCAAAACCTGATTTACCTACCTCAACACCAAACTTGTAGAACCCATAATTGAGGAGATACTTGAAACAGGTTCGGAGATCCTGATCTGCATGGCAACGCTGTATGTTGGGAAACATTACACGTGGAAAGGAAATTGGCTCACCATTTGAATGGCGTTTGTGTACTTGCCGAACCCTGACTACAGCCATTAATGTTGCCAAGAAAATCAAACCTGCAACAACAGTACATTACTTCAATGGCAATATCATCATTACACCTGATGTCACGAATCAGCCCTGTATAATGTTTCAGTAAAACAAACGGGCAGCACACATAACCCATTTCTTGCAGTCAGCTTGGTATATCCTGCTTTAGACTCAACAGTCCTGCCGAGGTTTATAGAAGACTAGTAGGACAATTGAGGATTCTAGTGTTCTGGGATGTAATGTGTGTAGTGGGTAATTCACAATATCTGACAGTCTGAAGGGATGTAGTGCCTTTATATTCAAGGGTTAGTGGGCCCTAGAAGAATAACCGAACGTTATTCGGGCTGGACGGTCTGAGGTTCGAATCCCAGTAAGGGCAAGAGACTTTCCTTCCCTCCAAAACATCCAGTCCGTCTCTGGGGTCCACCCAGCCTCCTATCCAATGGATTATGAGGGTTATTTTCCAGGGGTAAAGCAGCTGGGGTGTAAAGTTAACCACTCCCCTCCATGTAGTGCTGAAGCTAAGAATGAGTGGAGCTATACCTCTACTCCCCCCACATGCCTTAAGGTGTGGACAGAGAAAACTTTGCTTATTCTTCTAGACCTACCAAGCCTTTAATATGAAGGCACTATGTTCCTCTGAAATGTTGAAATATTTTAAATTACCAGTTACACAGCATACCAGCCGGTTAAAACGAGAATCTTCAAATCAATGCTGTGCAAACCTCAGATATCACACAAGACAACTGAGACTAAAAACTGGTGAAGACTAGAAGAAAGCAGATATAGCCTGCATCAGGAAAGCAAACTTCAGTTTGCATGTTTCATCTGTGAAACTTCTTAACAGACCCCCTTGAAATCTCGTACTGTTGCCACAAAAATTTGGCTTTGGTCCACAATGATCCAGTGATCCAATATGAACTTTACTTTACATGAAGCAACAACCAGATGTTGCCAAAGAAATGGAAACAGACACTTTTATGTCCGATTTCACAATATGTTGACAGCTAACAATAATCTGCGTAGCTGAATAAAGACATAAGACTGCAAGTACAACCTATTTCTGAGGTGCAGGAAGGCAGGAAGCAGGCAGGCAGACAGAACTTGGTTTCCTTACTAAGAGGACAACTGTGAGTCTGAAGACCAGGAGAAGGGTCTGACAGTTTACTGTGTGCTCCCAATCAGTGGTGTCTCAGTATTTCTCACGTGCACTGAGTTTTACTTTTCTTAGAGATCAAGTGACAGAAAAGATATTCCTAAAATTCCACACTGGATCTCACCAGTCTCAAATCAAAAACCTTTGAGACATAAATCCATCAAGTTCCTAAAATCCGGTAGTGCAATAAATAATATGAAGTAAATGCTCACTTCCTAACCAGTATAAGAGTCGAAGGAAACACACTCTTGTAGTTTTGGGGACTTCACACTGCAGATTACATTAGCAATAGGGCATGATAGGTTGTGAAGAGCAAGACTCAATTTCAGTCAGGTAGAACACTGGTTTGGAGACTGTGTTCAATGAAAGAAAAAAGGTGGCTGTATAATGTAATTTTCATTTGTTAATTGTCAGGTTTATAAGATAGCATCATGTAAAATTATAAAAGCACACAATTAAATAGAACAGTTTTAAAAACAAATTAACCTAGTGTGTTAATATTAGGGCTGTCAATTAATCTGTACTTTCAATCACACACTCTTTATCAATGACTGATTAACCCCTTCAGTCACAACACAAATGCCTATGGTTGGGTGTTGTGAGTCTCATGTTACAAGTATGATGTTGGTGGCTGCCAGTTAGACTGAACAGTTTCCCTGTCCTTTCCCATGCCATGTATCAAGCAGATAATTACAGCAGCGAACATCTAGTGAGTTACATACCTATGTACCCCTTTAGTATTTCAGGTAGAGTATGATCTGAATGACTCTTGTACAGACCAAGCCAATCTGCATTATTCCCTGCAGTAGCATTTTCCTACAAAACAAGGAAAATAATCAGTGTAATAGGCATTAACTATATTAAAACTACATTAAACCAAACTAAACAGTCTTACCGAACTTCTGCTCACAGTATGTTGTGGTATAATGGTCAAGATGTTTATAGTTCTTCATTTTTATAGTTATAGCAACAGTCACTAATGTTTCAGTAATATTTCTTAAAATATAGTCTACTGCATATTAAAAGTGAATAAAAGATATACAATTTTATTTTAAATGTAGTATGTTGTAAGATTATCTCAGCAGCTTCCATTAGATTTTTGTGAGACTTGAATAAACTGTATATGCACTAATGCATGTTAATGAATGGAATATGGTGTCAAAAACAGAAGTGCAGGGTGGATAGAAAAAGAAATACACAGTGCATCCAAAGGCAGATCATAAGACCCTTAGGTTCTTGACATAGGGTACTTAAACCAGTGAAAAATAAGATGGAAATGAAATAACTCACTAAAATCTTAAAAAAAGTAGCTGAAATATTATTTATTCCACTACATGTCAGAAGCTACAACTTACCGTACAATTCACAGCATAGTTTGTATGCACAAAGTAATTGATCTGATAGATCATCTTCATAAGCAGCAGTGTGGAGACCAGAACTGACACAACATGACATATGAGTGTGTGGATCTTGCTACCAAATGATAGTGCCACTACAGCCAGTAGAAGGAAGATGAAATGCACTCCACAAACCTATGGGAAATCCATACAATGCAGGTGCAAACTTGCTATAGAAAAGTGTCTTGGAGACTCACATATATTATATTTGTTAATATGAAATACACCTCAAGTCTGATGAAAACAAATGGAGGGACAGAAGATGAGTTTTAATTAGAATTATGCTAATTAACCTTTGCTAACTGAATGAGAAGACAGTGTTCTGAACTGAAATATACTGTCCTATTATATCACAATGTTAAAAATATTTTTTATATTTTCAAGGATGGAACTCTTTACTCATTAAATGTAACTACAAAGCTCATACACAGTTCGAAGATTGTCTGAGGTATATTTGTAATTGAATCATCCATTTCCATGCAGTAATTTTGCTCACTAACACCCCCATGAGGGTTTAAAAGATCTTGAAAAACTTACAATTCTTCTTATACTGCTGTTTACAAAGCACTGAAGTGATACAGAAATATCTACAGACAATGAAGAAGCACATCTACTTATCTCATCAACCATTTCATAAAATTCCCATCATCATGGTTTTATTACATCATAAAGATAGTCCTGTTACAAAATTATCAGTTCACTATTTAAAATGGTGGTATTTTCTTACAGTTGTGTGTTACATTTCCTTCAGCATAAAATTGGGCAGTCTTCAGAAATGCAGTTTGGCGCATTACGGCTTCAAACATGGACTAACATACAACCCCATATTGCATGGTGAAAGCTTAAACTTTGTCCTTATTTCTTTGTTTTGTGTGGAATACACACAACATGGAATTATTTTTCTTCAAAAGGTCAATGTTCACCGTGTCCTGCATCAAGCCAGGTCATTTGGTTAATAAAAGGGGGTTGCTTTCTCCATGCGGGTTGTCTCAGGTCAAGGTACTCTTCTTCTCTCTCTTATTACATCCCTTACCAATGCAACTCTCAAATGTCAGTGTGATAATTTTGAACTACAGAGGTTAGTAGGATGATAATGATTAGAACAGGAAAGTCCATGACATGAAAAATTATCTTTTTAAATATCCAGAAGACTGTAGCATTTATGCAAAGACTGTATTACTGAAACTGAAAAGGACTAGTACAGCAGTACTAAGAGAATGATGAGTAGCCAGAAGAGACTGTGGACCCTTGTAATGAAGTAGAGATAAATGCTAGAACAGTCTACTTTTAATCCATATTTGAGAGCAAATTCTGGAATTCTTAACACACATACTATTTTCATTTAAAATACATACATCTGGGTTTGAAAGTAAATTTAATGCATTTAAGACCTTAAGAAATTCAGACTTTAGGAAATACAGTGTGAATTCATTATTATGAACAATGCTATGTTTTCTCTTTCTATACTTATGTTTGGGTGATACAATCATTCAAAAATGTCTAAAGCACATGACATCTCATCACATATCTCCAGGTTGTGCTCACTTTGGAATGGCCCCATCTGCCATTGTGCTAGATTGTTGCACCACTTACATCAAAGACACACAGCAGCATGATGGACAGCATCATCACTTTCAGCATATGCAGTTCCATGAACAGCCACAGCAAGTCAATCACTTTCTGAACCTGAATCTTGAACTGGATTGCCAGCTGCTGCAGCTCCTTTGTTGTTAGTTCTGATAAATGCACAAAATTAAGTCTTCCACATACATCTCCATAATAAAAACAATGGTATCAAATTTATTTTTATTTGTAAGTACCAACAACAATAACTAATACAACAACAAACATAAATAATTTCATAATACTTCTCATCACTGAGATCAAACCTTATAATTTTGCTTGCATTCCAAGACAGTATAGATCACAACATAAGACAAAAAAGGCTGCAGTTTTGTAACTTCGTAACACATGATCCCTTATTGATCCCTTATAAATTACATTTCTAAAAATGAAGTACTCAGAAAAATATTTACACTTACATAAGACAAAATAAGCGTAAAATGGATGACATTACGTAATAAGGAACTTCACAAGTTATACAGCTTACCGAATGCCATTAGGGCAGTCAAATCAAGGAGGTTATGATGGAGTAAACAAGCATCTTGGATGAACAAGAGAAACTGAAAGAAAATGTTGATGGGGAGAAGCTGCCTAGGAGACTGAAAAAGAGATGAAAGAACAATATCATGATGGTCTTATGAAAATACAATGTGGGAGGGCAAGGGGTGGGATTGGCAGAAAAGAATGTTCAGTTGGCAGGGTTGAGAATCAGACTGTACTACTACAGAATTAGTTAAGCATTAACACATTTATGGCAAAAGATATTGATGCCTGAACCAAACTGCAACTCCGCGAATGCACACATACATGTGCACACCTTTGCAGTTTCACAGAGTAGGAGGGAGAAAGGTAAAAGGTAAAAGAACAGAACTTATATAAATATAAACAAAAGTGGAGAAGACTTTACCAAAGGACAACCATCTTGGTGGAAATATAAAGGGATGGTGACAGGTTGTTATTCAACCCACTGCCTTACGTTTAAGTGTTCGCAGAGAAGGCAATGGAACATTCTCCTCTTTTTGCTGCTCATCTGTCCCTCCTTCTGGGTCTTCTGACACATTGCCTTGACCTCCACCAACTGAGCTGCCAAACCTACTTGACTCCCTCTTCAAAGTCTCTGATCTGCACAGTCACAAAATTGGGGTACATAACTGCATTACTGAATACAGACTAATGTGTGAAGCATCTGAAGGTAGTCCAATACAGTACTGTTTTAGTGTCAGATTGTTCACTGATCTCACTGGCACTTGCGTCTGTACTAGGAAGTTCACAGTCACTACTGTACACTATGATGGGACCGCAAACTTTCACACATACTGTTGGTTGGTAAATTGCTGTCAAATGCTTCAGTATTACTTTCTTCAAGATCAGATTATGTATAATAGTGGATCTGAATGAAGTTTTACTATTGTTTCCCCTAAGTCAAACATTTCCTGCTTGAATATGTGGTTGCTGCTGATTAAAATCATAAGGAGAATACTGGCAAACTTTATATCCAAACAAGACCACTGTTCACATTGTATATATTTCCTGGGTCATATGGGGCAGAAGCAATTCAGAGTTGTTATTTTTATGGGTGTCATAAACATCCTGCTGCAACTTGATCATGGCCTTGAGACAATAACAATGCAGTCACAGCTGATCCATGTGCATAAATTACACAGTGTTTGCAAATGACATTAAACATGGCCTGTATGTAACATATGGGATTTAAATCACAGCTTTCAGCGTGAACTACACATGATGTTTTGGAGTAATTTAATATCATTAGGCTATTAAAATCAAGCAAGTTGCAATGAGGATATGTGTTTGAACTGGGGGATACAAGAAAGAAAGCAGAATTTTGATGAGGAACCAACTTGGATAGTGATCACTCGGAAAACTAAAAACATAAGAGGATAAAGTTACGATGACTCTTGGGTGATTAAGATTGCAAGGACTGTAGTAAAATAGAAATGGTTCATGATTGCATTCAGGAGTGAGCTTTGATATTAATATGTGAACCTTCTCTATGTTCAGACAGCTGTGAAAAACTTTTGACCACATAGTAGTCACTACTTCAGCAGTCCAACTGAGTCCAAAAGATGGGGCACTTACCTGCACTTGATATCAGTAAGGGTCAAGAAGTCTTTGTGGAAATAGTGCATCTGTATCACTGTGATCACAACAAAAAAAGTTGGAGTGAGGAGTTTAACGAACAGTTCACTGGTCTGGAATATCTCCATGCCGATATCATTTTGTCTGGAAGAGAAGACAAGAGAAGTGCAGTGAGAAAACTAGGAGACCACAGGAATTCCCAAGTCAAGATACTGTAGTAAATGCTTATGCAAGAGTTTAGTATCTTCTCTGTAGCTTATATCAAACACGCATATGGCTGCACCACTGGATGATGATTGCTTCATATGATCAACACACTTTCTGCATGTTTGATTTAGCTGAGCTTCAGTTTGGTTATTCAACTGATTATGTAGTACCAGCAATTTTCAGTTCATCTTCTAAAGCAGGGGTGTCCAACCCCCCCTCCCCTTTTTTTTTGGGGGGGGGGGGGGCAATGAACCACAATCATTATTGTAGGCTGGTCCACAGGCCACACATGTAAAAATCACAATATGTGGTATACCTACCCACCTAAATTTTTGGGTAAGTTGTACATTTTACATATATACATAACTTACAAATGTGGCCACAGGCTGCATAATACAACGTGGCAGGCTGCAGGTTGGACACCAGCATTCTGAAGCTATTGAGTGAACATATGATTTCTTTCTAAGCTCTACATATTGATACACAACCTCTTGGCTTCTCAGAATTTGACATACATCATATTTTTAGAAAACATAAAGTTACGCACAGTAGCTATAGCTAGGCAGTAACTTTGGAACCACATCATGAACTCATCCTACAGACAAACATCTCACAATCACAGGTCAGCATGTATCCATTTTCAGTTAATTAAAAATGGAATTATTTAATTAACCTTTTTTAGAGTAATTAAATTTGGTTACATAACTTTCACCTTTTGACAGAACTGATTCATTTCATCAGATCCATAAGGTGCAATTTTGATCCTTTGATTTTCAGCTATTTTCTTAATTGTACATTTATAAATAGTGGTAGTAAATAGATCACATAGTGGTTTCAGATATCCCATATTGTGAGTCCTATAAGAGATAGACAGAATGACATACCAGTCTAACAAAACTTCTTTATTGATGCAAGATGAAGAATAATTTGGCTACATGTTTTAGCTTACTGTATGTAGCAGAGAGAGACATGTTCTTCAGTATATAACCTGATTTTATGGTTCAGTACAGCAGCTGTGTATGTCTCTCAGTATTCAATCAGATTTTTGGTTGGGTATTTGAAATTATCTGAACTATTATAAGGTTTTCACTTAATGCAGAGTTATTGGCATTTATTTATGGAATTAACATAAAGTTTTGTATCTGGTATAAATTAGTACAGGTATGACTCATCAATATAATAATCAAATTTCAAATTTTTAATTGAAAAACAGAACATGCAACTAACAACTTAGGCAGCAATAATCAATTGTTTTCCTAAACCTGCTTGCAAAGTTACAAAAGTGCCTTGCAATAGTTAGGTCAGACAGTGACGGGTGGAGACTGGTTACAGGCAGGATGCCAGATCTGAAGGGGATATGGACAGCACAATTTGACTCTGCCCTCATGTCTTCCACCATGCCAATAATGGAGAGGTATCACACTGACTGATGGACCGAACACAAAGATTCATCACCATGTTCATAAGAGCCCATCACATGTCACTATCTTGAGCCAGATGAATCCAGCTCATATCCTCCCATCCCACCCCTTTAAAATCCATTTTAACATTATCCTATCTATGCCTAGGCCTTCCAAAAGGGCTCTTTCCTTCAGTGCACAAACACAAAAAACACACACACACAATCTTGGAGACTTATTGTCATTCCTCCTATCAACCCTCAGTTGGTTTTTAACTGAAGTTTGACAAGCTAATCACCCACAATGATTTTAGTGCATTCATTTACAGTGCACACTTCAAATCTTACTTAAAGATATAACTTACAGATCCTGAGAAATGCCAAGATAGTGTGTCCAGTAGTGAGGGAAATCATCAAACTGGTATGTGTAGATTAGCACCAATATGGACATGGAGTAGATGATCACGGTCAGCCAGAACCCATACATAAACTTGCGCCAAGCTTGATAAGACAGCTGAATCACAAAGATTCCTCAGAATAATTTCACAATATAGTGCTCATCCTTTAAATGTCATGCACAAAGCAATTCTACAATAAGTCACATCATTCCACACACAGAAACAAAATTTTTTGCACCATATATATATATACAGTATCTTCTTTGAGATTTCAAACAAAAAAATTGTCCAAACACAATATTTGTTATCCTGTATACCACACTAACCTTCACATCAATTTATATTAAACTGTATCTGGCACCGCAAAGCCAACTGTAATATAGACGTAACCCTGCATGGTGTCAGAAATGATTTTTCCTTCTATTGCAATACCAAAAACTCACAGTATTAAAAAATGTTTAAAATAATAGAAGCTGTAGATCTTAACAAGCTCTACACTTTATATTCCACACAATATTTTCTTTTTGAGAAAAATTACAGACTGATTTGAATTTCATGTAAAGTGACAATTATACTTAATGGGTACAGATAAAAATTAAGTCCACATAACAAATTTTAGTTTATACCTCCAGTACCAAGTGCCAGCAAAATTTTAGTAATCTTTGATAAGAAATATACGTGTCAATGGACAGACGGATACAACTTCTCCATTATTGGTTAATGTTATGCACTCCATGCTAAAGATACAAAAGTAAGACAAATTTGTTTTGATTTTATGATGAAAAATGCTGAGTTACAAAGTGTGCTTGCATGTAAACACACAGCTGTAGTGGCAGTACAGTATTCATGCACTTACCTGAAAGACAAGCACAAAGATGAGGAACAGTGCCATATAGAGAATACGGTACACGGTCATGCGGGTGCCACTAATACCTATCACAAAGAGCATTATGGCAACCACCCAAATCCAGAACTTGGTCAACAAGCTCTTAACAAAGTCACCCAGCCAGTTCATGGCCTGACTTGTCTGCTTGGCTCTATCTGCATCTGAAAAACCTGCAAGTCCAGTTCACTTAGATGCTAAAGGCTTTGTATGAGCATCATTACACTCTTTTATTGTAAAATATCATATTTATCCAGATATCTGAAACTTTTTCTACAGAAGCAGGTACCTGGCAAATGCAAAATGTTCATTAGTTCAGAATATCTTCCTGCAGTGCACCTCTCACCCATAGGGAGGAATACAATCTGAGAGTACTTAGGAACGAAGTACAGAGGAAAGTATTTGGCTACAAGAAAGATGAACTTACTACAGCGTGAATAAAATTACACAATGAAGACACTTCTGAACTATTCACAAACATCTGACATGAAATTGGTTGACAGGTAGCATGTATTGGGAAGATACAAAATGCACATAAAAGAGTGGCAGGAAACTGGTATGAAACAAATGACTGGGGAGCCCTAGGCATACATCAGAAGGAAATACTAATTATTTAGCTTCAAGAAAAAAGGTGTGAATGTGTGGACTGGGATCAACTTGCTATGGATAGGGTCCAAGAACTGGATTTATGAATATAAGAATGAACCTTTGGGTTCCATACAATCAGAAAATTTGAATACCTGTTAACTAAAAAGAAATAACCTACAACACACAGTTAGTTACCTCATAAATACAAGTCACATATGATACTACAAAACAAGCACAAATGCACAGTGGTTCTTACTTCACCAAAAGTCAGTCTCACCTCTAGTTGCAGGACCAACAGTAATTTGCAAAGGTGCAGCCATGTCTTCCAGTGCTGATGTGTTGCGTCTTTCAAAGCGTTCTTGCATGAACTGACGTAAGGTTATCCAGAAGAAAAGGGTATATAAACTCTGGAAAGCAAAAAGTAAGAAGAAAATTAGACTGTGACAGATTACATATTTGTAAATATATGAGCTTACATATCCCAAAATACTGCCCACTTACAAGAACTGTCAATGGTAGACAAGAAAAGAATGGCTAATTTAAATGTGTCTAATACCAAAGATAACTGTTGTTTCACTGGGTGAGTGGTGTTCATCCAGTGACACAGCATTAGATCCCAGAAGACATGCATCTTCAGCAACACAACTGTGAGAACCTCAAACCTCATGTGCATAATAGTACTACTCATCAGTATTTTACAATTCAGAGGGGCAAAAGCATGTTTTAAACTTTGAGTGAAGTGGTACTTTTGTCTTCAAGATCCAGTTCATCTTCATACCGAGTCCAGAAATATCCATATTCAAACACAAGTAAATGGCTTTATCTCAGACCCATCAAAAGACGCTTTACAAAATCATGAGTGTGTGTATGCACGCCAATAGAATGCATGTTCACGTGAGTTGTGACTCAGAATTACTGCTGATAAAATAAAAAATCCAAATGCTTAACAGGAAAATGAAAGGGTACATCCATTCAAATCTCAATCATCACACTTCTGTCAGTGGTGCCGTCATGACATGAAACAGTTTTAGTTTTCTTCTAAATTCCCTTTGGGTCACTAGTGTTATGTATCTGTGCTCTCATCTAACTTCATATGATGTTCTTTTACAAAATTCTTGCATCTAAAGAAATGCCTGAAGTCAATACCTAAGTCCAGAGAAAATGAGGGTTTATCAGGTTCTGTGACACTAAAACTGGCAAAAAATTCCTTGGCTGATATTCATTTTTATATAATTCACTTTCTAAACATTTCCATGTGTTAGAGAATAGCTGGGTCATCTACATTACTGATCACTTTTGAAGTCTTCTCTACCTTCTGTCAGTCTCTTGGACCATTCAAAAGCTTGTTCTCGTGGTACAATCTCATCATTGTCAGGCAGTTTCAAAATCTTGAACATTTCTGTACAGATTTTTCAAACACTGACTCCTTGTACACTTTTGCACAGATTTGTCACACTCTAACATGAAACTAAACATCAATTCTATTCTATACACACCTGCTGCCCATTTGCATGATTTATATGCAAGCAAATTCAGCACATCCCACTGACGAACAAAACACCTACTACCATTACCCTCAGCTCTTACAGTTTAGTCATTAATAAATCACAGAAATACAAAGTGTGCTTGGAAGTAACGCCTCCACAAAGGTATGTCAGGCAAGCAGTGTGACCCTGAAGTGGAACTTGTCCCAACTTGCTCATTGTTCCTTGAGCTTCAGTCTGCCGTGGTGTATGGCTTCGTAAATACAGCAGTTTGTGTTGTATTCGGTTCAAAATGGACGACTTATTCTCAACCATGTTGAGGGGCACTGAACAGCAGGCAATTACTGAGTTTTCAATGCACGAAAATGAAACTCTCATCAAAATTCACTATTGGCTTTTTATGGTGAAGACGCTGTGGACATAAGTACTGTGCATCACTGGGTGAGAAAATTAAGGGATGGTGGCAGAAATTTGGACCTGAATGGCCAGCCACAATCTGGAAGGCCTGTCACCGCAACTCACAACAGGCAAAAAGTCGATGAAGTTATTCAAGAAAATCGAGGAATTTCTCAGACAGCCATAGCTCAAAAGTTAAACATTGGTTTAGCTAATGTCAGTAAGATTATAGGTTTGGGTTACAAAAAAAAGTGGTCAATGGGTGTCACATCAATTTACACCCACAATGAAGACAGCAAGACTGGACGCATGTCAATGATTACTCCCACACTATAAAAGTGAGGGCATTGATTTTCTGTACAGCATTGTCACAGGTGATAAGAGTTGGGTTGCATCACTATGACCTGGAAATGAAAAGCCAGTCACTTGAATATCGTTACCACACTTCTCCCAGAAAGAAAAAAATTCTAGACTCAACCTTCCGGGAAAACAGAAGCAGCATTCACGAGGCCTACATGGTCAAAGTAATGAAATTCAACTTCGAGACTTAAGTGAAGACCCTAAACAGATTGAAACAATGAAACAACCATGTTCGTCAAGGATAAAAACTGATGCTTCTTCAACATAATAACACCAGACCCCACAGTGTGATGCCACTTCAGTGATGATACAAAGTATCGGATTTGAAGTTGTTCCACAGCCTTGCTACAGCCCACATTTGGCACCGTCTGACTCATGGTCATTTGCAGCTATCAAGAAACATCTTAAAGGAATTTGTTTCACATGTGATGAAGAAGTTCCAGCTGCTGCAGAAAATGGTTTTGAGAACAGCCAGAAGAGTTCTACAGATAGGTTTGAAAAACTTGTTCAGTGCTGGCAGCACTGTATCAAATGAGAGAGAGACTACATGGAAAAGTGTGGTACAGCAACAAGGTACACATTCTGAACTATACTTTGTGTTTTGTTTTGTTTTGATACTTTGTCCGGGGGTGAAATGTGAACATGGAGGCATTACTTTCCAAACACCCTTCACATTTATAACAGCCAAACTACTCCTTCAGCCCAAAGAAACCAGTCTGGAGTAATTTTTATATAATGGGCAGATACTTGAACTTCAAAACAAAGTACCATAATTTTGAAACCACAATTAACTGGAGGGATATAATTCAAATATAATGATTACCAGCAATGCCAAATAATAATGTTCAGCAAGAATCTTACCTTTGCAAATACTACTCTCCATCGCACTAAGCAATAACATGTATCTCCACCCAGGAACAATGGGCAGCTATGTTACATTACAGCAGAGCAGATAGGTTTAAGATCTGCAAGATAAACTTCAGGTACATAAACTAGACGAAATAAATTACCTTGATAAAGAGAGGTTCACATGGCAATTTTGTGGTCTTGATGAAACCTATCTGACGCAGGTTCACATCCTTCACCTTGTCTGGTAGCTCAACATCGGTAAGGTCCATGCCATATATGTACTGAGCCAGCAATAGGAATATGGCATATACCACAAGAAAAGGTGAACACCTCATCATAGAATGGCGCTGGTTGGGGAGGATCCACAAAATGCTGGACCACAACAGCAACACAAATGTCAACCAGCTGTGATATGTAATACTCCATGCCTGCATAATAATCAAGTTTCCATGTGTAAACACACTTACTTCAATGCAACTTACAAAGAACACATCTTTACAGCAGAACTTTACAATCTGAAGTAAATGGAAAAATGAAGTATTTATATTATAGCCAGGTTTGAGCTAAGCTTGTTCTCAAGAAGCAAAACCAAAAACAAGGCAAGGCAGCAATGATGGCAGCTTGACCTGATCACTGGAGTATAAATTTGTCTTGGTTATTTGGTGATAGTAAGCAGAAAAACAAACCACATCAAAATGTTATTTTATGCAAGTAACACCAAACCAAAATGTGCATACCATCATGATGATGTTTGTTCCAATGTAGGAGGACCTGTTGATTATCCGGAATAGGGACATGAAGAAGTCCAGGATTTGTTCACACAGTCCTGGGTGGATCTCTTCTTCCCCTACAAGAAAACAAACAGTGTCTCTTTCATTTTCTTATTCACTTTCCCCACTATGACATAAATTATTAACTTGACACCTCTGAACTGTCTGTAGTCATTCTCTTACTTTTATTTACTATTGCTTCAGTCTCTATATTCATCAGTGGACATACAGAAGCAGTATGAGGTTAACAGACACACAATGCAACTATGCATAATGGATGTGCACTGACATGATGACTGCACAGCAGAAGGGCCCATAAACATGTGTTCTATGCCTCATTTGTCACAAGACTCATAACACACACACAAAAACAAGACGTAATTTAATGTTACAAAACTTAAATATGACACACAAACAAATAAAAAACAACCAACCAAACAACCAAACAAATGAACAAACAAACAACCTAACTAACTAAACCCATGGGGCATAGTACTTCCTGAGAATCTAATAGGTTAACAGCTCATCAAAAAAATTGCCAACATGTTATGGAAACCAAAGGTTTATTACTATGTTCACAGCAGTACACCACCTGTCTCTGTTCTGAACCAAACGATTTACGTCCATCCATACCCTACCACCCCACTTCTTTAAGAACTAGTTTAATATCATCCTATCTGCGCCTACGTCTTGCAACCAAAACCGTGTACGCAATTCTCTTCTTTTGCATACATGCCATATGCCCTGCCAATCTAATCATCCTTCATTTTATTTTATGAGTAATCTGGCCCGCAGGGACCAGGCAGTGCCAGATTATCGGATATTTCGGATTATCAGACAGTAGCTATACTGACCTAAGTTCTTACAGATAATTTTCTTGCTACTGCTCCTGTACTTGGGCCGCACAACTAATCAGAGGAGTATTTCATTTTGATGGAAATAAAATTCACAGTAATGCTACAAATTATGCCATATAAGTGGTATAACCCATTAGTTGCTTGTGATGCCACCAGGGTGTGGAAAATACCAACTTATAAAAACTTAAGTATCCTCCTTGAAGAGAAAGTTTGTGCTACCAACACAACATCCAGATAACCAAGATAAAGTCACAGAATCAATAAATGTACTGGAAGTTACAGTCTGCAAAGCTTTGGGACTTCGAAACTACTCTCTTTAAGTGCTGAATTATCAGGATTTCTGGATTCAGATAATGGATTGAAGGAATTCTGCTGTAATATCTGGTGTGGAGTACAAACCATGAAGCTCTTCATTCTGCAATTCTCCACACTCCTGTTACATCCTCCCTCTTTGGTCCAAGTATCTTCCTCAGTACCCTGTTCTTGAACACCCTCAGCCTATGTTCTTCCCTTAATGTGAGAGACTCTGGTTTTATTCCCACATAAAATGACACCCAAATTAGATTTCTGAATCAATACAGACATCCCATTATGCAGACGTATAAAATAAATGCAATAAAATTTTCAGCTCCAAGAACTATAATCTTTATCAAAATCTAAACAACTTGTATGTAACTAACAGTTACATACTCCATGCAACAGATGAAACGCCACAATGCAAACAATACCGGCTGCAAAAGAGGAGAGCTCAATACATGATTATGTACAACTGACATAAAATATACATCACCCAGAGTAAAGCAGGAAACTGCCCAACAGCATGCAGACAAAATCTGAAATAAGATTCATCTTAGCGTCAATATAATAAGGGAGTACTACACTATCCAAGCAGATGAAATACCCAGACTTGGTACAGATAAGAGTATAAAACATTCAAGGTAGCTCCCTGATATCCAAATGAGCCTGCAAGATTTGTACTAATACACATGGGAATTATATATATATATTGCAAAAACGTAGGATCCCAATGTGAAGTTGGCATTATGTCATTTGCATACTTTCATTTATTACCTGAAAATGACTGAAGGAAGTCAAAACAGCAGTAAGTTATTTAGATCTAACAAAGATTACAATTGTGTCAGCTGAAAAATTTATTGTATTAATTATGTACATTCACAGTTCTGTACACATGGCAAACACAATAATCATAAGAAAGAAAACATAAAATAGAACTTCAGTGGCATGTGACTGATACAGTATAAAAACTACATTTCCGGTCCACACTGAAAATGAAATTTGGCAAAGTCCACCCAGCCAATACTATTTAATCTCATCCTTCACAGACTGATACCATTCCCTTCAGGGTTCTCCCCCCCCCCCAAAAAAAAAAGAGGAGAGGGAGAGAGAGAGGGGGGCAAGTGTGGGATACTTGCTTAGCAGTACATTTCCTAACAGGCAGGGGGAAGGGTAGGAAAGAAGGGCAGCCAACCACTGCCAATATACTACCATACAGTTGACTGCCAGATTAATAACCTCCCTCATTGTATCTGTGGTACATTAGATAGATAACCGGGGAGCAGATTTCAGTATCCTTTGGCTCTGCCTTAAACTAAGAGTTCAATGCAGGAGATGGTATTTTGATATGAAATGTAATAAACAAATGCAAAAATCATACTAATATCTCATTAACTTTTAAAGATACCAATTTTATATATATGTACAAAATGCAGCATGCACTGAGCATAGAAGGACAGCAACATAGGAAAAACGCAATCATTAAAGTGTGAAATTCGGTATACTGCCACATTTCTGTAACATCAGTACAACTCACGTGCAGCTCCCAATGCATCCAACTGGATTACATCTTCATAACCATCACTGAGGATCACGCTCCCATGAGCATCCTGCATCACTGTGCTCCGCCGCCGGCCAGTTGAATCATACTTAGTAGGACTCATATTTCTTAACAACTGAAAAAAAATTTAATTTAATACAGTATAATCCTGATTATGTGAGCCCACACCATGACCAATGGAACAAACTTCCATCCTCCCCACCAAAACTGTAGACACCACAAACAGTCAAACTGAATATGTATGCTACAGGGGAATTCTGGGTGTGATTGGTATGTGTGTGTGTCAAGAGGAAAACAAATATGAAATGTCCCAGTTGACTCATATCCACAAACTACACACGGTGTTATCAAAAATGATTGGACAATCATCAAGAGTTCTTCACCATCAAAACAAAGAAAAAGTTCACTTAAACATGTCCAGAAATGAGTGGTTTTTGAGTTTAATTGAAAGATTCCATTCAACAATAAATACCTTAACTATGTAACATTTTACTCAAAATGTACATAATACATTTAAAGTACAATTTCCCAATTTAATAAATGTTGGGCTTGTATTATTTATGAAGTCACAATTCACAACAAATACTCAAAATGACCTCCAGCTGAGTCAAAGCACACATGGACACATCTGATCAAGGACTGTCACACCCTTTCAAAGGTCCTGGGGTTGCTGCATTGTTTGACAGGCATAAAAAATGTGTTGGTGAAGTGTCCATAATCATTTTCAATTGGAACTGAATATGCTAGGGTTTTTAAGTGTCCCCAGACATAAAAATCTGAGGACTGAGGTCAACATGTTGTTGGGCTGTACCTCACAAACTGTTTGCAGACATATATTGAAATGAACTTTTTTTTTCATGTTTTGGTGTGGGGAACTGACTCCTGAAGTTTGTCCAAGTGCTTTAGATACACCCTGTATATGCATATACAAGTAGTATGTTGGGCATTGTCCAATTGCCAAGACATTTCGTGTAATAACATATCAGAAGTTGGCCTTACTCCTATCTTCAAATTGGCTGATTGTTGTTGTACCAACATAGTTCTTATTTTAATATTAGTGCCAAATGACATGGTGCACCCCAGTCTGCATACCATCCAATCCAATTTGGAGTGAAACCAAATCTTGAATCAGCATAGCAAATATACATCAGATAAGGCGTATAGAAATTTTCCAAAATTCTAGCAGCCACTGCAAAACTCTAGGTGCTACAAGGGTGACGTGAAGCAAGCCCCACACTGAGAAACCACAAAAATTGATGCCAAACTACAAAATTTCGTCACCCAGAAAACCTGGCAGCCAACATTTGTGAAACTCTGCCTCAGATAATGGACAATATTAGTCAAAATATTGATAAGGGGAATCAATAATTGTCACGAACCTTTAGAAAAGCCTACAAATATCTGTATCAGGTTAATATTTAGTTACTTATCTTGAAGATGGGGGCAGTCAACAGTTTATGATATGTCAACAAACTAGCCCACCATAGCACATTGCCATTACCCAATCACAGAAACAGGATCAGTTACAAACTGCTGTAAAATCCTGAATGCTTCTGAAACTAAAGTGCTGTCTAATATCTTGAAAGGTACAATCAACCCATGTCACCTGCAGGAAGAGTTGACACACAGTGCAATTGGACTCTCAGTAAGATGTACCAAGAACCTGAAGGTCAGTGGGGTCAGCCAGCATTAGGCATTACTGAACCCAAACTGGGATGCAAACATCATCTGAATGCTACAAACAAATACTGTTACCAGTGAAATGCAAATTTAACATCTGCTGCAATAGTAACAATTCATGGTAAAATCAATAAAAACTAGATAAACAAATAAGATCACTTCATATAGTTCATAAACACCAGAAAATAAAATAAACATTCTTCCATTTAAATACCACATTTACATGCAAAAGAAAAAAATACTGATGAGAGTGACTGATCGAGCATCTCAAGAAGAAAACCCATTGCATGTTAAGTTGTTATTATGCTGTGCTGTTTCTATTACTTAACAGAACAAAGACACTAACGTTGCAAGCAAGGACATCTAGTTTGAAAGTAACAAACTGCAGTCACTATGCCACAAATGTGCTGAAATCTACACACAAAATGCACTGTAATGTAAATACACACAGTGGAATACGTGTATGGACACTTCTCTACTATCAGAGCACATAACTACGATCAAGCGCATTCTGTAATGAATCAATCATTATAAACATTTAGCAAAGTACGAAGTTTTTGTTCTGTCCATGTACAGAACTGTCTCTCTTACACAGAACGGAATGATCCACGAAATATTTTGATACAAATTCTGTGGGATTTCATACAATGAGAGCCAATGGTGACAAATTTTTTGAATCACCTACTATCTATGAAAATAATGTTTGTTTTCTACTTCTTTGTTCCCCGTTTTCATGTTTTCTTACCACAGACATAGAAAAACACTCAAAATACATTATGAAATTTACTCCACACTCTTGCCAACTTGTGTGGTAGACATGGCTGTCACAGTGACAAGCAAGTACGGTGGAGAATTTTGGGATATGATTCAAATCCTCATTCCCAAGCTTTTCTCAAAAGTATGCAAGTATACATTAATTTTTTTAACATGAATGTTATTCAATCTTTAGAAGTTTTAAGAACTACACAGCATGACAATGACAACGAAACCAAATGCATTCTGGGCAAAGAATAGGTACATCTTCTTGTTTCACAAAATATTTATCAAGTCTAGTTTAAGATTTAATAGTCACCAACAGGAAACAAGACATTGTGTAACAAACATTACACAACAGAAACAACTAATCTCATTTTAGTATGCAATATTTATTGAAATGAGAGAGAAAGAGAGAGAGAGAGAGAGAGAGAGAGAGAAGAGAGAGTGTGTGTGTGTGTTGTGTGTGAGCAGGCACATGTGTGTGTATACACCCTTAAAAGGGTATACTTTCAACCCAAGTACAAGGGGGACAGAAGATCTGTATCATACTGCACGAAACTGTTTTTTAAAAATGCTGCATTCTCCTTCAACAAAGAGACTTATAATGGTCCTATCTGTCAATAGTTAATTAAGGACACAAGAATAAACAATCGCTTCTTTTTGGAAAGAAGACTTATGAGTTAGAGTTTGAAAGAACAAAGCAAGGCCCTCTCACTGTCTCTCAGCCTCTTCGTTGTAACTTATGTAATTACAGCCATTAGCATAAATTCCAAAATGTCTTGAACCACGGCAATTCAGTAAAAACAGAGGATTAAAATGTCGTGAACACTTGCATGCAGAACTTTAAAAAGAAGAAGTCTATCGTAAACACAATAAAATGCATATCAGCAAACAATTTTAAACATTCTGAATAAAGAGTGAAAGTAAGACTAACCATTTATACCTACAAGACTGATAAAATTTACAGATATACATAATAACTATCAAGCAATAAACATAGTTCATGCTACAAAAACGTTTACTTGCAATCAGTGTGTCAACTCTCAAAACATGTAACTTAATCCTCTATACAGAACAAAGCATAATTCTGAATGAGCAATATAGAACACAGAGTAATTTTGAATGAGCAATTAGTAAAAATTCAACAAGCAGATACACTCCACCATCATGAAACTTGGTTCTCAACACATTCTCCCATTCGTTCAATATTCTCTGTTGTCTTATTACTAGCTAATGCCACCATTATGGGCTCAAACTATGGTTTATGTACCCTACCCATGTTTCCAATGAGGAAGTACTGAACACAATACAGAAGAGATTATAACAACAGTAACTTTAAAAGAAACTTATGACAATTACTGGTAGTGAATTATTTCTTTGTAGCAAGATCTGATAATCCAACCTTTAATCTTCTAGACTTTCACATGTCTTTTATGCATATCAAAACGGTTCAAATTTATATGTAACGTGGAAGAGGTATGTATACTTGTTTATACAGTTATTTGAAAGTCACTGTGTGGTTCCATGGGTAACCAATTGATCAATATATTGATAAATCTAAGGGCATTCCGGTATGACCTCTGCCAATGTTAATGTACTTAATGTAGGTTAATGACAAATTAAAACTGAAGACTTTAATAGAATGAAATTTTATATTCACTGCAAGGTTTTTACCGTTTAATTCTGCACTAAGAATGACTTCAAAATATAAAATCATTTACATTTAAAAGTTCAGATAAACTTCTTAACATAATAAGCTCATGCCATCTACCATACTTTATTTATACTATGTACATAAAAATCTAAATTTGTGTACTATAACTTTTCTGGGCAAGGATAGAAATGAAGGGAAGACGAGGAAGAAGGCGTAAACAGCTACTGGATGACCTTAAGGAAAAGAGAAGATACTGGAAATTGAAAGAGGAAGCACTAGATCACACCTTGTGGAGAACTACTGTGGAAGAGGCTACAGACCCATCGTAAGACAGACTACAGAATGAACGAATGAACTTTTCTGGTTGTACCAAAATTTAGTTTTCCCTGGTATTTCTATCTGAAGGCTCAGATTAAGAATGAAGTTGAGGAATGTAAAGTTGATCTGAAAACCAAGTTCCACAATCATGAAAAAGATCTTAACTGGTTATGAATACGTACTTGAGTGTGTTCATTTACGGTAGTAGCAGCAGCTTCATAACTGTTAACCTAAAAACCACCAAACACAAAACACAGCTAAGTTGATAGCAGGAATATTGGTTAGTAGTAGAGATCACAATGTTACTAGTGCATCTAGATATATACAAAGCATTCACTTATAAGACTCCTGACTGGCTGCAGGTGGAGCAGTTTGTGTGCAGTCTGGAGGTCAAAAAGAAAACCATGTAAACTGTGAGACATTATGTTACAGTAATTCCTCACCAATGTGGTTTTGACTACAAGTGGTTGAAAATAATTAAATATATGAGAAAAGATTTACCAAATGCCAAAAAATTTGAATACATGCAGAAAAACATGGGTGGTTACTCACTCAACCAATGCAGCAGCTGGCAGCATAATCTACCTAAACAGTGTGTACATGTGTAATGTCCAAAAATGTGTGATTTTAAGTGAGTGGAGTCCATAAGCATCTGCATTCATGCAACCCTTATTTTTTTTTCACCATACAAAATTTTCACAATGCAGTTTTCTCCAACACACCATGTACATGAGTTAAAGAGGTGTGCATTTTGCTGGGTTTGATACTTTTATAAGGACTAGTGTTAATATATGCTACTATGTACAGAATTTTACAATATGTCTCATGTTACAAAGTCTTAAACTGTACGTATATTGATTTGTTGAGGGAGTGAGAAGTGTTTCCAAAGCAGAGATTCAGACACAACCTTCAAAATAACTATGTTACTACCCCCACTACAGGAATTATTTGTGTAGCTGATAACTGTTCAACCTGTCCAGAAATTCCTTGCTTTTATGGAGCCTGGAGGTTTGTTACAGCATTAGGACACTATCACTGAACCCTACCCTCAGAATTTCAATCAAGTTCCCATCCTCACATACTATTTTTGTAAGACATACTTGAATATTATCCTACCACTCATTCCTATGTCTTCCACCTGACCCTGCAACAGTGCTTATCAATCTAAATGAATGGAGATTACAGTCTTTTGGGATGTGACACGACATATACTGACAGATAAGTACCACATCCTGTCGTCATTTGTCCCACTCCTAAATGCTGAAACAGTCTGTTGACTCATCACATATTTATATGGACCAAAATACAGTAAAAAATGTGTCCCTTATCGCGTTTGCATTCCGTTTCCATGAAAATATTCTGAGAATGACTTCAGAATCCACCTAAACCAAATTCAGTCAGCTTGAAGATGGAGCAGGAAGTTCCTCTAAATTGTCAGAACAAATTTACCCTACACAGTGTAAGAACCCAAAAGACCATTATTTGGACCTAATGACAAACTGATGGGACAAAATAGAGACTATTACTTTGAGAGTATGTCCAATAAATGCTTCTCAACTGACTACTTTATATACAACGTACATTACCAGAATGTTTCCCTTACTAAATTTGGGAAATGCTCACTAACAATCTGTTCAGAATATCATCTTCCCAAGTCTTATCTAGAACCAAATGAATAAAATATACTCAAAAGCAATTTTTGCTGTTGTTTTATATGGATGTGGCATTTGGAGTCTCAAATCTGAGGAATAAAATAATTATAAAGAAAAAGAAAACTGTTCTTAAATTAGAAAACATACATAAGCCAATAACAAATTTACTTCAAAGTAGTAATACAAATTAAAATAGAATTGCAACACACTAAACCTGTGAGTATTAAAAAGAGTTTGTTAAATATGAACACTGCTCCACCAGCAATGACAACCAGGAGTCTACAGTAAAAACAGAAGGCAAGGAGACAAAAATTCTGCAACATCTCCATGCTTTATACAAGCAACCAACAAACTTCTGGACAAAAAAGTAAATAAAAAACAACAGAAGCACAGGTCTACTTGCTCCAACAGTGCAGAGTGCAAAGCTGAGTACTGCCTTACATACTCGGACTTTCTGAGTGGCTGAGCGCCATCTGTTAGTAGTGTTACGGGAAAGGGTTAACTTCCGTTGTTGTGAGAAGCGGATTGACAGCTGACGGGACAATGGGACACGCTGTATCCCCCCCATGTTCGTGAACTCCTCGTTGCACCTGTCCTGAAATGTCAGTCATATTCACTGTGTGATGTGCTGAAACACCATACACTGCAAATGCATGCTCTGGTAAAAGAAAAGCATGCACATACCATTTCTCTGCTGTATCACACAATCATACCAAAAACATACACCACACACACCACTCCATGAAGTAGCCAGTAACCCTGTAGAGCCTAATGTTGATTATAATCAATAAGCAGTGCTGCTAAAATGCCAAATATCCACTAAAGTCGACCCAAGATTGTGCCAATTATGGGATGTTCTTGTAGAGTCCTCAGGGACAGACATACCCCTGTAGCTGATGCATTGTGTCCACCCAAGTGAAAAGGGACTATGTTTTAAAGTAATTCTGGTACCCAAGGGGTAACCACAGGAAAGCAGAACTATGCCTACATTAATATCATATTTACTTGAGTGAAAAGGTAAAGTAGTCCCTGTGCACACCCTGATATATAGTGGGAGCAGAGGTATAGCTCCATTCATTCTTAATCATGACTACATAAGGGAGTGGCCACCTTCAAACCCCAGCTGCTTTGCTCCAAGTATCTACTAAACAGGAGGCTGGGTGGGGCTTAAGAACTAGACTCGACATTTTTGAGATAATGATTCAGAGTACCTTTTCCAACATGTTCACACTGGCTCTGGAGCCCACCCAGCCTCCTATTCAATGGACACTCTGGGTTCTTACCCAGTGTGTGAAGATGACCACTTACCTCCATCTACTACTGAGGTTAAGAATAAGTGGAACTATACCTCTACTCCCTCTATATACCTTTATAGCATGCAGAAGGACAGTTATTTCATAGTTGAACATCAATGACAGTTTATAAGCATTCTTTTCAAGACGTGCATGTCGTCCGTCCATCCGTGTGCACACGTGCGTGCGCGCGCGTGTGTGTGTGTGTGTGTATGTATGTATATGTATCAGCTTGATAACTGGTGACAAATTTTTATGAAATATTACACGACTGTTACAACACTGAAAGCCACCCCAAGTTTGTGATTTTTACTTTACTGCAACTGGTATTAGCAATATGGTAGACAGAACCTGTTAGGTGAACAACATTAGCTCCACTTCAGAATTTCAGTAACTATAGGTAGTAGAGTAGCTAGTAGGCAAAGTTCTGCTTAATAATGTTAATGTTTTCAATGAACGTATTCTGGAACAGCCTAGAGACATTTAGAATACAGTGGTGCAAAAAGAGATACAAAAACAAGTTCCTTGCATCTGGTTACTGACAAGCCTTTATGGCAGTGGGGATACACAGCTCTTTATTGTGACCCATCCTTATACTGCTGTAATATGAAAAGGAGATGAAATATGCCCATTAATGAAGCCATGACAGTCAGTGCAGAGTTAGGCCAAACCGGAAATAGCAGCTGTCACCATGATGTCCCTGTTGAGTACTGCCACCACACCAATGCAGCCTCTGCCTCTCACAAAGCAAACTCTGTATTAGTTGGGAATGCCAGTCAGTTTAAATAAATACAAAGCTGAAAGAAATCCTCTCACATGACAGTCAAAACTGAAACCAGAACCAGTGAGAAAATTTCATTTCATGAACTTCCATCTGTTTCAGACATCTTAGTTGTTTCTTGTTTCATTTAATAACCCTTTGCTAACTGTACCAGTTACATAGCATAAAATTAGAATGGACAATGAAGTAGGAAGTGGTCACGCCCCACTGCGCAGTATAACAACAGAATTTGCCTGGAGGAACTGTGGAAAATCAAGAGTAATTCCACTCAGTACAACTTCTTTTCTGACTGAGATAACAAATGGGTAATTCCACGGCTGAAATGCAGGCATGCTGAACCCTGTACCATGATGACTGATTTTGTAATTGTTTTGTCTGTGATGTGTTATGAGGCTAACACATCAAGGGTTACAGGGCAGTGGTCTTTCAGGTTATGACACATAGGTAGTCTCGGTGTTACCTACATTTTGGAAGATCTCGTTGCCTCCATCTTTGTGGCATAAGATTAGACAGCAGGTTACCCAGAACACGGCTAACAAACAACTACACCGCATGATGTCAAAACCCAGCACACCACAATAATCTGAATTGTGAGAGATGTCAGGACAAAGAGATTACGATATATTTCAGTCCTTTCAGAGCTACGTTTTCAAGTACTGACAGGTCTTTCTAGCATGATTTCTGTTTTGTATAAACACTCAACAATGAGTCAGAATTTATCAAACAGAAAAATGACTGGCCACAGGCTGGATAAGTGGGACTTGACCCCTAACAAATTTTTTATTTTTATTACTACATCAAGACCAGCACTCAGAGCATTTAGACTGTATTCAGTTCAAATCTCTGTTAACATAAAGCCTATCCTGAATGTAGTCGTCCACAGCTTTCTTGGTCTCTCCACGTCAATAATGGGTTAATACCTTGAAACAGAACCCTATGACCATCTCCCCAACTCATTCAATGCTATGTCAGTTGTATATGTGGTTATATAAAATAAACAATAGTTTAAACAGTAATTACTAGGGCTGTTCCGAAAGTAATGCCTCTGCGCGTGTGTATCGTGCAAGTGGTGTGACCTTGAAGGGGTACTTTTCTCAACTTGTTCATTTTTCTTTGGGCTTCAATTTTCCGTGGGTACATCTTGTTATACATAGTGATTTGAGTTGTATTTCAAAATGGATGATTCATTCTCAACCATGTTGAAATGCATCAAACAGTGAGATGCAGTCGAGTTTTTGATGCATGAAAATGAAACTCCTACAGGAATTCACAGGCAATTATTGGCTTTCTATGGTGAAGATAACTGTTGACATAAGTACTGTGTGTCACTGGGTATTAAAATTGAGGGTTAGTGGCAGAAATATGGACCTAAACGACCAGCTGCAGTGTGGAAGGCCTGTCAGCACAACTCATGATTTGAACAGGCAAAACTTTGATGAACTTATCCAAGAAAATCGAGGAAAATCAACTCCAAGACTTTATGTGAAGATCCTAAAAAGGCTGAAAGAATGAATCAATTGTGTTTGCTGCTTCAACATGATAATGCCAGACCCCACACTAGTGCTGCCACTTCAGCGGCGGTAGATAGCATCGGATTTGAGGTTGTTCCACACCCTCCCTACAGCCCGGATTTGGCACTGTCTTAACTTCTGGTTGTTCGGAGCTCTCAAAAAACATCTCAGAGGCAATCGTTTCACATTGAGGCTAATCTTGCATGAAAACAATAAATTCTCATTACATTAGGGGTCTGGAAATGAGGAAGGGTGGACTCAGGCACAATGTTTAATTCAGTAATTTACCAATGCACTTTGAACATAAGGGGGACTGGAGAGGGAGGAGGAGGAACAGAAAGAGATGCAATTCATATGGCATTACACTGTAAGAACATTAACTCCTTGTACTTAAAGACCCTGCCTTTAGCATATTTTCAAGGTGAAATAAAATTTATATTGTTCAAAACCCATGAATAGTTAGCTTCAATCGCTGAGAGGCACCAGGACATGCTTCTTTCACTGATCTCAGATATCAGTCTTTTTAAGGAGGGATATTCTGTGTACAGAATGCAAAGGGTTCAGCATTAGTTGTAATAAAATTATATGGATTAGTTGTAACAAAACAGTATGTGTATCATACTGCCACTGAAATCACAACAGAACCTCACCATTCCTTTTCTCCCATGTTATGGTTTCAGCCATAAAATTGTGCTGTTACTGGTTTGCTTTGATAACAAATTAATTACCAATATTTTGTAACCAAGCAAGTTTGGACTTGGGTTCTAACCATTTCTGTGAACAATGAATCAACCATAACACAAAGCACTTACTCTTGGCTGGAGAAGGAAATAAGATTCAATGCCCAAGATGTAGTAAAGCCACAAGAGAGCAACTGGATTGAGGAAGGAAGCCCACTCAGCATTGACACATTCCTGCATACGTGGATCAACATCATTTGTCTTCATCAGGAAAGTTAGACCCAAATATCTGTGAACACAACAATGTCAAGTTACATCAAATGAACACCACAGCTGCATGGTTGGCACTGATGCTTTGTAAAATTTGGGAGGTCCTTCTTTCAAATCTCGTCCTTGATACCACTTACACAGACACAAATACTGTGGTTTTCCTCTAACCCTACAGGAAACAGTTACTGAAAGAAACTGCTGGGATAGTACTTAAAATTAGCCATGATCACATAATTCTCAATTCACACATTTACAGTCGCTCTACAAATGGAATGCTATATAACCTATGCAGCTGACATCTACCTCTGAATAACTGAAGAACCACATGCAATTGATCCACACCCCTGACCATACCATTCCCTGCCACAGATCAGGGCTTCCCAAATTTATCATTCCACAAATTCCTTCAAAATACTGTATCTGCACCACACTTCCTCAGCCCTCCCAACAATGTCTTCCTATGTGCCCCTTTCACTCTGTTCACTTTACCTGGTTCATAGAAACAAAAATATCATAGCATTTCTTTATTGTAAAAACTTCCATTTTGTAAATGAAACAAACTTATGCAGCATAAACACCAATCCATTAATTCTGTAAATTTCTCCTACCATGAAAGTGGTAATGACCATCAAGTATAAATCCCCCTCCCCAACAGATCATGTATAACGGTTTGGGGCCTTGAGTGCTAGAAAGATATAGGGAAGGAAACCATTGTTCCATTCATTATACACTTGTATTTGTGTTACGAGTGTATTATGTTCACAGACTTGGCAGACCTTGGAACAATGGGTCCACAGGCTACCAGTTGAAATATTATGCAAGAAAACAAAGATATGCTCTACTTGAAACATTCTTCCTCAGTTATTATAACTTACACCCTATGAACTTTTCTGGTTTAGACAACCTCTGAAACAATAAAGCCTTCACACACTGTTAGGATTCCTTACACAATGGAAGCCCACCACAACGCCCCTGTCTGCAGTGGAGAACATAACACATAAGGAAACAGGATATATATATATATATATATATATATATGTTGTATGTATATGTGTGTGTGTGTGTGTGTGTGTGTCATATACCTGTTCCAAGCAGGATTTAAACCTGAAAACCCAGAGTTAAGATATTTAAGACCCTGTATGCTGCATACTCTATGGCCACTGAAATTGGCATATTTAGACCCTGGCTTATTACATTTAGCTGTAAGTATTGTAAAGTGCTAACCCTGAACTTGTGGAAATGTTTCTACAGAATTATTACTCCAACTAGGCTACAACTTATACAGTGAAACCTCTATCCATCGTTTTTCAGGGGACCGGAAAATTTGAACGATACATACGGGAAATGATAGTACCGGGAAACCATTAAAAATTATAGATAAGAACAATTTAATGATAATTATTACTTCTTGCTGAGAAAATCTTTCATTGACGTTTGTTTTGAGCAAACTTTACTCCTCCTCAATTCAAAGTACGATTTTTCAAGGCCTAGAACACTTTCACGACCACTGTCACTCGTGCTGTGCGCATAAAAGAAAGATCTTACTTCCATCAGCGCTTCATGCGTCTCAGCAAAGCTCGCCAGCTTCTTCTTCTCCTTCTTCCCGCTCCATACTCCCGGACGTCACGAGGCTCACGCAGAAGCTCCTGCACTGCTTCTACACCACAGGTTGCCACGTGACTGTCCACAGAGACGTAGTCCTCGAATTTATCTTTGTTCATGCCACTGAACTTTTCCCAGTCTTGGCGGAAATCGTCGTCATCGTTGGTCAATACGACGTCACTATCGCCTGAAGATTGTCCCTGCACGTAACCAGCTTTCCGAAAACAATTTTCGATTGTCTGCTGGGTTACTTCTTGCAAGGCTGCCACAGTGTAGTGCAAAGCTTCCAACACGTTTATCTTCTTTTTCGTATCTTTGCCTGCATCCATTAAGCAAACAGCTGTTTGCACGAGGCGTTTTCTATAAAGCTGCTTATAACAGTTTATTACCCCTAAATCAAGGGGCTGGAGCACACTTGTACAATTTGCCGGGTACCGTATGACTTTTACATTTCTTAGAAACGATGTATCCTTTGGATGTGCGGCACAATTGTCCACAAAGAGGAGAATGTTCCTGTTTTGTGCACCCATACTTGCGTCTAATGAACGCAGAAATGAAGAAAAAATGTCTGTGGTCATCCACGCTTTATTGTTCGCGTGGTACTTGGTGGGTAATTTTTTTACATTCTTGAAACATCGCGGTTTCGGAGATTTTCCGATAACAATCGGCACTTGTTAGTCAGTTCCATCACTGTTAACACAAAGTAAAACAGTAAGTCTGTCTTTACAGTTTTTCCCTCCATGACAAGACTCTCCTTTGAGAGCCAAGGTTCTATCACGAAGCACGTTGTAGAAGAGCCCCGTCTCATCCGCGTTGTAAATATCACGTTGTTCGTAGCCCTCCAACAAAGATGGCAGTCTTTCCAGCCACGCTTCCGTGCTTTCGCTGTCCACTGCCGCACTTTCTCCGACTAACTTCTTGTATACTAGGCCATGCCGGTCCTTAAACCTCGCTAAACCATCATTTCAAATTTAAAAAAAAAACTATCAGTGCGGGAAAATGTTGCGTCAGGACCGTAATTTTTCAACTATTGGTGCGGGAAAACGACAGTTCGAGGAACAATGGAGGCGGGGAAAAATAGTGTTATTTATATGGGGCTAATTTCGGGACCAAATAAGGCAGACGATACATGCGGGCGAACGACGGTAACGGGAACGATGGATAGAGGTTTCACTGTACTTCAAATGCACTAGAATATTGGAAAGAGTGTTACCAACCTGCAATAATTACACTCAGACGTGAGAAATTCTTGAACCCACTGAAATTGAACAACAAACAATGTTATGATGTGCAGGGCTGCCACCACTTGAACACAACGCAGCACCACACCAAATGGACGATGAAGTTCCTTGTAGCATGACCACCATGTCATACCACCCAGGAACACGAGAAAGTAGACACCATTTAAAGCGGAAGGTCGCAATATGCCTGCTAGACACAACGATGCCAGTGTTACGCATTTACCTGAAACATATTGTTGCCTGAATAAATTCCTCTTTAGGTCAATTCACGGTACACATTTATGAAAGTTGCAGAAATTGGTCCTCTTATTCAGAAATAACACTCAAAATATTTAAGTGAAGAGGTCAAATTTATTTTGTGAAGAAACTTCCAGTATGATATACTACTGCACATTGCGAGGAAAAAAAAAAGCCTCACATATTGCTCACAAACGTCTTTCTAACAAATCACACACTTCACCTGTGTAAGCATGTTATTTTTTGTGAGCACACCAACAGACTTTTAGTCTTGCTTGGTGGGTTACTTAATGATGTTTCAAGTGCATGACTTATACAGCTTTAGGAAGATGACCACGAATAATAACAAAACAATCACAGTCTACATTAAGGTACTATAATGGAATTTCCCAGAGCAAAATGAGTAAAACCATGGAAATCTTCAGTTGGAACAAACAGTAATCTGGCCGACACTCCAACTAGGTACATCCATATATTCCAATACACACACACACACTTCCTTGGATTTATGTTCTTGCAGTATAAAAGAACATGCCAACCACAATCTCTCCACATTCCATGGGTTATACTTGCATTGCTGCCTGCACAAGCACATAATGTTACTTACCTACTGTGATAAAAAAGGCCTTGCGTCTATTGTGATATGCCACAGTGCTTGATACAGGTGGCAGAATAGCAGCTGTCGAGGGAGCACTAGCTGACGAAGCACGGCTATGTGTGGTTTCTGCTGACAATTTTGTACAACCCACATACACAGCAACTGAGGCTATTAGCATAAGCACTTCTGGAGCGAGGTAACGAAAACCATCCTCTACTCGAACACCATTTAGTCGAATCAAACCAACATGTCGCAAGATGATTTCTGTTGTGTCTGGAAGACATAATATTCACACAACCACTGCTTGCCAGATCTTTCATGTTATAGTCTTACACATTTTCTGCAAGATACATGGAGCTGGTGATTAATGTCAAAAAAATGTGTTCCTTGCAATAAAAGTGGATAAAATTAACACAAATGGGGATGTTATATCAGTCACCCATTAGATATCTTCAGATGTCTTTTCATTTAATTTATGTACATGGTGGGGTAGCACAAGCTGGTTTACTCAGATGCCGGTAATTTAGACAAGTGGATTCCAAATTCAGTCCAGATCATTGGTACATCAAACTTTTAATTAAGTAATTTGTTAATTTTACCATTTATTGATTATTTATTTAGTGACTTAAGCACAGTTTATTTTACAGTGCTGAAGTAGTCCTGGCCATGCTGAGATACTATTCCAGCATCTGCCTTGAGACAGAAAAACATCACAAATAATCTGTCAGGATAGTCAGTGTCATGACCCAGATTTGAACTAGGCACCTCCCAAATATATGTCAAAAGTATAACTGCTTGAACCATCTTGACTGCTTACTTGCTTCCTTGCTTGGTGGATTACATAAAAAAAACAGTACAGTAATATATGTGCCAGTAAAAATAAATGTTTTTACATGTTGTGTAACAATGGATGGTAGGATGATTTATAGATAACACGTATTGGAAAGCATATGAAAGAAAGGGGTAATAACACATTTCAAGGCACAATCCACGTATTCCCTTGTAAGAACTAATAAAAATAATAATAAACATCAGTAAGTACAGCAGGCCTACAGGGGAAGATCTGAAGTCCACAACTTCCCAAATATGAACAGGAATTCTGAGGTGAAGAAGCAGACACAAAAAGACGCAGGGGAAGGATGGGAAAGAGAGCAAGAAAGAGAAAAACAATGAAGACTTAGACGAAGGAGAATAATCATGACTGATAATGGTTAAGCATAATTACTATTGGCAATCATTACTATCACATGTGTAAGAAAGGCAACCTGTACCAAATCCATTATTTTAAGTCCAACACTGCAATCCACAATTTTTAATGAGTGACTATTATTTCTGGCACATGACTTAATGTTATGTGATTTCACATAAATGTTTGACAGAAACATTCACTTATGCTACTTTCTGGAAGTACTTACTGTTGTCCTTTAGAAAGTTTCCATATGGCGGCATAGACAACAGCACAATCTGGAAAGAAACTTGTGCAATGGATGTGAGGAAACTTAAAACCATCACTGCCCGCAGATACTGTCCTGTGGCACCTGAAATACACAATACAAAGTACCATTTGATAAGTGTTACAAACTCATGTAGCAGCTACTAGTTCTACAACTGATATTAAAATCTACAAGGCTCAATCATCTGGAGCCCTACAGCACAACAACACAAAAGGTGCACCTTGAATACTTGCTAAGGTGACACTGCCCTAAAAAGGATACATCCCACACTGCAACACTCACCATCCATGGTCTTCTGTGTGGGTATCCTCACCATGGGTAGCAGCAGCAGGAGGAGAAGGTATATGAACGATAAACCAGTCTGGCGGAAGAGAACGCCTGAAGAACACAAATCATAATTATTAGGTAACAAACAAGTCATGTACACTGAATGTTTTATTTAGCGTAAGTAAAGTCAATTCAGTTTGGGAATTGTCATCACACTGTTTCCTTTCCATGACACTAAAGGATCAAAATACATGAAACAATTACAGAACAAACTGCAGGAACACAAAATGCTGAACAAAACAAACACAACTGCAGGTATTGAACATAAAAGTTTGGATAAAATAAACAGAAATGCAAGATATTCAATAAATAACACAAAATGACCATCACAACACAACATCAACTATGTCTGTTAAGCACAGTGATACAACACACTTCAACATGTTTGGACCAATAACGTGGTCATCTTCAGGAGAGGATGCTTTGTAAACAGGAGATATTAAGTCAATCTGCATGGTTTGCAGTGTATCCACTTACATAAATTAAACCTTCATGTTTTAAAGATAATACTGGTTTTAACTAATTGACTAATACCACCTGTTGACAAAGCACTTCCTCCTGAAGATGATCACATTAGAAGTCAAACAGATTGAGGTGCATAATTTTGCTTAACACACATATCTGATGTCATGTTGCAATGGATGTTTGTTTTATACTTAATATTATTTTCACCGTGCATGTTTATTAACACTAGTATACACTTTACCAACACATGCACTTCCTATTAAAACATTAATAGTTTTAAAAAACCAAGCCCTACATATGTTTCGGCCCACTAACTGGCCATCATCAGGGGCAACTAGCGTTCCACAGCATATTCACGTTGAATAGGTTAATCATAAGATGTGTGGGTGTTAATGTTTTAATAGGAAGTGCATGTGCTGGTAAAGTTTATACTACTGATGTTTGTTTTATTTACTGACAACTGGACGAATTCATGAACTAACTCTTCTGTTGTAATTAATTTGTTGCAACACGGGCAGGTGTTTCTTTGATGGTAAAGTAAACAGTGACATCAAAGATGAAAGTGCTTCATTAAAACAATAGCTGGACTACAGAAACATGCCCCATACCTATGGAGTCCATAAGCAACCATGAGGCTCTGGAAACTGCTTATGATGTCCACTTTCCTACAAATGTCTCTGTGTATACAAAGATATTACTAGGGATTACAAATTGTTAACGATACAATTAAGTGGTTTCTTTCTGTACATCATGTTTGCACTGTACATTCACTCTATTGTCAATGTTGATGCACATAACTTTCAAATACTGATATGTTGTTCTGTTCGCTTTTCTTAAATCTTGCATGCAAAATCTTTAAGTACGCTCATAAACCAGCTCCAGTACCAAATCTTAAGTTCACAGGTGCAATTACTAGTTCGTCAATGCTGTCAAACAAAAATCCACTGATACATTTCATGTAGCCACCATCTCTTGTTTAATGTTCTACTAAAATGTCCTTAACAGATACAATTTCAGGGCAATGCATCATGATGAACTGGGTCGCTCTCACATGAGCTCACATTTCTGCCTTGTTGATATTACTTGTGGCAAGAAATGATATACAGGAAGGTGGGGTAACGTTTAATTAATAGGTTCCATTATAATCTGTTAATATCTTCAAATGTTGTTAAGGAACAGGCGGACGCACGCATGCTCCTGCACACACACTCACGTGCGCATATACACAAAAAAAGGAGAATAAAAAATAAAAGGAAATGAGGGAAACGAAACTTATCCAAGTAGATTAACGAGGATACATGGCCTTCAGATAACGCAACAGAGATTTTCACGAAAAATATTACCGAAACAAGCCATAACCACTGTCCCCACATACACTGTAATTATCCGTTTGATTCACTCTCGAGCTGCGATAGACATCACGCAATTTCTACAGTTGACATGTCGTTAAATACACAAACCTACCCAACATATTATACTTTTCTTAAGTTTCAGATGGCATGAGAAATACTGAGCCAGGTCGGTCATGAATGACAGTCTCCTTTACGTACAATAATCACAACAGCCAGTAACACTTCTCAAGCTGCCATGCTTGGGGCCTATATACATGAATGAAAATGCAATGGGTATAAATCTCTCTGTGCTAATTTTCAGATCCAGGCTATGAATTAGTGGCAACTATATTACAAGTGCGTTACAGTTACTGACGGCTAGGTTCTCAAAACCATGCAGAAATAAGGTGGCCATCCACTTATCCATGGATGAGATGGGAGGGACACGCTGGACACGCTACACGCACGCTACATGCTGCCAACGTACGCAAGCACGCACATTAGCAGACAGACATTTTGACTGACAGTTTGTTTAGGAAAGCCATCGCTTGAAAAACACACGAACAACATGGACGGATAATATTAAAACGAGCCTTAGGGAAAATAGTTTTGAAGATGTGAAACGGACAGAATGGTTCAGCATTGGGCGAAATAGTGCACTTCTGTGAAGACGGTGATGCACCTTCAGGCTCCGCGTGAAGAGGGATCAACATATACAGTTAAACGACAATTTACTATTCAAGAAGACATTGAACTAGCCGCTGGCGTGAGATCCGCATTAAGTGGCATTCCCTATAAACAAATGACAATTTTTGTTCGATGAGCCGATTGAGAAATTTGATCTTCAGGTACAGTAGGTGTTACATTAGACCGATAAAAATCAAAATTAAATCTACCTTAACTTTAATGTAGGTTCCGAATGGCGAATTTCGTCGAAATCCGTTTAGTGATTTCAGATCTGATGCATGGGGATGAATTCACTAACATGGCTTCTATTTGACAAAGTCGAAGACAGAAAACGTGGGAAATAGAACCAAGAAATAAAACGTGAGAAACAAAACCAAGAAAGAAAACAAGATGAAACAAAAAATTATAATAATGGGAGATAGCAATGCAAGAGGGATGGCAAAGGAATTGAAGTATAGGTTAAACCAAGAATTTGAAATACAGGGCATTATAAAACATGGATCCACTTGTGATAAATGTCCCATACAGATATGATTTAGTGCCTACCTCATGCGTAAAGTATGAAGTAAAAGCATTCAATAGAAATTAACCCTTGTAAGGATCTACTGAGTGATTAAATAAATGAATGACTGAATTAATTAATTAATTGAGAAAAATCTCACAACTCTACAAGAAAAAACAGTAAATGTTATGAAACAACTAGAAAATTGGTTTTTGTCTAATAACCTTATAATAAATACTGGAAAGACTAAAGCAATATTATTTCAGGGAAATGGCTCTAGTTCAAATCATAGGCCTAGTCTGTATTTTAATAACAAAGAAATAACCTATACATCAAACCTGAAATTCCTAGGTATTCACATTACAGACAATTTAAGTTGGTCTACTCATATACAGTACCTATGTCAAAAATTGAATAAAGTTCTCTATTTGATCAAATCATTGCGCGATTCAGTAAGTAAACCTATTTTAAGAAATACATATTTTACAAAATTTGAATCAATACTAAGATATGGTATAATATTCTGGGGTAGAGTAAATGATAGTAATGCAGTATTCATAATACAAAGAAATTCTTAGAGCTATAAAAGGAGTAAATAACAGGGTGTCTTGTAGGAATTTATTTGGTGATCTTAAGATTTTTACTGTAACCTCATTATATATATTTGAGATTTTGTGTTATATAAAAAAGAACCAGATTTATACGACCCAATATTTAGATATTCATAATTATAACACAAGAGGGAAATAGGATTTGTACGTCCAATTATGCAGCACTTCATGTTGTAAAAAGTGTGTAATAAATATGGAGATAAAACTACACAACAATCTACCCACAGAAATAAACAGAATAGATAATTTTAAGGATTTCAAAAATGAATTAAAATTTTTTTTATTACAAAACTCCTTTTATTCTTTACAAGAGTTTTTTAGTGGTCCTTTTGGAGTGTGATTTTTTACACTAAGATGCAGTGGTTTTCTATGGGTATGTTTTTTGGTTTGGTTACAAAATTATTCTATATTTTATAAAGTTGCTTTTAAAACTTTTAGAAATGGAAATTTATTCAACACTTTCATACCTAATAATTTTACAAGATTTTATTATTTATAGACTATTTTAATCATGTATAAGTGGCAAAAGTGGTATAAGTGACTGTTTTTTATCCGAAAATGTATTTGTATATATTTAAATTGTTATATGATGTGCAGTATTTTGGCTATTATTTAACTAGACTTGTCCAATTGTTGCTTATGTAACAGTTATGGATGCTAAATTAATTTAAATTTAAATTTAAATTCACGCAAAAACACATCATCATGGTAATAATATTCGTGGTCGTCCCATTACGTTTTTCCAGTACAGAAACTGCTCAACTCTTGCGGCATTTGGCCCAAGTTCACGCACTTCCCTTGCTGTAAGCAGTCACAAAATACCACCTCTGCACCTACTACAAAGAAAGACTAACTTCAGAAAATTACCTCAAGTTACATTATGGCGTGTTGTTGCCACGTGTATTTTGGGGGTGTGGTGACCTTTAGTGCACCAACGTGACCCAGTTATTAGGCGCTGCAGCTTCAGTATGTCACACGGACCGCGAAATCAAGCAATGATTCTGGTACATTATTTCATTCTCACATCAGGTCTAAAGTGGAAATGTTTCCATTTTAATTAGTCCCTTGCCGTTGTTTTATGACGCTCTACTAACGGCTAACGTTATGCAATGGAAGATTGTTATAATGGAAGATTAATTTTTAGGATACCTACTCAATCCTGGACGTCTAAGCAAAACCACCGCTTCATCCAGAAAAGCCGATCCCATGTGGGAATTCGAAACCAGTGTATCCGGAATGCGATTAACCCGATGGAATGAAAGGAAGAGAAAATGTAATAAGCAGAAAGGAAGTACGAACCGTATGTCACAACGTTTTATAAGTTCTTTATTGTTTGCTACATGTATCGGCTTCTGGAAAAGCCATAATCAGGCAATTAAAAATATTCATGAAGAAAGATAATTTAAATACAACACATTAGAATGGTACTTTTTCAGATAGCTGAGATCTACACTTTACAAAAATTGGAGTTGTATACGCCGAAACTAGATAAAAAATGAGAATGCATATTACGATATTAAAATTAAGAACTGTAAATTATATAAATACATTAAAATTGTTTTCCAGTACTTCGAGCGTGAAAGGAAAGTTCTTCGGAATGAATAAGCCTCGTGAGGTACAATCTGTACACAAGAATCTTAATGAGTTCCAGTTTCTAAATTATAACCGAATATATAAAACTGGGTATTACGGAAGATAAGATGGTCTTACTTTTCGTTAATTTTGATTCTCATCAGAATCTAATACAGCTCCTCAGACTCGTCCCTTTCAATATCCACTCTGTGGATATTAATTATTCCCAACAATGGGTAGAATTTTATCGACTTTCTCAAAGTCGGCTCATCGATATATGGATGCTGTAACGTCAAATGTAATATCCACACAGGCATTTACGGCACTCATAATTCCATAACCGTCACGTGTCTATAGCCTGCGGTTATCCAGGGATCCTGATAACTAACTACCCGCCGCAAGTGGGTGACGGAGATGTTGCAGCCCCATCACGGCGGAAGTGTACACGAGATACTGAAGGAGCACGTTTTCTTACAGACTTGTATACTGTGGAAACACTGCGATCACTTGTCAGTCTGCTTTCAAAGACTCAACATCCAGTGTGCAGAAATCGTACAACACAATCCGAACCAACACTATGACATGCCGACGGCATGACAATAACTGGGTTTTGACCTTTTTAACAGCCCCGCAGATTGTAACAAGAGTCTAGTTCTCGTACCTTTAACAGAATATGTTATTTGGGTGTTGTTCGTTATCTAGATACCAAATCTCTCTTTCTCATCTCTCTTTGTCACCGCTGTTCACTTTCTGATCAAGAATAACTTTATCTAACCGGCACCTCGAGTATCATTTCCTTCTAACCAAAGATTGAGACAAAGACAGCTCCCGAAACATCATATTCCTATATAGGATATTAACACCTTTTTAACCAGACAATAGAAAGGTTCAAAGGAGATTTCCCAATTACTTTTTATGCGCGTTAGCATCCTTGAGAAGCACCTATTAAAATTACTCTGTCCGTTTGCACGCCTGTTTACGCACGTAACAACTCCAAAACTGTTGCATAGATGTTCATGAATTTTGATATTGGATAATTCTACGAACACTTGTCGACCCATCTTTATTTTAACTCATATCCGACGATTTTAGGCCACCTAACGTGAATATCTACATGAATTTCAGCTTCCTCGAGCTTAACTTGCCAAATACTTATCAGATCCCAAAAGAAAATTCACGAACAAAATATATACGGCAGAATGAAATATGTACCCACGTTCAATATATTTTAATGCGTGTATTGAGGTTTCCGTGATAATTAAAGAAAAGCGGCGCTATGCGCAATTTCACAACTTGCACACTGAACAATGAAAACGTGAAGAACACAATAGTGGCTTCATTACGTACATGTTACGTTGGAATCAGAATTCCAAGCCTTATTAAAGTGAACATAAGCCTTCCACTCCTTCATGTAAAGGATAGGGGGTCTTCTTTACGCAGTAGTATTGTTGGTTAGTAATATCGACATGGACTGAATAACTATGAACTTCTAAAGACAGACTCTGTTCTATGGAGTTAGTAACGATTAGAAACATCGGTGTCCTTCCATACAAACATATTAGCGTCTCTATCTGTCTTGTCACATGCACCTTAATAAACACGCTCTTTCACTAATGCCATTTCAATTTTCATGTGCCCTTTCTTGTGTAACGCATCATGTCTTTTAGGTAACGCCATTCTCGGCTTTCCAGTAAAGTTTAAATGCAAGAAGGATGTAAGCAGTCTCTGTTAGATATTGAATTACTGCATACGTTCAGTACATGAGTAGTCCTGTCTTCAGTTCTACTGGAACAGGGCACGTCAGCGCTTAAAAGCCATTAAACTTGTAACTGTATCTATCGAAGGCAGAACTCAACGCATTTTATACTCGGGATAGACGTGATCAGGCACAAGCTCCAGCCGAATTAGCTCAACGGAAAGTTCGTCGTTACCTAGTGGATAGGAATTCGGACAGGCCCTGCAGCCGGTATGGATGTGGTGACAAAAATAAATAGTTTTCACTTTTCCGGGAATCGAATCCCGACCGCCCAATAGCCCAGACTAGCCAAGACGATAAACTCCCACAGACACACCGGGCCCCGCACTTGTCTGGACTCCCACATTAAGGAAGTTAAAACTGAATACTGTACAAATAATATTTTTATGGTTTTCACAGGGTGTTAACAAAACTAGGTAAGGAACTAAATACGTAAAGAGAGAGGGAGAAAATAAAATTTTCTAAACAAATCCGTGAAACTGAAGAGTTTCAAGAAACCCATATATGAAATGAAGACTTCACGACTTCTTTCTAGTGACATTGGTACATGCTCGTACCAGCGTTCCTTATCTAGTTTTACTCTATTTCCTTGTATATGTTAAAGTGTAGTTGAGCACACGCCCTATCTTATCTCTTTATTATTATTATTATTATTATGGCCTCGAATATTGAGAGAAGAATGTTTCACATAAAACTATTCCGTGCACATTACAGAAACCTGGCACTTCAGCTTGTGCACTTCTTTTTCATCCGACATGCTCTCTTCTACAAGTATTAATAGTAGCTGTCAAGTACTACAGCTAATTTCATAAACATAAGGATTCGAAACTTTCCTACTTGGGACATACTATGCGTTTTCTTAATCCCTCTTCCCTTCTCGTACCAATGGCAGGCATGTTGGATCCTTATTGCACTGACACGAGGCACCATCTCCAGCAAAGGTTACTGGAAGTTCTCACTGCTGCGGTAGGAATCAAGCGGGACAGTCCACCTCACAGGGTTCTGGTGGGTTTCTGCTTGACTTATCTAACAAGACTGTTGACAGCACAAGCTATAACGCTCCATGACATGCCCGGACATTGCAGTTGCGTGGTTAACTCTCCTTCTTCGTATTCAGGAGGTCACAAATTCGAATCACTGTCCGATGACTGGCTACACCGGGTTGTTTCATGGTTCTTCTCAGTCCATCCATCCATCCACCAAACGCTGGGATAGAACCTTGAAATTTAATTACATTTACACGCCGCTCAGTTGGTATAGTGATTAGACCACAGGTTGGACGACAGAGGGCAACAGACTTCTCACATCTCGACCGGCCCAGAGGCCCATCCACCATCTTGTCAAATGGGCAATGATGGCTCTTCCACGGGCAAAAGGGGCCGGAGCAACAATGTTGAGCCACTCATTTCCATCTAATGCCAAGGTTAAAATTGTGTGGAATTGTAAAGATAACTCAATTGCCCCATACGCCTTCATCTACTGGTACATACTTAAGCACATGGACAGCTTTATTGTTACCTTCACCTTTTAAACGCTCCTAGCATTTCAACAAAAAACCGCAACTCTGCATTTTATTTAAATACACTTTATCCACTACGAACAGCCCTCAATTTACTGGACGAGCAGAGCAAAACAACATTACTCAGAAAAGACGGACTTCTGGCCTAAACTCAGATCTGTGCCTGCTGACATGTACAAGAACAAACTTACTCTTTCCCTCTTCAGGGCAGAAAAGATACCTTGAAGATTAATGCAATACATCAGGGGTGCACAAACCCCGGACGCCAGGTCGCCGTGGCGACTAAATTTTGTACTGACACCTAATATTTATGGATCCCCAGTATGTAACTCGCTTCATGTTACCGTTCTGGCGCCTAGACTTTTGAGGTGGCTCCTACATTTTGGAAAAATTTGTGCACTCCTGTAACACATGCCTCAGACAGGTCTGAAACTTCCTAAAATACAGGGAAATGTTACAAATCTAAAGCGTCTGGACTACGTATTCATCGTCGTAAAAATATCAAATCTTAAACATGGAGTGCCGAGCACAACTCAAAGCACAGTTGCCTACTGCACAGATTTATACACATGTATTACCATATTATTACTGTCATTTTCTTTCTGTGAAAAACTTATTACTTAAGAAGACATTCTGTGCGTATGTGTCCAAATTCTCTGATGTAACATCAAAATTTAGTATTGTCGCCATACTGATACAGCTGCCTTAACAAACAACACTTTATACATAAGGCATATGCATGTTTATGATCCATTCTCGAACCAAATTTCACATCCCTAGCTCAAATGGTTCATTAGTTATCGTAATAAAACCGAAAGCTAAAGAAAAATTTCGCACGGTCACCATCTTGTTATATTGTGCATTCAACAAAACTACTACCTAAACAGAAGTTGCGTTTCTTTTCAGAATCTATTACGTCATTTCAAGATCTGAAACTAAATGGATGTCGCTCTCGTGTTAAATTCGCGAGTTCTCATTGTTGTTACTGACTGTGGGAACAAAACGTCTTTGGAACACGAACGCACGCGCACACTGATATCAAAAGTTTACTGCCAAAGGCAAATAATGATCGGATAAATAGCTAACAAAGTTACTCCGAGCACAAAACTTCTCACTATACTCAAAATAAAATTCCGCACAAGAACCTTCAATACAACTTGTAACCGGCTTTGGCCAGTTACATCACTGTTAAATGCATACGAATAAACGGAAGGACAGAATGCCACAGTACAGTTTATAAAATCCATCGAACTTTTGTGAAATCTTAATGAAGAATGATGGGACGAAAATGAAATATTATATGGCTTTAGGGGCGGGGTCAGGCCGGCACCCGTGCCGAGCGCACTTCGTAAGTTGATCACGGCTTTAAGGTTCGTGCCTGCTTACAAATTTATTTCCTGTGAACGTTCGGCACACGCCTGTTTGCAGTACTGTGCATTTCTGTAGCGTCATGCTTGACGCTGAGTCATGAATATATAAAGTTGGAGTCTCGATTAAATTGCAGCGGCATGGTGACAGCCTGAAACTTCGGGAATTCTTTTCTGATCCCAAACAATGTTCAACAACTGTGTAAATCAAAAATATTCCCTTACAAAAAAGACTCCAATAAATGGAAATACGTAAGCCAAAGAGCGTTAAACCGAAAATGAAAGAGCGTAAATTAGGAAGTGGCGTAAACTGGTAAAGGGGCCTTAAAGCAAAAAAGGCGTAAAACAAAGCCTTGGTGTCTTCGAGGCAGGGCCGGCATTCCGCCACAGAGACCAGTTGTGTAACCATAGGCTGTCTGTATGCTAGAAATCACCATCGAAATCACTGCACCATAACAATGCTAACAACAGAAATAACAACAATAATAATGGCAGTCAAAATGAACATTAGGTAAAGACTAAGTTAGGCCTATCCCTTTGCTTAACTAAGTAGCACGCCATGAAGGCATATGGGCAAATGGTGGTATAGCTCCACCCATTCACCTCTACACTAACTGGAAAAGAGTGGTCAGCCTCACACCCCGATCTCCTTTCCGCCTGGGAATGTGCACCCGGTACACATTGAATAGGAAGCCTGATCCGGCCTCGCCGTTTTGGAGAAGACAAAAATCTCTTGTCCCTGCCGGGAATCAAAACTGTTCCTCAGTTGTCAATCCGTAACCTGGTCATTATACTGACTACACTATCCCGTCTCCGAAGAATTATATATATATATAATTATTAATTTTTAAAAATAAAACACCGATAAAGGCGTTCCTTATAGACATGCGCACACACAAAACTAACAAGGGGGGTGGGGGTTCACTGAAGTCGATGCTAAGATGAGGGGCACTATCACGTAATAAAATGGAACCCACTTCCTTTACTTAAGCTTTTAAATTAATAACGATATCAAAACTTCATCTTCCTGCTTTACGACAATATTATGTTTTGTACAATAAATAACGCTGTTTAAAACTAGGTGCACTCACTATACGTTTAGTTCTCTGTTCCAATTCTAGTGTGTCGCCAAAACAATCCCAATACTGCTGTAAGTAGCAGAAGGTTGAGAAGCAGTGGTACACACAGTCTCCGTTACTTGCAGAGATGCAGAAGAAACCGCATTAATTCTTGCGAGCGCATTTAAAAAACGCACAAGTACTGGCACAATAGTTTGCTTCTGAAAAATGTTCTGCCCTAATCGAAACAGCATGTAAATGTGGTGGCGGATGTTGCCCTATTATTGTATGAGAAGTTAAAAAGAATTACACAACTCAACATGTCCATTTACTGACAATAACACAGTGCAAATTTAGCCTTTAAAAGACGGGGGTGGTCATTTAAATTTTAGCGCACCCTTCAGGTAAAACGTGAATATTATACGAGTCAAAACAGATAAAATTATGAAATACATGGAATTTCGTGGGAAAAAGAACGCCTGTTGTGCAGCATATTTTTAGAATGCAGTACGTATCAATGTTGCCTAAATATCTCAAATAGGCCTACATGTTCTGGAGAGCTGCTGTACGCACGTCACGCATATGGGGACAGTAGTAACTTAAAGGCTAGTTATTTGCAAGTAACAGTCGATGGTCACAACCTGTAATGAAATGAACCAAGTACGAGCGTACAAGTTCGGCGTGTTTAACGTGTGCCACGTGCTTCGTCACACTGCCTGAAGAGCGCACTGTTATCGTCGTTATGGATGATTTTAACGTGGCAAAAATGTCCTCGAATTGTAACAGTACCTGACCTCCGTATGGCCGGGATAGCGACTCGCTACGGGCTTGACGGTTGGGGGATCGAATCCCGGTGAGGGCGAGATCTTCCGCACCCGTCCAGACTGGCCCTGGGGACCACCCAGCCTCCTATACAATGGGTACCGGGTCTCTTTTCCGGCGGTAAAGCGGCCGGGGTGTGGAGTTAACCACCCACCCTCATCTAGTGCCAGGGTTAAAGAAAGAGTAGCTATACCTCTACTCCTCCTCTGGGCCTTCATGGCCCGTTCTAGGGAGAACTTTACCTTTACCTGACCTCCGTTTTTTTAGACGCATACTTCTCACGCTTCTGGTCATGGCTGCTAGGTACTTCTTATGCGATAATGTGTATCGCCGAATCATAAATTTCCTTCCAAAAATACTCGACAATATCGCATGTGCTGAGAGACTCCTACTAATCGCTAACCGCTGAAGTATCGCCATCATTTAGTCGAAAATGAGTTCAAGAGTGTAATCTCACAACACCTACATATGATTCAGTACAGAGTTATGGTTTAGGACATGTTAAGTCCACCTACTTATACATCCATGACTTGTACACTGTACAACAAAAATAAAGCGCCAACATTTTGCGAAGTCCGAAATTGGAAGTGATGTAAGCATACACTTGCGTCATAATTCCCAGTTTCTTTGTACTTGTCCTTATACGGCTCTCGCTACCTTCCGTTAATTACAGTTATATATGCGAGAAAACTACAAAGCCAAGAACCAACATGTCTGCCCAATCGAAGAAAAAAATCGGGGATTCATTTTAATAACTCTTCCCGAGATGTGTCACAAAACGAAGGCCAACCCACTGTACTTCCTCAAACAGTAGACTTGCTGGTAGACAAGGATACAGGACAGGCACTGTAGAGGCCAGTCACGAATGTTCGGGTCTAGGTTATTTTGGGGTGGGGCGAAGGGGTATATGTTGTAAACGCACAAATACGCATTGAACTGTATATTTACAGTACTCAATTTCACTGCATGTTTCCAAAGTTATCCGAGCTGCACTGGCGAGGCTCGAAGTGCGATGGAGCAGGCATTTTGTTAGTTTTTTCGTGATCTGTTGTTCACTGGAATTCTAGTTTAAAGGTTACAAGCTCGAATGTGAGTGGAGACAAAGAACTGTATTTGCAACAACAAAAACATGAAGAGCACTTTTATTTCTTAACTATACCACTTACACAATTTATGAATCAGTATGCTGGCCCATTAAAGGGCTGTTGTCAAAACCTGGCATATTTAATACGTTGTCCAGATGCAGTTCAAATAATGGCTATGGGATTCATGATCGGGTCACAAGGAACGCAGTGGTTGGCATGTCACCAAATTACATCATCACCCATTCTAAGTTATTTACAGGAAGAACGTCGTGCACCACCGCAACCGATATCATCGGTGACCTCCTAGCCGCCCACATGTGGTGTTTGTGGTCTACTGGTAGTCTACATTCCTGTGTGATTCGGTAGACTGACTTCCTAGGCTTACCACGGAAACAAAGCAGGGGCTGTGTACGAAGTCCAAAGTTCTCACGGCTGCTACATGCTATGACGTCTTGGCGGGCAATACCACGACCAAGCACAGATACGCATACACATGTACGTAACGGACGCCGATATTTCCTGTCCCGAACTGACCAACGGAAGACCGTCTGCAGAAATCAAGCGGTCACCGTCTGACCATGAACAGTGATGTCCGAATGACGACAAGTCACCCATTTTTCGGCTGATATGATTATAAAGAGAGGAATTCCTCACTCAGACTTGCGAAACTGTCTTTCGAAGAGCCAAAGCATGAGGCTGCTTGCAATAATGGAACACCAATGAAATGAATGCTTCTTTCCGTTTCGACCATGTTTACTTTTAACGACATTCTTCTAGATAAAAAAATAACACACAGCACATATCCCACGTCCAAGTCACATGTCAGAACAGACTTCTGTTACCGAGAGGTACTACTTCTAAATTCACTTCTCTTTCTTCTTCCTGTTATAGTAAGTACATCAATCAGGTATTCTGCACGCATTACGTCGACGGTCGGGCTTAACTCTCTTCCATTCGCGGCAGGACTATTCCTTCTCAGTTATATTTTACAAAGCAGAGTGAGGAATAAAATTTTCCGTCGCATTCTTGTTTCCAATTGTGGTTCCCACGTTGATCACTCTCCATTTATTACAGAAAATTTTACACCCACGAAACCAGAGAAATTTTCTTGTGAAAACGACCTTCCGTGTTTCACTGCACGTTAAAAGCCTTGGTTTGAAATTCAGTTCAAAACAGTTATCAAATACTGTGGTTGAAGGTAAGCACAGAGTAGCAGACAGGCATATCAAACATGAAACCCCCAATAAACTTTCACAAAACAAGAAATGAATACACAATTTGGTCAGGAAAATATCACGGTAGATGGCCACTTGCGTGTCGTAGGCGTAATGGGAAAATAATATAAAAATGTATCTTAGAGACATTGGGTGTGAAAACATTAACTGGGTTGAACTGCGTAAGGAAGAGTCCGAGAGTAAAGGTTTTGTAAAGATGACGACGCACATTGAGTTCCATAAGAACAGGGATTTTTCTGACCAAATAAATGTCTTCTCTTTAAGACAGATCTGCACCTTGGAAGTAAGAGTAGAGACGTTCGTAAGTTACAGAAATGCAGAAACAAACATGTGGCTGAAACATGCGAAAGCTCTGTGTTATTTTCCTGTTACTGCTTCAGTCTGCCAATTCCGATGAACATAAAAGCACTCTGTTATCATCACTGCAGTGTGAGCACGACTCACCTTGACCTCACCGACCTTCATTTTATGTTCCAACGACAAAAAAAATCTCTACAATCAGAAACATTCTTCAGCGGCACATTCACAGAACCGGAAAGTCGAGAATGAGAAAACTGAGAATGCGATGTACGAACTTCGCTTGATTGTCAGGTCTGCAGACCTGCCAGGAGAAAACCCGTCCAGAGATTCTGCCACTTACATCGCGCGATGAAAAAAGGGGATTCATCTCCAGGCACAATTATTGCTCCAGAATATTATACTGATTTTGTACAGGGTGTACAACTTGACGCGGATCGCTCTGACATTAGCAATCTGTATTACATTGTATAATTTAGTGCATGTTAGAGAAGATGTTGCAAATGACCTCCTTCAACTATCACACTTGCTTGCCAGTTGAACACATTACAAAAAACTGTCTGCAGTGCCTGTCCAGACATAGCCGATACTACGCACCTGATTACGTCTTTTGTTCTTATATAAAAGTCCTTCAAACTTACGCCACATATATGCCTGTCACATGGTGTCCGACCGGGTGAACGAGCAGGTCGGGAAATGGCGACTAATTATTCAGTCCCCAAAAATGTTCGGTAAGGCGACGACTGAATCACCTGCTGTATGGGGGGTGGAACAATTTTGCTGGAAGAACTCATATCCATTCTATTCATGATTTAAATTTAAAAAATGGTCACATAATTTTTCCAATGTATCATTCTGAACTTACTATGTCCATAAAGAAGACAGGCCCTAATATTCTTGCTGCACTGACAGCACATCATGCACGGTTTTAAGATCATGTCACAGCACCGCGTGTAGTATACGGGATTATCTGCCAAATGGTGTCTGTTATTTTGAGTTTTTACGCGGCCGTTTAAATGAAACCATACCTCATCTGTAAAGTTAGCAATGGATCAACTTCCCCACTACATACACTGTTTCACACAATAAGCTATAAACCCGTGCTCTCGCAACATAGTCCGTCTCCCGAGTTTTTGCAGAACCGTAAATCTGTATGCCTTCAAATGTAGCAATTTTGGGGCTCTGTGTACAGGTAACTCTCACACACCGATTTCCTAGGATAACCGTCTTAACGACATTCATGGCGATGCTTCTAAGTGTGCTCCGATAAATCTAATTTTCCTTCTGAAAGACCACGTCGTGTTCGCTCTTGCTTCTTCCTACACAACAAACCTGTTGCTCGCAATCTGTTCACTGGTCGATGCATTGTTGATTTTGAAGGTTTTAAACGTGAGTAATCGGCTTCTAAATTTTTAACGACACTTTTACACGATTTTACAGGTTTCGACAACACCGTCTGTGTTACAGTGCCCTTCATATTCACGTTCAACTCACTTCTGTCGCGCGCAGGTTTGGAACTGGGCTGTTCGGAAGTCTTGATATGTGTCAATAAACCTTTAGCTGACGCAATACGTATCGGATCGCTCGGCAATCGAACTACTGAAGATGAGTCATATACGAGTACAGCCCGATAAGCTTGCCGCTAACGTAGTACCCCCGTTGAACGAAACAGTGCACCATAATGACTAACATGCAGCCGCCTGTGTACTGTTACGGATAAAAGTGGTCACCAAAAAGTGCCATGTTGCCCATCCGCATTCTCCTATAAAAAGATCTCAGGAAACTACACTTCTGCAGTAGCGGTGGCGAGGTGTGACATCGGTATGTCATTAATACTAAAATATGGCCGGCGACCCCGCCACACTCGAAGTTCTGTCTCCCAGCATTTTTCAAAGTCAGCTTGCAAGTTAACAAGGCACGCTGCCCCAGCCAAATCTAATTTGGCCCAACATCTAACGGATGTCGAGCCTGTGCCTAAACACATTGCCATGCAGGCATGTAGGGGAAGTGGAGCTAAATTTCCAAGTATTCTTAATCCCAACACAAAAGTGAACTGATTAATCAGTTTCCCGCGCAGGCAGCTTATAGGCCTGCCCTACATCTGTGTTTCTCACAATGTTTTCCGCTGACCGCTACCGCACAGGTTTACAAGCATTAGAGGAAAGAGACAACCATGTTCGTATTATGTTCACACAATGAAACATATCATTGTTAAGGTGTGATGTTTTTGTAATGCGTGTATGGTGTTCTAACGTGTTACTTGTACTTAATGTATGTATTTGTTTGGTAATGTGTATAGTTTATTTGTATTGTTACTTTTATGTATATAATTTCCATTTGTATTGTGTGTACTAGTGTAAGGACTACTGCCACCGGTGAAAACCAATTGCAGTAAATAATAATAATAATATCCAGTTTTCGTACAACTAATTATACGTTAAGCATTGCATCAAATTTACATGTGCTACGACTGTGAAAGCAACAGATGAAGTAGAACAAAGACAGCTTTCTTTCCATTATTAGTTTTTTACCAAGTACAAAAAACGCCCTATGTGGAGGTCATATATATCGTCTATCTGCATGCGATCTATTATCGGCGCCTAAACCGTTGACCTGATACTTTTAAATTCGACAGTTCACTCACAGCTGCAAGGCAATACCGATTTTCGGCCAAATTAACCCACGATAAAGTCCTCTTTACTTACGGCCACAAACTGACATGTTCGTGCATATCATCAAACATTAATCACATTTTATAAACACGCTGTGAACAGTACATTACGCAGTACAGCCTGTCCAACTTCTACCTCATCATCATCATCATCATCATCATCATCACCACCACCACCACCACTGCCATAACGCTATGAACACTTGAGGGGAACATCCATCACGGCGGCCTGCGTGTCGCATTTCTACTTGTAATCCTGTTAATTAAATGCGATTCCACTGCGTTCCACGAAGTGGGTTGGACACTGCTTCGGCGAAACAGCTTTGAAGTCCGTGGTTCGAACACATTTGAAAACCGTGAATACAGATACATCGTAGATTCATGCCCCGAACAAACTTTTACTGGGCTTATAGACTACTTCACTCTAGCAAACATTCTTCCAATGTCAAGAGATATGTAAGTCTGAAAACACGACTCTGAGGCCGGGACGGACATTACATTGGGTAGGGCATGGAGAAAACAAGTCGACATATAATCGAAGCAAGAAAGTTTGTATCGTTCGTGTCTTTCTAAGCGTAACCAGAAATCTATAATAGATGGACTTCTCAAAACCGGTTCATCTCAAACGAGACAATTACGTACAGATGATGTATGCATCTCCACAGCCTAAAAAAAATTTTATTTGAAAAACTTTATTTCCGGTCAGGGGTACAGTTAAGGAAGTACAGCGTAACACAATACCCGTTTAGTCTATACTCTTATATGAAGCAGGCAAGGGTATGCACCAGTAAATTTCAGTACTACACACACTACACACAATAAAAGACCCTTTCTTGGGTTGCCGAGTATTGTGTTCCTTTTCACTACAATCATTCACAACCCACTCAGTCATTACGCTGGCTGATGTGCATGAATATATTCGGCGCCATATTGTCAAGGACAGGATGGGAGATGAGTGGCTCAGATTCAGTGCCAGCTATCGGTTAGCCGGTGCCTTGTCTTCATTAGGGGACACGACAGTAAAATCAAGTTAACACAGAGATTTGTAATTCAGGAAGTGGTAACAGCTCATGGAACAGTTCACTTTACTGTACCACCACTCACAGATGCTCACCAATGCCCTTTTCTCCGCTCTTAAAACGACGGACCCAGCGTCTGAGCTAACATCTATGCCATGCTCACTATACGCGCTTCTCAGAGGTCTATAAATCTCTATCGGACTGCAGCCTTCCGCAGTAAGAAATTCAATCACAGCTCTCTGCTTAGTACGTAGTCCACAACCTCCGCCATTTTGCACTGCTGTGTTGAACGCGCGTGACTGACTGGTGCGCCGATGGTCGTGGTGGAGCTGGACAGCGTCGCTAGCCGATGGGTAAGGCAAGAAACTCTACCCGGCGTCACATTAAAAACCAAGGAAGGAGGCATTACTTTCGTACCGACGTTCGTAATTGGACGTCTTGCGAATGGCGTCGACAGTTACATTAATTGTGCTCTTGCAATCTGTAAACTTCCAAACTCAGCAGCATCGAACGACGAAGACGACAGAAGGAAAGTGTCAGACGCAACGCCAGAACGTTCCTCAGGATTGTTTCCACGCAACAGACATGTTTATATTTGCCGCTTCTGCTTGTTGGGCATATTGTACTTCTTGACCAATCTTGATCAGTTGTCTTTTGCATAAATGTCTTCGCAGTGACTGTTCAAAAGTGCAGTTACAGAGTTCCAGCTCCAAGAAATGCATGCAAGCAGAGCTCTCTCCTAGCGGGCTCGTAAAGTCCCCTTCCACTTGGAATTTAGTATCAATTACAGCTGTCCAAACCAGAATTCTGTAGTTACTGAAGAGTTACTTTTGAAATGTTCTCTTCCCAAGTTCCAAATGTAAGACTGACAAAACAAGGAAAGGGCACTGGCCGCAAAAATTATGGCAGCAAACCTAGTTGGAATCTCAGACGATGGAAAACCATGTGTCGACTTAGAGAAGCAGACAAAAAATAGTGGTGTGTGGAGTCCTGAGGATATCGTATGAAAATAAGCTGGGGCACTATTAAGATTTTTTCAGCTATAATACCAAATTTGATCCAAATCCACGACGTGGTTTCGCAATCTTAAAGTACGCACAGACCGACATACAGTTCTTTGCATGTAACATTCTCTGCTTTACACATGGAGTACAGAAGGCATAAAAATGATAATCTGACTTCGCTATTTCTCGCCTTACCTACAAAATAAATTCACATTATATTATTGACAGTTTCTCAGTATGACGTTTGGATGTTTTGTTCCGATCGTCTAAATCACCATGAAAATAAAACAGTACAAATGCCTTCATTCAGCCTAAAAGGGATCTCTTGTATGCACGAAAAACTACATCACAGTCTACAGTCTAGGTCTAATTAATTAACTAACTAACTAGCGACTAACTAGCTAATCACCTGATCAGGTAATGACTTGCTAGCTAACTATCCACCTATCTACTCGGAGAACTGTCCCCTAAATCTTGTACGTTAGATCCCAATCAGTAACTTACGCAGCATGCTGAACGTACAGGACTGCCGATGAGATAATTGTTTGGGACACACAAGACATGATTTTTCGCGATGTGGAGGGCTGTCTTGATGCACACGCCCTTTTATTTTACATATTAAACGAGGCCTACCTACGTACTTACCAATTGTCTAGGCTGAATTACTTATTAGGTAACTAGCGAAACAGAGAAGTGACCAGATGAACTAGTACTACGCAGATAATCTGTACATCAATGATCAACCGTCTAACCACCAAGAAAACTATAACGTACTAGCTAGTTAACAATAATCTTCTAGAACGTAACCCCATGTGCTCTACTTGCTGTCTTAATCCACAGGGTAGTTACAGCTGTCCGTATCGTACGAAAGCGCAGCGGACACGATTCTAAGCTTTATAAGTTTGGTCTGTATGAAATATTTTCAGCCTTTAAAAGTTACAAGCATGAAGATCTTGCTTCACAGACATTGGAAATGTTTAACGTTTGCGGCTAATCTCCCCTCTCACACCGGTGCCCATGCTTTGTTTCCCAAACATGTGGTAGTATAACGCAAGATTAACCTGAGCAATACATTACGCACACAGATCCCGTTGTCTAAACGCATTAGCTGCAACGAATGTCTGTGGACGTGATTACACCGCCCCTGTGCCTGCTCTTAATTCATCATACTTGATTATGGCCATGGCGACTTTCTTATCCGAAATGGACTTTTTCATTCCCCAGAAAACCGTTTCTCTCTCTCTCACTCACTCACTCGACAGGACAATGGTCTCGATCGATCTTTGAAGAGATATGCGTGTCATTCACAGCTACCGTTTTCAGGCAAAACGTATCAAGTGACTGGATGATCGTGGCTTGAAGCAGCAAAAGCTCGGTTGTCGGAAAACCGTATAACTAAGATATACACAGTAATTGTTGACATTAAATTGGAAACTGAAGATACACAACTCACTGGTGCACAATCCTTCTTCAGAAGCTGAAAGTAGCTCAGCTTGTCAAGAAACAATCCGCCTGCTGTGGAACACAACGCTGTATAACTGTGCGAGATTTTAGGTTAACATAGCCATGCTGCTAACGTTTAAAGTCTTCTGTTATGTTATGCCATATCTGCTGGTAAATGGTTGACCAACGTGTCGACCTAATGCCAGTCAAAATGTCATAATATCCCAAAAGAACTGAATCTGAATTTATACGTGTCTTCACAACAGCCCGCCACCAGTCCCTATCCTGAGCCAGATTAATCCATGTCAACACACCACACTCTAATTATTAAGAGGTCCGTTATATTACCATCGTCCCATATACTTGTTATCCATCAAACGATCTGAGTGATATTACAAACCATCTCATGCGTGTTACAAGCCCCGCCCCCTTAACCTCAATTTAATCACCCCAACCATGACAGAAGTTATTTCATAACAAAAAAAAGGTGATTTGCGTGTCTTATAATATTGGTAAATAAAGAGCTTTACCATAGGCTGAGTGGGAGAAACAACAAATGGTTACAGACATTTGCAGTGAAAGTATCTTGGAAGGTGGCCACGTGGGAGACTTTGACGGAGATGTAAGGTCGAGGTGGACATGGAGGAAGAATATAAAATGGGTTTTAGAGAAAGGGCTGTTCAGCTACTGAAGTGGCTCAGGTTTAGTGCTCAGTGATTGCCTTTGGTGTCGGAATAGTATGTGTCACTCACCGGAAAGTTTTAGTTTACACAACTCAGATATGTCAAACTCATATGCTTCACGGCTAATTTTACGACCTGACGCCTTGGCTTCTGGCCCATGTCGCTTCATGACAATAAAAGAACAGTTTGCTAGAGTGTGAGACTTAAAGCTATATTACGAATTAAATTACTGATTGTAAGTTACAATTTGTAACTAATATAACTGAGTGTTACCGACCAGTTTGCTGGTTGAAAAACGCGAGTTCCACTCCCGGACGTGCACGCGTGTATGTTTACAGAAGCGCTGACACACCCGAACATCGTGATTAGCAGAGTATACTAAAGCACAGTTTGAGTATTTCATAAACGTCAGTAATGTAACGAACAATTATATGAGTTTACGCTTGTCTGGTTTACTATTTTTGAGCTAATAATTGTTACAACAATGTTACAACTACAATTTTGTCACGTTTAGTACTAAATTTCTTTTATTTGCTAAATATTAATCCACCCGTAAAATAATTCGTTTGTTGATTAATGTAATGTTAGAAATTTCACGGTCTCTCTTCACTCCATGTATCGATAAAGGTAATTCTTGTTTTTGGCACTACATTTTCGCACGTCTAAATTTCGTATTAACTTTTACGGAGCGCAAGAAAAACAAGTCAGTATTTTTCTAACGCCAAAATGCGAGAGAGAGCATCTTTATGTTCTAATACACGCTCCAACAGCGCGAAATTAAAAGCCGTAAATTGAATACTTATTGGTTAATCTGACAGTCTTTTTGTTTGATTTCCCATTCGGTCATAAGCTAAACGTTTAAACCTGAATGGCTTTGCCAAACGGCGGATGCAAACTGAAACAAGTCGTACCCAGCGGCTTACTCTGAACGTCTTTCTGGGGCACATGGCTTACGTTAACTACTCTAACCGACTTACGATTGCCAAAAGCTGTCAGGTTTCGTAGTACCGAATGGCTCCCAATACGGGTCTGTCTGAGGGTGACAGATTTTGAACACACAACTTCTGTTTTGGTACACATGCTGTTATACAAAACTGGTGCTAAAATTTCCTTACTTGTTTAAATAAGGGTACCTAAACATCATGTGTTAAAGCTGCCGCTGTAGTAACAATTAAATAGTCGTTCATCTTGGGTTGGAAGCCTGAGTTTCGAACTCTAGACCTCCGGTTACAACAGTGAGTCAAGTGCTTACACCGTCCACACTTCAGAATAATGAATTTAGTTCTGTCAATAAGACAGGCGGGGAACAACATCAACAGATAATATTCTGACTTTTGCAATGAAATTATGTTACTGCAAATTTTTAAAAACTCTGTGATTTTTTCCGAGGCATAGGCATTACAGATTTGTTTGACTGAACTCCACACACGCTGATAATTTGCCTTAGCGCATAGGTCTCCAATCTTTTTACGACAAAGGGCCACACCCGTTATTGTGGGTTGGTTCGCGGGTGGCAACTGGAAAAATAACAGTAAGTGATATGCCTAACCGCCTTAATTACTGTGTAAGTTTTATAGTACACACAATTTACAAATGTGACAGCGGGCCGTATAATACAACCTGGCGGGTCGCTGGTCGGAGGCCCATACCTTACAGCATATAAGTAAAAAATGCTGCATTATAACGCTTCGCGGGCCACACGATTGTCTGGGTTGGCTACTTTGTTTATGATCTTCCTGAGAACGGTGTCGCAGATTTCAACACAGTATGGAAACCTGTAACTGCAATAAACTCACGAGTCGTGTTTGCCACGTTCAGCCATTTCAAACCTGTATGTATAACTACATTTTGACGAATATCCAGGACAGCATACTCGGCTACGGGGTTGACAACCGAGGACTCGAAGTTAGATTTTTTACCATCTCCGAAACGTCCTGACCGGCTCCGGGACCCACCCAACCCATTCAACGGATATCGGGGACACTTTTCCCGGGAGTAAAAGGACCGGACTTCGAGCCATACCTCTTCCCCCGCTCAGGACTTCATGGCGTGCCTAGGAACACCTTTAGCGTTACCTAACATTACTCAATTTTGACGTTCAGTCACTCCGGAGCCTCTGCCATCGGCCTACGCCCGCGCCCATGTATCACGCAACCCGCTAGTCAGATCTCACCGGCATGCAAGTACCCATCACACAGTGAAAAACCGTGACCCTATTCACAGCACGCATCCATTATCTCCACACGGTCAGCTACTATGCACAAATGCACACAAAGGTCGTGATGAAGCTAGTAGGCGGAGAATTCACGGCGTGAATCACGCGTCACATCACAGAGGCATGACAACTGTCTCTGCTTCACGACGGAGAGAAAACCCGCTTTCATTAACACACCGGACACTTGATGACTGACATAAACGATAAATACCACAACCCTGTATTTCCTTACAGTAAAAGGAACAGGCTTTCCGAGTAAAATTCTGAGCGTATCTACTACTCCACACATTTCTAGTTCTACGGATCTATTAGTACCACTAGTGTTGTTTAACTTTATTTTTGTAAATAACCTATTCAGTGCGGATCCTGTGTACTTCCTGTTTGCCTGACATAGCCTCAAAATATCGCAATAACGTTATGTTTGTGGTTGCTGACTTAAGCTGCTTCATGTACAATGCATTTTCACAGAAGCCGCAGAAGTATAAGGTTGGAAATACGCTGATGATCTTGATTCTGTCCTGAAGAAGCAGTACAAATTCTACCACTACTCTTCATACAGAACGTGACAGATAAAGCAAGCAGCTGAAGGCCTTCACAGCTTGATACAGACATTTCAGCATTTACGTAATGCAAGATGGGTTACTAGCAAAGGTGGTGCTTTCTCTGCTCCTGTGAAGGACTGGAAATGCATTACTATGCACCTAAAGGCATCGCAGAAGAAAGAGACAGTGCGCCTGCTGTTTCCAACAATTTAATTTTAAAACCCTCAAAACTTTCAATTTTTTATATTTTTGATAAAGAAAAATTATAAAAAGTTGTATATCGGAAGAATATCCTCAATATGTAAGAATGTCTTGTGATTCATTAGACACACACACAATACTAGCAACAGTAATACCAAAGGCTTTAAGTATGCTGGTCGTTGCAATACAAATCCACAAAGAAAAAATGTCTGGCTCCTAAATTGTGGAGCAGGCTCTTACATCCAAAAAACATCTGTCATGCTATGTACGTTCTTACATCACTTCACTATCCTAAATTAAATGACATCGGTGCCGGTTCGGCCTCATAATTTCGCGCAAATGCCATGTTGTTACTACTGATTTTAGGAAATGGAGAGGTACGTCATAACGCTCACACTAAGCTTCGTGAAACTCAGTTATCGTATTCAAAAACGCAAATATAGAAACACACGCACATGCAGTGTGGTTATTTCACTATGTCTACTTGCTTTCTTTCTTAGAAAGGGCAGAAGGCTAAAACTGGCCTGCAAGTAGAAGCAGATACACAAACTTGATATCGCGTGTTGTTCGTCTCTCCGCCATATGAGGTACCCGCTTATACGCCGCAGACAAGTCTGCGTCACAGGCTCAAGCCACATCGCGAGTGCTTCGGAAACATCCGTATCACTAAACGTGACGTCATTAACCTCGATCATTCATACGTATACGCAGCTGATACTTAATGGCCACATGCTACACTAATGTGATATGTGGCGAGACACATGAAAGCGAGGTAACCGCGTTCTGAACACACATGAATCACAATCCATTCCAGTTTCTCGAATAATATATGCCGAATCTCGGAACATGGGCACAGTTCGAATGCAATTTAGTAAAAATCAGTCAGCTGGTTCAAAAGTATAAAGGGGAATATATACGGAAAGAAGGTAGATTTATGAGGCCACTCTTTTTAAACTCTTCAGGCCGGTGACCATTTTCACGGAACTTGGTATGGTACTTATGCCACTGGAGGCTATTCCAAGGCCGCACGTATTATTTTTGAGTTTCCCACATCGCCAATATATGGCGGAGGCAGATCTTGTGAGACGGCAGTGACACTAGAACCTCAAAATCCTGATATTTCATAACAAGCTTCGAATATGCAACTTTTACAAGGTACTTCTTCGTAGAATGTATAATAACATGGCTGCCGTGCAAAAACTCTCTATTTCACGGTTTCATGGTGATAAACAGAGTTCTAAAAACTCAACAGCCTGCTCGCCTCTGCCCAGTAGATTTTATCGTCTCGGGAACATTTACAGTACAGCAAACTCTCGCCAAAAGCGGTGTTGCCCAGCGTCGTTTTCATCATATTACGCGACTGAAAATTAAATGGACGCGAAAAATTTGCCGAATGGCGAAAAACTTAAATTCACACAATAATGTTTTTTGGACTTTCTTCTCGTCTTTAAAAGCCATTCTTAATTTTGCAAAGAAAAGATCTGATGTTGAGACACGTAAAACTAGCCTGCGTGCTGAAATCGTCCTTCATTCCTTGAGTAGATGGAAGACAATGTATGAACCGCAGAAAAAATGTTTCTGAGAGTATTTCAGTGACGAAATACACAGAAATCAACCGTGTGGAATAACTTATGCAAGAGCAAAATTTTAAGACAAGAGATACAGAAGCAGACTCATCAGATCAGGAATAAAGTCTTAAATTAAGATTTTCAGACACCATCACCTGTAAAGTAATTACTGCGTGGTCTGTATTTAGGAACCGTCTTCTCGCTGACTGGTAATGAGCGAAACGAGAAGTTTCGGTGATAGAAATAAAGCGCCCGTTGGTTCCCTAATATCCACCGTCCTCTACGTTGTCGTGGTCAGTGGCTCGTGGACATGGTTTGATATGGATTGATCAGGGAATAACAACAGGGAGGTGTAGGCCAGCGCGGCATGGCTGTTAGGAGGTTGCTAATGTAACTTAGCACAGATTCAGGGCCACGGTACACTTGATCGTTAATTAAATGGGGTTTACTGTTATACTAAATTAATTGTCCAGCTGCTGTCACCACACTGAATCCCTGTATCGTTTCGGTCGCACTATGGCCCTGGGGTCGACTCGGCCTCTAACAGAAATGAGTACCAGGAATCTTTCCTGGGGGGTAAAGGCGGCCGGTGCGTAGGGCTGACAACCTTACCATCTTCATGTGCCGATTGTCTAAAAACCTGGGAGCCTCGACCTCCTGCAGCCCTAAGGGCCTGCCAAGGCCTGTATGGGACCGCTTTACCTTTACCTTTACCTTTAGTCAGAAATTAGAGATCCAGTACCTAATTTACAAACTCCGATTGTGAATATTCATATATTTCGGCTAGAAGTGATGATCTACGGTATAAGGGCTCTACCTCGTTATCAGAATTGTGCCACTACTGCACAACCTGACCTTGGGGTGCAGCAGTAGGTCGCCAGTCGCTTCCATTTCGTCTCTTATAAATTCTGCCATTAACTCAACTTTCCTAGTTAAGCATAGCTTTGACAAAGGTATTTCTTTCGTGGCTATTATTATTTACGACTTCTGAATGCACACAAAAAAATTCAGATGCTTCAAATAGTCCTCTTTTACCGCTGTACCGCCATCAAAGGGTCAGTTACATTTCACCACAACTTTAAATACGTCCATAATGTGTGGAAAGACTATAATTTCAGAATCACGTTTGTCAAAGGTTTTGCAAATACAGATTACGGTGACTGTAATTTTGACTTCAGTTTAGAAAGTTCCTTCTTCAGTTCGCCATCAACAAGAAAGTTTTGATGCTAAACCTCTGTGAACAGTCTTAAAATGGACTCCAAATATCACTCCTTAGAAATTAACATTAATTACGTATACACATTTATCTTTCACCATAATAACAAAACTCTTCGCCCCTCGCTCACCATAAAAATAATTAATTTTCTCATGCTTGGGAGCATTCGTCATTGCATTAGCACTGTTTAGTTATCAATAACACGGCACCTTTTTTTTTTTCTGCGACGCAACAGCCCAACTCGGGCCTAGACCGCCTCATTGTTGAGGTTTCTAGATTACACAATTCGACACAAACACCCGTTAGGACTCCTCTGAACGGGTAATCAGCTCGTCGCAAAGGGCGTAACCTGCACTACCCACAATAAACACAAGATATGACCATCCATGCCCTCAGTGGGATTCGAACCCGCGATCCCAGCAATCAAGCGCCTTAGACCGCACGGCCACCGGCATCGGCTAAGGCACCTAATGCAGCAAACAATTTGGATTGTTTTAGGCAGCAGTAGGTAGTTAAAATCTAGTTAGAGAGGGGATTGTCTTTGAAAATACGAGACCCACTGTCCCATCGTAGACACATTCAAGTACGTTTCACATTTACTGTAACAATGACAAGCCTACTCAGTGAGTCTCGGAGTCGACAACAAAGTGATAATTTTGCTTACGTGTTCTACCAGATTATGATTCTGCAATTTACCTCAGAATTGTAGACACGAATATAAATGTTAATAATCTCAAAATATCGAGTGAGAAAGAGATGGCAATCGACAGGATGGGCACCCTTGCTACAGCTCATCAGTGTGTCGCCGTGGCCTGTATATACTCGTAGTTACTGCTTCGGCATTATCCAGGAGGGAGTCACACCAACCATGAAAACCTTCAGTCATGATAGCACGCTTCGGTGAATAGATCCGAAATTAAAAATTTAATACATGTGGCTTCCGGCCACTGGTGGAATATTAACACAGAGTATTTTTTATCGCCGGACTCAGCACAGAAGAGTGGGCGGCATAGTCGTTCGCCATGCAGCAACAATGTCGTCCGCTCTACGGCGGTATGTCCTGCGACAAAAATACTTTCGGTACACAAGACATGTCTATAAAGTTTTATGGAATAGTCGTTTATGATTTAAGCATCACAGAAATGGTAGTGGCACAGAGCTTTGATATTACGCTTGCATCTTTCATGTAAAGGTAAAGCAAACCCATTACAGGCCTGGACAGGCACTTAGGGTTCCAGGAGGTTGAGGCTCCCAGATTTCTAGACAATCGGCACATGAAGGTGATAAGGTTTCAGCCCTACGCACCAGCCGCCTTTACCCCCCAGGAAATATTCCTGGTACTCATTTCTGTTTGTGCGGCCGAATGGATTATGTCAATGAAAAATTCCAATTACACCATCGGGAATCGAACCGCGACCTTCCGGCTTGTGGCGCAGTGCCTCAACCAACTACGCCACCGCGTTCCCCCATCTTTCATGTACTGGGATTTTTTTTATACTCCGTGAGCACTGAAAACAGAAACAAATCCACGTTATATTAATTTCTACTTGTTTCGTTGTAAGTACAATTGACAGAATTCTAGTGAAAAAAGGCGTCACTAGTTCTCCCCTTATCTAGTGCATTAATTCAGAACCAGTTCATCTGTGGAGTACCTCTCACCACAGAATTCCAAACCACACCGTGTAATGATAACGTCCATTATAAGTGACACAGATTTGGACACGTAACTGTTAGAACCCCGCGTTCTGTGATAAAATACAATCCATGAAACTCTATTGTGAAACTTCATACTAGTACCTTCAGTGTTTATCGGCCGCCAGGGATGAATGCAAAAACATGAAATGACAGGGATGATGATATATATGAGGCGTGTCCCTTTTTGAAGCGGAATTCTCGTCAGTCCCTCAGGGATAGGCACGCGTCAAGGGATGGTAAATCCTTTAATTTCACTTTATGTAACATAATTAAACAAACGTAACGAGTGCATTCGTAAAAGAAAGTCTTAAAGGGCACAGAGGGAATGCTCCAAGTGTTGTCTGTTTACTTCCCAAACGCTGGAACCGGTTGCATAACTCGGAAGGGGCCTACTCTGAAGGACACAACAACGACCAATAAAAAGGGTAAGCGTATATTTCATTATCGACTAAGTCCGGGAACTTTTGAATAACGCCCTCGTATATAGTACTTACTCAGGGAAAGGCTGAGCGGTAGCACAACCCGCATCAGACACATACACGCGAAGTAATTTGCCATCTTGATGTGGTCACTCTTCTTAAATCTGCAAAATAAAAGAAAACATTCCTTAATACAAGTCGTGCGGACTGCTATACTGAAAGTAAATACAGCGTCTCACAAACGTAAGTCACTAAACATTTCAGTGTCTAATCACATACTGGTCAGCCTAACAGCTCATAACGAACTTCGTCCAAGACGTCTGTCCAGTTGGTCTGAAATTACGTCTTGATACTGTCATTCTGTTTCGGACGGGTTCTACTGTTCCTTAGACGGCGCAACCGTGAAGCGAAGGTATGATAACATCCAACTTACGGGACAGACAGTCGTCGACCTCTGAAGCCTTAGTTCCCCGTCGCTAAAGTCTTAACTATTTTCACCAGAAGCTCAATTATGTGATGATTGAGATACACAAAACATTAATCGGATGCTTCCTCTTCCTTTGATACTACTATGCGTGCTAATAACAGCCAAAAGCGTCCCGCGCGGGGGCTCAACTCTTCGCCGTTAAAGCCGGCGCTGAAACCGTCATCGCTTCATATGAAAACACAGACATGTATTGTAAAACATGCTTAGAAGAGCTCTATTTCAATAAAGGCGATGATCAAAGACAGACAAATTGAAACCGACTGTGACCCCTCACAAAACAGAGTGACGCCAGGCCTGAAAGGGGTTCGCTGTCCGTTTCACCACACGAAAGGAATTTAAGGATCCCACGGCTACAGAGATGTGGTCTCTCTGTTACACACAACCATGCAATGATCTGTTTTTTAAAGCTCGCCTTGTTTTAGTTTCTTCTCATTTAAGTTCCTTGTTGAGTGTGGATTGTATCTTGAGATTCTGACCTTCCCGCGTATCAAATCGAGGTTCTGCTGTGCTCTACAAGAACCTGGCGCTAAGAGGTACAGATTCATGTCAAAACACGAACAAGTCAACAAATTCATACATAAAAATTGAGGTTTTGTCATGACAACAGTGGTAAGGTTTTCACTTACCGCAAGCCACGCCACTTCACGTGGCGTATATCTAACAGCCCAAAAATCCCGTACATATTGGTGCTACTTGTAGAATTACACTTACCCTACACCACAGGAGGTGGGGAAAAACCAGGCTTATGCATGGTGTCGAATGGGAGAGAGTGGAGTGAGTTAATTACACAACTGAGGTTCAAACGACAGCATTCTTGAGTATTACACGGTGTGTGAGTAAGTCTGTTCACGTTTCGGAGAAACGTGCTGCCTACATCTTCAGGGTGAGTATATTAAGTTTACGTGGACACTGAAGTGATTGGGAGGAGGGAAACGAGCCGATTATATAGGAAGCCTGATTGGCATATATAAAATATACATATAATATATATATATACATGTATATGTAGAAGCTTGCAGGGACTGTGGTCAACCAGAGCTACGGAGATGGAAGAAGGGACAGATCATGTACCGACCCCATTTTGCTTCTTCAAATCACTTCAGCATCCACCTGAACCTAATTCAGTCACCCTGAATATGATGATAGCACGTTCAAGCGAAACGTCAAGGAAAACTTACTATTCCATACGTAATAACCCAGACGATTACCGTTTGAGCAACACCTGCCGTGAAAGCCTGAAACCTGAAGTTACTATTATAAGCCCAGCAATGAGCATTGCCGGCCGTAAACTTACAGATGCTTTGGGCACTGCTGGTCCGATATGCCATATAGTTTACAAGCATCAACCTTGCAGTACGAAAACGGTTCCCCGTATTCAACCGTACATACTATATACCAGGGGTGGCCAAACTTGCTTAACGTAAGAGCCACATACGATAAAGTTCAGATGTTTGAGAGCCGCAAGACATGACCAAATATTACACACACGTTTTTATTGTTACATACACATTTGTTACAAAAATTCTTAAATAATTTACTCACCATGAACATTAAACTTACGTTTTAATCCAGTGGACTCTCAGTTTATACCCGGTAAATAATTATAAAGCTTGAAAATTTTTTATTTACCTTTTACATGAATTGTAATTCAAAAAGAAGCTCAGCCAACATATTTCCGCGAGCCGCACATTATATATCAAAGAGCCGCATGTGGCTCGCGAGCAGCGGTTTGGCCACCCCTGATATACACCAAGTGACACACGTCCTTCACACTTTGCGGCACCACAATTCTTCCTGATAAGCCATCCTATAGCTTCCTGCCACGTAACTTACTCAGTGCAACACGCATGCTTAGTAAGGCGAACCGATATGGAACAGAAAGTTCGACATAAAACCGATTAAAAAGAAGTATTTTGGCAACATATAGCAAGGAAACAAATACAATTACTATGAAACTTAAAGCAGATATTGTAAACAACAGATTTAAGTTGCGCAAACTTGGAACAACTTCCGACGTGGAAAGAAACTATCCCAATATGGACGCCTCGACAAAAAACGAGGCAGAACACGAATGAAAATGGTGTTCTTCCGTGATGCAGAACACAGATTTCAGCAAGGCATTCTTTAATTTCAGAATGTCAAACTGTTTTATGAAACACGTATCTTTCTTCTTCTTTCTTATGGCGTTATAACCCTGTGTGGGTCTTAGCCTGTTCGATGAATTTTTTCCATTCTGTCCTATCCTTCACAATTTTTCTCCAGCCTCTCACTCCCACCGTCCTCACATCCTCTTCTACGTCGTCTATCCATCGTTTCCGTGGTCTCCCTCTCATCCTCCTTCCCATCGGTTTCCATTCCATCACTCTTCTAGTTACCCTATTTCCTTCCATTCTTGCAACATGTCCGAGCCAGGCTAACCTTCTGCTTTTTCTTAGCCTCACAATATCTGCTCCCTGTATAAGATAGTCTAGTTCATGATTCATTCTAATTCTCCAGGAGCCATCACTATTCTGTATTGGGCCAAAGATTTTCCGTAATATTTTGCGTTCAAATATTCTAAGTTGTTGCTCGTCAAAGCTAGTTAATGTCCAGGCTTCACAGCCATATGTGACTACTGGTCTTATCAGAACTTTATAGATTCTCAGTTTAAGTTGTCTCCCTAGTATTCTAGACCTCATTAAATTCTGATAGGCATAATAACATCTCTTTACACTCACAATACGGGCTTTTATTTCATTACTAACTGAGTTTATTACATTAATCTGTGAGCCCAGATAACTAAAATTCTGCACTTGTTCAAAATTATAATCTCCTATTCTCAATTTATTTGTGATATTTCTTGCTATCTTTGTGACTTCCATATATTTTGTTTTAGCTTCGTTTATTTTTAGCTCTCTTAATTGTGTATCTTCTATCAATTTTAATACTGTTTCTTCCAATGCAGCTTTATTTCTACTAATAATAGCTATATCATCTGCATACGCACTTACTTATGAAACACGTATAACTGTAATTAATGCATAACCAACTAAAGCACTTAATACATTCAAGAACAAGTATAAAACTCCTACATGTTTCGGCACCGGAGTGCCATCATCAGGAAGATATTCAGAAAAAAAGGAGTACAAGTCCAACACCCTAATCTAGGTATTGTGTCGCCCTTATTGGAATGATTAAAATGCGAACACAATATTTCTGAGTTCAATCCCCAGGCATCCATCCGACCAAAGTTTTCTTTCCAGAGGACTAGCTGCCAGATGGGATCCTCCCACCTGAAGCAACAGTCCCTCGCAAACAGGCTAAGATCGGGGTTGCACAAATCTCGGGCGCCAGGTCGCCCGGACGACTAAATTTTGTACGGTGGCGCCTAATTTCTGTGGGTTCTCGATATGGAACTTGCTTCATGTCACCCTTTCGGCGCTAGAATTTTGAGCTTGGTCCTAATTTTTTAAAAAAAATCCGTACACCCCTGGGCTAAGACCTCCAGCCAAGACGATAAAGCCGATAACGTACGCCCATTCCCCCTTCACGTTTATAAGGCACCGTTTTCACGTTCCGGTTATAAGATTCGTACGCAGAACGGTTTAACCTAGCAAGCGACATCTCCAGTTGGCTCTTTGGTTTGGTGGTTCCCGATAAAGAATCTTAGCACAAAACGGGTACCCTTCTCTGGGAAAAGTTTCAAACCAACTGACGACAGCCGGTTACATTTCACAGCTTCACAAAGAGGAGGGACTTTTCTGACGGTACTGTGACTCGGTACCATCCAAACAAGTGTATCTGACGTCTCCTCAGTGAATGCAAAGAATGAAAGTCTATGGGACTTGAATCGCCGAAGCCAGTGCTAACAGAAGCCTTTGTGACAGATTACATTGCGCATTCGCGTATTTACTCCGTTAATTCATTCGTGAAAGAAATTTTGATAACACTGGTGTCGTTGACCATTATTTTAACTTCGCACATTTTCGAGAAACTTAATTTAGCCATCTTGGCGTTATAATTTCGTCCTGCATACTGGTGACAACACCAAAATATTAAGTTTTTTTCGGCGTTTCCTTCCAGACAAACCTACTGTGATTTCTTTACGATATTTATGTTTTCGTCCGGATGATCAAACTAGAAGCAAATGTGTTCCATTTAATTTCAATGCTTCCTTTTGTCTTGAATTTCCTAATGGGGTATTCTAAAGTGAAGTCTACACATGAGTTATTTTAATTTTATATTGTTCATACGATATAATAATATAATAACCATGGCTCAACAGCCCTATATGGGCTCGGGCCTCCTCTTGCCTCCTCTTTCCGAGGTTACTAAGTCGTGCGCATTCGTGGCAGTTGGTGACTGGCCAACTGGCCGCGCTACTATTCTATCGATCCTGATGTGTCCGCCAGAGCCATCTGGCAGGCAGTCAGGAGACTTGGGTGAGAAATGGAGGCTTTGAATTTAGCTTACGTAACATTTTTATTCATGCCCGTAAGGTCTTTTACATGCCGTAAATCTACGACATGGGACCGACCCTTAAAAATCCATCGACCTCGGTCGGGATCGAACCCGCGATCCTTGGGTCCAGTGGCACGCTAACCACTAGTCCACCGAGGTCGTCATTGTTCATACGATGCCCGATATAAAAAAATTGTCCCAGAACAAAATACAGGGGAATTTAACCCTCTTCCAACTCCTTTACGATATCCAACGACGTCACACCATCACGTGACCTAGATCTACACACAACCTGATATTTCAACTCGCCACCAGTACTTGTCCCAGACTTCCATAGACAACAAAACTCCTGATACGCAGGTATGTACGTGTTGCCATTTCAACGGCCGTTCTGCCTTAACGATTATCTTATATGTCTAAACAAAATCACGTGAATAGAGTTTATCTAATTTTAACTTAATTTCTAATTTTAACTTTCAGTGGACCTACTTATAACAACAGAGAAAATCCACATTTTACATCTTTAACTTTTAATATGTGACAATTGTTTGTAATGTTATAAATATGTGTAAAATCAAGGTTTAAATCCCTGATGATAGTTCCATTGGAGAACCGAAACATGTTGGATTAATTTTATTGTAGAAAGAAGTTGTATAGTATAATAAAAAGTGTGCATTTTGTTGGTTAAAAAATGTGTGATCAGTTATTTTGATATAACTTGAATTTTTTCGATTATTTATCAGGACACCAAAGATCATGACTCCACTCCACATTAAATAATGTTAGTATCGCTTCCACTTCATAAGTTGGTGTTATTGTTAAGTGGGGAATTAAAACTTGCTTACATGAGATGTGCGCCTAGAGTATGATGTGCGAAGTTTCATGGAACGGATCACTTGTTATTAGGGCACAGATACACAGTGACACCCAAAAGCCTGCTGACCCTCATAAAATAGCAAAGTAAGCTAAAAAGCCTGCATGCATCCCAAGCTCCGTGCGTAAACATCAGCACGAAAACTCCACCCGAATTTTATCGCCGGAGAAGCGAAAAGTTATACAATCTTGCCACACCCTTTAATTATAGTCCTGTGCTTGTACATAAACACAAGATGGCCAACTATATTCCGGAGTATATCAGACTGCACACCAGTTCAATGGAAAATAGAAAAGACGAACGGGCAGGTATCTGTCAATCAATCACACGCCTAGGATAGGCATGTGATTGATTTTGTGGCACTGGAATGAGACGTTGCTTTTAACACAGTAATGTAATAGGGCCACATGTATAGTTGCTCTCGTGCTACGTAGTTCTTAGACAGCACACGTACATTTAAATACATAATAACAATTTCACATGGCCGCCCTTACGATTTTACTTTCCTTCCAAAATGGTGGCAAACTTACGCCCATGAAATTACCATGGTGTGTGTGTGTCCCACTTCCACACGAATATCACAGAAACAACAGATTCACAACACCCTCATAACCCAATAATGGCAGCCAAGTATGAAATTAAAGGCTTAATAAATAAAAGCTACTACACAGTGTAACAAGGGGTATGAATCCACTACATATATCTCATTGGATGCATTAACACGGGAAGAAACCTAGCAATGCAAATGAAGATTATACGCCACAAACCCCACTCTCACTATACGTATAGCCGCTGGTTTGTTCCAAGTTCCCACGTGGAATTGACTTCACACGCCGCTCTCTTTATCAGACTGACTAATGCACATTTAAAATTAGACAATACCACGTCAGTAAGTCACTATGTATTCAGGTGCCACGACATACTCGTACCGCTTGACTGTCGCGCAGCGGAGTCGCGGGCGCAATTCCTTGCGTCCAGAGCTTTCTACTTCGCTTGACACTTAAAAACTGACCCTACTGTATCAGCTGGCCACTGGACCAGACAGTGGGGGCAATTTAATCCGTATTGCAAACAGCAAAACAAGTTACCATCACCACGTCTGGTTCCGTCTTTCGACTGGTCACTTTCCAAAATGTTCCCCTACACAAATTTTGTATGCATTCTTTGTACGTTGGTTCCTCAGCTAATTTAAAGACATATTATCAACTGCATATGTTGTATGGTACCGATCAGAAATTAATCTAGATCAGTAAGAAAAAAGTAAAAGGAAACGGCCGTGACCTATTTTAACGCACTTTCCTCGTAAACACTCCTTACAATTACATTATCTCTACACAATTTCTTCTAAAAATACGTCTTGGTATCAAATTTTACAATGAATTCCTACCACCAGATTTCATAACAGTGTTCAGCCTGCTTACTACTACGTCCAAGAATATTATCTCCCACTGAACGTTTAAAAACCGAACTACTTGCTGTTTCAACCTTACTGTCTGAGTCACTCAACGTTCGAACCATACACGCCATAACAATATGTGACCGACGGAATCTCAATGGCGACAATGTGACTCTCAATGAGATAGTGTGGCCGATATGGAGGAACAGTGATAACAGAAAGACGACACTGAAGGCGATAAAGTCAGTAATAACTCCAGTACCAAGAAGTCACAAGTCCTCAATCATATGCTGCAAACACCTCGGCTGTGATAATTTTCAATCTACGGACTGCAAGGGATACGCCTATACAAGTTTACGAAAACAATACTGAAGTGCATGAGAAATAACATAAATGGAGAGCTTCCTACTAGAAAGACTGGGGAACGACTCCGTGCACTGAATGGGTAAATAGGGACAAAAATGGCATGGAATTAGAACTAGGGAGAAGCTGGAAAGAGGATTTCGATCCCTGAAGATAAAAATATAGATCTGTCAACATTACCAGCAATCACTGGTAATTTTGTTCCATTCATGGATGACTACTAGGCACTTAATTCCATCAGATTTCTTCCAGCTTTGGAAAGATGTAATTGAAAACAATTTATATGTAAAGCTGTGCCTGTGCACGCCATGAAGGCATCTGTGTGAAGTGGAGGCATATCTCCATTCATTCGTAACCTTGGCACCAGATGTGGTGAGCGGTCGGCTTCATGCCCTGACCGATTTACCCGCAGTACCCACTGAATAGGAGGCTAAAATAATTCAAACATGTTTGCTTTTATTCTCATTTATTACAATTCACTATTTGCCTCTAATGACCCTGTCTCTAGCTTGTATTTCTGTACACTGGTCGTTGTTATGCCAGCTCACTGGTGAAACCAGTAAATAAAACTTTTCTGGCAAACGACCGTGCTTCCTATTTAGGAGATAACATACACCAACAGCAGTGGGGTGGTGGTGGTGTGGTAGTAGTAGTAGTAGTAGTAGTAGTAGTAGTAGTAGTAAGTAGTAGTAGTAGTAGTAGTAGTAGTGTTGTAAAAGGTAAAGTCCCTGTACACACCATGAAGGCACTACGGGGGAGTGGAGGTATAGGTCTACTCATTCCTCACATAGCGCCAGCACCAACAGCAACGAACTACATGAAGCGAAGTCCTGCTTGAGAAACTAATAGTTCCTCTCTTACTGACGACATTCCCGCATTTTATAGAGTCTGAAGCATCCTTACGTCTTCACAAGCGGCCGCCAATGACCCCTATCCTCATCAGACGAATCCAGTCCACACCCTCTCAATTTCTTTATGATACATTTCAGTATTATCCCTCTATTCAAGCATATGTTGTCCAACAGGTCTGCATCCTTCAGGGTTTCCAATCAAAAACCCTGTTATGAATTTGTTCTCTCTCCTATACATGCATACACATTCCCCGCCCGTCTCATCCTACTTGATTTTACCACCCTATTAATATGTAGCAAAGCGTAAAAATCACGAAAGTCTTCCTTATGCAATTTTCTCCTGGTTCTGTTACTTCCTTCTTCTTATGTCCATATATTTTCCTCAGCACCCTGCTGTCAAACACCCTCCGTCTTTCTTCATATTGCTCACGTCTTATTGCGTACTACAGTATATTTGTTTCATTAATTTTTATCATCATAGTACAACTACATTAATAACGTATGCTTCTTTATTTACAACAAAGCTTCCTATGGTCATTTGACCATCTGCAGGGAAACATACTCTACCGCATTCTACTGGATGTTATTTCAGTACAGTATATATTTAGTATATGGTAAGGTTTTTAACATACATATATACTGTAATAACCTAATAAACAATAACAATATAATGGTACGCCACAAAAATGTCTACAGAAAGATACGTTATGCTGTATACAATTACATATGGTGGATATTCGCTGTATTCTGTTGCTAGCGCTGCTACCTAGATGCAGTAAACATTTGTACTGTTGTGCAACAGATACAGGCATGCCTCGGTGTATGAACATTGCAGTTATGAAAACTCGATTTTACGAAGAACAATAATTTACGCCTTTTTTTTCGACAATGAACAAATGTTCGCGTTCACACACACACACACACACCAAAAGGCTCAACATCTAAAGACGCGCAACGAAGAAAATGCACACTAGTGAAATAGTTTTTATATGCAATACCCTCCTACATATTTCGGCCACTCACGCAGTCATCCTCAAGGAGGCAATACGAAGGATAACAATTAAAATATGATACAATTATTCAAGTGACCGAACCAATCCAAGGTATAAAATAACAATAATAAAATTATAGTTTCAAATGCATATGGTAAGGTGTTATTGTTAAGTGTGCCATTATTAAGTGGATGGTATACACAGACGTTTCATATAGTAATGCACCATCGAAGAGAATGGATTGGAATGTAAATAACACAGTAAACCACTTACAGTAACATCTTATGCATTTTAAACTACGATTTTATGATTGTCATTGTATATCTTGGATTGGTTCTGTCACTTCAATAATTGTATCATCTTTTAATTTGTATCCTTTGTATTACCTCCCCGAGGATGGCTGCGTAAGCGGCCGAACCATGTAGGAGGTTACTGCATATAAAAACTATTTCACTAGTGTGCATTTTGGTTTTATTATAATATTATATATATTCAATTAAAGCGTGGAGTTGACCACCCACCCCCATCTAGTGCCAGGGTTAAAGAAAGAGTAGAGCTATAACTCTACTCCCCCTCTGGGCCTTCATGGCCTGTTCTAGGGAGAATTTCACATATGCAACTAAGCAACAAAACTAATTATGTGTACAAACAAATTATCGTGTGTAATTGAACACCCGGGGAAGGACAGCGGAATGACGGTGGGATGACAGCGCAACACCCTGCACTTCCCACACCGACGCCACGAAATGGAAAACAGCATGCATGCGTCGTCGTGTATCAATGGATTCATAACTGCATTGGTATAACCACTACGCTCGCTCTATCGAATATGCCCACATTTCTTTTTACTGATGAATTCTTTCGTAATAAGAAGTAAACGAAAAATAAATATATCTAACTACAACACAGAAGAGTGCAGGAGTACTAAGCAACTTCACATGGTGTGTGCACGTCTTCGGCACAACAGAGATTCAAAAACCCGGCAGATGTACATGTACATGATGTAAATTACCTTACGAATATTTCCAGGCGTTGTATTCAAGCGCAGTCTCTTCAGCCACCTGCTTCTCATGCACAGCGATAACGTTTCCATATTACACAAGCTAACTAAACGCATTAGCAACAACATAGCTAAGTTTCATGAGACAAGTTACATACAATTCACACCCACCCCTAACACACACGACTACAACCTGCACCACTACTACCTCTGATTACTTGCCGACCTGTGCTCTCATACGTATTACCGCATATGTCCTCTGCTTCCACACGCCACTACACACAGCACAGTCTCCGCCCACTCAGAACACAAACGCGCATGCTCGAACTACCAGACATGACCAATACATCAACGTTTACAATCTCTAATCCGTGGACAAAGGGGCAAGGATGTTAGATACATCATCCGTCGATATTAATCTACAGAGATATCGACTCTGAGCCATGGATAAAAATAATGAGCGTGGGGTTTGTTGTTGGTGAAATGTGGGATCATCTGGGTTATCACGCCGCGTCGTGTGGTAATTGTTTACCGACGTTTCGGGACAACGTATCCATCCCATCTTCACGGGTCCGACTCTTGATCCGTGAAGATGGAACGGATACGTTGTCCCGAAACGTCGGTAAACAATTACCACACGACGCGGCGTAATACCCCAGAAGACCGCAGATTTCATCAACATCGCGGCGGAAGCCTGAAATCAAGGTTTGTTGTTGGTGTTCGTAACGGTTGTTATGAAAAACACAGATAAAAGAAAAACTTGGACCTTTTCTCAGCCTGACGTAAGGATAGAAAGAGAGTACCCATCTGTCCGAAATTTCACGTCATGCAAATACTTTTGAAATGCAATCATACAGAAGTAAAATAACTTGTAAAAGCAATGGCATGACCATAGTTGTATGAGAGCTCATACGTGCAATAGCACCGAGTAACTTAGCTGTCTGTATTCTTTGTTCTTGAACTGGTTATGCTTGAGATTTACAAAACATGCTCAATCAACTCTTATTCAAGATGAGTCTCCGTCTTCATCTAGGATCGCCTGTTTGTCATTTGGTTTATGCACATGACGCTAACTTTACACGTTCCACACCTTTTTAAACGTGATGCTTCCTAATCTCAAGTCTCATTGTATGAGACTTCAGCATTATTTTTTTACTTACTGAGTCTTGCAGTATCCAAATGTTGAGTGTGGGTATAGACAATGAATCTATAATGCTGGCACTGTGGATTGGATGTTGCAGCATCATTTCCTGGCCAACCTAAGCTGTGGGTGCAAGTTCAGGTGTGGTGGAGAGAATGTCAAAGCTCAAAAACTAAATTATCAGTACAACTGAATCTGCAGCCTAAGCAAGGGCAGTACAGACTTTCAGTTTGTAGAACAAAGCTGTGTCCATCATGGACACGCTAGTGGTAAGGAATGAAGAGTTGCTGTATGATGTATACTGCTCAACAAGCAGCTTGAACTTCCACAACATTCCATATTTTCTCTGTGTTATGAAATATTACTCTCATATTTCTCCTTTATTGTCCTGTGATATCCCAGGCAAAGATTTCAAATGTAGTCTGATTAACACTGTTCATAATGCACATCGGCATCTTGTTTATGGGTTATTTCAGTAATGGTCATCATAAACTGTGGAGGTCTCCAGTCTTCTGCGATATGGCTCCACACCACTGGGTGATTAGTGCCTGATATTTCAAGACAGCATTGTAGTCTGATCTTAAAGGGTCAAATTTTCCAATTAAAACTGGACAATTTTACCCAGATGAGACCACCTGGTGGCACGGAACCATATCCCAGATGAATGGAGACATCCATAGTGCAGCTCCACAAGCTTAAAAAGTCAAATACTGTGTACTCATACATATGTCATCACTAGAGGAGGAAGACCAGTTACAATGTAAGTAAAAGTTGTAGTTAATTTTTTGAGTATAACATGACGAATAAAATGACAATGCCATAAATTAATCTGGATATATGTGATGCCTCCCTAATTTCCCCCATGGATGCTTCTATATAACTGTCTCTCTGAACATTTGAAATAGCCAGACAGTGATCAGTATAACAGCTTCTCTGAAAGACCAGACATCAAGTACACGTCAGTTTGTGAACATATAATCTATCTGTGAGTCTTCCCATCAGCAGAAGTCCAAGAGCATGTAAATTAATTGGATTTTTAGATTTGGCAAAATTTACTACCCCAACACCATTATAATTATCTGTTTCATGTAAGCTGTCATTCCCATCTGTTACTTTGAAAGTACCTTCTCTGTGTAATTGTACACTGAAATCTCCTAACAAAATTTTCATGTGGTACTCTGCGAACTGGTCAAATACCTACCCTAGTTCCCCTTAGAAGCTGTCCTTTATATCATCACTTTTATCTTCAGCTGGGGGAATGTACATTTAGAACACTAACATTATACCAGTGACCTCTTAGTATTAATACATGACATCCTATCACTAACAAACTACTCTCTGAACTGCTGATATGATATATATTTATGTGCAAAAAATGTCCCTATTTTATGATTCTCTTTCCACTTCACTTCACTTAGTTGAGCCTTTTCTACTGGTAGGTGTAGAGGGATTCTCTTTCCAATTACCTAAAAAATGTATGCTGAATTCAGTGCCACCATGTGACCTCCTGTACTTCCTATAAATCAATATTACTCATTACATCAATAATAATGACAATGACAATGATGATCATGACAATATTACACAAATATTATAATAAAAACAATTTTATTTGAAAAATAATTGCGTAATAAGCTGTTTCTGTAATTTCCTTTCATTTGTAATATGTGATTTATAAAAGGAAATGACTGGCAATAATTGTCAGAAAGGGTGTTATCACTGTGGTAGTACAGGCAGTGCACACCAGTACAACACTGACATATATCACTGCCTTCTGGAAGGAGTTCTGCTTCTATATGATTTAACTACATTTACATGTGCAGTAGCTATGCTGACAAAAATGACTCCAAAGAATGCTTAATATGTGACTGGTATGGGTGTAAAGCAGAGATGCAGAAATCCCGGGACCATGTCGCCCAGGCTACTAAATTTTGTAATGTGGCACCTAATACTTGTGGTTCCTCAGTGTACAACTTGCTTCATGTCACCCTTCTGGCATCTAGAATTTTGAGGTGACTCCTAGATTTCTGGAAAACTTGTGTACCCTTGGTGTAAAGCATGGTAGGCCTTAAGTACTTTCAAAATAACCAGTGATTCAGGGTTGCATTCATAGCATTTTCTGAGAGTCATTCAAATAAAAACAGACTGTATGTTATTAATGTAACATGATCAGGAATATTTGGTATGTGAAAAAAATAAATTAACCTTATGACTGCTGAGTAGTTCTTAGCTTACCAATTCATCAAGCCTAGAAGAAACATCCTAAATTTTTGTCAAAAGATGAGAGAGTTTGTACATTTTGTCACTGAATGTATCGACCTCATCAGAAAAATTAAAAAGAAAATGTGCTATGGTCTGAGGTAGGCAGGATACACAGGGCATAGCAGTCAAACAGTTAGAATCCGAATCTAAGAAAATTTGCATCTAAAGTTTATTTTGACAAATATGACTTCATGTATCCAACAAACTGGAACTAGTGAAACTTCAATTATAATTCAATAACATGCACTGCTTTATTGAAATCTCTGCACTTCAGAGCATGTAACAATAACTTTGAGTAAAACCTACACATTTCCACTAATAAGTAAAATTACGACCCGTAATATATGGAATTCAAAAATAATAAATGATTAAAAATGCATTGTGTAAACTTTTTCATACCAATATCCACTGCACATGTCATGGTACAGAAAAGCACATGGGCACCAGAGATTGTGTGGGTTATTATTAAGGGCTGTACCTTAAAAAATGAGTTACTATTGACAGAACTCAAAAGAACCATTTCTGAGAAACTTTCACGTGTTTCAGCCTTTGTGAAGAGGAAATTAGAGTGGAGAGCTAGTTTCCATTGTAATTTGAAGAGGGGCCCACATAACATGTCTAAACTGCAAGGACTTAAGGATTCAAAAAACACAGTTATTTTCCGGCTCCACACTTGTGGATCCCATTTTTCAGTTGTAATAGACAGGTTTTACTACCAATCAACTTTATTTCAGTCCAGTTCAAGTGCCATAGTGAATTACCACTACTTGGTACGCATTAAATTGTTGACCATATTACTCCATATCACCAATAAATTGTGTATCAAACACAGTGGGATGTATCAAGCAGATATAAAGATAATGAATTGTTTATTATACAGTGACATATGCAGCAGTGATACCACACAGGGCACAAAATCATTGCTGCTATTTGTCTTTACTCAAGTCACTAGGTTCAGTTATGTGAGCATGATCTGTCAATCATGTCTGGTTCCATAAGGCTGCACTACTGGGCAATCATGGGCTGTGTGTTGCCCTCTTCTTCTTCACCCTCCTCACGCGTCCATGTCTGCACTGCCTGCTCCTCCTTCACCGTCCTCACGCGGCCGTGTCCACTTGATAAGAGTCTCCGGTGAGCGGTAAAGGAATATCAGTTTTGCAAACAGATATTCCTCCAGGTCAAGTTCTCCACTCTCACGCACCAAGTAGATGTCCAGACATAGCTGTAAGAGGTAATAAAACATGCCAACAACTTGTGTTTTGAAATAACTGAATATTAAACGTGGAGCAGGAGATAAAAGATTATATAATGCTGGACAATAACAATGTGTTTATGTCATAATCACATGAAAACCTGGCACAAACCACGTGTGATGTTATAATCTGAGTTGAGCTTGCATACTGCTCGTAGACTTGATAAGACAGAAAAAAACATTGTCTATTAGTTCACTGCCTGTACACCAAATGTATGTATGTTTCCTATTATGAACATATATTTTTGTTTGGAAAATAGACCATGAGATGAGAACTGCACTCTTCAAGGGTCAAGAAGTCCAAGAAGGATTTCTTGGACTTCTTGACCCTTGAAGATGGGACTGATAGGTTGTCCCGAAATGTCGGTTAAGAATTACCACTCGACACTGTGTAATATCCAAGAAGAGCGCAGTTCTTATAAACATCATGGTGGAAGCCTGAAATCAAGCATAGACCATGAGATTATGATGTATGCTGATCATACACTGCTACTTACAACTGTTGAAACAGTATCAGTATCTGCTTCTTCTTCAGTCTATCTTTGGCCAGCAATTTTTTTCAAATTTTCGCCTCTTAACTAAATCATAAAAAAGCAAAGCAATCCCATTACAGGCCTGGATAGGCCCTTAGGGTTCCAGGAGGTTGAGGCTCCCAGATTTCTAGACAATCAGTACATGAAGGTGGTAAGGTTGTCAGCCCTATGTACCGGCCGCCTTTACTCCCCAGGAAATACTCCTGGTACTCATTTCTGTTAGAGGCTGAGTCGACCCCAGGGCCATAGTGCGACCAAAAGGATTATGTAAATGAAAAATTCGACTGACACCATCGGGAATTGAACCCGCGACCTTCCGACTTGTAGCGCAGTGCCTCAACCAACTGCACCACCGCGTGCCCCAACTAAATCATATCATAAGTGTAATCACAGACAGGTAGTTTTGTTATATTATGGATATAATTCCTCTTATGCTTCTGTCAATTACAAACCCACTTCAAGGTACAATACTTTCCTTCACAAGTTAATAGTTAATAAGGTGATCAAGAATTCCTTTTCTTGACAGAACTCTTCAGTTTATCATTGTAATTATAGTCACACCACTGGATTATATCCTGAGCCAGTTCAATCCAGTCCAAATCTTCACACCTTTTTCTCTAAAATAACTTTAATATTGTCCTTATTGTACTTACCTTCCAAGTGGTCTTTCCATGTAGCTTCCCTGACAAAAATTTTGTATGATTTCTCCATTCCCCTCACATATGGTTCATGACCCACCTTTCTCATCTTACATTATTTAACAGCCCTAACAGTATGTTAGTGGAGGACACAAATTATAAAGTGTATTATAATTTCCTCCAACCACATAATCTCCTCAACACTTTGTCTTCAAACTTCATAAATTTATGTTGTCTTTTACAGTGAGAGACCACTTCACAGCCACACAAAACAACAGGTGAAACAATAGTTTTATATATTTTAATTGTATATTTAATAGCGCTCTTAGCAGCTCAGGCTATACAGTAGTATGTGCATTTTAAATTATGTCAAATGCTTATAAGAAAATCTCAGAATTTTGTTCAACAGTTATTTGCATGACCTATCTCCCAAACCAGTACAGAAATTTGTGACAGTGCTGTTATTGTCCTGTTCTACTTAGCACAGAAATAAAAAAAAGTGAAACTTGAAATGGTAGTAGATTTTTTACTCCATCTTGCAGTTTGAGGAAAATGGACAAATTGTTTCAGAGGCTACTGAAATGTGACCTCATGAGAAATTAGCAGACATCTGTAAGATGCTGATACCTCAGACAGAAATTTTTCATGTGACTACAAATTGGGGTTTCTGCAGTGTTAAAGGATATAGGAAATGTCTGAGGATTTGAAATGGTGGTGTGTCATGTCAAAACTGAACACAATACCACATAATCTTAGTAGCAGATGTATAATCATAAAAACATGAACACTGTGTCTGTCTACAACTGTACATATAATATCACGGTTTGTGTACTGTTACCACTAACGTGACAGTGGGTAGAATTAAAAAGAATACTACTGCTGTCAGTGGAACCATTAAAATAATATCACTTAACCGTTTCACTGTTGTTGAATAAAGATATGTCAGTCCATTCCACTGTCAGAATGTACATATTTGTGCAATACTTCATCTATGCATATATATTTACATTTTTAACCTCAACTTTTTAAATCACAATGGTAGCTGTATGTTCTTCCTCCTTCAGAGGTACTGATTTTGTATAGTTCATAGCAGAAACAGCAACTCCTATCATAAACAGGATAAATCAATTGATCTTTAGTTCTCTCTTTTGCTACTAAATTTCTCAAAAGAAAAACTTAGCATTTTAGCATTCTGTATGTTTTGCCAAATAGTTTTATACAAAAGACAACAAAGTGCTCTACCATGTGGCAGAAATGTTCTGTCTATAATCATTAAAGGTTTAAACATAAAATGGAACACAAGGAGTGAACAGTACAAATATTCTGCCACATGGCAGTTCATCTGAAATTAAAACAAAAGTGTACGTATACTTCAATGTGGAGTACACGTATATTCCAAATGCCTTCATTGCAATTTTTAAACCATGGCTCTAATTTCCATTTACTGCAAATACAAACTCTCTTTTGTTCAACTAATTGGTACTGCAGATACAGTACTTCACTCTGTTTGAGTCAGAAATTAATTTTGCTTCATATTTCATTAAGTATACATGGTAACGAAAAATGTTTTAAACAAAGATACAAAGCTTAATGAGGTTTTGATATAAATTTTATGTCATGTGTACCTTTATTCTTCATTGACCATTTCTGAAGAACCAGTAATTTTTCATTTCAGCTTCATGTAAATTAGGGTTGCTTTGACTAATATGGATTAAAATTAAAACTAACAACTTCTAACATAGACGTGGGACACTAAAGTTCAATGAAAGATGTAGAATAATTCTGCAGATGAACCTTGCAGGAATGCAGACAGAGACATCATGCATTTCCTTTATTCACAATGTGCAAAGCACACAATAATTATTCATAGTATCATGATATTTCTTTGTACACATGTGTGAACTCTCAGAGCATTACTACAGCTGTACAATCACTAATTCCCCAGTCTTAGAATATTATTTCATATTGAGATGTTCTGTGGTGTTTTACGCATCTTGTGTGTTCACGTAGCATTTTCCAGAGGGTCTTCCCCACTGTCTGTTTTTTCACAAGCACATATGAAGACATCACATCACCTGAACCATCACATGCATAGATCATAGCCATTACTTCTGGAAGGAATTTTCACACTCTCTCTGTCAACTGACTGATAGTTCAAAGCTGAAAGAGAACTACTGAATATATTCACAGTTTCAAATGCCATCGTTCAAATTCACAGCTCCGAACATTTACGTAGCTCTGAAGAGTTGGCTTCTGTACATATCATGCAGTGTTTGTTGAGAATATACACAATGTCATCTTTGCAGAAGAGACGTGTAGCTGGTGTCTGATGATGTTGTAGAACACTGGCTCAGTTATGTCATGAATATTCTTTGGCCCATTACAAGAATACATGCAACAATCCATCAGTTACTAGTATCAAACAGAGCTAAAAACAGACTACATATGACAGATATACTGTTATTTTATGTCCTTAGAGAATGAAGGGGAGCTTGTTAGATTTTCTCTTTATCTGAAGACAGAGGCAGAGCCAGTCTCCACAAGCTTTAATCCAGGCAATGGAAAATATCCAAAGAAAATACTTCCACAATAAAGGACAGTAAACGGTAACTTTGGAGCTTGGATTACATAGTCAGTATAGACTAGGGTACGGGCTGGATGGTCTGGGGTTTGAATCCCGGCAGAGGCAAGAGACTTTTCTGTTCTCCAAAATGTCCAGGTTGGCTCTGGGTTTTACCCAGCCTCGTATTTAATGGATACTGGGGTTCTTTCATGGGGCTAAAGCAGCTGGGCTGAGATGTTGACCATTCAGCTCCATCTAGTGCTGAGGCTATGAATGAGTGGTGCTGTACCTATAGTCCCAGTGTATGTCTTCCTGGCATGGACAGAAATAGCTTTACCTTTTTAAATACTAATTCTTACAATATCCACAGAAAGTGTGTAACCATACACTTGTCACAACATCATTAAATAAAGTCAGTCATTTAATGGGCTCTACCACTAAAGATGGAGAAAAATGTTTGAAAATAACCTGTGTTACAGTTCAAATTCCAGCAGCTTCAATATCATACATTTTTTCTTCCTTTCTTTCTGTGTCAGATGGCCTGAACTGTGACACTGAATCTGACCACTTCTCCTTGCCTATTAATAGTTTAAAAGTAGCAGGATGCATAAGGCATGGGGAAGCAGTGTTAAATATTCATGACATAACTCAACCAAAACAACTGAAGACAAACATGTATTTCCGAAGAGATATCAGCCATGCTGCACTGAAGATAATGGCTTTTCTGTGCTATTTGACATGCCTCAAAGATTAATACAGACCTTACCTGGAGGACCCAATCAACATTTGGCATGTTATCATGTGATGATACTGAAGATTCCGGTGAACTACCCAAGCACAATGCTACTGATAATAAAAACCATCGCTGTTTTACATACCAACAGTTCTGAAAATACATTTAACAAGACATCATTAATATCTAAGAACAGGTGTTTGAGTAGCAACTATGTATTTTTACATTCAGTTACCTGCAAGATACGATCCACATCTGGCAAGTCTGTAAACATGTTCTGCTCCAGCAAACCATTCATGAAGTCTCGGATGGCTGTATAAAATAGAAGGACTGCGCTGACGAATAACCCTATGATCCTAACATAAACAAACAAAATATATCTAAGATTTAAATTATTCAAACCGCAATAATATGGGGATCCTGACAGAAGAAAATGTTCTTTAAAGACAAAATTCTACAAAATTAGATAAGAAACAAAGCCTACTTTGTTGCACAGAATTCCAGTTCTATAAAACTTATGTTGTTAAATTTATAGTACTATAGATTTATAATTCAATAGAAAAATGCAATTTAGCTCATGGGTTAACAAACTTTGCTCATGTGTAGATGGTGACATTATAGAATCCTAGAAACAATACCACATATGTGTTACAAACAATTCAAGCCACTGATATTTCAATGAACCTATATGACTTTCTTCACAGATGAGAAACCTTTCAATCATGGAGTGATAAACCATGAAACATTAGTTCAACAGCCACAGGTATTATTTTTAGTTACAGTGACACCAAATTGATTTGAAAGGCAATAACATTCCTTTTTTTGGGGCAGTAACAGTTTTATATAATTTTATTAAGAATTTAAATTGAAATTCAGTTAAACTGTAATTGAAAGACAACATTTCATTCTATGGTTCATGTATGGGGACCTAATTTTTATATGTCTGCAACTGTTAGTCAGTTTCTGTTCAGTAGCTTATGTTATATGCCAAGCCCATTCAGTGGTTTCTTCTCATGCTGCATATCACAGACATTTTCAGATCTTTGTGAGTTATCTGCAGCCACTATGTGAATTGCATTGGAGCCACGCATGCTTTTGTATGATACATAAGTTAAATACAAGAAATGTTGTCGTCAGTATAGGCAAAAGTTCCCTGATGCACCTGTTCCAAACAGAACACCAATTTACAAACTCATGAAGAGGTTTTAAGCAACAGGTTCATGATAAATAATCCAAACTGTCATCTGAATATTGTGGCAACTGGCACTTAGTGGTCATTAGCAGCCAAGAACATGAGTGCAGTAAAACATGATTATTTAAAGACATTAAAGTCTAAAAAAGCAATAGTGACATATCCTAAAAATTGGTTATATATGATCATTATTTGATCTGACCCATATTATTTGTCAGTGTATCTTCAAGAAGTCGGATGGGGAGGCATGGACTGGATTACTCTGGCTCAGGATAGGGTTAGGTGTCAGGTGCTTGTGAATGCGGTAATGAATCTTCGGGTTCCATAAAATGCGGGGAAACACTTGTCTAGCTGAGAACCTGTTAGCTTCTCAAGAAAGAGGCTGCTCCATGAAGTTATTTATTTATTTATTTAGTTCGTTAGTTAATTAGTCATTTTAGTTAGTATTACTGGTCACTTCACAGCAATATTCCAATTTGCCATGACCAGTAATATGGGTCAGATAAAATACTGACCTTATATCTCAAATGAATCCTGGCAAAGAATGTCACATAAATAGAATACATTACCCAATATTTTTGTATTCTTGCATACATAAATATTTTAAATTTTCTATAATAATATAAAATTCTAAATGGTCCAATTAATCAAAGATTTGATGACTTCGATGTTCTGAGATGTGATGCTCTATAATCTGGTAGAAATTTACCTGTTTTGAGGAAATTTTCTCATTCCATATTCAGGGAAATATTCTTCTACCTTGAAGACCGAGGCAGCAGTTTTCTCCAAAACATCAGCATATTTCTGCCAGACTGCATGGTGTCACATTTCAGAAGATGACAATCTTCATAGTCACCCCTATGAAAACTTCATATCTTCCAAGCAAGGATTTCAAGGAGCAAAAAAAAAAAACCTGAATGACGTTTTCCCAGGTGACAATATGAGAGGACCAAGAGGTACTGCAATTCCAAAAATGGGGATGGTGGGGGAGGGGGGCAAGACCTCAATTGGGAAACCTCCAGCCACGATCTGGTCCAACACATCAACAAATGGAATCATATTGGTTCATTCGGATTTTAAGAAAGATGAACGACTTCGTCCTGCAGCACCATACGTTGATATGACTGTGCAGGTGAGGGGGATATTTTTTATTAATGTATCAGGAATGTTTAAGAAATTCAATTGAAAAAGGCACACTGCCATAGGAAATACTACATTTTAATTCTTATGGAAGGGCCTCCAGATTTTCTGGTATATCCCTGATCAGGTCCCAGTAAATGCCAATATATGAATATGTTTACTTATTCTCCTATGTATGTTGTTCTAATTTATACTGATACATTGTAATATTGTTGACAAATATGATTTAACATCATTCTTGAATATCATTCTAAATAACAAATGTGGTCATTTCAGTAATTTCCAGTTTACATCATTCTTTTATATGCCATTACTTCCAGTAACATAGCTGCAACATACTTGTATATCAGACAGTACTTGTCTCACACTTACTTGCCCATAGAGCTGTTTTGTGCTGACATGTCATAAATGGGCTGGGAGTCATCAATATCCATTGATGGGACATCAAAAGGCAGGTCAGATTGGTCATCAGTACCACCAAGTGCAAATATAACCCATGGGAACCACGTGACAACAATGAGGATAAAGAGGCTACCACCTCCAATCAGGTACTTGGTTAGAGGTTTCTTCTTCTTCCCATTAGGCTGTGGATACTCAGACTCCCTGCGCCTTTCACACTTTAGCTGATATATGCTTGCAAAAATTTCCTCCATCTTCAGCCAGTCAAACAACGTCATTGACGTATCAGTCCACATCCAATCCATAAGTGCACGAAGCTCAAACAAGAAAGGCACAGCCATGAACCTGCAAAGACAATGTATGCTTCACTCCACAGACCTGTAACACTCTAGGTTAAACATAAAGTACACACTTGTTGTAATGATTTAATCTGTCCCAAAATTAGTACATTTCCCAAGTCACATGACAAACATTAACTTTGGCACCAGAAATTATGAAGTCATAAGTAACACATTTAATAATCAAGCACCATGCCATCAAAATGTATAAAGGAATTGGACGTATAGCTACATATACATGATACCACATACAGCTTGGACATGTGCACACACACACAAACATCCTGCACTAAACAATGTCACATAGCAAGTTCCAAATTCTCATACAATTCACATACACATACTGAATCCTGAAACAAAACTGAACTCTCGGCTACAATTACTATCAAAAGTTATGCACATTACTGAATAACATTTCAGAAGCTGCAGCACTTCACACAACAACACTGTAATCACTGAACTTGCACAAATATTTATTTATGATCTTTTAATACTTCTAGATAATTATTATGTAATATTTTATTTTGACATGCCCAACCATCACAAGACATAATATTTTACCTGTATTTATTGTTCAACGTCCATTAGATATAGATCTCCGCCAACATTTATATGCAATATGCATGCTTCACAAGTGCATTAGGAGACTGAAGATGCTTATGCAAGGCAGCAGCCCATGTATTAGTACAATTATCTGATTATAACATTACTATTCTTGTGTGATTGATACCTATATAATGTAGTTAATATTCTCATGCATTAACCTCAGCATTAGATGGAGCTAAGTTATTGGCTTCATGTTCTGACCACTTTATACCTGGGAAACGCTCCTTACCAGTTAGATAGGTGGTTGGATAAATCCCCCACATCCAGCCTGGACATGATGGACAAGAGAAAATTCTCCGCTCCTGTAGGGAATTGAATCTCAATCATCCAGCCCAAAGCCATCACTGTTCTGACTGAGTTATCCTGTCTCATGTAATGTGTTTTGAACAGATTAGACAATCATCAGTCTCAAGACACACAAGAATTCAAAGTTACAAAGGCATTAACATTATTAGAGAATAGTGACGTAAAGCCCATAAAGATAAAAGAAGAATAACAAGTGAGATGTGTTGCACAATATAGACAGTAGGTTACAACAATTTCAATCACAAAATAAATTAAAAATAACAAGAAACTTGTAAGTGTCACAAAAAACAGACTTTGTACAAGACTGCAGGAAGAATCTCAAAGATTGGGCTCTAATATTATCCTCACCACGAAACAAAAGTTAAAAAATACTCACCCTGAGGAAGAAGATGCTTCAGAGGCCCTCTAACAGTGAGGGAAGACTCTGTTCTTTAATATCACAACATGTTAACTGGGTATAATATGTAGAAGGAAAATGATGAGGAAACATATACTGAAAATTCTTCAGGAGTTTTGCAGCTATTTTGTATTTTGATAATATTATATAAACAATATATCATGCATGACGAAAGCCAAGTGTTCAGTACAATGTGTGTTCTGTGATGATTTGGCCAAACTTCAAAAAGTGTATTTCAGAGGTCACTTGGAGCGAGAAATGTCTTATAAACCATAGGTAAATTCAACACTGTTGAGGGGTTAAGCCCTAATGTATTACAGCAATGATTACAGAACCAATTTTCAATTAGCCTGTATCAGTGCCAACTTCAGCATTTATAACTACATCAGATTTTTGACTGCATGCATGCTGCCAGGTGTCATTCTACTGAATGTGAAGCAGCAGGTTTGATCATGCATTCTACCAGCTGCTGTCTTGTTTCCAGCCTACCGCTGTGGTAAACTCAAGACTTCATGCAACCCCACAGGAAGGAATCAAATGGGTTTAAGTCTGGTGACAGAAATGGCCATGCCACTGCTCCACCACATCAAGTGCATCTTCCTTGGTAACTTTTGTACACGTACTCCATAATCTTCCTGCTACAATGTGGAGGCACTCTATTATATTGTATCCACATATGATCTTTTTTTGTAAGAAGCACATCTTTTAAATAAAGCAGCAGTTAATTTTCTAGGCAGTTCCTGTAATAAGCAGCTGTTGAATGTCTCCTGATAAAATGTTGCCGAAGCAGGTAGATTCCAAGTATTCAACACCAATGTTCACCTAATCCATTAAAAATTACTCTATACTTAAAATGTGAATTTGCTGCAGCCAAGAGCAGGAATTCCTTGTGTTTTAATAACAAGCATAAATTGAGCCTTATCAATGAAAAGAATGTTAGACAGATTTTACGGCCATTTAAATAATTATGCTCAATGGCTCAATCTCTCAGTACATGATCTGGAGGTCACAGAGATAAAAACCATTATTATGCAACCTCTCCATGCATGCATTTGTACAGTACCAGATCTGATGGAAACTGTCCATACATGTACATGGGATTCACTGCTTTGTATCCAGAACACAGTCTTCTCCAAACCATGGTTTTCCATATCTTGCATTCACTCATGTGAAGAACCAATGTCCCCCAAAATTCTGTGTATGAAGTACATTCTCAAAAGTGTTTCACTGTGAAACTCTATCGCCTGGATATCAGCACCTCTATAACTTCCATTGCAAAAACTGTATACAATGCATGTTGGCATATTCCACATTTGTATATGCCACAGGCATTTGAAGTAACACCTCAGTGCAACAAAACACAACCACACCAGCTGAGAATGAGAACTGAGAACTGAGCGGTTAGATTGGTGCCAGCTTACTGCAATGGCACTCAGTGTGATCACGGTTACAACTCACTTACTTCAACAACACTCTTAAATTGACTTATGGTTTATAGGACATCTTTGCTCCAAATGACCTCTAGAATGTGCTTGTAAAATCTGGATGATTACGTGTACATGGAATTCTTATGAAGGGCTAGACACCACAAAATATTTAATTTCTTCCTGAGATATAAAATTTTAATAAGGAATCATAAGTGTAATTTAGTGGAAATACATGAAAAGAAGGGCTTCAAATATGAAAGAAGATTAATGTAGTGTCCTTAGGATACAATGACTCCTTACCCTTTGAACAGGACCATGTTTGTGACATAGTAGCGTCTACATAGGACATTTCCAAGGACACGTTCGGGATAGCCCCTTCTTATCTGATAGGCTGAAAGGAGCAGATAGAAACACTTGACCATGTACCACATCTGTGGTGGTATTTCTGCATTAAATTGCCTGCAAAAAAAATTTGACCATTAGTAAAGTAGTTTGATTTATTATATTCAACTGAACCACCTTTGAAATGAAGTTGAAATGAAATTGAAATGAAAAGAAACGAAATGACATGACATGAAACTTACAAGACAATCCTCATCAAACGTTTTCAAATTTTAAAGATTAATAATTTCTTCAGGACATTCAAAACTTCTTACAACCTCAAAATGTATATAATAATTTTATGTACACATTTGCAAAAGGTAATAAATAATTTTTTGTTTCTCCTAAGTTGAGGCAAATGACAATGCCTAATTTCTATCTGTCCACATTTGAGAGAAAATAAGATATCCCATGCACATTCTTTTACTTCTGCCTTAAACTGCTGCAAACTCACAAGTCAAATGCTTCTTCTAGTGGAAGAACAGGCTTTATCATTCTTCCTGGAACTACTTGTTCTCAACTGCATAACCCTATATCTGCTTTAATAAAGTTGAAGCTTGAGTAAGCCTTGTTCACTGGAAAACATTTTATAATGTTAGATTCAAACAGACTTAGAAATATAAAAAATAAATTTTCTAGTTTATTTTTATAGTCACTTTTAGTCCAGTTCTCTTCACAAGTATGACCTGATCTTAAAATGTTTTAAATTAAGAGCACTTTATTCCACACGTGACATCCATAAAGTTTTACTTCTTAAACTTTTAAATAACAAAATAAGCTGTCACTCTATGATGGTTCCTGTTATGCTTCATGCAGCCACCTAACTACAAAAATATTTTTCCATTTTTACTGCAAGCAATGATGTAAATTCCAGGCTATCAACCAGGTGTGTCAAGACTGTTTTTGTGCCTATCCATTTGTCCATTTTTTTATGTTTGTCTGTGTAAAACAGTTATTCATGGAAACTTGACTAAATGATATCATACTTAGTCACAGTTTATTTCCAGTTCATATTGTGTTGTGTGCTGAAGGAAACTGCTCAACTACTAATACTAACAATTAAGACAGGGGTTTAAGTTAAATCTAAATGTTACATGGAGTAAAACAGAAATAAAAACTGGAAATCATTAAAGAATATGCATGGGTTGAATTTCCTGTTCAAGAAAACTTTAAGTTTTTAGTAGAGCATCATTATTTGCAAACAATTGTGACATAAAAATTACTATGGATAATTTTAAAACAAAGAAATAAATGCACATAGTTATCATGCAATTATGTTAGGTAAGTTCAATATACATATGTATGAATGCTTAACCTAATGCTTTGTACTCATCTGTCTGATGATATCTGACTTCATATATTTCCCTGTACTGCCATTTGTTGGACTGCTCCTGACGTGATCTAATTTTCAAATCTAGCTTGAATTTCTCTTGCTGTAAACATGCATGTCTGCCATCTAATAGCTGGATGTATGAATTATGTTATCAAGTTCAATAGCTCAAATAAAAAAAGCTGTTTTTCTACTAAAATATACAACTTCCTCAACAACTATAGATGCCCCATACAGCAGATAAAATAACCTGGGTGACAGGCTGGCATGCAATAACAAAGAGTGAGTGCAAAGGTTTATAGGTCCCCTCCCTTTCTAACACCTAATACTGTAACAAAATTGTAGGGAATGATATACACACCATCTCCTGTTATCTTGAACTCAATGAGCACAAGAACTCTGTTCCAAACAGTTCATTGCTCATATTTGTTTTTACTCAAATTAATACCTGTGCATGTGTATGCAAACACACACACAACATAGTGATCATCAAGGCTATCTTTTTCTTTAGGAAAGAAAAGCAGTCTTGCCTACTTGCTTGCTACTAGTCAACCTATTTCTTTAAGAAAGGAAAGGAGGTTCATTTGCTTGCTTACTTGCCAGTGACTAGAGGTAGAATGAAGAACATCCATATGTGGCCTCCAAATACAAGCACGAATTGGAACACAATCTTCCCAAGAATACATTTACGCAAGTACAATGCTCGGTCCACCACAATGACAGCAAATTGCAGGAGCAGCATAATGAGGAATGGCATGGGGACCTTGTTCTCCTCCAGATATGCAAATACACCTCCTTCTTCCACATCCGACTGGAAATCAACAGCAGTTTTACAAACACCGCTCCATCAGACTGAATCTCTGACCCAGACTAACACAGTTTCTTTAAAAGTATGGGTGTTTTATTATTATTATTATTATTATTATTATTATTTATTTGTATTCATTGATCCGTCAATGTTACACAACCATTGGCTATAGAATTTGTCATTAAAAACTTAGCTCAAAAAACATTACATTGAGATTCCTCCAGATTGCCAAAGCTAAAATCATAAGCCTCTCAATTATGTCACTGACTATAATCTGAAAAGTTTAATGTTACGTATGACAAATGATGTATGTAACCACACAAACTCACTCCAAATGATGCAAAGCCAAAGACGATAACCATGAAGTTGAAGAAGTCACAGAGAAACATTAGGGCATACACATCAACAGGAACAAGTCTGGCTGTGGACAGCAGGTGAGTGAAGAAGCCCCTCACTGAATCCAAACATCGCTTTGAGCTGAAAATAAATTCATACAGTTATTGAAGGGCAATTGAAGCATGATAGATAGCAGCTGTAATAAGAATGACTTACCAATGGTTTTCAGTGATCTTAGGAGTCCAAGACTGTTGCACATGATGGAGAATCACAGCTTACTTTGGGGGCTCCGGTGTATATAAAGCACAATGGATCTAAACATCACTGTTGAAGTTACAATACACTGTGACTTGATGTGAGATTATTGATAATGGTCCCTTTTCCAAGACCAAGAATAAGATCCACAAGAGCAGTGATGACAATACAACTGAAAAATCTCGTGGAAGAAGTATTCCTCATGTTGTGGCTAGTTTATACACAGGCTGGTCACTTTACAGAAGACCATCAGCAACTCAATTACATCATAGCCAGGGAGAGCCACTTTGGAAAGAAGAAAGCACAGGTTTGAAAAAACAGAGGAAAAAAGAAAAAGAGAAGAAGAAAATAAGAGAAAGAAAAGTAAAAAGGAAGAATAAGAAAATGAAAGAAAAAGGAAAGAAAGAAAAAGAAAATTAAAAGGAGGGGAGGAAACTACCCACTTACTACCAGTGAGTATGGATGTTCAAGTGAAGTGATATAGACTAGTCTTCACTTTGTTTTGTGATGGAACGTGATCACATGGCTTGGGAAAGTCATTAGCATTAATTGAAGTTTTTCTTCAAATTAGGCAACATATTGGTGTTTCTGCTTACTGGAATATTGCAATTAATTGAAGGCACAGAAATGCTACATGTGGACAAATGCAAGGAAATTATGAATAACTGGATTTATGCTTACTTAACTCCCGGTTGCACACTTATAAAATTCTGCATACTTGATTTTTGTTGTACAGGGCATACACAATGAAGGATTTACATGACAAAGGTAATGTAACTGTTAAACTGTATTAAATTCTGAAGATACATAGCACCAAATTACATGTAAGTGATGATGGTTGGAAAGAAGTAAGTAGAAGGAAGGGTAACAAACTAGATGAAAATAACATTCTTACCTCTGCTGTAGGGACTAATATGTAAAAGATCGTAAAATGATCTTTGGAAATTTACAAGTATTCAAAGAACCAAATATGACGTGTTGGTACTTACGCCAATATTAGGAACCCTGGGATGTGATCACTAGACTTTTCCTCATCTGTGTGAACCACTATCTGATTGGTGGCCCTTGGTTCTCCATCAGTAGACCTGACAAGATCTCCTGGTTCAGACTGATCTGCAGTCATTTTGTAGGCACTGAGACTTCTGCCTCCCTGTGTCACCACCAGATGAGGAGTGAGGTTACAAATATAGTGCTATGGGATCAGTACCCTAAATGAACACAACCTAAACGCCTTATGGCACCATGAGTCTCACATGTGGTAATAACAACAAAACTACATGGTGTCATAACACAGAATAACACAATCCAAATCTTCAGTGCTATGAAAACCTCACGACTCATCCAGACTTAGTCCATTTAGTCCTTTGGAAGCAACACAACTTGCCTGACCATAATCATAATAAAGAAACATATACAGTAGTCCCCCCGTATCCGCGGTTGATACGTTCCAAGACCTACCGCAGATGCCCGAAACCGTGGATAGTAGCGAACCCTATATATAAAAGCACAGAGTAAACTTTAGATCGACTAAAGTCGATGCTGGCAAAATAAAACGTAAATACTGAAATCGACCATGGTCGACTTTGGCAGTGAATGTGTTAATATTTTCGGGCCAGGGTAAACTGCGGATAACTGAAACCGCAGATACCGAATCCGTGGATACAGGGGTTCTACTGTATACAAATATTGTACAATATACTGATATCATCAAGATACACAACCCATTTTTTTTAAACAGTCATGATGTGCTGAATATTTCACAAAACAGCCTACAAGTGAAAAGCCACTTCCACCATTGTGCCGTGATATCTATAGTGTGTTGAGCCTTGGACAATAGATTTGGATCTGCAAGAAATGAATATTAAGGCAAGAAAAATTGGGGGATGTGCAGTTGCAGAACACGTATGCTCAAATTAAGTATACCTTTCCCTTGTTTACAGCAAAGCAACAGTATAAGGTACAACTCTCACATAATATTCATCTAGGAAGCAAGCTTTTCATTCCTTAAACAAACCAAACAGAAAAGTATTACTGTGGTCACACAAATATTATACTCACTATAAATTTAAACCTAATGATATTCTTCTTCAATTTATTTTCTATTTCTTGTTTATTTTATGGGACAGAAAGAAAAAACCTTGAGTATTACACTACAATTAGTGTAAGCACAAGACATTCTATGAGTCTATTCTCCAGTCAGAAGATCTAGAAGGAGAAAAACATGTAGGTGTTACAAAACATGACTCCATTTAGAACAATGACACGCTACAAAGTAAAGTGTCAATAAAAAATGAGTTGAAGGCATGTATGACTCAAATGTTACTTTTTCAAATAACTGAGGAGTGATGTCTGCTCTGTTGGTCAGGTGTGATGAATGAAGAGTAGCTCTCTCTCTTTTTCTCTCCCCCCCCCCCCCCCAAATGTTCCAGTTCTGCTCAAACTGGCATCATCTGTCTTGCAGGAGCAAAAGTACCTTCAGATAACCTCAGTACTTGCAACTGCCTCACCAACTGCACATACTGGGGTTTCCTCATCTGCTTCTTCATCATTGCTACCACTTTCATCTGCATCCACAAAATCTGAGAAATTAATCACTGGGTTTGAAATTAGCTTCCTTCATGCTTCCAGTCCAAACCCCTCATTAACTTCCTTGGGGTCTTCATCACTCTTGAGAATCAACAGTACACTGCTGTGATAGTTCACAATCGATTCTAACATCACTTCATTTCCATTGCACATAATCATGTCAATATTTACATAACCCAAATTCCAAAGCTGTAAGCACGAACTCTAAATTGAGGTTCCAAAATGATGTTGGGACCGAATTTTCGTGCATTAAATGCGGGTTAAACCTTGCATCAACAAAAATTACACATTATTTACAACTGGTTTTGGCCAGGAAAACAAAAATAAACCTAAAATGTGGGAAAATCCGAAATAAAGGAATCAAAAATGGGTATTCTATTTGTATAAGTGACACAGACAACCATATCTCACCTGATCTGATATACTGCTTGCTGAAAATTGGCGATGCAGAAAATAACCTTCTTCAAGTGGTGATAATGACCCAGAGTTATCCATATCAGGTGCTGAATATGATAAACTGCTTTCTTCATGTTTCACAACAGCCATGTCTTTGCCCATCAGTGCAGCAGCATCTGCGGTCAAGGTATCTTCCTCATCCACCAGGTGCTGACCTACCGACTCTCCTTCCACATCTAAATAACCCTTCTGTTTCTCTTCATACGTAGTTTTCCATAACCCCAGGGACTTCAACATGTACCTGTGTCACACAGTTCACTCACATACACTATCCCCTTGGTGCCGGACATTATATATATGTTACTTGCAGTGTGATGTTCCAAACACCAAATGTCATAAATACAGGGCATACACAAAAGAATGGTGCGGTATCAAAAGTGAATTCTATTGAAACCGCACCATTCTTTTGTGTATGCCCTGTATATCAGCTGTTATGCTGCCCCGTTACGCAGGGGAATTTAAATTATAATTTTCTGGACATCACTATGAGCATTTAATTCCGGTGCCAAAGGGGTATTCATCTTAATTTAATAACACTTTACCAAATGCATAGGTTACATTTCAAGAATCAAGAGGCTGCTTATGAATGATGAATCAAGAAGGATGAAGAAAGAACAGGACATGGTCTGTTGTAAGGAACCATCCCGGCAATTTTGTATGCAGGCATGAAATCTATGGGCAACCTAAGTCAGAACAGACAGGTTCCCATTGCAGACTTTAACACATGGTCTCCAGAAGTGAAGCTGACATGGTATCCACAGGTGAAGTTGGAAGCAATGAGCTCCTACTTCATTTTTGGAGCTATTCTGGCTTATTTAAAGAAACAGTATACAATATGATACTTTACTGAGTTTTGACTAGTGTATATACATGAAATTCCCTTCATGTAACCTGAAATTACTGTGGGGTACAGCTCTTTACAGAATAGAGTATCAGTCTACACTCCTACATTATTTCTGTAATTAATATGTACAAATAAGGCATCCAGCTTCCTAACACGGTTTTCCCACTTATTTCTAACTTTGAACTGGTAATCACACAAATCTCAAAACTTATATTAATACAACTTTCTTTGAAACTATTTATTCATAAAAGCCAGACCAAGATTTCTCATTCTTTTCTCCAGTCCATCCATGTGAATGCAGGAATAATACTTGTGCTTCCAATTAGGCCACAAACACTTCCATTCATATCCTTTCCAATTCATTATTCACTAATCAACTTAATATTTGATGCTGATCACATCAGTAATTACACCACAGATAAAAAAAAGAAAGTGACCAAATATTGTCAGCTAAGATGGCCTGCCAGCCAAGGACATAAAAGAACAGCTGTCAGGAAAAGTTCAGCAATTGTCAACAGTAATGGTGTTCCTGCACAGAATGCTGACTTATACTTTAAGATACATCGGACAGTATGTGTATTCTGCACACAAGTAAAAGGTGTACGACCCTGGTAACTTAAGTATTACCTGTGAAACAACATGCTGAGCAGTAGGAACAAGTCATATGTAGCATAGTCCGGTTTTCTCTCAATGCCAATGATACGAGGAGGGAAAAATGGGTTCTTCTCAATTACCTCAGTTCCATTCCATGGTATGAACTCAAATTGAAACATCCACTTCACAATCACAACAACCTGCAAAGACACAACTACCAGTGATGATCCTGGTAATGGAAGCAACTACTGTATCAATTCACAAAAGTGTTAATATAATATAAAAATATAATAATATAATATAATATAAAATAAATAAAGATAATATTAAAAAAATTACTGTATCAATATTCATTTACAGGACAACTAAACTTAAACGGAACAATGATAAAATTTTGACATGTTCATATACAGGACTTCTTGTAAGCCAACGAAAAAGGACCTGGATAGTCAAATATTCAACAATACAGTGGTTTATAAAATGGTCTGTACTGTATGACTGCTGCGAGAAGGTAGATGGCTATCTTTGCACTGGTCACTCAACATGCAACAGTAAGCAGCTGCTATAATTTGTGTGTGGTAGAAGCATGCAAAGGTCAGTTCCCCTCACATGATGTGTTCCTGGCTCACAGGCTGAACTCCCCTTCAGTGTATCTCACTCACCGTCCCAAAGAGGTCATACTCTATTTCAAATGGTGGGGAGGAAAAAAGAAATTCTGGTGGACCAATGTCTTAGAAAGCAGCAACTTAAAAGACTTAGGAGCAGCTCAGAGCATAATATTAAGATAGGTTCCAGAAAAACAGGTTTTGAGTGTGGAAAGTGGCAGTGTGTCATATGGCAATATTTGATATCGGATATTGGTAGTGTTGAATCTGGGAGCCCTACTAAAAAAGAGTTGGTTTGTTTCTAAACGTGATTCTACTATTTGTTTTTGAACATGTTTAAGCCCAGTTTTTAAAGAAAACTTCAGTACCTTCTGCATATGCAATTATTAATTCAAAACATCCTTAATATTTCTCTTCATTAAGGTAATAAATGAAAAATACATGTATGAATTACATGAAACTAATTAACTACATGAAACTAATTAGCTAATTTAAACTACAATAAGCTTGTTTCCCCATGCTGTATACTAATATTGTTCTAACTAACTGTTAGTTTTTGCAAAAGTCTGTCCCATATTGTAGTATTCAGAGGGGGAACAGCCGCAAATAAGTTGAACAGGCAGTTACAGGCAAGAAACAAGGGATGACCTTCCAGCTTCAGGTTGGACAAATGGTCAAATATATTTCACCATAAAAAAGTTTCTATGTAATAAACCCACAGTAAAGCTTCATCATTGGACAGATTCTATGAAATGATCCAAGTGAACTATGCATAGTTTTCTATGTATAACTGTGGTATTACATTGGAAAAAAAGGTCAAGACTCACTTGAAGTAAGAATTAGAAGTGTGTCAAAAACAGGCATGTTTGATGTAGCCAATGATCACTGTCTCAAAACAAAATGCCTTAAACAGAGAGTGACCATTCAAAACTAATCATCCAAAGAACCAACCAACTATTAGTTAACTATATGGACGAGCACTGTTCTTCAAATGTGACAGATGAATCCATTCTGCACCCTCACACACAATTTCTCTAGAAATATCTTATCATTTATGTCTGTCTCCCACATGGCCTCCCTCTTTGAGGATCCTGACCAAAATTTTGCATGCATTTCTCTTATACATGCATACATACATACATTTCATTAATCCATTACACAGCCATAGTAGCTGATGGATGTGAAACAAGTCCTTTACATTAAGCTTGGCCAAAATATGGTCAGTTGTCATTTCAATCAATTAAATCACAACTGAATATAATCAAATATCACAATGTCATAAACCAGTTAATAATAAAATATAAAATATGAAATAGATAATTGTTGTAATATAGTGGCAAATTATCTGTCACAGCTACATAAACAGGTTGCAGCCTAGTTGTAATAATTGAAACATAGATAAATACAAAACATAATGATTATACAATAAAGTTTATAATCCCTAGATAACATCATCAGCCCTCATCCCATGCATATAAGTGAAGTATTCTTCATTTGTATAGAGGGATTTATCAAGTAAAAATGCTTTTAGTTTATTTATAAAGTACTTCCTATTTGTTACTTGATTTGCAATGTATACAGGTAATGAATTAAATGTCTTTATACTGGCATAACATACACCTCTTGGATAGGATGTAAGATTAGCTGTTGGTTTTTGTATCTGCACCCTTCATCTTGTATTTATTTCATGAATTGAAGATTGAAAGGTGAAATATTCTAAGTTATTTGCCATAAAGGTAATTAAAGATAATATATACTGAGATGGCATAGTTAAAATTCCTAATGTTTTGAATAAGGGTTTACATGATGCCCTAGATGTAAATCCTGTCATAGTTCGTAAAATTTTCTTTTGTAGTTGAAAAACTTTCCTACTCAATAACGAGTTTCCCCAAAATATAATACCATATTCCATTATGGTATGAAAATAAGCATAATATATCACTTTAAGTGTGCATATATCATTGCGAAAATACATGGATCTAATTACATAACAAGCCCTGCTAAGTTTTGGTAATATTAAATCTATATGTGTCTTCCATTTCTATGGTTTTCTAGACCTAATCCAAGAAATTTTGTGTCTACTACTTCTTTAACCGTTCTCAATTTAATTACCCCAATAACATGAGATGAAGAGTACAAATCACAAATTTCATTATGTGCTTTCCTATGAGATCCTATTATTTCCACTTAGTTGGACCCAACAGAAAGCAATGAAGATACAAATAGACATGAGTTTAAACGGTAAAATTTTAAATGGCGTAGTTTTCAACCAACTCAATATTTGTGGAAATGTCTGAAAATGTATTTAAGTCTTGAAAATTGGAAATGTTTATTGTGAAATTTAGATCTAGATCCAACCTACCTAATAAATTATAGAATGAATTACACAACATTTAATTCAAAGAAACCTCCCACCACATGTATTTATTACCAAATTACAAATTTCAACAAACATTACCACAACAAGAAAATCTCTCCACTCTTGTTCACAATAAACTATAAACTGCATGTACCTCAGTGTAGGTAATCATGGAGACCCAGAAAGTTTTGTTGGGTCTTGGGATTGTGAGTGTTCCCCATAAAAACACCATAAGTGGCAGAGGTAGAGATAAGATGCTGGCTGATTTTATCTGATAGAGAAACACCATGAAGTAACACACAAGGTCTGAGTGTGAGATGATTGCAAACCACAGGGCCAGGATAAGTTGTACGATGAGGGCCTGGTCTTTGGCATTCAGCTCCTGCGTTTTATCCATTTGCTCAAGACTCACTGGTGGCTGATGGCTGCAAAATATGTAAGAATTTACATCACATTCATGTCCACACTATACTCTTCACAAGCCAAGCATGCTTTTACCCTCCAATAGACTGTTGTCTTTCTGCAACTCTTTCCCTGCCCAAATTGAACCATAGTATTAAAATGTCTTTACTTCTAGTATATTTAAGTACATTAACTGCACAGTACTGCATTTTGTAAATACTGAGCATACAAGTAAGTGACATCAAATAACATATTCTAATAATACTTTAACTGCTACAAGTGATTTCACAGGCTGATCCGAGTACTTGAACATCTACTCAGGCCCTGATACAAGATCTTGCCAAGAACCTTGCTCTCCTTCAGGTGGAATCACAATAACATCATATCCACCATCATTACCTGAGTTTACTGTGTTCCACTACAGAGGGCACTGGTTGCCAGATCTTTGCGGAGTTGTCACGGACCCCTTGACCAAAATCTGGGTTCTTCTACAAGCAAGAAATAAAAGAAACTGACACATTTGTCTGCTCTTTAGATCACAAACCTGCTGCAAAATGATGCTATCTGTTTGTCCTTTGTACATATAATAAAAAATAAGTTACATGAATATTACTGTTGATGTTGTTCATCATACAACTCCCTTCAGGTCCAACTACACAGTAAAATATAATTGTACCTTAAGCATCTTCTTCTCCATTGTCAGCACTTCCATAACATAGCGATAGTCACGAGAAATGTGGTTCAGGTACTTTGTCAGTGTCACCATGGCACTTTCCACTAAGGCCCATGCAAACTTCACCATCAGCCATATACGCTGTCCCACACTCATTCTGACTGAAATATAGAAATAAAACAGTTACAACTGAACAGCATGACATGCTAAATTATGTCACTGGATGGGCCAAAACATGAATATAAAACTGTGAAATTAGGTTATATTGAACTACCCTCATGACATTATACATGTCACTTATAGGCCTAATGAAATGCCAAAAGCAACAGTACTATGGACTGCTCTGATTTCTTGGTCCTCTACATAGCTGGCCTCAGATTTCGTGCTATTTACATTGCTGCCAGGATATTCAGTGAGGTAAAGGCACAGTAAACAGGCCACGAAGGCCTAGAGGGGAAATAGAGGTATAGCTCTACTCCTTTTTAACCTCAGCATTAAATGGGGTTCGGTGGTCAATGCTACGCCCAGTTACCCATTGTACAGGAGGCTGGATGGGCCCCTGAGACCAGTCCGGACAAATGTGGAAAATCCCGCCCCCACCGGGATTCGATCCCCGGACCATCCAGCCCATAGTCAGTCGCTATACCGACTGTGCTATCCTGGCCCACTTTCAGTGAGGACTCAATAGATTAACTGATTAACTCACAGAAGTTCTTGTAATATTTGGAATGTTTTCTACTATCACTGTAAGCTCAACACTTATCATTTCTTAAGTCTGTTCAAATTCAATGGAGTGCTGCATGTAGCCTACATTTCGTTTTTGCTAACCCATGAATTATATGGCCGAAGAAAGTCCTATCATTTATGTGTTAAATCCAGACCACACATTAACATGTGTGAGTAAACACCCCTCCAACTTCATTCCATAACTCTCATGATCAGGATTCTTCCAAATCAGTGCATCCTCCCAGCTTGAAACTGTGTAGCCTATTAAAGGAATATGTAGTATCACATCTAAATGTATACATCACAACTGTGTGTCATAGAATTCTGTTTCTCACATGTTAGGGTCAAAACATTTCTGGACATAATTCAAACTGTCTGCTTCTCTGTTACACACTACATAGTACCATTACATACACAAAAAACGCAACAATTTCAGCTGCATGTTTCTAGAAAAATTTACTGCTCTCTGTTGATGAAGACTGTAGAGTAGTAGTTTATCATAACTCTCAACTAGTTAAATAATTACCATACCAATGCAACAATTCTTGTCAGTTACTTATTTGTTACATATTGGAAACACAGGGTCCCTTGATTATTCTGTGTCAAACTGCAGAGTCATACAGTTTTCTTGAACTATAAGTGTAACAAAGGGCTTAAGTGAGCTCGAACTAGGTGACAGTAGAAGCAGTGGTATCTATTACAAACATCATGATCAGTTCAGTTCTGGGCTCTCAGTACAGAAAGGAAGCAGAGAAAGTGGAGAAGAGGAAAGATAAAATCAAAACTCTAATTTTGGTCATAAAATTCAGAAATGTTTCCATACTTTATGAAGGCTTACAAACATGGAAATGTTAAACACATTCTTTCTGACATGTCTCTGTTTTTATGCATCAAAAATATCTGAACAGATCATCAAACTTCCATAAAACCAGCAAATACCCATCAACACAACATATATTGTAGACGGCTTATTTGTTGGTTTTATTAACTGAAAACACAATGGGGATGAATAGCCTTACGATACCAACCTTCTGTGCTTGAAGATGCATATTTTGTACTTGAAGCTCCACCTGCATCTTGTGAGTCATGATGTGATGGGTAAATGCCCTTACTTCCTTCAGGAGAAGTTGGCACCATCTATCACAAAAATAATGTTAACTGGGTGTCTGACATTACAACAGACAGAACACATATTTTGGGCTGAGATTCAAGTCTTTGTCATATCTGCAACATTAATTTAAAATAAAATTTAGATACTGAACTTCCAGTTGTGTTGATTCTTCAGGTTGGAACCTCATCAGAGTGATAGTTCTAACCTAATTTTCTGACTCAGTATAAATATATTACAAATTACGTGCCTCCAATTTAACACAAAAAGCACTCCTGACCATACTACAATGGTTTACTTTTCCTCAAATCACATTATGAATATGTGGCAGACCTGAAGGTCTACAGACAAGACATTGGACTTCAGGACTAAAAGTCTCTGATGTGATATTGTCTGGATCCAGGGTAGATTTCTCCATGTGCCTTACTCTTATCATGAGGAATGTAAGGAATACTAGATCCTCTCTCACCATTAAGATTTTAAATCCTCTCTGCTGCCATGATCATGTTAACATCAGAATCTGCCTCACAGGTGACTTGCCTAAAATCTTATTTAACTATTGTTAAGATTGGGAGATATATCTAGATTAAAACAGGACATAACTGGAGAAACCAGCCATAACAGCATTTCTAATTGTCTGATGTACAGCAACATGTTGGGATTGGAAAGCAAGGCTTTGAAATTCTGGTCCTTCTGTTTATCCTGTTGCTTTAATTGTGACATGTTCATTCTCATATCAGTGTCACTTTAATAACTTGTCAACTCTTATTCATAGACCAATGAGCCATAACTGCACTGGAAGGAAGTACCTTAAGTCCAACTTGTTCGTCAAAACTGCTGGTGGGCAGATTTTTTATTTTATATAGCAAAAACCTGGATTTCTAACAGTCTCTGGCTCTGTCTGTTTCTACAAATCATCATGTAACTTCCACAAGATATTAAAAACAAAAGCAACTCCAATCCTCTCTGATGTCACAGTCCCGATACATAGGGGGATCTAACTATTTTGGGTAGTTACAGCTTTTTAGCCATTACTTGACATACTGTGTATCTTGCAGTGCTATTATTCTATACATTGACAATCAAAGTTCTGAGCATTAAAAGACAATTATAAATAAAAAATTGCAGAAAAGTGTATATTGACCAGCAAAACTGAGACAAAAAAAAAACAGTGACAAGCAAAGTCTTGAAAAAGATCCTCAAGCAGCAAGCAAAGTAACATCAGAAGTGGTAAAGATATATGCTAGAAGACTTCATACTCTAATTGCAAGACTGATTTTTAACACGTATAAATGTACAGAATTCTTACATCTTCAAACATTCATACATAGTCAACACCAATATCCATTTTAATTTGCTGATTTGCACCTCCACCCAATCATTACGTGGTGTTCCTCCCTTACTTAAAACAAAGGGACTTTTTACAACATTACATAGTTTAGCACTGGGTGTCAGTAGGGTGGTAACGGAATTTTCATCCCTAGGTTTGACTGCAGCCACTGACCTATTCCCCTGTCATGACCACTACCTACAATAAGAACATCATCACATTTCATGCAGTTAGGACCCACTTTTTTCTCTTTGACTTGGATCGACCCATCCCTTAAAATGACTAACTTCTGGAAGTTCATATAAAGTCAGAATCTCAGTGTTTCTGAGTTTTAGGCTGAAATCAGGATCATGAACAGAATAGAGGCTTATGTATCTATACATATCCACAGCTAGCTTTTGTTTTTGCCCAACCAGTAGATGAGAAATTATATTTACTATTGGGCTTACAATACCAACCTCACGGTTAGCTAAAGCCAATTCATTTTCCATACTTAAAAAAATTCTCCTCTTATAGTTGCTGATTAGATTCACATGCTTACACAGTCAAGAAGACAATAGCTCACGTATCTACGCCAACAATACTAATTTGGGAGTTGGCTTTACTCATAAAATACTGCATAAATTAAATATATGTCAAACAATGGGCAATGTGGTGTAAAATATCACCAAGTAACAAATGTTCAGAGAATTAATGAATCTGACTGTTCCATCCTTTTCCAGCAAATTTTAAATTACATTAAAATTTATGAATCCTGCATCCATTTACACTGCACTACCTTTTATACTAATTTGTACCTTTAAAACACCTGAGAATGCCATTTTGTGGAAGACCACGAAAGCATACAGGTGACATGGAAATGCTTGCTTTGCTTATGAGAACAAGAATCTTTCAGAACACCAAAAACATAATTTTGTAACACTGAATGTGTAGAACAAAGCTCATAATAAAACTACTTTAATATTTAATACAAAAATTAACCAAATAATGATCATAAAATCTCTTACAAGCACAAATGGAAAAAGATGCAATAAACAAAATATGACTAACAATATAAACACAAAGTTGAAGGAAGCATGAAGAGCATATGGAAATACTATAAGGAATGAAGTGAAACTATAAATTGACCTACACACAAAAGCAAAGACAGCTCCATAAAAAACAACATTTGAAACAACAAACAAAACAGAAAATATACAAATTAACAAATGACTCACATAGTCACTATGCAGAGAAGAACTGCTTTCTTGTGCTTGAGGCATGCTCTCTGTCTTGTGTGTAAGGACAGATGATACAGTGCGTGCCGATTTGACAGAAGAGCATTGACCACCACCAGCATCTTCCATTATTGTATCCTTTGTAAGAACCAATTCTGCTGCCTCTTCCATACCAATCTTGAAAACTGTGTCCAGGAACTGGCAAGGCCATAACATTTCAGCAGACATGATAGCACTACATCCAAACTTATCCCTCTACCAGTATTTGATGTTTCCAGTTTAGAACATTAAATCATGTCCAAGTAAAAGTTTTGACCACCTGTCTGTGTGTGTTTTTGTGTATGTGTGTGTGTGTGTTCATATTTAAGTACCCAAACAACATATGTTACATCTTCAGCCTATCGACGGTAGTAGTCAGAATCCTTTCTTGTAACAATTTCCACTTCCGAAGTGGGATCCTTCTCTCCTACCATGCAGGCACAAACTAGATAAATCAAAATCTTGTAACTGGAGGTATTATAAAGAACACACAATTGTCATGGATTATTAGTTTACATTATATGTAGTTATATAGGTATTCAGGGGAACTATGCTACGGGCTGGACGGTCCGCAGTTCGAATCTCGGTAGGGGCAAGAGATTTTTCTCTCTTCCAAAACGTCCAGACCAGGTCTGGGGCCCATCCAGCCTCCTATTCAGTAGGTAATGGGATTCTTTCCCGGAGGTAAAACCACTCACCTCCATACAGCGCCCAGGTTAAAAATGAGTGGAACTATACCTCTGCATTCCCTATATGCCTTCATGGCATGGACAGGGTAAACTTTACTTTTTTTACTTAAAAAAACATGTATAGCTAAAAAGTGTAATTCTAGACACACTAGATTATGTGTGGCAGGAGAGACTAGTAAATAGTCAAAGAGACTAAATGGTATGACATAAAACACTGTAATCTTTAGGCAGAATTTGAACTAAAAAATAATGCAACCAAATCTCCATAATATCAAATCCAAGCTGACCATTTACTACTCTATCAAAGACAGAGAGTTACAAAAACTATTAAATTATTCATAATATTATCACGAAAATTAAGAAACACCATATTTTATACTGGCTCCCAGACTGTGGTCCATGACAAAAAAAGTAAAAGAGATAATGATGGGGCTGGTCTAATTGTTAATTTCATAAGAACATTATTTTTGATAATCTGTATAGTATTTTATAGCACTGTAATCAGTTATTTTTCTAGGAAATAAATTATTTATAGAACATCATGGGTCAAATTAAAAGAAAAAATGTGTGTCATGCAGAAATGTTCAATATAAATATGCAAACAGACAGATAAAATTACACAGATGTAATTTTAAATAAAGAGTCACATAGCCTATTGTAATTCCTGCAGTAAGGGGTCCAAGAAGTGATAAGGTTTGGAAACAACTAACACAGATTAATTCAGACAACTCTTGTTCCACAGATAGACATTCTGTTTTCAACCAAAACATACATAAGAAAGCTGTTTACCTTGCTGAGTGTGACCTGCCTCTTGCCATCATGTTTGCCACCTTCTTCATCTGACAACATTTTATCCTTCTCTTCCAGCACATCATCATCTGGCCCATCAAACATGTAATAGCCACCAGAGCGAATGGCTGAAAACATCGAGAGACTATAAAAGTAAGAACACTGCTTGAATGAGTTTCACAAATAGTTAATGTACTGTTAATAAGTTTAAATTGTATTGGTACAAAGTTAAGAAAATTACCTTTCAAATCTACATAATTTAGAAAATATCAAACATTTTAGTGTGACCAAAAAGTTACTTTAAACTCACTTCATTCTTCTTTATCCAGTGATATAAATATAAAAGTCATTCATGTGCTCAATATTTACAATAAAATTTTCAGTCTCTCAGACACTCATAATTTCTGTCAGTCATTCAGTCAAGTGATCAAAGAGGTCATGTATGATTTTTATGAGGCTGTATTACCAAGTAATGCACATCACAAAATTTTTAAACTCCAGTTTTCCCTCAACATAATTCAGATGCTTCAGAACTTATATAGATTCTTGCTGACCATATGGTATAGAAAATTGAATCTCAGTCTGCTATGATTTTAACTTTAAAAGACCACCACCACGGTACAGTATAAAATTTTTTTAAATTCACTCTTTTTACTTTGCAACCATTAAATAATGAGAAGTACTGCAATGTCAATTGTTCAGGTAGGACACTGACCACACCCAAGAATTCCCATAAACAAAAGAATTACATTGGTATATCTTGATGGAACTGGGATACAGATACAATTCTGCACTTAAAGGCAAAGGCCTCCCTGTAACATGCCATGCCAGTTTGCAGAGGGTGTACAGGTATGGCTCTATCCAGTCCTAACCCCAGTGCTAGATGGTGGTGAGTGATCAATGCCATGCCCTGACTTTACCTCCCAGGAAAGAGCCCTGGTACCCACTGTAGAGGCTGGCTGGGCCACAAGGCCGTTCTGGAAGGGTATGGAGGAGAGAAATCTCTTGCTCCCACCGGGGTTGGAACCCCGGACCTTCCAGTCGGTAATGAGTTGCTACATCAACTACATTATCTCAACCCCCAATTGTGCACGTGTTGACAGAAAACACCCTCCCCCCCCACACACACACACACACACACACACACACACACACACACACACACACATAGAAAAATTTTGAACTAAGAGGCTTCAGCATGGAGTGAATAAATGATCAGTAGGTTGAGATGTAACTTTCCAATTTATAAGTTTATTACTTACAATTAAAAATAAAATCTGTTTCCAGATAGTGTTATGTAAAGTGAAAGGTTTTATTTCCATAATCTTATTTAACTGTAAAAGGATTATCACTGCTGCAATATTACCAGATATTCAAGTGGTATTACCAACATGATGACTGTTAGGCTTTCTGAGCATGCATCCCTTGTTCTTCTGTTGGGTGACTTTGATTCGCTCCATCTTTACTTCGATCTTATTACGAATATGTTTTTCCTGATTCTCATGCTCTTGTGTCTGCTTCACTTGCAAGTCTTCCATCAGCTCTGCCCCCCTGTGTCAGATATATACATAACACTTTTATAGGAAACAGCCTCACAGCCTTCTTGCTCTTCCTGGTTTTACAGATTCGTTAACAGATCTATTAACAACATCTGTTATTTTTTAGTCAGGAGAAATGAGATATTAGAGAAGATTAGAGAGATTAAATTGTAAAACAAACAATAAGAATGATTCCAAGATATTTCATATTTGTTTGCATCATTGTTTACTGAACCCTTTCGATGTTGGCATGTATTCTACAAACTTTTTTCTGTTAGCCTGTTTCTCTGGAATATAATTTCTATTGTTGAAGCCATGAACAGTAATTCTGAATGATGGGAGGTTTTCCTTCACTGATCCTATTCACCAATAATTCCAGACTAGAAAATCCAGTGCTGTCAATTAACACACATACAGTACAGAGACACTTAATATCCCTGTAGTAGGACATTTTATACATGATGTGGCAAATGGTGTGAAAGTAGATTGAATCCCTTGAGCATTGGACAATTCTGCTGCTCCAGAATATCCCTATTTTTGTGGAAATTTGAGGTTAAGTACTGCCATCAGATCCTACCATAAGCCAGTTCAAACCAGTTCAAATGTGCACAGTAATCAACTGTAAATAAAAACATTTTTCTATTTTACCAGTCATACATAACTGTCAAGATGAACATACAAGTCCTCTGGGATGTACCTCCTTGTCATTAAGCAGTTAGCTACAGATGTTTTGAAGGATCATAGTGCCTTCATCTTAAGCAATCACTGTTCTTGGTCTGCTTGACCCTAAAATGCAGGCAACACATTACTTAAAATGTCAGGAACTACTTCCCCAGTGACAGAGAATCATATCTCAGAAAATTTGCATTTTCAGCAACATCACTGTGAGAACCCCAAATATTGTGAAAAACAATATGTCATACACAGCATGTTATAAAATTTAAGTGCTTAATTCTATCTGAAATGTTGGGAATGGTATTTTCCCCACACTAAATGGATGTATTGAAATTACATTCCTTCTTAAATTATGTGGGACATTTGCTTCGAAGTAGATAGTGTATAACACTTACACTGCAATCTGACACTTGCATAAACTGTGAATTGCATTTCTTCCACATCTCATGTAATGGTTTTACAGTTATTCTATGTCCAGAACGGGGGTTAGGGGGAGTAATAATACTGTGCAGCAGAAAACTGTATTGTTCAGAATTCAGACAAGAAAAATATGGTTGTGAACATGGATGCTTAGGGAATCCACCCCCCCCCCCACCTGGTGATTCAAAAGACATACATTTTTTGACATTAAACATTCACATAGTGCTTGGTGAGTAGCTGATCCTGTCAGCTTCTGCAGCAGTTGGTTAACACCCCACATTTATCTGTGTGTATTTACATTTTCCTGCATTTGGCAATTTTTATCCTGTGTGAGTATTACATTATTTTCACCCACACATAGTTAAAATCATGCTGGGTAAAACCGTGTTGGGTGAGACATTACTGTACTAGCATGGCTTGCTTTCTTGAATTGGACAGTGGCATTTTATTAAGAGCACATGTAATGGTTAAAATACCACGACTCAATTTCTTGAACTGGTTACTTGGCATTGTACAAATAGTAGACAAATTGGCTATACTACTAAGACTTCATCCTGAAATTAGGCAGTGTGATCTTCATCACATCACCTATACGTTTAGGTCTCTTGAATTAGATTGTCATATTTGCTCCACATTAGATATAATCTTTACATTACCATGACGTGGTCACCAGACCTTGATTTGGAATAAGTGGCTGTACTACGTGATAGTGATATTCACATTATGGTAGGATAGGTTCTACAATGTGCATCCAACTTTATATCTACCCTACAATACCAAGTTTCTTATTATGTCACCACAATGGATCTGTGTTTTCTGTAACAGTTTTTATATGGATTGTAGTTCCATCAAAGATAATAACACACAACATGATGGAAATATTTATGATCTTGATCACATTTGAATCTGAAACTCTTCAGCAGTCACCTCTGGCCTGGTAAGTGTAACTACTATAATTACTAAGACCAGAAGGCAACAAGAATATACCTGGACGCAAGAACAGTCATGGCCTTTTGCTCATTCACATGGTGGATGAAATAATAACTCTTGAAAAACCTCCTCATCATAATCAGACATCCAAAACAAACACAATCCCATATAAGGCCACTGTTTGCTTTTGGTACATTGCACTGTGTCGAATCTGTAAGAAATATGTCAAATGCATTAGTAATTATGTACATCTGGAAAGTCACAGAACTGTGTTGGGCTGCTGGAATATCAAAATGTTACCTGAATGGTCCTGTTAGTATTAGAATACCAGAACTTCCACAGCTTTGAGAGTCATGTATTTTAACAACTTCAATCAAAGAAGGTAGCCTCTACCACCACCATTCCACACTTAACAGGGTTGTTTAGAATTTTAGAATCACAATGTAATATCCACTTTTGTGTTGTTTGAGAGTTCCAGAACTACAAACTAGCCTGACCAAGCAAAATTGGATATTTTCGTGTTTGGGCACTGAAGAGCTCAGTAAACACTGATGAAACATACAACAGTCAAATAAGTGAAGAGCAGAATCATTCATGAATGTAGCAATATAACACCAGATATTCTACAAATATGCAACATAAAGTACAAGCACAACATAGAAGGTTTATTGACCATGATGGCCCAAAGACTGATCAATTTTGATAATTCCCTACGATTCTGGAATTCTGGACTATCCTCCAAAATTGCAATTACTATTTATGAGTATAATCCAAACATCTGACTGTTCTTTATGTCTGTTATATTACTTATCTTCTCTACCTTAAACTATAAGGAAATAAAATGGTTTTCTCTCACTGTTCTAACATCAAAACTGATACGGGAACTACAAGCTGGACATATCTCAATTTATGATAAAGTTACACAAAGGCTGCTAGGACACAAAATTCCTTCATTATCATCACATGACAACTTGGCTCTTTCAGCTATTATGCAAATGTGTGTGGTAAACATTAAAACTGTTCAACCCCGAAGTTGCTGGTGGCAGAGATGGCAATGGTACTTACAGGCAAGAAAGTCTAACTTGTAATATTTGTGCAAAGGTTTTTGACAGAAGATGTAAATGACAGACTTTGCAGCAGGGTCTAATGCAACTAATAACAAACAGGACTAGAGATTCAACACTTAATGTCAAAGCCTTCTCTTGAACACCGACCAGAACCTGTTAAATCTACAAGTTGTTGCTATAAAATAAAGACACTAATTCCAAAAAAGTACATTATTAATAAAATTATTACATCTACATGATATTCCCTTCAAAGTAATTTTCATCAGAAGCTACACAATATGCCATATGAACCTTCTAGAACTTGAAGCATTTTCTAAAGTCACTTGGTGAGAGTGCTGTAAGTAACTCTGCTGTTTCCTTATGGATGTCTTCAACTGAATGAAAATGGGTTCCTTTGAGTGAGCTTCTCAATTTTGTGGAGAAAAAAGTCACACATCGCAAGATCTGGTGAGCACAGAGCATGTTCAAGCAGTGGTATTTGTTTTTCAGCTAAATTATCGCAGATCTTCAGTGAGATTTTTTGTGATTATGTTTAAATTTGTTGTTAAAACGTGTCTCACTGTTTTTTGTCCATATTCAACTCCTCTGCTACCAATTTAATGCCTCAATGATGATTAGCTCTCACAAGAACCTCACCTTCTCAACATTCTCATCAGTGCTCATTGTTACTAGATAGGTCATTTGTCATCTTCCACATCCTCCCTTCCTTCTGAACACCTCTTGCAGGATTCAAACACAAAACTCTTGATAGGGTATCATCTCCATATGCCTCACATAACAAATTGAACTTGCTGCTGGTAGTTTTCTTCAATTCCATAAGAAATTTGGTGTCTGCATACAGCTCTTTTTTTTATCAAGCATGATTTCAGCAAGTGAAACACCCATTTATAAGAAGCATATTACACAGCACTACATTAGGGTAATGGATCATAGTCTGGCAAGCGACTGGAAGAAGGTTCAGTGGTAACTAGTATATACTTACTTTGCTGATGAAAGGAAGGGGTCAGGAGCTACATACACAGTCTCATTATTTAATAGTCACATTTTGTTGTTCACAGCTTGACAACTTACTTCCCCAAGGTCCATTTTAATATGAATCCTCCAAATGCCCTTTTGTCTTCAAGGTCAGGAGCTGCATATGCATTCTCCTTATTTAATAATCACACCTTGTTTTTCGAGGCTTGACAGGGTATTCCCTCAAGGTCCAGTAAAATATATCCTCCAAGCACCTTTTTATATCTTCAAAATAATCACGTGTCAAGTGTTTCACAGTAAAAATTATTTATGTATTTCTTGTGTATAAAAATACTAATACCATTAGATCCAAATTCTCATGATAGAATCACCCTTGAACAGATGACATTCATTCAAATGGTCAATAAATTATCCACTTTTAGGAATCACTGCCATACTCACAAATGCTTGAAAACTAAATTTTATAGAACACAATACTATAAAACAGTTTTTTTCTGAAATGATCTATATTAGAAGATAAAAGTATGTTTCTGTGTCTGCATACCTGAATTTAAAGAAATGTCATTACTCACCATCAACCATAGGAAATGATCCAACTTCAGAAGGAAACTTCCCAAAGCATGTTATTTCAAAAGCTGTGCAGCCCAACAAGCATGACTCTTCACTTCCAGGAGGAACATGCAACCGATGATTTGCAGTAAAGCTTTGACCATGATGACAGCCACATTGTAGCCCAACAGCATGTTCCATCGCTTGAGGATGCACGGCACAGGCCACAGGTATATCTCCTCACCTTGCCACAGGAATACAAAGGCACCCAGAAGGTAACCAAGTGAAAATATGTTCACCCGGTTTGCACCAGCAAGGAAGACAATGGCCAGTGTCACCCAGAGGAAGGACGACAACAAACAGCGCTTTGCAATATCCAGCCACGATCTGGGGAAGTAAAGTAAAATTGATCAGAGAGGTGGGGTGTCACCCTCATCACACACAACTATGTAATGTACCCTATTTTCTTGTGTGGCTATTTTCTTTACTGGTTGATTCTGAAGATAAGGGCATTTGAGCCTTCAAAACATCTGAAACTATTTGCCAAAAAACAAGGATCATACCACAGAGGAATTGAATCTTTAGCAACAGTGGTGTGAGAACATCAAATATTGTACCAGTAGCGTGTTCAATGACGGACCGGGATAGCGTAGTCGGTATAGCGACTCGCTATGGGCTGGACGGTCCGGAGATCGAATCCCGGTGGGGGCGAGATTTTTTGCAGCCGTCCAGACCGGCCCTGGGTCCCACCCAGCTTCCTATACAATGGGTACCGGGTCTCTTTCCCGGGGGTAAAGCGGCCGGGGCGTGGATTTGACCACCCACCCTCATCTAGCATCGAGGTTAAAGAAAGAGTAGAGCTATACCTCTACTCCCCCTCTGGGCCTTCGTGGCCTGTTCTAGGGAGAACTTTACCTTTTAGCATGTTCAATGAACAGATTTAAGGTAAGAAAACCGTGATTACACAGTATTTCGTATACAACAAACGGAATAATGTGCCAATGGGGTAAATTTACAGAAAATCTGTCAATAATTATCTGAAAAATTCAAATGAGAGATATTTCACATTCATAGACCTGAAAACAAGAGGGCTGGGACAAGTGGCACAATTCTGTTAACTTCTTTCAAAATTTAAATGGGGCAAGAATACCACTATAAAAAGAATATGTCATTTCTTACCTGGTGTAAGTAATATGGTCAGGCACAGGATTAACAAGACCTGGCCAATCTGCTTCTTCTAGGATAATCTTATTACTACCACCAGCATAGGTTTGTCCTTCATAACGTCTCTCTATTTGAAACACAAGACTCTGTCGACAAACCAGCATCAGCAGTATGAAGTCACCTGTTCAGCAAAACATGGTCAACACATTGTTTTAGTCTAAGAATGAACATTAAATACAGCAAAATTATTACTGCAGCTGACTGTCTGGTAACCACCTCACACAGTCTCCCTAAAATGTCTGCAGTTATGCAGATGTTCAGGATGTCTGTTGTGACAAACTTGAGGGCTGAAAACCATTACTATGAAAGTACATCACTGGTTCTTATTCTGAGCAAGTTCAATCTATTTCATGTCTCACTTCCTCATTATATGCTACACTCACATTTCAGTCTACTACAAGAAAAAGAAGGAAAAAGAGAGAGAGTGCGTGTGTGTTTATTAAAGAGTAGAGTCACCTGGATATTCTACAATGCCAGAGGGGAAATTGGTGCTTATTTCTTTAAGGTTAAATTTATAGAACAACGGACTGTTACAGTTTTTGACTGGTCAAAAACAAAACTAACAGTCAGGATTTGTGATTGGATAGCACAATGTAAACATAAATGTGGTATAAGGTGATTATGAATAGTCTGCCTTTCAAGTCATGTGGTGTGATACATGTAAGCCTCTTCAATGAATATGATAACTCTCTTAAGAAACATATATAGCCTACTTACAGACAAGTTTGTATGCTGCTGGGGGATATACAGTATTAGGCAAGAACATCCACTCTTGTAGATTCCTTAGTTTCACTGACTGGTTCCACGGGTATTCTAAAAACATATCAAATTTCATTGTTTTAACATACAACTAGAAATATTCAGGCATATACGTGAGTACATCAAACCACCCTGAGAAGTTAAAAGTAAGAACAAATCAAGAGATACTTCAGGATACCTTTCTCAAGTATTACCCTGCAGAATGGAAGGTTCATGGTTCCTTTAATGACACTCTGTCAACTGCATAGTTTATATAGTGTCATATATTAGGAGTACTGATGCTAATGACACCATATCGTCTTCATAGGTTACACAGTGTCAAATGTTAAAATTTCATCATTTTGACAATGTGTCTCCTCAGCAGTCTGTTTTAAAGTCATGATAGATGACAATACTACTAAAGTTAGCAGAGACAACAAAAGACGAGACATGAAAACATTAATATTTGCAGATGATATGTTAATCTGGGGTTCATATAAACAGGAAACCAAAGAGATGCTGAATCAATACAACATTATTATAAAAGAATATAAACTGAAAATGAATATGGACAAGGTAGCCACTATGAGGATATCATACAACCTAAATGCAAGTGTTAGAATAAAAGTTGACATGTTTGAAAACATGCAAAATTTATTAATTTTATTTGGGAAGTCAAATTCAAAGGAATTAATGGAGAGATGAACAGAAATATACAAACAACTTATACATTCTACTAAATTATAAAAGTCATGCTAAGAAACAGAGATTTTGCAAACAGTTAAGAAAAACAATTCATAAAGTATACTTGAAACTGATTAACATGTAACACCAAAACACAGACAATTATATAGGAGAATGAAAGCAGAATTCAAGAAATGGACATACAGTAATTTTTAATATGACTACTGAAAGAAAAATAATAAGCTAACAATTTATGAATTAAGTTGTTTTTGAGAAGTTGGAATTAAAAATTTCTTGAGTTAGGAGATAAACAATTACAACAGTTTGGCCATGTAAAAAGTAAGGGTAGAGTAAGGACACTGAGAAGGTCAACAGAGTTTATATCTAAGGGACAGATCTATGTTATATCCCCGAATGAGATAATTGATCCCCAGATACTGGAAAATATCAAGAAGAAAAGAAAGAGCTGGAGACAAACAAATGAGAAAGACTGTGTAGGAAAATAGAATAAATTAAAAACAATGCTATGAGCAGGAGAATTATTTGCAAGCTATACTTTGCACACCCACACTTGTTACCAAAATGTGTTACCTTATGTTACTAGTTCATATTTCTTTAATGCACAACTAAAAAGCCAATTTCTAGTCTTGCTTAAAAAGAGACACCAAAAACGTTACAAAAGACATATGTCAGTTTTATGTCTTATTCTAGATCCATCCTTTATGATAAGTAAATTTGTTGCTTACCAATGCATAGTGCAGGTGGCAAACCCACTGCCATGGCATACTGAATGGGTATTAGCATTGCAATGAAGGCCTGGTATATACCCCAAATCTTAGCAAGCTTCTCTCGCTTCATAATGACCAGCGCACACAGCCATATGCTATACAGGACTGCATACAGATCCAAGCGAGAGCCAATCAAAGCTACAGTTGCCATTAGACAGATCTGAAACAAAAGACATTTATAGGAAGATGTATATCACCCAGTTGTATGTCATCTCTCATACTGAGCAGCTCATTGCATCAGAAAAATGTTTTCTGTTGAATAAAGTCTACTTGTTCATTTGCAGTACTTTTACAAAGTACATATGTGCCATGGAAATAATCCCATGTCAACAGCACCATATAAAAGAAGAGCATACAGAATAGTAAAAAAATTTCAAATCACAGGTTCAGTGCTGAACAAAAATAAAATACAAAACCTTGTACTTTACTTGGATGGTGCATGTATAAGTTCAAGGAGGCACTTAAACATCCAAAATAACAAATGTTGGTGTTGTGAAAATCACCATGAAGTTCATGAAGTAGGCTACCATTTCATCACCACCATCTTTGACACTACAACCCTTCTACAGTCCAGGCCTTCACAGGCAGCCCCCTCCATTCATACATGTCCAGTGTGGCTTACCACCAGTCTGATTCCCACAGATCTCGCTTCGTTATGCACTTCCTCTAGGCATTTTGTTCTTGGTCTTCCAGGACTTGTTCTGCCTTCTACCTTTGCTCTCAACAGGCTCCTTGGCATTTGCACTTCGTCAAAGCATTGGATATGGCCTGCACATTGCAGTCGTTTTGTTCTCATATAGATATATATGTAAAACAAAACGCCGATTTTACGCTTTTGTGGGACCACATAAAATGGCATAAAGTCGGGGAAACATTGTTAATATGTGTGTAAAACCGCGAAAAATGCAAAATGTAAGAATGTAAAATCTCGGTTTTACTGTAGATAATTTTGGTTCATCAAGGAGGTCATATAACTCTTTATTGTACCTTGAAGTTTCCTGAAAGTACAGTGAGTGTGAGCAAAGTTACACAACGCATATTTTATTAAGAAACAAATTCTGACTGTTATGTTAAATTAATCCTGACAGCATCATTCAGGGAATTAACCGAAGAAGAGGAAATGTATGTCAATCTATATTCCTTGCAAAAACTGAAAGAAAATATTTGAAGAAAAGCTGCCACTATTTAAAGACAAAAGCTCTGTCATGTGTGGAGAAATATTGTCAGAAGGTGTGAGGCCTGCTCAGAAGCTGGAAGTCAGTCAGTTGAGATTCTTCTATGAAATACTACAGGCAAAATACAAACTATAAACTACTGGCCGATGGAGGCTTCATATTCAATAAAGCTCCTGCAAGACTGTCATGCTGAGTCCTGAGATTAAAGACAATCTTTGTAAATGAGAAAGAGAAAAAACAACCAGAATAAGGCATATATATATATATGTGTGTGTGTGTGTGTGTGTGTGTGTATTTATACACTAATAAAAAGGGAGAAAACCCCAAAACAGCATTAACAGAAATTTCATAGTAAGGCAACAAGAGCCTTAATCAAGTGTACCCACACCACAAAACAACTGTACAGTGAAATCTCTACCCATCATTTCTGAATGGACTACAGAAAAAAACACTACATGTGTGGATGATGACAGCTGCAGGAAATGTTTAAAGGTGTCAGATTTAAAGGGACCACAATAAATGAACGATTCTTGCTGGAAAAGAATATATAGGGAAATGCAAGACAGAGGTTTCATTGTATTTATTTGCAAAACCATATTTACCTACCTCAATTCCAAACTTGTAGAATCCATAATTGAGGAGATACTTCAAACACGTTTGGAGATCCTGATCTGCATGGCAACACTGTATGTTGGGAAACATTATACGCGGCCAGGAAATTGTTTCACCACTTAAATGGCGTTTGTGTATTTGCCGAACCATAACCACAGTCATTAATGGGGCCAAGAAAATTAAACCTGCAACATCAGTACATTACTTCCATGGCAATGTCGTCATTATATCTGATGTCATAAATGAGGCATGTACATAGTATCAGTGAAACAGACAGACAGCACACATAATTCATCTCTTGTAGTCAACTCTGTACATTCTTCACTGGACTCAATGTTTCAAGAATGTTAGAAGGCTGATAAGACCAATGAGATTGAAAACTAGTAAAGATTAGAAAAAGTAGACATTGCCTGCAACAGAGGAGGTTAACTTCAGTTTTGCAGGTTTTATCTGTGAAACCCCTGAACAGACCACCTTGAAATCTGGCACTGCTGTCATAAAAATTTGGCTTTGGTCCTTACTAATCCAGTATGGACATTACTCTACATGAAGCACAAACCAGATGTGCATATCTTCTCAAAACAACAAATTTGTGTATGAAGTATTATGTACTTGTCATTACAATCTACGACTGTTACTTTACACTTTCTTGATGTGATCTGTAAAAAAACATAAAGAAAAATATTGTACATCAGTAAAGTATCATGTCTGTCACTTCTTAGGTACGCAACAGAAAATTTATATCTACAATATATAAGTATCAAGGTCAATTATGCAAAATAATAATTAATATGAAAATCTGTGTCTCCTGCATATGCTATAAAATTTCCATTTGTTTTTCATACTGAAAAATAGTACTAATACCATAAAAGTGTAAACTTTTGAAGCTCTAACTGTCAAAGAAATGGAAAGAGACAGTCTTAGGTCAGATTTCATATGCTGACAACTAAGAATGACCTGTGCAGCTGAATAAAGTTGTAAGATTCTGCTAGTGCAATCCATTTCTGAGGTGCAAAATGCAGGCAGGCAGCAGGCAGACATATAGAAGCTAGTTTCCCTACTAAGTAGACAAGAGACCTTACAGTTTAATGTGTGTTCCCAGTCTGTGGTGTCTCAGTATTTCTCACATGTACTAGTTTTACTTTTCTTAGAGACTAAGTGACAGAACAGATGTGCTTAAAATTCTACACTGGATCTCACCAGTCTCAAGGCAGGGACCTTTGGTACAAAAGTCCATCAAGTTTCTAAAATCTGGTAATGCACTAAGTAATACAAAGTGGAGAGTCACTTGCCAGCCAGTATGAGTCCAAGGAAACACAGTTTTGTAGTTTTGGGGACTTCACACTGCAGAATACGTTAGCAGTAGGGCATGATTGGTTGTGAAGTGCAAGACTCACCCTAAGCCAGGTAGAACATCAGGTGGAGATGGTGTTCAACGAAAGCAAAAAGGTGGCTGTGCAATACCATTTTCATTTTGTTTATTGTCATGTAAGATATCATCAAGTAAAATTAAAAAAGCGTACATTTAAATGGAATAATTTTAAAAACAAATTAACCTTGTGTGTTAATATTAAGACAGTCAATTAATCTGTATTTTAAATCCCACACTCTTTATCAATGACTGATTAACCCCTTCAGTTACAACACAAATGTCTACGGTTGGGTGTGGTGGGTCTCGTTACAAGTATAATGTTGGTGGCTGTCAGTTAGACTGAACATTTTCCCTGTCCTTTCCCATGCCATGTATCAAGCAGATAATTACACCAGTGAACTTCTAGTGACTTACCTATGTACCCCTTTAGTATTTCAGGCACAGTATGATCTGAATGGCTTTTGTACAGACCAAGCCAATCTGCATTATTCCCTGCAGTAGCATTTTCCTACAGAGTAAGGAAAATAATCAGTCATAGGCATTAACTATTCTTACTGAACTTCTGCTCACAGTATATTGTGTTTATGAATGGACTATGGTGTCAAAGAAAGAACTGCAGTGTGTCTAGCAAAGAAATCTATAATTAAACCATCCAGATCTTAAATCTTTGAACTACAGCATACAAAGCCACATCTCAGGACCAGTTAGTTCCTGATAGAATGAAGTTAAACCAATGAAAAATAAGATGACAATGTAAAAAACCCACTAAAATCTTAATAAATTTGAGTAAAATATTACTTATTGTTATCCATGTCAGGAACTACAACTTACCGAACAATTAACAGCATATCCTGAATGCACAAAGTAGTTGATCTGATAAATCATCCTCATCAGCAGAAGAATTGAGGCAAGAACTGATACAACATGACATATGAGTGTGCGCAGCTTGCCACCAAATGATAGGGCCACTACAACCAGCAGAAGGATGACAAAATGCACTGCACATACCTAATGGAAATCCATATAAAATGCAATTGCAAACTTGTTACAGAAACGTGTCTTGGAAAGGCACATATATATTTTTGCATACAAAATATGCTTAAGAGTCTGGTCATAATTGGAGGAACAGACGATGAATTTCTAAGAGGATTAACTGAAAGGGAAGACAGTATCCACTGATATGTATTTCTCTAACAGCTGAATTACATCAAAATGTTTTCAAAGTATATATATTTTGAAGAACAAAATTCTTATTTATTATATGTAATTAACTGCTACTAAAGCGATCAAAGATTTTCTAAGGTTTATTTCTACCTTAAGCGTTCATTTGTAAAGTGTAATTTTGCTTACTAACACCCCCATAAGAGGTACAAAAGTCCTGAAATACTTATATTTCTCTCCAAGCAGCCATTCTTCTATCACTCTTTCATAAAGCACCAAAATGATACATAAATATCTACATACACCCAAAAAAAAAAAAGCATGTTTTCTTACAATCTGCATTTAAAATACCTATATCTAGGGTTGAAAAGGTCAATCTAATACATATCTTAAGACCTTAAGGAATTCAGAGTTTAGGAAATACTGTGTGAATTCATTATTATTAACAATGTTATTCTAAAGCACACAATTTTTCTCATTACATATTTCCAGGCTGTGCTCACTTTGAAATAGCCCCATCTGCCCTTGTGCTAGATTGCTGCACCACTTACATCAAAGACGCACAGCAGCATAATAGACAGCATCATCACTTTCAGCATATGCAGTTCCATAAACAGCCACAGCAAGTCAATCACTTTCTGAACCTGATTCTTGAACCAGATTGCCAGCTGCTGCAACTCCTTCATTGACAGTTCTGACAAACATATAAAATAAACTCTTTGACACTGCTCTCCATAATGAAAACAATGGCTACTATTACCACCACCACCAAAAATATAATTAAGTCCATGATGAAACTGGAAGAGGAATCAACCATGGCAATGTCTTTTACTATTCAGTTCACAAACTTATCATTCTGTATACTTTCCAAAACACTCAAGACCAAAACATAAGGTAACAAGGTAGGAAATGTAAATGTAACATAATATTGAGGCGCATTCAAATCTTTTCATCCTGATGTGTCCACTTAATTCCCACTGTCCTAATTTTTCTGGGCCTCATGCATTCAAAATGTATTAAACATTATGAGAGTGTGCCTGTATTCTTGCCTTAGCTATCTGGCAAGCAATTTGCACCTTTTCTGCTCCATATTATATTGTCATCTGTGGCCTATGTGGCTCTACCATATTTTTCCACATTATCTCATAAATGGTACGATTTTCAGGGAAAATTTTTCGAACACAAAATGTGTGTTTTGATTTTCTCTACAACTACTGTTTAAATTATTTTATTGTACGAAGAATTATCATAAATTTACATCACTATCATAACTATCATAAATTTACATACGTCTTCATGTAAAGGATGGTTATTTTTGCCAGGTTTTAATGAAACTTGAATTTTCTCGACAGATTTTCGAAAAAAGAGGCCTCAACCATCAAATTTCATGAAAATCCATCCAGTGGGAGCCGAGTTGTTCCATGCGGACAGGCAGACGAAAGGACAGTCAGACATGACGAAGATAATAGTGACTTTTCGCAATTTTTTGAACATGCCTAAGAAATGCTGCACTTTAGTAAAGTTCATAAAACATCGTCCCTTCTTGTGAGGGGCTATGATAAATTATACCTGTCTGATAATGACACACTCCAGAAAATCTTTTCACTTATGCAGACGATCCATCCTGAAGGAAATATAAAAAGCTGCTAATGGGTTTCAGCTCATATTATTGCCTTACGTTTAAGCGTTCGCAGAGGCGTTCGAAAGTACTTCTCCTCTTCTTGCTGCTCATCTGCCCCTCCTTCTGAGCGTCCTGACACAGGGTCATGACCTTCAGCAACTGAGCTGCCATACATACTCGACCCTCGCTTCGAAGTCTCTGATCTGCACAGCCATAAAATTAAGATAAAACTTCATTACCGATACAAATAATACGTGAAGCATCTGAAAGAAGTGCATCAGAAACTTTTTAGGTGTTTCCAGGCTTATAAAGTTGGAAAACTTTGCATTTGAGATCTTCATATGCAGGGAAATTTAATTCTATTCTTATGGGAGTTCTGGCAGAACTTCAGAAATTTAACTTCTTACACGGGAAAACTGTGAATCCAGAAACATCTTACTTGGGAAACACTTTATTTGGATGTAAGAGAAATAAAGTAAGTGCTTCATAATTTTTACAAGTAACTTAACATTGTTAAGGTTTAAAATTGAGGAAGCTGCAACATGCAGATGTGGTTCAAATGGGAGAGACAAGGAATGAAAGCAGGATTTTGATGAGGAAATATCTTGGATGGTGATCACTTGGAAAACCAAGAAGAAGGGAGAATGATGTTAGGATGAATCTTCATGATACAGGTTGTGAGAATGCTAGGTGAATGGAAATGGCTCTTAATTATGTTCAGTGATGGGGTTTGATATTAATGGAGTGAATTTTTAGGTTCTGTGTTCAGAGAAGTAGCTGTGGAAAACATCTTACCAGATGGTACTCAGTACTTCAGTAACTGAACCAAGTCTAAAATATGGAGCACTTACCTGCACTTGACATCAGTAAGCATTAGGAAGTCTTTGTGGAAATAGCGCATCTGTATCACTGTGATCACAACAAAAAATGTTGGAGTAAATAGTTTAACGAACAGTTCACTGGTCTGGAATATCTCCATACCTATATCTTTTTGTCTGGAAGAAAAGTCAATAGAAGTGCAGTGAGGAATACTAGCACACCAAAGAAATTCCGAAGTTAAGATACTTTAGTAAATGTTTACAAAAAAAGTGACAATGTTCTGTGTGACTTATGTATATTACTTAATATTACACATGTATATTACATTCATATGACTGTATCACTGGATGCTGACTAAGTCTTTCATTTGATCAACACACCTTCTGAAAATCTTGTACTTGTAAATTTTTTAATGAACAAATAAATTAATTAATTCAATTAGCAAAGCCACGTGGCATGCAAAACATAAAATTGTACTAGGAAAATTTTAAAGTTTTGTGCTACCAAACTTTCTGAATGGTTATTTGATTTAGCTGAAATTTAGTTTGGTTATTCAATTGATCACATAATAGCTACCATTTTCTGTTCATCTTATAAAGCTATTGAGTGAATAGATGATTCCTTTGTAAGCTCTACATATTGATACTCAACGTCTTGGCTTCTCAGAATTTGAGTGACATACATCATGTATTTAGGAAATATAAAGCTATCACATGATCAGATCAATTTATTATGCTTATTTCCAGTCACGACTGAAATATGGGATTATATTTTGGGGATCAGTAAAAGATAGCTTAAAGGTTTTTCTCCTACAAAAAAAGGTGATGCGACTAATTGCGGGGGTTAATAAATGAGTGTCTTGTAGAGGTATATTTTCAGAATTTAAAATTCTCACACTGCCTTCACTTTACATCTTGGAAGTACTATGTTTTATCAAAGAATTGGAAGGTAATTTGAAATGCAATTTCCAGATGTATGATTATAATACAAGAGGTAAAAATAAATTATTTACCCAAGCATGCATCACAACTCTTTATCAGAAGTGTAATAAATAAGGCAATTAGATTATATAACAAGTTACCAGAAAGAATAAGAACTTTAAAATATTTTAGATGTTTTAAAAAGGAGGTAAAATTATTGCTGATCTCGAATACCTTTCATTCGATTGATGAGTTTCTTAAGTTCAAATCCTTTTAGACCTAAACAGAGATGCCTGCGTGTGTACATTAATTGTATTTTATATAGTGGTGATTTTATTGTTTGTACAGATGATATACCTGGGGATGTACTCAAATTGTTGGGAGAAGGTGGTCTAAGGCTAATGACACAGATGATCAACAGCATATATGTAACTGGAGAATGGCCCAGAGATTTTATTGAAGTTACAATGATTGCCTTAAAGAAGAAGCCCAAAGCTACAAAATGCAGCGACCATCGCACAATCAGCATCATCGCTCATGCAGCAAAGATAGTAGCGAGGATACTTAGAAGAAGGATTGAGAGGAAAATTGAAGATGCACTTGGAGAAGATCAGTTTGGATTTAGAAGAGGAAAAGGAACTAGGGATGCAATTGGGATGCTGAGAATAATATCAGAACGAACCTTGGTCATAGATGAGGAATTGTGTGCTTGCTTCATAGACTGGCAGAAGACATTTGACCGTGTCAACTGGACCAAATTAATGCAAATCCTAAAAGGAATTGGGATAGACTGGCGCGAAAGAAGATTGATCAGCAAATTGTACATGGAACAGAGTGTCAAAATACGACTGGACCAAGGGGAGACGAGAAGTGTGAAGATTGGAAGAGGAGTTAGACAAGGTTGCTGCTTGTCACCGATTCTGTTCAACTTATACAGCGAGTACCTTACCAAGGAAGCTCTTGAAGGGTTTGGAGACTTCAAAATAGGAGGACAAGTAATTCGCACTGTGAAATATGCAGATGACCTTGTGCTACTGGCTAGGGAAGAAAAGGTGCTACAGGGCATGATTGATAGACTAAGTGAAATTGGAAGACGCTATGGAATGGAAATGAATGTGGGAAAAACTAAAGTAATGAAAATCTCAAGGCAACCATCCCCAATGAAAATTATGATAGATCAAAAACAATTGGAGAATGTGGAATATTTCAATTATTTGGGTAGCATGATAACAAGTGATGCAAGGTGTACACGTGAAATTAAATACAGAATTGCCATGGCAAAAACAGCATTCAACAAGAAGAAAAATCTTTTCACCAGCAAACTGGAATTAAATTTAAGGAAGAAACTAGTAAAGTGCTACATTTGGAGCATAGCTTTGTATGGTGCTGAAACGTGGACACTCCGGAAAGTAGATCAGAAGTATCTGGAAAGTTTTGAAATGTGGTGCTGGAGAAGAATGGAGAAGATCAGTTGGACCGATCGTGTGAGAAATGAAGAAGTATTACACAGAGTCAAGGAGGAGAGGAATATACTACATACAATAAAAAGAAGAAAGGCTAACTGGATTGGTCACATCTTGCGTAGAAACTGTCTTCTGAAACACGTGATTGAAGGAAAGTTAGAAGGAAGGATAGAAATGACGGGACGACGAGGGAGAAGACGTAAGCAGCTACTGGATGACCTTAAGGAAAAGAAAAGATACTGGAAATTGAAAGAGGAAGCACTAGATCGCACCCTGTGGAGAACTCGCTTTGGAAGAGGCTACGTACCTGTCGTAAGACAGACTACAGAATGAACAGATGTGATTTGAAATTTATTAATATTTGGCCTTGTTTGCATGTTGTAAGAATTATTGTGACTTGTCCAAGGTCAATGTAGACTGAATGGATGAATAAATTGAATTGCATTGAATTGAAAAAGCTACACACAGTAGTTATAGCTAGGTGGTAACATGCAACCACTTCATGAATTCATCCTACAAATAGCTGTCCCATAACAGCAGATTAGCATGGAATTATTTAGTTAATCTTTTTAAAATAAGTAAATTTTGTTACACAACTTTTACCTTCTGACTGAAATGCTGCAGCAAAAGTTGCATATCAGTGTTCAAAAGTTCCATCAAATCCGGTGGGTGTAATTCTGATACTTTGATTTTCAGCTGTATTTTTAATTGTAGATTTAGGAACAGAGGTGCTAAATAAATCACATTTTGGTATATGTTATTTATCATATTACTATCCAAGATATTATATTTCCTATGTAGCATTTCAGAAAGTAATTAACAGTTATAGTGCTTCAAATGGTTTTTACAAGGTGCTCAAAGTGCTACCAAAGGTATGTCATAAACAAATTCTTTCTTTGAATAAATTATTTTTCATCTCTGGAAGCCATGCCACAGTCCAGAACATGTATACAGAGCAGTGCGAAAGTCACTTGACACTCAATGTTTAAAAGCAGAATGGCCATGTAAAGTGACTTGTGCAACAACCTATATATATATACATAAAACTTCAACAGGCCATTCATCGAAGAGGATTTTAGTGCATATATTTACAGTAAAAAGCTTCAAATCTTATATGAAGATGTAACTTACAGTTCTTGAGAAATACCAAGATAGTTTGTCCAGTAATCAGGAAATTCATCAAGCTGGTACGTGTAGATTAGCACCAATATGAACATGGAGTAGACAATCACAGTCAGCCAGAATCCATGCATAAACTTGCGCCAAGCTTGATAAGACAGCTGAATCACAAACATTCCTCAGCGTAATTTCACATTATAGTGCTAATCCCTTAAATGTCACACATGAAGCAATTCCACAGTAAGATAAAACATGCCACATACAAGATCAGAATTTTCTTTAATATATATACACAGTTTATTCTTTGCTTTGAGATATTCACAAAATGTATATTTTCCAAACACATTCTTTTTTATCTTGAATACTATGTTGGCCTTCACATCAATTTACTGCAAAATGTAGGCTACCTGCTGTTGCAATGCTAACTGCAGTACAGATACAACACTGCGTAGGATAAAAATTATTTTTCCTTCTATTTCATTAAAAAATTCATATCATTACACAAAGTTTCAAGTAAAGAAATCTGTACACCTTAACAAGCTTTATACATTATGTTCAATACCAATATTTTGAGGATTCTCTTCTTCTGGAATTTGATGCCACATCACTGGGTAATCACCTCCAGTCACCCAGTGATGCAGTGTCCTATCCCAGAAGAAACAAATACTTCAGCTATACTGCAGTGAAAAGCTCAAAATTCACCAATATTTTGTTTTGGAAAAAATTACAATGACCAATATATGCTGCGTAACATCCCAGACGAGCAAAGATCTCATGATAAAATTTCTGTTTGAATTTCATATATAGTAAGAATTACAGTTCACAGGCACAGATTAAAATTAAATTCACCTCAAAAATTCATTCTAGGCCTCCAATATCAAGCTTCATCAAAATTTCAGTAGTTTTTGATAGGAAATATAAAGGCAAATAGACAGATGGATATGACTCCACCATTATGTGTTCATCTTAACAGTCCATGTTGAGAACACACAAAGTAAGACAAAAACAGTTTTGATTTTATACTAAAAAATGCTGAGTTACAAAGTCTGCTTGTGTGTAAAGAGAAGCCTTGGTGGTAGTATTCAAGCACTTACCTGAAAGACAAGCACAAAGATGAGGAAGAGCACCATATAAATAATACGGAACATGGTCATGTGTGTGCCGGTAATACCAATGACAAACAGCATTATGGCAACCACCCAAATCCAGAACTTTGTCAAAAAGCCCTTAACAAAGTCAGCCAGTCGGTTCATGGCCTGGCTTGTCTGTTTGGCTCTGTCTGTCTCTGAAGAACCTGCAACACCATTTCACTGAGATGCTGACGGCTTTGTATGAGCATCATATGGTCTTTTATTTAAAATATCATATTTATCTAAATATCTGAAACTCTTTCTATGGAACCAGGTACCTGATAAATGCAAAATCTTTTTAGTTCAGAATGTGTAATCCTCCTGCAGTTCACCTATCGTTCCAAGGGAGGAACACAGAGAAGGCATGTTTAGGAAGAAAGTACAGAGGAAAATATTTGAATATAAGAGAGATGAATTAACTTCAGGATGGAAAAAATGACATAAAGAGAAACTGCTGCAATATTATTCTATGTCTGACATGATGAAATGGGTTGACAAGTAGCATGTATTGGGAAGATATAAACTGTATATAAAATTGTGGTAGGAAACTGAAAGGAAAGAAATGACTTGGGATCCCTAGGCATACATGGGAAAGAAATATTAAAATTTAGGTTAGAGAAACAGATACATGTGTGGACTGGAATCAGAAACTGAGGACAGAGTCCAGGGGTTGGAATTTTAATAAAAAAAATGAACCTTTGGACTGAATAAAGTTAGAAAATTTGAGCAACTATCACAATTTCAAGAAAGACCTTGCACCATGCAGTCAGTTAATTTGTGAAAACAAATCACATGTGATGCAGCAGATACCAATGCACACAATGGTTCTCTTGTCCAGCTCATCCTGTATATCATGAACGTATTTCATCAAATCTCGGTCTTACCTCTGGTTTCGGGACTGACAGAAATTTGCTCTGCAGCCATGTCTTCCCTTGAAGACATGTTGTGTCTTCTGAAGTGCTCTTGCATAAACTTACGCAAGGTTAACCAGAAGAAAAGAGTATATAAACTCTGAAAAGTGAAAATTAAAAAAGAAAATAAGCCAGTGAGAGATTGCATATAACGTGTGAATATATGAGCTTACATATCCCAAAATACTGCCCACTTAGTACCAATGTCAATGGTTAGAAAGAATAGAATGGACAATTTAAACATGTATAATACTACCTTACATCAGTATCCTGCTGTTCACTGTTTTTAACTGTGAGTAAAGTGGTAGTTTTTTTCGTAATGATCCAGCTCATCTTAGAGCAAGTCCACAAACATTCACATTCACAGACATTAAGGTCTATAGCTTTAGTTCAGACTCATCAAAACAGGTTTCATGAAAACTTGGGTGGGTGCATGAACGCATATATTAATACACATAACAATTGCCCATACCAGATCTGACCCAAAGTAACTAATTGATAAAATAAATAATGAGAGTACTTAAGAAAAAAAAGAAATAGTACATCCATTCACGTCTCAATCAGTTCACTTCTGTCAGTGATGCTGCTATGAGAGAACACATTTTGAGTTTCCTCCTAAACTCTTTTGAGTCACCACTGAAATATTTCTCTTCTTACACACCCCTTTACATTATGACTTTTTGAAAAAGTCTTCAGTCTGAAAAAATAGTAGAGGGCATTGGTGTTTAAGTCCAGAGAACAAAAGTATTTATAAAGTTCTGTAACACTAGAACTGGTAAACACTTCCTTGGCTGATATTCATTGTTATATAATTTATAACCCACTCTTTCACTTTCCAAACATTTCCATACATTAAAGTACAGATGTATCATCTACATTACACCATCAACTTTGAAGTTTCCTTGACCTTCCTCAAGTCTCTTGGACCATTTGAAAGCTTGTGGTCTTGGCACAACCTCATCATTATCAGGCACTTTCAACATCTTGAAACATTTCTCCACAGATTTTTCCCAATCTGACACCAGATACACATTTTACATATTTGTCAAACTCTGGTATGAAGCTGAATATCAGTTCTATATTCTGTATGCTTGCTGCTCATCTGCATGATTTATGTGCAAGCAGGATTTAGCACATCCCACTGAACAACTACACAACCTGCTACTCTTACCATCAGCTGTCACAATTTTAGTTATTAATTAATCACACAAATATCAATAGCTGTCAAATTTCTCCTGCTACCTAGAGCCCAAACAAACCAATCTGGAAACGTCCAAGTTTAATTTCGTATATTAATTAATTTGTAAATATAGTGCTGACAGCTCATCACAGTGAAAATCCAATTAAATGAATAACTACACAGAATAAATTAATATATGCAATTCTTTTGCTTATCTCAATCACCCTATGAGAAAAAGAAACTGTTCGAAAAGATTGTCTTCAAATTGTCTGGAGGTATTTGAAGTTTAATACAAAATCCATAATTCTGAAATTTGAATTAACTGAATGAATACACCACATTTCCTGCCTCATAAGACGATTTTTTTCCTGAAAAATGTCCCAAAAATCACCATGCATCCTAACAACAAAAGGTCAAATTGTAGAGAGTAGTTTATCAGCCCCAGGGTGCATCTTATCACTTGTAGCGTCTCATGAGGCACGAAATACAGAAGGTCAAATTGTAGAGAGGAGTTTATCGGCCCTTGCTATTTATAGGGTGCATCTTATCACTTGTAGCACATTATGAGGCATAAATATTGTAATCTAAATATAATGTTTACAAACCATACTAAATAATAATTTTCAGAGAAGAATACTGTCTTGCAAACTCTTGTTGCTATTACAGTAGCAAACATCATGTCTCTCCAGTAAGAAACTACTGGCAGTTATGTTAAATTACTGCAGAAAAGATACGTTTAAGATCTGCAAGACAAATTTCAGACATGTAAACTAGATGAAACACATTACCTTGATAAACAGAGGTTCACAGGGCAATTCCGTGGTTCTGGTAAAACCTATCTGATGCAGATTTACACCATTCACTTTTTCTGGTAGTTCATCAATGGTGAGGTCCATGCCACATATGTACTGAGCCAGCAGTAGGAACATGGCATATACCACAAGAAAAGGTGAGCACCTCATCATGTAGTGGCGTTGGTTGGGGAGGATCCACAAGACATTGGCCAAAAGCAGCAACACAAACGTCAAGCAGCTGTGATATGTAATACTCCATGCCTGCACGATCAGGCAGTTCCCATCAGTAAATACACTTACTTCAATGTGATTTGCAAGAAACACACATATTATAGCAGAACTTAAGAGACTGTAGTAAGTATATGGAAAAATCACATGTTTACAATGACGGCAGGTTTGGGCTAAACTTGTCCTCTGGAGGAAACCCCCAAAATAAGGCATGGCAACTATGATGGCAGCTGGACCTGATCATTTGAGTATAAATTTTTTGTGGTTATGTGGTGAAAGCAAATAGAATATCCTCACCATCATGATGATGTTTGCTCCAATGTAGGAGGACCTGTTGATTATCTGGAACAGGGATGTGAATATGTCCAGGATTTGTTCACACAGTCCTGGCTGAATCTCTTCTTCTGCTACAAAAACAGAAAACAGCTTCTTCAGTTTTCTTATTCAGTTTCTCCACTATGACACAAATTATTAATCTGACATCTTTGATCTTTTTTCATCACTGCCCTTCTTCATTTGTTACACTATTCCTCTTCCTCCTTGCCAACAATTACAAAGTTCCTTCATTTTACCAATTAAAATGATAGATATTCTAACAAATAGCACCTCACAAGATCCAATTTTTTTGTTACAGTGTCAAAAATAGTCATCTCAGACAAATTCATTCCATTCTGACCTTCATGAAAGAAAAAAAATCTGAACATTAAACACGATTTTTACCTGAGGTTTTAATAAACAGATTATACAACTATGCATAATGGTTGTGTACTGACATGATTACTGCACAGCAGAAGGGCCTACAGTCAGGTGTTCTATGCAATATTAGTTACAAGGCTCAGAACACTTACACACATATGTCATTGTACGTTACAAAAATTAAAAATCTGACAATGACTGATTGACAGTCTCATTCACTCACTCACTCACTCACTAACTAAACAACCAACCAACTAACTCCATTGAGACAGCACTCTTGAGAAGCTAATAGGTCATCAGATAGGCAAGAAATTCCCTGCATTTCAAGGGAAAACCAAAAAGGTTATTACTCTGTTCACAGTACACAACCTGTTTCTATTCTGAACCAAATAACTCAAGTCCATATCCTCCCATCTTATTTCTTTCACATCTAGTTTAATATCATCCTATCTATGCCTTGGTCTTCCAACCAAACCCTACCCATCTCATCATGCTGTATTTGATCACTCTAATAATATCTGGTGAGGAGTAAATATCAGAAGCTCTTCATTATGCACTTCTATAGAATCCTGTTACATCTTCCCTCTCAGGCCCAAATATCTTCCTCAGCACCTTGTTCTTGAACACCCTCAGCCTATTTTCTTCCCTTAATGTTAAGGCCCTAAGTTTCACACCACATAAAAGACAGCCAAAATTATATTTCTGAGCCTTCAACACTGACAACTTGCAGTACTTTATCCAAGAGTTTAATAAAGATTATTTTTGTTGCAGCTGAACAAGTATATTGTATTTATTATATACATTTAAAGTTCTGCATATATGAAAAAAATATAATCATAAAGAAACAATACAAATAGAATTCCAGTGGCATGTGACTAATACAGTACAAAAATAACCCACATTTCCAATCCACAGTGAAAACAGAATTTGGCCAAGTCTGCTCAGACAGTACAACACAAAATCTCCCTCCATACACTGATTCTGTTCCCCTCAAGGTTCCACAGAAAAAAAAAGTGCTGGGATCCTTGCTTAACTGTGAATTTGCTAATAGGGAGGGGAAGGTGGGAAAGAAGTGTAGCCAGCCACTGCAGTATAAAACGGGAGGTGAAAGAAGGAAAATGTAATCAGTTCTACTAATAATGTGGAGCACAGCATCTGAGCCAGTACATGGCTCAGATGCTGTGTCAGAAATGTCAGAAATGTTAATGGGCCTAATGAATTGCTTCACAATAACAGGTGCTACCTTGCCCATTTTAGTGGACAGACTGAGATAATGTGTACCAATTGCACATCCCTGGGTGAAGACATATACTTTATACGATGTGCCTCACATATTACAGTATGGTTGACTGCCAGATTAATAATTTCCTCCATTGCACCTATGGTACATCAGAGAGATAAGTGAGGAGTAGATTTCACTACCTTTTGGCTATGTCTCACACTGCTTAATTTTCTTATAAATAAAAAACTCATACACGTATGTTGCTGTTTTGGTTGTGCTGACAGCCTTGTTCTCACACATAACACCAGTGCATTAATCAACTAAGTAATATTTCTATATGTGAGCCGGGATAGCACAGTTGGTATAGCAACCTGCTACGGACTGCACAGTTCAGATTTTGAACTCCGGTGGGGGTGAGATTTCCTGCACCCAAGCAGACTGGCCCTGGGGCCCGGCCACCCTCCTGCACAACGGGTACCAAGTCTCTTTCTCTGGGAGTAAGGTGGCCAGGAGGTAGCATTGACCACCCACACCCATATAGTGCCTCCAATGGCACGTTAAAGGGTGACCTTTACCTTTACTATTTCTGTATGATGTTTTATGTATTATGCAGCAAAAATTGGACATGAAGGTCAACTATGAAGGAAAAGTATAGGCTGAAAGTGTGGAATTCCATATACTGCCATGTTCTTGTAATAACAGTACAACTCACACGCAGCTCCCTGAGCGTCCAACTGGATTACATTCCCATGAGCATCCTGGCTGACTGTACTTCGCTGTTGGCCAGTTGAAGCCTCACATGCAGCTCCCTGAGCACCTAACTGGATTACGCTTCCACAAGCATCCTGGCTGACTGTACTCTGCTGTTGGCCTGTTAAATCCCCACGGCAGTTTCCCAAGCATCCAACTGGATTACACTCTCATGAGCATCCTGGCTGGCTGTGCTCTGCCGTTGGCCTGTTAAACCCCACATGCAGTTTCCTGAGCATCCAACTGGATTACACTCCCATGAGCATTCTGGCTGGCTGTGCTCTGCCGTCGGCCTGTTAAACCCCACATGTAGTTTCCTGAGCATCCAACTGGATTACACTCCCATGAGCATTCTGGCTGACTGTGCTTCGCTGTTGAACATTTGAATCATAGGCCGTTTCTCAGATCATCCAATGGTCTACACTCCCATGGTATCCTGGTCACTGTGCTCTGCTTTTGGGTCAATTGGTCCTCAGTGCAGTTCCTGAGCATCCAACTGAATTACGCTCCCATGAGCATCCTGGCTGACTGTACTCTCCTGTTGGCCATTTGAATCATCTCTTATGAGACACTGATACCTTACCATTTTCAAAAAATCTGAATTTAAATCCTAACATTTAACAACTTAGTAACAGGCACAACACACACAACACAAGCCATAATATTCCTGCATTTTAAGAATACAGCATAATGCCAGTTATCTGGGTTAATTAAGCAGAGAAGATGCACGATAATAAAAAAATATGGATAATCCAAAATATTTTGTATTTTATCCGGGTTATTCAAGGGAGGAGAAGCAGGAATAATTTTAAAATATGGATAATCTAAAACATTTGGTATATATTTTCACAAAACATCACTTAAATTTTGTTTACACAGCTGATGTTTATTTTGAGAAAGTCTGTAGAAATAACTTACTTCTGTCAACTTTTCAGACTCTTCCTCATGGCAATAAAAATTTTCCTGGTGTCTGTATGTCACCCACTTTGAACCCTCCCCAAACATGAAATCAAGCATTGTCAACATACTGTAGTAACAAGTTACAACTTAACATAACGAAATTGACTCTAAGACACTAATATTTGAAAAAGACCAAGCACTTGTAGCATACCCTCTCACTTAACACCATGACCAATGGAACAAACCTCCCAACCTCACCATCAATGCTGGCAATAAAGTACAACAAAATAAGTACCATTGACCATATCTTCTGTAGATACCCCAAACAGTCAAACTGAAAATGTGTGCTGCGGTGGGGAATTCTGGCTCTGTTTGGTAAATGCATGCTAAAAGGGAAACAGGTCTGAAACCCAAAGTGGCATGCAACTATGACCTGAAAGCCACAAACAAATACTGTTGTGAATTGGATACAAAATTAACTTCTGCTGCAATAGTAACAATTCATAGTATGAACAAAAAAAAAAACTAGTTATTTAAATTCTCACTGGATATAGTACCATGAATTCAGGAAAGTAAAATAAATTTTCAGCCATTAAATCACACTTGTACTTGCACAAAGAATAAAATACTGAAAAGAGGGACTGATTAAGCATCTTAGTGGAAACAACACTAGCTCCACTTCTAACTTCCGGTAACAATAGTTAGCAAAGTGAATAGTACACAAAGTAGTATCTAATAATGTTAACATCTTAATCAAATGTATCTTGAAACCGCTAGGACCATTCAGAATTCAAAGGTGCAAGAACGTGTACAAAAACTTTATGTACTCTGTTTTAGATTACACCTTCCTAAACTTACTTCCTGAAAGCAGAGAGAAGTTCCAGGTTTTTTGTTACTGATACACATTTTGGCAGTTTTGATAACACAGCTCTTTATTGTGACTATCAGTATACTGCAGTAATATTAAAAGAAGATAAAATATGCCCATTAATTTAGAAGTGAGAGTCAGAGCAGAGTTAGGCCAAACTGGAAATAGCAGCTGTCACCCTGATGTCCCTGTCCAGTACTACCACCACAATGTAGCCAGTGCCTCTCACAGAGCAAACCGAAAGGAAATCTACAACACATAAACTGCAAGAACAAACCACCAAAATCAGTTTACAAGAAGACCACAGGACATACACTGCACCATAAAAAACAATATCATCAACATCAATAAGGAATAGCAGTGAGACATAACAATGAATAAAGCAAAGAGGAGTGAAGTAAATTACAGTGTACACAAAACATGCGTTCCTAGTTAAGAAGACCTAGAACATTCACAATAAGTAATACTTAAATTTAAACTTCAATTACAATTCCTCGCTCTAAAAACAAATCACTTCCAGCATTTTGAAACCAAATACATTTGGACTTGGGTTCTCTTCATTTCTATGAATACTGAATCAGTCATTACACGATCTACTTACACTCGGCCAAAGACAGAAATAGGATTTAACACCCAAGATGTAGTAAAGCCACAAGAGTGCAACTGGATTGAGAAACGAAGCCCACTCAGCATCGACAAATTCCTGCATACGTGGATCAACGCTATTTGTCTTCATCAGCAAAGTCAGACCCAAATATCTGTGAACACATCAATGTCAAGTTACATCAAATGAACACCACAGCTGAATGATTATCACTCCTGCTTTGTAAAATTTGAGAGGTATAGGCTTCAAATCTCATTCCTGAAACAATTTATCCAGAAACAAATTTCGTGGAGTTCCTCTGACCCTAGAGGAAGTTGATGGGATAGCACTTAAAATGGGCCACAACAACGTAATTTCCAATTCACCTGTTTATAATTGCTGCACCACTGAATGTTGTACAAATTATGTAGCTGAGATATATCTTAAACAAACCATGAACCATAAGAGATGGATATGAAACATGGCTTCTAAAATTCCCTGCCACAGATCAGAGTTTCTCAAATTTATCATTCCACAAAACCCTTCAGAATACTGTATTTGCACCACACTTCCTCAGCCCTCCCAACAGTGTCTTAATATGCGCCCTTTGTTCTCTTTACCTAGTCCATAATCTCGAAAAACTCTTTATGCTACTTCATTTTTCATTGTAAAAAAACCTCCATTTTGTAAAATAAAACAACACAGCAAAACCACCTATACATTCATTTTGTATATTTATCCTAATATGATAGTGGAAACGACCATTAGGTGTAAACATGATCATGAATCATGGTTTGGGACATAGTGTACCAGACATATATGAACTGAACCCATGTTACATTATACACTTGTATATTATATTTTGTGTTATGAGTGTATTATGTTTACAGATTTGGCAGACCTTGGAACAATGGGTCCACAGGCTACCAGTTATAATACTGTGCAAGGAAAAAAATACATTATGCTATATTTGAAATACTTTTCCTCAATTATTATAAATAAAACCTGTGAACTCTTCCGATTCAGAATAACTTCTGAAACAATGAAGCCTTGAGTCATTTGTTCGGATTCCATACATAGTGAAAAAGCCCACCACAAGGACCCTTCATTTTAGTGTCTGAGACAGCAAAGTTTAGGGTTTTACCTTTGGTGTCACCAACCTGCAATAATTACACTCAGATGTGAGAAATTCTTGAAGTGAATGCAATTGAACAACAAACAGAGCCATGATGTGCAGCGCTGCAAACACCTGAACACAATGCAGCACCATGCCAAATGGACGATGCAGTTCCTTGTAGCAAGACCACCATGTCATACCACCCAGGAACACAATAAAATAGACACCATTTAAAGCAGAAGGTCGCAATATGCCTGCTAGACACAATGAGGCCAGTGCTACACATTTACCTGAAACAATTTTGGCCCAAATAAATTCCTCTTTACATCATATGTTTGTGAAAGATGCAGAAATCTGTCATCTTATAAAGAAATAATGCTTAAAATACTGAAAAGGGAAGGGTACATTTATTTTTACAGAAACTTCCAATATTATGTACTATTGCACACCGTAAAAGAAAGCCCCATCAATCACTTACTGTCATATAACTTTTTTTCTAACAAATTACACACTGTAATTTCTTTCTAACGATTTAGCCCCTGTAAGCATGTTTCTTTTTATGAGTGCACCAACAGATTTGTAGTCTGCTTGTTGCATTATTTAATGATGCTCTTTCAATTGAATGGGTTATGCAGTATTAGGAAGATGGTCACAAATGATGAGAAAACAATGATGGCTGACTTGAAGGTACTGTCCTTGAATTTACCTGAGAAGAATGAAGAAAAACGAAAAACTCTTCAGTCAGGACAGCCTGTAATCTAGTTGGCACTCAAATTGGTCACATCCAAATATACCAATACAGCAACATTCTTGGTTTTGTGATCTGATGGGATACAAGAGCAACATGCCTACCACCATCTGCCCACATTCCATGGGTATATTTGTGTTGCTGCCTGCATAAGCAACCCATAACAAACTTACTGTTATTTACCCATTGTGATAAAAAAGGCCTTGTATCTATTACAATATGCCACAGAACTTGATACAGGTGGAAGAATAGCAGCTGCTGAAGGAGAACTAGCTGATGAAGCACGGCTAGGTGTGGTTTCTGCTGACAGTTTTTTACAACTGACATACACAGCAACTGAGGTTATTAGCATAAGCACTTCTGGAGCGATGTAACGAAAGCCATCTTCTACTCGAACACCATCCAGTCGAATCAAACCAACATGCTGCAAAATCGTTTCTGTTGTGCCTGAAAGAAAATATTAACATAACTGTTGCTTGCTTGATCTTTAATGGTGCAGTTGTACATACTTTGTGCAAGATTTATGAAGCTAGTGATTGATGTCAAAGATATTACATGTGCCTTGCAATAAAGTAAATACCATTAATACATTATGGGGATGTTGTGGCTGCCATTCACCAGATTACTTTGGATTTCCTTTCAGTTCATTTACATCTCATCTCATCTCATCTCATCTTTATTAGATTCAATAAATCCTCTAGCGGGTTAAAAGAAACCACAGGATGTAGAAATATTCCAATACAAATGAACAAAACAGAATACACAAACATATTAACAAAAACAAGTACAACAAGCAAGACACATCACCAACACCACAAGTGCAAGTGAAATTACATCATGTTCACTGATTCAAAGCATTAGATCAAACCTAAATCAAGTTTAGTCAAAATTATAAAATTTGGAATCTTACTAAGCGTAACTGAACTACCATACACATATAATAAAGCAATCTGTAGATATCAATATTTGCGTAATATACACGTATAATCAATACAATACATATAATAATTACTAACATACATATGAAAACAAACATTAAAAAACAAATACAGTCATTCAGAACATTACCTGAGCTTAGGTTGAGAACCTATGCACAATTAAAATATTCTTGAACAGTATAAAATGATTTAGAATGAAGAAAAGTACTTAAGGCTGTCCAAAAACTGTCTGTTATTGTGAGCTAACTGTTTTATACTTAGTGGCAAACCATTAAAACGCTTGACACCAGAATAGTAGGGCCCTTTTTGATACAACGCCAAATTTGATTGAGGTTGAAATAAATCCTGGTTGGTCGGGTCTTAATATCATGAATGTGAGATACAGAGTGATAAAAATCTCCATTATTGACAGTGAATAACACTAAGGAGTATATTCATTGAGATTTTAAAGGCAAAATGTTTAAAGTTATGAATGCATCCCTACACGAATCTCTAGGATGTAGTCCACACATAAGTCTTATAATTCTCTTTTGACTTTTAAATACCTGTAAACTAAAAGAGGAATTCCCCCAAAATATAATTCCATAAGCAACGAGGGAAGGGAAGTAGGAATAATACACCATTTTCAAAGAATCAATGGACATAATGGGTTTAAGATTTCTCATTATATAGCAGGTCCTGCTCAGTTTGGGTAGAAGCTGAGATATGTGGGCTTTCCAAGTCAGAGAACTATCAATAATTATTCCTAAAAATTGAGTGTTTGTATTATTAGAAATAAAGTTATTATCATAGCTAAGGATATTTCATTACAAGAATCCGCCCTTGTCCTAAATTGAATATAGTGGGTTTTGTTATAATTTAAGGTCAACAAATTTGCATTAAACCATTCATTTAGTTGCACAAATGCAGTAGTTATATTATTTCTGTATTCCAGATAATTGTAATTACTGATAATTAAACTTGTATCATCTGCAAATAGAACTGATTTAACACCATTGTTAAAATTCTTGGCATATCATTTATGTAACATAGAAAAAGAAGAGGACTAAGAATAGAGCCCTGTAGAACTCCATGTTTAATAATGTCCCATTGAAAAACTAGTGTGATCAGAAACAGTGTTAAAAAATGAGACTCTCTGATACCTATTAGTTAAGTAAGATTTAATTAAATCATAGTAAGTACCCTATACTCCATAAAACTGTAATTTAGATAACAAGAGATTATGGTTGACACTGTCAAAAGCCTTTTTTAAATCACAAAAGACTCCACCCACTATTTTTTTTTATTATTAAATGCTTCTAAGATTTCATTGATTAATGTAAAGGATGCCTTTGTAGTTGAAGATTGGTGTCTAAATGGTGGCGTAGTACAAATTGGTCATTTACTCATGTTGCTAATTTAGAGAAGTGGATTAAAAATTCAGTACAGATGTATAGCGGATCAGGTATATTAATTTAATAGACAATGTGTTTATTTTTTCACTTATTTACTTATTTATGCATGCATGCATACTTTCTTACAATGCTATCAGTATCCTAGACTCATGTTGAATACATACATACATACATACATACATGTATCTGCGTTTCAGAGTATTCATAAGTGTGCCATCAGCACTGGATATAAAACTTGTCAAAAACAACAAATCACAGGACAATCACAAACAAGATTACAAGGACATCAATTTAACTATAGTTAAGTCTAGACTAATCACATCATTTGATATACATACAATAGATGCGCATACAAACATGCAGAGCACAATAGGTAAAGTAATTATTATAATATATATATATAGGCACTGTAACATTGCACAATGATTTACAACTTCCTAGTCATGTATACATATGCATGTAGTGAAATATATAATTGTCACATATTTATCCGCTCAGTAGCATAGTAAAATGTACCTAGTTCCTATATTTCTCAACTATAAATCTTGACAATAAAGCAAAAATTCATCAACTGTATAGAATGAATTATGAATTAAAATTTCTTTTAGCTTTCCTATAAACTGTTTTTTGTCTTGTACTGAGTCAATTAAAATGGCGGGCAAGCTGTTAAAAATTTTTACACTCATCATTGGTGAATAATGAAATGAAAGGATGTGGATGAAGTGCTCATGGCCTAGTTTAGGTACTATTCTAGCATCTGCCTGAAAACTGAGAAGACCCACAAAAAACCTATCAGGATAGCCGGTGTCACGGCCAAGATTTGAACTGAGCACCTCCCAAATACGTGTCAGAAGTATAATGGCTTGAACCAACGTGCTTGCTCAATGGCTTGCTTGCTTCATTGGTGGGTTATATTAAAGTAACAGTACCGAGTAAAGTATTTGTGCCAGTAAAAATAAATACTTTTTACATGTTGTGTAACACTGGATGATAGGATTATTTATACATAACATGTATTTGAAAGCATATGAAAGGAAGAGGTTGTAATATATTTCACGGTACAATCCATGCATTGCCTTGCAAGAACTAATAAAAATAATAATAAATCTCAGTAAGTACAGCAGGCCTACAAGGCGAAATCTGAAGTCCAGAACTTCCCAAATATGAAACAGGAGTTCTGAGGTGAAGAAGCAGACAAAAAAGAAGCAGGAGAAGGATGGGAAAGAGAGTGAGAAAGAGAAAAAAGATGAAGACTTAGATGAAGGAGGATAATCATAACTGACATAATGGCTATGCATAATTACTATAAGCAATACATTACTATCACATGTGTAAGAGAGACAACCTGTACCAAAGCTGGTTATTTTAAGCCCAACACTGCAACCCTCATATCAGAATTTTTAATGAGTGACTATTATTTCTGGCACATGAATTAATGTTATTTGATTTCACATAAGTGTTTTACAAAAACATTCATTTATACTAATGTCTGGAAGTACTTACTGTCGTCCTTTAGGAAGTTTCCATATGGTGGCATAGACGACAGCATAATCTGGAAAGAAACTTGTGCAATGGATGTGAGGAAACTTAAAACCATCACTGCCCGCAGATAGTGTCCTGTGGCACCTGAAATATATGATATAAAGTACCATTTGATAAGTGTTATAAACTCACGTAGCAGCTACGATTTCTACAACTCATATTAAAATTTACAAGGAATAATCAACTGGAACCCTAAAGCACACAACACAAAAGGTGCACCTTTAATACTTGCTATGATGACACTGCCCTAAAAAGGATACACCCCACACTCACTCACCAGCCATGGTCTGCTGTGTGGGTACCCTCATCATGGGTATTAGAAGCAGAAGTAGCAGATATATGAACGATAAGCCAGTCTGGCGGAAGAGCACACCTGAAGAATACAAATCATAATTATTTCATTTCATTTGTTTTTTCATTCATTAGATCCTCACCAGGGTTTAGACAACCCACAGGATGTGGAATATGTGAATACATACAGTCTAAGTATAATGTATAATCATATCATTCTAAGTTGCATGTAATACATCAACAGGCACTACATAATTACAATGATAAGAGACAATGATAAAACAAACAAGAAGGTAACAGTCATAAGTGTAAGTGTAACCATCCACACATTACAGACAATGTAGTCAACACATAATCACATCAAGAGAAAATCAGTTGAAAGCTAACCAAAATTTAAAGTCTAAAAATACAAAATCTAAAGTTGTTAGATTTATTTATAAATTCAGAATCCGTTCAAAATTCGAATACTTTTATCACCATTAGAACCACCCATCATTAGGGCCAACCATCCGCCACATGCATCATCTGGTATAGTATTCTTCCAATGTATAATAAGATTGTGTTGTTAAAACATGCTTTAAAACTTTTTTAAATCTCTTCGGATTGTCAGAGATGTTTTTAATGTCTTGTGGAAGATTATTAAAGACTTTAACACCTGCATAGTAAACACCTTTCTGATAAATAGCCAGGTTAGCCTGTGGTAAATGATAGTTACTACTACTTCTGTTATGTATACTGTGATTTTCTGAGTTAGTGATAAAGTAATTTTTATTATTAATTACAAATATGAGTAAAGAAAATATATACTGAGATACAAAAGGTAAAATTTTTAATTCCTTAAAAAGATTTCTGCAAGAATCCCTGCTCTTACACCCCATTATGATTCTGATTGCTCTCTTTTGTATCCTAACGATTTTTGAGCTGTTGGTTGAGTTTCCCCAGAATATAATTCCATAAGCCATAACAGAATGAAAAAGGGAATAATATATATAGTTATTACTGTTGAGTGAGACATGTAAGGTTTAACTGCTCGTATTACATAACAGGCTGTACTTAATTTGTTGATAAGCAGATCTAAATGGGTTTTCCAAGTCAAGGAATTATCAACAGACAAACGTAGAAATTTTGTACAAGGACATTAGGGATTATTTTGTTATCAAATCCAATGTGCATGTTAATCAGCATACTATTCTTTGTTACAAAATGAATATAATGTGTTTTTTCAAAGATTACGCAAAGAAGATTGTCATCAAACCACTTATTTAAGGTATCAAATACTGTATTAATGTTTTTTATAAAGTCAGTAAGATTAGAGAGGGTAAATAAGATACTAGTGCCATCCGCAAATAGTACAGGAGTGGATTTATTATTCATAGCCTTGGGTAAATTGTTTACGCATATGAGGAAAAATACGGGACCAATAATGGAGCCCTGCGGAACACCATGCTTAACTTTCCCCCAGCTGGAGAAGGTGGAATTGTTTATGTTTTTATTGTATATAGAAACTCTCTGATATCTGTTTTCCAGGTAAGATTTATAAAGGGCATTATCTTTACCAGTTATTCCGTAAAATTCCAATTTAGACAAAAGTATATTATGATTTACACTGTCAAAAGCCTTCTCCAAGTCACAGAATATACCTCCCACTATTAATTTATTATTCATAGCATTTAATATTTCATTTGTTAATTTATATGTAGCATTTTCTGTTGTTAATTTAGTTCTGAGGCCATACTGCTCATAACTTAAAATACTGTATTTAGTCAAGTGTGTCAGTAGTCTGTTTAGCATTACTTTTTCAAAAATTTTTGAGAAGGAAGTTAAAAGTGATATTGGCCTATAATTGGAAGTATCCTGCTTATTACCTTTCTTATAAAATGGTTTTATAACCGAGAATTTTAATCTGTCTGGAAAAATGCCCTTAAAGAGGGCTTTATTACATATGTAGTTTAAGGGTGAGATTATAAAAGGGGAGCTTATTTTAAGGATCTTTGTTGATATCTCATCATATCCATGTGAATCTTTTACTTTGAGAGATTTAATTATTTCATCTATTTCCTTGGTTGTGGTAGGTTTATGTTTCATGTTTATGTTTCATAATTATTAGGTAACAAACCAGTATGTTACTCAACCAAGTCATGTACACTGAATGTTTTATTTAGTATAAGTAAAGTCAATTCAGTTCAGGAATTGTCATCACACTGCTTTCTTTTTGTGACACTGAAGGATCAAAACATGTTAAACAAATACAGGACAAACTGCAGGTATTTAACACAAACTCCTCAATAAAATAAACATACCTGCAGGTATTTAACACAAAATTTTAAATTAAATAAACAGAACAGAGAGATTTTCAATAAATAACACAAAACAACCATCACAGCACATCAATTATGTTTGTTAAGCACAGTAATACAACACACCTCAACATGATATGAACAATAACGTGGTCATCTTCTGGAGAAAATGCTTTATAAAGGGTGGTATTTATATTCAAACCAATATTAAACAGTCAATCTAACACAACTGTGTTTTATTTAAAAGCTACATGTTTCGGTCTAGATATCGACCATCATCAGGCTAAAAAATACATAATCATTAAAAGACAGGTGAAACTTGCAATATACAAAACAACATCATGTATATAGCATTTTTTACCTGTCTTTTAATTATTGTACATTTTTTAGCCTGATGATGGTCAATATCTAGACTGAAACACGTAGCTTTTAAACAAAAATACAGTTGTGTTAGTCTGCCTATTTAAAATTGTTTTGAATATTTTTCTGAAGACACAACAGGCCAAACTATATTAAGTTAGGTGATATTTAGTCAAGTCACATGGTTTGCAGTGTAATATAATTACTGATACTGTTTGATCCCTACTTAAATTAAACCTCCATGTTTTAAAGATAATACTGGTTTACAGAATTCAGCTGTCCACATTTTTACTGTTGTATTAAGTAAAACTTCTTGTTTACTGTCAAAAAAAACTTGCTTCCTGCATTTAATAGTTAAGCAGTCAACAAGTTTCAGTCTTATTTACAGGTCATTATCATGCCCACATATTAGGAACATTTGAGGAAATTTACCATTTTAAATTAAAACTTGTTAAAATATATTCACATAATTTATCTGTCCACACACACAGTCACTGATAATTCCCCAACTTGCAGCTACTAAGTATATATGTAGAATAGCTTGTCAGTTCACAGAGACTTTTCTCGTTGCGATTGTGTATGGTGAAATGTGTGACAGCAGCTCATAAAGCATTATACCACAAGAAAGGTGCTTGGTAAAGCAGCGCACTGTTTCCTTAATTAGGTTAACTCTGTTCACTGCATTTCAATTAATCAGAGGCCACAATTACCGATTCACGCTGACACGGATTTGCTTTGAAGACGAATTCACTGACTGCATGTTGAATGCTTGATTAATATGACGCTGCTCAATGGAAAATTTAAATTGTCTGACTGCACCTCGCTGTAGATTGGCTCTCGAAAGGAGTCCCCATACTATTTACACAGAATGACATCGGAAGTTTTACGGAGAGCGCTTTCAGAAAAGAACTTAAAGAATGGCGTAAAAATGTCTGAATAAAAACAATTGTTTCAGAATGAATTCATAATGAATCGCGCCAACTAACCAATCAACCAACCACAGAGCTAAGACGGGGGCGGACAAGTCGACGTCGTGTGGTCCGTTTAACGCATCGCTGGGCTTTTGATAAGGAAACTTCGTAACCATAAATCTAACCGGGAATTATGCTAACGCTGTTTTCCTGTCTTAGCTGAGGGTTTAGACATGATCATACTAACGATCTGTGCTGTAAGTGGCGATATATCCTTCTGGAGGCGCAAGAGGGGAATATGTTTGGTTGGATGGCTTTCTGGGGCTTTGATCCAGAGTGGCTCGATCGCGTCCACTGGGGGCTTGTGTGACCAGTGAGGCCACCGTGAAGGGGGGGAGGGGGGGGGGGAAGGGCGGCTGCCTACCGTGCCACGTCTTTGAATTATACCCTGGCATTTTCCTTAATACTGAAAAAAAGTCACGGAAAACATCAGTCAGAATAGCTGAAAAGTTTTGGAAACAATTCGCCGTGTCGACTTGGCCTCCCTGTGCGGCCTACGTCGGCTGACCTTGGATTTCCACCCGCCCTTAACTAACGTCTCAGGCGAATATGGCCAGTCCTGGTCGGCACAAGTTAACGAAAGAAGGAGTTCCCGCACCAGGTAATTTGAGCCGAAACTCTCGGTTAATATTCTGATGTGGTCGGCGATCATGGAACTCCGAAATTATTGTGAACTTGCTTGTTACCAACGTACTAGGGTGCGTTAATCGCAACGCGACAACACTTGTGGGTGTGGGGAGCAGATCTCCAGTTAGGGCACGCATATTCCGTCATAGGAAGAATGAGCTGCTTATATATCAGAACCACTTGTCTCATGGACAGTTCACTTCTGTGAAAGAGAGGGCCTGGCACGCTCAGGCTCTGGGCTGCCCTCTTCCCGGTGTAATTTATGCGTGTCGACTAGCTCAGTCATGGATCAGTTGTGTATCAATGGGTACCCCTCAGATAACGATCTGTGTCGACCCCCTGGATTGACTCCCCAAAGAACTGTAGCCTACTAGCCTGGGCTTTTGGATGTGTCTCACGGTCTTAACGCAGAACACCGCAGTGCTCTTCGAGACGTTGATGGCGATCCTCCAGTCCTGTAAACAGTGCTAAATGCTGTTGAGATGAGAAAATAAATGTTGTTATTATTGGTACCTGTTAAGCTGATTATAATATGAAACTATGTGTGTTGTTCGCATTCCTTTAGCCTCCACAGGATACCCGAAGTAATATTAATTTGGACAGGTTTAGCAAAGATTGGGGTGATGTGGTATCCTCCTGTAGCAAGTTCTTTGTTTTGCGTGAAGCAGGCCCTTAAAAGTAAATACTTTGTGCGGTGTTCACACCACGCATTTCGAGATCTCGCGTGCCATAGGAACTCACATTTCCATATTGTTACAATAATAACCTGATAAATGCACGTTACATTAACTACGAATCCTACAGTCAGTTCTGCTATTACGCATGTTTATTTAACGCGAACTGGCTATAAAGCGATTGACTGATAAGTGAAAGCTGTTCGTATAAAGCGAACTTTCGCATACGAGTGTTGGCTATAACGCAATTTCAGAGACCAGTGTGAAGAATTCTTTAAGTCTACCCTAAAGGTTTTTATTTTTTTATTACGCAATTTTTATAACGTGAGGTTTTACAAGAAAGCAACTATAGCATTATAGCAGAACTGACTGCATTATGATCATAAGTAGAACTCACTCAGGGAAAGGCTGAGAGGTAGCACAACCCTTATCAGACACATGCACGCGAAGTAATTGGCCATCTTAATGTGCCGTCAGTCTTCTTGAATCTGCATAATCTGCAAAGTAGGAAGAAAATTTAACAAAAGCCTTGCGACCTGCTACACTGAAACTAAAACAGCCTCTGATTAATGTATGTTATTAACCATTTCGGGGTCTAATTACATATTCGCCAAACAAAAATCTCATAACATACTTCGTCCAAGATAATTCTTCACTATTCTAGGCAGCCCTAACCAACCAGAAAGCTGAGAGTGGAGATTTGAGCGAAGGGCAAGTTGAGGTCCCTTGAACTGTTTACTCATTCCTGCTTAAGGAATGAGAGTTATGTTGCCAAGAACAGTAGGCCTACTTCTTTCAGTTTGCAGAACGTTCAGTCTTTATTTTAAATTGCCGTAAGAAAACCAGGGTAGAAAAGTAGTCAAACAATGTAAACTTTGCAGTGAACGAAGATTTGATTTAAGAACTGGATGCTTTTTCTGATAATGTTGTTCATATGCTTGTTATTACTAGTACAAACAGCAGCTGCAGAGAGCAGTGTTATCACCGACAACAACTCCAGCTGCGATAAATATAGTGAAGAAGGTAAAGTTTCTATGTCGGGCATCGAATATTTGTACCGTTCCTAAAAGAGGTATGCATAATATAACCAAATGCATGTCCTTATTGCAGTAGATACGATGTGCCTCCATTCACGTTTTGTACCGGTACTTAACTTCCGGTCGATTTACGCTGGAGATCTATATTGTCAATATGTAGGCTCGGCTGAGGTCGAAAGTCGAAAGCAAATCCTCATGCTCGAGGGCGGATTTGTAGATGTCTCAGGGTCTTTAAAAGACGGGTTTATGCTGGTTCTTGGGATCACAACACTCAACTTCGGTGAAAGTAGCCTACATTCTTACACAATGACACGTTCAATTAATTATTCGCGTTTCGATTGTTATTACATTTAACATTGCGAGTCACAATTAATGACAGTTATATTCTGTTATGCCTAGTTTGGAGCATCGCCGCGGACGTAGTGATCTCTTGTACACATGACTTTCCTCAAAAAAGGTCTTTCTTAATTTCATCACAATAAGTCTCTTTACAGGCCCATGAATTTCGTTACCCATGCTGAATGGCTTCTTACTTACTTGCTATTTATGCGTTTCTGGATCAACCTTTTTACTCTAGACGTGTGGATGCTGTAATGGAATGCAATACCCGAATATAACAATCCACAGCTAGACTGAATCCTTGCCTGCACAAATGACAGAATAAAAACTCGAGTCCTCGACTAGGCTTCCACGGTGGAACAACCGCAAGAACCAAAGTTAGAATCAGAGAGGGATCTTCTTTCGATATGGTCGCTGTCCAATACAAAAGTCACTCGCCTGTTCTTTACCAAACTCTCGAACCATGGCTTCTTTAAACTATTACAGGTCTTACCTCTTCCACACGAATACATACTCTCATTAATGAGCTTCATTTTAAATACCAAGAAAAATTTCAAACAAATTCGTCTGTACATATTACCAATACAAGCAATAAATATCATCTTCACACAGCAGGTACCAGCTTTTTATTATTTCATAAAATACTATGCTGCCGTCAAAGTATTCAAGAGTTTAGCACACAAACTCAAAATTATGAAGAATAAAAAGGGTAAATTTAAATCAGAGTTATGAAAATACTTAAATACACAATCCCTTTATTCTGTTGAGAAGTTTCTACCTTTCGAAAGTGATTCATAATGAAACTTTTGGTTGTAGATAATGAATTTTGTAAAACTATCGAATACTTATAGGGGCCGGGATAACATAGTCGGTAAAGCGACTTGCTAGGGGTTGGACGTTTCGGGGTTCGAATCCCGGTGTGGGCGAGATTTTTCGCACCCGTCCAGACCGGCCATGGGGCCCACTCAGCCTCATATACAACGGGTAATTTGTCGGTTATTCCCGGGGCTAAAGTGGCCGGGGCGTGGCGTTAACCTCCCACCCCATTTTAGCGCCGAGGTTAAAAAAAAAAGAGTACAGCTAGGCCTGAAACTCTACTCCCCTTCTGTGCCCTCATGACAGGTTATAGGCTGTACTTAACCTTTTTATGCGAAATAGTTTTAACACTTGAAATAATTTATTTTGTAATTTTGTATTCTTCCCCCCCCCCCCCCCTTTCCCCTTCCTGTGACGCTTCGACTCGATTTCTTGTCATGGCCTCCCCGTTCTCAGGGCTTCACTATCACACTTATTTAGACACATCACATAGGGTAGGACTCCTCTGGAGGAGTGATCAGAAAGCAGAGACCTCTAACTGGCAACACACAACTCTCACAAGAGACAGACATTCATGCTTCCGGAGGGATTCGAACCCACAATGACATGTTTCGGCAAGTAAATAGCCATCGTCAAACCACTTCCAGACACTTTCTATCGTAAATCGAAGCACACTGACCATACGGTATTAAAAGAGTAACTACCAAATTATAACTTGTTTGCGATTCAATGTACAACTATAAATTCGTCAAATTTCTGTAGTCGCAAAATTCACAGAGGCGTTTGCTCACAAGTATAATTACAATGAATTATTAATGTTACGAAGTTTAACATGTATATGTACAAAAGTATAAAATTTTAGAACTTTTTAAGGAAATGAAATGCAATTAAAATCTTAATTAAAAGGTCAATATATCACATTGTATTTTGTGACTGTTCTGTCCAGCATAGAACCAGGAGGTTGTATTTTCTGACAAAGAGCGGAATTCTTATTCTGCCTGAAAAGTATTGAGTTTCTGGGTTTCTACATAACATAAATCTCCTCGGTTATTTTAGTTGATTCTTTCAATCCACTTAGTCATACGTGTGACAGTGGATATGTAAAATTCATTTCACAGCATATATATCATAACAAAATAATTTACAAGTTATATATAGCAAAAACTCAACCCACAATACACCAACATTAAAGCAATGAAAGAAAATACAATATAATCTAATGTAAAATATCAAACTAATTAAAACAGCGCGCGGTGGCGCAGTTGGTTGAGGCACTGCGCTACAAGCCGGAAGGTCGCGGGTTCGATTCCCAATGGTATAATTGGAATTTTTCATTGACATAATCATTTCGGTCGCACTATGGCTCTGGGGTCGACTCAGCCTCTAACAGAAATGAGTACCAGGAATATTTCCTGGGGGTAAAGGCGGCCGGTGCGTCGGGCTGACAACCTTACCACCTTCATGTGCCAATTGTCTAGAAATCTGGGAGCCTGTCCAGGCCTGTAATGGGATTGCTTTACCTTTAATTACAACAGAAAGGTTTGACGACTTATCAAACTCACATACTCATTCAGTCCATATACAATCAATATGCCACAAATTCGTCCACTGAACAAAATATATGATGTAACAGAAAGGATTAATTATGCGAATATAGAAATTGTGCTATATTGAATCTCAAAGAAATTACAATTTTCGAAGTTAATATTTTACACGTTATATTCAGTGTGTTTCGTTGTAAGTTAGAGAGTGTCTGGAATTGACAATGTGTATCAGTTATCAAATGTAACCTGACACTTTAGATGTCAGTTTAACAGTCGCGTAAACAGGATTTCAGCTGTGTAATCATCCATATCTAAGTTACGCAAAATACAAATATTTTTAATGCAGAGTTTCGACTCTTCTGCAGACATGTTTAAACATCGAGGCTAGATACTCCAGACATGACAGGTGACAGTTTAATCTCATGTATAACACTACCTTTATGTGAGCAGAAAATGATAAGTTTCATTTCTTATCAAGTGATGGTCTACGCTCTTCCTCTTTTGAAGTCACAGAATAAAACCTCTTAAACTTTGATCTTCAAATAGAAGCAACAGAGTAACCTACATTGCTGCCTCCATTTAGGAAATTCTAATCTATGTAGGCCTGTTTTGTTCCTTCAATTTAAAAAATGTTCCTGCATATACACTAAATAGAAACTGTGTAATTTGACGTTGTGTTCACCGTGCATCTTAACATTAATCTTTAGTTTTTGAACCAACGAATGCACTTCATTGGATGGTTGAAAGACTAAAGAGAAACTGTGTAGTATTTTTGAAAGGTATATAGTAATGCACGTGGGATTACTGCAAGACATACCGTATATTTTTCATAATATCAACATGAATTTTTCATTGCAAGTTACACTGTTACTTGTATTAACAAAGTTCTGGTCTCCGTAACTACTCACGTTTCTATAAAATAAAAGGCAGAACGGCCCTGGAGCCCACCCAGCTTCCTGTACAATGGGTACCGGGTATCTATCCCGAGGGTAAAACGGCCGGGCGTGGCGTTAAACACACACCCCCACCTAGCGTCGAGGTTGAAGAAAGAGTAGAGTTATACTTCTACTCCCCCTCTGGGCCTTCATGGCCTGTTCTAGGGAGAAATTTACCTTTTACTTTACCTGCTAATTTACATCATACAAAGATAAAGAAAAACGTTCACTCTAGAACAGACCATGAAGGCCCAGACGGTGAGTAGTGGTATAGCTCTACTCTTTCTTTAACCTCGGCACTAGATGTGGGTGGGTGGTAAGCTCCACGCCCCGGCTGCTTTGTACCCGGGAAAAAGACCCAGTACCCATTTATAGGAGGCTGGATGGGCCCCAGGCCCAGTCTGGACAGGTGCGGAAAATCTCGCTGCCACCGGGATTCAATTCCCGGACCGTCCAACCTGTAACGAGTCGCTAAATTTACAGTAATAATGTATTGATAATGAAGATATCTCTTTTCAAGTTGCACGCTTCTCTTTTTCATCCTTTCCTATAATAAAAGCCGATATAAAATTTCATGATCTACTTTTATTCGTGTTCTTTTAGCGTAATAAATTTTTTTTCTGTGTTTCTTGTGGTATGGTGCGTCTGAGTCTTGACATAAATTAGGTTACCAGCACGCGTTAATTCAGCCTGACGTAAAACAGAACGGTAGCCTGGCACCATAAGAACCCCTTCGTGAATTATTTCCGCTTTTTTGTTTGTGTATGTTGGCAACAGTGATTTGGACTTCTCGGACCGTCGTATATTTTTGTGAGAATTTTACAAGATGTCGAATGCAAGTAATGTAAATAAGAAGGCATTTTTATCATTACATCTGTATGTTCACTTACAAACACTTTTTTCTTTGTTAAACACACAGAAGAATCCGGAAAGTTAGGTGACTTGTGAACTGTAAAGAGATAAGTGTTAGAAGACAATAGAGACGCTGAAGTAGTGTACGGTACTGCGAAGTTTTAATTCTACTCAACAATCCTGCATGAGGATTCAAGTCTTCTGGGATGTGACGCTGTGTCTTTGGGTGTGTGGTCCCCACGTTGAGAAGGATCGTAGTGTCTTCATCTTCAGAGTTGAGCTGTCCAAGCTGTACAGGGGACACTCTGCCGCCTTATACAGAAGACCAGAACTACGTGTTCGTCGCCAATTTCACCACGGTTGCAGAAATCCCCAGATTGTTTTCGGCACGATTCTTCGGGACTGGGGTGTAGTTTTAAATGGATTAGGTATATACAGATTTGTTGACCGTCGTCTGAAGACTTTGCTTCGAAAAAGGTTCAGCGCAAATAACAACCGGACACATAATAACATTTAAGGACGCGCAAGGGCTCGTTTTCCTTCATGCCGAACACTGAATAATGTTGCGGTTAATGAAGGCTTGTTGGCGTAAAAGGTAAAGTTTTTCCTATCCACGCCATGAAGTCATAAACGGGGAATAGTGGTATAACTCCATTCATTCTTAATCTCGGCGCTAGATGGACATGAGTGGTTAATTTTACGTCCCGGCCGCTTTACCCTAGGAAATAACTCAGGTACCAATTGAATAGGAGGTTGCGTGGGCTCCAGAGTCGGTCTGGACGTTTTAGAGAAAACAAAATCTATGCCCCCTACAGATGTATGAACCCCGGACCGTCCAGACGGTAGCTCAGTTTTATAAAAATAGGAATCTTATTCGTCTATACGATTATGTATATAAATCAATAATTCAAAATATTCTACAAGGAAAAAGATCGGTATTTACTTTTAAAAGCAACAACACGCCTGGATGTAATCTTATCACCACAATGTTTGTAGAAGGGATTTTACTGGTGCATTGACATTGCGTCTTCCAGTTAATCCACAGAAGCTAATTACAGCACCCTTCTAAACAACATGCTATGTGTAATGACAGCAAAACAGCCCGCCCCTCCCACACCGCTGTAAAGAAGTAAACTGCATTTGCCTGAATCCACAAGCGCATTTGTAGCTGCTTTGTTACAAGAATTATATACACTATGTGCGGAATATGCCGGCATTTGTTTTGGTTTTACTGTTGCATTTTGCAGTACACAAATTTCGCCATTTGATGCCAAAAAAATACAGGGGTGCCATGTTTTACGCGGTAGTTATTTCCTGGCGTAGCGCGTTTAACAAAAATCGCTTATACTCATGAAAATACATGAATCAAAGTGCAGTGCATTATACTATACCTAACCCGACTGCATCGTACATTCAGCAAGCATGGCTACATAATTTCAAGCTATTGTTAAAGGGATATCATGATGAAGTTAATGAAGTCTCCAACATACCGAAAGAATTTGGACGAAGTCTGCTAGGGCAAGATGGTGTACTGTCGAAATTGTTCTTCCTTTACCTCTTTCAAGACCACAAGGGAATAAAATTCCTACAGGAAAGCAGACTTCCAAGAAGTAACATGACATGCTCCAAATGTAACATAAACATGACATTCTCCAAGAACGACTGTGTCATCGACAAAGGCCGATGGAGATGCTGTAAGGTAAGAACAGACTATTGCACAGGAAGAAGAAGTAGGTATCATTCTATATAAATAAATAAACCAACAAAATGCACTATATAGCTACTTTAATGTAGTATTTGTCTTTGTATCACCCTACACTTGTTTCGGACTCAAAGTCCATCTTCATGGGGTCTCAATACTATTTATTTATATTAATTCTTAGAAATGCACGGTGATAACAGTGTGAAATAGGTATCATTCATCATGATTCACTTGAAGCAAACCGATACTAATCGAAACAATACTGTTAACGTATGGTTAATAAACAAGTTGTCATCGCGAACTATCGAAAAGAATACAGACTAGATTCACACACACGAACTGACTCTTTTAATTTAGCAGGGAAGTTTTCTTACAAAGCAAATTGGAGAAATTGGAGGATCCTGCAGAACAGTTAAATTCGATGACAAAAAATGTGGAAAGGAACATACAACAGGGGCATCACGTTAGTGGTCACTGGATATTTGGCGGAACTGAGAGTGTGGTAAAACATTCTTAGTTGCTGTACACGACAGAACTGCTGGGACTCTAGCAGGCATCGTAAAAGAGTGGATTATCCCTTACTCTACAATAAGCGATTGTTGGGCTGCCTACAACACATTAGCACAGGAACGCTACACATTAAAGTGAACCATTCAATATCGTTCAGAAACATGAGCGCACACAAGTACAATAATATACACGGGGACACGTACAAGCAACGCTGATCCCGTATATCAGAATAGCTGAGTATGCCTACATGTTCCTAGCACATGTTCGCGGAGAAATACAAGACACAAAATATAGATCCGTCTTGCAAATTCATAGAAATAATAACCATCGACAAGGACAAGGTACGAGACCTGCGCTCTTCTGGGATATTACGCGGCGTCGTGTGGTAATTGTTTACCGACGTTTCGGGACAACGTATCGGTCCCATCTTCACGGGTCAAGTTGTCCCGAAACGTAGGTAAACAACTATCACACGACGACGCGTAATATCCCAGGAGAGCTCAGATCTCAACTACATCGCGGCGGAAGCCTGAAATAAAGGTACGAGACGTTGAATCTGAAGACTGATAATGTGAGTGTGTAACTGAACCCTAAAATGGCCGGGCACATGGTGCAACGGCAAAGAAGTTTGTGAGCTGCATTGCAAACCCTAACCGTAATTGGTCTTGTCCACAGTGTAAAGACAATGAAATATTGTTTGACAAACTACAAACCAACCGTAACTGCTCAACTTCTCGTGTACAGTGTGTGAACTTATTTTGTCTGAACTGAACTACTGCTACACCAAACATAACCGGTTGTGATCAGAGTATAAAGGCAATAAAATATTATATAGCGTAACGCGAATGAAACATCGGAGTGCCAAAGCGAAAACATGACGGGCGTGACAAGGAAAATAGGGGCGAACACTCTTCTCTTGTATTGTTGAAACTGGAAATACGCGACTTTTGGCATACTATGCAAATGAAAAATATTTAACTCTGACACAGCAGGGTGCACGAAATATTAACACACCTCACATTACTGTATACACGTGTCTTCAGAATAATAAAGATTGAATAACGGCGGAGTTAATATGCAAGTACCTTACGAATATATCCTGGCGTTTTATTTACCTTACGGTAGTCTTCTCTGGTACCAGGTCCTCAAGCACAGTGATGTCTTGTCCAAATTATACAGATAAACTAAAATTGTTTGTTTTGTACCACGTTAAGTGTTTGCAGTTCACAATTATCAGCACCGCACATACTTACGGCCCCCGGATAAGCGCTACAGATCTACAGATAAGCACTAAGGTTTAAAGTAGACTGTGTTTGAGAACATGTTTGACCGATTCCAACCGGTCACATTCAGATCTTTTCAATATTCATAAAAATGAAGAGGAAAACGGCTCCATTACTAAACTTGCAAATTATTAAAAAGGATTTACACTTAAGACACATTTACACTTGGTGGACATTTTGGGAATGAGATCTCAGACCCTATACATTATCTTTCACAATAGTTTCCTTTTGGCAAAATGTGCCGTTTCATTATTTGCTTCTTGGACTTTACCCATCGTCTTGTGTTCCAGAATTATGACAGTAATAAAACCAATAAATAGTAAATAAAACCCTACGATCCGGGTACTGGGTCGGTTCCAGTCTTCAGGCTAAATAATAAACATTTTCTCTTATTTATTTTTAAAGTTAGTGCCTGTTGACGACTACTACAAGCCGAAACATGTACCACATAATTTGGCAACAAACGCTGTCAAACAACTACAGCTGTGATCGACGGTCCCTTTCATTTTCTTCTTCTTCCTTCCAGGGGCCCGTCTGCATTAGCTCCGGATGCACTGCAGCCTTAGTCATATTGTGCTAACCCTTAGTCTTTCAATCAGCATTGGTTCATTAGCCCTGTGCCTCTAACAAAGAGACATAGGTCTTTCAATTAAGCCATGCTTATATCCCTTGGTTGAGCAAACAGCTTACCAAAGAACTTATAACGTTGTCGAGTCAACGCCTCGCAACAACAAATACTATGGTACGCAGTTTCGGTCTCCGACCCACAAAATCTGCAGGTCGGATCTCCATCAAAAAGGCCCATAATGTTCAAGTGCTTCCTTACCGGAGCATGTCCTGTGAGAAATGCAACTACTGATCTGAGTTGATTCCTGCTCAGTTTAAGCAGGCCATCAGCTTTTTAATAAAGAGTTTGCCATGTTTGTGACCTGGTAAATTATTTCAGGTAGTAAAATGTTGGCACTCAATCCAGTTCTTAATAGCTTCTCTTGCTGAACACCTAGGTATTCCAACAGCCGGCTCTGGGCCGAGTAATGGCTTAGCTGCACCTTGCCTCGCAAGTTCATCAGCTCTTTCATTACCAAGGATGCCACAATGCCCAGGCACCCACGAGGGTTACCTCATTGCGGCTTGCCACCGCAGAGAGAGCATCCAAGCACTCTGCAACCAGTCTCTAAGTCACTTTTGGGCTGCTAAGCGCCTTAAGTGCCGCCTGGCTGTCAGAAAAAATAAGGGTCCGCTTATGTCTATAAGCCCTTCTTATATTCTCACATGCACATTGTATGATGGCATATATTTCTGTTTGAAAAACCGTGGCAAATTTACCCAGAGAGAAACTGAAGCTTCTCTCTGGTCTTATGCCATGGATCCTGTCCCTGAGCCAGCCCTTGATCCGTCAGTAAACCAGATTAGGGCATCTCCGGGAAGCACTGGATCGTTGTTCCCCCAAAACTCCTGGTCAATGATAACCATAAAGTTTTTGGTGTGATACTAAACTGGTATAATGTAGTCCGACCGCATATCAAGTAAAGGGTCACCCACATTCCTCCAGATGTCCAGCAACCCTGTCACTGTTTAGTAACACTTGGTTGCTCAAGTATATGCAGTCTATAGAGTGCCATCCTCGCCTCCGCCATAATCAATAGATCTAGCTGAGTCAGATTCAGAAGCACTTCCATTGCTGCAGTAGGGGTCGATTTCACAGCCCCAGTTATAGCAAGGCAGGCCATTCTTTGAATCCTGCCTAATTGATTTTTAGTACTCTTTTGCTTAACCTTGGGCAACCAAACTAAGGCAGCATGAAAAATAGAAGGTCTGATTACCCTAGTATAAAGCCAATACATCACACTAGGTCTAAGTCCCCATCTTTTGCCATACATTCGTCTGACCACCACAACGGTGGTCACCCTTTCCTAATTATTCTCTGCAAATGTTGGTTCCAGTTAAGTTTGGAATCTAGAATCACACCCAAATACTTAACCTCCCCCAACATTGTAAGTTCCTTACCTAGAAGTGTGATGGGTATTGAATCCCTCACTTTCCTTCTATTGGTAAAGGAAACTATGGTTGTTTTGTGGGCTGATATTTAGATCCTCTTTGCAACCCTATTAACCACTACATCCAGGGCACTTTTGCATAAGCTCCCTGACAGTGTGTTCAAATTTACCTTGTACTATGATGACAATATCGTCATCATAGCCAAAGGTTCTAAAGCCTAGGTCCCTTTCATTTACCAGGTAAAATGATAGAACTACTAAGCTGAGCTGAGAGGCAAAGCCGTTCTTAGAGGCACAGTAGCAGAGGTGACTGGCAATTCATTAGCTGAAAGACTTTGACTTGGATGGAAGGCCAGTGCATGCCTGAACCCCCCAAATCTGAGGAATTATGGCACTGGGCAGAGTTGACAGGCAGTAGCAAAACATGCAAAGTAGGAATCACTAACATGTGTTGTCAATAAGTTGTTAATTTTGAAGTGAAACATATTAATATAAAACTCCATCATGCAGCATTGTGCCTAATTTATCAAAAAAAATTATATTCTAAAACCCAAAGCCTACCTACCACTGAACTACTACCTTGAGACAGTTAAATTCAGTTCATAGCTTCACAAATGATTTCCTGAAATTCCATCCTTCATCTTACATTGTAAATTAAATATGGAGCATTCCAAATTTGATACTACAGTACTTAATAGAATATTTTGTGTCTACTCTAGGTACCTATCTCCCATTACTACTATTTGTAGCCATTACATGAGGCCTTCCATAACACCATCAATACTCAGCATGATAGTATGAGGCCTTCCATAACATCATCAATACTCAGCATACATACATACATACACATATACATTCACTGATCCAACATCCACGTAAGTGGGATTGGATATGGAATTCGTCAAGAACAGAGTAGATTGCAGTACGCAATCAAGTCAAAACACTGAGATACAGATGAGATACAAAGTTACATAGAATTAGTAAAACACTATAAATAACAAGAGAATTCATACTCACTCACTAAGACAAGGTAAATATATGGATTACAATAAATAATAGGGGCACGTGGTGGCGCAGTTCGTTGAGGCACTGCGCTACAAACCGGAACATCGCGGGTTCGATTCCCGATGGTGTCACTGGAATTTTTCATTGACATAATCATTTCGATCGCACTATGGCCCTGGGGTCGACTCAGCCTCTAACAGAACTGAGTATCAGGAATCTTTCCTGGGGGGTAAAGGCGGCCGGTGCGTAGGGCTGACAACCTTACCACCTTCATGTGCCGATTGTCTAAAAACCTGGGAGCCTCGACCTCCTGGAGCCCTAAGGGCCTGTATGGGACCACTTTACCTTACAATAAATAATAAGTCAACTTTTGAAAATTAAGTAGAATAAAGGACATACACAGAATACACATATATGTTGCTAATAATAATGAACTATAAAAGGAGTGCAACAGCAGTTGAAAAATTATTTGTTGCTGGTTAACTATTACAATCTTTAGAAGAAATTCATCAATAGAATAAAAAGCATTCTTAACAAGATAATTCCTTAACATAGTCTTAAAAATATGTATATTGTTATGAAGTTTTGTAATATTTTGGGGAAGGTGATTAAATATTTTAACAGATGAATAATATACACCTCTCTGTATTGTGGAAGATCTCACAGAAGGTACATGCAGTTTATCTTGTTGCCTAGTATTCCTGCCATGAACTGAGGTGTTGGTTTGATAGTTTTTAGGATTTTTAGCTACAAATAACATCAAAACATAGATATACAAACAAGGAACTGTAAGTATATGATAAAGATATTTGAAGAACACACTTTAGTGCAGAATAATACACCGTTTATTTGCAAATAACTTAAACAGAAGTGTTAAAGAAAAAGAACTAGGATTACAGCAGAAAAATTACACATTGACAGTATTGCTAAGGCACAAATCCCAAGATTAACACTGGGACTGTAAATTTAGGTTATAATACCTTTGGTTGGTTGCCTCCCATAAACTCAATTAGGGAGAAAGACTACATTTTAGAAATACATGTTTATTAATTCTACATGAAACAAGTTAAAAATATATTTCATGTATCTGATCTGGTTTAAGCAGTGACTCAGTTTCATACAGACAAAAAATCAAAACTTATACAAACTCAAAAAAAAATCTCTAATGTTTTGTTTAAATGTAAAACAGGCACTGTTTTTAAGTTGTTCATCTTTTCATACACTGAATGATTAATAAATTGCCAAGTACAAAATTAGTCTCAGCATAAAATATGAAAAATCACTGCAGCACCATTATTTATGAAGGTAACTCTCATATACTAAGGTCGTCCAAATTTAAACAAGAATTCATTTCTAAAAAATTTATTCACAATAAAATGGAAAAGTTTTACACACTACTTTTCAATGTAGTCCCTGTTGACTGCCATACACTTGTGCCAACGTTCTGGAAGCTTCTTGATTCCAGTTTCAAAGAAGGTTTTCGGTTGCTTGTGTATCCAACTTTGCACAGCTGCAATGACCTCATCATTATTCCGGAATCTCTTGCCTCCTCAAACACCCTTCATTGGTCCAAACAAATGATAATCAGATGGAGCTAAGTCTGGACTGTACGGTGGATGAGGCAGGACATCCCACTTCAGTTTCAGTGGAGTTGCCATCATTAAAGCCGCAGTGTGAGGACAAGCGTTGTCTTGGAGGAAGAAAACTGAATTCTGCCTTTTCTTCGCTTTGAGCGAATTGCCGGCTTCAATTTTTCATTCAGGAGAGTTGAACAGTACTGCACATTGATGGTCTTTTAGCCAGTGAGAAAGTCCAGGTGAATGATACCCTTTGAATCCCACAACACAGTAGCCATGATCTTCCCCGCTGAAAAAATTGCTTTCGCTTTTTTTGGGGGTGGAGAATGGGTGTGTTTCCACTGCTTACTTGCTCTTTTTGATTCAGGAGTGAAGTAGTGGAACCAGGTCTCATCACAGGTCAAAATTGAGTCCAAAAATTCGGCTCCTTCTCTCTCGTATCGTTGCAAAAGTTGAGTAACGGCCACTAAACGTCTTTCCCTTTGCTCTGGTGACAGGAGCCGTGGGACCCACCTTGCGCTTACTCTACTGACTTTCAACTCGTTGTGCAGAATTTCTTCAACACTCCCTACACTAATTCCTACTTTCTGTAACAGTTCAAGAACAGTTATGGGACGATTAGCCCGAATAAGTTCACCAGTTTTCAAAACGTTGTCTGGATTGACAAAAGTTCTTGGTCGCCGAGCGTGACGTTCATTTTCAACATGGTCTCGTCCTTCTCGAAATGATTTCGCCCAACTGAACACCCTTGGTTGGGACAAACATTCATCCCCAAACTGTGCTTGAAGCCTAGTAAGGATTTCAGAAGGAATGACACCTTCCTTCATGAGAAATTTGATAATTATACGCTGCGCAACACTGCTGGGTACTTCTTGCACTGCCATCTTGATTGCACCTGATGGTTGAGGTGGAGAGGGACCCCAACTAGTGTGGGTTGCAAGTTTAAACATGTCATAACTTGTCAGCACAAGCACGTTCATACAAGTTAATTTGTGCTCGAAAGGGAACTAAATTCTCGTTTAAGTTTGAATGACCCAAGTAGTAAGCAAATAGAATTGATGGTGCTGCAGTCAAAGATGCTACCCAAGCTTTAATCTCATACAAGAATAATCAGCAGACTGTAACACTACATGATATAACATCACAGCAGAACTGCATGATTCTTGGGACAACTACCAAGAGTGACTTTTTTGGACTCAACTTCATTCTTGTCTGGAGGTCTTACAGGATCTTTGGTGTGAACAGACAAGTTGGTTGATGTCAACCTATTGGCAATGGACCCCATTTCATGCCACCTTTGTATACCTTCAACACAAAATTTGGTGGGTAAAGGTGAATCTGGATACTACATACAAAATTTTTAATCACATTAGTCATGAGATTTCTTCCTTCTAATGCAGTTTTTTTTTACAAGAAACAAGTTTCCTATCTCAACACGGTTCAACACAGACTAAAGGCTCACATGACTGATCACACACCCGCAGCAATTAACAGAAGGGAACACGCAACATGTAGTCAGGATGTAAAACTCTGTCTGTCCATGCATGTGTCACTGTACAGTGACTGCCAATTGTTAAATAAAATGCTGTAACAGTTGGCTAAACCTGTCTGTATACGTAGATCAAATGTCTGTCAATATTTTAATTAAATATATTCGGCTTCTTCTAGGTTTCCATGCAAATGCACCATTCTAGCAATTTACCCCTGGGCATTTTCAGTGTAAATCATCAAATATTGTTCATTTAAGAGATTTTACACTTTCTTCTGAATTAATGCACATGGCCTGTTTCAAAGGCAGGTCCTTGACTCTTCCAGTTTCTTCATTCTTCTGATCATGCTACTTACAACTGAACAGAAGAGTACTTCAACTAAAATTAGTTTAAGGACACTTTAGTGTGTTTTATATGAGGCATGTTTACTATTGATTTTGTGATTAACACAGCACAAGTATGTTACCTCATGAAACAGTTTAGAATATAATTTTAGCAACTGCATAGTTTCTTTCATCCTTTTACATGTCTCAAGTTTTTACCATAACTTTCTCGACTTCAAAGTGCTGTGCATATAGCTCATTAAGTTCTCATGTCACTGTTACCATTATGGATATGCAAATAAAATTTAATAATAATAAAAATAATAATAATAATCTCAACACAACATAAAAACTGTACTACTAACAAATTATCATCAGTTACAAACACTCTCATGATAGCTGTCATGGAAGAATGGCATACCCAAATGCACTGCTGTATTACTGGACTGTTTCATGAACTGCCAAAGCCATCATCCAATATGAACAATGCTTTGTCAGTTTTAAATAAATAATGAATTTTAACTGACTTATGAGAACTAAGCAAGAAGCACACATTCTCAAAATAGCAGCTTTGTTACTCGGGGTCAGGAGATTCAATTTCTGTTGCACTTAGAACTGTGCTTGATCCATCGGACTCCTTGCACTTCTGGATGTAGGACACTGGGTCAAAGAGCTCTGGTATCTGAAAGGCAGAAACAATGTATGACCTTCAATCAGTCAATTACAAAGACTGAAAGAAAGAACTCTTACAAAAGAGACCAACAAAAATAATAATCTCTTCCTGAAAGCTGGGTGTGTGATGTTGAAAATGATATATCAGATTAATAGCAAAAAGACCAGGCATACTCTTTGGGTGGCATTAAAATGGTGCATTTCATATATGTATCACTTTACTTCTTTCTTTTCCCTACTACCTAGGTACATGCAAATGCACTACAAATGAAGCATACATGAGTTACATGATAGTGAATAGTGCACTCTTGATAGACATTATTATTAATGTTGTTGTTGTCGTCGTCATTGTCGTCATCGACTTCATTGTTGCCATCTTTAAATCTGTCAGTTTATGACACACCAAGTGTATCATACAGATCCTTATAACTTTTATTCAAAACAATTTTCTCTAAGGTTAATACATAAAGTGACATGTCCAAAAATGTAGTAGGCATTATTATTATTGTTTTTATTGTTGCATTATCTTGAAACTGGGGAGCTAATAAAAATATTGTATAGAACATACCAAACAAATCTTACAGATCCTTATATTATTCAAGACAGTTTTCTCTCAAGTTAATGTTTAGAATGACATGCCAAAAATGTAGTACCATGATACTAGGCCATCCAATCTTTCTGTTTCTTAATTTCCATGAATAATTTGAACATGGAGACCTAACAAATTTATGAAGTTGGACCAACAGACCTAAGAAATAAATCTTCACATATTTGATTCTCTGACTTCTATAAACTCCATAGAACTTTTCAGAAGCATGTATCTGTGAAGGATTATTTTTAAAAATAAATGTGGTAAACAGTAAATCTAGAAATCTATAAATTGCCTCTGAGTTGCTGCTTCTCACCCATGTCCAGTTACTGAGAACTTTTGACAAGGTTTTCACTGTTTCTTCCATCCCTTAAACTAAACCTGCAAGTTCTAAAAAACATATATTAATATTTTTCATGGCATTAACACCAAAACTTTTTGTTGCTTACATACTTAAAGTAAAACTGTGTTGAAAAAATATGAATTTCATTACCATCACTTGGGATGGGGCCTGCACAGGGTTTTGAAGTTCTTAAAGTGTCCCTTGTGCGAAATGAGATTGCTCATCACTGACCTACACAAAACCCAAGCATTTCAAAGTATGCTTAAGGTTTCAAAGCAAGGACAGGTATCAGAATGCACGTGTCCGGCTAGTCTTGGGTGTTCAGAACTTGCCCATGATGCAACATAGGTGCATCCGAGTCAACGAAACTTTAACATCTAGCACTGTGCATGCAAAATACACAGTGGACAAGACTTTACTTGTAAAGGACAGATCATAACAAATATTCTGCTTGTGAATACATGAGGTTACGAATCCACCATCCAAATTCTTCCACTATTCCGTACACTATTCTTTTATGTAGCAGTGTTGATGCATTACATTTCTTACAAAACTTTCTACAACATTTTATCCCTGATGCTTACTTTTTAGAAGAACTGTAAATGAACATTCAGTTTGAATGAATTCATTTCACACCAGACTACCTGCACTCCACAAGTAATAAGAACAAAATGCCCATATCTTGGCTGAGTATTAGCAGTGATAACAGAGTAAACATGCAAGCTGCAGTGCCCACACACGCCAAAACTGTATTGTCTTGTGGCTGGGGACACAATAAATCTACCTCTTCGTATATGCACACACAGCAACTAAGAGTACATGCCACAGACATGTGAAATGATACAGCAGTTGCCCACAGAAACACAAGTGTATTCAATTACACAACAGTGGAATGCGGCTACCGCCAAAAGTACACTCAAACAAAAAACGGCAAAATCTTTTTAAACATACAGTTAACAAAAAGAGGCACACATCTAACTATTAAGAAACAAAAGGACTTATCAGAAAAGAACACATGAATATGGAAAAATAAAATGTAAGAATGACTTTAAAAGAAGGAGAACACAAATACAATATCTTTATGTCCATATGCAAGTAAGGAGAAAGAACACTATGGAAACAACATACAGTACAAAAAAATCTTTCAATTAAAGACATAAAGTAGATTCAATCTGTGTTTCCAAGTCATATCACAGGCACACTCACATATATAAAACTCAAACTTTAATAAAAGTTTGGAAAGGAATTCATAAAACAATTGCTTATATTCCACTTGTTAAAGAATATTATAATCTAACAGAATAACAGGAATAAGCAAGTCAGTCTTTGATATGCAAAACTGGCATGAAAAATGCTAGAACAAGGGTGAAAAGAGGTTATGGATTGGAACCAAATGTAGGGATGTGTACAGCATTTTCACAAACCACAGTACTGTCCAGCTGATATGGCTTGAGTTTAAAGTTTAAAGAAAAAAGCATATGCCAGTGTACATCTGTTCATAAGAAAAACTTTGCTGTGGCTAAACAGAAGTTCAAAAAACTTGAATATTACTGCTCATACTTGGTTTTGGTCCAAACTGGACAACACACTCTTCCACTTTACATAAAACATGAGGTTCTGACCTATTATTTCATTCCTTCTATCAAGTCACATGTGTGGAAGACGGATTGATCAAGACTGTTCTATCAGATCACTAAGCTATTTGTCTCAGTGTGTTGAATGTCAACTATAACAAAAAAAAAAACAACAACAACAAGGTTTGGGATCAACTTAAATGTTCTTATGTTTTCTGCACTTCTGTCTGTAATGTGACCAGCTTTATATACACATATAAAATGACAAAATTTCTCCTTCATGCATTTAAAAACCATTGTCACACTCTGGAACAGGCTTAGTAACTTTCTACACCCTTACAGTGGAAAAAATACGGAATGTGCTTATTCTGCATTGTATGAAGAGTGCACTTTCATGCTTTGTGGAAAAGGAAAAGGAAAGCTGAATATCAGTTCACAACCTGCAACCACATTTAAGGCAAAGTCTGAGTTTGCTGAAACTTAAAAAATTTGTCTGTGGGTTATCCCTAACCAAAAGGTTGAAAGTAATAAATTATAATGAAAAAATATACAACTTCAATAAATAAAATAATTTTATGATACACTGGGCAGTAACACAGCAAATAAATGCTACTACACAACAAAGCTTTACTGCATAACCACAAGCAATGCAGTGAGGTCATGAGCTCCAAGTATTGAAGTGCCATATTTTCTCAAATACTCCATGCTCTCTTTCCTTAAAATTACTACAAATTAGGATGTGTAGCTCATTCATGGCAAGGATGACAATGATGCACGGTTTGTGATGAGATATGAAAGTGTGCATGATTTATTCATGACAAGGGTGACAACGGTGCACAGCCTATTCATTATGATATTAGTGCCACTTCTCATTCCAAGCACCATCTTAACTTTCACAACAGCCTCTATCTTTTGTGCACCCATGCACAGCCAGTATGCTGTGTAACAGTTTGTGTTAATCTGTGATGAAGTGAACATGTGCTCTGCTAAACATGGGTAGTAAAGCATGCATTTACAATCTTTCACAGACAGTGAAAACTGAAAATAATGAAAGAGGCACAATAAATCTGAATTTGCACTGCTGGTGGAAAATAAAGTATGTCTGAAACACAAAAAAAGCTAATAAATAAAGCAGCCATTTCGGTATGCTGTATCAACCAGGATGAAAGGTGGGGACTTCTTTTTGGCAACAAATGATTTGCATACTGAACAGAACAAGTAGTTCCCAGCAGCAGAACATCAGACCCTGGAAAGTGTGAGGCCATAGCAAAAAGCAATTACAAATATCACTTTCAAATTCCAAGGCATACATCATATACACTTACGCTTGAAACGTATACCTTAAAACTTAAATAAATTCATTTACATGTTCCTGTATTTCTTATGGTCTAAAAACTGAGATTCATGGCTTAGACAGGGGCATGGGGTGCTTGACAGAATATGGCAGATATTACTAACATGAAGCATGTAAATACTGCTTTCAAAGTATGACAAAAACACATAATCTAAGACATATCAAAAAATATGTAAAATGTGCACATTACACACATATCCCACACATAATTTAAATTACTAGTTACAAAGAATGAAGCAGTGATAAAGTATTGAAAATATACAACACTATAATTTCTTCAACATACCAACAAGTTTTGTCAAGAAGCATTTTAATATATTCCTATGCATGAACAAATGCTACTCACAATCTGTATACTCACAGCCACAGAAAAAGGTACTGACATCAAACAAGATTATCACAAGACTAAACAATTCTCAGAGAACTATTCAATTTTATCAGTAAAAATTCATGATGCAGTCAACATATTTTACAATCTTGCAAACTAAACATAATCATAATTCACCAAAATTTGTTGAAATTTAAAATCCTAGTGCCTATGGTATCACAACATATTACAAAAGTCAATGTAAGCTTTCATAGCACTAACTGTTAATCATAATACGATCTGGGTATTAGAAACATTATAAGAGGAACATAACCAGACATGCCTACTAAAAAGATTGTTACAATCAGCTCAGTCTGCCCAACCAATCTGTGAGTGTATCTTATTTACAAACAACACTCCACAATAATGCACGTACACACACACATACACACACACAAAAACTCCAAGCATGCCATTGTGTCACAAAGCCATCAGGGTCCAAAGCAGACATAAAACTGTACACAATCTCTCACAACCAAGTTCTCCATTGTTCTACAAAATCACAGAGGTTTTGGGGTTTCTCATCACCATGAGAGTCTGAAGACTCACTGCAGTTTGGTCTAATATACCTTCTTGTTAATGGAGAATGATGTAATGCGCTCCCAATTACTTGGAAGCTTGCGGCTAAGTGGCGACAGTGCCAGCTCCAGCAGGTACTCCCTGGAATACTTCCCAATATTCCCTGCAACAAGAACTGTGGCTCAAACCTGTAATCTGCACACTAATTAGAATTCTTAGTATGGTGCTGGTGATTAGTACAGCCAAATGCTGCTGAAATCTCATAACGGGTGTTCATGACGTGCTTTCCTCCTTCCACATTCTATATAAAAAAAGACATTAAATGTGACACAAATATACCCACCAGTAAGTAAAACACAGTTTTCCACGTAATACAACTATATTTCATGTGGTTGTTATATGAACACTAACCTGATATGTTTTGAACTGTTAGTTCATCATCAGAGGTTATTGTTAGGTTTCTGTTCTTCGCGTTGCATAGCACTTGCTTGTTCGCTGCTTAGCAGTGGCTGGGTGATGTGCTGTAGTCCTGTGGCTCACGTAGCATTGGTCTTGTCAGCTGTGTCACCCAGCCACTGTAAAGCAGCAAGCAAGCAAGCAAGTGCTATGCAACACACAGAACAGAAACCTAACAATAACCTCTGATTATGAATTAACGGCTCCAAACACTTCAGTTTAGTGTTCATATAACAACCACAAGAAATACAGTTTTATTAGACAAACAACTTTGTTTTACTTAATCATCAATACAATGGTACACCAACAAATATAAAAGTACCTACCAATACTTTGAGCTTCAATCTTGGACACAGCTGACTCATCCTTCTGCTGCTGACTGCTTGTGTGAGCAAAACATGCACGTCTGTTTCGAGCACTCTTATCCATTACTCTAACAGATGTCTCTGCTTGTTCAAATGCTTCCTTTGAGGCATTTGGGAACAGTGGCTGGCGAACAACAGTTAACTGGCCCCCCACAGTGGAGTCATGACCTGAGGATGAGGTATGAGCAGCTTCTAGTGTGACAGGAGCTTTGTAAGTCTCATCACTCTCACTAGTGGCATCACTGTCCTGACTATCAACTCGACTGACGTCAGAAAATTTACCAGGTGCAAGCATCAGAGGTGTGGACGGTGTCTTTGGTTCATCCTCATATCTGCAAATACATACATATAAAATACTGGTATACATAAAATATAGGAATATGTCATATTTCACTACAGCACAAATTTCAGTACACAAACTATTTATACAGTGTTTGCCTGAATTAATTCACCGCACAGCATAATGTGAACTACAGATATGGAAGAATACACAGAAAGAAAATATTTTTTTACACATCAGGTGTAAATAATTTACTGAACAATTAATACAGTGCACCCAACACACCAAGCTCAACAGAACTTCACACAGAATCATATAAGCTAAACCCAGTTATAACAACAGCCGTTTATGTGATATCTCACCTGTTGTGTCAGATATTATGTGGTATCAATTAATTCCTCACTGTTAACCATAACATTATACTACTTGGTTAGAAAAACACTCATTTATAACGACACAAAACATTCAGTCCCCTTCATAACGTTATACCTGAGTTTCGCTGTACTTACATCCACGTGGCTAAGTCTTACAAGTATGTATTACAATCTCTGCTGCTCATTGTATGAAAAGTATACAAATGAAGACACTGCAGTGCACACAGAAATTGTCACTTTCTCACATTCTATATTCAGGATATGAAGTTTTGACTTTAGTGCACCAGTTATTTATTTCTGTGACCAACGAGGAGATGTAAGGATAAAATTACATTGGATCCTACGGTGAGAAGTTGTGGGAATAAAATGTGGATGTAACTGGCTCAGGATTGTGTCCAATCAGCCACAATCACAATAAGTGTTGGCACAGCCATGCAAAATATTCTGTTTTGTTTCTTAACTTGGGCAGAAACGTTTTCCTTGAGTTATACAAACACTGTGACAATTCTTACATGGACTGCCTTACTGAGCTTTATAATAGCAAGGTTAAGATACTTTTAATCATTCCATTTTGTACTTCCTCTGTTGCTATAAAATAACTTACACACATACCAGGTCTGTTCAAGTATTTCCCGAACTTTTAAAATAGCGCGCCAATGCAAAACAGCATCGCTTTCCAGCAAGTGACGCAGCCTAGCTGTGACCTTCGGGAGTTATCTACTGAAAAAAGCGTGTCAAGTGAGCTCAAATGTGAAAGCGATGTTGACCATTTTTTTTTTACATTGAGGGAGTTGTGCATCATGAGTTTCTGCCAGAAGGACAAACTGTGAACAGATGGTACTATCTGGACTTCTTAAACGACTGAGAGAAAGCATCAGGAGAAAAGGGCCTCAGTTATGGAGAAACAATTCATGGATCCTCCACCATGACAATGCACCAGCTAATGTGTCACTGCTGATTCGTGACTTCCTGGCTAAACATGAGACAATGGTCCTTCCTCAGCCACCCTACTCTCCTGACCTTACCCAAGCAGACATTTTCCTCTTCCAAAAACTTAAATCCACGTTGAAAGGACAAAGAAAGGAAAATTCGCTGGAGGACCTATGCGCGATCCTGAAAAACACCTTCCAGGACTGCTTCTGGAAGTGGAAAAAATGTTGGGAGTGGTGTATCAACAGCCAAGGGGAGTACTTCGAAGGAGACAAAACTGAGTAGCTTGCAGGTGAGCCCAAAAAATATAAAAAAAAAGTTTGGGAATTATTTGAACAGACCTCGTATATAATCTGAAGATGTCACAGCACCTGAATTCAATGAAACTTTCTCAGACTAGCAGCCTTATTAGGTGGTCTGCTGGCCATTTAACCACCTGCTGGCCCATGAAAGTTTAACTGAACATACACACATAAATAAACAACTCACGTAGCGTACTGCCCAGTGTTACAGAACTGCTCTGGATCTTGATTAAAATGTTCATCCAGTACAAGTTTAGCTGTCTGTAACAGAAATGTCAATGTTAGATATTGTTCAAAGAGAGGAGAATACAATTAACTTCAGCAATATCATCATACAAAGTGTAATAACCCAGAAAACCATCATCTGAGTAACAACCACAAAGAACACCTCACAACTTACACCAAAGACTTGCTTTGAATTCAGCACCTCTTGGGCCATGCTGGATGGGGGTGGGAGGCAGATATATTTGCTATTAAAAATGTATGCTGGTGACTGTAGAAGTCAATAAATAAAATATTTATTTTTAAAGCCTTAACCAACCACAGGCTTCATCTAGTGCCAATGTTTAGAATGCAATACACAATCGCGTCATGTGCTTTGGCAACTTACATAAAAGAATAGTGAAACACAAGAAAAACAAGAAATTGCATCTCATGGGAGAAGAACACTGTAGAGTTGCTGGCATACACAGATGGATGTAACACTGAAACGGAGTTGTGGACTGTATTAAAACAGCAAATTACAGGATTCCCATTCTGTAAAATGTGGTCATACTGTATATTACCATGAAGGGACAAATCTTTATTCAATACATGGTTTTCTATCTGTTATATACCTACCCTAACAAGATCCAAGTTGGTGCCTGTGATTTTGATGGACTGATTGCCAACTGTGACTGTATATTTGTATTCTCCTAGAGATGCATCATTTGTTGAGAAACTGTGAAGAAGTGCTGATCTACGCACACCTGCAACACAAAACGCGTAGCTGCAATTCACAGATGTACAGCATAGAGACAGCTTAAAGGATGACATATTCCCTCTTGTACTGCTTGTGTTTAGTAACATTTCTGGTATTTACCAGAAGTGTTAATAAGCACTAAGCCTTTATGATCCAAATTATTCTTGTGAATTCCAACAGTCTGGTCCAAATCCATTTTACAGAAAATCCCTAATCTTCACCTAATCTTCAAAGTTCAAAAACAGCCACTAGATAATAGGAGCTTAGGGACAACAGAACATAAACACTTTAAAATAACATGTTGATTTGATATCAACATTGGACTTGATACAGCATATGGCACCATCGAGTTTAACTCGACATTGGACTGATAGGGGGTAAAAACCATCAAAAAAATAAACTAACTCCATGGGGCAGAGTTCTTGAAAAGCTGAAAGTTAAATAAGAAATTACCTATATTACCATTTTAATGTTATTCTCCCACTGATAACTAGGAAATGATCACTAAAATGGATGAATGAAGGAAATGCAAGAATGTCAACAACGAAGAAGGAAGTAAGAACTACAGAAGACTGAGGAACGAATTGAAAAGAACCACAGACAACGCCAACAAGGAATATCTCGAGAGCATATGCAACGAAATCATAGAATTTCAAAGAACAGGAAGTTATGATTTAATGTACATGAAGACAAAGGAACTAGGTTGGAAAGAAAACCATGGGATTCAAAACATGGGCAGTGAAGACTCTCAAGGGAATATAATAATAGATCAGAGACAAGTACTGCAAATTTGGGAGAATTATATTACAGAGCTCTATGATCGAGCTGATCGACCAGAACACCTAGAAGTCTAACCTGAAGAGCAAGTAGATGAAGATGAGAAAGGTCCTTATATTTTGCAAAGTGAAGTGGAAAAAGCTATCAAGGAGATGAGGGATAAGAAGGCCACAGAGATGATGATGTACCTGGGGATGCACTCAAAATGTTGGGATAAGATGGTCTAAAACTAATGACACAGCAGATCAACAGCATATATGTAACTGGAGAATAGCCCAGAGATTTCACTGAAGTTACAATGATTGCATCAAAGAAAAAGCCCAAAGCTACAAAATGCAGCGACCATCGCACAATCAGCCTCAACACACATGCAGCAAAGACAGTTGTAAGGATATTTAGACGAAGGATTGAAAGGAAAATTGAGGATGCACTTGGAGCATATCAGATTGGATTTAGAAGAGGAAAAGGCACTAGAGATGCAATTGGGATGCTGAGAATAATATCAGAATGAACCTTGGACATAGATAAGGAATTGTGTGCTTGCTTCATAGACTGGCAGAAGGCATTTGACCATGTCAACTGGACCAAATTAATGCAGATCCTAAAGGGAACTGGAATACACTGGCGCAAAAGAAGATTGGTCAACAAATTGTACATGACACAGAGTGTTAAAGTATGACTGGACCAAGGGGAGACGAGAAGTGTGAAGATTGGAAGAGGAGTTAGACAAGGTTGCTGTTTGTCACCAATTCTGTTCAACTTATACAGCTTATATCAAGGAAGCACGTGAAGGGTTTGCAGACTTCAAAATGGGAGGACAAGTAATTCGCACTGTGAAATATGCAGATGACCTTGTGCTGCTAGCTAAGGAAGAAACGGTGCTGCAGGGCATGATTGATAGACTAACTGAAATTGGAACACGCTACGGAATGGACATGAATGTGGAAAAAACAAGGTAGTGAGAATCTCAAGGCAACCATACCAAATAAATATTATGATAGATCAAAAACAATTGGAGAAAGTGGCATATTTCAATTATTTTGGTAGCATGATAACAAATGATGTAAGGTGTACACGTGAAATTAAATCCAGAATTGCCATGACAAAAGCAGCATTCAACAAGAAGAAGACTCTTTTCACCAGCAAACTGGACTTAAATTTAAGGAAGAAACTAGTATAGTGCTACATTTGGAGCATGGCTTTGCATGGTACTGAAACGTGGATACTTCAGAAAGTAGATCAGAAATACCTGGAAAGTTTTGAAATATGGTACTGGTGAAGAATGGAGAAGATCAGTTGGACCAGTCGTGTGAGAAATGAAGAAGTAATACACAGAGGAAAGGAGGACAGGAATATCCTAAATACATTAAAAAGAAGAAAGGCTAACTGGAGTGGCCACATCCTGCGTAGAAACTGCCTTCTTAAACATGTGATTGAAGGGAAGTTACAGGGAAGGATAGAAACGACGGGAAGATGAGGAAGAAGGTGTAAGCAGCTACTGAATGACCTTAAGGAACAGAAAAGATACTGGAAATTGAAAGAAGTACTAGATTGCACCCTGTGGAGAACTCGCTTTGGAAGAGGCTATGGACCTGTCGTACGACAGACTACAGAATGAAATGATGATACCTAGGCCTTCTAAATAGTCTCCCTCCTTCATGTTTTCCAACAAAAACCCTGAATGCATTACTCTTTTACCCTTGTATGACACATGCCCTACCCATCTCATCCTCCTTGATTTATCAGCCAACAGTATATGGCAAGGAGTGTAAGACTTGAAGCTCCTCCTTATGCAATTTTCTCCAACCTACTGCTACTTCCTCCCACTTAAGTCTTCTTTTAACATCTTCCAAGCCTCTATTGTCAAACACCTTCAGCCACTGTTTTTCCCTTATCTGGACCAAGTTTCACACCCATATAAAATAACAGGCAAAATGATAGTTACATATACTTCAATATTTATGTTTCCAGATACCAAATTAACTGATGCAGATATCTATGTAACTGATCTTCTGTATTTTGTATCACATCTGATCATTTGCTAATTGAAACCGAACACAATAAACCAGAACTCACCAGGAAATCGATTACTCTCATCTGATGCACTACTATTAAGACTACTGCTGGAACCACCCATGCGTTCCTTGTCAGGTTGTTCTAAGCGTACTGGCGATGCATTCCGTCGGATTGTGTCCTCAATCAATTGCTTGGCATGGCTGTAATGTGAAACATCAGGGATAAACAAATGACAGACAATGTAAGACCATGTCCTCACTCCATGGATTTTGATCAAAGTCTCATCTCTCTGACTTCATCAGCTAAATGCAAACTTGACCCCTCCATTCAAACTCCTACACAATATTCAGTTTGATGGAATGGAGGGAAACAACAAAAAACTGTCAAAACTTAACAATACACAGAAAAGGTACAAGATTAATTCAATTTGTCAAGGTATGTATCACATGGATTCCATACTAACATTGATTGGTAAATATGAGATGGTATAATAGATTTACAAACTATAGCAAATAATCTATTAGAGGGTACAAACATTTCAAACAGCCATTTATCTACATACACAGAGTTAAAAGAAGAGAATAACAGTAACAGTGAAGTGGAATTAAAACTGTATGTCAAAATAGGGGTTGGAAAATTAAAAGGATATAATGGAATGAAAATGTGAATTAATTATGGAAAGACTGGAAAAAAATGTAAATGTAATTTGCATGTTGAGAAGAGATATACAGTAGAGAAAACATTTAATTTACTTAATCTATTCACAGAAAAGAGTTTTATTGGAAGAGAAGTAAAGGCTTAAGATTTTTTTCATGGCACAACAGACCCTAGTGGGCCAGGGCCTCCTCACTGTCAAGGCTTCATGATCACAAGCAGTTAGACACACCACACTAGGGAGGACTCTGGACAAGTGATCAGCCCGATGCAGAGACCTCTACCTGACAACACACAACACTCAAAAAAGACAGACATCCATGCTCCCAGCAGGATTCAAACCCACAATTCCAGCAAGCGAGTGGCCGCAGACCCAAGCCTTAGGCCGAGCAGCCACTGGGATCGCCAAGACCTAAGTTAGTATGATTTTTAAATATAAGCAAAGAAACAAGATTTAAATTGTTGGCTTCATTTAGGAGAATGGAGAATAGAATTACTTATCTGAGTGCAGAACAGGTTAAATCTCCTTGGAAAAAACAAAAGTTGATATGACTGCAAGGTTAATTCAGCAGGAAGGTTGCTACCACCACCACCACCACCACAATAACAAAAACAGTCATTGGAAGAAAACTACAGAATTTTGGATAGAGGCATAGATATTGTAACTTGATACAGGGTTTGTCCAAATCAAACCAAAGAACACAGCTATAGTAGAATGTGATGAACATAGGCAGTATGATAAGTGATAATACTCATAATACTGATACTACATTTATTGCTTATGAGACATAGTGACATTACAAATTTTAATGTAATACTGACGTAATTTTTTTTGAATGATGGTAATGAGGGCTATGGACTGGTTGGTACCAAGACAGACAGCCCATGGTTAATTACATTGATGGTACCAAGGTTTTCTTCTTTAATACTGCTTGTAATAAATTATTTTTTCTTTGAATGATATTTAACATATGTATGGTGTTAGTGAAAATTTGTGAAACCTGTGTGATTTCACTTCACCAAACTCCTAGCAAGTCTGTTTTGTAGAAGAGTCCTGAGCCCAAGTATTTATGAGCGAAGGCTCATACACATGCAGAACAGAATTCCTCAAGCATAGAAAATGACAATACTAAATAAACAAACACTGAAGAAACCATGGACAAAGTATAGAAACAAAGTCGAGGAAAGATATACAAAACACTATATCATAGATGTTACAGGAACACTGTATGACGACGACAACAGCAATAAACACACTGACTGTGCGAAGTATTATCATGGGTGGAGTTAGTTTCACTATTCTAACCTTTAATGCAAAAACAGCAGCATTACATCTACATTTAAAAAGTAAAACATTCTACTGTAAACAACACTGCCACTTACTTAATCTTTTCTTCACTTGGGCCAGTTATCTGTACCAAGCGTTCCCTTGCTCCTGGACTTACTGGACAAAGACAGAAAAACACATTATATACCAAAATTCACATAATCAGTCTTATGAAGGGTTAGTAACATGCATATTTATATGTAGTTACGTATGTATGTATGTATGTATGTATGTATGTATGTATGTACACACAAAATATAATTAACCAGTTGTATGCAATACAGAAAGAGATTAACATAATTTTACAAACTGCTAGTGTCTGCATAAAATGACATGCTTGTGATGAAGAGTGCATGCAGTGACATCATCAACAGGCCTGAATTTCAAAGCCAGGAGGTACTTGTTAACATTCTCATCATGCCAAGCAGAATACTTGATAATATGCAAAATTGAGAAGAAATATAATGTCAGCACAGATGATGTCTGGAACTCCAGTTTCAATATTGGGATATATCTTTCTTTTATGTTAGTCAAAATATTTACATGGACTAACAAGCAGTGATTATTATTTAGTTACTTGAGGACAATGTACAAGCCACTGAAGTTAAGCAGTGCCAAAGGAGATATGGTAAAGTGCTTGTGATGGATGGTAATGAACCAGCTGTGGCCTATTTTAAGTTAATACCCATGCCAAGTAGGCACCTCCCAAATGTAACAATCAATATGACAATTAAGACTTCCTGATTTTGTACAAACATACCATTTCCAATTCTCATTAAACTGTTCATTCATAGCACCACCTCCTACATGTTTCAGTGTCACGCCATCCTCAGGGAGCTCTATACCAAGATTTAAAACTTACTAAAATATAATAATTACAAAAGTAATTTATATTATATTACAGTATTCTTTCAGCTAATGTAAACTATGTGGGTTTCACAAACTGTGATTAAAACAGTATTTTTAAAAGTATAACATATTAGAACAATAAAACAGTAATAGTTATTACAGCATTTTCATTAAATATAGTTAAAAAGTTGTATGTTGTTATGTTATAATTTTTCTTTGTATACAAACATCTAATTTATCTTTGATCTCTTATGATCTTGTCGCTGTATGGTGTGTAGTGAGTTCTGTGTAAAGGGTGGCTGTGAGAATTCCAATTCTCAGTTTGTGTCACAGCCACATCTCCAGTCACTACTGACTACATAAGACATAGTGATCAAGACTGATCTTTCAGGTCATTACGCTATTTGTCTCAGTGTTGACTGCCAACTGTAGCAAAACAAGAACAAGTATTTCTGTATAATTAGACAGCTTACAGAAGAGGGCTCTGAATGATGAAACCTGGCAGAAGGTATATAATATGGTGAATTCAAACAAAGAGAGTCCTTAGACACAACTTGTCCACAAATAACGGTTCCTATTAAAAACTAATAAGTACAAAGAATGGGTAAATAAGGAAATAAATATGACAACAGAATATATGAAGTCAACTTATGGAGGGTACACAGCCTCAAAGTCAGAGAAACTAAAAGATCTGTAAACATCAACTTCTTAAAAAAATGAAAATAAGATGACTAAAATGATAAATCTAATCTTGCAGGCAACTTGATATAGAACATATGTTCAATTTGAAAAAGAATGTGGGAAAGTAACAATTAAACACAAAAAATGACAATGTATTTATATACATACATGACAATTTTGAAGCAAATAACTCATTTCAGATCCTAGTCTGGTATGCAATTATTTTAATGGACACTTTAAAAGTGTGCCACATTGAGTGTCACAAAGGATTAAACTTGCATAAGTGTTCACTCTGTGAGAAAGCTCCTGACTGCATACACTCAATATTCCTCTTCAAAACTCACAAACAAGAAATTACAGGTAATTTACAGAATAAAAGTCTGTGGCATTGATGCTGCTTCCACACTAAAAGCTTATGACTGTCCTGTTTACTTCATGTGTCTATTTTCACTTGAGAAAAGTCAATGGGTAGAGTCTGGGCCAATAAAATTCAATTTCTGGACATGGCACTACAACTTTTCTTGTCGCGTTTTAGAGAAAATGTTTCTGTTGAGGACAAAACAGCTTTAATGTGATGTTATGCAACCTTCTTTAACTAGTGGCGAATTTCAAAATGGATGGAGCTTCATATTCACAGCCCAAAATATCATTTAATGAGGTACAGCTTGGTTGCTAAAGAAATTTATCTTTACTAACAGACATCAAACCTTCTGGACTCACATAAATTTTGAAACATACTGAGTGACACATGCCAGAAGCTCTTTCATCACAGGTAAGGTTACTGTAAAAAGGTGCTAATCACTCACAATCTAATAACAAGGTCTAGGGTAGCCCTATTCAATTAGCATCCCACAGGCCACATCCAGTCTGTGAGATGCTACTGACTGGCTCACAAAATAACACAAATATTACCCTGTTTTACTCTAAGAATTTCTGTTTTTATTTCAAGCTATGAAAACTCTGAATTTTGCTCTTAGTTTTTGTCCTGTTTTTAACACCTTGGTGATAGTTTACCCCACCTGGTTACCAGATCCATAAAACATGTTCAGGCTAAAGAGTACACTATTTCATTAAAACTGTAAAACAATGTTCCTAATTAATTTACTTTAATGAAATTTGGTATAAGTACTCACTATAGACTATCAGCACATAAATCATGTGAAATGCCTACGCTTCATATGCCTTGCTGTTTGTGCTGTGTTATTCTGTCATTGATTCTCAAAGCACAAGAAGGCAACAGCATATAAATACAGCAAAACCCCTATTTAATGAATTACTGGGGGATTAGAATATATTTCACTAAATCGAGCTTCTCATTAAATGGAGGTTACATTGTTTATATGGGGCTATTGTTGGGACATGAAAAAATCATCACTAAATCCGGGATTTCACTAAATGCGGGAACATTAAATCAGGGTTTTACTGTATTTACAGCCCCAAAAAGAAAGGAAACATAAAGTAAAAACACATACCTTACAAATCTATAGAGCTTTTATGCCAAGCTTAACTACTATGTAATTCTAAAATATACCAAAAGATGGTAAACATAATCTAGGGAAAATTCAAAAGTGTAAAAGTGTTAATTAACAAAGCCAGTCAAAGATGGATGGCCATCTAAATATGTTAAACTATTTAGCCCAACGACAATGTGTTAAAAAAGTTAATTTGTTTAACTATAACTACAAATACAACAGCCCTAGTCTAGAATATGTGGGGGCTTTACCTTAACACTCGAAACACACCACCCACCAACACAGGATGTTCAATTTACCTTTATGTTTTACTTACTGCAAGTCAAATTTAAAATTTGAATTGCAAGAAGCCTGACACATATTGACAAACAACATTAAAAGGGTACAACTGATAAAGCAAATATAATATTACCAAACACATATTAACTAGAGTAATAGTGACTGACAATGATGCGAGTTAATCATCACGTACAACTGGTAAATTGTTGTAACATGTAGCAAGGCTGTTCATCATTCCACAAAACTTGCATTATCATGAAAAACTTAAATGACATGAATTTCATATGATTTACTTCAGACATACAAACTTAATGTTACAATGTTGTGTGTTAGGGATGCAAGTGTAGTGGAGTCCATATTATCTGATATGCTGTATTACAGTTATCAATGTTACTCTTATGACAATCATTATACTTTTTCAACAATCAACTCAGCATGTAATGGAATGACTTACACTCCCTATCACACTCACATGTCTACATTTTATGTACATATTCATGGCCAGTTCTTTTGTTACTGGCTTCAATTATATGAGTGCAGTTGTGCTTTAGTTTGTTAATCTAGGTTACTAATTTCTCATAAGGTTACTAATTTCTCATAAAGTAGTAATTTTTTTCATTAATGTGTCAAATGAAACTACAAAGAAAAGTGGCTCTTTCCATGGAACAAAATCTTGAAGCCTTCCAGACACTAGAGAAAGACAAAACTGTGCAAAGGGACAAAAGAATATGGTGTTGATCATAATATTACTGGTGATTAGAAGAGGAAAAGGTGAAATTGAGGAGAGGTGTTCTGCCAGAGCTTCAAATGAAAAACTGAAGAGACAATATCAATCTAGAGTTCTTCAGTGATTTACAGAAATTACTGATGGAGGGGATGTTACAAAATACAAAGTAAACCCAAAAAGTTTTTGGGAAGAAATCGAGCAAACAATATGTGTACAATCATGGAGAAAGTTACTTGAGATTAAGAAATACAAACTAAAGATAAAACAAGGTAGCAACAGTGGAAGAAAGCTGAAAAAATCTGGACACAACAGTGGAAGAAAGCTGCCAAAATTTTTTTCCTTTATTAAAACTCATTCCAGGCTGTGAAAGTGTGAATAATGACGACATATACAAGAATGGATGAATCAAACGAAGAACATCAGTGGTTACAACTGCAGCTGTCTTTCCATTCAACTCTGTTTGAATAGACACTGTGTAAGGTAGAAGTTCAATTAGAAGGCAGTAAACAGCAAGTTACAACAGGTATCATGTTAGTTCATCATTCATTAATAACAAATTCATTCAACAATTGGTTTAAATTAGTTCAGGCCACAGCACACACAATGCAAATTGTTACACAACTCTATCAAGCCTAAAGATGTGTGCGCTGGGGTTTTACCTCGCTGAAATGAAATGATGGTTTCGCTCAGCTCCTCAATCATGTGAACACGTCGTCCCTTGATGCCCATCACTGCACCATATTAAAAAAAATGTCAAAGTACACTCCTTGAATCAATCGAACTACAATGTGACCCCTGTTTCAGAATACATGCAATTGTTTGCTCTTCATCGGGATTACTATACTATTTAAGAGCCTTCCCTGTTTGGTAGCAGTACTTAAAATCTCCGAACTGGTTTCTCCCACACCTTGAAACTGGAAACAGGGGATTAAAATCCCCATATTTTGGGAATGGTGCCTGGATTTTAACTGGGGGTTTTAACTATTAGTGGTATTAGTATTGAAAAATGTTTCTATCTTTGAAATTTTTCCTGCTAAAATATTCTAACAAAAAGTATTTCAAAAAAATAACACACTGCCAAATTCTAGTGTTATTTTTTTAATTCTATAAAAACTGCTGTTTCAAACAAGAGTTTATAGATTCCTGAAACAAAACATAGTACTCTATTTATGATTTTTACCATTCCAAATTTCACACATCTAGACCCAGTAGTTTATTTCTAATGGCCATCAAACCAAAAATGAAAGAGACTATTCACACAACCAGCATGTTATTGCTTTATTGTTTGGAAGTGCATAAAGCTTGGCCTTTAGATGCACAGTAGCATGTGCACTGTGTGAGTAGGGTACTTGTCCCGCTTGTGTATTTCAGGCAGCATATGCCTCGTAACAAGCAGTACAAAAAGACTGTCACAGCAGAAGTTGCATACTCCTCATAAACACGCGACACATTTTTATTTATTTTGGTCACTCACACTCTAAAGCAGTGTTTCCCAACCAGGGTTCTGCAGAACCCTTTGGTCACGCAGAACACAGAGGTTCTTGAAATGCTGCTAAAAATTCCAAATATCCCTTGAATATCGTGGAAATTTTTACCCGGCACCTGGCAATACTGGAGAAATCTCCATGTGCTAACAACTGCCACCTTTCTTTGTTTTTGTTTTCATAGGTACGAGTTCCTTGGGATATGAAAAATTATTTTAGGGGTTCTCCCATGGAAAAACGTTTGGGGAACACCATTCCAGAGTAACAATATGATGCAGGTCAATGTCTGTGTTCAGAATTTCTGATGAACAGCTACCCCAAACTCACAATCCCAAACCAAAATTACAAAAATATAAAAACTTTTCTTTCTTCTGGTCTTGTTTGCGTAAGTCAGATGCCATTATCTCAAAATGACAAGACCTTCCCTGGATGTAAGTAATTAACAGCACAAAAGCATAATATAATTCTGCAGAGAACAATGCAGAAAATTCAGTACCAAAGCTGCTTCAATGGCTCAAAATACAGCTGTATTTCAGTTTCACGATAGTGCAATACTTGAGCAGACAGACTAAAGACATACCATTATGACAGTACAATGTATCACCAATAAATTAAAGTTCAGAAGTCAGAGAAATATCATTCCATTAATGTAAATACTTTGTCCCACCCTTTATCAGTCTCACTTTCTGTTAGTGGGTTACCTTAGTTCAAATTAATAACATGGAAATTCTTTCTGCAAAATATTTGTTTCATATGTAGCTTCTTTTGAAGTAACTTCCACTGATAATTCTGAGATGCACATTAACAAATGCCAAAAAGTTCATATAACAAACAACAGATGGCAGGACTCTGCATAACACAAATACTGTTGTAGCAGAATTCAATGTTAAGGTTGCCTCAATGCTGAAGCAGAAGGAGTTAAAATGAACTATTTCTTTCCTACATGTGTTTGAAACATAAAGAGGCAGCTAACCAATACAATTATAATGGCACATAGCACATACTGTACTTCTCCCTAACAGCTGACCACTCTGTTTTTTGGTAGACCTCAAGCAATTTATATGCATACAAGGTCAGTTTATGAGTGGTAAAGTGTGTGGTAATCACCCACAGAGGATGCAGCTACTCTCTGTATCTGACAAATGGCATTAATCATCAGATTCCCTTCACATGTACATACTTCCACTATAAGAAACTCTCACTGTCTCACAGATGGCATTAGCTGTAAGATGGGCTCAAGAAGTACCAACCATTAATAATTCATTTCGTTTAAAATATACAGTAAAACATCTGTGCACGAACATCTCTCTAACAGAGATCTGCTTATGACTACCCACATTTTGGTTCTTGGCAAGACAACACAGTACATCCAACGTAAGCTAAAGATTCTACATAAAGATTTCACTGTTACTTTTCTCTAGGGAAGGCTCTTAATAGGCACACAAAAAATCCTTTCTGTGTATCTTAGAACCCAAAAATATCCACTCTTCTACACATACATAAGATACAAATTTGATGTACTACACAAAATATACTACACGAAAGAAACAAACTACATTCATAAAAACAACTAAAAGATGCCATTGCAGGGAGTTCTGTGTATCACACCGTATTAGAATTCTAAAAACTGTAGACTTTCCAGAGAAACCTGCTGCTTTCATCTCCATGGTTAAAACAAGATCACCATGGAAACCTCAACTCTCAAATCACTTCCTTTTCAACAAAAAATACATTTTTTAAACAATTTATTAGGTACATTACACATGTGTTACTATACCCCAGTAAAAGCATCACAGACAAAATAGGAGGTTATACTCACCTTTCCCAGAGTCTGAATTACGAATCACAACTTCATCTTTACAGTAATTCTTGCCTGGTATCTTCGTTGGCTTGGCAAATTTTCCTGATGTTTTTATAAGCTCACCGGGGCTCAACAGAGGAGCTGGTGACTGTACTGGGGAAGACGAAGTACCAAGTAATGGGGCTGCCATAGAAAGAAGGGTTGGTGTGTCAGGTACTGGCAGCAAATCTTGACTCTATTACAAACAAAATCCAACAGAATGTCAAGTGAACAGGAGGAAAAATTGTTAATTTAATTGAGCAACATACCGAAACACATAGTGGGCCAGGGTAGCGTAGTCAGTATAGCGACTCGCTATGGGCTGGACGGTCCGGGGATCGAATCCTGGTGGGGGCGAGATTTTCAGCACCCATCCAGACTGGCCCTGGGGCCCACCCAGTCTCCTGTACAATGGGTACCGGGTCTCTTTCCCAGGGGTAAAGCGGCCAGGGCGTCGAGTTGGCCACCCACACACATCTAGTGCCAGGGTTAAAGAAAGAGTAGAGGTATACCTCTACTCCCCCTCTGGGCCTTCATGGCCCGTTCTAGGGAGAACTTTACCTTTACCTTTTTACCAGAAACACATTTTGTACCAGAATCCATAGTTTCAGCATGATTAAAAACATGTCAGTTGCAGTGGTTATGTGCTCCTGTCAGCAGTTATTTCACCTGTGCAAGAACTATTTCCTCACAATATCACTGTATTCTCAAAGTACTGTACTAAACTTTAATTGCAGCATACCACTGCAAAAGTTATATGATGACTAACAAATAGAGTAACTGAATCTTTGACAATCCTGGATGCCCAGTGGAGAGACTAAGTACATCCAGAGAGCTTAGAAACTAACAATGAAACCATATCCTGTACTGACTGAGTGTGTGGTGGTGGTGGTGGTGACGATAATGATGATGATGGTGATGACGATGACAATGACGACAACAGCTGAAAATTTACCTCCACTGTCATTTTCGCCTTGTAGTACGCAGTGAGGTTGTCACATCCCTGCCAATTTGAAGCTCGCAGTTCAATGGCTTCCAATAAATGGACTCTAGACAAATAATCCAGCCGCTCATCTCTGCACCCATTACGAAATGACACAAATATCCTATCCAGCTGATCTGAGTTCAAAAGAAAACATAAAACCATTTTATCACAACTACCATCAACATATTCTTCAGAATGTCACATACCACCTAACTTACTATGAATATTAACCTTTTAAAGCCTAGTGGTTACTTTACGTACCACCAGGTTTTAACATTCAAAAATTCTACATGCTGCTCACATTGCGTTTATGTGCTGTGTTTGGATCTCAGAACAAACAGCAACTTTGCCTTATGTAACATTAACAGATTTGTTTTTATAACCGAGGTGGAGAGTGTTTCCTACTCGGTATGAATTGAGTCCTTATATAGAACAGATAGGCTTCGTCTTTAAAGGGTTAACCATACCTTTATAAACTGTTTCCAGTTGTTGTCCAAACATCTTCAGACTGTTACAAATTGATATTATGTTCACACGCAGCACGTGATCAAAATTTGCATTTGCCAAATGCATAGATACGCTGTCAGCTAAGGCCATAATATCCTCAACTGCAAGAAAAGCATATGCTTAGACCAGCCTCTGTGCCAAGACCATGTCTAGAAGCCATATCCACTATTTACGAGTTTCAGTTAGTATCTCTTGCTACTGTCAGTCAATGAGATCATGGAAATAATGCAGACAGGAAAAAAGGTACACATATATACCACAGAATGTGAATTTATTACCATCGTTTTAGTTAGTCAGTCAGTCGAAACACCACAATCATACAGTACACACAGGGATTTCTTTCAAAAAAAAGTTCAGTGCTAAAATGTGGGAAGAGGGGGAGAAAGACACATTTTAAGTTTTCTGACAAAAAAAATAATTTAATAAACCCATAAACAATGTAAATATATATATATATATATATATATATTGTATACAGACAGAAAGTCAATTATCATACACCACTGAAATGTCGTACAAACCTGAACATCTTATCAAAAACAAAAACCTGCGATAATGAATCACTGGTTTGAAACAAGTTTGGCATAATGAAATGTCCAATAAAGATAGGACAGTATAAAGGGTTGATTATTTAACTGCAGAGCTAGACAGACAGAACTGCGGCATCCATATGTCCACCAAGGGAAAGGAAAGTAATGAGTGTCTGATAAATGACTGTGGGATGTGACCTGAAGCAGTCCAGATCACAGTGCTCATAAAGTACTCCAAAGTACTCCACCATGCATCCAACAGATGTCAAGTTCTGATTCCCACAAGCTACTGACTGATAGAATGCTCCCCCACTAGCATACCTAACAATCCAATTTAGATTGGAACAAGATACAGAAGTGTGGATATTTTTCAGTCAGTCAGAAGTCAGAACAATGTAAACCTGAAAGTACCAACCATTCATGATGGCTGTTAAGCCTGGACTACAGAAAGGTAAGGCCCAGGACAGACAAGATTCCTGACCTTATGCATAGATCTATGCTGTCACATATGCTCAGCAAAATTAGATCAAACCCACCACATATACCTGAAACTACACTGCCTCCAGTGTCTCTACAGACCAGTCCCTCAATATTTTTCATGTGAGATGCAAGGCCCTCGCAGTGGTGTTGATGAAGATCCAAGTCTATATTGCCTGCTAAATAGTTACTAACAATTCAGAGGAGCATACTCTCCCTCCATCTTCAGGGCCTGGCAGTCCAAGAATAGAAAAGTCTAGCAGATTCAGAAGAGCATTCAACACATTTTTCTTGGACTGTTAAACCCCGAAGATGATAAGCAGTATTTTCCAATGAAATGTTGGTAACTATTTACCAGTCAATGCAGTGTAAGATTCCGGAATGATTGGATCTTTAGTACTTCTCATATGTTCATCACGCAGCAAAATGAGTAGGGAGAGGGACTGTGATATCAGATTAGTTTGGCTGGCTGGAATTATTGGTACTGCTTGACGGTAACAAGCTACAACAAAGGGAGGTTACCACAACAGATACACTGGTTTTCAGACACTGACAAGACCTTGCAGCACACAGAAGGAAGAAGGCCCAGAAACAAACACCCATGACAGTACTCACTCCTTTATAAAATATACTTTCATTTACAAATTTAAATTATGTTAAATACTATTGTTATTTTTTTATTTTTATTTGATGCCCTATTGCATTTGGTTTGTAAGTTAATAATATACTGAGTTATACACTGAGTTCATATTTACCCTTATGTTTTTCATTAGTCTTCCATATTACATGACATTTCTGACTAACCAATCATCCTTCTGTCCCATTTAAATTGGATAATCAGGAATCTACTGTACAGTACTGGAAATTGTAACACTACTTTCTGTAGGCCGGCCACCAGCTTAAATTGGCTGCATTTGTATGAAACCACAGTTGGAGAACTCTGACAGGTAATTAGAAACAACATATAACTCACATCAATGAATCTCAATTTCAATTTCCATCCTAGGCACTAACAAAATTAATAAAAAGCAAAAATAAAGCCACCAATTTACTGGGCAATTTGCATTCTTAATGTGACACAGCTGTGGAACATTAACAAATGAAACTCTAAGCATATTAGATGGACACAGGCTTGACAGGTCAACACAGACCACATCTGGAGGCACTATGCAAACTACATCTCAGCACATTACAATAATTAGAAATAACATTATAAAAACAATTGTGAATACAAAAGAACACATTATTAATAAAAAATAAGGAATTATTTTTGGTGTTGAATTGCTAAAAGAAGCAACACAAAACTCATAGGTCAGATATACAAAGGGTAAAACAAAAACACTCCTTAAACCTTGGCAGGCAACATAATATAAACACTTGAAGTGACAACCTGACAGAACTGGAAGATGGCATTCAGAATATTTTGGCAAGAAAAGAGGTACAATCAAATAGAGACAGATCTTTAAAAGTGGAGAGCTTGTCATAACACAGCTAAATAAACAGGTAGAAGGGAATCAAATAAGAGAATTAACCAAGTAAAAGTATTTGAACAGCAACTTTCAGGAACTCCAATTCTGTAACAGATTAATTCCCAGATGTATATGGCAGCACAAAGAAAAAATGTAAAATAGTAACTATGAAGGAGAAAATGCTCAGGAACACCAAAGTGATGGAAATATTCTGAACTGTAACAACTGCAACAGAAAAAACTATACTTGATAAAGATGACATGGTGTATGGGGAATAGAAAATCTTTTCACCTTTAGAAGTTTCTGCAGACTTGTTTTTTTTAATGACAGGAGGCAGTAATTATCAGAAACCTTAGTCTTTAATTGATAGATGTTACACCCCACATCACATGTAATTCTCCTCCTCCTCCTCTCCTCCTACTACTACTACTACTCAATAATAATAATAATAATAATAATAATAATAATACTGCTGCTAATACTACTATGACATGGCAGGCCAATATTGGACCCTAGACTCCTCAATCTTTCTTCCCCAAATTTTCTGGTCTAATGCCAATCTTTTTCCATCCTGCAGTCCCTAACAGTTTTCTGGTATCTCTGGTCACCACATCTATCAACCTGTCCTTTACATACATACATACATTTGGTTTCCTTACTGGTAAATTACCATATACTTTCCTTCTAAGATTTTATCTGTCTTTCCACTCACCAGAATTTAGTCTGCCATCAATGGTGGAAAGGCGATTATGATTCCCTGCAATCTTTAAAGGACGAGGTTTCTCCAACTTCTTAACATTTCTTGTTACACGCGCCAAACTTGATGTGGACATCATAAATCTGTCAAACATAAGAACTATTGTAAAAGCTCCAACCAAACTGATCATAAATAAATGTTCAGTGATATGCTGTGTTCATTATGAGATTCTAGTCATATTTGAGGTTCTTCCTAACAGTATGTTTGTTACCCATAGCAGTGACAGATCTCTGATATTTTCATACCTTGTTTCTTGTCACAATCAGATAAGCTGATAACACTTTTTTTGGCCATCTTTCAGGGACAAGCTACAGACCAAAATTTAAAAGCTCTCCCCATATTACATCACTTAGTCCTGTCACTCCTTACACATCTTGTTTTCACAGAATGTAATACTGCATGATGCTGGGTCACAGTGATCTGTAAGTAGTGTAGTCATCTGTGTCATAACACCATTTATGACTGGAAAAAGCTTTTAATGTTTTGGAGCAACTTATTGTCATCATGTATCACAAAGACAGAAGCAAAGTCATCTCAAGTGAGGTTCCAAAAGTATACCATAAAGGAGAGGGCCTAGAAACTTGACAGACAGAGCAAACTGAAGTGCCCTGCTATTTAGAAACAGACTAGCAGAAGGATGTAAACCCTCTAATGAAAGATGCACACTGCATCTCAGCGGCAGAGGTGAATCCATTCTCCACAGCCCAGTGTGACAGAAATTTAAAGCAATCTGCAGCTGGGGTCTGATTGTATCTCAGAACCATAAAAGATGGCAGTCATCTACATACATTGATGTTGAAACAGATGGCCCAACAATATTAACCATTCCATTGATCGAAACTGCAAACAAGATCACTCTTTAAAACTGATCCCTGCTACACTCCATTTTCTTGTGGATGATTTGCTAACAAGACAAAGCTGAAGTGAAAAGAGATGGAAATAACGGTCCTGGAGGAAGGACGAAACAGTAGGAGATGAATCTTACAGATTCTACTAGCGGTGGAGGATTCACAAAATACTGTATCACATGGTGTGCTTTACCTTCTCCAGTGCAAAGAAGTCAGATGTCAGGGGTTAGCACAAGATGAAATAATTCTAAATATGGTGTGGCATGTTCACCAAAGGTCAACAGCCCATTTGTAATGTCAAAATATCCAATGAGCACAGGGAAGAAACTTTCTAGTCTCCACAATCCATACAAATTGATGGTTAATCATATAATCCATGACCTCACAAACACAACTAGTTAACACTTTCACTGCCGGGTATTTAAATCCCCGAGGGTGTTAAATTGCCACGGATTTATTGAATGTTATACAACTAGTGCGTCATCTTACAAATTATAAAATATAATTATATATAAAATATATATAAAATGTATATATTTTTTCTAGTTGTCAGCTAGGTTTTAATAAAGATGTAAAATATGTTTCCTGACAAAAATTACTGTGTGCGTGGCCTATTTAAGGTAAAAGAGCAGAGTAAATTTTAGATCAACTAAAGTCGATTCTGGCAAATTAAAACATAAATACTTAAATCGGCCATGGTCAACTTTGGCAGTGAAAGTGTTAAGACTGATACAGGCATTGCCATGGCTCTGGCAGTTAGTCACCAGTCTCTCAAGGTGCAGACCTGTGTTCAATCTCATGTCAGTCCACGTGGGATTGGTGGAGGACAAAGTGGCATTGGAGCAGGTTTTCCTGCAAGTACTTTAAATTTTTCCCATCACTATCATTCCAACAATGACACATACTCATTCATCTGTCACCAATGCTATATAATCTCATCAACTGACAGCATCATTAAATAATGCACTTGAAAAAAAGGACTCATACATCTTAACTTGTTGTAAGAGAGCAATCACTACTACATTTTCAAGTTATCACAAGGGTTTCTTCTCTCCAGACAGCGAGCACTGAGACTGCTGTCGATATATAGTTGTACGTGGATCGTAAAAACTCCTTATGTATGTGTGGCAGGTAAGACAGCATTTACTTGTCAATGCAATCAGGACAAAGGAACATATGTAACAGCATTCTAATGCTGTGCCAAGTTAACCAACGGAACAAACCATTATATGGTTCTGCAACTCAGAAATGGAAGTCATGCAGGTATGTTTCTGCCTTGACTTTAACAAATTTGAAAATCAAATGGTCACTGTTGCCACTAGTTACGTCATACCCTTTCTGAGAGTGAGTCACACACCAGTAGCCATCACAACCATTGCTACTAAGCTGCGTTCTCCATAAGGATGTGCTCTTACACACCAGTTGCCATGGCAACCAAAGTTATCACACCATCTGTTCTCTGTGTAGTATGTGCTACTGGCAAAGGAACAGTTCTTATAACTGAGACAAACTGGGTTCATTCTGAGGTATGGGCTCAGGCTGAGGAAACAGTTCAGCATTGCTCACATAATACAACATAACACAACCAGATGGAAGCATGCCAACAGATGCAATTAATGAATCAGATGGTGTAAAAATGAAGAAACAAGGAATGAACAAGGGTGTGGAGTAGCATGTGAATACTGCAGCAGTCAACTGTATGGCAGGCATGTGGTTAGTAATTATATAAAATATCAATAAATCAGGCAGTCAAATGATTCACATATCTTCATATGCCACATTTCATATGAAAATTCTGAATGTATATGTAACTACAGACATGAAAACACTTGCAGCTTTATATGCTATTAATATGCTACACTCAACAACTTAATTATATAAAAAACTGCATACAATGAAACCAAAAGGGAAAGAAACCTAACAAGATGTGAGATGTGAAGTCCAGATAGCAGTGACTAAAAAGTTACCGTTTTCCACAGGATGTGACACCTTGCAGTCTGGTAGATGCATGGCCCTACCTAAGTTACAGAGGAACCTGCTGCCTCCATCACCAAGGTGCATGATCTACCCTGACAATGCAGTGTGCGGATTCTATTATGGTAAATTACCTACAATGACAGCATACATAGCAGGTCTTCTAAAATATCAGCACACTTCTATCACACTGGATAGTGTCACATCCCAGAGGGCAGTAATCTTCAAATGTAACCTGTGTACAACTGGTGACTTCAGCTCGATATTAGCAACAATGAACACAGAATGATGTTACAGACCGCAAGAAAGCAAAGTTTCACGCAAGTAGTGCATGTTGTGGTACCATACATGCTGATCAGTACCATAATGAACAACTTAAACATTATAAATTACTCCTGCTTCTGCTGCTATTACTACAACACACTACAGTATAAGAACTTTATAAACATGGATTCGACCCCTATTATGGTGGCAAAATACTTTGTTAATGTTGACATCCACATTCCTAGCAATCTCAATTACAATATAGAGCACTGTACTGGAACGGGTAGGCCACCAGAAACGTCAACCGAGACACTTTACAACACACATGCTTAAGTAACATATAAGTAACAAGGACCTTCAATTTAACTTCTCTTAGTTATGCCCTCTTTTACTCTTCGTATTGTTCGCCTACGTCCATGCATTAAAACCGCTATCTATGGCTGAAGAAATGAATTCAGGATCTTCTTTTGTTACGGATACGACAAGTTAGCCAACAAAACGTAAGGCATTCCTATGTGGTTCTTCTTTACCACTTCATGATACTGTCGATCCCAGTATTCGTAAGATGGTGGATGGGAGTTTATTTATGGGAGTTCTTGGGATCCGTGGTTCATGGTTCATAAAGTTGGTGACCTGGTTGAGAGTTGGTTTAAAATCATGAGGTAAAAATTTTGTGGAGTTAGTAACATTTCTCAACGTAGCAACTTTCACAATGATTTCAACATGTGAAGACCGTTGTCTGTCCATGAAATACGCATTATATTCAAACACAAGTATTGAGTAATTCGCTAATTATTTGTCACAGTTAGCATACAGCCAGCCAGCACAGCGCGCGAGCGACAAAGCAATAACCTCGGTAGACTGCAGTTACGAAAGCATGGAAGTGACAAGGGACATCCTGACCAGCTGATAAGGCTGTGAATAGAGCTTGTTCTTGCAAGTCATTTAATTTATTCTGCAATTCAAGGTGCCATTATTGGTACATAACCATTGGACATAGAACTTGTCAATAACATATCATCCTAAAGATAACATATAGAACTGGTCATAAAATAAATCTACGTATACAATATGTATGTTCATTACATTCGTAAATCTAAAGTTATCAAAACAGATTCACGTGTAAATCAACAACCGTATAACATGAACTTAAATAAGGACTAACCAAAAGTAGGAAATATATTAAATTAATCTTTATACACGCTGCTTAAAAATACATGACAAATATTTTATGACATATAAATAAATATAATAATAAATAGGTTAAAATTTGAATAAAGCACACTAAAAGATGCATAATCTTATACATTTAAGCGTGTTTTAAAACTGTAAATCTAATAACTAATGCATTATGATAGTATAAACCTTAGTGTCTTGTACTATGTACAACATTAATTATTTTTGTAATTAATATATTCAACTAAGGTATAAAAAGAATGGATTTGTAGGAAATACCTAAGAGATGTTTTAAATTGCTTAATATTACATGATACCTTATTTACTTTAGAGGGAAGATTATTATACACCCTGATGCCAAAACAGCAAGGTCGCTTCTGATAAATCGCTAGATGTGACGATGGTTGAAAAAGATTAGAGTTATTCTTAGTTTTAATATTATGTACTTCAGAATTTCCCTTGAATAAACTTTTATTGTTAGCAACAAACAGGGCTAAAGAAAATATGTACTGAGATGTTAAAGGTGATATTTTTAAAATTTTAAGAAGTTCTGTACAAGAATCTCTAGGTCTGGCTAATAATTATTTTTTGTAACAAAGATATTTTCACTGTGTCAGGAATTTCCCCAAAATATTAGTCCATAAATCTTAATGCAGTGAAAGTAGGAGTAATAGATCATCTTGGGGTATCTTGTGATAAAAAGTGTTTAACCACTCTAGCTATAAAACAGGCTTGGCTTAATTTAGGAACAATATTATCGATATGACTTTTCCAGGACAATGTGTTATCAATTATAATTCCTAGAAACTTTAGATTAGAGGTGTTTCATATTATTTTATTCTTGTAAGTAATATTCATTTCATTAAGAGAGTGGTTTTTAGTTTGAAATTTCATGAAACAGGTTTTACAAAAATTCAAAGAAAGTAAGTTGCATTGAACCATTCATTCATATTTTTAAAGACCATATTAATATTTGGTTCGAAATCAATAAAATTGGGGTTGTTGACAATTACACTTGTATCATCCGCAAATAACATTGTTTTATGGTTAACATTTGAATTCATATTAATTGTGACGTTAGGTAGATCATTGATATAAAGTAAAAAAAGCAGCACTCTTAGTATTGATCCCTGTGGTACACCATGCTTAACAATACCCCAATTAGAAGCAACATTATTATTAGAACATTTATCATTAAGGATCACTGGCTGATATCTATTCTCAAGATAAGTTTTAATTAAAGTATATATTTGTCTGATATTCCATAAAATTCTTATTTAGATAATAAAATATTATGATTGACACAATCAAAAGCTTTCTCTAAATCGAAGAATATACCTCCAAGTTTTCTTTTATTGTTGAAAGCTTTTAACATTTCATTAATTAGATTGTAAGTGGCCATTTCTGTTGACGATTTAGATCGAAAACCAAATTGTTCGTTTACTAAAATATTGTTATTATTTATATGTGTCAGTATTCTTCTATATATTACCTTCTCAAACACCTTAGAAATTGAAGTTAATAATGAGATTGGTCTGTAATTGGCCAAATTTTCCCTATCACCCTTTTTAAACAAAGGCTTTATGATAGAGTATTTGAATCGTGAAGGGAAGATTCCAGAGGATATGGTTTTATTACAAATGTAACATAAGAGAGCACTAATAAAAGGAGCACTAATTTTTAAGATCTTCATTGAAATCTCATTGTATCCATGTGAATTTTTTCATTGTAGAGAATTAATAATATTTCAATTTCTTTTGTTGATGTATAGTTAAATTTTATTTTGGAAAATTATTTTTAAATATTTATGTCAAAATAATAATAATAATGATTTTTAAAGTTATTGGTGTCAATTTTATTATTATTACAAATGTTGTAAGTAATTTTTTCAGCAATCGTTAAAAAGTAATTATTAAACAATTCTGAGTTGGCTTTACAATTATCAAATTCTTTACTTCTCATCAATTTTCTCCATTTCAGATTTTATTATATTCCATGTTGTTTTTATTTTATTGTGAGTGTTCATGATTTGTTATTATAACTAGATCTTTTAGTGTCTCTAATAACATTAGTCAAAATCTTGCTGTGTAATTTATAGTATTGTTTTAAATTTGTGTCACCGTTATTCCTAGTCAGCAAATAAAGGTACCTTTTTCGTTGACAAGATATTCTTATGCCCGTGGTTATCCAAGATTTTGTGTTAGATCTCTCACAAAGTTTTTTTTAAAGCAGGAATAGAATGTCTGTAGGTGTGTATTTAGAAATGTATTAAATATACGATCAACGTCCTTATTGTCATCATTGAATACATTTTTCCATACTTCATAACTCAATGTAATTTTAAATTCAACCATCGAGGTATTATCAATTTTCATTATAGTTGTAATGTTATTATAATTATTTTTGTATCAGAATTTAGATCCTGTTTTAGTAAGAGTTGGGCGTCATGATCGGATAGCCCATTTAATATCAGAGAAACAATAAATTTAGTAAATTTAGTTGTATCCAAGAAAATATTATCTATTGTTGTACACGAACCATTTTTAATTCTTGTAGGAAAATGTATCATGCTATAAAGATTAAAGAATTCAACATAATGTTAAGTTGTTTCTTCTTATTGGTATCTATGAGGTATTTCATATCTCCACATATTATAATTTGTAAATTGGGTTTATAGAGCTTCTTATGATAGTTTCTAATCCATTAATAAATAACTGAAAATATCAGACGGTGATCTATAAATCGTTATAAGACAGATTGCAGTAGATAGAAAGTCTAGTTTCACTGCACATATAGCTAAAGTGTCTTCGTCGTGCTATGTTGGTAGAAAATTCGTAGGCCGACTACCATTTCTGCGTTCACCCAACTGATGATTTGCGAAAAATGTATGGGGAATTTCATCATCTTTATTGGCAGCTTCGAAATCATCCAGAGCAGTTTTTCGAATACTTGACAATATGTGTGGAAACTTTTGACTTCTTACTGAGTGGAGTAAGTCACCAACTTCGAAAGCAGAGAACGAACTACAGACAGCTGATTTCACGTGCTGGAAGACTGGTTGCTACAATAAGGCAAGATTTTAAGGGAATTTTCTCTTCTTTGAAACACCCAGATTGGCTCCAGGGCCCACCCAACCTCCTATTCAATGGATACTGGGGATCCTTGTACTCTGTAGATAAATTTTTTATGTGTAAAGATGATCCATAATATTGTATATAAAATGTTTATCGTATTTTGCGCTGTAAAAATTATGTATATTTTGCATATTCATGGCTTATTCCGCATACTTTTTACATTCTGACACACGGATCGGAACGTATATATGTAAGTATATTTGTAACTGACGATTGTATATACACCTACACAAGATTTCTATTGACAGCATGATATACATCTTCCTAAATACAGTTCATGATGAACCAAAACACATTGCTGAAATGAACAATAAACACAGGTACTGCTGACATAGTATGGCGTGACTGTATATGTGTACTTGAATTGTCGATTTTCTGAATACAGCATGCCAGTCATTTGAAAATACCACTCATTACATCACACGCTGCGGCTACTTATTCTCACAGCTTATTTGTGATATCCTTACGCCTGAAATTAATGTCTTCTGTCCCTACAGAACGTCTTGGAATAAACTTCCGAAATTAACACCACTGTACTAAGTTTAAGTCAAACCAACCAATGCACAAGAATTACTAACAAAGCATATTTGTAACCCCTACATACGTTTCGGCAATCAAGTTGCCATCCTCAGGGGGCGCATCAAAGAATCACAAACATCCATAGCTTCCAGATACACACATACTCGGTATTACAATAGAAGCACAGCAGGAAGGGATCTATATGCATAGAGGGAAAACCTTTCAAAGATACTGAACTTGTGAAAACACGCTTCTTGGCTGCTGCTGCTGAAGTACACTGTCCTGAGGAAATGAAGCCATTTGATGACAGTCAGTTATGTTCAGTGACATGACTGAACATTAAAGAACCAGAAAGAAATGGCAGTTATTTTTTTTAACTATGTTCTAGCTCTGAATGAAAGTGACTGATGTCTCAGATACTTCTCAAACTGTTGATGTGTTTTCCAGGCATAGACACATATCCTCTTATGAAGAGCTGTAACCAGGGTTTGCATGGCACAACTGGAGAGGTTTCATGTATTCAATTTATTATTAACTCAATGTATTGTATCAGTATATATTGCACAGATTGGACCTAAAAATGGAGATTTGTTCATGAAAGTGGAAACACCCAATCATTAGGTCTAAAATGGGACACATGAAAAGTGTCATCATGATTGTTGCATAGACTTTGTGACCATTAAACTGGTTCTCTTTGTCACATGCCTGTAATGACTTCTCATTGTATCATTCATGAGCATACCCCACTGCAGTAAAAGTTTGTGACAGAGGTCATAATTTGTACTGTCATCTTTATAAGAAAGCTGGGTTTGAATCTGTCAGTTAAATTTTGGAGGCAATTGGAGGTGACATACTTCATTACACAAAAGGGTGCATAGCAGAGGTAATATACCATGGTTCTTAATTGAGAGATTAGTTATAATACCCATAAATTAAAAGAGCAAATCAATACCCCAAATCTCATGTAGAATGGATACTTTGACAGTTTTGGTAGATAAAAAAATCCCTTCTGTAAGCTCTTTGCTCCTCTGGGATATTACGCAGTGTAGACTGGTAGTTAGTTAACAGACGTTTTGAGACAACTTACCGGTCCCGTCATTAAGGGTCTTGGACTGCTTGACTCTTGAAGATGGGACTGATAGGTTGTCCTGAAACACCAGTAACTATCAATCTACACTTGACACCCGGAGGAGCAAAGATCTCATTTACACTGCAGCAGAATCCCAAAATCACGCAGCTTCATATAAAACTTCGGAGGGAAAAACTTCTTTCGTATGTTTTCAGATGTGACTGCTTTTGAAACAAATCCAAAATTTATTTAAAAAATGAGCATATCGAAGTGCAAAACTTTGCCATTTCCTTTCCTGCAGAAGTGTTTTTGAAACATCTGGGGGAAGGTTTTCACAGCCTAAGGACAATTTCTTCAGAACTTACGTGATTGCTTCAGATCTAATTCACATTAAGGTTCAATGATTTTCATTTTAATTCCAATGAAATTCCTTTTCAGGCTCCTGCAATTGAGTACGAATGAAAGTAATTTAACTAGAACAAATTATTCAATGAAAAATTCCTTTCAATCATTAGATTTGAGGGTATTTTGTAATGGACACTTCTTAAATTTTCCCAGAAATTAGGAAATTCACATCAGGCTTCATGACAGTGTTTGCAAGAATTTACCTCTGTGAGCAACCTCAGGAAGGTTGTCAAAACATCAGATGATTCTCATAATCCTGTTTAAAAAATAAGTTAGGAGGCTTCTGTGATTATGTGAGTGGGAGTCCTGAACTTTCAACTGAATTATTTTTCAGTGGTTTTCTTAATGAAGATGCGAACCTTTATTTTACTACCCGATTATTTGCCTTCAAAAAATCGCTCAGCCTTGTGTGTTCTCATAATTTTGTAACAGCAATCGCATAGGCAGTCACGTTCCTGAAGCTCATTCAAACCTTCAGTTTTATTGTGGCTTTGCAGTGAAACATCTTTCATCAAATCCCACTTGGTGCATCTTCCAATACAAATATCTGCCTCTGGATCCTTAGGTACAAGGCCAAGTTTTTACTGTAGCATTAACTCCTGGTTCTACATCTCTTACTTATGAAAATACAGTACCTGGACTGTATCTGCCTCTTCCACTTCTTCACAATTTCTTTAGCCAGTGAAACATACTGATCAAATTCTCAAGCACTATGAACAAAGTGAGGAGGCAATTTTTTGTATACTCTATTCATGCAGGTTTGACACTTCAGCATTGTGATGTGTGCATCACTTTGGTGTTGAAGGATTTCCAAAACTACTTCACAGTGGCCCCCCTCCCCCACCTCCAAGTCATCCAGTCGGCAGTTTTAGAAGTAACAAGTCTTAAATGTAACAGTTACTCCTCTATCTGTTGGCTGAATCTTGAAGTCACTATATGACCTTGCAGTATGCTTTTTGTGCTGTCACCTTCACTGAATACTGGGCCGACAGCTCCCCTTTCATAGACTAATGGTGAAGGAAAGATTTGGAGAAAACCAAGTGCAACCTCTGCTTTGTTCAAACAAGCAAATTAATACACAATATATTTGTCACCAAGAAAATATGTGCAAGAAACCGCAAAACATTTTGGGAAAATCAATATTCTGAGTTTCATGTAAAGGTTACCTTGAACCAAGACATATCAAAATTAAATGTGTCCAACTTTTGATGCAAACACCCCTACACAAAAATCTAATTGATTTGATCACCCTATTAATAGTTGAAGCTCCTTGTTGCAACATGTTCCATCCTGTTACATCCATACTCCTAGGTCTAAAGATCTTCACCCAGCACTATGTTCTCACATACAATCATGCTATGTTCTTCCCTTAATGTGACAATTTCACACCCATATAAAATAAGAGCCAACATCAAAATTCTGTATACAGTGAAACCTCTATCCATCGTTCCCGTTACCGTCGTTGGCCCGCATCTATCGTCTGCCTTATTTGGTCCCGAAATTAGCCCCATATAAATAACACTATTTTTTCCCGCCTCCATTGTTCCTCGAACTGTCGTTTTCCCGCACCAATAGTTGAAAAATCACGGTCCTGAAGCAACATTTTCCCGCACTGATAGTTTTTTTTTTAAATTTGAAGCGATGGTTTAGTGCGCTGTGTGTGCATTGCTTTCTTAGTGCCACCTGGATTGGCTCCATCAAAAGGTATGGAGTGCATTCTGTACTCTTTGCTCTCCATCCTTTTCTTTGGACTAGATGAAGACTTGGCAACTCTGTTGTGGAGCTTTCATTGCAAGTGGTTCTGTGCGTTCTGGTGTGCTTCATAGTTTCATACGTTACCCTGGTTTAATCATTTCCATCCTTTATTATCCTTTTCCTATAATATTTTATTTCTGTTATTAATTCATTCCTGTTTTTATTACTTCATTATATTTTATTCCTGCTATTTATTTTGAAATCCGTGGACCATGTCCCAACCTAAAAAGCAAGTGAGAACTCTGCACAAGCAATTGAAAATAGTAGAAGAGGTGGAGAAGAATCCTGGAGAGAAACGTGTCGACATTGCCAAACGCCTTGGGTTGGCTCCAAGCACACTAAACTCCATATTCGCAAAGAAGGACGAAATCCGAGAGCAGGCAGAAAAATGTGGTAACGCCAGTAAGAAGAGGAAAATAGGTAGGGAGTCGACATTCGCCGAGTTGGAAAGAGTACTCTTCTCGTGGTACCAGCAGGCAAGGGCGTCGAATATCCCAATTGATGGAACCATTCTTCGTGGAAAGGCGAAGATGATTGCAGCGCAGCTGAATATAGAAAATTTCACTGCATCCAACAGCTGGACAGCGAGGTTTAAGGACCGGCATGGCCTAGTATACAAGAAGTTAGTCGGAGAAAGTGCGGCAGTGGACAGCGAAAGCACGGAAGCGTGGCTGGAAAGACTGCCATCTTTGTTGGAGGGCTACGAACAACGTGATATTTACAACGCGGATGAGACGGGACTCTTCTACAACGTGCTTCCTGATAGAACCTTGGCTCTCAAAGGAGAGTCTTGTCATGGAGGGAAAAACTGTAAAGAGACTTACTGTTTTACTTTGTGTTAACAGTGATGGAACTGACAAACAAGTGCCGATTGTTATCGGAAAATCTCCGAAACCGCGATGTTTCAAGAATGTAAAAAAATTACCCACCAAGTACCACGCGAACAATAAAGCGTGGATGACCACAGACATTTTTTCTTCATTTCTGCGTTCATTGGACGCAAGTATGGGTGCACAAAACAGGAACATTCTCCTCTTTGTGGACAATTGTGCCGCACATCCAAAGGATACATCGTTTCTAAGAAATGTAAAAGTCATACGGTACCCGACAAATTGTACAAGTGTGCTCCAGCCCCTTGATTTAGGGGTAATAAACTGTTATAAGCAGCTTTATAGAAAACGCCTCGTGCAAACAGCTGTTTGCTTAATGGATGCAGGCAAAGATACGAAAAAGAAGATAAACGTGTTGGAAGCTTTGCACTACACTGTGGCAGCCTTGCAAGAAGTAACCCAGCAGACAATCGAAAATTGTTTTCGGAAAGCTGGTTACGTGCAGGGACAATCTTCAGGCGATAGTGACGTCGTATTGACCGACGATTTCCGCCAAGACTGGGAAAAGTTCAGTGGCATGAACAAAGATAAATTCGAGGACTACATCTCTGTGGACAGTCACGTGGCAACCTGTGGTGTAGAAACAGTGCAGGAGCTGTGCGTGAGCGTCGTGGCGTCAGGGAGTGTGGAGCGGGAAGAAGAAGAAGCTGGCGAACCCGAAGTTGTGCCGAGCTTTGCTGAGACGCATGAAGCGCTGATGAAAGTAAGATCTTTCTTTTATGCGCACAGCACGAGTGACAGTGATCGTGAAAGTGTTCCAGGCCTTGAAAAATCGTACTTTGAATTGAGGTGGAGTAAAGTTTGCTCAAAACAAACGTCAATGAAAGATTTTCTCAGCAAGAAGTAATAATTATCATTAAATTGTTCTTATCTATAATTTTTAATGGTTTCCCGGTACTATCATTTCCCGTATGTATCGTTCAAATTTTCCGGTCCCCTGAAAAACGATGGATAGAGGTTTCACTGTATTTTAATCTTCATGTTTTTAAATAACAATGGGAAAAGATTCCAGAGCAAATGGTACCAAAGCTGGTACAGCACTACCAGTAAAAAGAATTACGTGTACAGCAAGACCTACACTGCTCAAACTAAAAGTAAAGGCAGGTACTACTTATCGAAATGAGATGTTTATTTATCAAACAAATATACATCCATGAACTCTGCTTAAATAAGGTCTTCTATGAGAATCACATGAAGTGACTGTATCGCAGTTGTCTTTTCTTTAATACAGAACGTGGCGGAGAAAATGAAAAATTATTATCCATACAAAGGAAAATCAACATATCACTAAAATTACTGAACCATACAAAGGAAAATCAACGTATCACTAAAATTACTGAACCCAAGTGTAACTGCATATCTCACTATGATTACCCTTACAGTCACACATTACATCACTAGTCACCAAACTACACAGTAATTTGCAGAACAGAATCTTATTCTGCAACATCAGTCTTGCCTGTGTAATTATAGAATACTAAAAATGTTATATATATACATATCCACTTGTACAATTTTTTAAGTCTGTTTTATACACAACCCAGTTCATTTTAGCAGCAAAAAATCTGAATTAGTAGTACCACAAATCTGCACCTGGATTTAAAAATGCAAATTTGGAACAAAAGCTGTTCTGAAATGTGCAAACATGCATGAGGTCCAACCCAGATAATGAAGTTTGCAGCTTATTGATGTGGCATCCCATCTTGCACACAGACATGGCACAAAGAAGTGGGTCCCGTCTACTGGTACATTACTGGATTTATAGTGATCTGCACTTTAATGTAAAGCACTCTCAGAGTCCTCTGCGGGATGCTGATGGCATCAGCAGCTGTAATGCTGTCATTGCTTCAGGAAATAAACTGTGATAGTTGATGAGAGGTACATAAGCTGCTGTGATAACTCGCCCTGAAAAATTAAATGCATTTAAGACAAAATGTATGGCACTTAAAAGCAGTTATAAAATTGCTACACCATTTGTCAGTGGAGGAATATGCAGATATACAGAAATACAGGGACTCAAGTTTCAACCTCCCCAATTATGCTTCATCCAAGCTTTTGAGTCAAGGTGATAGAACTTCAACTGCTTCTTATTCATGAACAAGCTTAGAAAGACCTTCAGTCTCAAAGTTGCATTAAAATTCAATATGTAAAGTAAATCAAGTTATCTCTACCCCAACGACAATGACTTTTGTAGCCTTCTTGTGACGTCGTATCCTCAAAAGTGATGTCATATCTTTAATGAAACATGAAAGCCTCAAAGTATGGCATAAAGCCTTCTGAGTCTGAACAGGGTACCTATAGATCTTGGGAGTGTGTTGCTAGCACTTTGGAAAGATAAAAAATTGTCCTGAATCTGGTAGGGCCCTTCAATATCACAGCGTACACTTTGTACATAGACACAATTTATAACAGCCCACAGTTACTACCATTTAAAAAAAACATGGGATGAATGCTGCTGAAACACTCAGACTTTGCAGGTAAAATGTACTGCAGTCAGCAATATCAGTGAAATTGAAATGGATGTGTCACAGCACAATCTGAAGGCACAGTGAACAAGTGGTGATCTAAAGAGGGGTATGTCAGTTGTAACCACCTCCATGACACAGAACTTGTTCCAATGACTTGGGAGGGGGGGATTATGAAACTACACATGACTATACTGTAGCAATGGGTGGCTGAAACTGAGAACCAAAAACTGCAGCCCTACTTAATGGGAAGGAAGACAGGAATGAAGTGGTACCTCAAATTCTTTACTAGAATCCTAACTGTAACAGTCCACAATTCATACATAAATCTACAGCACCCATAACCAAAAGTTCACCATGCAGTCTACAAAATCGATCTAGTTACCACCACCACCAACAGCTGGCAAACCTGCAATCAATCCTCAGCCTAAAGAGCTCTTCAAGAGACATGTCCCCAAAAATAAACCACCTACTGATAAGGTGCCAAGGCCCCAAAGATGTGCTTGTACAAACTGTAGATTAGATGACATACTACTGGTGTCCACATTGTCAAGCAGCACTGTGTTGCTTCATGCATCAAGACACTCCACAACAAACAGGATTTTTGGGAGTGTGCAAGTTGAATCAATATTACATAATTATACTCGTATGTTCGTGGTTTCAGTCACAATATTACTCCAATAAACAATACTGGTAACAAACACTGGCAGCTGTACACAGTGATGGTGTTGATTATGAATAATGTGTGTACAGCTGATGTTTATTTCCAGTATCTGCTGCATGGTAAATTATGAATATGTTTAAAATACTCCAATAAAACCTGAGAAACTACAGAACGGTGTAGCCCACACCTGAACTTACCTGCAAACCATCGACCATGTAGTGAATTAACAGCTGCTACAGCTGTGGCTATAGATGGACATTTCACATACACATTTCCCTGGGGTGATGCTTTGTCCACATACACATGAAGAACTCCACCATGCTTGTTGCATTCCTCAATTACATCATCGCGAATTTCCACATCCCAAGTTGGGTTTGTTTCCCTGACAGACAGTTATGTTAAATTCAGTCTTGGAACAAGCAAAGTAAAACGTTAAATAAAGCACAGTAATATCGTCAATTGAAATTCCGTAACTGGTCTGCAAGAAGCTAGTACAACCATACACATACTGGGAACGCTATGTGAAGACCGAGATGAAATTTAGTACAGATATTAGCTCCACAATTATATAACAAATTCTTGTTTACAGACACATTTCAAGTGGGGGTTTTCCAACTAATCAGTGTTTAATTTGCAATTATTAAGCAGTTTTACAAAATCATGCTAAAATGAAACAATTCAGCCAGTAAATTGTGTGCTGTTCAAGAAATTCACTGTTATCATATGTAACTAATGTAAGCATCTCAAAATGGTACAACAACTGTAATATAGAAAATGATAAATTCCTGTTAAAACTCACGTGGCTGGGTCAAACATATTGGCGAGCATGAAACACTGCGTAGCTATGGGAGGTGTTGGCTGTTGGATTGGCAAATTTCCTGCTGGATTAAGATTCAATGCAGTAGCTGCTGCCTGAGGTATTTGCAGACCAGTACCTGCAAGTATGAGATACTATTAACCCCAATAAACTGTACATAAGGCAAACCATGAGTATGTACATACAACAATCCCCTCCACAACAAAACATTTTAAAGAAAAACACTTTTATTACTTCTAAAATAAAATCCCCATCTGCCCATTAAGTCCCCCGTGTCCACAGCATGCTTTTAACCTTTAAACAACTGGGTTGGTATTTAAATTTTAGCGCATGATTTATGAAAAACATTATGCGAACAGAAAAAAGATAAAATTATGAAATAAATGGCATTTTGTGGAAAATAAACCAGAGATTATGCAGCATGTCTTAAAAATGCAGTAAATTTCCTGGTTGCCTAAATATATAAAATGAAATTCTAGGACTGTTTTTTTCACTGCAAACGCAGATCCTTTAAAGGTTAACATACAACTGCAACTTATACCTGTATTTCCTGCACTCCCAGACACTGACCCCAGAAATACATTTCCTGAAAGTAACACAATTATTAGTTTCTTCTATCTACCCATAAATGATTAACCTTCAGAGGACATTTAACTCTTTGATCCCAAAGATGGAATACTTTACTCCAATTTACTATGCAACCAAAACTCCACAACTTAATTCATGTCTGCCAACATCTAATTATACCTACTTGCATACCCACAGCTCTTCACACTGCGCATGCTGTCTCACTTCATGTCAGTAATAGAAAATACATGGTAGTATCATCTCCAGGCATGTGCAAATTTAGTCGTTAACAACGAAGTTTTGTCTAACCAAGTTGTGTTTTAGCAGTAATGGGGCACACTGTAACGGATTTTCATTATTATACCAGTTTTCAAGAATTTACACCAATAGACAAAAAACGCAGATTGTAAATACTAAAAAGCAGAGTTGTAAATACAGTCAAAATGTGGAGCTGTATCATGCTGTCACAATGTGTATCCAAAGTTTAGAGCCAAACAGCTGGTTCTCACTATCCTGTTCACGCTATGCAAAGAAAGAAGATCTCTACTACGAAACCTTATGGGCATTTTTTCTTCGCATATCAACTGAAGATATGGCAAACTATTTACAGCCTTATAAGCTCAAAAGTTTTTCACATTCACAAGACAACTACAAATATTCAATGTTTGAATTTTAGAGTGACTTACATTTCTGTGATCCAACTGCCTATTAATATGTTACTTTGTACATATTTCAGGTTATTATAACTCTCTTTATAATGAACTTCCCCTGTAGTTGTAAGCAATCCATGCACACTCCTCTAGTTCAGAATTTATGATTCTTTTGTAAAACTGTTTTCTTAGAAGAGTGGGAAGGGTATGCAGGTAGCTGGTCCTCAATATAGTAATCCAATTTTGATCCCTTCAGGTTTATATTACTGAGGATTTTATCCAACAATGAATGAGAAGAAATGGATCTCACAAATATTATATTATTAACAAATTTTGAACCAATACAGCACCAAACTCTCAAACATGCATTTATAAAAGTTTCAACATCTATACAAAACTCACCTTCTGCAAGTTTAAACATCAGCTGCAAGCGACCTGTGGCACCTAGATCAATACCAGTTCTGTCCAGTTCATCACTATCCAGAATTGATGGACCCTGTGCTGAGTCAGAACGCTCCGTTACATTTCCTACTTTCATTGGACGTCCTGCTAACTCAAATCCATTTAATTGTTCCAGAGCCTTCTTTGCATCATCTGAATTGTGGAACTACACGAAAAAAAAAAAAAAAAAAAAAAAGTCCCTTCTCAGTAATTAAATCTGGTGCATGTGAAAGGAAAATGTAACAAAGCAAAGATGACTATATACAACATAATACATCACTACCTTCATACAGCAACATTTGAGTCCTGGTGAGGAACAATACATAATATTTATATAGGCTGTACTATAGTGAGTTTCCTAAACTGCGTTTAGGTGATGCAAACTTCAGCATTATGGGTCTACTGGAACTAACGTGTCCAAATTTTTCCACTTCACGGCAGTCAGGAAAAATCTTACTGTGCAGTCTTACCCAAATCTAAAAATACAAGATAACCGTTACAGACCTCGTCTAAAACCTGAGTGTACATCATACCTTAAGCAGGCAACCTTATACATGAAAAGCAACGTGTGTACCAATATCTCCCATATAGTGGTTCCAATAACCACTGTTACAATATTTCATAATTTAAGCACCCTCAGGAAATCAGGAAGACTTTTCAGAGAACAGAAAAGTCTCATCCCTGCCAGGATTCGAACTATTATTCCTCAGTCATTCTAACTTATACCAACTATGCTATCCTGGCTCCACACACAAAATTTTTAACTTACTGTCAGAAATCCATAGCCTTTGGAACGTCCTGTTTCTGGATCCATGATAAGCTGAATGTTGTCAATCTTTCCAAATGGTTCAAAAATTCCACGCAGCATATCTTCTGTGATATTGAAATGTAATGACCCAACATAGAGACGCATTGGCCCACTGTTACCCTTTGGAATCACCATGTTAGGCATCGAATTGCCTGCACGGTTTTTCTCAGCTTGTGTATGCTGAACAATGATTGGGATACCAAGCAACTTCTGACCTGCCAGTCCCAATGCCTGTAACATACCACCAACAAATATTATTAGTCTAAATTCATAAAAGTACACCCACATCAGTCAATGGAAATATTCATACTACAATAATAAAAATCAATATGAACAAAGAACTGTGAGTCACCACATTTGGACGACAAAATGTGACATGGACACAGTGAAGTCTGCAAATCATACTCTCCCATGGATACAATGTTCAATCATGGTGCACTTCTTACACCACATGCTGGGTTAATTATTACTCATAATTTCCAACTCAGGAATATACCCAACATACAAAAATTTTAAAACATTATTTGTCTTCCCGACTACTGCTGGATGCAAACATGAATCCTCAAGCATAACCAACTATATGCAGTAGAGTCAAGAAGCTAAAAATTGCTCTAAAGAAATCTTCAATCCTTCACGCCATGCAAACATTACCATCTTCACAACAGCCTGTATGGAACAAGGTACTGCTATGTATTAAACTGTCACATAGGCATTCTTTAAATCGAGTGCAAACACTACGGTCTTTAGGACCTTCACACGTGATATGATGGTCAACATTTTGGAGGAAGATGCTGCCTCTCCTTCTACCCTGCAAATTCAGGCATCATGTCCCTATGACACACTGGTAAATCACTACCTGACTTCACAATAGCACTTACCCCCTCCAAAAAACTGGTAATGTGCAGTCACTGCAATATGCACAATTTTCACATATCAAAGTGCGAGTACATTTTCACCAACATACAATGGAAGTCATAATAATGAACTACATGATACAAGGTTAATAATATGAGTGTTAAAGTTACTCAGTTTAGTGTTCAACTCCAATGCAACCGAATAAACATCAATTGCAGGTTTCACCATATGTAGTTCAACTACAAAATCTTGAGAGTAAGTATGCATTCTTCATTCCAAAGAAGTTGCACTTTCCCTCATGAAAGATCCTTCCTGTACAAAATTTTGGACATTTTCCAGCATTGTCACAAACAAAGGGTGTAAAAGAAATGAAGAATCTGAGAAAACACAATGAAATGTGCATGTTGAATCACCTTAACATACTGATCAATAACCATGGTCAGCAAATAACTGCAGGTAATTCTTTTATATTGCATACATATTCCCACCAAGTAAAGCTTCACTACTTCAACTGGATCTACTTGTATGCACTACAGACAAACCTGATCTGAGCAGAAACTTACTAAGGGCACAGATTCTGGATCCCTGAATTCAACATATGCAATTCCTTTGAATCTCCTTGTCTTGTTACATGTGATTAATCTAACATCCCGAACCTGCAACATAAACAAATGCCAAATGCTATAAAAAATCAACATAACCACTTACAATGCACTTTGTGGAGTTACACTACATTTTGTATTGACTGTACAATGCCAGAAGAAATGTAAAAGTGCCTTGTGCTTAAGAAACATGTCAAGGCACCCTATTATACAGTCAAAACTCCAACATCCTCAACAATATTAACAATTTCACTATCATTCATTTACATTTAATTTCCTGACAGCCATAATGGGTTGCCTTATTTCATGGGTAAATATATACAAAAGCCCCCAACTTTACACACAAAAAGAAAACCTTCCATCCAAATATTTCACAACTGTGTAGTTTACATAAAACGCCTATAAATCTGCTATGAATCTCTAATGCTGTCAATGACAGATTTTATGGTTGACATCAAAGTTTTCCCCACACAATCTTGCGTAATATTCAAATTTCAACACTTGGTACTTGTAAGGTTAAAACCGTCTAAATATGAGAGTGCTGCCACACATGAACAGAAAACACCTTGCCAGTAAAATTTTCTTGCTTAAGAGCTAACAAATTTGAGTCTGGGTATATTATGAAAATGTGTACCTTCCCAACAGAAGAGAAGAATTCTTCCAGATCTCTGGCCCTAATTCTCTGTGACAACTGCATACAAAATACTGTTCGGGCATCTCGTTCCTCAGGAGAAAGCTCATCTACTGGCCTCCTGTTATACAAACAGACCATAATTAGTAGACCACACAAATGTCGACTGTTCACAAAATACAGTTCTTGGTCAAGTGAAAGCTTAATGTCTGAAACATAGTTTATGATCCTCTATCCAGGCATGATGTGGCACTCGAAATCCAAGCTATGGAATGAAAATGTTACAGTACAGCTGTACAATCTTCTATTAACACTGAAAACAGAACAAACTGTTTGCTCTCCTATGGTTGTCTGATCCAAAAGATGAACAAGACAGGCAATGTACGTATAAACGGGACTCTGAGGCATGTTCATAAAACCATTCTTGCTGTGGTAAAGCAATGTGTTACCTATTCTGAGTGTCTCTGTAGCCTTAGTTATACAGCACACAAAGCGCATGGGCCATATTACATTGCCATCTGTGCCCTATCTGGCTCTACCATATTTTTTCACATTACCTCATAAGAGGCACGATTTTCAGACAAAATTTAATGAACCTAAGATGTGTTTTGATTTTCTCTACAACTTTTGTCTGAGACATTTCTCATTCTAAGAATTCTGCAAGATATCATAAATGTATTCAGGTTGTCAGATTTTAATCAAACTTGAATTTTCTAGACAGATTTTCAAAAAATACTCAAATATCAAATTTCATGGAAATCCACCCAGTGGAAGCCGCGTTCATCCATGTGGACAGGCGGATGGACGAACATGACAAATAGTCGCTTTTTGCAATTTTGCGAACACACCTAAAAATTGGCACTCTCTATAGTTGTGTCTAAGGCCTACTGACCTACTGACACAAATATAGAGAGATGTGCCACACCTATTTACAGCATGTTACACAAGGGCATCCCACAGTAATGAATTTAAAACATACATAAATATACGAGGACTAATAACCGGAAAGATATCCAATGTGTGCAGATACCAACAAGGTGTGCAGATATTTACAAACACAAGTGTCAAAATAAAATAAAAAATTACACATCTTAACTACCATCCTCTTTGGAAGAACAACATATGCACAACAAGGGACCATTACAACAGACATTTCAGAGTTGTCCTCTAGAAAACACCTTCGAGCTTTCTATTTTAAATATTTTATCACACAAAATAAAACTTTCTTGTATTTTTTACCTGACCTTTTCACAACTTTAAAAACTTATACATTGTAATATGTCTTGAGGCTTTCAAGGTGACAGAACTGGATAAAGTGTTCTCTGGCAGACAGCCACGTCAAATGATTAATAAACTCCGTTTCGGAGACCAATTCCTTCTCCATCGTTTCGGAGACCAATTCCTTCTCCATCATCAGGGTAATGCGATCTAGCTCTGTACTCAACTTCTTCTGCCTATATACACACACTGCAGCCTAGTTCGTAGTTGGAGACGAGCCAATGGCAGTTAGTGGATGGAGTCTGCAGATTGCTGTGCCTTGCTTCTATTGCGATTGGCTTTGTTATGGTACTGGAGGAATGGGGGCTACCAGGTATTACTGAGCATAAATCCATTGTCTCTATTGAGGTTGTTTGGATGTAACTGTATCCCTAACAGTTCGTGTGAAATCTTGTCCAGTTCATATCTCATGTTCTCTGGCCTTTATGCTCAGATGCAGGGACCAACAAGTAAATCTGGCATGTATGAAGATTAAGCACCATATCAACACAACTGCTGCACGCAGCATCCTTAATGTACTAGTTTTGCATTGCAACAAGAAAGAATACATAACACCAGATATGAACTGGACAAGATTTCACGCAAAGTATTAGGGATACATCTATCACTATCCGCGACACTTGAGCAACATGACTGGGACATGGTGGACCTCTCCACTACAGCACAGGCATGGCTTACTCCATCATCTGCAACATCTACACAGAAACAAAAATTTGAGCCCCTACACAACTAGAAACCTCCACAAGACAAATTGGACATCAAGAAAGAAATAGTGAATCTCACAGACAGAGATCTCAATCCTCCAGCTATATCCATTTTAAGCAAAGGCCTAAATTTTACACAAACTTCAGGCCCGACTTCCAATGTAAAATAAATTATTAGCAGTAAAGAATAAGTAATACATCATCTCCTGAAAAATTCAGCAGAAGAAATATGCCAGGAGACATGTTACATCTTAAAACACTCCACACCAAAAAAAGAGGAACATTTCAAAAGACAAAAGAGATGCACTTACATCACTACGAAATGATGAAAACATCGTGATACTTTCCACAGATAAGGGAAATGCTTCTCTTGTAATGCTGAGTAAGGCCAAGATGAATTTAATACTTGGTGACCTGGCCTACAGACAGCTAAAGACAGACCCAATGAAAAAAACAGAGAGAAAAAATCACCTTGTTAATTAAGAAGTCAAGTCTCTCAGAAGACGTTACAAAGCAGCTGATACCTCATGCCACAGTGACACCCCAAATATATGGACTACCCAACATCCATAAGGAAGGGATACTGCTTAGGCCAATCGTCAACTGCATCGCATCACCTACATACAAATTAGCGAAATACCTGGCTGGACAACTGAAACTGCTAGTTGGACAATCAAGTCACCACATCAGAAACTCTGAGATGTTCATTCAAAAGCTAAGGGACATAAAACTGCAAGAAATGAACATCCTAGTGAGTTTTGATGTATCACTGTTCACCAGTGCCCATAGAAGATACAATTCAGATTCTATCACAACACACTTTCAGAAAGAGACCACTGACCTCATCCGATGTTCCCACAATCACATATTTTGTATATGATGGCACATTTTACAAATAGACTGTAACCAGCAGTTCGGGTTATAACCCACGAACATGTCGATTACGAGATGTTACTATTTATTTTGGCATACAAATTGGGGTTTACGAGTACATCTGGCTTGAGAAATTAGGGGAGTAAAGTAAATTTAGAAAGGGACAGAGGCGACTACCGCTTCAAGGACAGTAGGGACATGTCGCGGTGTTTCTTTGTGAAATCCCGTGCTCCACAAGTGAAAGTTACTAGTAACCCACCCCAGGATATTCGTTTGTTTGCGAGCTTTGAGTCTCTCGACTGAGATGAGAGCGGTCCAGCGAGCTGTTTGGTTTAGCCAATCAGACTTAAAGATTTGAAAGATATTTCGGCCAATGTAGAGCAAAGTTTGCGTGAAGGGGGAATATTTCGAAAGAGAGAGTTTTGAAAAGCGGAGAGGTGAAGACGTACAAGACGGTTAGGGCTAGTTTTTCAAGTGCCGTCCTCAATCATAAACTTAAAAAGCAAAAATTTGTATTAGACTGCAACATTACAAGTATATCAATAAATATATATACATAGCTATTACTTGTTTAATTGAAACAACTGGTGAAGTGAGTGCGGGCGCTGAGTTACCTCCATGCAATAATCCTGATGATGATAAGACCTCATGCCACTGACACCGAGCTAGCCACGCTAACGAACCGAACGGTAACAAGACTGACAGTGTCACCATGGGTTCACCCCTAGCACCAGTACTAGCTAACATATACCGTATATTCTCGAATCTAAACCGCACCCGAATCTAATCCGCACCCAGTTTTTTGGCGACTTCTTAAACGAAAAAAAAAGTTAGTTCGCGATTCTAATCCGCACCTTTCCTTCAACCACCCCTTGCCCACGGGGCGACTGATTGAATAATATTGGATGTTACCAATGCGTTAAAATCCGACGCTACGCCTGTGGCCGATGAGTCATACCGATAGAGGCGGGGCCTTTCTCAACAGACGTGCGCAATCTCGTCTGAAGCCAGCTGATCTTTAGTTGTTGAAACGTGGGAGGTGCTTGTTCCAATTTGTCGTGTACCGTAGTTATGGAAGAGGGACACCTGAAATCTAAACGACTCTCATATACGGCAAAGTTCAAACGTGAAGTTATTCGGTGCGCAGAGGAGAATGGAAACCGCAAAGCCGCTGCAATTTTTGGAGTTGATGAAAGCAACATTCGACTATGGCGGAAACACAAGGCAGCGATCAGCGGGTGTGAGGCGTCACGAAGGAAATTCACTGGACCCAAGAAAGGACGATTTCCTGAAATTGATGATGCAGTCTTCACGTTTTTTCAAGAGAGACGCAAGACTGGACTGTTTGTGAGTTATGATCTACTCGCGAGGAGGCGATAAAGAAGGCCAGATCTTTGAACATTCCTCGAATTATGAGTGATGACGGCGAGTCTGATGAATAATAAATTATAATAATAAATAATAAAATAATAGATTATTGTATTGTATTGTTCTTACGTTGTTTATTAATTACGTTAATTACGTTATTGTTATATTGTACAGCAGCTCAATCATTTTTCCAAAATCCAGCTCTAGACCGCGAATCTAATCCGCACGCGAATCTAATCCGCATCTGATTTTTTAGCCCTCTAAAACTGTAAAAAAGTGCGGATTAGATTCGAGAATATACGGTATATGGAATAATTTGAACAGGCCAACACGGTTTGTGGTATGGCCCCATGGAGATAACAAGCAACAGATTTTTGTACATCTGAACAAATTGCATCCCAACATCAAGTTTACGATAGAACTAGAAAAGGACAAAAATTACCATTCCTGGATGTCCCTAGTTTAGAAGTCTGATGACTCATTGGGTCATTCAGCACATAGGAAGCCTACACACACGAACCTATACCTGTATGCTGACCCAGTACAAAAAAGGGCTGTTTTGTCTATGTTGGTACACTGTGCAAGGACCATCTGCAACATGGATAGTCTAGAAGCGGAATTACAGAATCTGAAGGGAACCTTCAGAAAGAATGGCTACAGTAACCATGATATCAACTACACCCTCCACACCAAAAATTAACAACAAAAGAAGACTGAGGAACCCACAGGAATAGTCATGCTTCCCTACCAGCACACCACCTCCAATAAGATCAGACTACTTGGTACATCAAGACCATCCATGTTCCGATGAAGACAACCATCAGCACCCTTAGACCACTTAAGGACAACCTAGGCCTCAAAACCCCTTAAGTGTACTGTATACCACATGAGTGTGGCAAGGTTTACATCAAACACGCAACACGCAAAAGTATAGAGAACATATGCAAGGAACACGAGGCACTTTTGCCTGGGCCAGCCAGAGAAATCAGCTGTAGCGGAACAATTTTGGACAATGGGCAAAGCACGGAATTGAACAATATTCACAGACTGTCCAAGGTAAGAGGATACATGGATAGCCTGGTGAAGGCCATAGAAATACAGTTACATCCAAACAACAAAGGCAATGGATTTATGCTCAGTAATACCTGGCAGCCCCTACTCCTCCAGTACATTCACACAGCCAATCACAAAAGAGGACATGAACAGCAATCTGCAGACTCCACCCACTAACTGCCATTGGCTCGTCTCCAACTATGAACTGGGCCATGGTGTGGGTATACAGGCAGAAGTTGAGTATAGAGCTAGATCGCATTACCCTGATGATGGAGTTGGTCTCCAAAACATTGGAGTTTACTAATCATTTGACGCAGCTGTCTGCCCGAAAACACTTTATCGACTTATACACTGCAAGTTTTACCATCTTCGTTCCTAAGGCTATCCAATTTCCCATGTATATATTTTACACAAATACTTATGCAAAGCACTGAGATCTCAATTCTAAACGCAACTGTGTACTAATTTTCTTTCTCGTGTGCCAGCCTGACGACGACCATATGTGGTTGCAACATGTAGCTGACTTGGAACTAAATAGAGATATTTGTTGTGTTTGACTTCCTTATATATCTTAGATTATTTAAAAACACAACAGCAATGAGTTGCCTAAAAAACATTTCCATGTTGTCTGCATAGTAATAAAAAGACTTCCTTTTTGGAAATAATGCAATGTAATCACATTCTGAACTACAGAATCCCTAATCTTATTGTGCCAGTTAGTATGCCTACCTCATGGATCTCTTTGGTTTCTTATGTCTGATGCCACATGGTTAGCTATTCTTACAACCCTTTTCAGTTCATCCAATGGAAAGAAGAATTTTTTTTCTCAAGTACAATATATTCTGCCACCCCCTCCCCACTTACACAAGCCACATAACAGTTCCATTTACATTAAGCAGCTTCAGTTAAATTACTGAAAAATGTTGGGTGTCGGTTGGTAGTTTGGCCCAAAGCTGTTACTGTAGTAGTATCAGCCCTACATATTTAGTGGTAATCATGCCAATTACATGCCCATATCTGGAGTTCTTCAAAAACATATTACCATTCTACTGACAGCATGACTTACCAGTGTACAGAATAAATACGATAAAATGTAGGCTAAAAGATAATATGTAAAATTCTGTATTTTTCTGAATCCAGCCCGTTTTCAAAATACCACGTTGCACACTCTCTCTCTCTCACTCTCTCTCACTCAATCAACAAACAATAAAACTGTTCTATTCTCACACAGAAATGAAACTGTGGAATACCCCACACCTATTCAGTAACAGAACATCGCTGGGGAAAGACACAAAATCCAATCCTGCACTTCAATATCCTGCTCAGATTGGTCAAAGCACATTGCTGAGTGCTACTGACTTCAGTGCACATTAATGGTTAAACACCTTATATAATTATGTCAGCTGTCATGGTAGTCTCCTCCCATGAACAACTCTTCAAGCTGCAAGAATAGAGTCATGAACCTTGCTTCTCCTTGCCTACTAGTTTATTTAATGAGAAAAAAGTTTCTTTTCTGCATAGGTTCTATCACTTTTTAAAAGCAGCAATGTCAACAACTGCAGCATAGACCAATGTGACCAGCTGAAAGTCTTCCTGCTCCACTTGTATATGCCTCCTGCCTCTTTTTTTTTTTATCATATTCTGCTTCATCAACATTCATCTCTCTTTTTCTTTCCTTCTGGATTTGCATTTCACTGTCACTACTTGATATGTCCATGATTCTGCTCAGCAATATTCACTTTCACATGTTGGAAAATCTGGCTTATTGTAAGACTGCATCGTTCTACATTTAACCTGCCTGTCTGCAAGCTGCCAAACATGCCAATATAACCTAGATGTGTAGTGCAGGTGTGTTTACAACAGGTGACCCTAGTGGAGTGCTACTCCAAGTAACCAACTATGTACTATACTGCAAGAAAATGGCTACTCCAGGAGACACCTCCCTTTTACACAAAAGTGAATGGAGATGTACCTCTACTTTATTACTACAAGCAGACTACAGAAAGCTGAAGCATCATTCCTGCATCAAAAAACAGACCTATCTTTCCTACGCAAGTATAAATAAAATTAATTTTCTAGCATGGAGTCACCACTTTTCTGCAATGCTGCCTTCAATTTACCAAGCCACTGATACTTCACTCCAAGTACACATTATGTACTTACAATCCAAGCGGTGGAGATCCCTTCTTAAAAGGGAACTTCTCCCGAGCACGTGGTAGCAGAATAGGAGAGAGGGACTTCTTGCTACGCTGTATTTTCTCCCTTTCTCCGTCTCGAGAACGACGTTCTTTATCCGTTTCCTTACTTTTTTGCTTTTCATTATGCTTCTCACGATGATGGGACCTACTCCTGCTGCGCCGCCTATCTGAACGCTCCTTCTCACGGTGACGATCCCGCTCATGATGGTGAGATCGACTTCTGCTACGTCGACGTTCACGAGATCGGCTGCGGTGCTTGCTCTTCCTGGTACAGTTTTAGTTTTCATTATTTTCTACTGCACAGCTACTTGAGTTTAGCAACTTCAAATTACCTATCAAAACTTCAATGACAGCAACTACATATGTATGTCAATTAGAAAATCTTATCTAGCAGGACCTCTGTCACACAACTTACTTTGATGAGGAAAAATGGCCTCTGCCTGGAAAAATTATGTACTGAATCAACTGCTGTGTACATTACTGGCTCACAATTACTTGATCACACTCCCCAAAAGCATGGAATAAGAAATTAAGACTGGGTCTACTTATCAAGCAAGGCAGCATGTTGCAGCTGCCACATCAAATGACCACTCCATACTCACCAATGATATTACTATTGCACTGCACTGTATTGAACAGTTTTCTACAACAAACAGAACAACAGTCATCATTCATTTCTACTGCCAGTTTCAAGTCATAAAAAATTCCAATGACGGGTGCTCATTTACATACGATAATTGGACAGTCGCTATTAAAAATGTGAAGATGGTAACTCACCCAGATGACTTGTGACTGCTTGAAGTCCCATTCTCCCGTTGGGAAACCGCCTTGCTGCTCGACCCATCATCCTATGAAACAGCCACACAAAGTGTTGGTAACCCACGGCAACGCAACCAGGCATCACGCAGGAAGAAAAAAAGGAAGAAAAACACACACCAGCATTCCATTAATACTTCATTCTACTCTCTTTGGTATGAGGCTAATAAAGGAGGGGTGGTTTCATCTTCTGGCTCCAGGCCCAGAGGTCACGGATCGAAGCTCGGAGGTCACAGATCGAAGCTGCCTAAACCATTCACACAACAATGCTGCTAAAGGAATCTGTCTCCACCCACCAGAAGATTTGCAAAGGAAGGGAGGAGGAGTGGATCATACATGACTTCCCCCATTAACCCGTACGTCTCATTACTCACCTCCTATATGACACGTGACTGTTGTCCTGCTCGGCCAATTACAGTATCACACCCTTATTTCTGCAAAGATACAGCTCATGAGACATCTCATGTTTGTGTTTTCAAAAAAGTTTTTAACGTTTCAATGAGATTTAATTTTGACAGTGCAAGTATGAATTTTGTGACTTTCTGTCCGAGTCCCAGATGAAGCATAACATAAAACAGGAATATCACAAAGTCTGGGGAAATGCAGAGAGTTTACTATAGAATAATCTTTATCACAAACATACAGTAAACTTACTGCAATCCATCAAAACTTTGCATATTCTCCTCACATACAACCAACAAATTTCAAATTAAAAAATGAAATCGACATCTGTGTTGTATGTAATTCAATACACCTATGACATTGTATACATGACTGTTTCAGAGTGCTTAATGCAATTCAACATGTAAGAAACATTGGTACATGATTTGTTGAGTAGGCTGTTTACAGGTAAATGTCGGTTGATCTCACCTTCACGATCTCATTACAGATCAGGTACCAATTTTCAGTCTCTCAGTTGAGCTGTCAACGAAGCACAGCATACAACATTAACAGGTTAATCAAATTCCCCACTGTGAACAATCAATGTAACGTGCAGTCTCTCAAGCACGCAAACATACAATCTGTCAATCACACCAACTCAAGATACACATACACGGCAAAGCTCATCTGGCCGTGGCTGTGTGTAAATGTGCGGACTAGGCTACTGTGCATCTGGGAGCGTTTTTATCGGGAATTTTGGCCTCCACAGCCTCCTGGTTTGAATCTTCATCCACCGGAATGTTCGAGCGATCAAGCATCTCTTGGTTAAGAGTGACTGTTGCTTGCAAACCCATCTGGGTAGGACCCTGGGGTGACAGAAGGGGATACATTCAGAAACCTTGCCACATAAAACTACCCACAAGAATATTTCCGCAGTCAAAACTAAATACTGTCGTACACAGCTACATACAATACTAATTTCATCTGACATTTCTGCTAAACTTAATATGAAGAAGCATAACATATCTTTGACACATAAAATTAAACAGTTACTTCATATTCAAATCAAGATTTACAGAACTTACATGTTATCCTTCTGTCTACCATTAATGAGACACTAATAAAGTAACAACTATCTATAACTTGAAATAAAACTAGTAATACCACACAAAGAAATTATACTTTAATTTGTAGCCATAAATTAACACTAGCAATATGTTAAACTACAAATGAACAAAGATACCTAACTAGACTTTGCAGTACCTCTGTGCTTTTGAGCCCCAGCCTGGGTCTGTGGCTCGGTTCTGAGCCAAGCTGTGACATGTAAGGGTCTACAAGATACAAAAATGGAGGAGTCCATGTCAGTGAAACAACAACACGAATGGGCTTGGAAAAGATAAAATTGTACAACAGGCACCGTTCAGAACAAACTATCAATTAAAAGTGCAGGTAACAAAAATATATATACAATACTGGAACCCTTACACTAAACATAGTAACATTCCTTCCAATCATGTACCTCAATTTATGCCAAGTTTGTAGAACCATGCCTGGTGTAAAATCAATACAGAATTCATCACAAAAAAGTTCAAAACACTTGCTGCAAAAATATAATTCTACATTAACATATGTAATCTTGCATTAAAAGCCATCATAATATCTACATTACAAACGTAACTTACTCCTTTCTTATACGGGGCTTCCAACATGGCTTCAACATCAAAATCCTCCGCCATTTCTGGAACAAAGAACAACCTATTTAGCCATCATTATATTAAACTGAAAACGCTTAAATGTACGTATTAAACTAACGTGCGATATAGAACCTAACTGTGCGTATTATAGAACCTAACTCTTCAGCTACGTGATAAAGGAAAAAATATACAAGTTCTATGCAACAAAACGAAATAACATACGGAGCTGTAAAAACCTATTCTACTCTTAAATCAGGCATATACAAAAACACAATATCACAACACAATATTCTAGCCATATGAGCATACCACCTCATTAATTTCTGCGAGAAGAAATGTCTTTCCACATACATAACATATACGTGTATCATGTAATGGGACTTTCGGGTCTCCTACACACTGCGAAACAAAATCGCTTAACGCCTTCCAACGCAGCGCAAATAAACATATAAAAACAACATAAATTACGTCACACTCATATTAGTGCAAGCACACACTATATTACCTGTTATCAGAACGTTTGCTACCCAATTTAACACTACACAGCCCAACGCTGCTCCGATTTTTCCTCAAATCCACAGCACAACCTAACTACACCTGCTTCCGACTCTGCAAACGGGGTTTCACAGCCGAGAACACGGAAACAGGATACACATTATGCAATAACAACGCATACAGATGTGTTCACAAACACAAGGAACGCGAGTTGTAACTGCTGAACTAAACATGGATTAGATAGTCAACTTCCTGAACGACAAAGAATCACAGAGAGAATTCCTCAGCTGTCGCGTACTAGATAATCTGTGGTCACGTTTAACGATCTACCACTAAATTAAAGACTGGGGATTGATGCTGCTTGTCGCTTCGTGCTTCTCCTTGTTATCACGACAGCGCTAAAAACGACAATTGCCTAAACTCCAACATAAAATTAGTAAATAATAAGTGAATAACACACACACAAATAATTATTCATTCAAATTGCGGGTATGGTGACAGCGTTATTCGCCCATTCGACGTCTTGCCTCCCACTCTCTTTGGCTTTCACATGTTGGAAAATCAAGCACTGCATCTGAACAAATTGTGCTGATCCAACTCTTCTTGTTGATCACAGAGTGTGCGTTAAGGATCGGGAAAAATCGGGGTAGGTAGTGTCGGAGTCACTACCGCTGAGGTTTTTGGCGGAAAACGTCTTACCCAGGCGGTGTTGTCAGGGCGGTGTGTTTGTAGGGTTGGTAAGAAAGAAATGAGCGCAAGGAACTTGCATTTCTTTTATTTCATTTATTTCTGACAATGCTGACTAATTTGTATTTTGTTGAAGACAGGACAATGGTACCAGTAGTACGATATGTAAGACTTAGATGCTACAATCATATCTCTAGAGAACGCTAAGTCTATCGTGGTCACAGATTATCTAGTAGATCGTGGTATTCTTTAAAGTTGTGAAGTCAGTTGGATCCGTGGCCAACACCAATCTGAACTTGTCGTTCAGAAACTTTTCAGCGTCCGCGCGACTGGTGCTCGCCTCAACTTGTCGACGTTGCCTCATCCTCCGCATTCGTTCTGCTGCTGTCATAGGGGCGTTTTTGGATTCCTCATTTATTCTTATTTCACTTTGTAAGCGTTTACGATAGGCATTTACCTTCTTGTTTTCAAGATATTTCGACATTTTTTAAATTTTAGGGAAAATTTGTCCAAGTTCAACAATTTCTCACTGTATAATTTTTCAAGTTCTTTCACTATTGTCACTATTAGTGTTTTATGTTATAGTACTCGTCGAGCTCTGTTAATACTATACTAATTTTGCCGCGCGGCGAACCGGTAATTTTCCACTCCAACTTGGCGACCATCTTATGGCGGCGTGTTTCGTCACGCGGTCAAGGTTAATGTCGCGTAACATTCTTTCATCCTTGCTCTTTTAAACCGTGTATTGCTTTTTGTTATCATTAAATTTTAATAAAACTCAATACTTACAATTTAAAACGACTAATAGCTTAGCAATCCCAATAAACAATCAGTTGTAACAATAAATATATTGTCAATAATACAGAGACACAATTCTTAGGTATTACCATAGATAGTTCCCTGTTCTGGAAAAATCACATTGATGGTCTCACGGTAAAATTAAGTAAAGCTTCCTACGCAATTAGAACACTTAGACCCTTTGTAACATTACAATCATTGAGGATGATTTACTTTGCTTACTTTCATAGCATTATGACGTATGGGATAATTTTCTGGGGGAACTCTTCTCATGGCGTTAGTATATTTAGACCACAAAAAAGTGTAATAAGAATTATTACAAATTCCAGGAAAAGAGACTCTTGTAGAGAAATCTTTAAGGAATTGGACATTTTGCCGTTATATTCTCAATTCATATTTTCCTTTTTAATATTTGTAACTGATAATATTTATTTATTCAAAACAAACACAGAGATGCATAGTATATATACTAGAAGCAAAAATAATTTTTATTTCCCACAACCAAGATTATCTATCTATCAAAAGCGTGCTTATTACATGGGTATTAAGATATTTAATCAGCTTCCATCCTACTTGAAGGCCATGTCAGACAATAAGAAACAGTTTAGATCTGCATTAAAAGGTACCTTTTAGTAAATTCTTTCTACTCATTACAGGAGTTTTTTAACAATAAATAAAATGGGATATTGTATTCCTCATTTTAATTGTGATATTGCAAAACAAAGCATATTCAGTGCATGATTAACTTAATAATGCCTTTTATTGTATATTGAATAGTCTAAATAGGGCAGAAGCTTAATTATAATTATATTTTACTTTAATGTAAACTACTTCTATGTATTTCTTGCTGGTTTCTTATTCAATAATATTGGATTTTTATGTAATTCATATACACCAGTATTTTTACTTTTACTAATGCTTTAATTTATAAGCAATTTAGTAAGTTTTAATGTATAATATGTACATAGGTCGCAGCTTCATATGACCAGCTCTATATAGGTCTAGATTATCGAAGTTTTGTAGTTGATGGAATGAATTAATTAATGAACTAAGCAGAAACCTTATGCATAATGTACGATGACATAACGGTCTATTAACAAATTTCTTCATGTAAAGTTGTATATTACCTGTGTTTGATATGACTGATGCTTTGATTTATAAAGCATTTACTAATTGTATTTGTTTTTTGTCTAGTTATTATGTTACTTATTTATTGAATATCTATTGTATATGTGTTTTGGCTACGACAGGTTGTATACCCAACAGGCGATTTTGTAGCCTGGTCTGGATTGATGGAATATTACAATAAATTGAAATTGAAATTAAATTTATGTGGTATACACAAAACCGTAACATCGACTTTCGCATAGTTTCCCCCCATACCGGACCCTCGGAGTAAGACGTTTTCCGTCAAAAAATCCTATGTGGTATTGATGTTTCGCGCGGCAATCCGAGTAAGTAGACGAAAGTTTGCAAAGGGCTCGTTCCTTGGCCGGTTAAACGTTTTGCAATTGGAATTAAATTGACGAACCAAAGCACAGGCTGCCAGATTTTAGGTTCTCACAGTGAGGATGAAACATTTACCAATTAGCACGGTGCCATAGTCCGTAGGGATTGAATCCTTCTCTAACTTAAACAAGTTTCGTGATTATGTCCCTTATTTTTCTAAACAATCATATTCTAAGAAGTCTGCTATTTGGTATAACTCTGTTGGATAACACTTTTGATGGTAATACATGTAACATAATATTTCTTCTACTTTAAAAAGTTATTAGAATCCTTGCTGACTCCGCTTTGTCTGTCTCTCCTCAGTTTGCTGTATGTTAAAATGGTGCTGTGAAATATGACTCAAAACATGTGTGTACAGAAAAACAATATTTAAAAATCATTCGATCTATATATGTAATATAGGGACCATATTACTTGCTAGATGGGACGCAAATGGTGAAGACCCAAGCTGGCCAGAGGGAAACACTCCCACCCACCGACAGGCGTTGTCTGTCCCTTTTCAAAGACACTATCGTATAAATCGCAAAACTTGTGTGTTTCCTTTCAACAACAGAGCATTTAAAACATGCTACCATAATATACTGCAAAGGAACGAGGTGCATTTTAATCTGAAACTGAAGGAAATTCTGTTAGAACACATAAAACATTTTCGTGACAAAGTAAATTCTGTTTAAACAAATAGTGTTATTTTTAAGAAATTCATGTCATTGTGTCATAATTAAATGGCAATGCATTTGACGGAATTTATAATTTATTGTCAAATATAACGTTCCCTGACACTTCGGAGGGTAGCCTAGCAGTGGACTAGCAGTGCCGACTGTAATATATACAGTGTTGAGGAGCTTAGCTAGCTGGTTCACTCGTTCCTAACATACTACGTTTACTGGAGATTTTTAGGACGTCAGCGTCCTCTGTGAGGACAGGCGAACAAACGCGCAGACACGGTGTTTATAATTATAGACGTTAAATTAGGTACTATGTTTTTGCATATGTCGAAATCATGTGATGATTTTTGCCATCAGCTCTTACCCATGATCACCTCTCTGAGCACAAATATACATCAAATTCCTCTAACATATAACGTTGCAATTACGCGGCTTATTCAATAAAAATATCTTTACATGCGAGTTGTTCAGGTATGGCCTGCCCAATAATTGCAAGCATACCCCTTAGCCCCTGTGTGCGTGCCTCACACATCTTCACGGACACAATCCGAACCAATCAACACCGCAACCGTGTTCTGATCCGTGGCGACGATCGTTAACCTACCCCCATCGTTCCGCCGTGATCATATCAATATAGTCTCGTCTAATCGTGAGTGAGTCGTATCGGTTTCTCAACTCCATCGTATCTTAAGCGAGCTCTCTCACGCTGTACACTACCACTTAAGATACGATGGCTATAAGATAGCAATTTGATTACGCTACTACACAACTCAACCCGTAACTTCAACAGGGACACTACACTGAAGATGACACGATAATCATTCGTTCACGACGGACAGATAGCATAGCGCAGTGGTGCGCAAACTTCTTTAAGCACAGGCCATTCAGACACGAGTTATTTAACGAAATGCCTCAAAAGGCTGTTGAAGCTTAATATTCATATATTCAATATTCTAATATTCTCATCTCATTCTGTAGTCTGCCTTAAGACAGGTCCGTAGCCTCTTCCAACTCGAGTTCCCCACAGGGTGCGATCTAGTTCTTCCTCTTTCAATTTCCAGTATCTTTTCTTTTCCTTAAGGTCATCCAGTAGCTGCTTACGTCTTCTCCCTCGTCTTCCAGTCATTTCTTTCCTTTCTTCTAACTTTCCTTCAATCACGTCTTTCAGAACGCAGTTTATACGCAAGATGTGACCAATCCAGTTAGCCTTTCTCCTTTTTATTGTATGTAGGATATTCCTCTCCTCCTTGATTCTGTATATTACTTCTTCATTTCTCACACGATCGGTCCAACTGATTTTCTCCATTCTTCTCCAGCACCACATTTCAAAACTTTCCAGATACTTCTGATCTATTTTCCGAAGTGTCCACGTTTCAGCACCAAACAAAGCAATGCTCCAAATGTATCACTTTACTATTTGGAATCTTGACCCTTGAAGATGGGACCGATACGTTGTCCCGAAACGTCGGTAAATAATTACCACACGACGCCGTGTAATAACCCAGAAGACCACAGATTTCATCAACATCGCGGCGGAAGCCTGAAATCAAGGTTATCACTTTACTAGTTTCTTCCTTAAATTAAGTCTAGTATGCTGGTGAAAAGAGTCTTCTTCTCGTTGAATGTTGCTTTTGCCATGGCAATTCTGGATTTAATTTCACGTGTACACCTTGTATCATTTGTTATGTGTTACTAAATGCGCCATTGGCCACTTAGGAAAAGGTCGAGAGCCACAAGTGCCCACAGGATGCGTACAACTGCGATAGGTAATCGTGCGCATTGATCGGTTCCGGTGGTGATGATTGTGCTGTGCCGTTCATCGTTCAGTCGTAATCATATCGCCTCAGAAGGCGGAAGTCTCTTGGGATTTTACAATCCTGTACTCTTTTGTGTAAGCTCGACTGAGGATCAAACATTACACTTCTGTAGCTTCCTGGGGAACAACTCATTTTGCATGGCTGGAAAAGTTTCCTTCCCTGAAACGAATAAAATTACGTTAATCCCTTTTTTTGGTATCTCCACCTTGCCGTGGTAGAGGGGCTTGTGAGTTCCAGTGACCCTGAGACCTAAGCCGGCGGTAGCATTGCTACCAGAAGGGTCTCCCAAGCCGAAAAAAAACAAGAGGGTAGGAACCAGACGAAGAGAGATGCCTAGGAGATGGGAAATCCAATAAAAACTCCCTGATGCCGGAAGCAGTGACATCAGTAGCGACTTGAAGCACAGAGCAAATGATGCTCGAGATGGTTCATGATCGTGTAGCAACAGGCATGACCAGAGTGGTCTGAACGGCTGCTGTACTACGATGTGGAAAGCAAATGGAAAAACTACCACATTATTACTTTCCTGGATATTCTCTTCCAGAAACAGAGACAAATGCCAAATGCGAGATGCTTCCTCTGGAGACAAAACATTCCGGAGGTAAACTACTCCCCCATTCGGATCTCCTGGGAGGGAGTGTTTCTAGGAGAGACACCACGTGGTAATAAGGACTACAGACAAAAGCAGAAGACGCAGAAGGAAATCACAGCTACAAGATAGGCACTTGGAACGTAAGGACCTTGAATCAAGGAGATAAACTCGAAAATTTGAAGAAAGAGATGCAGAAGAACGCAGTGACTGTGCTAGGTGTTAGTGAAGTGCGGTGGAAGGGTCAAGGTGAAATAAGAAGTGGTGATTATACAGTGTATTATTCCGGGGGTGACAGGGCTGAAAGAGGCGTAGCAATAGTAGTGCATAAAAGCATAGTGAAAAGTGTTGTTAAGAAGATTGTGTATAGTGACAGACTTATTGCTGTTAAGTTGAAGGCAGAACGGGTAAGTATTTTGATAGTGCAAGTGTACATGCCAACATCGGACTATGAAGATGACGAAGTGGAAGAGTTGTATGATATAATTGAAGAAATTCTTGAAGAAGATGGAAAGGGCGCAACAAATACAATTATAATGGGAGATTGGAACAGTGTGGTTGGAAACAAAGCACATCACAACACTGTTGGACCATATGGACTGGGAAGGAGGAATCAGAGAGGTCAAATGCTATTGACTTCTGTGAAAGAAATGGACTTGTTATAACAAACACATGGTTCAAAATACCAAAAAGAAGATTGTACACATGGAAATCGCCAGGGGATAGGAGTCGATATTATTTGGGGTATGTACTAGTGAAACAGCGATTCAGGAACAGTGTGAAGGCTGTGCAGACAATGCCTGGAGCAGATATCGACTCTGACCACAATTTACTGGTTACAACGATCTGCACCAGACTGAAGAAGATCATAAGGTTCCACAAGCGAAAACCAAGATGGGATTTGGAGAAGCTATATGCTCAGCGACAGGTAGTACACGATAGACTAGAAGAAAAACTTGGTGCAATCAAATGTGAAAGTGGGAATGAGGAAGCGCAGTGGAACAATATGAAGAAATATGTGTTAGATATTATGAGTGATTTGGTTGGAAAAGTCGAGAGGAAAGCAAGAAAGCCGAGGATTACACAGGAGATGATAAGTAAAATGGATGAAGGAAGGAAATGGAAGAATGTCAACAATGAAGAAGGAAGGAAGAACTACAGAAGACTGAGGAACGAATTGAAAAGAGCCACGGACAACGCCAAGAAGGAATATATGGAGAGCATATGCGACGAGGTCATAGTATTTCAAAGAACAGGACGTTATGATTTAATGTACATGAAGACAAAGGAATTAGGTTGAAAAGAAAACCACGGGATACAAAACATTGGCATCGAAGATTCTCATGGGAATATTGATGATAGAGCAGAGACGAGTACTGCAAATTTTGGAGAAGTATATCACAGAGCTCTACGATCGAGCTAATCGACCAGAACACCTGGAAGTCGAACCTGAGGCTGAAGTAGATGAAGATGAGAAAGGCCCTTATATTTTGCAAAGTGAAGTGGAAAAAGCTATTAAGGAGATGAGGGATAAGATGGCTACAGGAGATAATGATGTACCTGGGGATATAATCAAATTGTTGGGAGAAGATGGTCTCAGCCTAATGACACAGCTGATCAACAGCATATATGTAACTGGAGAGTGGCCCAAAGATTTCATTGAAGTTACATTGATTGCCTTAAAGAAGAAGCCCAAAGCTACAAAATGCAGCGACCATCGCACAATCAGCATCATCGCTCATGCAGCAAAGATAGTAGCGAGGATACTTAGAAGAGGGATTGAAAGGAAAATTGAGGATGCACTTGGAGAAGATCGGTTTGAATTTAGGAGAGGTAAAGGTAACTAGGGATGCAATTGGGATGCTGAGAATAATATCAGCGAACCTTGGTCATAGATGAGTAATTGTGTGATTGCTTCATAGACTGGCAGAAGGCATTTGACCGTGTCAACTGGACCAAATAATGCAGATTCTAAAAGGAATTGGGATAGACTGGCGCGAAAGAAGATTGGTTAGCAAATTGTACATGGAACAGAGTGTCAAAATATGACTGGACCAAGGGGAGACGAGAAGTGTGAAGATTGGAAGAGGAGTTAGACAAGGTTGCTGTTTGTCGCCGATTGTGTTCAACTTCTACAGCGAGTACCTAACCAAGGAAGCTCCTGAAGGGTTTGGAGACTTCAAAATAGGAGGACAAGTAATTCGCACTGTGAAATATGCAGATGACCTTGTGCTACTGGCTAGGGAAGAAAAGGTGCTACAGGGCATGATTGATAGACTAATTGAAATTGGAAGACGCTATGGAATGGAAATGAATGTGGAAAAAACGAAGGTAATGAGAATCTCAAGGCAACCATCCCCAACAAAAATTATGATAGATCAAAAGTAATTGGAGAATGTGGAATATTTCAATAATTTGGGTAGCATGATAACAAATGATGCAAGGTGTACACGTGAAATTTAATCCAGAATTGCCATGGCTAAAGCAGCATTCAACAAGAAGAAGAATCTTTTCACCAGCAAACTGGACTTAAATTTAAGGAAGAACTAGTAAAGTGCTACATTTGGAGCAATGCTTTGTATGGTGCTGAAACATGGACACTCCGGAAAGTAGATCAGAAGTATCTGAAAAGTTTTGAAATGTGGTGATGGAGAAGAATGGAGAAGATCAGTTGGACCGATGGTGTGAGAAATGAAGAAGTATTACACAGAGTCAAGGAGGAGAGGAATATCCTACATGCAATAAAGAGAAGAAAGGCTAACTGGATTGGTCACATCTTGCGTAGAAACTGCCTTCTGAAACACGTGATTGAAGGAAAGTTAGAAGGAAGGATAGAAATGACGGGAAGACGAGGGAGAAGACGTAAGCAGCTATTAGATGACCTTAAGGAAAAGAGAGGATACTGGAAATTGAAAGAGGATGCACTAGATCGCAGTCAATGGTGATCTCATTTTGGAAGAGGCTACGGACCTGTCGTAAGACAGACTACAGAACAAATGAAGTGCAGGCAAGCCCGAATCGCCGATTAAACTGCTCTTTTGTTACAACCCATAGGTCTTTATGAAAGGCGAAACTTTGAAGTAAGCATCTAAAGTCACAGTCTGTGCTCTTGCGACCTCGGTAAATCTAGTTGAACATGTCTTGTGAGTCGGAACTCTTTGCTGACGTGGTTTCATCGGGTATTTCTGAATTTGGAAAGCTTCATCCCTAAAAAAATGAGGGAATGGTTCACCATTGTCATTCGTTGGTAAAGGGGGAGGATCTCGTAAATCCAATCCTGCGATTTCCAATCAACGGCCTGATCCGAATAACTGAGAAATTGCTCCATCACTCTTTCGATCAACATTGTTACTTGTAAGCAGTCCGTCGGTATCCGCACAAGCCATAAATATAATAGAGAAAAATTCCTTAAATTCTATCTCTCACAAGATCTACTAACAATCTGAAACTTTCCTTTTTCATCCTGTAAAATGATCTAAATCCTTCACGGTGTTGCTGTGGTTCCGTGACTACAACAAAACTGCCGATCTCGCTACGTTTGTTACATGCATACATACAGGCATGATGAAGTAAGAGTGAACCCAGTACTTCCGTTATGTTGCCTTCTGCTTCAATTTTCTTCTCATTGACCAGATAACAAATACAGTAATCCTCTTCTTCGTCCGATGACATGTTCATACTGACGCAACACATGTCATCTGAGCCGATCTCCTTCAGCACTGCTCATGCCACGCTACGTCTGTGACGTAGAATGTGACGACTGGAGTCAGTCGAGCCGTACAAATCGTAGCGTAATTGAATTGCCATCGAATTTAAATCATATCAAAAGTAGCGGTACATAGTACACTGCACAAATTGTATGTACACTGTGTGAGAGTGGCCTAAGTAGAGTCCAGTGGGAGAGGGATGTAGTCGTAGTGGGCATAGCAGCTGGTATGTGGTAGACTAATTCAGGTTTATGCGATAATAGTGCATTGTCATTGGTATGAATGGGGTTATGAAACTGAATTTTTCTCGTACCAGTCTTGTTCTGTATTTAGTTTTACTGCAGTATTATAGTGTTCATTTATTACAATTACTTTCTGAAACAATATTACTACTAAAGTTTATGACGTAACTAATTATTTACTGTAATTTTGTACCACTGTTTTCCTCCCCTGTGGGCCCACATATGTTCCTCAATGAGATTTTGGTTTGCGGTGTTTAAGGTTAGGTTAGTGTAGGGTTATTTTAACGAAGTTGTTACAATTCTAACCTACAGACTGTAGTCTTCTGGGTTGTCACCGTGTAGTGTTGCAGGTGGATACCAGCGTTGCTACGTCCATTTTCAGAAAATGGAAGTACATTGGGTGAGAATGCTGCCAGAGATATGTGGAAGATGGTTACTTCAGATCAGTGGAGTGGGAGAGGAGGCATTGTTACCTACAACACTGCATGTTGTTACATCCCAGAAGACCACAGCCTGAACACCCACTGCTATGAATATCTAAAATAGTAGGGACCAGTCTCATTTCTCATGTGAAACTAGAATGTTTACCAATTTTTATATATCAGTAGTTAATGAAATATGCTTATTTGTGCAAGAAAAGCAGTATTATGAGTGACTATAGTAATGTAATGGAAGTACTTGCCTTTTGTTTGAATGTTACAGTGTTTTAGTGTATGATGTAATGGTTTGCTAATGTACATACAGAGAGTAAGTGAAGTCAGGCTTGTCATTGTTTGTGTTAATGAATGCTGGTGCCATGACTTGTGTGTTTTGTGTATATTAGTTGAGTTTCTGTCACAAAAATTAAACCCCAAAGCCTGACCTCGTTTTGTGTGTATGTTGGCAACAGTGACATCTGAGAAATAACAATAGCATAAAGGCACAAAAGGAAGGAAGGAAGGGAAGAAGCCATTTATGAAGGTATGTATTTTGATTGCATTGGTATGTTAGCCCATAAGTATTGTTTTTCTTAAAGAAGTGTTTATATGTCAAAGTGTTAATTAATGAAGAATTGTGAACAGCTATGTGTTGTATGAGAAATTAATGGCTCCTATTTTGCATTACTGTATTATCTAATCTACCTCCAACACTAAAATATGTGAATTCAGGATATATTTTCAGCTCTAGCCCCTAACATAAATGGTTCAAATTTACTTAAAATGTCACTGGTCACTGTGCTATGTGCCATGGTTCAGGAGGCATAGCATAGAAGAGGTTAGTTACTCATACACTGCTGCTCTAATTTGTCTTTCAGTTTGTTTTTTCACAGTTGTGTGGAGGTGATGTTTATCTTTTCTTGTTCTCACAGTTTATTTTAAAATGTGTTATTTCATTTCATTTATTCTGCAATTCAAGTATCCATTATTGGTACATAACCATCAGATATAGAACTTGTCAATAACATATCTTTCTAAAGACGAAATATAGAACTGATCATAAAACAAATCTATGTATACAATATGTATATTCATGACATTCATAAATCAATATAGAGTTATCAAAACAGATTCACTTGTAAATCAACAACCTGTATAACATGAACTTAAATAAGGACCCATCAAAAGTAAGGAAATATATTAAATTAATTAAAATAGACTGATCCAATAATTGAAAATACAAAATTCTGTCTTATATAAATGCTCCTTAAAAATACATAAATATTTTATTACATATAAATAAATATAATAAACAAATGGGTTAAAATGTGAGTAAAATGCACTAAAAGATGCATATTCTTATACATTTAAGCATGTTTTTTAATACTGTAAATCTAATAACTAGTGTTTTTATGATAGTATAAAACTTAGTGTCTTGTACTATGTACAAAATTACTTATTTTTTTAATCAAAATATTCAACTAAAGTATAAAGAGAATGCATTTGTAGGAAATCCCTAAGAGATGTTTTAAATTGCTTAATATTACATGATAGCTTCTTTATTTTAGAGGGAAGATTATTATACATCCTAATGTCAAAACAGCAAGGTCGCTTCTGATAAATCGCTAGATGTGACTATGGTTGAAAAAGATTAGAGTTATTCCTAGTTTTAATATTTTGTACTTCAGAATTTTCCTTAAATAAACTTTTATTGTTAGCAACAAACAGGGCTAAAGAAAATATGTACTGAGATGTTGAAGGTGATATTTTTAAAATTATAAAAATGGTTCCCATTATTATGCTAATAATTCTTTTTTGTAACTTAAAGATATTTTCACTGTGTGAGGAAGGTAAAGGTAAAGCAACCCCATTACAGGCCTAGACAGGCCCTGAGGGGTCCAGGAGGTTGAGGCTCCCAGATTTGTAGACAATCGGCACATGAAGGTGGTAAGGTTGTCAGCCCTACGCACCGGCCGCCTTTACCCCCCAGGAAATATTCCTGGTACTCATTTCTGTTAGAGGCTGAGTCGACCCCAGGGCCATAGTGCGACCGAAACAATTATGTCAAGGAATTCATTCCAATGACACCATCGGGAATCGAACCCGCGATGTTCCGGTTTGTGGCGTAGTGTCTCAACCAACTACGCCCCACCGCGCGCCCCACTGTGTGAGGAATTTACCCAAAATATTAGTTCATAAATCTTAATGCAGTGAAAGTAGGCATAATAGATCATCTTTGGGGTATCTTGTGATAAAAACTGTTTAACCACTCTTGCTATAAAACAGGCTTGGCTTAATTTAGGAACAATCTTATCAATATGACTTTTCCAGGACAATGTGTTATCAATTATAATTCCTAGAAACTTTAGGTTAGAGGTGTTTCATATTATTTTATTCTTGTAAGTAATATTCATTTCATTAAGAGAGTGGTTTTTAGTTTGAAATTTCATGAAACAGGTTTTACAAAAATTCAAAGAAAGTAAGTTTGCATTGAACCATTCATTCATATTTTTAAAGACCATATTAATATTTGGTTCAAAATCAATAAAATTGGGGTTTGTTGACAATTACGCTTGTATCATCCGCAAATAACATTGTTTTTTTTTCATATTAATTGTGACGTTAGGTAGATCATTGATATAAAGTAAAAAAATCAGCACTCTTAGTATTGATCCCTGTGGTACACCATGCTTAACAATACCTCAATTAGAAGCAACATTATTATTAGAACATTTATCATTAAGTATCACTATCTGATATCAATTCTCAAGATAAGTTTTAATTAAAATATATATTTGTCTGTTATTCCATAAAATTCTTATTTAGATAATAAAATATTATGGTTGACACAATCAAAAGCCTTCTCTAAATTGAAGAATTTACCTCCAACTTTTCTTTTATTGTTGAAAGCTTTTAACAATTCATTAAGTAGATTGTAAGTGGCCATTTCTGTTGATGATTTAGATTGAAAACCAAATTGTTCGTTTACTAAAATATTGTTATTATTTATATGTGTCAATATTCTTCTATATATTACCTTCTCAAACACCTTAGAAAATGAAGTTAATAATGAGATTGGTCTGTAATTGGCCAAATTTTCCCTATCACCCTTTTTAAACAAAGGCTTTATGATAGAGTATTTGAATCGTGAAGGGAAGATTCCAGATGATATGGTTTTATTACAAATGTAACATAAGGGAGCACTAATTTTAAGATCATCATTGAAATCTCATCGTATCCATGTGAATTTTTTCACTGTAGAGAAGTAATACTATTTCAATTTCTTTTCCTTGTATAGTTAAATTTTATTTTTGGAAAATAATTTTTAAATATTTATGTCAAATAATAATAATAATGACTTTTAAAGTTATTTCCATAATTCATAACTCAATCTAATTTTAAATTCAACCATCGAGGTATTATCAATTTTCATTGTAGTTGTAATGTCATTATAATTATTTTTAGTATCAGAATTTAGATCCTGTTTTAGTAACAGTTGGGCGTCATGATTGGATAGCCCATTTAATATCAGAGAAACAATAAATTTATTAAATTTAGTTGTATCAAAGAATATATTATCAATCGTGTGCTTGACCCAATTTTACTTCTTGTAGGAAAATGTATCATGCTATAAAGATTAAAGAATTCAACATAATGTTAAGTTGTTTCTTCTTATTGGTATCTATGAGGTAATTTATATTTATATCTCCACATATTATAATTTGTAAATTGGGTTTGTAGAGCTTCTTGATAATTTTCTAATCCATTAATGAATAACTGAAAATTACCAGGGGTGATATAAATTGTTATAAGACAGATTACAGTAGATAGAAATTCTAGTTTCACTGCACATGCTTCTAGTTCATCATCTTTACATAATTCTTGTATATTAATAGCAGAGAGTTTTAAAGATTCATATACAAATATGCAAACTCCACCTTTGTCGAATGATTCCCGACAAAATTAGCACCAAGATTGTAGTTATCTATAGATATATGCTTTATTTACATCTGTTGTAAGTGGTATACTGTACAACATAATATGTTAGAAAAGTTAGGATAAAGTGAAGTAACTATTTCATATTTTTTTTTTACCAACCCACAAATATTCTGGTGGTATACCATTAATTCGGAAACTGTTGGCATGACTGAAATTTACATTGCACAATATGGGTATGAGTTTATACTCCTATGTTAACACTTATGTCATTAAAATTACAGTTCACTTGATTAAAACTATTATAATTGATCACTTTTCTCCATCTCTGATATTCGTCTACCATAAAAGATAATATTTTTTGGTAATTGGAGGTTTTCTGTTAATATAATTCTGTTGTAAGTGAAGTGAACAAGCATTCTGCACAAAAATGGAGACATAATACCTGTATGCATTTAGATTGAATATCTATAAATGAACAGGAAAAGTCGGTTTGCTTAATTTGGTTTGTCATATTGCATTCTAGACACATGAAATTAGATATAGGCTCAAAAACATTCACTACTGACCTCGCACATCCCATGAAAAGTATGATTTCATGATTTGGATGAACTGGGTAGAGTTTTTGACGGTCACTATTCTCTGCTGAGATCTTAACACTGACCTAACCAAAGCATATCCATGTTACATTCATATTTAAAATAGTGTAATTTTCATTTTGGCATGAAAAGCCAGATGTCATAAGTTTACATTGATTTTTTTAGTTAGCTCGTAATTTAAAAAGTGGTTTGTTTAAACATTCTGCACCAGTAATGCAGAAGTCCACCACTGGACCTAATTGTGAACCAAGCCAGCCAATTCACAGTCCCACAATCTATTTCTATAAATTCCACTTCATTGTTGTCCTCCATTCTTCATCTTCTTTCTGGCTACCTTTCAGAGTTTTCCTCTCCAAACTTCTGTACCCATTACCAAAATCATATTCGACTCTAATTAATCTTATTGTGATTTAACAAGTTCCATATTCAGATCGTGGCCTGGAGTTCAGCTAGTCTTAAGTGAAAAGTTTTTCATATTACATAAATTCCTCTGTGTAAGTCATGGATATTACTCTAAAATAATTAATTGCTGCTTAATTATTGTTACAAACTCTTCAACAGTTTTCTCTCCTGCAGTTCTGTATAACATACACTTCTGACAAATTACAGATAAATAAACTAAGAAAGAAATAGACAGTGTCACTAGTTTCTTGCTTCTCATTTGTGTGGATATTCTGTTTATCCTAACCTGCTTAAATTAGCTACTTGAATGCTTTTGGGCATGTTTGCATCCATGTCAAGCACCTATTATCTTTGCTGCATCTGTTCATGTGTCTGTACAGGTCAAATAGCTGGAGAATGAATAAGCCAGTTCCAATTAAATTTCATTTCAGAGACGTTTACAGAAAGTTGTTTAGTAATTTCATTTTTCATATAGATCATATGGTTTTAATAATCACTTTATGTAAGAGCATAAATTCTTGTTGTTTTAACTTATCTCAGTAAATACTTGATGTAGGATAAGAACGTTGCGTAAAGGGATATTCTTGGATAAGCATACATTTTTCATCTATCTCTCTCCCTTTTCTAAAATAGGGTACCTCTTGAGTGACAAAATATCACTTGCCTTTCTCATATCAGCTACATTTTCTTTTCTTATAAGTAAATAGAAGAGCATGTATGTTAGAATGTCAAAGAGTTTGTCAGACCGGTTTTCAACATCAAGTGGGGAGATAGTGCATCCTAATTAATCACCTGTTGCATCTCCTGTTCCTTTAGTGTTGTCAGAGTATGATGACAATTTCCAATTTTTTCAGGCAGTATATTGCATTAATATGACTGTCATTAAATTGACTCCTTTGTTTATTTATATTATACTTAAAAGTATGTTTAAAAGCAAAACTACACTGCAATTTTTGTAGATTTATGCACTCTGAGGATGCATTCCCCATACTTTACATTTATTCATATGAGAAAACTAGTCTTGAAGTATGCAGCAGCATATTCAGTAATGCATCCATTGCATAAAATAGTCTTTGAATGTCTAAGTTCAGTGCTTGATTCTGGGGGGTGTTTACAGATGCATCTATTTTGCATATGAAATGATACCTAACTCTAAATTTTCACTTTATGCTGTCACATTGATGTTCCAGTATAGATGCTGCAGAAAGTCTGAAGTTTCTGTACATGCAGGATACATTTAATTTGAACTGTTTAAGTCATACAGCTGTAGATTGGGTGTGAAGTAGAACGAGGTAATTTTGTGGCACACCTGAGATATGTAATGTTACGATACAGTTTATGTGCGATATGTATGCACTGTGCACTGGCCAAACTTTGGTGATCTAATTGTTTAAAAATAATTGTGTTACACCACAGGTCACAATGCAGACACAAGTTGTTCCACAGCAATGTGCTGAGCTGCAGCATTGGTCTGGTCTGTCCACTGTAAGCAGGTTTGATGCAGGTAATACTGGGAATAAGGTAGAGGGTAGTTTAACTGAGGCTGTAATTATTCTTTGGTTTTTAAGTACAGAGGCTGAGAGAGAGTATATAATTCCAACAAAAGAGCAGTCAGTCTGAGTGGTATTTTTAAGGCCTTAAGTTTCAGGAAAAGCAGTTCAGATCTTCACACCAATATTTACATTTTAATAGTGTCCTCATAATTTACCCTAAGTGATTTCATTCCTTGAATTTTTTCAGTGAAAGTTTTTTTGAATTTCTTAATACTTACATGTGCAGTATGTCCAACACTTTTCTTGGAGTACAAATTGAGCTCCTTAGTATGTAGTTTTCTGAATTTTCCTGTTGCTTTGCCTTTGTTAGGTTTAGGTACACATGTGGTGGCATGCTTTTTTTTTTTTCAGGCAGTACACTTGCCATGGGCATGGCAGATAACAGCCTGGCATTGCAAGACATAAATAATTTTTCTCCAGTAAGCCTATTGATACAGTCACTTGTTGAGCAGTTATGCAAGTTGCTGGCAAGTAGTCCAAGGCAGCAGAAGGGACTCTACAAAGGTAACAGTGATTGTTTTCACAAGGATGAAGCAAATGTGTTTAACAATGTGCCAGTGCTTTCACAGTTTTACTCATTTATGAACCTTTCTATGTTTAAACAAGTAACTGTCAGTAACGACCTTTGTTGCACCATGTGGGTTAGAACACTGATAATGTATCTCAATTGTTCCACTCTTTACCTGCTTCACATTCAAATTGGAAACTGAATATCATGACTGAGATTATTCATTGCATTCCTCAATGGCAATGGCAATGGCAAATGGCAGGACACAACTGCTTCCACTCTGTTCCTTACAGTTATAATTGTATGTCATTTGATTCGACATAACCGTAGGAATTAATAGAATATCGTAAAGTAAACTTACGTCTGTTGCCGTTTAAATGCTGTGTACTTCTTTGTGCACACCAAAAGAAATTTGGGGTAGGTCAGGCTAATACAATTAATTGTTTAAACTTCTGAATTTTGCAGGGTTTGGCTGCAAAGCTCAGTATTTGTATGATTATGATTTCATAGTTTAATAGTTTAATGCCTATATACTGAGTCAGAATTTTATCTGTGTGTTTGTGTTCTCAGTTATCTGCCACCAGTTGCATCAGATGAACCTCATTGATCAGTCATACAATGTGGAGGAGTTTGAGTTTATGCGTAGTCATTACCAGAGAGCTCTGTTCCATCTGCTCACTGTTGCCAAGTCTGTGTCAGCTAGCAATGAAAATGAAACAAATTTTTTGCTTCAGCTTCCCAGGTAATTACAACTAGAGAACTTGATTTCCACACCTCAGACCCATTGTGTACATTCTTATCTTATCTGATTTACCCTGTCACTACTAACCCCATATATACTCACTATGTATGGTGTTTGCCACACTGACCCTGGTTTTCTTTGTTTTATTTTGTTACATGTTTTCATTATATAGCCCATGTACACATTTATTCTGGTTTGTATAAAATGCTGTACAAATAATACATTTTCACCCCAGTGTGTTAATCTCAACTCTCAATGTACAAATGACACCAGTAATTTGGGGGGCTGCTCAGTGTCCTGTTCCTTGCATTTAAGTGGCTGAGAGTACATGCCACAGATCATGTTACTTGTCGCACATGACAGAGAAGAGTTCTTAATGAACAAATATGTCTTACCTCATTTATGCTTATATTTTATACCTTTTTGTCCGTTTCAGAATAAAGTAACTCAGTATGTTGATTTCATCTGTTATATGTAAGAATGGAGTGTGTGAAATATATTGAATTTTCTTCTCCAATTCAGAACAGAACATGATAGTGCAGGGCTTACAGATAACGACATGTAATGAGATGTGGTAGTTGAAAAGGTGGTAGATATTCTTCCTGTTGTAATAGATATAATTGCAGATAATTTAAAACATGAAATGTTAATGTTAATATTGACAGTAACAACCATGATAAAAGAAAAGGTAAAGTTTTTCCTGCACATGTCTTGAAGGCATATATGAGAAGTTGAAGTATAGCTACACTCATTCTTGATCTTGGCACTAAATGGAGGTTAGTGGTCAGCCTCACATGTTGGCCACATTACCTTTGGGCAAAGAGTCCCTAGTACCCATTGAATAGGGGGCTGGGTGTGTGCCAGAGCCAGTCTGGGCATTTTAAAGAACACAAAACTCTTGCCCCTGCTGGGATCTGAACCCTGGATTGTCCAGCCTATAACCTGGTAACTATGCTGATTGTGCTATCCTGGCTCACAACAGCATCAATATCATCATTATCATCATCATCTGAATAGGACTTGTTACTGCTAGGAAAGTGTGGCATGGAAAGGCTCTTCTCCCAGACAGATCCTCTGCTGGAAGCCAATGATAATGTAACTGCAAATATGGAAGTTGTAAGAATTATATTCATAATATTTTGTTACTGTATTATCAGGTATAACCTTGGAAGGTTGGACACACTGTTCACTTGTCACTGGTCTCGCTATAGTACAGAGTATGAAGAGCTGGAATATATTGCACGTGGTGGATTTGGTCGAGTGTACAAAGCCAGAAACAAACTGGATGGTGTCATCTATGCTATCAAAAAAATCTGCCTACAGTAAGAATAATCTTAATGATTACCAAGCTTTATGAATATACTAGTGAAAGTACCCATTCATTTAGGGTTTTCTTAGAATATTCTGTACTGGAATGATGAAATGTTCATTTCTTACATCAGGTATCTTTAATATACTCTTACATAGTGTTTGTAATGATGTGTATATTAGATCAATCATGTGCATACATCTGCAGTTATCTTCATGTACAGTGATATGGTGGGTAATGCACTAGAGGGAATGAACACTTATTTGTTCTTACTTGGCATGAAAATGTCTGAACATTCACTTTTATTTCTTAATTTGTTTAATGCTGTTACCAGTCATAGGTTTATAGGTTATTTAACACAGCTGTGTAAACTGCAGATGTTAATTAGACACAAACAGAATTGTAGGATGATTTTTGATGGTGAAATAATAGGAGAGGAAGTGGTTGTATCGTATACCTATGTACCATTTTAACAGTGACTTACAGGGACTGAGGAAGACTGTGATGACTTAAATCAAGACATTGTGTACCTCACCTCTGATTTAAGTGTTTCTCTCAGATGCATTACTGCATAAGCTAACTTGTGCAGTACCTGATGATATGGTTGCTATATCCAGGTACCACACTGTTAATGGGTTTCTAGTCAGCTTGCATGAAGTGAAGATGTTAGCAAAACTGAACCATCCCAACATTGTGTGCTATAAAACTGCATGGTTGGAACCCATGGCTGTCACAAGAAATGGTCAAATTGCTAAGGAAGATGGCAGTGATAAGAGTGATAATGTGACTTCATTCACAGATGCAGCTGCAGGAGGCAGGTAAATTTGTACCATTCACTTATAAACAGGTTACAGGAATGCAGTACAACAGATACCACATACACATATGTAACAAAAAGTATTTCTGTTTTGTACATATTTACATGCATAATTCACATTTTAGTTTGTGATTGAGAACTTGAGTACATGATGTGTGTGAGGATTTTAACAATTATCATGGAAAATGTCAGTTGTGGATTTCACCTGTCTGTAAAAGAGGTAGGCCTTGTTTGGGGATAATTTGTAGTAAGAAGTAACTTGCTTCATAAAATTTTCTCAGTCAGCATGAGGGGGTTTTATTGAATTTAGTTGTCATGAAAGCATAAAGACTAATAACAAATTTAATGTAACTTGCCATATATATTTATTAAATTTCATTGCATTAATTAATGTATTTTCATTAAACAATATGCAGCTAAAAGTACCCTTTAGGATGATGTAGAGCTAATAATTATCTACCAAAGTAAAGTACCAGTGTGCATTAATTCTAGGTCACACAGCAGATCTTGTGATGTGTAGCATATGACTGAGATTTGGCCTCACTGGAAACAGTGTCTTCACCCTTAGATTTTTGTATCTGTTGCTGTCCATTTGATGAGACATTGGTGACATATTTTTGTCATTTGTGTTGTCATTCGTCCATACATATGGAATATGTGAAATATACAGGAGTTTATTTTTGTTCATATCACAGCAGAAATTGGGGGTGTATGTGTTATGAAGTACATCACTCATGAAACAGCAATTTGTTGTAACCTACCAATACACAGTTTTACAGGAGACAGAAAAAACTTGACAGATCCGTAATATACCAACACATAAGCATATCATGTTTTTACAAAAATATAAGGAGAAGCAATTTCTTTGTGGACACAAGATTTTGACAGGTGTGTTTGTAACCCAACTGTCTAGTAATGTAGGAATCTCAGTTCGACAAATTGTGTGGGTTACAACAAATTGCTGTTTCATGAGCAATATTATTTTTAACATAGTAGGTGTAGGTACCCTGTGAACTTGAACTTTGTAGCATAAAAATTAAAGAGCATTCAACATGAAAGTTGAAATGGGAAGTAACAGTTCGTCTGAAAAATTGACTGTAACAGTGTTATTAAATTCCACTCATTGTAAAGATTATGATATTATGCTGCTTAGGTCATAGGTCCCTGAAACACTGATTCAGCATCAAGGAGTTCTTCATTCTCTTGGGACATACAGTGGACAGTTTTACAGTCTCACTGTTTATTTTAATTCTGATTAATTTTCCTTCACAGTAGGGTCATTGTGTAACATTCTTGTTCCAGAAAATGTTATCACCATAGTACTGAGGACGATTCAGGCAGTATTGTATTTAAGAACAGTAAATCCACGGAGAGAAAAGGACTCAATGAGAGTAGTGTGAGTGACAGCATTAATAGACCTAACGAAGACAATAATAATCAAGAAGCCAGGATTAGTGAATGTGCTGAGAAAATGTGCATGGTTGGCCAGCAGAAGGAAACAGGACCAAAAGCTCAGTCATGTAAAAATGTAGGGTGCATTAAAGACCATTTGGATGATATTTCAGCAGTCACACTTGGCATGAAGAAGCGAGTGCACCAACACAAGACAAGTATTAAAACTTCACATGAATTTACCTCTTCAACAGATGACAGTAATGTGTCAGTGGATAAAATGCTGACAAAATACCAAAAAGCCAAACAAATTGCCAATTTCTGGAAGACTGAGGACTCACTCATTCATGTGAGTTTATAATAAATGGCACATCAGTATAAACTACCAAGTTTTCTTTAAATTCCGTTCGAATTTCAGTCACTCACAAGTGAGTTTTTGGATTGCCAATGCCACCGTGTGTCAACCTCTGTGGACTAGTGGTTAGCGTGCTCGCCACTGGACCCAATGTTCGCGGGTTCGATCCCAACCGAGGTCAATGGACTTTTAAGGGTGATAAAAATCCGGAGCACCACTTCCTTCGGAGGGGAAGTAAAGCCGTCGGTCCCATGTCGTAGATTTACGGCATGTAAAAGAACCTTACGGGCATGAATAGAAATGTTTCGTAAGCTAAATTCAAAGCCTCCATTTCTCACCCAAGTCTCCTGACTGCCTGCCAGATGGCTCTGGCGGACACATCAGGATCGATAGAACAGTAGCACGGCCAGTTGGCCAGTCACCAACTGCCACGAATGCGCACGACTTAGTAACCTCGGAAAGAGGAGGCCCGAGCCCATATAGGGCTGTTGAGCCATGGTTTAAAAAAAAAAAAAAAAAAAAGCCACAGTGTGCTTGCTTATGTTTTATTCATGTTCTACCGCCATGGTACAACCATATTAATAATGTGTGCTTATGTACAATGAAGTTTCCTACATCTTTGTTCATTCATTTATCTTCAGGGAAACATACAAATGTGAATTCTGCTGTACATTATTAGAGTATGTAATTACATTAAAGCTTTTACCACTTTTTTAATTTCATATTTATTGTTCTTTAAATTGCTGCTTTATTCTACTTACATATTATAATAACTTTCAGCAGAATGTGTTTGTTTAATGTTCCCCTGAAGATGGTCAAATGACTGAAAGATGCAGGTAGCATCATTGTAAATAAGCATACCATTTTAACATGGTTGTATTATGATCATATAAATTAATAAAACTCACTAGTGAAATTGTTACTGTTGGATTCATTTCTGTGTTATAGACATAAAACCTGTTTTAGATTTTCACTTGGACGGAGTTTATTTTTGAACATTTAAGAGTTATGTGGCTCTTGACATTACGTCCCAGGTACAGAAAAGTTTAAGCATGTTAGACTAGTTTTACAAGCATGAAGAGTATGTTAGCTCCTCCACATTCTTATACAAAGCCCTTTCACACTGTATGTACAGTAGGTATTGCAGGTCAGACTCTTATTTAATTCTCCTTGTATCATAATGTATAGGTGTGTTTAATTCATTATCATGCAAGTGTGCAGAATTTCATTAGTCATTATATCTACCATATGTACCGTAGTCTAGAAAACAATATGATATCCATATAACTTTGTTCTCCATGAAAGAGACATGTATATTCAGTTATATATTGAGTAGTACATGTTTGAGACAAGAGCTGTCATAAAGTCCAATTAGATAAATATGTCTCATGCATTTCCTGTTCAGAATGGTGTGGAAGGAGATGCTTTATTGCCATTACTTTTGAAATTTTCTGTGGAATACACTCTTAGGAAGGCCACAAGAAACCAGGTGGGATAGAAACTGATTGAGACCTATCAGTTTCTAGTCTGTGTTGATGGTAATTTACTGGCCAGAAAGATAAATACCATAGAGGAGAACACAGTTGTTCTATTAGACACCAGTAGGGAGGTTGGTTTGAAAATGTGGCACACTTCAGGTATTTTGGAACCGTGGTAATGAATGACAATTGCATTCTTGAGCAAGTTAAGAGCACGTTTAGTTTAGGGAATGCTTGTTACCATTCTTTTCAATACTGTATATCCTATTTACTTTCTGGTATATAAAAGTGTGAATATTCACCAAAAATTATCCAGATGATTTAACCAAGGATGATGGGGTGGGTGGGGCATGGAACATGGGAATGGGAGAAATGAGAAATGCATACAACATTTTGGTCAAAAATCTGAAGGGGTGTGACCACTTGGAAGACGTAACTGTAGTTGGGAGGGTAATATTGAAATGGATCTCAAAGGAATAGGTGGATTGGATTTATCTGGTTCAAGATAGGATCCAGTAGCAAACTCTTGCAACAGAGTTACTGGTACATATGCAGTGAAAAAGATTTTGTATACTAGTACTTCTCCTTAAGCCTTATATGATGGTTATTACAGTGTGACTCAGCCATGCTCTATGTGCAAATGCAGCTATGTGAGAGAACACTGCGGCAGTGGCTGGACTTTAGGAACACACAGGAACCTGCTGTGGTGAATGTGAAGCAGAGCATTGCCATATTTCAGCAGATTGTGAGTGGTGTCTGCTACATTCACTCTCAGAGCATTGTTCACCATGACATTAAAGTGAGTCTCCTGAATACCTCTTCTAGTACTATCTTAGTAAGGATTTATAACCAACTACATGGAACAGAGTCCTTAAGAATTTTGTAGTTTCTCAGATCATCAGAAATGGATCCTAGGGAAACAGGGTGTGGGGATTGTACCGTATGACTAGAGAACATCTTGAATAGCAGATTTTGGTATTAGTGATGTTGAAACATCAGATTCTACTTATTACCAGTAAATCAGTCAGTCTTTTTATTTCCTTGATTCAATAATGTTGTGGATGCTGTATGTTCAAGCCTGGCAACATCTTTGTGAACCATGACTTGAGTCAAGTTCAGGTGGGAGACTTTGGCCTAGCATGTTGCCTGCAGCACTCATCAGAGGATGTGACATTGATGGTGCAGCCCTCATCTGAGCATCCATTCAAGCACAAGAGAGAGATAGGGACCAAATTATATGCAGCACCAGAACAACTAAGGGGGGAGTGCAATTCAAAGGTGAGTGAGCCAGTGTCTTCTTTTCTTCATGATGGAAAAGAAAATCCCACATAAGGTGTCTATCGTGAGACCTCTCAAGAAGTGATGTATAACCTATTGTTCTGATGGAAATCAGTGGTAATTTTATGACCAGAATCAGCATTATCAGCAACGTTTGATGTTCCTCATACAGATCATTAGTGACTCTGATATGTTTATGACCAGATTCAACAGTAATTATCAGCAAAGTTTGAAGGGCGTCATACAGATCATTAGTAACTCTATGATCGTTTTGTGACCAGAATCAGCAATAAGTATCAGGAACATCTGATGGTCCTCATACAGATCATTAGTGACTATGATAATTTTATTTAGGATATTTCAAGTTGCAGTAAATTTTAATTTCCCTTTCAGTGAAAACTCAAGGCACTCATTTGCAGGATCGTGCTCTTTTGTTTGTGTGGTCATTATCTGTTGGTATTTATACCAGGATGGATGAACCTGTCAGACCCTTCTCCTTTTCTGTATTTCTGCTTCTTCCAACTCAAGGACTGGGTACTACAAGCTTGTTCTAATGTTTGGTACTTTTTAAAACTGATGTTACCATATGCTTCTGGGTCTTTGCATGTTTCTGTGCCCTTTGGAATATATAAATATGTTAATTTTGGTAGTATGCTAGCTTGCAACCTGTTCATATGTGTCAGGTGTAATTGATGTTTCTTTACTTCCATCATATTCACAGCATGTAGTAGATCATTTGTCTTTTAAGCATTATTCTGGCTATAAACTTACTCCTAGCAATGGCCTTAGAAATCTTAAGTGTGCAGCTGCTGTTCTTTCTTGTTTCCTCATAACCCAAGTTTCACTTCTAGTATGTAAAAGTGAGGTGGCTGTTCTTGTAATTACCCGAATGTCTGGCAACTCCCTTTCACAGTGTTCAATTTTCAGGAAAATATGTATGCAGAATGTGTGTAACTTTGTGGCAGACTATAAGGTGATCTCCCATTAAGATGATGAATTAGGGAAACATTCTCATCTTATATTTAAATAAATATGGTACAGGGTGTTTCATAAATCCCTCCGGGATTTCGGAGGTCTGTAGCTCAGGAGCCAAATCACACACGGCGGATGAGAGCATGTCAGTGAAAAGAGTACATATCCAAGTTTGAACCTACCTTACAAATGTTCAATATGTCCCCCTTTGGTGACTCGACAGACGTACAGACTCGTACGAGGTCCACAGTCCCAGGCGATGGTCCCGGCCTACCTGTTCGTTTTGCGACACACAAACAGCCAGTTTCCTCGAATTTTCTATACCAGTCTCTTACTGTTTTGTCCGTTGGTGGTTCTGTACGATACTTGGTTCGAAAACCACGTTGCACTGTTACAATTGACTGGGTTTTAGCAAATTGCAGGACACAAAAAGCTTTCTGTTCACCTGAAAACGCCATGTTTGCACACCACTGCCTCCTAGCAGAGAAACAGGTAACTACGCCATTGCATCTGTCACGAAAAAACTTTTACATTTCCTCTATCCGTTAGCATGCTTTTATCTCTTATATGTGGGTTTGCTACTGCAAGGCCAAGCCTCTAAATCCCGGATGGACTGATGAAACACGCTGTATATTATGTAGCCGTAACAGACTCTTTTTTCTCAATTTAAGAATCTTTCTTCCGTGTTATATCAAAAGTATTTAATTCTAGAATATTTGCTTAGCAGCATGACCAATTGTACCTGTTTTCATTTCTCATCAGTGTTTTTCTTGTTCACCAATTCCTTAGGCTTTTAGTTCTGAAATTATTAGGTTATACAGTTGGTGTACTTCATTTAGCCATTAGTAATTTATCTGTCATTTGTATCCTCCTGTAATTGCTCCCCTTGTACCTGAGTTCAGCCTCTTCCTACTCTGTTCTGATTATTGTCACTTGATGTCTCCACTGTGTCCTTGGTCTTACCAGTGGCAATTTACTGAGCCTCTTCATTTGCCCATTTATTAATGCTTTGTAGTAACTTGATTTCCCCTTCATGTAACCTGCATACATTTGTATGATTATATGTGACTTCCTTGAATATAGCAGCAGTCATATACTTCTGTCAAGCACAGTCAGTGCTGGTTATGCCTGCTCTTGAACACATACACAAGTTCCTTTAATATGCAGTCAGAGCAGGCTGGAGTATATCTCATCGTTTTATAACTTGTGACTTCCAGAGTGACTTGTACAGCATGGGGATTGTCTTGTTTGAGCTGCTGCAGCCTTTCAGTACAGATATGGAGCGCTGCAAGCTTATCACTCGACTCAGGTCTGGCCACATACCCTCTGAGCTTGCTGTGACAACACCAAAACTGGTAAGTTTTGAATTACTCTTTCTGATAAATTCTGTACACTCAGTTTTTGTGTAACATGACTTTATTTATGCACAGTTGGTTCTTTGTTCAGTCTCAGTAGTTGTATATATGTGGGTAGCTAACAAACAATTGTGTTGAATGTCCTGGGAGAAATCTGTTTATTCTGTTTTACTTTGTAAAATGTTTCACTTCATGTCCCATATCCAGCATTTCTAAAATGTATGGAATATCCAGTAAAGACTATTGGTTTAATTGAGGGAGTCTGGTTTGGTGGTTCAACTTTGAATTTTTAAGTTTGATGACAAAATATTAACCCTTTACAGCCTAACAGGAAAACACTGTCCCAGTAATTTAAATGCCCTCAATGGCCAAATGGGAAAACACTGTCCCACAACGCCATGTTGTTTTTAAAATTTTCTGCATCTATAATTAAACATCTCTTTTTCACAATATTTGTCTAAAAGGCTTGTATAGGCATAAAAGATTGCATGAAGTTTAATTCTAGTTAAATTATCACTAATGAGGTTTAATTTTTCTTACTAGCCGTCTTACAATTTTTCCAGCAGTCACAAATTATTTTCAGACATCTCGAGGCAGTAGTTAATATTTTTTCCTCATATTGGCAAAGTGAAGCAAATACACACACATGAAGGACCTTCTGATAAGTCTCTGTTCCTTCATACAGCCCTTTCTGTAAAATCCACACCCCCTTCACCCCCATTATTTCAGCAAGGAAACACTACTGAAAAAATCAGTTCAGTAATTACAATAGTAATATTTACTTTCATATTTGTGTTCTGCCTTTCCATTTTAGTGTCAGCTGGTCCTCAGAAATGCAGTTTGGTGTGATATACCTCGAAACATGGGGTAGCACACAACCCTATGTTGCATTCTGGACACTTGAATTTAGTTTTGTGTTTGGCAGAACACACATGGCACCGAATTCTCTTACACTGTATAAGCCAGTTTCTGACCCTCTGATCGTGATTCAAGCATCTGCATTGCCTGCCTTTAGCATGTTATTGCTCTGACTGGGAATAGACTGAACTGTTGAGTTGAAGATAGACATAAGCATGAACCTAAAATTTAAAAAAGTCATGAAGAAATCCTTACAGCAGAATGAAGGACATTTGCCTCTGGTCCCATATTGCACTAACCAGAGCAATGAACACCTGCATGCATTCCTTTCTTCTCCCACTGATTGCATTGAACTTATTCGCCTCTGCACCCAGATAAGCCAGCAAAACCTAAACATCATTATAAGAATGAAACCTAAACAATGTCTGAGGAAATACGATGACATGTACAGTCAGCTCCAAATTTTATAGCACAGGATCTCCACTTACAGCAGGAGCTGTTTGAAAGGAATAAATCTAGAAAATTAAACTTAAAGTGAAAAATAAACAAAATAAAAAAATGACCAACTATGCTGCGTACAAATAGGTGGATATTCTTGAAACTTGCATAACGGGTAGATGGATTCATTCTTAAGTGTGTGCTTTTTATTTGAAGTTTTTATCTTTAAAAATGTATGAAGTACAACGGATAATATCAGCAGGTGCGAGAACGGGCATTTAAAGCAAAAAGAACCCCGGCCGTCAGCTGCTACTTTGCGATTGAAATGCACTGCTGAAACAAAGTTGTCATGTGTTTATCTTGTCATTTATTTAAGAAGAGCACTGCTTTTTTGGCAAGTTCACAATAAAAATGTGCCTGTTAGTGTCACCATGTCATTCTCTTCATCTCTTTGTCTCTTTACAATGTAGGGAGATAACTGTTACATGTAGAGCCTACATGTAACAGTTAAGAACCACAGAATGGGTTGCCACTTGGGTTGTGCTGGTCTCTCTAAATAATGTGCAAGTGGGGCCACCCAAGAGAAATGTTTATTTTTCTGCCACCATGTGAATGGGTTCCTGTTGTGACAAATAGCAGTTTCCCTCAAATATCTCTTTTAAGTCATTCACTGGGTTGCTTGTTTTTTGAAGCACTTGCTTCCCATCTAAATTCTTCAAAATATGACCATATGGACACAATGCCTGTAGGTCTGTCTCAGTATGAGAGTCAGATTCATCAGCTGCAGCCATTTATCAAGTTGCAGGTCTCATTGCATAAGATACTATTTAATTCTCAGTAATACTGCCTTATGTCTGGGATCAAAGATCATGACAGGTGTATCTTCCTTTACATTTTGATATACAGGAAAAATGACAATTTGTAGCTTTTTGCAGAGAATTTGCAAATAAACCTCAAATTATTGTTGTATGAGTGAAGCACCAGTTCAGTTCAGTTCATGATACCTATTTCAGCTGGCAAGGTGGGTCACAGTTCTCCTGTTACCCTCATTTTCAGGAGGTTTTAACTTCTGAACTTCCAGTCACTTGGCCAGAAGTAATCCACTGAGGATGATCTTAAGTCTTCAGGTGTACGCAGAAGAGCATTTACCTTTCAAATAAAAGCATACTCATTCCCTTAATTTTAAGTTGATTAGGTACATGATGAATAAAGTGAACACTGTTTGTTTACTTAGGCCCAGCTCATTGGTCACCTTGTGTCTGCTTCACCTGCAGATCGGCCATCTGCCAACGAGCTTCAGGTGATACTTGTACCACTAATAAAGGAAGCAAATGACATTACTGAAAGTGAAGACATTAAGAGTAGGACAATTCAAAACCTGCTTTCAGTGATAAAGAAGAAGGATCATGAAATTGAAGAGCTACGGCAGCAGCTTGAAGAACTGCAGACCCTGGCAGCAAGAAGGTGATATGTTCACTCCATGAGACTGACATGATGAGGTATTTTATAGTGTAGAGAAATGTATTGTCATTTTAACCTAGGAAGTCTTTGTACCATAGAATATTGTTCCTTTGTGACAATAGGTTATTAATTTACTGGTCACATAATGTGTTCCATTTTACACATACTTACGGGTCTAGTTTTATTTTTTGTAAAAATTAATGTCAGTATCATTTTGCCACACATATTGTTTATTTACAATGCCAGGATTCAAAAAATTAACCACCAGTTGCAAGTACGTGTAATTTTGTGTTCATGAAACGCATGTATTTAAAACAGATACTAGAACGCTCATATTGAGTTATGTAATGTATCAAACCAATCATAAAGCTCAAAGTGACACACACAAATTGTGTTAAGATTACCTCAAACAAAGGCTGTGTGAAACAGTGAAAGACTTATGCTTGTATGCTTTTCATTAGATATGTGCATACAGTGGCAGACTTGGGATATGCACTGATGTGACTGTGACCTGTAAGGCCTAGTTTCAATTACTGGACACAAAGACGTGTAATTAAATATGTACGGAGAATGACCACAGATCTCTCATTCAACTTTCTGTCTTTGGTGGAACTATAAATCATTTCTTAACTAATGTGCTGCAAAATTTTAAGTTCAGATGGTTTTGGCACTTTTAGCAACAGTTTACAAGGTGTGGTTATGGCAGTAAGATCTTGTTCAGCTGTTTAATCATCTTGTCAGTGTGCACTATTGTTACATGGTTTCCAAGAATGAGAGTTTCTAATATAAATATTTAATTTGTCAGTTCTTGTTGGTGATTGCTGTTTTTTAATATGTTAATCTTCTCAGTTTTTCTTTGAATAATAATGAATGCAGTGAAAGTCTATTCTTAATACAGTGAAACCCACCTAAGATGTTCCTACTTAAAAAAGTTTTTCTGCTTAAGATGTCAGAACAATCTAGTGCCAAAATTTTCCCAGATACACATTCCCAAGTTGGTGTGTGAATACATTCAAGCTGGCAAAAGCAATCTAGGGTGAAGGAACCAACACCCATGAATGAAAAACAAGTCTGGATGGCTTATTATCATCATCATCATCATTTCATCCGCATTCCTTACTTCACAGCAGTTCAGTTGGTTCTCAAAAGTGTATGGGTCTCACTGACCAAGCACTTCTTATTCACTGTTCTGCTGATAACTTTCAGACTATATGGATGTATTAAGTGTTGCTGCTTCCTGCATTATTATTATTATTAACACGTGTTGTCCGTGCAACATGTTTCCCACTTAAAAGGATTTCCTGTCTAAGAAGTATGTCATGACCCAATGAATTTTGCACCTATTTCATATGCTTTTGCATCAAAATCTTAAATAGTTTCACATTTGTTAAATCTGTGCCCAACATGTGACAAAATAACATTCTCAGTTCATAAGTTTTATCTCCCAAGGTCGTTTCCACCACAAATCAGAGGTACAGATAAGTTGATCTGTGGAAGTGTGTGGCAGGAAATGATGTCACATTCCAACTGCACTGCTACGTCAATTTCCACACATGCATTTCATGCATGATGTAATGGCATGTGTTGTGTAATTTACAGTGCGAATAAGCATGGGTTTTTAATGGAGCATTTTATAACTGTAACTGTTTTACTTTAATTTAAATAATTTAAAGTATTCTCTATGCAAAATTTATATCCTTTTTGTGTTCACTTCAGATTGCTTATGCATGTACAGTTTTAATCCTATAGAATTTTTAATTATTACACATGTGATCAGCATGCCTACTACATCAAAAACTGCCACAGAACCTAAGTTGCTCTTAGTTCATGGAAAGCTGGATATTATAAACACTGTGGATGCTACTTAGAGTTTTCCTTACAGAAAAGTTGCTTAAGAACTTTGCATTTCTGTTTCAAGATATATGACACACAGTACTCAATGTGTAAGTCAACACCTGAGTTGGAGAAGGTGAAAATGAAATATAGTAAGGTGGAATCAGTATTTAAGGAATAGTTAAAGAAAGAATAGGCCCCTCATCTACCAGTTGTGGTTGTAAAGAAAATCTTGTCTTGTGTTCAAGAATGTGTCAGAATCACTAAAGAAGGTATGAATTGAAACGGTGTTGATTGTGAAAATGAATCATTGAATGCAGAATTTATATGGAATAATCCTGTAGTAAAGGGAATGTCAATTTAGTACAGAATTCCAAACAATATCGTTTTCCGGCTTACCCTTTTAACATGTTTTCCATAATTTGTTGGATTTTTCAAGAAACGTTGAGTGGGTTTCAGTGCATGTTAATCTGTTAAATATTTCAGCAAATAACAATGTATACAGTGAAAGTCAGTTATGAATATGGCTTTTTATGTGAAGGCCACTGTAAGGACAGTTTAACAATGCAGTGTCAAGTTGGTGTGTTAGGTATATTAAAGTTATTCAGTGCCAGTTAATGCCTGTCTGTTAATTCTGTCATTATGACTGATCTGACAGTCTGATTGGTAGAGCCTTGAACCCTCACACTAGCTCCAGTGTCACTTTCACAAAATTATGTAATCAAAAGAAAATAGTGGCAGGGAGGTTAATGGTGGGCATGATTATGTCAAAAATTTTTCCACTTGTCATGCACCAGCAGATGTGTACATTTGTTGGGCCTTGCAAATATGGGTAAAATAATATACAGATGATTTGTGTTACAAAAAACATTAGAGATTTCACTAGCATAATCACTTGAAAGAGTGTTTATTACGCAGAATGAAATACAAGTATAGAAGAACTGAATGATTAAGTACCTTTAGCATATACAAATGCATTCATTGGGTGGGAATGGTATGTAAAACCTTAGTAGGTTGTGGAGGCAGTGACCCCACTAGTAACGGTAATGACTGGGCTTGTATGGGCCTTCCTGAGGGATGCCAAGGTACTGTGCTTGTTTCTGGGTCAGTTTGGTTAGCTTCACCCCCAAATGGTCCAAATGCAGGGCTGCTACCTCTTCATCCAGCTGAAAATACGAGCATGTGTCAGTAAAAATGTGTTCGATAGAGAAATCTTCAGATCTACCGTAATGTGGTAACATAAGCCTGATTCTTCACAGTGATGGTATAAGACCTGTATTTTGCAGTGTTGATTTCATCAGATTTGGATGCACTTCTCAGCAGTCAGCACCTCTACGGCTATGAAATTTTGAACAGTTACAGGTTCCGTATACCCGCTAAAATTCTAGCATGTGTTTATAAGTATATCACTCTAAAAAGAAAAGTCTGCATATACAGAGAACCCCCAAGTATGAGTGTCATGTTTCACAACTGTAGATACTGTAAAAAAAATGCATCTAAATTTGGTGAAATCAACACTGCAAAGATGGGGTTTATGACCTTCCCTTGGGTGTTTCCATCTTTAGACAAGCCATCTACCTGCACAGTACATGGTCTTCTACAGTGGTAAAAATATCAGTAAGGACATTTACGTTTGGCTTCCAAAATGTAAGATAAATTCTTTACCTTTTTGGGCAGCATGTGAACTCCAACTTCGAAATGCCCTGGCTTTGTCCACAGTTCTATCTGAGCCAGCACCTGGTTTGTAAAGGAGTTGCTCATCACAAATGATGGGTGACCCATTGCACAACCAAGATTCACTAGCCGGCCCTCAGCCAGCACAATTATGTGGTTCCCATTGGACAATCTGTACCGATCGACCTGGAATTCAGGCTTCTATTAACAAGATTGCTACTAATTTGCAATAATTAGGTATCCTTACTTTCTTTAAAGAAAACTAGATGCAAAATTACTGATACAAAATTAAGAGAAATATATTTCATGAAAGTTGGAAGGTGACAACCTTCCAGCATACTACTGTTTTCCGTACATAATTCAGAAAAGACGTGGCATTACCATGGCTATGCATGTCCCTCCAAACACCAACTAATGTAATGTTCACAAAACTATATATTTTGCCATTGAACACCGCCCTTACCAGTTTACATTTTCCTACCAACAAAAGAACTTTTCAGTTGGAAGCAACATTTGTTTAAGACATCTTTGTCTAATTTAAAACACAATGTCTGCTTAGTTGGAAGACAGTAACATAACTGTATTCCATCCTTTTTGTGAAACTTTGTGTTAATATGCAAAATTTCATCAATGACAGTGCAAACCTAAAAGGATTTATGTTCTGAAAAGTCTTGGCTACTGAAGCCAAAAAATTATGAGTTTGGGCAGGAGTAAGATACATAATTTTTAATTGTATAATGTTGGCTGATATGTCCACAATTAAGAAACATTTAATCAAAAGCTGGCATTACAAATTCACAAAATTTAAGGCATATATCACAAAATTACAAAACTTCTGTGTACCCAAGTTCTGTGTTGTGATTTTTGTATGTTTCTGATGTTAAGAATTAAAAAGACACAATACACTAGATGTGTCTTAGTAACATGATGGATAAGTAACTTGACTTCACACAAGATTTCATGTCTTCACACCACTGATTCAAAAGCTACTGAATGGCAGAATGACTTTTTTTTTTTTGGGGGGGGGGGGGGGGGTCACAAAACAAGGCTCACTGACAAACAGCATATTAATATCGCTGCACCTGAGGTTTGATGTTCAGCTTTTCCACAGCATTTTTCTCCAGCCATGCTATGTTGATCTCACAATCAAAGTGACCTATGTTGCAAACAATGGAGTCATTTCGCATGTTAAGGAAATGATCACCTGTGATTATATCCAAACAACCTGTTGCAGTAACAAATATCTGTCCCTCCTTAGAAGCCTCTTCCATTGTTGTCACCTGTAAAAACACAATTTGCATTATCAGAAATGTCATTTTATGCCAAACAAAATCCTCTCCTTTTCTCAACATTTGGATAAGATCACTATCTCAATCTTTACAGGATAAACACAACACTATTTTCAAGCTCTTATTTATTTTCTACAACATGTTTCGGCTGTGTACTCTCGCCATCATCGGGTAGACACACACAAAATCATAAAAAGAAAAGTATGCATTGAGATGAAGGCCTCCCCTTTACAGTTAAAAATTACAGTTATGAAATTATAAAACTATGAGGACATATAATCACTTTATTATTCCCTATAAAGAGTAATATATTTTCTATGTATATAGTCTTGTAGTTAATTTCGCTCAAACATAGTCATTAAAACATGTGGATGGAGGAGATCTCTATATTTTTATACTAGAAAGAATGAGTAGTGGATCAGTTCAGCAATGTGTACACAGTCTCCTTACAGACATTGTATTTACCGCAGGTGTAATAATCTCTGTTGAAAGAGATGTTCCTAGAAGACTTATTTTTTATGGAACACCCTGTATGAGTAGGACAGCTCTATGATATTTTTCTTACAAAGCTAGTATATATACTGTTCACAGGTAGTGAAGTATAAGGTGCAATGTTGTATATGTATATAGCATACAGGAATTGTGTGCACGCTTGTAGGTGTTCTTTGTTTTGAGCTCTGTCCATGCAATTTGTTTGCGCTATATATATACATACCATTGCACCTTATACTTCACTAGCTGTGAACAGTATATATACTAGCTCAGTAATAAAAATACCACAGAGCTGTGCTACTCACACAGGGCATTCCATCAAAATGAAGTCTTCTAGGCACATCTCTTCCAACAGAAATTATTACACCGGCAGTAAATACAATGTCTATAAGGAGACTGTGTATGCATTGCTGAACTGATCCACTACTCTATCTTTCTAGTATAAAATATAGATCTCTCCTCCATCCACAAGTTTTAATGACTATATTTGAGCAAACATAGCTATGAGAATATATGCATAGAAAATATATTACTCTTATAGGGAATAATAAAGTGATTATATGTCCTCATAGTTTTATAATTTCATAATTGTAATTTTTAAGTGTTAAGGGGGAGGCCTCCACCTCAATGTGCACTTTTCTTTTTATGATTTTGTGTGTTTCTACCTGATGATGGCCAGTGTACACGGCTGAAACATGTAGAAAATAAATTAGGACATGAAAATAGTGTTGTGTTTATCCTGCAAAGTTGAGATAATGATTATATATATAGGCACATCAGAATGATGATTCCAAAATTTGGATAAGACTTTTATTAACCCATTCCCTGTGGAATATGAGGAGTTGGCCTTTACAGCTGTGTTTAAATGCACCGTAACTACTACTTCTGTTGTAATCTTGTCTCCAGCCCATGCACACTTTTATCACCCACTGTTACATACAACTCTTTTGATTCAAAGATTTCTATCCCATTATGAAGTGCTTAAAAAACTGACAAATTTCTTGCTAACCTTTTATTCAAAATGTGTGTTTCTTGATAAATTCTGTCTAGACCCTTTCTGCTACTGACCTTACTAAGACAATAAGGCAAGCTGTGCTAGGCCTGCTCTGATCCAGTCTGACTGGTGCAGAATGGGCTTCTGTCACCTGTAATTCACAGGCCAGGAGATGAAATAACTATGTCAAATATGATTCATAACAGCTTCCTACATGTCTCAGTGGTGTTCAGTTTTTATGAAACAGACTGGCAATTGTATAAACTGCAGTACTAGGTATTGCTAAAAGTGTTGTATATAGTTAACCAAACTGTAACAGAAAGTTCAGATACCTCATATCCCTCCATTGCTGCCTGTAGTGCAGGAATGGGGTCAATCTCCGTTACGAGAACTCGGGCTCCAAATGCTCTCAGTGATTGAGCACACCCTTTTCCAACATCACCATAGCCCGCCACTACAGCCACCTTCCCAGCCAGCATAATATCTGTTGCTCTTCTTATGCCATCAATAAGTGATTCCCGACAACCATACAGGTTGTCAAATTTGCTCTGAGGAAATGAAATATAAGGCCATTTCACTATTTATTGGCAAACTCTTAGCTGTGTAACTATAAAGCTACCTTATGAATAGGAATGCAACTTGTCTGGCAGTGAAAGGCACCACCATCCTATATCTAGGTAATGACAATTCCACCTGAACATATACTTTTGCCATTTTGAATAATCTTAAAAGCTTTCACTACTACCATTTATTTTACAACCTACATGTTTCTGGTTATCAAACTGCTGTTATTCTTGGAACCCCAGCCAAGTCATTATGTTTCTCAATTACCTTTATCTTATTGGTTCATAAATTATACAGTGTCCATACTTTATTTGATGAATGTAATTTCTCACTTTCTACCACTATTTCACTGAAGGTGTGGGTAGACAGCTGAGTCAGCTATGTTATACAATAAGCTAATGGTCCTATATGAAAGCCAGTTTTCAGCTTTGTTAAAGCTTACAACATCTGATATAATATTTGAGACTCTGTCAGATATCAGAGTCTGCCACTGGAACTATTTTGTTCCACTTTCCATTCCTAGGACCCATTTCCTTGACATATGTTACCAAAGAATCTACCCACTTCTGGGAACTTTTGGCCCTGTGCCCACACCCCAGGTTGGAGTATCATATTTTGATGGCTGCCTGACAAATATGTTTCCACCCTACTGGAGCATATCAGTCCTACCAAACCTCAGCAATTATGAACAGCATAATTAAATAATAAAGGAATAATTCTACCTTTGTAACAGAGTCATTCACATTAATGGTAGGAATCTTGAGTTTGCCCTCCTTCAACATCCTGTACAAATTATGCACTCCTGTAGTTGTCTCCTCTGAGATTCCTCTGATCCCTTCCAGGTACTGTGGATACTTTGTGTGGATCAAACTTGTCAAATCACCGCCATCATCCAGAATCATGTTAAGGGGCTGTAACACAACAAGAATGTAGTTTCTGGCAAGTACAGTAATAATTTAGTCCCATAAAACAACTCTTGTTATCTCTAAACTATTCTTTCTTTTCTATAATGTACATTTATGTTAATATGCTTACTTCGAACTTTACATAAATTGCTTTAACCCCCCCCCCCCTTCACCCCTCAAAAAATTAAAATACATGAAGTACACTTTCAGTTAGGGTCCAGTAGCACTTTCCACCTTCATTACCTAGGCCAGTTATCCTCAACTTGTCAGTGAAGACAATAATCACAGTTCTGCTCACTCTGCTACATACATACCTGTCCATCACTGAAAACTAATGTCTGCTCAATGCACCAGATATACTCTTCATCTGTTTCGCCTTTCCATGCATAAACAGCAACACCTCGCTTAGCGATTGCCGCAGCTGCATGGTCTTGTGTACTGAATATATTACAGCTAGACCATTGTACCTACACATAAAAATTGCACTTATAACAAATAGCATTTACCCATATATAATGTGCTTGATATGCGATTGAGTCACACCCAAGTTACCATGGTTACAGTACAGTTGTTTTGTGACATCACAAGCTAGAAACCAAGGGAAAGGAAAGGCAGCCGACACACTAGTAATCACAGATTTTTAATTTAATAGAATTCGTCCCATTGTGTCCTTGAAGGAATCAAAACATCATCAGTCCAACACAACTATATATTCTTAGTAAAACGGCACGTTTCGGATTAAATAATCCATCATCAGGCTAAAAACATACAGACTTCAACTGCAGCTAAAATGCAACTCATAATACTACATTGTAATTTTGTTTATGTTTGTCATGGGATCCCACATCACAGTATTAGTATTACAATAAAATTGTAATATGCAAAATTAGCCAAAAGTAGGTAAAATGAAGGTTAAAAATGTTTTATTAAAATTGATTGTAGTATAGCTTCTAGTTGAGTTTTTTCAATTCAGGAATCTTTGAGGTCTCAGAAGCCAACGGAGTCAGATTTTGTTGAAATAAGTTTAAAAAACTTTTGTTACGACTCTGTAGGTGTTATGCAAGGTAAGTAAGATAGTTTTGTTTTTATACTGTAGTGACATCTTTACAGAACTTGTTCTCCCAAAAAAATTGTCAGTAGAAAAACAATTATTAAAATACGTAGGGTCAAAATACACATAATGATATCATAATAGGACCATAACACAAGTAAAAAATAAAAAACACAAGTAATGAATAAATATTTTAGTATTACTAAAATTAACTACTTAATTATACCTTAATATTTATTATATTTGTTATTTTACACATCTTTGGCTTATACTTCACCGGCACTACAGTGTAAAACAAAACTCTTACCTCGCGTAATACCTACAGACTCTTAACAGAAGTGTTTTAACTTATTTCAATAAAATCTTACTCTGTTGGCTTGTGAGACCTCCAAGACTCCTGAATTAAAAAAAAAAACACAAGTAGAATATATACTACGATTAATTTTAATAAAAAAGTTTTTAACCATAATTTTACCTACTATTGGCTAATTTTGCACATTTCAGTTTTACTGTAATACTAATAGTGTGATGTGACATCCCACACCGAAAATATGAACAAAAATTATAATGTAGTATTATAAGTTGCAATTTACCTGCAATGTAACTCTATGTTTAGTCTGATGATGGATTATTTAATCCAAAACATGTAGCATTTTTTGAAGAATATATAGTTGTGTTGGACTGACTACGTGATATTGTTTTGAATCACAAATTTACCTTTACAACTATTTAATAACACTATTATGAGACTATAGCAATAAAATTACTTTAGTGACTGTCACAGCACTCAGTGAAGCATAAAGTAATGGATTATATTCAACATTAAAAACTTCAAAGAACCGCAAAACAAACTGCAGAAATATCTTGTGTCTAACTGAAAGCTAACACTCTTATATCTGTGTATTTCTAAATTCGGAAAGTTTCCAAAAGGTAAAAATATTAGCCCTTCTTTACTTCTGCTCCCAATTCCAGTAGCGTTTCTATTAGCACTGCAGTTTGAACTGTCATATGCAGGCAGCCTCCAATTCGAGCTCCTTTAAGTGGCTGCGATTTTCCGTACTTCTTCCGCAAGGACATAAGCCCTGGCATTTCTTCCTCTGCAAGCATTATCTCCTTCCTTCCCCATTCCGCCAAGTTTATATCGGCTGCAAGGAATCATGGTATTCAAATTAGCGCCACAATACCGCGTGCTTGGCGTTCTTTCGGCTACACCTTCAACTACCACGCAATTTCCTTCGTCAGGTTATGGTATCCATAAATAACAAAGTCGCTTTCTTAACATCAAAATGTGAAATACTAACTGTTCTTTCATGATCAGACTTACCAACTTTGTACGGTGGTTTCTTTGACATGATATGTCGCTACGCACGTCCTTTCCTGAGCAGTGTTTCTAGTCACAGAGACCGTAAGCATGCTCTTAGCTGCTTTATATAGCTTTTAAGATGAGTTACTATTTACAAAAAAGGCGGAGTAAATTGGACGAAGCCTTCCCGTATTGGTTGTAGGGTTCATATCAACCAATAGCATCTCGCCCGGAATAATACATGTCACAGAGTGAGATGAATATAACATAAATAGGATAACAAAAAGGACGGTTGCACAAAAAAAATTTGGAATCCCACGATTTTGTGGTGGCGTGGTTACTGTCATTTATGAGGTCTGCTATTTTTAAATGCAGGTTTGGCAAACATATATTCCATTCCACGAAATCCCACGAATTGCATACTCATGTCGGTATTATAATGAAATATGTACATAACAAATGCAACGATTAAAGTTTTCCAAAAACCTATATACTAAGCTTGATGTGACTTGTACAGGGTCCTTACTTTTCTGGCCCATATCGGTGGACATTTCCTGTCGGCTACCCTATCACGTGGAATTTGGCTGACTTAGCCGCGTAACTCGCACTTGTCGTAACGAGCTATATCTGACCCATGGCAAAGAGGTTATTACGTGCCTGTAGCCGTGAAGTAAAGTATTCAGTCGCAATGAAAATATCAAAGCAACACGTGTTTCTGTAGAATGTATACGCTAAATGCCCATTGTCCATGAATTCAGACGAAAATTTCTTGATTCGCCTGTTTCTAACATGACAACAATTTACATATAGTCCCAAAATTACCAATGTATTTATTGAGGTGTTCCTAAATAGAGCTTTATTTGGACGGGGGGTGGGTGGATTGTAGCCAAGTTGTGAAATGTTAATTCATACACAATTAAGGATCACTAATGTAGGGTGAACTAAAATTTCAATTCTCGTCTTTAGCCGTGATTTTCATATATAACCCTTGCATTATTCCACTCTTAAACATTATAGCCCATGAATGATGGTAAAAATTTAATTAATATTTAAGTCGAAAGTCAGCTGCTACCGAAAAGTAAGCTCTAAAGGGAAACAGTCGACGCTGCAATACTGACCGAAACATGTGACCTCTCGACAGCTTCATAGCAATATATTTCTTTCGGCTACCACCACCGCCTGGCATACGCATCCGTAACTGTAAAAATGGGTACAGAATAACGACAGAACTAAACTCCGGCTTATATACTATGTTCACAACTTCCGGCCATTACCTGACGATGGAGGTAGGATGGTTTCTAAATCGTTGCTGCACAGTCACCAGAGCCTGTCCTACGACATGCCCATTCCTCTTCCAAAACCAGTTTGCCAGAGTGCGATTTAATGCTTCCTCTTTCAACTTCCAGTATCTTCTCGTATTCTTAAATTTATCCAGTATCGGTTTACGTCTTCTTCCTCGTCTTGTCGTCCCCTCTATCTTTCCTTCCATTTTTCATTCAAAAACGATTTTTAGAAAGCAGTATCTACGTAAGATGTGACCAAACCAGTTGGATTGGTGTCAAAATGCAGAAGATCATAATAATAATCTGCTGATGTGAAACTCTAAACTCATTTTTCATCCTGACTGCACAAAATTTACCATACCAAGTTTTATAAGGAAAATGTGTTTATAGTGAATTTCTTTAATGGTAAAGCATAGGAAGAAGAAGAAGAATAAAAAGAAAAGTTTGTGGTCTACACGTAAGAAATGAGGAACATCAATGGAATTAATCCAACCCGAAGATTAGAGAAGATAGTAAATTTCGTCTGCTAGAAATAATCTGTGAAGTAATTTTAACTTATGTATGGAATAGTCACATGATCACGAGGTGAGTGGATGGTTAGGAGAGAGCTGCAAAGGTGTTACGCGTAAAAGAATATACGGTTTAGTTTGGTTTGTGTTACAAAATAAGGATAAAATGATCGGTTGTATGTTCAATATCGACGGCGGATATTTGGAGGGCCTGTGTAGAGGATTTAAGTGTGGTATTTTGAAACAGTCTGACTACCTGAATCTTGTTCAGTGTGAAACGCTGGAAGGTGAGAAAGTACTTCTATGTATAATTGTTGGCATTTTATTTTGTCACAATTCTAACCTTAACGAATAACCATTACGCTAAATTTCAGATTTAAAGCTCCATCTTCAAGGTACTGACTATGGAAGTTTCCTTGCTAATGAACCAAGTCCATTACAAGTATCTGTCATTGACGACAAACTTCGTGAGAAACTTGTAATTGAATTCCAGCACATGAGGAAACATGCTGTAGAACCTTTGTCAACGTTTCTAGATTTTATAACGTAAGTGTGTGTCAATTTTAAAAAAAATTATAAACATATGGTTTAGGAAAATTATTTTTGTGACCAAATTTTGAAAACTATTTTAATATTTATTCTTTTACTGGTACGTTTAGTTTCTCTGGCACTGATTTAGGTTGACACAGATGCTTTGTAGAAAGACTAAAATATACGAAATTTTATTTTCTATTTATTTTTGTTATGTATGGGTGTGAAAAAATGGTCTCTCACTTGAAGGGAAGAGTGTAGTCTGAGGATATTTGAGAACAGGGTGCCAAGGAAGATATTTGGGCCTAAGATATAATACTCCTGTTCAAATATTATTCAGGTGACCAATTCAAGGAATGTAAGATGAGGAGATGTATACCATGCATTGGGAAGAAGAGCAAAGCATACAGGGCGTTGGTGGGGAATTCTGAAGAAAGAGACTACTTGGGAGAACTAGGCATATGTAGAAGAATAATATTAGGGTGGATCTTAAAAGAAATAATATGGGAGGGTATGAACTTGATTCATGTGGCTCATGATAGGGCCAAATGTTAGGCTGATGTGAACATGGTATTGAACATTTTGGTTCCTTAAAATGTGAGGAATTTTGTGACAATCTGTAGAACCATCAGCTTCTCAAGAAGGACTCTGTTTTATGGAGTGAGTCTGTCATATGCTTTGAAGTAGAAATATGCATTGTATATCCATTGAAGATCATATTGTTTAGTGAGCAGAGATGATCACCATCATGAAATTGGCTTTTCATCTTACTCTGATAATTATTCTGCAATATTTTTCACTGAACTAACGAATAACAATGTTAGGCTTTGGATTTGTGTGTGTATAGAGCCTGAATATTAGTTCACAAATGAATTTACCATGTTTCCAGTGAATTGCATGTTAGGCTTTGGCTTTGTGTATGTAAGTTTGTAGCAGTGATCTTTGGCAACCAACATGTCGCATAGTGCAGCAGGCAATATGCATACTGTACTTCAAATACAGTTTCCTTACTCAACAACATTAATAGCAGGGTACAAATTCGGGTACATATTGTCACTTTATGGTCATGTTTTCTCCTCAATATTGCTTTTAGTACAGTCAAACTGCCCTTTAAGATGTTTTGAGTAAAATATTGTTAAGAGTTAGTAGTAATGGCAGAATGTGCCACACTATTGAACAGCAATTCCATAGGTAATGTAAGAATAAGGAAGCTAAAATGGTTTAAAATTGCCAGTGTTTTGGAAGATTTTCATATTACACATCAGTATAGCTCTGTATGTTACGGTGACACCGTGTTCTGTTCTAGTTTTTGGAATAAATAGGTTTAGATGACTACCAGAAGTAGTCATTTAGTAAATTAACAGACCTTGGTAACTTGATGGTAGATTTGATTGCTGTGTGATGTGTGCATTTATTTTATATTGTACTGTAGGTTGCTTATTTTCAAACTGTTTTATGGACTCTTGGGTCTCCACAGAGGATTCTGTTGACTTGTTATTATTAGCATTACATGTCTTTTAATACCATAAACTAAGGCTGTTGCTGTACTCAAGTAATTTACATAAGTACCAGAAGAGTACTGAAAATTCATTGCTACTCTCCACTCTTGGTGTCTGTAAAGAGTCTGTAAAATGGTAAGTTGCTGTTGTCTCCAAACTCGTAATGCATGTGATGGAGCAGAAGTGCATGGTCAGCTTTGTGATTCAGCTCCTTCACTCCCAAAAAAGAGCTTCTAGTATCCATTTGATGGATGGTGGAGTGGGTACCAGAGTCAGTCAACACAGTGGTGAAGGAAAAGTGCCTGTTTCTGCTGGCTATTAAATGCCCACCATTTAAGCAACAACCAGTTACCCTATTGCCCTGGCCATCCTGTCTTATGTCATGAAATTTATTTTAACATCTTGTATAATATAGCCTGACTTAGCAGCATGTGATTTGGTAGCCTGAGCCTATTAGGAAGCAAGTTAGAAAAGTTGAAATCATGCAGCTCCATTTCTTTTATTTACTGTAAGTGTACCAGAAAAAATTACATAACCTAGCATTATTTATTTTGTCTTAAAAGCTGCTATGTTCTGTTTTCATACTTTCAGTTTTTTAATTAATTATTTTATTCCAACAAATGCACTACACTATTTTAGTGTTTTCTCATCACTACATATGTTTTGGCACTCCTTGTGCCATCCTCAGGGGTGTCGTTGAGAGTTCACAGTTTTCAAATGCCCGGTATATGTAATATAAAGTTTCAGTTTTTTGTTTAGGGGTGGGGAGTGTTCTACCATTGCTTTTTAGACAACATGAGTTTGGTGTGAAAAGAAAAGCGGTATTGTGGTAACAATGAACAGAAAGTATTTGTTGTGTTATGTAGTTACAGCTACATGATTGACAACATTATTCTGCTGATCACTGGAACCCTTCACCACCGACCCATTTCTGAGCTGATTCCCAAGTGCCATCCTTTGGGCAGCTTTGAGCAGATGGAAGCCATTCATGTTGCAGCCACGCCTGCTGAGCTATACAATGCAGTGCTTGTCGACACTCCATTGGGTGTGTACAGTCATATTGTGATTTAAACTAATGGCTTATTCAGGTCCATTATTTTAATACTTTGTAGTGACCAGTTTTCTTGATAACTGAGCATGACCCTGCCACTACTGGGCTCACCTTGGAGAGACCAGGCAGCATCGTCCTTGTTTCAGTACATTTACTCCGGCATACATTTCCTGTTGCATTGCGATGCTAGATCCCATTGTCAACCTGCCAGGACAGTTGATAAAGTAAAGGAGACTGCACCCAGAAAACTGAGAATAGGTGCACTTTTTATTTGTAGAGCCTCTCGGAGCAGGGCCAAGTTCTGTTCCTGTCAGTAATACAAAATGAAGTTGAAAATGGCTATTCTGTATTTGCATGGTTAATAATCTAGTTTGAATTTCATTGCATACCAAACAAGTCACAACTTCTCTTAAAATTAATTAATTCATTTCTGTTAGGTTATGATCCAGGTTAGCGTAGACAGTGTAGTGGCTGGGCTATGGGTTGGACAGTCTGGGGTTCGAATTCAGGCAGGGGCAAGGGTTTTTTCTTTTGTCCACAATGGGCAGACTGGATTTGGGGCTGACCCAACCTCCTATTCAGTGGGTATGGACAGGAACAACTTTACCTTTTACCCTTTGTTTAAAATATTTTTTTCAGGTATTTTATAAACCAGTACTTGTCATATAATCAGCATAGGTCTCCATATTAGGGTAGTAGTGTAGGTAACAGCTAATGGTGGGTTGGATAACTTAGTGAGAACAAAGCACTTTTGAGACTTGAGACACAGATGAGAGGGTAATAAATTTGGTCACAGGGAATCTGGAGTGAACTGCTGTAAATGAGGTCCCATGGCAGGCTTTAATGATGAACATTTTTGTACTATTACAGCAAAGATTTTTGTGATAAGTGTGAATATCTCTCAAGTACATGAGGCAGACTCTGTATAAGTAATTAGTTTTTGAATTAACAGCCGTAGATGAAGCTGAGTATTTCTTGTTTCAGCTCCATTCTTTGTTGACTGCATTAGTGAGCAAGATTTGGATGAAATGAACATTGAGATTATTCGTAATACGTTGTACAAGGCATACCTGGAAGCATTCTTCAACTTCTGCAAGGAGCTTGGAGGTACCACTGCTGATGTAATGTGTGAGATCCTTGCTGTAAGTAGTGAATAGAAACATTATTTATGTGTAGGTGGGAAAGTGTGCTGAGATTAGTATCCTAAAACTGAAGATTTCCTCATAAAACCTGGCATGTTAAAAGTATGAAATGTTTTTATGTTGGTGTAACCCTAAGGAAACTCATTTTGAGGGCTCTTAATTTTCTGTGGAAATTATATTGTTATTTTAGGATTTGAAGTTTTTATGGTGATGAACATTCAAATTGTGGGTCGTCTGTGTTATGACATGGTGGTCCAATGAGACCACAACACAAATGTCATAACCTGCAATACCACAGTGTGAGAGTGTGCTGTTGTTTTTTTTTAATAGATGAAATACAGTTTAACAAAAATATTAAGTTTAAATGCCAACACAAAGTGGAGATCACGTGAATACATGCATACATAGGCCAGCGGTGACCTTTCAACATTGTGCTGGTGATCGTCCCAGGCAGACTTGCACGCATGCATGCATGCGTACGTGTGCTTTATGAATATGAAATTCTTGTACATACTGTGGTCCCTGCAAATGTAATTTATTGTTCATTGATAAATTGTGAGACTGCTATGGTGATTTGGGAGGGATGTGGAATGAAGCAGCTATGACATATTTCATGGTACTGCATTGGCATTTTCTTAAATGGACTGGGATAAAGCCAAGAAGTATGTTTGGATAGTCTGTGATCTGTTGTGACTTTCTGGCCCATGCGCAGATTCTGTCATACATGGAAAATCTTCTTCTATATCTTTATTCCTTATCCCCCCTTTTTTTCTTTCATTCATTCTTTCTTTCTTTCTTGCATTATTTAATTAATTTCATGCCTTTTTCTTCTGCCCTTTTCCATTATTGCTTTCCATCATATCATATTCTTCTCCTCATTCCTTACTTCCTCTCCTTTACATTACAACAGTTCAAGTAAATATCATTCATAACACACTGTTACAAGAAAACTGAAAAATATCAGCTGTGCCACATACTATGTTATTTAAACATTTACTCTGAGGTCTGCGTCTCCTGTGAGTACAAGCGCACACACACACACACACACACACACGCGCGCGCGCATTATGCTGAACATCCTGTTGTGATATGTAGAATTTAATCCTCTATAATTTTGTAATTATAGACACTGTGGAAACCAGTGGCTTGAAACTCATTCTGCCCTTTTTCACGTTAATATGTTTAGTGAAACACGTGAGATGTAGTGTGCATCGAACTTGCTTTGCCTTATGTAGAAACTTGCATTTAACTTTAAACTTTGTTACTAACAGATTCTGTGTATTTCAGATTACATGTAACAAATAAAATTACTTTGCCTCTGACTTAAAGTCTATATTTTAGCCATTTATGAACAGATATATTTTAAAATTAAAATTGAAATGCAAGACAGCCACTATCACGCTGTGCAGTCAGCTGATTGGGCCAGTTCTGCTGGGCTTTCCATGATTGATTTGATCTGGCCAGTGCTTGTAAGTTGGTTTACTGCTGCACAGGTAGAATAGGTAATGATGTCTATCCATGCACCACACCTTAACATAGGCAGTACATGGAAGTGGGTGGTGAGCTTAATGCTCCAATCACTTTATCCAGAGAAAGAATCACTGGTATCCATTGTGTAACACCATGTCACTACCACTTGATGATGCTGCATAAGCAGATTGCCTAGTCTGGAGAAACTACTAAGTCTTGAGTACCTTGACTCTGACATTTCAGATTAATGTCTGTTCTGTCAATAGTGTGGTCAGTGATAAAATGTTAGAAGGTAAAATCAGTAGCAGTGTAGGTAATTCTTCAGAGGATGACGGCCTGTGTAAGTTTATAGTGGTCTCACGTATTGAAGGTTGAAGGTTGCATTTTCTTGAAGATATGGCATTTAAGTGGGACATTCTTGTTTTGATACTTTAGATGACCTGCAAATAGTATTTGTTTATAGTATATTAAAATAAGATGAAGTAAATTAAATTACAGCAAAATTTTGGAAGTAACATTCTTAAAAAACTTGGGTGTATTGGAGACTATAAATATTGCCACACCTTTTCACCATTATTTGGAAAGTGATTACTTCCCACTATTGATTGTCTTAGTTCTTGTATACTTATAAAATTATTATTACAAGACACACTTGTATAACATGTTGTCGAGAGTATGGCACGTCTTATCTTGTCAGTGTCTGAAGGGCTACTGTAAGAGTGTTATGAAAGGATTGGGGAGGAAGAAGGAGAAGGGGGGTATGTCTTTTGTCATATGGCCTTCACCTTCAAATATGGTTTCAAAAATTTTGTTGGGTTGTTCGACCCATACAGGTGCACTATGAAGCCTAGGTAAAAATTTGCTTGAATTTTAATCAGTGATAAGCCATAGTTGACCCAGTTCTGGCATGTAACCAAACAAGCAGTGGTGCCAAAACCTAAGAACTGTACCACAGATAACACTCATCTCCCAGTTGTTTTAATTTGTCTTGCCCTTATATGTTACAGTATTATTGACATTTTTATTCTTTTACTTTCATTTAATTTTTGTTGAGGTTTTAAGGATCATCTTACCGTTTTAGTTTGAGGCGGATCGACGGGCCATCATCATCACCATCAACTCATTTGGTACAGAATTAACTAAGGACGATCGGGCCAAACTGTACCCACGATGTGGTAAGTTGCATCCTGATGGGTTGGCAGCACTGGCTCGGGCAGATGACTATGAGCAAGTGAAAGCTGTAGCAGAATACTATGCTGTAAGTTGGTTCATTATGTATTGAGTTATGGGTGGAGATTCAAGTTTTGTAGAGGATTTTGTAGGATTTAGGATATGCAAGAGTTATTTCTGGGAGGCAGAAGAGGGGCACAGAATTGATGCCTGATTATTTGATGTGTCTTTAAACAGTAAATGATGCATTCTTTGTAGATCATCTTCCACAGATATTTGGGTGAGGTTGCATTTTCTAATGACAAAACTCTGTCACTTCTTTATCTTTTCCACAAGTGTGTCTGCTCTTGCCCTTCATCATAATTTTCATTACTTTCTCCTCAATTGTCCTTATGCTTGCCAGTATTGCTGTACTTGGCTCCTTTATTTCTTGTCCTTTTAATCTCATTCTTACTGTTTCCTTAATTTCACTGACTTTCCTTGTAGTATTTTTGCTTCCAGGTCTTGCCTGCATGCTCAGCATATCTTGTTCCAACTGGTGTCACAGAGAGTGCATGGTCTACCCCTGCATATTTTGAAAGATTGTCATACCTCCATTAATTTTTATTAAACCTTGGTGCCATATTATTATGTATGAGGGCATATCCAAAAATTCCCAGACTGGGTCAATAATTAAATACATACTTGCCTTTGTTACTGGTCATTGTCCCCATCATGGTATTCACCTTTTGAGTTTTTGCAGTGGGTACAGAATTTGTGCCACTGTTGGACGCACCGCTGGAATTGAATTCTTGGTATCACATGTAGGATGGTCAGAGATTGTTCTTGAATTTCAAGGACATCTGAAAATGACACCCTCATACTTGCAATTTCATTGTTAGAAACAAGAAGAAATCACAAGGGGCCAAATCAGGATGATGGGGGACCATGGCCATTTTTCTAGTGGCCTAATATTGCTGCGCTGACAAAGGAGTGTGTGGTGGCATATTGCCATGGTGAATCAGTGAGTCCAGGTTCCACCATCATCCACGTTTTCAGTGGATTCACTTCCTCTGACATCGCAAAACCTCACAGAAGTAGCGATGGTTAACTGTTTGGCCTGGAGAAACAAATACCTGATGAACAATGCCCTCACAGTCAAAAGATATCACCAACATGCTCTTGATGTTTGACGTGACTTGCCTTGCTTTCTTTGAACATGGAGAGTATAGGCTTTTCCACTTAGAGGATTGCTCTATGATATCTGGGTCATAACAGTAAACACAGGTTTTGCCTCATGCATTTGTGACGCAGTTTTCACAAGTTTTGAACCAAACTTAATGCAGTTTCACTGTTTGTTCAAGTCAGCCATTAGAAAATTTCTGATCACATGTAACATACAAGTAAGAAACATGGTGTTATGGTTGCAAAACTCACTAGACTGACTCAGAATATAGCATACTGGCACTTGGTGGCAGAAAGCTATATTGTTGCCATTTTCATTCCTAGTGGTGAGTTTGGGAACCTCTGGATATGCCATTTTATGTCATTAGAATTTGGGACAGGTTTAAATGGTATGTATTTTCATTGATTTTCAGATAATACAAGTTCCTGCCGGAACAATCATTGTTACAAATTTTGTACATTCTTGTCAGATTGAGGTTACAGTGTAGTTGTAATTGTGAAGCTGAACTGTTATTTGCAGGAATACAGTGCATTGTTTGAAGGAGCTGGCAGCAACCCAGGTGAAAAGACACTGGAGGACAAGTTTTTTGAGCATGAGGTAAATGTGAGCCTTTGTGTTGGTTACTTCAGTTACAGGACTAAAACTGTTTTCCCAGTGGAAACTTCTAAGAAAGAGTAATTATTACTCACGTAGATAAAAAAAATTATGGCACGTGTCTAAAATAACTTTACCCCCATCTATTTGTAATGATCCAGTTTAAGCTCACAGATTGCTTTTCTGGTAATTTTTTTGCACCTAATAATTGTTCTTGTCTTTCCACAATCACCATATACTGACCCTGAAAATACCACGCAACTTCTTGGCATCTCATAACTGCTGTTTTAAAATTGGCATCATTTGTAGTTTGTGGGGATGAAGGAATATTCATAGCATGGATTTCCACGTCATTTCATATGATCACAGCATATGATTTTTTTTTCATAGGCACAATTACTGTAATTAAAAAAATACAACTATATGGGTTTTTCATTATATGATACTGTGTAAGCCTGGCATAAGAGCCAAAATAGTTTTAGGCCTGCATGCTTTTACAAGCATGTTCATAGCAGTGTAATTTAGAAAACTTATATGATAGAATTCCTTTACTCCAGAAACTACTCTGGGAATTGCGATTCTTCAGCAGTTAAGGAAAACAGTCCGAAGTGTTCAAACTGGCTTCCAAGAGTGTGTCTACATTGTCTGTTGTGGTATCTCCTGACCCCTTGTCTCCTACTCAACTTCTTCAGCTATGAAGACTTCTGATCCACAGTTTCCTGGTCCTTCACAATCCCTGGTAGAAAATTAAGAGACTCCAAACATCATAGAAGGGGACCCTGATACCCCTGAAGCAGCAGCTGAAGGAGATATGCAAATGGAATACTCCTTTGATTAGTTTTGCAGCCCAAATACAGGAGCAGTAACAAATATTACCTGTAAGAACATAGGTCAGTACAGGTACTGTTTGATAATCCAGAATATTTGATGCTCTGGCATGTGTCTAGTCCCATGGGTGCCAGATTAAAGGAATTCTTCTGTGTGTGTGTGTGTGGGCATGTGCATGCTGTCACATGTGTTTGTCTTAGCTCTAATAAAATATTCTGCACTTTGAAATAAATTATTAACAGTCAACACTCACAAACTATCACTCCACATCTACAGTCTAGGCAGCAGCTGTCAGTTGTGTTGTTTTGAATCTCGCCTGTTAGTACAGTATTGATGTGAGAATATTTCCACTTCAAGAACTGGCAGCATTGTTACATAAAATACAAATAAGGAGGTGGGGATATTTTTATGAGGCATCTCAGAAAAATAGGTTGTGAGTATGGGAAATGGATGAGCATAGCTCACAGATTCAGGATTGTGTCCAGTTGTGGGTTTTGGTGTTAAGTTATTTTGGACCTTGGGGTTCTGCTGCTAGAGAGTTAGAAGCATTTTGCTGGCCAGGGGATATGTGATGTTTACAGTATTAATTGGCCTTTATTGTCATGTTTTTTTTTGTCATGTTTTTGGAGACTCAGTTAAACTGAACTTGTAGGTTGTTGCAAAAGTTTTGGTATAAAATGGGAATATAAACAAATGCATTGGTTGCTTTTCTTTTAGATGAATCACTTTATATCATCATTCAACTTTGAAATATATCAGAAAAGTGTAGTTTTCTTAAAATGTTCAAAAGTATGTATACGTTGCAACAACAAAATACTGAAAGACCACTATCAGACTGCCTTTGTTACAACAGTGTATTCACATTTTTGAGGCAGTGCATTAACAGATCTCATTTGTGTACGGACTAAATACCATGTGTTATGTTTAGCACCTTCACTTCCTCACCACAAAAGAAGGTGAAAAGATTAATGACATTCAACAGTAGGTCTGCATTTCTTTGTTCCAGTGACCTCTTACATAAGTACACTATTTACATGATCCTTCCATATGATGCAGGTAACTTGTGTTCCTTTAAATCAGATAATCATGTCCTAGTCACAGTCCAGTAGCTTATATGTTACAGCTGTCCATTTAACCTTTCCTGTATGGAAAGGAGCACTTTAAAATCTGGTGTAGGTGGGTGGATTTTTTTTGTTGGTTTCAGCTAGTAATGTTGTTGGTATATTTATGAAACTATTCCTGCTTACACGAGTGAAAATACTTGAAAAAAATAGTAAATACATTTCTCAGTTCTGTAGTACCATATTTTATTATTATAAAAATCATTCTTACCAGTAATGTTAATAGGACACTGCCATAAAGCAAAATATTGTGTATATGGCTCCAAATATAGAGCATCACATCTATAGAAATGTTGTTGCTTCCATAGTGTGACAGTTCTGATTTAGAAGTTTACCTTTACATGGTAAATATAAAAACCCGGGTGTAAATGCAGGCTTACTTTACACTGTGAACACAGATATTTTGTAAATGTTTGTTTTTTCAGCTGAGCACTTACGACACCACCCTTGCCCTAATTTCCAAGTTTTGAACAAAAGTCATTCAGAATTTTTGATGATCTGTTTTGCTATCACATGATGGTACTATCTGTTGATAGCAGTATTGTTTCTTACTCTTGCCCACTTGTGTAAGAAGGCCTTGCAGGTCAGTGTCTATGATAAAAACTGCAGCCGCAAACCTAACTAGAAGCTTCCAACACATGAGTGAGCTTCATTTATTTATTACTGTATTTCATTAGTCTTCCTTCTCACCCATATAGATGTTGCCATCGGAAAGCTAACAGAACCTTGAAAAAGTGCCAAATGGTATGATCTTGTGACTAGAACATAATTATTCCAGATCAGAGTGCCATCCTTGGGTTAGTAATCATATGTAACTCACAGTAGAAAAGCAAAATGGCGACCTGTATACAGCAGTGAACATAATTATCATAGTTATCATAGGCTGGCTCAAATTAATATTGTGTTTTTGTGTTTTGATATTGCAACAGTCAAGTCAGCTGGACTGTGTATACACTGTTGCAGTTAATGCAGTGCAGGCCAATGAACATTAAATTGTACTGCAAGTAACTCAGTTTGTTTCTTTGACAGATTTTTCATAAAAGCATTTCTCGAGATTGGCTGCTTCTGTCTTGTGACAGTAATTGCAACTGAGAATGTGCAGTTTGGTAGGGTAACATTATAAACATACACATTTCTTTACTCCACTGAAGTTTACGGATTATTTCACCGTAATACTTGGAGGTCACGTTTGACAATTTTAGAGCAAAAACTACTAGAAATTTTGCAAAGATAGATCATTACACTGTAATTCTTAATTTGTAAATGTCACTGGCTTTTCCTTATCTAGCAGCTTTTCTGTACATGCTGTATTATTCTCAGCAACTTCTCTGTTTGGTAGTTGAGAAATCCCTTGTATATTTCAATCATTACCAGCATTCTGACAGCTGACATTGTTTACTGTAGGAATTCAGTGATATCTTTAAATAAAAGAAATCACAAATATTTAATAGGAATTATGCAAGCAACAGACCTGTGAGAGTCAATTCTAGATACAGATAATTCATCCTATAATACACTGACAAAATGTCAAATAATATAGCTGAAACTGCTCTGAGAAAAGCTAATAGAGTATATACATGTACAGTGAACACAATAGAAAGTGTGAATCCAGTCAGGTTGACTGCAACAAGAGCATGGCACATGGAAAAAATTGAATACACTTGATTGCTGCAGTGAAGAAGTGAATGAAAACAGATGGTTCTTCCCAAAACTTGCTGTGAAAATTTATTCTGTTGAGAGGCCTTATCAGTCTGATGATTCTGTCTGGTTGAAGGATTTGTTAAGATACTGAGACATTTGAGCATGTTGCTTGCTTCAGCTGGTCACAGTGGGATGACTAAGGGTATCAGTGGTGGATTTAAAGGTTTTTTTTTTACAGATAAGATTTAATTCATCTTTCCATGTGCATGGGTTTAAGTTAGTTGTAATGTATCAGGAAGTTCAAGTTCAAATCTTGGCCTTGTTGGGTATTCTGAGGTATTATGTACTTTGTTTTTGTGTGCCAGACATGCTGGAATATAATCTTGAAGTAAGGTATGGCTGATCCCTTTCACTTTCCAGTTCGCTATCATATTTTGATGCTAAACTTCTTTTTTTTCACTGCAGAGTCCCAAGTTCAGTCCCAGAGCAGACCACTAAAACATATTTGTCAATTGCAGGTACGGCTGAATGTCCATGCTTTCCTCCAGCAGTTCCATTTTGGTGTGTTCTACTCATACCTTAAACTGAAGGAGCAGGAATGCCGTAACATTGTGTGGATCTCGGAATGTGTTGCTCAGAAACATAGAGCAAAGATCGACAATTACATTCCTATCTTCTGAGCATGTCAGTTTAAAAGGACATACCATATTGCCAATCCATCATAGGGGTTTGTGAAAGTTTTCATTTGGCAAGTGTATGAAATTTATATTTTTTAAATCAAACATTCCTGTCATTCCCATCAAAAATGACAGAAAACTTTGTAAAGGGATAGAAATGCTGTAAATTGTAAATGTTACTTGGATGTAATAGTAGATGTTGCCCTGTAGTGAATCAGCATTCAGTATTACCGAAATTGGTGTGTGGGAAAAACTTGTTTCTTTTTTATGCTTGTAAGGTTCTGAATCTGACTTCTGCCTGTTGCACAAAGAAAGCTGTGTTTGGGACAGATGTCCACATTGAAATTTCTCAATGAAGAAATGCAGCAGCTAGTCTTTGTGGACCAAAGACTAATAATGTTTACTTTATTCTTTATTTATTGTTGCTACTTCTGTTTCCTTGCTTTTCGACTGCTCCTATATCATTCTTCATAATGCTCAAGTTCTGCTTCCTCTGTTATAATCTTTACATCATCTCTGGCTGTTATTAAACCAATTAGTGTGTATATATGCAGGTTTCTTGATACTGCATTTTTAGGTCACTGCTCTGCAACTGGGAAAAAGCCATTTACTGTCAGTTGAACATGACAGTGCGTTATACGGAACATAAATTTTTATCCACTATGTCATGATTTGCACAAAGGGTACAACTGGCAGCTCATTTTATGTAAATGCTTTGCCAGGCAAGACATGACCTAAGTACATAACAGCTGCAAAGTACTTTTGCAGTTGGCTTCATAAAGCTTTACTTCCTTCTTGCACAGTGCTGTTATAATAAACTGTTTATTTATACCTTCCAGGAGTGGATAATCAAGTTTAATACGACTTCAGTAGTTACATGTATGAACCCCCAATTTATGGAGCACTTACATGAAAAGCAATTTTCTGTTCACTATTCATGCATTTTCAGGTGGCTGAGGGCTGAATTTTTACAATACTAATACCACTATGCCCCTCTTAACTCCAGTTGCCACTCTTGCAATATGCGGGGATTTAATTTTCCCTGTTACCGGACAATAGGAATTAAAAGTTTTGAAAAGTTTTTTGTTCCCTGCAGTTACTTTGTGCTTTAATATGCATATTTCAGCTACATAAAAGGTGTGCTTTGATCAGATTTTTTGTACTTACCAGATTACATTGCTTGGGAAATACGTCTGTCACTTGAAGACTTTATGGAATGATATTCTACACTGATTTGTATACCTCAGTTGTTAGTTTCTAGACATCTTTGCATACACGGGGCTTCTTATAGTCATTTTATCTTGACTCCAGGTATCGCACCAAAAACATCACATGAATTATACATTATTACTCAAACCACATTAAAATCATCAACTACTGACTTTAAACAATAGTAAGTGCTGATGATGATATACATAAGAAAATGCACATTCACTTCATCAGCTAACAACTAAGAAAATCTTGCAAACCCCAGTGATATATGTGTCGTGTATGAGCTGAATCCAGAACCTTACACCTACAGATCTGCCCATGATCTGTAGTAATTAGTTCATTCAAAAAATACATTTAGCTGCTGTTTGTTGATCTTTAATATGTGTAACATAAGTATTATAGTCTACTCATGTGGGATATTACTTGGTAATATATAAAGTTTTCTTCCCATCACAGGACTTCAGATGTAAGTTGAGCATAGGAATACTGTATATACTGTATGTAAAATATATGTGTATGTATGTGTATGGTTTAAAAGTCTTGTATTGATGTTTATAGAAATTCTATGTTATTCTCAATGTACGTAAATCAATAGAATACTGACATGAACAAGCTTTTATACATATTGGATGAATTTTAGTGGAATAGTTTCTTCACACATATCATTTGGAAGTTCATGAATCTGATAGATTTCAGTAGTGAAAAATATTGAAAAGAACTGTGCCACTCATTTAACAGAGTCATGGGTGGTATAAGGTATTTTGGATAGTCATAGCGGAAAGACAATTCATAGACTGGTTTAGTGTGTACAGTACCCAGTAAGCAAAGATCTGCTAAAAAGAGATTTACTGGACATAGCAGATAATGAGAGATCCAAACGGCTACAAGATAGACATGACCAAGTCTATGGGGCATTCACTTCTTCGGTATCCTCCTAACACTGTGAACTGTACCCAGTTTGAGACAAATTTAGTAGATAATCATGTAACTGAAAACAGCCAGAGAAACCCTCCAACATACAAAAGATATTGAGACAAAAATGTGGAGAGTAGATGGTTGACCATGTAACTGAAAACAGCCAGAGAAACTCTCCAACATACAAAAGATATTGAGACAAATGTGGAGAGTAGATGGTTGACCATGTAACTGAAAACAGCCAGAGAAACCCTCCAACATACAAAGATATTGAACAAAATGTGGAGAGTAGATGGTTGACCATGTAACTGAAAACAGCCAGAGAAACTCTCCAACATACAAAAGATATGAGACAAAAATGTGGAGAGTAGATGGTTGACCATGTAACTGAAAACAGCCAGAGAAACCCTCCAACATACAAAAGATATTGAGACAAAAATGTGGAGAGTAGATGGTTGACCATGTAACTGAAAACAGCCAGAGAAACTCTCCAACATACAAAAAATATTGAGACAAAAATGTGGACAGCAGATGAAATGCCGATATAGACCCTCGGCTCCTCAAATGAATAAAACCCAAATAGGAGGATGGTGATGATAGCAGTAATGGTGATTGTAGTATGGGCATGATAGAACCCCTGCTGCAATTGGATCTCTCATATTTTGTACATATTATGTTAAGAATAATCCCTCTTTAAGTAAAGCTGAACTCCAGATTTAAAATGTGTTCTAACACAGACACAAGTGCGTAACTTATGGCAAATTCCACATGTAAGTGGCAGCGTTGAAGCTCGTGAAGGATTGGAATGCTGTTGTCATAACAGCAGTGGTCTACTCTAAATAGCAAATCCTTGACAGGGTGCTTAGGTAGTTTTTAAACGCAATATAATTAACTGGATTCACTGAGGAGACATTTGTTGCAGAGTTGTATAAAAATAATGTTACATTTTCTATATACATATATGTGACAGCACTTTTTAGAGTTCACATGATGTGCACACACCCCACTAAGGCATGCTTCAGTTATATTCATACCAATTCCAAAATTATATGCAAGAGGTTACCCCAAAGGAATTTCCTTCATGTACATCAAGCTTTATGGTTTGATGGAGACACACGTTTCTTTTTCTGATGTTAAGGGTAACAACCTTAAGTCAAACATTTATCACTTGTGGGACCCAATGACAGCTGATGATGCAGGCAGGCATGTCATGTGTTGGAAGTTCTTAAGTTCCAGCATACAATACAGTCACCATCTTCAGAGTGAATGAGTCAGGTGATATGACACCATGTTCCACTATCATCCTGAAGAAGGTGATTGCAGTGTATACCAAAATGTATGAATAACAGAAACACAAGATGTGGCTAACCCAAATAGCCAAAATCACACACTACTTACAGCCTGCAAAACGTAACGCCAATAAGCATGACAGGCCTTGTACCTTAGCTGATAGAATACAGTTAAAAGGCATATCAGTTTCAAAGTTCATCACACTTACTTACATGTGATATATCTCATTTGATTATTCAAGTTCTTTTACACTGTGATAACTCTAGCTGTGCCTATTGTGACCATAGCAAGTTTATGAACAAAGTGCCTGTTTCAGTTGGATGTTACAGCATATATGATGGATGAGTCTATGAAACAGATTAAACTTCTGATACAGCACGTACAGTATGGAAGTAACCTTATAAGATCTTCCTTTTCTTAGAACTTTCCCGACATGTGACATCACTCATAGGCATACCTACAATGAACACAGTATACTATGGTGCAGTAACTTGGACAGGATGAGCTATGACTTCTCAGAGACTACTGGGACATGTTCATTGGTGGTTGTGGTCGATGCTGTTGATCCGCCAATGTCTTGTTTGGATGAGGATTTGGCCTGTTCTTGGGTTATGTTATTGTCTTCAGTAGGCTGGTGGTAAATCTGTAAAGACTTCAACCCTAAAATCTCAGGGTTTTCTCTCCAGAACACATCACCAATCAGATCTGTATAAAATGGAAGGACAACCTGACGAAGTTTCCCATCTCCAGGTGTTTTGCACAGTTTCCTAATAAGGACTGTTCCCTTGCGGAACATTGGTGGTTCATTGTTGTAGTTCAGTCCAAACTCTGAAAACAGGAGCTCATTTTTGTCTGATGCCATAGTTCCACGCAACCTTTCTTCAGCCTGAAAATTAGAGCAACAGCACAAATGAATGATGCCTAATAGATATTAGACAACTCATGGCCAGTACTGTAGATTCAGGGGTTTCAGTTTGTTGCTTATTATGGATGACTGTATAGCATCAATCAATTTAAGAATAAGTGACACTAACTCAGCAGCCCTTTGAAGTCATGAGACATTCTCTGTGCTTTAATTAATCACTTGTATTTGAAATGCACATTTTCTATCCTGATGTTCACTGTGGTTTCATTCAGTCCCTGTGCCGATATGTTAATGCATTGAAACCGACTGTAGCCACTTGTATTTGAGAGGCACAATAACTATCCTGACTAAAGTTATGTGTGGTTTTCTTATCTGTGCACACGTGTCTTACTGATGGGTTGGGCTGTGGCTTGCTGGTTGCAGTCCAACTGCTGCTAGTGGCAAAAGGTGGAACATAAAGACATCATGAAAACCCTGAACTCTGGCCACACAGTAACATAGTGCCTTACCTAATTTGATTGCCACATTGTACTTTAAATTACTGTGTCCATCAAGTGAATGTGCAATTTTAGTTCCCTAGATTTGTTGCTTTAAATTGTGTTCACAATTTCAGTACAGTCACTTCAGTTATTTCTACTAATATAGCAGATTTACATACATGACTCTTGATGTGATGCACCCAAAGGATAAGGCAGTTCAGAATCGGAGGAATCAGGGTTAAATTCTTTCAAATTACTTGAGCATGTCCTCCAAAGAAGAAGAATCCTCTTCAATTGGCTTTGATACCATAATGCTGTCCAACACATCAGAAACCAAGCCATTCTTTTTACTGTACTCTTTTCCAATTTTCTGGTGTGATGGTAACCTTTTCATACTCCAATCAGTAACTGAACATATGCCAGCATCAGGCCCTGCAAATGAGTTAAACCTACACTGTGCTCACGTGATGAGCCACTTTCCTTACCCCACGCCAACTGTGTTGTGATCATAGTTACATGGAGACAATCTAAGCTTATGTGACCATGTTGATGCCAAGTGTGGTTAATTCTGTAGCAGTCTTCTTTGTGTTTGTTTACATGGAGGTTTGTCCACTACTATATTGTTGTAGGGTACATTATTGAAAATGGTAACCTATTTCTCTGGCAAGTTTTGTAATGTTTCCTTAAACTACTACTCAAAATTAGGCCCACTCATATGACTGTAGCAGTCACTGCCTGCCGTTCCTACTAACTAATAACGTGCACATGGGACAGATTTATCCTCACATCGTACATGCACAGTTTCTAGTCTGCTGATAGCATTACTGTCTGACACCTATAACCTCATCACTCTGGCACCACTGAAAGTAAAGTTAACTAAGTCCTGGCCACTGTCAAGACGGTTCTCTGACCCTGGCATTTTCACCACAACTAATTCTGTGCAGTAATCTAGATGACTGTTCTCCCACAGGAAAATGTATATAGCTGGGAGTATTTTTTATCAGTTGGTACAGGTTTGAAACCTACACGTTAGTCAAGAATATTCTTTTCAAACACACAAATCAAAATCGTCCAAATTTACATTCCTTTCAAGTTCCTGAGGTCTGTGTTTGCTGTAGTTCACAGGTTTTACTGTCACTACAGAAATGTCACATCTGTTCTCTAACTGGTGTAAGAGCTTGAAAAAATAATTTTCTCAACTGGCTCCCATTCACATGGTTGACTCCTTTTTAATAATTTTCCTCCTTTGGGTGTGAATAGTTTCCCCTTGCTTTCAAAGTCTGACCATTCATAACATAAAATAATACATAAAATATTCAAAGACAACTGTAAATGACAGTAATTATAAATAAGCTATCACTGTCTACCACAAACACAAGTGGACAAGTTATAACTGTACAGCCAATGGATTACACACAATTTGTAAAATTAACTTTATGCCATTCCTTAAGATATGTTAGTGATTTAGCACAATGCAGTTTGAACTGGAATGACCGTATTTCCCATTATGTTATCGTCCTCCCCCACACCTGCACAGATTGAAGACACAGCTCAACTGCTCAGTAAGTGACAGTAGAATATTACCTTGATATACATCATGACTATTTCATTCGCTACGTTTCAGAGTTCAGTGCCCACAATTGTCCTTCCTGTCATCTGATTCAAAGTAATCTCTGTTTGATACAGTGACATTACATAACTCCAAACTGAAGTATGTTATACAGTACCTTATTTAACACACACTACAGACACACCCCTCCCTTATGCAATTCTTTTGTCATCATAATTTAGGTAAATGTATTTTTTCATAGTGAATGCTTATTTTCTACATTTATGATGTCTGACAGCAGTATAGTATTTGTACATATACTATATATCATATATGTACACATACATAGTTGCCCAAATACTCAATTTGAACTTGCACAAAATTTTACTTGCACTGATCCTTCAGGAACCTACCCACTGCGTAAGTAGGGTGTGTCTGTATATACAAAAAATTTCAATGTTCATGTTGCTATTTATTCTTGCACATTCAAAATATGTCTAGCAACAAGATTTACTGTGATGTTCCATTTGCAATAATATATTCTTTTTTGTCCAAAACTCAACCTGTCATCCAAGGACCCAAATTTTTCCATTATTCTGTATACTGTTTTTTCACCTGGCACTGTTAATGCAGGATTTTTAATGCAAGTCTTGGCAACATTTTTTCCATGACACATACATTGTAAAGGTACTGCAAATTGAACATTTTTTTATCAAGTAAATACATTTCACAAGTGCACTAAGACTACCTGCACTCTCGTACTAAGAAAAGACAACTAAAACACCTGTATCTTACATCGGCCTACAGTGGTCATAACTGATGTCAGCTAGCATGCAAGCACAAGTGGAGACCACATTTTCCCGAGGTCAGGGACAAGATAAATCTACCCTATATCATGATACACACTTCTGCCTTCATAATTTATTACATAATCTCATTTGACTGTGAACAATATGGATTTTTATACATTGATTATTAAAACAAAAATAAAAATATTCCCTCATTATGTTACTTGTCTACCTACAGTACTCACAAGAAATAGTGATATACAGATGTAACAACACAAGTTACTCATCATCATCATCAAATCCTTCAAAAGTTTTGCATCCTGTTATGCACATTCCCCCATGTCAGCTTGCATTCAAGGCCCTAATTTGCAATCAAACTTCAGCAAGCATGATATATATATTTATATACAAGGCATAAGGGCAAAATGTAAAAGCTCCTGTACCTGTGCATTTGAAAATCCTTTCTTTAAAACGAGGCCCCAAAATGCTGTATTGTACAAATTGTTGACATGAACATCGGCCTGCCGCCAACCCAAATAGTCTCTCAGATTCTTGTCTGTTGGATACATCACAACTCGAGCATCAAACGTTGGTGGATACTGCAACCGAATAGGCCCAAAAAATCCTACCCAATGAAACACAAAACTTGATGAAAATAAACTGTTCACTGTTGTCATCAGTTTAGATGCCCGACGATTGAAAAGATTTGTATCTTTTCGGAAGACAAAACTATATTCATCACTCTGTCCAAATGCGAGGCAAATGTCTCGAAACTCATCCATTACACACATAGCTGCCCGAGTCATCAAGTTAAGTCCGCGAACATCATTTGGTTTTACATAACCATGTATGTCTGCAAACCTACTAAACCCTCGTCCATCAATCCTAACCACAATCCAGCAGTTCGGTAAACATGGATCAGGAAGCTCAAAATTCTTAACATATTCATATTTACTTTTTGCCATGTTCCTTTCTGAAGTCGAAAAATCTCTTCTTGTTAGGTTAGCCTCTCTGGTTTCATAAACTTGCGAATTTTGCGACACAGTGTATGTCTTAACATTACCACCCCTTCTTATTAGGGTGCCGCTTTTGTGCACAAATCCAATTTACTTGTTCAGAGTAAACAACAGTGACAAATACATTACGTGTAAAAAATACTGTCATAAACAACAACCACATGTCTATCCACTAGACCGGGTTCATGGACACAGATTACTACTACATGGATTTCTCGGCACTCATCATCCGTGGATTCACAGTAACCCTGTGATTTCGATCTTCTGTGTTCGAAGAAATTCCATTCGTTATATTTCAAGTTCAGAAATCAAAACAGCTGTTGCAATGAAAAGCGGGCACAACCATGGATGACAGATCTCCGGCGTCCCTCGTTGTTCGTTAAGGAACGAGTAGTGATTGTGGATTCGTTGTCGTGCGCGCGTGTGTGTGGTGGGAATAAACAACTCTGTTGTGTTTACTGGTGTAACGCCAGTGACTGCTCATAAAACCGAATTAGACCTTTACGGATGAGTGGTTCGTGATAACCAGAAGATCGGCTGTTACGAGTGATCCGTCTCGCAATTTTTGTTGGCCTTAATTGTAATGGCCGCTGCTCTGTATATATCACTGATGAAATTAAAGTGTATTTAATCCGTGGCTGGAAAGCGATTCAGTAGCACGCACAGATCAACTAGTACAGTGGTTTTCAACGTGGGGTGCGCGTACCCCCGTGGGTACGCGAAGACATCTTAGGGGGTACGTAAAATAAAAAAAATTAATAAATATATTATTTCATGATAAACACTGAATATTCAGGGCCAGATTTAGGGTTAGCCACAAGAGACCCGGATGTAAGGACATGTGATTTGGGAGCGCCATTTTTTCTCTCTCTCTCTCTCTCTCTTATCCTTTATGCGATTCTTATCTGGGCGGCTAGTTTCATTTTATTCCGCATAGTGCATATAATTTTGCTTTGCTAAAATACCTTTATTCTTTTATTAATTTTTATATGATAAGCAATAATATATTTGTTATTTAATAGCTTCATTCCCCTTTTTCATTTAAAACTTATTGGGGTTACATTATTTTGGATGTAATTTATTTAACTTATTTTAGATGTAGATTATAGACTATGTATAACTTGAATTATGCACCAACAACTTTGGGGGTACAAAGTTAAAGAGAAATTATATGTGATGGGTAGGTGAACAAAAAAGGTTAGAATACCACTGATCTAGTACATGTAGTAGTAGTAATCTATGGTAGCAGTAGTAGTAACAGTACGTACTATAACAATAGTGTGTATAGGTGGGCGAAGAAGTGTGGCGTGTACATTTCCAGTGTAAATAATTATTGATAGAAAAATATGGATGTACAAAGACGTGGTTCATCTTCATCTCTGAACACAGCGGGAATGTTTGTGCTTTTGTGTTATTCTTCTTTAGTGGTGTAAGTGTTGCATTATGAACAGCTCTGAATTCTTTATAACCATTATGCATTCTCAAAATGCCAGCGATTCATTACAACTCAGAATATGCTGGGATTTGTTATAACATTCAATTCAATTCAATTTAATGTATCTTCCAGAAATCTGTGTACATAGATATAGAATCAGTCAACATGAATATAAAATAGTCTTACAATATAAATACAGCTGTATATCCATTTTCACAATCATTTATGTTCATTCAACAATCAAGTATAAAACATGTGCATCTACACAAGGCAACATACAATGTGTCCACTCTTAACATCATAAAAACATAATATAAATATAAAATATTATTGTTTACATTATTAACCCTATTCCTAGGCAGACTTTAATTCAAAAAATTCTTCAGTAGTATAGAAAGAATTTTGTAGTAAAAATGTTGTCAACTTGGATTTAAAGCTCTTCATGTCATTAGACATAGCTTTAATTTTTGTTGGCAAATGATTAAAAATCTTTACTCCCATATAACATATTCCCTTTTGAAATTGTGCTAAGTTTGTTTGTGGATAATACAGATCATAAGTAGATCTGATATTAAATTTATGTACTTGAGAATTAAATGTAAATAGTTCCCTATTTGCTATAATAAACATGGAGATTGATAGAATATACTGTGCTTGTAAGGGGAGGATACCCAATTCTTTAAACAAACTACGACACGAAGCTCTCTTTGTTGAATTTGTCATAACTCTAATTATCCTTTTTTGCATCCTAAATACTTTTATACTGTACGAGGAGTTACCCCAGAATATTATCCCATAAGTTATCCTAGAATGTACACACGAAAAATAAACCATTTTTAATGTTTGCAATGGTAAAATGGATTTAACTGATCTAATTGCAAAACAAGATCTATTTAGTTTATCGATTAATACGAGGTCTGTCCAAAAAGTATCCGACCTTGGGCCGGGGAAAAAAGTTCTGTATCTGGGTGGTTACAATACCTAATCCCCTTCAAAGTAGGCCCCTTGTGACTCCACACACTTAACCCAGCGGTCCTTCCATCGCTGGAAGCAATTCTGGAAGGCTTGTTTTGGAATGGTGTGCAGCTGCGCCGTCGCGTTCTGTATGATGTCCTCGCGGCTGTCAAAACGGGAGCCTTTTAGCGGTGTCTTCAATCTCGGGAACAGCCAGAAATCACAAGGAGCCATGTCAGGAGAGTAGGGAGCCTGGCGAACCTGCGGAATGCCGTGCTTAGCCAGGAAACCCTGGATCAGGTGTGATGAATGAGCTGGGGCATTGTCATGATGCAGCTGCCAGTTGCGTGCGTCCCACAACTCCGGTCTCTTGCGCCGAACTGCATCACGAAGATGACGGAGGACTTCTTGGTAGTACTCCTTATTAACAGTTTGGCCTAGTGGTGCGTACTCATGATGCACAACACCCCGGTAATCGGAGAAAACAGTCAGTATCACCTTCACATTGCTCCGAACGTGTCGTGCTTTTTTGGGCCTCGGGGATGTTGGATGCTTCCATTGTGACGACTGGACCTTGGTTTCCGGGTCATATCCGTACACCCACGACTCGTCACCAGTGATCACAGTCTTCAGGAACTCAGGATCCCTGTTGGCGCACTCCAGCATGTCCTGCGCGACCTCAAGGCGGAGTTGTTGCTGCTCCGGCGAAAGCAGCTTGGGCACAAATTTTGCCGCCACTCTTCGCATGCCCACATCCTCAGTTAAAATCTTGTTTGCGGAACCTCTGCTGATCCCAACCTCATCAGCAATTTCCCGGACGGTCAAACGACGGTCCTCCATGATCAATGTCCGCACTTTGTCAGTGACATCAGCATTTCGGCTCGTTGACGGTCTCCCGGAACGCTGGTCACTGTCCGCCGACATGCGGCCATCTTTAAAGCGGTTGAACCACTCTTTAATTTGAGTGACCCGCATTGCATCATCACCGAAAGCCTGCTGAATTTTGCGGATTGTTTCCGCTTGGGTATCCCCAAGTTTCTGACAAAACTTGATGCAGTATCGCTGCTCCAAACATTCTGTCATCTTGAGCGAAACGAGAATGCGACGAACACGTGTTACACCACTTCGCTATCTGGCAGCGACAGACGCATCCGGCGGTGTTGCGAGGCAGCAAAAAATCACGCATGCACTACGCTCAGTTTCCCCACCCTTTCGCCATTACTTAACGCGGGAAAAAATATAGTCGGATACTTTTTGGACAGCCCTCGTACATCTATGTGATTTTCCCATGTCAAGAGATTATCAATTTTTAGTCCCAAGAACAATATATTAGAGTTACTTGAAATTTGGTTATTTAAGTAGTTGACTTGGATGTCCAACATTTTACTATTTTTAGTTCAAAACTGTAAAAAACAAGTTTTTTCATAATTTATTGTTAGCAAATTTTTTGTAAACCATTCATTAATCATATCAAATAATTTATTTATTTTAATTTTGAAATTTGTAGGATCCTTATCTGAGATAATGATGCTGGTATCGTCAGCAAATAAAATTGGTTTTGATAATTTAGATATAATTTTTGGTAGGTCATTGATGTATAATAGGAAAAGTATCGGACCCAGTACTGAACCTTGGGGCACACCATATTGTATTTCTTTCCATTCAGAACAACACTTATTTCCATTTTTATGTAGATTACTCTTTGATATCTTCCTCTTAAATAAGATCTCATAAGTTTTCGTGTAATGCCTTTAATTTCATAAAATTCCATTTTTGACAGCAAAATGTCATGGCTTACACAATCAAAAGCCTTTCTCAGGTCACAAAAAATTCCACCCACTATACATTTATTATTTAAAGCCGTGTAAATATTATCTAATAAATTATGAGTAGCTAATGTTGTTGAAAAGTTTTTTCTAAAACCAAATTGTTCCTTTACTCAGATATTATAATTATTTAAATGAGAGAGCAACCTTTTACATATAACTTTTTCAAGGGTTTTGGAAAAGGTTGGAAGTAAATATATTGGTCTATAATTCGACATGTCAGTTTTGTCTCCTTTTTTATGTATAGGTGTTATTTCAGAGTATTTTAAACGAGAAGGAAATATTCTTGTAGACAGGGATTTGTTACATATGTATGCTAATGGTGATGATATAAATGGTGCGCTTGCTTTTATTAATTTGGTTGTAATTCCATCATATCCATGAGCTGATTTAGGTTTTATAAGTCTTATTATTTCTTCTATTTCTATACTATTTGTTTTCTTTAATACCAGTTTTTGAAATGGTTGTACAAATGAGGTATATAGATAATCCATAGGTTTCTTATCTATTTCTATATCCTTATTTATCCTCTCTCTTGTAATATTAGCCACATCTAAGAAAAAGTTATTAAATGAATTTACTATGTCTTGATGATTTTGAATGTTATTACCATTTATATGAGGTAAATATTTAAAGATCATATGAGGTGGGCTTTATTGTTATTTTCTGCATTTTTAGTCTTTCAAAGCGCAGGAGTTGTTACATGTAGCCCCTGCTTCAATACCGAGAAGTTCGAATTTTGCCCATGCGGTGTGTTTATTTGTTAAGTTCTCATTTACCTGAACAGCATAAGCAAATTAATGCGTCAGTGGACGGGTTGATGTCCATTGTTGTTGTATGATCTGTAACTGTTTATCAATGAAGAACAATGGACATCAACCCGTCCACCGACGCATAATCGGAATAAACACCACGCCTCTTATCACAGCAGAGCAACACAAAAAACACTCAATAAAAACATCGTCAAAACAGTGGACAGTGTTCAATGAACATATATATAGACATTCTGATAGTGGACACATGAGTAACACATATAATAAAATGGAAGGCATCAGTGTAAACAATCATACAAGTGAATGCTAATAACATATCGACCTACGATCGTAATAAACAATCTTCGACACCTACTATCGTGGAATAGTGTACAAACAAAACTCCCTACGCAAATATAGTAGACAGTGGACAGCGTGAAGTGAAGTGCACATACGTGCGTATGATGCCCCTGATGATGGTCACTTTGTGACCGAAACATATGTAGGGCAATCTTAAAGTGATATAATAATTACAATTAGTGCAGTTGTTGGTTGATGATTGTTATCTATTGCCATAATGCACGGTGAACAAAAAGTTAAATTGATTGTAAATCCATGTTTAATACACACATGGAGCAGAGTCATTTGTAAGAAGCTAATAGTTTGCAGCTAGTCAAAAAGTTCCCCATAGTTTATGGAGCTCGAGGATTTATGACCGTGTTAACAACAGCCTGCTACTTACCCCATGTTCTGAGCCAGATCAGTCCAGTTCATGCTGTCTTTTAAGATCCATTTTTATGTTATCTTCCCTTCTAGGCCTAGGTATTCATTGTGAGTTATTTCATTCAGATCTCTGCATAAAGACCTGTATGCATGTATAGCTGAAGGACAAGCAGATGGACTGTGCTTAATATTTGCAATAAATATTACACAGTGTGCTATAGTTTGAGATGAAAAACTTTTTGACTTGAAATTTTCTAGCTTATTCTATGTTGTGTTTTAATCAGAGTTGGTATATGTACATGGCCAATGCACAGCACTTTAATAAACTTGCAAGGGGAAAAATAATTATTTCATTCAAGCACCAAATAAAACTATGAGTAATAACATCGTTAATCTTTTGGTAGCAGAATTAAAGGCAGGGTGTGCTCTGAAGGAATTAAAATGCCCATCATTAATTTGAATGCTCTTAGCAACATGTGTATGTGACTTCAGGCATTTTAGTCGCACACTGCACATCAACTGTAGTCAATGATTTCAGGCTTTCACCGCGATGTTGATGAGATCTGCGCTCTTCTGGGATATTACGCAGCGTCATGTGGTAGTTGTTTACTGATGTTCCGGAACAACGTAGTCTAAGAAGTCTAAGAAGAAAAGAAACTTCTTGACCCTTGAAGATGGGACCGATATATTGTCCTGAAACGTCGGTAAACAATTACGACATGACGCTGCGTAATATCCCAGAAGAGTGCAGATCTCAAATGTAGTCAACTTCTGGATTGAAAGGGTTAAACATTGGTTATGAGGAAACAGTGTATTGAGGTGTGAAGTTTTAAATATGAACCACACTTATTCCTTAATTGACCAGCTCTTTATCTTGACATGGTTTTTTGGTAGTTACCAAGAAACTGAACATCTGGTTGTGATTTATATCTTATTGACCTAGTGGGTTACTAAAAGAAAGTCTGTTAAGTGACAGAAAACAAATGTGTAAACTCAGGACTGTCTTTTGGAAAGGTGCCATTACTCAAATACGTGAAAAGGGGGAAAGGTAATATTTTTTAATTTAGTTTCATATAAAAATGTGCTGTAATGCTGCATAGTACCATTAAAGAAAAGCCTGATCCTGGTCTTGTGAGTAACGAGAAGAATGTTTTATGTACACAACAGTTGTTCAACTGACAATCCAATTGCTGTATTCATCACTGTTTCTGAGGTGTGATAGGCTCAGTCAGTTATTGGTTGAAGTTTCAGCACTTGGCTGAATGCAAGATAAGGAAAGTTTTGGTTTATTGACCTCTACTGTTATGCCCATTATGTGTTGACTCCATAGTGCCACTGTGCTCAGTACTTCCTGAATGTTTTACCACTGGATGAAGTTTAGGAACACATAAGCTTATTTTTAAGTATTATATTCTGTTTTCCAGACATGACAAATCTGTGCAATTACAAAATCTGTGGCACTTTTACATATATATAAAATAAATATGGATACTTTTTACAGTTGCCTAAGTAGGAACCTCATTACAGTTTTTAGGAACTATGCAAATGTACACAGGATTTATGAAGTCTTTGTTAGGATATTTCCAGTTCAAGTTTCAATAGCCATAATTAGTAACTTGCTATAAACATGACATTATACAGAATGTCTTTATTAGAAATATTAGTAAACAGGGAGAAATGCCTGTTGTCTTCAGTCTGATGATCCTTATACATGACAAAGACTTCTTAGGCTGAACTATTTTTCATCAAATTTACCAACTGAATACCACACTGGACAATATGCACTACAACTTTGCATGAAGACGTAACTACATAAATCATATCTAGCTAAATATACAGCAAGCCAAAAAGTGTATGCTATGATAGGTATCACAACTGTTGTGTTTGTACACCCATCACGTCAGTCCTTCATGATTATGGCAGAGTCAGTTTCCAAAATGATGGAAAATCATTTGACACTGACATAACTGATTCAGAATACTAACTGCATTCAGTTGGCAAGCTGCAAATCAAATAGAATGTGTGGAAATTAATGAAATAGTGCTTCATGTTCTATACATATGCTTATAGTTTCTGGTATTATAAAACTGGACATAATATAGACAAACTCCTTACATGGGAAAAGTGCACTCCAACTCTTTTACCACTGAAGTATATCACAAGTATATATGAGACCTCTTTAAGCACACCAGTGTCATATATGACTACAAACTGACAGTGTTAACAGCCAGTTAGGCTTTTCACTGCTGTGGAAGATACTTGTTGACAAATTCAGCCAAAGAAGCAAGGTCTGTTAATGCAGCTTTCCCCATCTCTTTTATAGATTCTTCAAGTGCCTTGACTTCAGCATCCATCACATCTTGTTTCTTCTGCTGGACGCTGCACTCCACTGTTTCTGTTCCACACCGCATGAAACACTTGCGCTCCTGGTATACCATGTAGACTGTGTGCTGAAACAATATCAACTTGTTTTCATTTAGAATTCTCTGAAGCATATTTCCTTGTAAGAAACGCAAACATCTTACATGTCCAGGCTGCTTTACCCCCTGAGGCAGAGCACTTGTTACCCAGTGAATATGAGTTTGTGTGGGTATCAGAGTTAGATTGGGTGCTTTGGAGAAGGGAAAAATGTCTTGCACCTGTCAGGAATCAAACAATAGTTCTTTGGTCATCCAGCCTGTGACCAAGTCACTATAATGACTGAGCTAACCCAGCTGCTATTTCTAAACTAAAGTCCTTCACAATATGTACTTTGTTCCAACTTTGTTTTGATCTGCTCATTAGATGATTCTTGTTTACACAGTGAGAGTTTTCACTGCTGTCTGACAGTGCTGCTTTATGTCCAAGCTGATATCAACTGTGGCTTCACTCAGGCTGAGTTTCATCATATGCTTCTAAATTGTCAGCTAGAAAACAATTTAGATTGCCCAAATGGTTTCAGTGCATTCTGAACTAAACTGAGTCTGTTATGTTACATACTGTGCAGGGACTGAATGCATCAATTGTATGAGGCAAGTGTAACTGAAACCCATTCACAGCACTGATGTGGCAGTTTTGATGGCACAGCTGCACATATGACTGGGTAAACACACTGGCAGACACTTGTGTAGAGCAGTACAGTTGACTGGATGAATTGCTAGTAGAGACAACATTACGGTGCAGCTTACAGATGCCATACCACCTGGTAATCAGTCCAAAGAGGACCAGAGGTCAGTGATTCAGTTTCTCAAAGGCAGATATGTGCCATCTGTGGTGCTGCATGTGTACTGAAGACAATGGTGGTGGATTGGCTGAGTATGTCTAAACAGGCAGGCAGTGAATGATGTATATGCCAAGACTGGAATTGGCCCACATTTTTCCTGATCTGGAGAACACTGCATGAGTCAAGGATGCTGTGTGTGAGGACAGGCATTGGACTGTTCATTCAATGTTGGTGGAATTCAATATGAGTGCATCAGCACTGTGCATGCAGTTGTACAGAATTTTGAATATTACAAGGCATGTTCCCAATGGTTCCCATGTTTACTGACAGACACATGTAGCAACATTGCATGTCAGTATAGTGAAACATTTGCATGGGCAAGCATGCAATGGAAACACCCCACTAATCTCCAACTGAAGAAATTCAAGTCACAAGCATCTGCTGGTAAGGTGATATTGACTCTGTTCTTTGACATCAAGACATCCCTATTTCTGAACGTTAAATTATGTAATGACACTATCACAGCAAGCCATTGTGGTCAAACTCTTAAGAAGCTGTACATCAAGATCAAGAAAGATATCACAGTATATGCACTGATAGCATCATCCTGCTGCAAAAACGTCCATCCCCATGTTGCCTTACAAAGTTCAGGACCAACTGAATTCCATGCGATAGGAGATGCTGAAACATCCTGCATAGATGAGATTTATGCTCTTCTGGGATATCACATGGCGTCAGGACAATGTATCGGTCCCATCTTCACGGGTCAAGAGTCTGAGTAGGAAAGAAAGAAAGCCAGCAACTTATAACGTAGATTCTGGAAAGTACGCACGGGGTAGCAATCCGTAGGCATGATGACAGCCAGTAGGGTAGAACCAGGGTGAGAGAGGGGTGGATATAGACAATGTAAAGTGCCAGGGGTATCGAGAATGCAAACAGCTAAGACAGCTGGAAGAAACATATGGAATAGAGTAACAGTAAAGGAGGAAAATATGAGGATAAAGCTAGATAATCAATATACAAATAAACCAACAGTAAAAATTAAAAGTACAAATAAACAAATTAGAAGAAGAAAGAATCAAAACAGCATGAGGGGGGGGGGGGGGGGAGACAGACACGTAAAGTGGCTAGTGGGATACCTGGGAGAGAACCGGTCCCAGTGTGGCCAAGTTGCTGCCCTGAAGCAGGGTAAGAATAATGGGAGAAAAATGTATGGAATGTAGCAATAAAGGGAGGGAAGTAAACCAAATAAACGAATGTATTAATTAAAAAGAGGGAATTGTAAAATGATTAATGAAAAATGAAAATAATAAAAGTAGAAGTAGAACAGATGAGGAATAAAAATAAAATATATGAATGATAATCATAAAAGAAAAAAAGAATTAAATAAAATTTAAAAATAAGCATAAAATAAAATAAGAATAAAGAAATAATTAAAATGAAAAGTAAAAATAAAATAAATTAAAGATCAACCGAAACTAAAAAGCACAAAAATAAATCAAAATGAACAAACAATAAAAATAAGAATAAAAACAAAAACTACAAAATTAAAACTAAAAATGAAAGTATAAAAAGTAAAGAAAAATTAAAAATACAGATAACAAAAATGTATCAAAACAAATCAATCGATGAAATAACAAGGTGAATACAAAAAGTAGGAATAAAAAGGAAAAGGAACCAGACAGCAGATGGGGGGGGGAAGAGCAGCTAGAACCAGAGGAAAGAAGGAGAATGATAGAAACAGGTGCAGCTAAAGGAAAAGCAGCACTGGGAATAGGAGAACATGGAAGAGGAAGAGGGAGAATGTGGTCCTCAAAAGGACTGTGGGCTAGTCACCACTAATGGGGATGGGGGGGGGGGTGCTGTCTACTCTCTCTAAGGAGGCGAAAGAGAGGTTTCCATGACCCACTTAGAGTCAGGCCATCCTCCCTGTTCATATTGTTTGGGTGGAGCTCCAACTCGATTGCCTCCCTGATGAGTCGGTTCATGTAGCTGGATTTGGTAGAGAGGATTTGGGTGTCTTGGAATCTAATAAGGTGATCCTGCATAGAGCCCAGACTTAATCACCATGCGATTTTCATGTCTTTGGACCATTACAGAAAAACCTCAAAGGCTGTACATTCATGTTAGATGATGACATATTGGAGGATGTGGCACAGTAGTTTAGGCAGCAGCCAAGGAATCCTTTGCAGATGGGATATGCCAACCTCTGCATCAGTGGGATGCCTGTCTAAATTCTTGCTGTGATTTTTATGTCACAGTACCTTCATCTATGGGCATCCTCAAATGAGTTTGTTGTACATGCCTCTTAACACTGCATTCATGAGAAACAACACTTCTTGCCAGACCTTGCCTTTTATTATTAAGCTCCGGGAACATAACCTGTTGCATAAGCAGGGATTGACTGTGCATTCCACTAAGTAACAAAATCTGTGTAAAGTGTATCCAGAGTATAGGCTTTCAGCATGTGACACTGTAATTCAGTGCATTGGTACTGTATTGCAGGGACCTGCTGCCTCCTCTTCTGCTGCGAAGATGGAGGCAGCAGGTTCTTGCAAAACATTGGTGCCTTTCTACCAACTTCTATGGCATCACAGCCTAGGAGGCCATAATCTGAATGCTCACTGCTGTGAGAATTTCAGATTTCAATGTGTATCTGTCTTGAGCTGATGACTCACCACCAAGGGATGGACTCGTATTTCAACAATATAAAGATGGTGCTGTGTGAGGTCTACTGCCTTCTCATCCTGTCGCAGAACAGGAGTGAATACAACATCATAGGACTTGGCTTGCACTTCTGGTATTAAACATCGATTCATTATTCTGTCTATCCCTGAAAATACAAGAAGATTCATGAATTCCCAATATTAATGGCAAGGAGACAAAATGTATCCAAAGTGTATGGAAATGAGTACTATATCTTGATTAAAAAAATAACTATCTTTGAGCAGGTTTTAGCCAACAATCTTTCCTTCATAAGAAAAGATAGGCACTTCATATTATGTCTGCTTACATGTATGTCTCCCTGTAATGACATGTGAACTCAGCGATGGATTGTCATGAAACGTGGTGTAAGCATCATGTCACTGGAGGCCACCCCAACTTTGTACATCTTATTTTCCTAATTTCCTATCAATATAATGGCCCTGTCTTCTTACACAGAATTGCCATTAGTGCCACGTATTGAAGGTCCTGAGGTTTTGTGTTATAACAAGATCTTCAAAAAAATTTCACTGCGTCATGTACATAGCAAGAACAACTTTACCTTACCAGTGGTGTTCCAGTTTTCGGTGTGAACTCTGTCCCTGATTATGGTGGTATATATACCACCAAAACATGTCGGAGTTAAAGTGATCCTCTATAGACTCTGCGTCATATATTAAATTTATGCATTACTTTTGGTACTTTCTAGTTAATATCTTCAAAAAATATTCAGTTACATTGTTGTAGAATGCAAAACCATCAACAGGGCAGCTGTGCTGAGTGTACACATAACTTCATGATAATAACTGACGAAAGCTGGAATTTTGCTTCTCAAATTTTGTGTGGAGATTTCATTATAAACTCCTCCATAGTGTTTTTTGAAGCACTTTTTACATTCTAATAATTATTACTGTTCAACAAATTATATATATATTTTTTTTTGCTCCCTGCATGAAACTTGGGTTTCTGTATGAATTTTGATCTTCTGAATCAAAATCTGGCATTGGAAAAGCTCTATCACATAAGGTTTCCAAGAAACAGACTAATGATATTTTCTTGGTTTTCAATACATTTTTCATTTTAATGTTCTTCTCATTGAATTTGGTATTCCTATGAAATGAATGTAGGATTAATATATCTTTATTACAATCACATATTATTACTTACTTTCCCCTGTTAGTCTTCTGAATTAGAATAAACACAGATATCCTACCAAAAACAAAATTTAGCTGAATTACGCTTGCTTTCTTCTTGTATGTAGCTGGAGTTTCTCTTTTAAGTTGCCAGCAGTAGTTGGCAAGCATTGCTGGATTCCATTTCTCTTGGTATCGTTTTTGCCATGGTGGAGATATCTTGGTGAAATCTCTCAGCAGGCTCATCACTGATGTCTAAGGTTGCTGGGGGGAAGAGGGGGACCAGATGACTGTGAAGGAAATGATAGTTTGAGTCATGTTGCATACCATATTTCTGAAGGTTTTTGCATAGTTTCAACAAGTGTCCTGTAGCTGGGTAGGCTGACGCAGGTCTATTAAGGCCTAACTCGTGATGGATGATGATGATCATCATCATCCTGTAGCTGGGTGCTTTATGTTTGCCAAGAAAGTTGTCAACTTCCCAAGCAGCTTTTTTTGGTCCCATTGAGCAATGCATTAAAATTCTTGTCCTTCATAAGATCCTTCATTTGAGGACCAGCGAAGATTTCTTCTTTGATTTTGGAATCATTAACCTGTGGAGATTTCTGCTGTAGATATTGAAGTGACTGTCCATCATGATCCATAGTTTTGACAAAATTCTTCATCATACCAAGCTTGATATGTAAGGGAGGAAAAAATATTTTCTTTGATGTACTGGTGGTTCTTTTCTGATACTCTTTGTCCAGGTTGAAATTGCTCATGTTCAGGGCATTCTTTTACAGAATAGTGATGATCTTTTGCTGTCTCATTCACATAAAGAAAGCAACAGAACCAAGCTGCATGCCAACAAGGAGAGCTATGACTTTCAAATCTCTGCAAATATTCCAATAATGTATGTTCTATTGTATGCAACTGAGGAGAAGTTTCATGTTCTCATATGATTCATCTGAGTAGCATGAAAAACAGGGACTGATGAAAATTAATTTCGTATATGAAGGAGAACACCTTTAAGGCTTACCTTAGATGCATCAATGAACAATCACCATTCCTCACACTTATGATTGTGTCCCAATTATTTAATTAAGCCATCAACATAATTACAGTAGGATATATTTCCAGTTGTATGCTACTTACGGTTGCCAACCAAACAAAATGCAACTTGTTATCTATGATGATTACAGAAATAACCAATATGAAGCACATGGATACACATGTAAAAATGAACAAAAACATGAATTAGAAAATTGGGCATTTTTAAAGAGCTATGGGTGATATAAATAAACTATAGGCATATCTGGTAATCTTGACTTATACTCTGTCACTTTTTCCTTATGCTCATCCAGGAAGCAAAACCATTGTTGAACAGTGTAATGGCAAACATAGCTATAGCACGAGTCTTTTACGCCATGTCTGGTGATTTTAATGTAGTTTGAATGTATGTGGAAGTTATATAACAAAATGGAGTACTAAATTATTATTTATAGTTTATGCCAGGTTTGCCGTACAAACTGAAACATATGAAGAGAAGTAGGTGTCAGAAGTTTTTCCCACAACTTCTTGTATTGAATACTGGAACATGAAATGAGTGCTATCTTTGTGAATTGCCTTTTTCAGGCTTGGTAATACAGAATTAAACGTTGGCATGGAATTAAACAACACAATAAAGAGATATTAGGATTCTCTTGTTACAGTAAACTGGTAATGTTCTTTCTCTGTCATTCTTCACTTGATAACCAGAATTTATTTCTTGAAAGAACTATAAAACTATTGTAACATCATCATTACCATTCCTGAACACATCTTTATCCTTGCGATCAAGTCTCACTCCTTCAATTGTCGAGTCTGCAGACAAGCCAAAAAACATGCTGCCTTCTACGTTATTATTCAACAAGCCACACAATTTCTGCAACACCAAATTTGCATTACATTACATTACTTCACACCACTGCAAGTATAAAGGATCAGTACATCAGCTATTTATAGAATTGGTTAGGAGAGATGCATTAACATTTTTAATGAATTTGGAATACCAAACAAACTTAATTAAAATTAAAGGTTAATTAACATGTATACACATGATCAAGAAAATGTAAATAAACGTGATGTCTAGAATATGCATAATGTAATGGCCTGTTTGATGCATTTCTAACTCACACTAAGATAAAGTATGCAGATCTTTATTCCCACTGACATAATTTTGCTATCAAGTCTATTATCAGGAATGCCCAAGAGAAATGGGAAGACCTGTTTATGGCAGTGAGGGAACATGATAAATTGCAGGTCTTGAAGAAAAAGATCGGGAAAATAAGTATCAAGTTGGAAAGCATACATGTAACTTAAATTGGGAGATGAGGTGCACAGATAATATTGGGAAAGTAAACATTTGTAAGACTAATGGGATGATAACATTAAGATGGATCTCAGGGAAATAGTGTGTGAAGTGGGAGGCATATGGAACTGGCTCAGCATCACTTCAAATGGAAATTTTGAACCACAGAGGTTTGGTGCCAATGTTAGCTCAAAAATGGTTAATGACATCCTTTAATCATACTTAAGTAATAACAGTTGGTAGGAAAAAATGTCACCAGAAAACACTTGTCTGCATCTCACACAAATACCCTCATGTCTTTGTCTACAACCTGTGCAAGCAGAACCTCCTTAATTTCCCATAGCTTCTTCTCTAGGATTAGTTCATGAGTTTTGTCAGGTTTCACATCTGCTTTGGTTCCATATATCAAGTAATCAGTGGCTGAATCCAGATTCACTTTGTCCATTTGCTTCATCACTGGCAAACAGAGAACAAGAGAATGCCATGCCATCAGTAGGACTACCATGACAAATGAACCATGTCACAATCACACCATGAAATTAAACTTTCTTCTCCAAATCTCATAATCCAGTTAATGCTTAATGTGATCAACTCAAATTGTACATCAAACATGTGACTGTTTGCCCCAAAATGTGCTGTAATTGTGAACAAAGTACCCACAGCAGTATTTTAATTATACAATTAAAGTGTACTTTTTCAGTGTTGATTATTGTATGATTTTTGTCTTCTAAGCCACAATGTCACCAAGCCTCAATTACTGTTTGTCCCATATAAGTTTTACTGTATTCATGCTCTTTTTTAAGATGTTACCACTCCACATTTTAGGCAAAAAGTGGCAGTGGTGTCACTCCATTCTCTACGCTCATATGGTCACCCTAATGTTAATACTAATTCAGAATGTAATATTCCACCGATCCCAGTGACCACGTGGTCTAAGGCATGGGTCTGCGGTTGTTTGCTTGCTGGGATTTTGGGTTTGAATCCTGCCAGCGGCATGGATGTCTGTCTCTTGTGAGTGTTGTGTGTTGTCGGGTAGAGGTTTCTCTGTCAGACTGATCACTCATCCAGAGGTGTCTTACCGAGTGTGGTGTGTCTGAGTGTGATTGTGAAGCCTCAATAATGAGGAGACCCTGGCCCACTAAGAACTATTGTGCCATTGGAAAAAAAAATGTAATTTTCCAAATCTAGGTGGGCAAAATGCTGAGTCTGTGAATAACTCTTTCCATTTTATGTTAAATGTTGTGTGACATGTATTTAGTATGCTTCTTATGCACACTTCATACAGTAGAATTCCTTTAATCCAGCACCCATGGGACCAGACAGGCACTGGATTATCAAACAGTACCTATAGTGACCCAAGTTCTTACAGTTAATTTTGTGTAACTGCTTTTATCTTGGTTCTGCAAAACTAATCAGAGGATTATTCCATTTGGATCTCTTCAGCTGCTGATTCAGGGGCATCAGGTTCCCCTTCTACATTTTGTGGTGTCATCATAACCGAAGAAGATGCTGGAGTAGGTGACAAGGGGTCAGGAGATACCACAATGGTCAATGTAGACATTCTTGGAGGCCTTCTCCAACAACTTCTGGACTTGGAACAATTTTCCTCACTTGCCAAAGTATCAGGATTTCTGAAGTATCAGCTTCTGGAGTAACGGAATTCTACTGTATAGAATGCATGAGTGAATACATACAGGGGATGTCACGTCTATCTGCACTCCCTTTGACTGGATGTAATAACTTGAGAACTGCTGATCATTTTTTTTTAAATTATGAGACAAAGTACCTTGCCTAATGTATCAAGCCATTTTGAATGTTTCTGAATTTGAGGATTTCAACTGTTTACGTGTGAGTCTAAGTACATTTTCAGCATATCTCAGCCATTACTGAACATAATGTCACAAAAGTTAATTAAAAGTTTTCCTGTGTAGGATGTTGCATTTTTGAAGTCCTGCCAAAACTCCCATAAGAATAATGTTACATTTTCGTGTACATAAGGTTCTTGTGTAGAAAGTTTTCCTGCTTTAGAAGTTAATTTTCTTCAACACTGACAGGGTGTTGGGGAGCATTATCGGTTATTAGAAGTGCCATGTTGTCAGGGTTGTGTTTGGCATAGTCTGATGTCATGAAGGGTGGAAGGTTTTCTCACACAAGTTGGCAGACACTGCCACTGCTACCTGTACTTCTGATTAGATCACCAAGTCATTGGTAATACTGCTTTTTGCAGTTCCTTCGGGCTCAAGAATTTTGAGTTATACACCAGCAGCTGCTGCAGCTGTATGTCATCCTGAAGATTGCCACCAAAAAGAAGCATAGGATGGTCTTTGGTACTTTGAGGCCTGGTGCTTTCATTTCGTCCCTCAAAGTAAATGCATGGGTCTGTCTTGTCTACTTTGAAAATCTGCTTTCACAAACATCTCTCTTCCTCAGTGATATTTTTTTTGCATGCTATGAAGGCTATGCAAATTTTCACAGTTCTTAAGCCAGTCAAACAAGCCTTGACTGGCTTTAAATTCAAGGTCTTCATACCAGTTGCCCTTCTCTTCCTCAGCTTTCTTCTTCAAGGACTCAGACTGAGAGACAACTTTCTCTGGCCTAACAAGGAACCTGAGGTTCATGTTCTTTTTTTGTTTGTTTGTTATGGCTGTTGATCAAATGGGTTAACAGCCATTTCTCCATTTTTACATCCAAGTTCTTGTTGCACCTTCAAATGCAAATATGTTTAGACCACTCTCCATTTTCAACTGTTGCTGTTATGTCTAAGTTGCTGTGCCATAGATAATGGGCTTGTTCCTTTCTTGGTTTCACTAACACCAGAATCACTGGCAACATGTTTAGCCCCACCATTCACAAAATAAAATAAAGATGTTAACAGATAAGATAGAATCAAGAGTACTCTGGGAAGCCTTGACATAACATGGTCACGTGATAATAAAATATAGCTTCTTTAGTATGTCAATACAAGTCTCATATGAGCAGAAACCCAAAACAGTTTGCTTATTTTGGGAACAAAGAGTACAAACTTTGAAGAAACACTGTCCATCTAAAAAGGTCATTAAGGAGGGACAAATGGACATGATGCTTTAAAATAATTATTGTCATTCCCAATAAAATAAAATTAAATTAAATTAAGATACAACTCTCAACCAGTTGCCTTGAAAAGCCCAAAAGTTACATGGAAATGCAACAAACCTGGTTCTGTGTCATCCACTGGAGAAGGGTCACTGCACAGACTTAACATATCACACGTTGCTGCCACACGGTTTCGGGACTGAAATTGGAGGCTTTAGTGTATTTAACACAGCCAACCGAGAAGTCTGTCTTGATGGACCTCCATAATTCAATCTTGCCTTCTCATCCCCACCAGTCCTGGACATTAACAACCTGTCTCCTGTTGGTTCTAAACCAGATTTGCTGTTTGCTTGAAAGCCATCCATATAAAACCCGTTAGAACTGGATTTGTGGCGCGCATCAAAATTATGTTTGCTGTTTGAAAAAAGATTAGTCCCATGATGTCTTTCACGTCTATTCGACCAACCATGTCTGTATGTTTGTTGATGGCCATGTCTGCAGATTCAAGATATACAAACATCAGTAATCAATTGAAGGATATGATTTGGGTTAAACCTAATGAAGTAACTGGATTATGTATGACAAAATCTAGTTTCTGTTTGAAGCATTTTCTGATAAGGTGAATTGGGGTAGATTTTTCCAATGTTATGTAGCTGAACAAATTAAACTACATGTAACTATAACCACTTTGCCTTCACTGGTAAATGCATATTCAGGATGATTCAAGAGGAAAGATCAATATTTTGGGAGGTGATAGTATTGGTCATTGTGAGAAAAAACGTTAATATGAACAGGTGTCTAATTCTGAATGGTTACCGAGATAGAGCTGTTTGAATCTCCAGAACCAACTCCATTAGATTTTTGTTTGTGGGGTTTGATGAAGCGTGAAGTTTACAAAAGAAAGATCAATACATGAGATGAATTGCGTACTTGCATTTAGAATGCTGCTGCCTGCAACAAGAAACATCAACTCAGATGAACAACATTTGATCTTCATACACCAGTTGCAAGGTGCATTGAGGTTGACAGTGGAATTTTCAAACATTTATTGCGAACTGTAACAAATTTGTCATTTCTGTGTAACAACTTTGTCATTTCTGTGTAACAACTTTGTCATTTAGACATTATGTTAATATTAAAATAAATTAACAATAAGTAATTTCTCTTTCTTTATTACCATTCACAATGTTTTTGTATTTGTAGATTAAACAGCTGTATCTTTGTAACCATTCAGAATTAGACACATGTTCATACAAACTTTTTTCTCACAATGACCGATATTATCATCTCCTATATGTATCTGGCCATCTGAATTATAATTCCCATTATTTATGTGCATGAGGACTGACGTAACATTAAGATGTGCAGAATGCTAGGTAATCTGTAACTGCCTGGGCATGGGTTAATCATAAAACTACAGTGTCTGTTACATTTTCTGTAGTTAGAGTGTAACTGTACCTGAAAGTCCGACAATGGTTGTGTATTTGTGTAGATTTGCCACTAAGAACAGACAGACATTCCTCCATTAATTGTTTCCACAGGCACTTCTTGTCACAAAGGAACATCCAGAGTACTATAAAAGGAAATGAACATGCCACAAGTAACTGCACACACTGTACACCATATGTATGAAACTTAGTAATGCCCACTATTGGTTGTTTTAAGTTTCTATTTCTGAAAGTTTTAACACAGTGATTCCCACCTTTGTCCCACTATCAATCTTATGTATAATGTGCTGAAAGTAAGTTAATAAGCACAGAACATTGCCTTTCAAGGTTAATATGAAATTCTAGATTTTATGTTATTCATACGGTGCATATTCTTATAATTAATACATCAAACAACTTACACACTCAACAAAATACATTCAGAAACAAATGTAAAATTCCTACATGTTTTGGCACCAGGGTGCCAACATCAGGGAATTAATCAGAACAAAGGAGTATAAGGCCAACGGCTAATCTAGGTATTGTGTCTCCCTTATTAAAATTATTAAAATTCTAAAATATACAAAGTTAATAATCATAAAATTACAATGTTGTATGTAAATTTAAAACTTTAAAGCATGCTATTCCAGGTAGAAGTTTCCAGTTGTTTACACTCTGGAGCATACCACACCGTCCAGCACGACACACTTCACATGCTCTATCAGGATGAGATCCCATCGGATCATATGAGATCAAGACAGATGTTTGTATGCATGCTCCAAACAGAGTCTAAACAACTGGAAACTTCTACCTGGAACGGCTCGTTTCAAAGTTTTAAATTTACAATATTGTAATTTTATGATTATTAACTTTGTATATTTAAGAATTTTAATCATTTTAATAAGTGGGACACAATACCTAGATTAGCTGTTGGCCTTATACTCCTTTGTTCTGATTAACTCCCGGATGATGGCACCCTGATGCCGGAACAGGAGTTTTGTATTTGTGTCTGAATGTATTCTGTTGAGTGCATAAGTTGTTTGCTGTATTAATTATCAAATTCTGGAGTCCAATGTGCGTTTCATTGACTGTCATACTTTATGTCTGCAGAAGTGACTGGCTGTGATTTGGGTTTAGTCCCCACCTTCAGCAAAGAATTTTCCCTTCAACACCATGCCCTGGCCTGGTTGAAGGGCTGCCCAGCCTGCTATCCCATGGGGACTGTTGTCTTTTTCTGCAGGGATAAAGTGGCTGGAGAATGCAGCAAACATTCTGTTCCTTAGTAAGACTTTGTGAGGTTACAGACTGCTGCATACTACAGCCATATTGTATTACATTTCTACTACCCAGTAGGTATAAATAGTGTAGAGGCCACAACATGAAGCTGTCCACTGATCTCCATGTAATGGATGACACTTCACCTCCATGCCTCTGTAGGCCTTCATGGAATGGTGCTCTGGTACAGGGAGATGCTGTCATTGTTTACGTAGCCTTACCTCTTGAAGCCCTTCCATTCTCAGACCAGTTTCTCACATCTTCATTCTTCTCCAGTATGACCTGCAGTATCATCACCATCTTCTCTATCTCTTTCTCCATTGAGCCCTTACAGGTACAGAGGCCTGCTGTGTAAATGTGACCATAACGTTCCAATTTACCTGACAAGGGACAGAAACAACACATTAATTATCAAACTGGTCAAATTGAAACCTATCACACATGAATTCAATTAACTAACTAACTAACTAACTCCATGGAGCAGAGTCCTTCTTGAATAGCTAACAGGTCGTCAGCTAGTCAAGAAATTTCCCGTGTTTTATGAAACCCAAAGATTCATTACCGCATTCACAAGAGCCCGCCACCTGTCCCTATCCTGAGTCATATCAATCCAGTCCATGCCCCCCCCCCCATCCCACTTCTTGAAGATCCATTTTAATATATCCTCCCACCTATGCCTGGGTCTTCCAAGTGGTCTCCTTCCCTCAGGTCTCCCCACCAAAATCCTGTATGCACCTCTCCCCTCACCCATACGTGCTACATGCCCTGCCCACCTCATTCTTCTTGATTTGATAACCCGAATAACATTTGGTGATGAGTACAGATCATTAAGTTCCTCGTTATGTAGTCTTCTCCACTCCCCTGTTACGTCGTCCCTCTTGGACCCAAATATCCTCCTCAGCACCCTATTCTCGAACACCCTCAGCCCATGTTCCTCCCTCAGTGTGACAGACCAAGTCTCACACCCATACAAAACAACAGGTAAAAATTATAGTTCTGTATATCTTAATCTTTGTATTTTTGGATAGCAAACTGGAAGACAGAAGATCCTGCACTGAATGATAACAAACATTCCCCGACTTCAATCTGCTCTTAATTTCTTCCTGAATGGAATTTCGATTTGTCAGGGTTGTTCCCAAATATTTGAACTATCCACCCTTTTAAAGAATTTATTATCTACCTTTATGTTGTGATTTTGTCCTGCATTCTGATTGTGAGACATGACCATGTACTTAGTTTTCTCAGCATTTACTTCTAGACCAATCTCCTTACTAGTGACTACTAAAGCTTCTGTGTTTTTCTTTATATCATGTACGCTTCTGCCCAATATATTAACATCATCAGCATAAACTAGAAGCTGATGTGTACCATTTAATTTCAAGCCCTCCTGGTTTACCTGAACCCCCCTAATGGCATATTCCAAAGCAAAGTTGAAAAGCAATGGCGATAAAGCATCTCCTTGTTTCAAACCATTCTTAATAGGAAATGTGTCAGACAAATGTTTGTCTACCCGGACTCTGCTATAGGTTTCATTTAGACACATTTTTACTAGCCTTACTAGTTTCATGGGGATACCAAATTCAATTAAAATATTATACAAGACCTCCCTCCTAACTGAATCATAGGCTGTCTTGAAGTTTATAAATAGCTGATGCACTGCCTCATTGTATTCCCATTTTTTCTCAAGTATTTGACGAATGCAGAATATATGATCAGTAGTCGACCTGTTACGTCTAAATCGACACTGATGTCCCCAGTAATTTCCTCTGCATTTGGAGTTAACCTTGACAGAAGGATGTTGGATAGAATTTTGTATGTGGTTGACAAAAGCGATATGCCTTGATAATTACTGCATTCTGTGTTATCACCCTTCTTATAAATAGGTACAATGATTGACTCTTCCACTGCTCAGGCAATTCTTCTTTATTCCAAATAGAATTAATAAGTTTATGGATCTAAGAACGAAGTGTCCTACCACCTGCTTTAATCAGTTCTACTGGAATTTGATCAATACCTGGTGATTTGTGCCTTTTTAGCTTTTCAATAGCCATTTCAACCTCAGAGTCACTGGGCTCAGGCACCAGTGGCTCTGCTGTATGTATTTAAGTCTGCCTAACATCATTAACCCCATGTACATTCAATAGCTGAAAGAAATGATTCCTCCACCTAGCCAAGATACTATGGGAGTCTGCAACCAGATCACCTTTCTCGTCCTTTACTACATTATTTATAGGCTGGTAACACTTCTAAAAGTCATTGATGCCCCTATACAAGTCTCTGATATTATTGTTCTTACTGTCTGTTTCAAGTTCATTAATTTTAGCTTTCAGATATTCCTTCTTTTTGTTTCTTAAATGTCTACTAGCTTCACGTCTTACATTGTTCAGATTATCTACATTACTTTGGTTTGGATTCTGTAACCACTGCATTTTAGCCTGCTTTGATTTTGAACATTCTTTGCCTAACCACGGTTTATGCTGCTTCCTTTCGTACAGCCCTAGACTCTCTTTAGCTGAGATTTTGATACTCTCTTTAATGCTTTCCCAAGCCCTATTTATGTCCTCACTAACATTTAAGTTCTCCAAAGCTGCAAACCTGTTTGAGATCTTTATCTGATACTGTTTCCTAACCTCTAGTTCACTTAGCTTCTTGAGATTAAATCCGTCTGCATCAAATTTTGTGCTCCTTGTTTACTTACCACCAGTCTTTCCCTAACTTTTGCAACCACCAGATAGTGATCAGTATCACAGTCAGCTCCCCTGAAAGATCGCACAGAGTATACTTGGATGCCATCTCCTATCTATCAATACGTGATCAATCTGATTATGAGTCTTCCCATCAGGAGAGGTCCAGGTGTATTTATGAATATTTCGGTGCGGGAACATCGTGCTCTTAACAACTAGATTTTTTGATGTGGCAAAGTTTACTACTCTAACACCATTATCATTACTATCCTCATGTAAACTCTCATTCCCGATCGTCAGTTTGAAAGTATCCTCCCTCCCCAATTTTGCATTAAAATCTCCTAACAGCATTTTCATATGGTACTTAGGAAAATGATCGAAAACCTGTTCTAATTCCTCATAGAAACTGTCCTTTGAGTCATCACTTTTCCCTTCAGTTGGTGCATGCGCATGCAGAACAATTCCCTGGTCATTGTCATAAGTGACGCTGACCTATAAAGGCTCCTCACGTTCCGTGTCCCAAATCTCGTATTCCTTTTCTGTTGCTTAAATTGTACCAAAGAATCAGTCCAGGTCTGAGGCTTTGTCAAATGTTTTGTAACGTGATAATTTTTTACGGTGAGGAGATGTTAGCACCTCACCCAACCCCCAAGCTGGAGGACCACCCCTTGTCGGCTGTCCACAACTGCTTATTCAATGTATTCACAGCTACCCTTCATATCCGGAGGCCGTTCCTCCATCCGCAACCTGAGGACGCGCCATGCCGTCGTGACAGCGACCCACTTATCATGGCATGAATTCAATTAGTAATTTTATATCAACCAATGTAAAGTGTTTGTTTATGAATTATCTTTCCCATTTCAAATATCTACACAAAGGAAATCATTTATGATAAAATAATGCAGTTTGCTTTACTTGTTAAGTTTCTTGTTACCAACTAAATTTTGTGTGCTTCTTGTGTGGAATACAACAAACCAAGACATTATTCAGTTTCTGCCCATGTACATTCCTATGTCACAGTATTTATGGCATGTGCTGTCTAGTACAGGTGCATGATTTGTGCATTTGTTCTCAACAGCACAGGAGACATTTTGTGGCATATAGCTGCACATCATGGCTGCAATTGAATTTACCTATTGCTTCCAACCCAGTTCAAGGAAAGTTGTGCCTAGAAGTTACGATACCACTGATGTGATGTAACTCTAATCATTGTGCAGAGGATGGACAAAAGCTTCACATTGGCAGCAAACAGCAGTATTCTATATTATGGCGCCTGTCTGATAGAGGTACATTTACTGTGACCCAGAGCATAGGAAAATATTGTCTTCGCTCATGTAGGCACACCAGCCCCCACAATCACTGTGATATCGTGAACCAAGCTGTGGGCTGTTAGTCATATCATATTAGTTGTGAGTATACAGGTGGTCTCGGTGTGCATGTGAAATATATTCAGCTGAACAAAGAGTGTTGTTCATTTTAATACTTTTGCAAAGTATGCATCAGGGAAGAAATGTTCCAAAAGTTGTGTAAAAAGCATCATGTACCATGCAAAAGAGCAATACACAGAGAACAGCAGAAAAATTTTTAACAAGTCTTCTGTGCTGAACATAACAAAACATGAAAGCGCATGTTTTTATCAGGTGATGCACAATTTACATTAAGAGAGAATGTAACAGCCAAATAACACATACTGGTGTTCTGAAAATCCCCATGCATAACATTCCTTTGCATGACCGTAAAGTCAGAGTCTGGTATACAGTGAGTGTGTGCCAATCATGAGGCCTGTATTTTCTGAGGAAGAAAAAAGCTTTGACTCTTATGTTCACCTAATTGTGATGCCATTTGGCAGGGAATGCAGAGAACAGGAGAAAATGTAGTTACTTCACGCAGGACATTGCCTTGGCCCACACAGTAAATTTCTCAATCACTGCATTAAAAGAGGTATTTTGCAATAAAATAAGGCAAATCGGACTGTGGGGGAAAAGTGGACTCTAAATTCCTGGTGGATGCAGGTTTCCTATACAGTAATGCTTCCATGATAACTACAGTGTATAGGTACACAATAAAACAAAGTGTATTGTTATATTTAGTGTGTAAAGTAATTTTACATGTAAATGCCATAGATGTTTTATGGAAAATTGATATATATGCTATTTGGCACATTTTCAACATTGTATGAACATCTGTTAAGCTTCATCACACTCTGGATGTCTAGATTATAATGAAACTTTATATTTAAAGAGTGTTTCCTAAAATTTATCAAGTGAAATTAACTCTGTTCTGAATCAAACATCTTGGGCTACTGATTCACGGTAGAGGCCTGAGAACATTTTCAGATATATTGTGATAAATACCGAGCAAGCTGGAAAAATGTCTGACCAAAGTTTCATATTACTTTACCAAGAAGAGTCATGTCGAAGCGACGGTTCACTAGACACTTTACAACATCCTTGGAGTTCTTGGCAAGACACAGAAGCAGATCCAGAAAGACAATTCGGATTACTGCTTCTGGATACTGAAATGATCATTGAGATACATATAAGTTTGGTGGCATTCCTTCATACTCAACATGACTACGTATGTACTAGTAGGTTAGTTTCCTTAAAATTCGGCTTTCAGTTGTTTCTTTACATTGCACTCTTCAGTTGCAAAGTAACTGGACATCATTCCCTCTTTCATCTACAAAAATTATCTAGAACAGCCGTATATTAATAATAATTGCGGTATTGATCACATGTCTCGCGAGACAAGGTTCATGTTTACACATCTTTGTTTCTCAGACTATGCTTCACTCACAAAGTGTGATCAGAAAGTCTCCAGGCAATATTTTTTTCCCCAGTGATGACACCATTTACATGAGATTCCATGCTCACCCCTGCAAAATAGTCCCTTTGCAACTTGATAACAGTGAGCCCACTGATTGTACCACTTTTGGAAGCATCTGCTAACATTCAGAATTCTGCAAGTGTAGCCAATGATATTTCTGTAATTGTGTTGGTATCATGAAATCTCCTTCCCTTCAGTGACAACTTGAGTTTTGGAAAAATAAAAATAGTGCAGTGCTAGATCTGAGGAGTATGGAGGGTGCAGGACAACAGTCATGACATTTTTGATGACAAATTCCTGCACAGACAGAGTGGGGTGAGCAGGAGCATTGTCATGGTGGAGAAACCAATCTCCAGTGTGCTGCTTCTTGGGTGATTTTCACCACACACCTTCCCACAGATATCACAGAATATCTGCATAGAAATGTTGGTTTACAGTTCACCCCTGAGGAATTAATTTGTGATGTACAGTTCTATGCATTTTGTAAAAAACAATCAGCATGCACTTCAAACTGAAATAAACTTTGGGTGTGGCGATGATGGACTCTTCCACAAAGAATACTTGTTTTGTTTCTTTAACATCTGGAAGGTTTATGTAGCAGTTCTGCCTAATTTGAAGCAGAACTTGGTCCATACACACTGTGCTTTAAAACCATTTTCTGAAGGAGTGGAGATCACAACACATAGTCACACTTTGTAATGACGCATACAAGCAGCCCTCGATTTGCGCCGGTCCAATTTGTGCCGATTCAGAATAACGCCGATTTTGAAACCAGGAGGTCAAAAAGTGGAAAAAATATATTTTACTATTATTTATAACATTTTACAATTTTTCTCCTACTGCTTCTTATACTAAATCGTAATTCTTACATCGCTGATGTAAGAGGAAGAGGGGAAAGAGAGGAAGAAGAACTTCCTCTACGTGAAATGAAGACAAGCGATCTCCAGCGCATCCTCTCAGACATAGATAAACTTACTGATGAGCTCTGCGAGATTGACCACGACTGGGAGCGGAGTGCTACAGCGAAGAGGAGCGTTATGACATCCATGAGGCCTCATCATGAAATTTTGATAGAAAGAAAGAAGAAATCACAACAGTCCACACTGCATGCTTTCTTTAAAAAACGTGATGATCCTTGACCAGGGACTTCGTCAGAGAACTAACGCTGCTTCATTACGCCATTGCCAGTTGTAAGTGTACAAAATATATTTTTTAAATTCCCTTTATATATTTACGTTATTTCAGAGCTTTAAATGCAATGCCATTATATTACTCGTCAATGTTTGGGTGCCGGGAATGCATGTCATTGACTTCCCATTGATTTACATTATAAAATCGTTTCAATTTACGCCTGATTCCGATTACGCCGGTTCGTCCAGGAACGCATCCCCTGGCGTAAACTGAGGGCTACCTGTACTAGAATAATGATATAAACAGCAAATGACTGCAGATTCTAATTACCTTCACCCAACAGGTGAGCTCCCTGCCAACTGCAGCATTGTCATCTTGTGGCGAGTCTTGAAATGGTCTGATCACACCTCACATCAATTAGTCTTATGTGTACTATATGTTCAATTGCCTTTGATTCCACAAGTGACTACTTGCACTCACTTACAGATTCCCAGAAACAAAATATACAGTACAACCACAATCAAAACACATACACTCCCTTTTAGGCAAATCCACATACAATCTGTCTGTATGCGTCTCAAAACTTTAGAAATGCTTCAGAGATCTTCATGAAATATGATATTTAGGGAATTTTGCAAAAAATTGTCAAATCATTTCAATTTTGATAAAATTCAGACAAACATGGGCACTATACATTAAGACATTTCTGCATGTACCTCCAGAGTATGTAGAGCCTACCCATCATCCCACAAGAAAAACAAAAGGAAATTGTGACTGTATTTAGACTGAACTGAAAAGAGGTTGGTGTTTTTCCTTTTAATGCAGTGTTCCCATAAAATACAGCTCCAAAGCTTCACTTGTCACTGTTACTACAAGCACTATATATTCTAGCAACAGCAGTGCAATTGAGCATGATCACATTTTCAGTGTTTAGCTTGAAATCATCAGTTTTACACTATTTATAACAGCATCAGAAGTTAGCATTCATGAAGTGAAAATCTAGGAGCATTGACAGTACCTCTATAAAATATTTCCTGCATAATATCCCCCCCCCACCCTTTTACACTGAAGGTCCTGTTTTATAGCCTGTAACAGGGTACAGTACCTCAAAGAGTACAGGATGTGTTCTCCTGATGGACAGAGGAGCATATGTTTGCCGGTTAGAGTGTTGGTCTCCAGTATGATTCGCAGCAGTTGGTATGCACTTTCCAGAAACATCTCATCCATTTCACAGACTGGACCTGCATGAACCGGCCACCATTAATAGGTCTGTTTACTACAGCAACCAAATTAACGTGCTGAAATATTAACACTTAACTCCTACTGAAGATAAATACCATATTTACCAGAACTGCATATAAGATGATCCACCTTCACAGTCTTGAATTTTCAGGAAAATACCTATACAGGACATGTTTAACTTTGTATGTGATTATGAGGCAACCCCCCCCCCCCCCCCCCACACACACTTTTATTTACATTGTGAAATATGTAAAAATTCTTGTCTTATATTGGGTCAATATGGTATATCAGTTGGAATTCTGTTAGACATAGACACCAGAATTATAACACCCATCAGAACAAGGACACTCAGGTTACAGCACTCTGTATATTTTTGGGAATATTCTGTAAATACATCGCATACTTTTTCACCCACAACTGTGCCATCCAATCAGGTAAATATAAAAGGTAAATCTGTCCCTGTCCAGGCCACAAAGGCATACAGAGGGAGCAGAGGTATAGCTGTACTCATACTTAACCTGGTGCTAGATGGAGGTGAGTGGCCACCATCACGCTCCAGCTGCTTTACACCTGGGGAAAGAACCCCAGTGCCCATTAAATAGGAGGCTATATCGGCTGCACAGCTGTTGTGAACAATTTGGAGAAGAGAAATATCTCTTGTCCCTGTGAGAAGAGATTTTTCTCATCTCCAAATCATCCATACTGTCACTGGGGCCCATGAAGCCTCCATGACAGGCACAGGATTAATAGATTGAGACCCTGTGGTTCATACTGCTACTAATTCCCTGTCATGTTTAACCGTTTCCATGCTATGCATGAGATATCTCACTTAGATGTGAGTGGTCTGCATTTATTTAGTGTTTGACACAAGTAGAAAAAGTATACCCCACCATCTCTCAACACTGTTCAACATAGAAATTACAAGGTATCATGAAAGTATACTAACATAAAAAGATATTGGCAGATTGAAACCTAATAATGGGGTACAACGCCCTACATATTGGTAAATAGTTACTGGCATTTCGAAGGAGCTTACTGCATACATTTTTGCGGTAGTCCAAACCCTTAAGTTGGAGGCAGCATGCTCCTTAGAAAATGTTTATGAATATTTACCATACTACATGGCATCATATTCAGGAAGACTTGAATCTTCATCAACAGTTCTGTGAGAATCTAAGATTTAATAAAATTTCATTATATACAGGCAATACAGAAAGGGTAAATACCATCTCATGGGAGAAGAAAATGGAAACTCCACAGTATCAGCAAAGAGTTTACAGCTATTATCAAAAAGAAATTGCTATACTGCAGTATATTTGAAGAAAATTTAACCTTTATAGGGAAGGAAAACAGAAAATATCAAGACAAGAGGTAATTTGGGAGATCTGGGCATAGATGGAACGTTAATATTAAGATGGATATAATGATGAAAAAAGTGACATTTTCTCTGTGACAAAGCACCATAGCATGAAGGAGCATGGAGGCAAAACTACAAGCATTTTTAACTTTGCCTTTCCAAGGAAGTCAGGCTTTTTAATACTCTGACAAATCTCCAGTACTGATTGGATAGGAGGTTAGACAGACCCCACAACTATTCTTGACTTTACTGGCTAGGGCTATTAAAATGTGTGTCTGAGTACCAGAAGTAAGCCATGAACAAGTAAACTGGAATGATATGGCTCATGATAGAGTGTAATGGCAGGCCCCTATAAACATGATAAAAGAGAGAATATTGTCCCTGAATAACTCTCAGCTGCTCAAGGAAGAATTGGCAAAATGCAATTACTTAAGAAATTAGAAATTATAGTTCTGGACCTCGATTTTTTATGAGTTTCAGGTTTTTGACACTGTGTTGCTGAGGTTCCATTCTGCAATATGATGCAGCATCACTGGATTATTGGTTCCAAACATTTAAAGACAACATAATGGTCTTGAAACATCGGAAACCAATCACCCAGTGATGCTGCATCATATTCCAGAAGCATGTAAACTTTTAAACCTTTATAATTACAAGTCGACATATCAACATGCCATTTGAAGTGGTCCTACAGTACCTCGAAGTATACAGATGCTCATCAGCGGAGCCTGTGATGCTACGTGTTCAGGTAAAGAGTACATCTTCTCCTTTGGAATGTAGCCGAGCAGACCAACATCAATTGCCCAGAACATTGCCCAGTCACCTGTCAGTGTCAGCACTTGACCACGGAAGCACTGCACCATCAGTATTGGCTCTCCCTCAAATGTTGCATCCTGAAAAGATACAACATAAGGTATGAACCTTTCATATGAGTAAGTTGCTTCCCTCATTCCTCTTGATTCATCACTTGCAGTCACACTACTATATGTCAGTTGATGCTACACAGTGCCAGATGATTTTTTTCCATGGTGCAACAGCCCTTATTGGGCCAGGGCCTCCTCATTATTGAGGCTTCACAATCACACTCAGACACACCACATTCGGTAGGACTCCTCTGAATGAGTGATCAGCCTGACGCATAGACCCCTACCTAACAACACATGACACTCACAAGAGACAGACATCCATGCCCCCAGAGGGATTCAAACACAAATCTTAGCAAACAAGCAGCCACATACCTATGCCTTAGACCGCATGGTCACTGGGTTTCGGCAGTGTCAGATGCTAGCCTGTTAATATCCCACAAAAAATACCATATTTTCTAGATGTTAAGATACATCTTTTCCCTGGAAAATGCTGCATAAAATTGCCTGCTTCATATGGTCCAAGGCACATCACTATGACTTTCAAAGTAACTGATATTCGTGCATTCCCTGGAAGGACAGTGGTGGTCATCACATGACTCGTCCTTGGAGACAAACAACTGCACTCTTCCTCGTGTTAATTGTTCAATACCACACAGTTATGAGTTTAATGGAAAGAAATTTGTTCTCAGTATGTGTACTAAACTGATGAGGACTTTGTATACTGCATGTTTCAAATGAAATATGATAAAGTATGCAAAAGAGCATTGTAACAGGGTAGCCAAAAGGCATTTTGGTTCACCTCCAACCAAGAAAATTGTAACTAATGGAGAAGGCAATCTGTTAAATCTGATGTGGAAGGTGTCTAGATGTCATTGTGACACCTGAGACACTTGGTTCAACACTCCATGTTAACTCACCCAGTTCCAGAAGCCATACACATCTCCAATTTTTGGCTGCCGTAATGCTGCATCCTCCATTCTCAAATGATTGTGCACTTGAGAACTGATGTAGGTCAGACATTCCTTCCAGTCATGCTTCATGTATACCAAAGCAACTTTTAACAGTAGAACTCGTGCAACATTTATGTCACTCCAGTGCACATTATCAGTATTCTCACAGCAATCCAGGGTGGAGTTAGAATCAGAGTTGCTGGCAAGAGACTGTGTGTATTTCTTGCCACTTGGTGACCGCTTCTGAATGATGTCAAGGTTGATGTTCAGATCTTTGGTACCACTTATGTCATACAAAATGGCATGATAACCCAGCAACTTCAGGTTAAGTGATGATGCTTCTATTCCAAAACATTTTGCAAATAATGCTAGTGTATCCAAACTAGACATTTCTAAAACAGCACCAGCAAGCAACTTGTCTGTGACTGCAGCACGCAGCTTATTAAGTGTTGATATACAACTGTTGCTGCACTGTGTCGAGGCTTGCATCAGCTGTTGCAGGATTCGTGACTTATGCAAAAAGATGGCTCGGATTTGGTGAACAGTCATATTAGCTGCAAGAAATAGGAGTTTGAGAATAGGTATGAGAAGGATAAGTTCTGAGGTGGGTGGGCCTGGTATAATCACCTCCTGCCTACAATTGGGGTGCATATAGTGAACATCAGCTATGTGAATAGCAGACCTTCTGCATAGTATACCAGTGGGCTGGAACCTATGGTTTCATACAGCTCAGGTCTTTGCATACATGCACTGGCTAGAAGTGACAACAGTTGCATTTTGCTGGCTGGATCATAAGAATCATTTGAGGAGCAAATACTGGCTAACCAGCAACTTGGATCAGTATCACCTCTATCAGTATTGCCACCACTGTCAGTTGTAAACTCTTCTGTGTCATCATTGAACTTATGAGAAGAGTCTGGATGTCTTTTCAAATTATCTTCCTTCTGCTTGTCAGAGTGGATGGTCATTTGTTGACAGCCTGAAGCTATCTTGGCAAGAAAGTCTCGTGGTCTTTCATTGTTATTGCCATTTTCTCTTTTACTTTCATCATTATCTTCACAGTTTGCAGTCAACGAAAAATCCAACTGACCTTGCTTTGCATGGTCCTCTAATGTTGACATGTTGTTTATCTGAAATAAAAGGAATGTGCTTTTCATATTACTATCAAAAATGTAAGTAACTGAATAAAATGGCTGTTTCCAATGTCACATGATACTTGACTGTCAAGACATTTTATCCACAAAAGTCACTTCATTCAAGCAAACTCTGGTACTAACTTCGTACTTCTTCAAGGAACACTGCCGGTTATACATACCCTTGCAAGCAACTTAGGTTCAGATATATGAATATCAAAATTTTACCATTATGATCATAAAAACCCTCATTGCTTGAATGTTCATCACTGCATTCACAAAAGCCAACCATTGGATTCTACATGACAGATGGATCTACAACTTCAAGACACATTTCTGAATTTTAATATTACCATCCAACCTACCCCTAAGAAAGGACAGGGATATTGTAGTCGGTATAGCGACTTGCTACGAGCTGGACGGTCCGGGGATCGAATCCCGGTGGGGGCGAGATTTTCAGCACTCGTCCAGAACGGTCCTGGGGCCTACCCAGCCTCCTGTACAATGGGTACCAGGTCATTCCCGGGGGTAAAGCGGCCGGGGCGTGGCGTTGACCACCCACCCCCATCTAGTGCCGAGGTGAAAGAAAGAGTAGAGCTATACCTCTACTCCCCCTCAGGGCCTTCATGGCCTGTTCTAGGGTAAACTTTACCTTTACCTACACCTAAGCTGCGATGTGATATATTCCCTACATGTTTTGTAATCATAACTTTATGTGCATTTTGTATTTTGCTCATGTGTGCTAGATGCCCTCTTATCTCATCCTTCATTTAATTACTGTATCAATATTAGAACAGCTGCACAAATTATAAAGTGCATCATTATGTAAATGTTCTCTGGCCCTTTGTCACTTCATGTTCATGTTATTATTTTTAGATGTAAGATCTTTCCCAACACTGGTTATAGAAAACCTTCCCTCATATTCTTCCATTGTAGGGAGACAAATGTTTGTACCTATACAATACAACTTTTATATATGGCACAGGAAGATAAATATTGTGATATGAACTGTTATCACATCGCCTGAATTCATTGTGCTACAGCATTTATAAAACTCTGTAATTTCTCAAATTAGTCTCGAACATTTCACTTCCAAGACCATTATCAGGGTCATATATACACAAATATCAGAAAGCTATCAGTAGCTTTTGCATCTCAGCCAACAAATTCAGTTCAAAATGTATTATTTAACTGTTTGGTGTATAAGTATTACTAAACTAATATCAATTTCAAATGTTCTTGATATCTGTGTTCATACAAAAAAAACTATACAAAACCCTGTGAAGTTATTATGTGTCAATTGTCTTAAAAATTCTATATATTCATAATAAATATTTCGGTTTTTGATTCTATATGGTACATATGAACACTGAATTGAGAACATTTGATTTGTATTATTTTTATAATACATACTTTACATGCAGAATAGCCAGATAATACTTAAAACATATTTGTTGGCTCAGATATTAAAAAATTGTGCTCGCTTCCTTATACTTGTATACATGAACTCTTGATAATGTCTTGGACTGAAACACATATTCATATTCATTCCTTTATTTTCCATATATCCATATACAGGTAACAAACCAAGGATGTGGAATGGTCCTATTGATTAAAAAATATCTATCGAGAGTACAATTGTTAAAATATTCAATTACCATTATAATACATAAATTACATAAATTAAATGCATTAATTATATAAATTGTCAATTATATTATCAGAGAATAACAATCAAAAATTTAGTATTTAACTCTAGGAGCATTGACAAAGTAGTGTATCAAAAATTCAGCATTTCTAGTTTACACTCTTTTATCCTCTTTATATTGATAGTATTCATTCATGGAGTAGAAATAATGATGATATAAAAACCTCTTCAATGTGGAATTTAAAACTTTTCTCATTATTGGCCAAAATTTTTATTGATTGAGGAAGGTGATTGAAAACTTTAATACCTGATATATATGCTCCTTTATTAAATTTTGTTAAGTTAACTACAGGTAAGTGTAAATTATTGTTGGATCTAGTTTTGTATTTATGAATCTCATTATTGGTGTTAAATAAATGTTTATTATTAATTGTGTTTAGAAGTAATGAATATATGTACTGAGAATATAACGTCATTATTTCCATATCTTAAAAATTTCCCTACAAGAATCTCTTGGTCTAGTGTTCATTATTAATTCTAATAATTTTCTTTTGTAATATGAACACTTTGTTAGCATAAGAGGAGCCACCCCAAAAAATTATACCATAGCTTATGATAGAATGTATGTGAGCAAAATAAATTAACTTTAGCGTATCTAATGGTACTATATATTTTATATTTCTCAATGCATAACATGCAGAGGATATTTTGCTGATAACCTGTTCAGTATATGTTTCCAGGATAGAGTATCATCAATAATTAATCCAAGAAATTTAGTCTCCGTAACATTAGTTAAACTTTGCTGATCATAATTAATTTGAGTAGTGATATTAAAATAATTCGAAATTCTAAATATTGAGTTTTATTAAAATTTAAAGTAAGTAGATTGACATTAAACCAAGTATTTATATCTTTGAAAGTTTGGTTAAGACTTATATGAAAGTTTAATTTATTTGTATCTGTTATTATAATGCTGGTGTCATCTGCATAGAGTACCATATTATTATCTTTATTTATTATTTTAGGTAGATCATTTATGTAAAATAGAAAAAACAAGGGGCCAAGAATCAAGCCCTGTGGGACACCACATTTTATTGTTTCCCATTTGGATGAATTATTACTATCACTTATATTGCCCAAAACTACTCTTTGATGTCTACCTGTTAGATAAGAACTAATTAATGTTTTAAATTTCCCTTCAATTCCATAGAATTCGAGTTTATCCAGTAATATTATATGGTCTACACAGTCGAAAGTCTTTTGTAGATCACAAAAAATACCTCCCACTATTAGATTGTTATTCATAGCAGTTAGAATATTATTTATCAATGAAAAGGCAGCCTTCTCAGTCGAGGAGTGTGTCCTAAATCCATATTGTTCATGTACCAGAATACTGTTTGCTTCAATATGAGTAATAAGTCTCGCATAAATGAGTTTTTCAATGACCTTAGAGAAAGAAGTCAACAATGATATAGGCCTGTAATTGGAGATTTCCTGTATGTTTCCTTTTTTAAAAAGAGGTTTAACTATGGCAAATTTTAATCTATCAGGAAAAACACCAGTACTAAGTATTGCATTACAAATATGTGTTAACGGTGAGATTATAAATGGTGCACTTAATTTTATTATTGTATTTGAGATTTCATTGTACCCACTTGAATTTTTAGTCTTTAATGATTTAATAATTTTTTCAATTTCGTAAGTGGTGGCATAGTGCCAACTCATTTTAGTGAAGGGTCTACTAAAAATATTTGCTAAGTAAGTAATTGGATTGGTTATACTTGTGCTTATATGTTTATTATTATCTAATATAATAGAATCAGCTATAGATAAGAAGTATTTATTAAGAGTATGAGCAATTTTGTTCTGATTCATTATTACTTTATTGTCTACCACTAGGGATTGAATACCTATGCAGTAATCACATGTAAATACTAGTTGTTAAGGGTACAATAAACCAAGATCTTTAATTCTTATTGCAGTTAACAATGCTATTAATGAAGTTTTTTATGAACATCATTGTGGTTCATTAGTTATGATTTTGTTATGACACTTTACTGTACCTAATAATGAGTCACGAATAGGGACACGAAGAAAATGTACTGCACATAATTTTTATTGTGTGCAAATCGCTTTTGGACCACCAGTAGCTGACGGCTAGCAATCTTGTCTTGCAACGCAAGTTATACTAAATAATGGCCACCTATAATGTTAGGCCAATGGAGAGATTTTCAAAATTATTGGGGGAGTGTGGGGGGGGGGGGATGTTTTCGTGAGAGAAGGTTGGAAATTTGGATGACGACGCAAGTAGTAGTGTTCCCGTTGTAAATAAGGTAGACGCATCATTTCTATGTTACGTATTTGGCAGTCTAACGCTGAGAAATTTGGAACTTAAAAATAACAGCTGGTGTGATATAACAGCTTGCCGTTTTGCAAAGTGTGTAAGAGGATTAATAATATTGTTAACAATGTTTTTCACACAAACCGTGAAATATTCCGAATCTTGGCTAAGGCTTTTAACAAAACTCGAAATGTCTTGGCGTTACAAATTATTTAATGTCTGTAGTAGGTTATCTGTGGTCACGAAATAATGGTTGCGCGTTTGAGAAACCACGGGTGTCAAGCACCTTCTTTGTTCCTTTGTAGTGCATATACGATATTCTGAAACAAGCAACTAATATGAGGATTGGTCAATCATATTGAAAATGACCACGGATTGTCCAACTGCGAAAGGGGTTTGGATACCCTCCACATCGGTGCATGGATGACATTTGCTTTCGACAGCACTTTACAGCGGTCACTGATGTGTGGTGCAGTATAATGTTAGATAATCCATGACATGGACGAGAGGTAGCATATCCATGATGGAGAGTAGTGCGAAATACGAAATTGCTTGTGAAAGTGAACACATGAAACGAGTTTTGTTCTTATTTTCGGATTAAGAACTGTCATTATCTTTGTTGAAAAATATGGCACAACAGGGCGCAGCGTTGCAGACTTACAACCTGGAAATTGTCAAAGGTGGGTGTGTAAGTGCAATTGAGTGCAATTCGCTGAGACTATCCTGTAATTATTTGTAGTGCATGTGAAGAAACATTTGCGGGTTCAGAAGGTCGATAAATTTGCTTAAAGGTCAGTTATTTTTTATATAGACAACGATATTTTAAGACTGCCTCCACCCGTCTTTTACGGTCTGTAATGCTACGGGAAATTTTAAAAAAATACGGGGTATGGTATGAGTACAAGGTTTTTACATAACATACAGGCGTTTCTCTTCACACATAAGTCACATTGAGTTGAAGTGATGGGAAATATGATTGATCTTTTATATTTTAGTGGTATTTTATACTTAATTTTCTAGTTACTGCAAGATGAATTGATAACATTGTGCTCCTGGATTTTGTATCTTGTCACAGATTGGAAAGCAGGCTCCCAGTGCTTGTTGTTTTTTAAAATACAGCCAAGTTACGCAACCTGTTATGACGAGTTTTGGAACCAGCTCGAAATCTGTGTAATTACGAGTGCACAGTTTTTAGGGCATTTCAACTTATGTCCTTATAAAATGGATAACATGTGTGTAAAATTTCTGTGCAAACTGCGTAAACGTGTTTCTTTTTTTAAGTTCTCCTTCTTAAGTATTTTACTGTGGCATGTAATTATATTGTACTTTGAATTGTTCCTAAGTTCTGTGTGTGTTTTGTTCATTATACTTTAACATGCTCCATGTCATAATGATTGGGGTCCTTGGAGTGCATGTGACATATTTATCTATTCTTTTCATTCAGAAGGCAACTAAGTTGAATCCTGTGACTGTTGTAATTGGGCTTCTTGCACCTCTTCCAGCTACATACTCAGATAAAATCTTAAACAGGGAGAAAAATGATGAAAAGTGATAGTTTCGATACTTGTAAAGCCAACCCGGATTTATTTAATAATTGCTTCTTAATGATTGCTGAAAAAAATACTTATAACATTTGCAGTAATACCAAAATTGCCACCAATAACATTAAAAATCCAATACATTATTTAACACAAACATTTCAAAACTCTTTTCCAAAAATTAAATTTAACTATACATCAGCAAAAGAAATTGAAAAGAATATAAATTCTCTACCATTAAAAAATTCACATGGATACGATGAGATTTTAATGAAGATCTTAAAAATTAGTGCTCCCTGTATTAGTTCTCCTTTATGTTACATTTGTAATAAAGCCATATCATCCAGAATCTTCCCTGCACGATTAAAATACTCAGTTACAAGACCTTTGTTTAAAAAGGGTGATAGGGAAAATTTAGCCAATTACAGACCAATGTCATTACTAACCTCATTTTCTAAGGTGTTTGAGAAGGTAATATATAGAAGAATATTAACACATGTAACCAATAACAATATTTTAGTAAATGAACAGTTTGGTTTTCGATCTAAATTGTCAACAGAAAAGGCCACTTACAATTTAATTAACAAAATATTAGAAGCTTTAAACAACAAAAGAAAAGTTGGAGGTATATTCTTCGATTTAGAGAAAGCTTTTGATTGTGTTAACCATAATATTTTATTATCTAAATTAGAGTTTTATGGAATAAAAGACACTATGTATACTTTAATTAAATCTTATCTTGAGAACAGATATCAAGAGTAATACTTAATGATAAATGTTCTAATAATAATGTTACTTCTAATTGGGGTACTGTTAAGCATGGTGTACCGCAGGGATCAATACTAGGACCGCTACTATTTTTACTGTACATAAACGATCTACCTAAAATCACAATTAATATGAATTAAAATGTTAACCTTAAAACAGTACTATTTGCGGATGATACAAGTGTAATCGTCAACAGCCCCAATTTTTTTGATTTTGAACGAAATATTAATATGGTTATAATAACAAGGATAGAAGTTACTTCTGTAGAAGTGCAGTGATATATCAAACACAACAGGATGCCATGCTCCAAAACTAGAGCAGGTTGTAGTCATTTAACTAGTTAAAGAAATTCCCAAATTCTGTGAAACCATTATGTTCCCAAAAGGTGGTCATACCTTCCTGAAGTGATGCAGAACTTCATCAAATGTTGGCTCCTGTTTGCATGATACCATTACCTTTTGCAGGTATTGAAGGTATGAAGATGAAGCTCATTGAATTGCAGAAACAGATAAATCAACAGGAAGAAGAAAAGGCTACCCTGCAAAGAGATATTGAGGAGAAAATGTGCAGAATGGATGAGATTAATGCCAGCTTGTCCATGAACAGAGCTGTAAGAAATGAATATGATCAAACCATTGCAGAAGCAGAAGCTGCATATTCAAAGGTATATGTATGTACCATAATTTTGACCACATTTTAAACTTTATCAAACATAACCAGTTGTTGCTGTGCATTTATCAGTACTAGCCAACTTCATGGAGCAGGATCATCCTTGAAGCCCTCAGCTGTTCTAGAAATTTCTGCTTTGATGGAACCCAAAGGTTCATTACCATGAGCAAAAGAGCACTGTCCCTCATCTTAAGTGAGATGAATCCAGTCCACACTCACGCTACCTTTTCTGAGATAAATTTTAATGTTATCATAAGCTTTCCACATTGTCTGTTTCTTTCATGTATTCTGATGGACCTCATGGTCTTTTTTCATGTCATAAAATTTTCTCCAGCCTCCAATGATGTCCACTTTGTTAGGTCCAAGAAAGGGCCAGATTTAGGGGTGAGCAAACTGGGCAGTTGCCCAGGGTTCCAGACTGATGGGCTTGTCACACTGACTGTTTGCTGATGACACAAGTGTCCTAATCTCTAAAGATAACTGTGAGGATTTTCAACAAACAGCAAATCTTGTTCTGTCTAATATGAGTAAATGGTTTGAAGCAAACCAGTTAGTTTTAAACATGGAAAAGACTAATATGTTAAAATTTAAGACTAGTAATTTACCACATCAACCATTGACTATAGGGTATAAACAAAAATACATAAAGGAAATAACAAACATAAAACTTCTGGGTATAAAAATTGATAGTTGTCTTACTTGGAAGAATCACATAGATCAAATGATACCTAAATTGAGTGCTGCATGTTATGCAGTTAGGATGATGTACCACATTATGAATATAGATGCATTCAGGATGATCTATTTTGGATGTTTTCACTCTGTGATGGAATATGGGGTGATTTTTTGGGGAAATTCTGCTGGTATAGATAAGGTATTTAAATTGCAGAAAACGATAGTTAGAATTATGACTGGTGTTAGATCCAGATGCTCATGTAGAGGTTTGTTTAAGAAATTGGACATCTTGCCTGTCCCATGTCAATATATATTTTCACTAATGATGTTTGTTGTGGATAATCTGGGAAGTTTTCAAACAAATCTGACTGTGCATGGTCTTAATACAAGGAATCAGATGCAGCTTCATAGGCCTATTGCCAATCTATAATGTTTCCAAAAGGGTGTTTCATATGCTGCTGTAAAGATTTTTAATAGTTTGCCTTCAAGTATTTCAAACCTAAGAAATGATAAAATAAACAATTTAAGCCTGCTCTGTGGAGATATCTAATGACTCATTGTTTTTATTCCATTACTGAATTTCAAAATATAAGCAAAGTTGCTATTAATGATAAATCTTAATCCTACTTATAACATACAATTTATATCTATTAAAATTATAAAATTTGAGACTTATAAAATGTTTTTATAAAATTATCTAAAATTGTTATATGATGATGTGACTACGTGGAAGTATTCTTCTACTGTTGTAGTTGACTTGTTTCATATCCAGCTGTCGTCCTGTGACAGATTTAGGATCTAAGAAATGTATATGCATGTATGTGTGTATGTACTGGTACTACACAAAAAGTTGTCAATGTCTTACTATGCAGATTAGGCAAACCACAGTGTTGTTAATGTGATACATTTTCTGACATTTGAAACCTGCTGTATTTTAACAGTCTTATGTTTCATATGTGGAGCTATGGGATTATGTTTCTGAAACCTCACAAACTCATTCTTGACTATCATAGTCAATGCTACAATAGTCTGGTATTTATGTGAGGCTTTCTGCTATTTAATGTGATGACATTTTTCACAATGTTGATGATTCTGTAGCCCCACAGCATATCAAGAAAGCAAATAGTAGGTAAGACCAGAATCACAGAAAGTGTAAATCCAAACAAGATGAGGTCAGGTAGTGTTGTACGCAAACAGATTTTCAACTGGATTAACAAAATTATCCTGGAGTACCAGGAAATTCTACAAAAAAATGCATGGAGCTGTACCTTTGTGGTCCCTGTACATATTTTTGGCATGGAGTATAGGGACACTGACATTACCAGTTACCTTTTACATGTCAGGTGTAGGTGAACATAACATGTTTCATGCTTTCATGCCAATAACGTTTTACTTCAAAACTGATTCAAACTGACTACTTTCCTTTGTAATAAAACATTAATCTTGTAACAACAGATAAAACAGTTCAGATGTCTACCATTGGATAGCAACTGAATTCACAAGACTGTCTTGTCAACAGTATATGATTTTATGAATGGGTTCTATGCACTGGAAGTGTCAACACAGGAGAGAAAATGTTGACACTGAAATGATGTATCATAACCACAAGCTGCTGTTATTGGTACAATGTGCATTTGTTGTCATTATTCACTATATTTTATTGCAGATTGTTGAAAGTGCACAGGCTTTATTGAACACATTGCAAAGACAATAAAGTTAGGAGCAAGCATTGGTGAAAAAAATAGACATGGGCTCTCATCCTTTAGGTATGTATGACTAGCTGAAGGAGCTACATGCCAAGCTGATTTGAGAATAATGATGTTGAACAAATTGCAATGCGCTGTTTTAAGGCAGCTTTCTACAACTGGTATATTTGATAAATGTGCCAATAATTGTGCATTGTACAAGGAACCTGTTGACATAACCTCTGTGTGAAAGCACAGTTGTAGGAAGGTCAGTGAGTCATGGAATGATGGATGGCATGCTGGGGATGCATACAGAAATGGGTACAGGATTTATGAAGTGTCCATTAGGTTTGTCCAGTTTTAATCACGCTCAAAATTTACCATTAGCAGGTTCCATGAAGATTCTTTCACCAGTTTTCAAGTTGGGGTATACATATGGATGAATGTACTCATGGACTGAGAATTTTAATACGTGCTCTGCAGGGATGTGAACATACCTGAATATTGTGTATTATATTGTTAAAAGTTATATCTATGGTTACTTTCCATAATTATTTAGTAGTATTTACCTCCTGAAACTGTATTACATTTTTCCTTTGTTAAAGGCTTGCAGATTATTGAAGTGAAAGAATGTGTTGTAGCTGTTGAAATTATTGTGGAAGTGTTTTATCAGTTAATGCTGTGTCACATAATATAATTTTCTAAGAATGTAATCCCCTGTGTTAACTGATCATTGCCTGTAGCTCTTTCCATCATAAAACTACCATAGCCCGATCCTCAACACCCAGTAATATTTCTTGTCCCTGCTTTATTCAGTGACAGACTGAAAATTATTGAAGACTGATGGATGAATGTGACATGCCCATATGGAATTTCAAGCTGTGTTTCATGTAATAGTGGTATATGCTGGCACGTATCTGTGTATGTTACTTGAAATTACTGTTATGCCATCAATTTCAGAATATGAAATCTGCATTGATTCTTCAGGAAGGGTCTGTCATTTCAGCAGAGTCTGCAGAATGGTATTCCAGTGGTAATATTGTAAACATGATGCTTTGTTGGTAGTTCACTGTTGGTGCTGTTGTTGGTTTCTCCCTCCCTCTTGTGTTCTAACGTTTTCTTCATTAAGTGTTGTGTTCCTGGTACTTTAATATAACATGGCAATGATCACATGATGCTGTGTTGGTAGTAGTTTACTGTGGTTTATTTATTATATTTATTACTTTTCTATTTACCTATATTTTCATTTGTCCCTACTTCCTGTTCAGTAAGTGTTGTGTTCAGTGTACCTTTATATAACATTGTAATGCTCACATGTTGCTGTGTTGGTATTTCACTGTAGTTTGTGTTTATTTTTTTTTTTTTTGTTTACATTTTCCTAGTTTCTGTTAATTAAATGTTGGGTTCACTGTTCCTTTCTGCAACACTGTAATTATCAAGATCAATGAAGTGCATATAATCTGTTTGCCCATCTTTGCATTTAGAAGGCAGTAAGGTTGAATTCTGTGTTACTCGTTCTGTCTAAAAGTGTGGAGTGTGTGTACATGATTGAATAGAGTATTTCAATTTGCTCCCCTCCTAGAAGTGTTCTTGTTTATTTAATTGTGTGAATGAATTGTGCACTGTTCTGATACTGTATTTGATTTCCATGTTACATGATATGATCATGGATTAATGTGCTTCATTTTCCAATTTTCACATAATGTTTTGTAAATGTTAGCACACTTTCTACAATTGTACAGATACCGATTAAAGTACAGATGGTTTCAAAGACAAGAAAATTTGGGAATAGACAAGGGATGGGGGAAAAATATGATTGACTTCTTTTGATTCATGTCTAGTTAATTTGATTATACTGTTTCAACATCAGGGGTTTCATAGTCTCCCAGGATTTGTTAAGAGGTACTCAGGAAAGCCACAAGAAACCTAAGGATGGCAAGTAATATCACCGAGATCTGAAATGGGTATTTCTTGAAATTACCACTGCACCAACCTGCGTACTAGGTAAAGGTAAAGTTCACCCTAGAACAGGCCATGAAGGCCCAGAGGGGGAGGAGAGGTATAGCTGTACTCTTTCTTTAACCTCAGTGCTAGATGGGGGTGGGTGGTCAACACCACGCCCCTGCCGTTTTACCCCCGGGAATGACCCGGTACCCATTGTACAGGAGGCTGGGTAAGCCCCAGGGCAGGTCTGGACAGTTGCTGAAAATCTCGCTCCCCACCGGGATTCGATCCCCGGACCGTCCAGCTCGTAGTAAGTCGCTATACTGACTACACTATCCCGCGTACTGGGCTTTTTTAAATATGTAAAAGTGAATTTTGGAATCATCCCATTGTGCATATATATAATCACTATTTCACTCTTTACAGAATAAACAGAACACTATTTCCATGCGCTTTTTTATTATCCTACAACATGTTTCAGCTGTGTACGCTGGCCATCATCAGGTAGAAACTCACAAAATTATGAAGACATATAATCACTTATTATTCCCTATAAGGAATAATATACTTTAATGCATATGTTCTCATAGTTAAAATCGCCCAAGTATAGCCAGTAAAATATACATGGATGGGAGCGATCTCTATATTTTACTTAGACAGGGTGAGTAGTGGATCAGGTCGGCAGTGTGTACACAGTCTTTTTATAGACGTTATATTTTGCGGACGGTGTAGTAGCTTCTGTTGAAAGGGACGTTCCTTGAAGACTTCTTTTTGATGGCACACCCTGTGTAAGTTGGACAGCTCTATGGTACTTTTAATACAGAGGTTAGTGTTTAAGTATTTATTTACTCTTTACATGTAGTAAAGTATAAGATGCAGTGGTATGCATGTATATATGTATATAATGTACAGGATTACGTGCACGCTCGTAGATGATTTTTGTTTCAAGCTCAGTCCACTACTCTGGGCTAGTGGACTGAGCTCAAAACAAAAAACATCTACGAGCACGCACACAATCCTGTATGCTATATACACACATGCCACTGCATCTTATACTTTACTACCTGTGAAGAGTAAATAAATACAAAAGACATGAAGCTAGCCAAAACGTTTCATTTCCAAATGATGCTATTAATTTACAGGATAAAGTACAGTGGCTATCACTTGTAAATCTGTCACTAAGGGCTGGTCTTGATTATCTAAGTACTACATGCCATTGCTGGCATACAACAAATTTTTAACTTCTTTTTATAAGAACCTTACAAAATAGGCCGATTTTGACTAAAATAAGTATGGTGATCACAAAAATGACAGCAAAAATGTTGTAATATGCAGTTTGTGTAGCTCCTCTATTTTTTATTTGTCTGCATGGCACATGAGGGTACTACAACTCATAGTACAGTTAGAAATGACATTATTTAAATGCAATTAATTTTCTGTGCACTAATAAAGCAAAATGATTTCAGATTATGGTTGAAAAAATTAAGAACAGTACATAACAATACCAAAGAGAAGAAATTTAGTGTTTTGGATAAAAATTGTAACAAAAAATGGTAACACAAGTCAACAGGGTTGCATCCAAAGTTGGATACAGCCTACCAAAATTAATTTAAAAAGCTAGTTTTCTTTTCATGTTATAATACCCTTCTTAACCTATTATGATATCTTCACTTTTTCTGACAAGCTAAGAATACGTTATCATTACATTGTCAATTGTAATCCTCTTCAGAATTCTTTGCCACTGTTTTGCCACATCTCACATTGAATTTAAGGCCATCATCAAAAGAGGCAATCGCGGCAGGAATCACTTTGAGCAACTCTTTACATTCTGTTTCAAAGATCACTTGCAATGTCTGTGGTCTGTAGCATAAGAGCGTATAGATGCACTTATGGATGCAGATGGGTTAATTTCTGTCAATTTGTGGATAAGCAAATTAACTCTGGCATTGGAAGTTTCCACCTATCCTTTTAACATCATTTGGTATCTTGTTATTACACGTTGGAACACATGTTACATGCTTGCACCTGCCATGCATTTCAGTGTTTCATACTTGTGGACACTTTCTGGACAACAATTGTGAAGGAGTATGAGGTTTAACTTACCTCTAAGTGTAATATGTGTAATGATTAATATATGCTTCAGAATGGTGTCTGGTTCAAAACCTACCAAATGGAATGCATTAAGCATCAGTACAATTTGTTCATGCATTTCCTGCACTCCTTTGTTCATTCCATACCTTAAGCAGTTCATTTGGATCACCATAACCGTGTGATGCCACTACATGCCGATAACTGAACACATTGTATTCTTTCTTATAATAATGAAAATGTGTACAATGGTATGGTTCAATTTTAGCTTTCTTAGCAACTAAACCAAGGTAGATGTCATCAAAGCGAAAATGTTTTGTATAGAAACTTGCATAGTACATATCAAATAAAGCTTCTTGGGACAAGACATATGCACCAGCTGTAACATAGGGTGGCCACATGTGGTATGGATACTCTGCCAAAGGAACATGCCACTTGCTGCTTCTGTGACGGTGTGGTGCTGACACAAACACATACCCAGCAAAAAGTCGTACATCATCTGGTAACTCAAAGTCTAGGAATTGCTGCAGCTTCAGACCACCACTTTGAACTGACATGAGAGCAGAATTTTCAAACTTTGACAGTGTTTTCTCTCTTCTCATAGACAAAATTTGCTGTGGGATATTTTGGCCATTAACTTCCCTGTCTGCAAACGGTGTCTTGACTTGTTTAAGAGCTATAACTGGTGTTTCCAAATATTCTGGATACTGTGTTGGATTTCGAATGAAGCGAAGAACATTTTTTGTTGATATATACATGTCGTCATCGCTAAAAATGTAGAATTTGGAATTTGGGCAAAAGGTTACAGCCCATTTAAAACCAATCATAGTTTTTATTGTATTATTGAAGTATGAATCTATAAAATCTGCCTGAACAATATCACCATATTTTTGTTGTTCCTTTTCTACATCCGTCTGCAAATCTACATCCTCTGGGTCAATGCCAAGAAGGAATACAGTTCGTATGGGAACATCAGAAAATCTCTTTTCAAAACCCCAAGAGCTTCTTATTGCTAGCCGTCTATCAAAATGGTTTATTGCAGATTTTACAATATAAACTAGCCTTAGTTTTCCTGAATAATCACTCTCTCTGCATTTCTTATTACAACTTGATATGAAGGTGTAATTATACATGTTGATGGGAGCTACGTCAGGTACTTCCATATTCCGAAGCTGCAAGACATACTTTTGGATATTACCTTCCAGTGGGTAACTGAAGTTCATATAGAAGTCTAATTCAAATATGTGGGTAAACACTCCAAAATACTGCAAACTTACAATTACTAAAACAGCTACTGTAATATATTTTATCTTCACACGTGATGTAAGTCTTACACCCATTATTGTTTGCTCATGTGCATTAGATTTTTGCCTGAAACAAAAGAATTTTTTATATTATTTACAGTGTCCTTGCTGTATACACTGGATATATTCTTGTTTATAATATTACTTGCTGGTAATTTCAAATTACCTTACATATAGCTAGCAGGTGTCCTGTTTTATGTTGGTATCTGAACTGCCATGGGTTTCAGACATAAAAGAATATGTAAAGCACTGAACATAGTTGTAGAAGTTACTGTCTTGGCATATGTTTGGATAGTTCCCAGATAAAATTATATGACTGCACATACAATCATAGATTTGTGTAATGTTTCTTAGGTAGTACTAGTTGTTTATTTTCATTCACTTTATGCTGTTTTAAATCAATTCTACAATAGTGGTGACAAATATTGCCACCCTCTCAAATCAATATATTTCATATGTAACCACACTGAAAGTGGTTATAATATTGCACCTACAGAATGTTTGGTGCATCCTGTGGTACATTCTTATTGCATCATACTGCACAGTCTGTAACTGCACCATCTTTTCTATAAATGCAGCTGCAACATACTAGGAGCAGTCTGTGTCACAGCATAATGGCTCTGCAAGTGCAGCAGACACTTAAAAAAAGTGTAATTTTATTGTTGCTTCAGATAGGGAAGGTATATCACATTGTGAAATTTCTGGAAGAGTTGGATATAATCAGTCTGCAGTGCCCTAACTTCTTAAAAGAAACACAAGACAGGATATGTTTGGAGAAAACCTGGAGTGGAATTGAAACTGGTCAGTACTCCATGTCAGGACAGAATTTTAAAATGTTTGTCTCTGTGATTGTTGAACAAATTAAATTGCCTTAAATTTCAGCGAGAAGATGGCACTGGTGTTCGTGCAAGTGATAGAAGAGTGCAAAGGTGACTTCACGAATTTGGTCTTAAAGTACTATGGGGCATGCAACATGGAAAACTCTGCAATGGACTGACTGATGAATCCAAGTTTAACCTCCAGGGATCTAATATGTACAGCACAGCCTATCACCCTGACTGTATTGAGCAAACAGTTAAATATTTAGTACATCAAATGATTTGGAGCTGAATAACAAGCAAATGTAGTGGAAAACTGAAACTTGTGTGTGGTACATCTGATGTTGAGAAGGCATATAAATATTTTGGAAGAATGTCTGAAATGTCACAAGGGCCAATTTTCAGTGAATATAAAGTTGCATTTTCCAGCAAGACTGCCCCATAGCACAAGACAAGAACATGCAAGCATGATGCATGATTAACATACCCACCCCAGCAATTGTTGACACTTTTTATATTAGTCTCACCGTACATATTTCACAATTCACTGTTTATAAAACACCGACGAAATGCACTTCACTTTACCACTTTTTTATATTTCACTAATACACACCACAACATGAAATAGACAACAGACAACAGCAGGACATACAAAACCAAGAACAAATAATAACCAGATGTAACACAGTGATCTGTACTGCAGCATTTTACCATTTTACATTTTACCTTCTCGACACGAATTTTAATGAATTCTCAATGACTTTATTCTTGGTGCATCTATATACGTTTTTCAAACAACTCTGATTTTAAAACTGATTTTATAAGTGAATGGCAATTGAACACTAAGACATTGCATAATAATGAGGACAGAAATACCATTGGATGTAAATATATGTAGTTTTGAAAACCCCCTGATGATGGTTTTTGCATAAACCGAAACATATGTAGGGGTCTAGTGAAATATAAAAAAGTGGTAAAGTGAAGTGCATTTCGTCTGTGTTTTATAAACAGTGAATTGTTGACACTTTTTAAATGTGATAATTATATCCAAATATCTGACATGAAGCCAGTAGAATGGCTAGGAAATTGTAGTGATGCAAATGTACTAAGAGAACTGTTGGCATGTTACATGGAACAAAACTGCAGATAAAAGAAAACATGTAAAAGGACATTGCAAGAAGTAACAATCTGTGTAAGTCACTTTAAAATTGTTCACTCCATGCATTATCCTGATCAACATAGTCAATTTATTACACCAACCAAATACACTCTTAATATTCACATATAAATGTTATACATAAAGCTCAGACATGTTTCAGTGCTAGTGCACCATCCTCAGGAAGCACAGGCTGCCAAATCTGAAACTGTCATTGACGAGCCACTATTTGTATGATTCCACAATCTGTTGTAGGCTATGTTGTTGATATCTTTATTCCATAAAAGGTACAGCCTCCATTTTAAAATAGATACAGTTAAAACAAGATTAAAATATTCTATGCAACACAAATATGCTTTTTAACAGACTATAATTATGTTGTTGATGGTGGAAACCTCTGGTGTTGTGGCAGTACATGTTGACTGTAATACGTAACTCAATCCAAAGCCGTTTGGGTCCCTGTGTTGTGGATTGTGGAACCATACACATAGTGGCTCATCAATGACGGTTTTAGATTTGGCAGCCCATGCTCCCTGAGGATGGTGAACTAGCACCAAAACATGTCGGAACTTTATGTATAACATCTATATGTGAATATTAGAGTGCATTTGGTTGGTGTCATAAGTTGACAATGTTAATCTGTGTAAGGTAACCTCAGTGAATATGTTAAGAAACTAATAAAATCAATGTCTCATCCAGTTGCAAAGCAGCAATTCAGGCATGTGGATGGTCAAATACCAAAAGGCTACAAAAAGAGTTCCAGTTGAAGGAATACTGTTTGTTTTGGCTGACTTTAGTCATCTAATTGTTTTAGTAATTCAGTTAAGGCAACAGACATCTCTACTTTTGTATATGCTTCAGGAAGTTCATACAGTAAATATATTAATCATAACCTGTGCTACTTCTGTGATAAAACAACATTCTTAGTTCTTAGCCATGCAGACAATGGCATATGGTAGGAAAAAAAAATAATAATTATGCTATCAACAACTTTTATAAACCCACAATGAGCAGTGCAATTTGTGGCCACTACTGTAAGTTACACTGGATTAGTTTAGATGTTCTTAGATGGCATGAAACATACAAATTTGAAAAGTTTTTTTCCTTATGCAGTGATGGTTTTCCAATTTTATATGTTAGTTTTTTTGTGCTACAAGAACATGCACATGGTTTGTAACTGTAATGAGATTGTTCAACATGCATCCATTGCACTAAACAACCCTGTCACAAAAATCTGGAAATGGGAATAGTGTGGGGTTTCTGATAAGAATGATGGGGTGGACAAGAAGAGGCACAACACAAAACCCCACTTACAGTTATACGTGGCACTGCTTTGAAGACGCCACAAAACTTTTATCTTTAATGTAACATTACTTTGTTTTTGAAAAGGCCCTAAAATCTTTCTAGAAGCATTGCTATCAACTAGTATGAGGACAAATTCAAGCCTTCTGCCATTCCTCCTGTCCGGAGTCAATGCCCAGTCTTCACTGCTATTAATTTACTTCTGATGCGTCATTTACATTTAAGTTATTCACAAATATCTGGAAGAACTCGATACCCAGAGGGAGATTTCTCTCTTCACCATTGTATCCAGAATGGTTCAGGGGCCCACCAAGTCTCATCCAGTGGCATGCAGAACATTCTTTCCGTATCGGTAGAGGAAATGGGGTGTGAAGCAGCCCACTCATCTCCAGTACTACATGAGCAATCTAAATGTCCATGCAGACAAAATGTGTACTCCTCCTCTTTTCTATTCCTTTGTGGTCTCAAAATACATGCACCACTTCGCAATCCAGTCTTCACCTCACTACCACTTGCTACTATCCTGGCCACCGACTGGCTGCACGATTTGTTAGGTTACACAATCATGCTGATTTCAGAATATGTGGTGCAGTAAAATTTCCTACCTACACACTCCTCACACCAATTAACCCAATTCAAACATACACTTACACGTAAGATGAAGTATCATTCCAGTTTTGTTTGCATATCACGATACACTTGTTATTTTAAAGTTGTTCGTATTATTATTCTTCCTACCAATCACTGATTAACTACTAATAACACGAACGACAGCATCTGAAGTGACACAACCTACCCACACCGCAGACATATTTCTTGGGCACCTAGTATACTGCGTTATCAAGTTACCATTCATTTTAGGAATGTGATACTAAATACTTATTTTGCAAAATTTGGACGCAGTTTTTAATTATAAATCTTAATGTGCAGAATATTAGAATGAGTGGAATTGTTAGTTGGGATTTATACAGTTCAACGACCTTGAGGTGTTATGACTGAGATGCGGCCATGTTTGTTGGGAGGAAAGTCGGAAGAAATACGTCTAAATAGTTATTTTGCATTTGAATTTTGGTGCTAATTGGCTGCAGATTGATTGTAAAAGAAGCAGATATTGCAATGGAAGGAAGCGACAGAGGTAAGTTTAATATTTAAGTTAACATTGTGCTTAGGAGAGGCAGGATTTTGACAACATCGAGGGCAATGGCAGTGTCAGGGTCGGAGACAGAACTAGTTCAGTGACCGCGTTTCTTTCCATTTTTGGGAAATATTAACCGAATGACTGACCGAACATATCCTGATTGATAAGCGTTATTAGCATTGCCAATACATTAACAAGAGAGCTGTATATATTTTCAGAATGTGTCTTCTAACATATTTTATTTGTAGCGTGTTTGTAGTTCACGTAACCAAGTTGCATTTTTCCTTGGCATAGTAAATTAACAGTTTAGGGAACATAACTTGTATAATTTGATATTCTCGATAACCTGTACAAATGTTTCATGTCCCACAATGATTTGTGTTATAACCTTGCACATTAACATGTGTTATCATGAAATGCGAGTTTCTGCAGGTTGTTGCTGCATATGGTATCTTGTTTTTGTTTGAAGTTATGCGTTTTTGCTGTGTATTTAGTTCGTGCTGACTTCCATAGATGTCACTAATATGCATATTTGTAAGGGTACTTGGACAGTTCCAGACAAATTGTTATAAATTTGTTCATAGTTCAAGATAAATTCTTGTATTTTTGTGGTGGGTTTAATGACGATGTTCTGTAGCTGTTATTGTCATTTGGTGGCTGCAGGTAGCTGATGACTGCAATAGTATGGGTAATAGGCATGTTATGTATACCTGTAGAATGCAATGTGTGTGTGTGTGTGTGTGTGAAATGTGTTGTATAATTTATTGTTACTGCATTATGATAGTGGTCAGTTGCCCCAAAGGAATGTGTATGAGCTCTGCATTGTAAGCTACATATATATTTTTTTTTCCTGTTCTATATTCCACATGCATGAGCTGTTTTTGTTGTGTTTATTACAGAATTCAGTATATGCTTGTGACAGGAATTTTGCCAATACACCTGAAGATGATAGGATCGTGTCCAAACACATTGTGTGTATGTAGTACGATTGTAATATTTAATAAAGCTGAAATGTATAGTAAAGAACACCGTGTATAATGTGCTATCACAAAGAGTGTAAAGTGAACCCGGAATGTGGAATTTTTCAAGGGGATCGGAAAGTTGAATATTTTGTGTTTCTGTGAGGAGAACCTTTTTGTTTAATTTGTCATGGAGGTAATGTCATTTTAAAGTAATGAAACATTGTTAGACATTACAGTTTAAAGTACAAGAAAAGTACAAACCTGTCAGTGTTCTGATAACAGGGAAGTGGCAGCTTTGTATAGGGCTTGAGTCACAATGGAATTTCTTCAGAACAGAATCCGGTAATGACTCTGTGCACATTTCAGACAAGTTATCTTGTTGCTGATTTGTTTGCCAAAGAAAGTAGATTTTTTTTTTTTTTCAGTGGGATGCTCATAATAAAATACTTGCAATACACAGAGCAAGAGATTTGTCCAGAATAGGAACCTGTTTTTAATACTGTAATTTTGTCTTTGTACAACAGTTACATGATGAGTTCAAAGCGATTTACTTAATTAATGCAGAAACAAAGCAAAAGAAAAAAGAATGTGAAAGCTCTCCTTCGACACTGGATGAGAATAATGACACAAGCAATACAGTGCTACTCATTCAGGTGTAACATAATCTTTTGAGGTGGTCAGAAAATTAGCTCCTAAAAATTTGAATGGCACAAATACAGAAGAAGGTTTGTTTTTGGAGGAACTTAGCTGCCCTGGATGGAACTAAAGGGGGTGACTATAAACATGTCTCCCAGTATGCTAGAAAGAAAACAGGTTTAAAAGGCAGAATAGGGAGAAGTGTACAAACACAAACCTCAGTTTTACGCAGAACTTCATTGCATCATCCACCAACAGTCACATTGTGGAGGAGGTTGAACATGATTATAAAAGTTGTGTTCAGTTGTGAATGTCATTTGATCTTGGACTTAATCGCATCAGTGCCAGTTCAGTCTTTTGTCTGAAACTGGTGGTGAAGAGCATGGAAGGTGTCTGAGAACAGGATGCGTGGGGGAACATTTCTAACCTAAGAGAGAGGAAGTAACAGGAAGCTGGAGGAAATTGCATAATGAGCTTCAAAATATGTACAATTCACCAGTTGTTTAGGTTGACCAAGTTAAGGATTTCTGATGGGGAGGATATGTAGCATGCTAATGAGCAATGAGAAATGCATACAAGGGTTTGCTTCAAAAATCAGACAGGAAGAAGGCACTTGCAGGTTCTAGGAAGATGGGAAATAAATGTTGAAATATATCCTAAACAGACAAGACGGAGGGAGGGCATGGAGTGGATTCATTTGGCGCAGGATGTAGACCTGTCGACCTTGTGAAAGTGGTAATGACATTTTTGTTCATATTGTATAGTGCCAGACAGATGGAGTTCCAATCTGTGACGAATTTGCTGCAGTTTTATTGGGCTCGTTCGCAAAGCGGCTGCTAAAAACGACTATTAGCTTCGTCTTGTGTCCGCCCGCCCATATGGGACAAAGCGACCCCCCACCGGACGGATTTTCTTGAAATTCCATGTGTGGGATTTTTAATAAAATTTGTCGCGTCCCGATTTTGATTAAAATCGTACAAAAATAACAGACACTTTGCAGGAAGACCTACTTCCATTTATGATATCTCACCGTGATTGGTCTTGATAATTGAGACAGTGTTCTCTGTGAGGTACGTGCTGATGCCCCGAGAAAGTGTGTATAATTGAGACGGACTGTGTGGTGTGTGAGGTACAAGCTGAGGCTGAAGAAACTGTTGATTATCGAGCATGATTGGGTTCAATGGCAAGTCTGTTGCTAAGGTATGGGTAGAAAATGTGTAGTTCGCTTTAAAATACCCAGTGTTTTTTTTAAACTAGGGAGAATAACAGCGAATGCGCCAGAAGTGTGACGCTGTGCGGACGTTCTTAACGTGTTGGTCTCTGAATGAAAGTTGCAATAAGAGGTTGTACATGATAGGGTGGTTGTTGCATCTTAAGCCAAGGTACTTGCTGATTTGGTTAGGAGGCTGGACGTGCATCAGAGCTAGTCGGGTTGCTAGACCGCTGGCAGAAATGACAAGAAGTCCAGCGAAACTCATGAAGCCTAGTGTCCCGTTGCATAGACGTGTAGTCTTAAATGTTCGTTAGTATTGTTGTTGGCCAGAGCCGTAACAAGGGCGCAGGAAAAAATAAATGTGCGTCTCATATCCCAAGCACGACATGTCAGTACAAAAAGGGCGCATTTGTACGAATTCAAATTGAAACAAGCCTTGCCCGTAAATAGCCTTACGTATGTGCTTACGTTGTGTACTGTGCAGTGTTTTTGTCTGAATACGGAAGAAACAAAAACTGAATGAAACGGAAATCTGTCTAAAGTTTGCACTTTCCTTGTTACTGCGTTATGTGCAGGTTTAATGCATATCGTTTTCAGGAAGGCCAGCACTTTTTAACGCCTGTTTTCTGTGTGTCGTGATGAGGTGAAAAGCAGACTTGTGATATTTTGTGGCTGGTATCGCAAATGTGTTACGAGTATATTGGCATGGCTTTAGCAGACAGGCTGCCCCCGTTCTTTCCTCTAGGAAGTAGTAGCCCGCAGCCAAACCGAGGTCGTTTTTGTTTGCACCTGTAGCTGCTTCCTGCAGCAGTGACCTTGATGTGGTGCAGTGTTATAACCACTGTTATACCGCATGAATTAAATGATCAGGTGTGTTCTTCCAACATGCATAGAACCAGAGCACTTTAGAAATGGTAGTGGGTGATGTTATATCTGCCCGTGTTCGAACTGTTTCATTTCCATGGAGCACCTGTTGACATACACTACTTCGAAACAAGTCGATGATGGGGATGCTAGCTATTAGTGTAGGCTTCCCTTGCCATTTTTTGCCTGTGCTGGCAACGTGAAGTACAGTACATAAAATATGGAATGTGTATGTGTAATTATATTTTCTGCTATCTGCGTATTTTTCTGTAAATTATGTACAATAAAATGTGCTGATAATAATATGAAAAATTTATAAAAGACGCAATCAGCTGCGTAATCTAGGGTGTCTTTATTGTTGGCAAGGTTTTACAAAATGAATTAGTAATATAATGTATGTCGCCATGAGTAGAAAACTCATAACGTTTTAAAAATATGCATATAGTTTAAGGTAAAACACGAAGGGAAGCCAACAAATTGACGTTTTAATTTTGTTTGTACCACAAAACCTTTAAACAGGCGAAGCCATACAGTAGTCGAACACGGAGATCAGTAGATTAACATACATAAAGCGTATTTAATAATTCACTGGTGTGCTTTGTTTTACTAAGAAATGCAGTGTGAGTATATGCAATGTTTTCTGGGGGGAAGTGGTTTGTCCGAACAAAGTTGAATGCGATAGTTGACATTGCATCTCATCAGGTGTCTTATAGTGTCATAGTCATTTAAATGTTCACCAGTTCAGAACTATACTTCGACTTCAGTATTTTCATTGCTGAAAACTTTGATTCACTTAGGTAAAACTGAAACCTGCATTCAGCTTTAATGACGCTCACGTGGGAATATGGAAGCGGCGACATTCAAGTTTTATGTCATATTTTGCCAGGAACAGATGTGAAATTTCTTCGGCGTTCTGTTGCCACATTGCGTGGGGAAGGGTTGAAAGGCTTAATACAGAATTTTTCGTGGGCACCGCGTGGCTCGCGAGCTACAGGTTTGGTGGGCTCGAGTGTATCCAGTTCCGGAGGGGAGACGAGATGCAGCATTTAGTGTGGAAGACGAATCTTTTGTCATCATATAGCTTGCAAAAACCCCATGCGTCGTCCGTTTGTATTAGTATAGTTACAATTTTTTGACACTAGACCGAACTAATTGGTATTACCGGTAACGTTTTACAACGGGGATGTCCAACCTTTTTAACAAAGGGCAACAACCGTTGTTGTATAAAAACCACAATAAGTAGTATACCTAACCGCCTAAATTGTTTAATTTTTTAAATAAAATATGTAAAATTTACAAATGTGGCAGCGGGCCGCATAATACAACCGGGCGGACCGCGGTGTGGATACTCCTGCTTTACAATATATTCGGGAGGTGCCCGGTTCGAATCTTGTCCGGATCACCGAATGTCTCGACTGCGGTTTTTCGTGGTTCGCCTCCGTCCCCCAAGCTCTGGCCTAACGCTTGTGTTAGGCGACGATAGCCGCCTTGAAAATCCATTTGAACTGATCATTCACCAATAATCCTACCACCAGCATCATGATACTGACAGTGTCGTAAACTAATTGGTAATTTAGTTGCAATCAGAAGTGAGTTAAATTTATAAACTGATTAGAGATACATCTGAACAAGCACTCAAGTTGATCTGTTGCATTCTGTGGCAGGTATGGAGTGTGTCACATGTCTGGACTGTAAACAGCGGACAATGAACGATAGCGTACAAACAGTGACTGTGTTATGGGTAATAACGAAATTGAAAACAGAATTCATTTACGAAGTTGGTGATCAGTCATGACATAGCTTGTGATGGTTGCACTCTGGTGTATGCATTGCCTTTTTTTCTTGGCGCCTTCACAACGAAAAATTGCAACAATTGTTTTAGCGTAGCCGTATGTGTCCGTATGTCCGTCTGTAGCAACTCGGTACCCGATAGACGAATTAACTGAATTTGATGTTGGGAGTTTCACGAAAATTTGTTGATCCATTCTCGCAATAATAAGAAAAGACCTACACGCGTATTTGAGGCCATCTCAAGCGTAATTTCCTAATTATTTGTCAGTTCGAAGAATGTTTTTCGAACAGAAGTTCTAAAAAGAAGTGAACACATAAGTTTAGTAGTTTTATTCGAATGTCATACGAATTTGAAGATAAATAAACACACTATTTGTTGCTGCATTATCTCATGATTGGAGCAGTCTAGGTGCTATAAATGGTAGCGAACACGCCTAAGTTGTTACTTTGTGCATACCGGCCCTGACTTGTTTGTAACATGTATTGTTAATGTCCTTAATAGTCATATCGTTTTGAGTACCCTCAGCCATTATTTTCACAGTATTTTTAAATATAAGTTAATGTAGTAATGTTAAGTAGAGTCAAACATAGAGGTTATTAGTGTCCCGCGCCATGAAACCATTGGGCAGTGGATGTATAGCTCCATTCTTCTGTAGTGTGGGTACCATATGAAAACGAGTTCTTCGTTTCACGTCCCGACCGCTGTACCCCTTTGGACATAGCCCCCGCTAGTATCCATCAGATGGGAGGTTGATTATTGCTGTACCACATCTGTACTTCGTCTTTCATAAACCGTCATGTGCGTGTAATTTGCCGTCTTCTTTAAATTCTGTAAACCATTACCAAACCTCCACCGCCAAATTATCTGCATGCAACAACCCGTGTGTGGTTACTTCTTGAACTGGTGCGGCATGCCAATTTCTTTCACTTACAGAATCAGTAGTATCGCCTGTACAATTATTGAACGTGTAGGCGTACGAACTGAAACTGTCTTTTTGCCTCTATCCTAATGAGTTGCAAACTCCGTCACTTCGTTTCACCACGTCTCACTCAAAATGGAATACACTGATACTCCTTACTGATAGGCTATACTGGACCGTTTTCTCTCATACTCCTTTAGTTTTCATTGTAAACCACAAAGCTTTCCTGTTAATTGAATACAAATTTAAAATCCAGGAAAACGTTAGTAAATTCGACCTCTTTGTACTCTTAAATATTTTTCTGCGGCGGTTTTACTTATAAGGACATTATCTGACACCCTTTTTCCTTTACAAATCCTGCCTGAAAGTTGGCAACACATTATTATTGAGCAAATCAGCCTTTTTTTGATTAGCAGCCACATTTCTCTCTCTCCCCCCCTCTCAGCCCCAAAATGTTCTTAATACCGATCGAAGTGAGATATTACTACAATTTATTTGATCTTCCACTCTTCCGTTATCCTTTTAAACTGGATAAATTATTGCCACTATCCAGTCCTGCGAAAATTACACTCTGTACTTAATTTCATTATGCAGATTATTGGTAACTCTTCTTCTCCATTATTTGTTTTGCGGATGTCGGCACACCATCTCGATGCAAATCTGTGCAAGTTACTTTTAAAATAATATTTGATTTCGCGTATGTGCTTATTTAATGTGTTAAGTTCTAATTGACATGGGCCCGTACCCGCCCAACAGAAGGTCGCTGCGGTGGGCATATATATGATGCTTTGTATTTAAGGAGTTTGAAATTGACTGATAAAAGTTGTATTTATTACTACAGACGTTTGTTTTGGACATTGCCTGTTGGCAATAAAAATCATACACGAAGCGTAACCTGTGCGTTCTTTCTCACGCTGGCCTTTTTAGTTTTCAGACAAGCTTAGAGGGGGATTTTCTGCATTGGACAAGGCCCCGAAACACTGTGCATTATATTATAATTTTATTAGTTCCATTTTGACATTGGACAGCGCCCAACAAAACCCCTGCTGCAGCGTGATGCTAGACCATGTCACGGTCTTTAAGAGCTTACATGGTCACTCTTGATCAATCTATCTAAGGGAAAATAATCGACAATCAAAGATCTCTAGCTTTCATTGGTATCACTTTACTTCGCTTGGTTCAAATTGCTAACATGGCTACTGCAAAAGGATTTTTCCCTCTCGTCAGCCATGTTTTTACAATTGGTGCCGGACTTACACATCCAGAGTGTAGGTTGATTTATTGTTGTAACAAGTAGAAATTACCATAAGGGCGCAGTGATGGATGTACACTTGTCACATTTTATGTTTTTTTATTCACATAACCCCCTGCCCCATCTCCACTGCTGCATCGACGGAACGTACCCACTTGCCATGGGCGACTACACTTCTAAACGTCACGTGGCAGTTTGTCCAGTAAGGAAGATATTTCAAGATCTTCATGGTCAACAGCTTGGACGGAACTTGGGTTACAGAGAGAGCGACTCTGTTCCTTTGCGCCAGCGTTTATAGTTGCAGAGTTTAGTCACAGCTCCGTATTACATACTTTACAATCGTTACAGAAACTTTGCTGCTTAGTAACGTTCAGTTATTCCTAGCGTAAGGGTACGTGAATCCTTCTAACCGCACAGGCGTATTTGAAATGAAATAAAGACAGTCTTAAGTATGATCTCGCTACTAACTGTAGTTTGCCTATGGAGGAGAATGACGCCACGTAATATTAGTAATTGTTTATGCATCAGCTGTTTTAAATGTCAGTCCCTGGTTTGTGACCTAAACGGGATCAGAGGAAGGTCGAATAGCCGAAAGCGTCGGATAGTACAGAAGACTAATGAAAAAGACAGGGGTAAATGTAGTTCAGTGTTAACTCAGTTTATTATTAAATTACGAAGAGAATGCAGCTAGGTATCAGAATATTTTACAAACAAAAATGATATTCAACATACCTTCAATTTGTAAATGGGAGTTTTTTTTTAGAGAGGAATAATGGGCCTTTGTTTCTGCGCCTCCTGCCTTTTCCTTGCGGCAAGGTCACGCCAGCGTCTGGCAGTTGAGGGGCAGTATGTCTCGAGCGGTCGCTTCCTTTGTTGTCCAATGTGAGCAAGTGCGATCTCAGTCCCACTATGACTCATAGGAACCTTCTGTGGTCATTCGTTATCATCTTCAAAGTGGTCGTCATTCTTTCACAGCCTGGTGTAAGTTTTAATAAATGACGATTTTCGCACTTTTCGTGCACTATTTCCTCTGTTAGCTTACCTTCTTCAGCCTTTTTTCACCCCCCCCCCCTTAACTTTCCTGCATTATTGCGTCCGTGCTTGTGATTTCCACTTCTTCAGGAACTGCAGTAAGTGACTGACGAAGTGTACGCCGATTTTTTTCTTCACTGTTCCAAAGACGCCTTGAGGTAGTTTATGGCGGTAGAAAAATCACTCTTCCCCATTCTTTAGTCAGTTTTCATTAGGGTAAGCATGTTTTTTGTTTTTGTTTTAAAAACTTTATTGAAGGGACGAATTCAGTAAAAATTCAGCTTCGAGAAGTTTCTGAATGAGTCCACACACTGTTTTGACTACCAAACTGGAAGTGTTGTTGAAGCTGTATTATTGAAGGCGCGGTGTTTTCCGTATTATCCAGTCAGGGCAAGTCTTAGTTTATGGTTATGTCGGGCGGACAGGGGGCACGAATTGTCACTCGCTTTTTGCTTCTTTTGTAACCAGGAACTGATTATTCGTCTTGGGAATCGAGAGTTTTTGATGGAAGCTTTTTAACCTTTCAGCACAACTGTAGATCTGTTTATATCATAATTCTTTATTTTTTAAGAGAATGAGATTGTTCTCTAAATTTCAAATGGTTCTGAATCTGCCGTTTCTCCATAGATACTGAACTACCTCGATCCATAACTTTTTCCGCCATAGATCTATCCGGCCTGTACTAGCTGTGAAGTCTGATTTTCCTTCATTAAATATTTGTGAAAAAATTTGCGCTTTTATTTGTAGAAGAGGTCCAGTTGTTGGTGCGCCTTTCTGTCATTGTTGGATGACCAAAGGATAATCGAGGCTGTGCTGTATCGTTAGAAACTGAACTATTCTGGTGATACTAACACAGTTTGGTAACTGAAAGTCGTGCTTTTGCCATTTTTAGAAATCGTAAACTGTATGTGCTGACAGGAGAGATGTAATATAAGCAAGCAAATCCATCCATTTGCAGGCCTGGACAGGCCCTTAGGGCTCCAGAGGTTGAGGCTCCCAGAATTTCTAGACACTCGGCAGATGAAGGTGGTAAGGTTGTCAGCCCTACGCACCGGCCGCGTTTACTTTCCAGGAGATACCCCTGGTACTCATTTCTGTTAGAGGCAATAGTGCGGCCGGAAGGATTAAGTCAATGAAAAACCTCATGACCCCATCAGGAATCGAACCAGCGACCTTCGGACGTGTAGTGCAGTGCCTCAACCAACTGCACCACTGCGTGCCCCAGACATGTAATATGCATTCTATTGATATCAATAAACTACATGTTCTGAGCGAGTACGCATATAAGAACTTGTATGGCGGAAGATTCTCTAGCCCCACCTGTATGTATGTGATTGATAGGGTCCAAAACATTATGTGACGTTCCATATTTTGTCGAGTGACATTTTCGTCTTAGTGTCCCTCAAAGAGTTGCGTGATGCATTTCGTAGGCACGAATATCCGCACCTTGTAGCCGCATGACATTCAGATTTCCTGTGAAAATTACGCGTCGAAATTCTGAAGATAGCATTTTCGTTCTAATGTTCGTCAGGGAATCGTGTGGGGGACTCCTCGACACAAATTGCCGGACACTTTATAGTAACAGACGAGCCGATCGTTACCGATGGCGTGTGATAATTGACACGATGTGTAGATGAATGATGATATAAGCCACACACTAGATGGGGTTTTTTTTTTCGGTCCGGGATTGGTCAGTTTGGGAAGAGAGAAATGTACCAAATGTTGTACTAGGACCGAAAGAGACTACTTTGAAGACCTTAGTGTAGCTGAAGTGTTTCTGTTAAAAGGTTTGTCTTTGTGGACTGGATTCATCTGCCACACGATTGTCCAGTGGCCGGACATTTACAGACACGGTAATTACCCTTCGGCTTCCGTAAAAGAGGGCAAATTTCTTGACTAACTGAGTAACTGTTAGCGTCTTAAGAGCGACTCTGCTGTGTTCAGTTAGTATGTTAATATATATGTTTCTTGGCTTATTTAGCGACGTTTTCTCTGCTGTTCAGGTTATAAAGCATTGAACGAGGCAGTAATGTGACGGATGAAGTTGGAAGGATATGAGAGGAAGTGACTTTGAGAGGGTGCAGAGAGGGGGATAGAAACTATGTGCCCCATGCACCGAAAAGATGTCAAAACACATCGTTGTGGGTTGTACTGAAACCTCAGTTTGCTGTCTGAAGAAGCGCTGTTCCAATTCACGTAGTCCAGAGAACATTTGCATCTTGTTGTGCCTATCGGCCGTACATTTCCAGCCCCATCATGTCTATTCAAAAAATGTCTTTTAGGCGTTCATTGTGAAGTAAAAAAGAACCCCCTGTGTGGAGGACGCGGCTTTTTGTCTGTGACCTAGTATCAGCGCCATAACCGTTGAGCAGAATCCTTAATTCGTTATTAGAGAATTTCTGTGAAAGTTATCGTGGGGCTTAAATTCGGTTAAAATGTTTCACGAAGACCCATATGCGTTTCTGGGTGCAATTCGTGCGTAACTCGTGCCCAGCTCTCTTAAATACCTTCTGTCGCAGCGAAAAGTCTTTCAATCAGAAGTTGTAAAAAACAGGAAACATCTTATGCCCCATACACTTAGTCCGTAAGTCTTACGGATTTCGAGACGATCAAACGAAATATTCTTTTTTCGATGTCATCTCGTAACTCGAGAACCGTTGGACTGATTTTGATAGCATTTTACATTGGAGGTTCTAGCACAAATTTGTAGAAGTCACGTCTTTCCGAGCTAGTATCAGCACCCGAACCGTTGGACTTTTTAAAATAAGAATTCAATTTTACTCTCACTAAACGGTGGGCCGGGGTAGCGTAGTCGGTATAGCGACCCGCTGCGAGCTGGACGGACGGTCCGGTAATCGAATCCTGGTGGGGGTGAGATTTTCAGCACCCGTCCAGACCGGCCCTGGGGGCCTACCCAGCCTCCTGTACAATGGGTACCGGGTCATTCCCGGGGTAAAGCGGCCTGGGTGTGGCGTTGACCACCAACCCCCATCTAGCGCCGAGGTTAAAGAAAGAGCAGAGCTATACCTCTACTCCCCCTCTGGGCCTTCATGGCTTGTTCTAGGGAGAACTTTACCTTTACCTTTTACCTTACTCTCGTTAAACGTCTGGTAGTTCCATTTTCAGACATGTCGACTCATAATGAAGTCCACTTTAAGGCCATATTGACTTCATCTTCTACCCTATCATGAAAAGGTAAAGGTCTTCCCGTAACATACCATGCAGGCACAGAGAGTGACTCAGAGGCATAGATAGCTCTTACTCATTCTTAACTTCCGTGCTAGATGGGGGGTGGGTGGTCAACGCTACGCCCCGGCCGCTTTACACCTTTGGGGAAGAGGACCGGGTACCCATTGTACAGGAGGCTGGGTGGGCCCTAGGGCCATTTTGGACTGGTGTGGCTAAGAGAAAATCTCATGCTCCCATCGAGGTTCGAGCCCCGAACCGTCCAGCCCGTAGCGAGTCGCTATACCGACTACGCTATCCCGGCCCCCCATCCTGTCATAAACTGCTTATAAAATTTTGTGAGAGGACCGAATGTGTGTTTTATAAACTGCAAAGAACGTCGTTTGAAATTTTGTGTACTGCGCTATGAAGTACACTCTGTTTCGGTCTTGTTCATGTATTTAACAAATATGGACGATGAAGTTCCAAAGCAAGATACTTTTTTTAAGGATGAACATTTTTTAGGTCTGTTCTAATGATCATATAAGCCCTGACTTACGCTGGGCGGTCAACTTACATTGACTCATATTCTTGACAGTCTTCGTATTTCAGTACTTTGATGACAGCTAACATTTCACGTTGCTTTTTTTTATGTGTAGGCGTTCATTTCTGTTTGTCGTGCTTCCATTTAGAAAGCATCGGCCTACGAATACAGGCACTTTTAAATAAAGGCGACACTGGAACTACAGCTCTGTTTGTTGGTGGAATTTTGCTCGTAACTGGCAGTGGGGATATTTTGATTTCATCTCTTCGTCGTGACTCCTTGAGCTCACCTTCAGAGGTTGCTATGACTACTGTAGACGTTTTTCTATTTACGTTTTGCATCTGCAGAGGAAAATGTGAACTCTATTTACTTCTAAGCAGTAGGAAGCCCGCACGTGTCCCACTCAGTTAAATTCAAAGAAGGTATTCAGACTGCGAAGTTACTCGTTGCTTTTTAAAGAGCGCCGTACTAGACCCTGTGATTTTAGAAAAGGTAAAGTTGTCACCATGCTTAAGCACCACGCTGTAAGGGAGGTGTAACTCGACGTATTATTAACCTGGGCGTTAGATGGAGGTGAGTGGTCAGCTTCACGCTCCGGTCGCTTTAAGAAACCCTCTCCCTCCAATTACCAATTGAGTAGGAGGTTGGGTGGGTCCCAGGGCCGTACCGAACGCTTTGGAGGAGATCGAAATCCCGTAGCCTTGCGAGGAATCGAATCACAATTCCTCGGTTTATTCCTTAGCCTGATAACTATACCGACCCAGCTATCCCACATCTTATTTCAGATACAGATGCGGGGCATATAAGGTGACACGATTTTTAAGCCTGCTGTTTTGCTTCGGGAGATCTCAGTCAGTAAAGTGATCGCTGCGGCCTTCAATCCAGAGTTAGATTCCCGGTAGGAGAAGTGATTTTTTTGGCGCCATGCTCAGACTGGCCGTGGTGCCCTCCCACATTCCAGTCCAGTAGGCACGGGGAATATTTCTCCTGGTGTCTGGCCGAAGCGTGAAGCTAACGGCTTCCTTGTAGAACTCAGCTGTAAAATATGTTGGGTTCAACTTCCATTCCCCGTCTAGGCCTTTAAGACTGTGCTAAACCCAGTGGTAGTTCTTCATTTTACCTTCCATTACCTCATTTGTAGCGTATGCTTTATAACAAGAAATGCAAGTTTGTCTTACTCGTTTGTGTGTGTTTAGCCCATATCTTACACTTTTCGCCCTATAACTTCCCGTAACGCGTGAAATTAATTTTTTGTGGCCATACTAGATTTCATATTTTGGGCTCAGTTAGAAGGGAGGACCGATGGACAGATACACGCCCACGGTATTAATTGTACCATACGCCCGTCTTTCTCTCTTTGTGCCCTTTTATTCTCTCTGCCCTTGCCCTTCACCCTCTTCTTCCATTTTTCAAAGGAGGTTTTTGAAAAAGGGAACTTTCTGCCCCGTTATGCCGTTAACTACCTTCTTGGAGCAATATCACTTAGGGCCTTTGTAGTTATGAAGTCTCCGCCTTTTGTGGAGCCCGAATGTTCATTATTGTGTGAACCAGAGCCTTCTATTGGACCCTGACCTGCGCCAGTCTAAATCCTTACATCTTATTTGTTGAAGTTCCGTTTGTTTATTGTCTCACAACTGTTATCAGTGAAACGAGATTGACAAATGGACTTTCTGGAGTTTGTGCAATTCTCCTTGTGCTCAGTTCGATGCCTAACGTGCTGGCTTTTTACTGTACAGAGTTGTTAGCATCTCCCAACACCTGTGTTGAAGGACCACCCTTTGTAGCATGTCAGAGACTGTTCTGTGTTTTCGCAGCTACCGAACATATCTGGAGGTCGTCTTGTCCATCCGCAACACGAGAACGCCTTTCCGAACCCACGTGTTGTAGGACCACCTCCTGCTTATTCCGTGTATTCGCGTCTACACTTCATACGTGGAGGCCGTCTCGTCCGTCTGCCACGTGAGAAACAGGAAAGCGTTTGCTGTGTAATGCGTTGTGACTTCATGTTTGACACGTGGCGGGCATTGTTGTGGTCGTCTGCTTTCTTGGCTACCCGTGTTCACGGAAGTGTCACACAGAGACTGGAGGGCAGGGGGCAGTTCGTCCATCCGGCGCACCACGCGACAGGCAAACCAAACGCAGTTTTCTCAAATCGGATGACCTGCTTTAGTGTTAAGTCTGTGAATCTCGAATCAGAAATTCGCCTGGCCTTCTTGTATTTTTTAGTAATGTGTACAAGTTCTGTAATCAACGTGCAGATTCATTTCTTACTCACGGTTGGCAGTTAAAAAGAATAAGTGTCAGTTTGTTGAAAACGTGATGTTCTCGTATTCGTATTCTTCACACTGCCAGTTTAAGACACTGCCTATTCTGCACGTTCTGCACCCTACCAAGATCACGTTAGACACATGAAAGAACGGCCCCGTAAGAACCAGCACAACTCATATTTTACAAATCTGTGCATTTTTTGGGGGGGTTTGGTGTTCGTTTATTTTTCACATCTTCAAGCCATGTGTATGTAAGACTCTTTTTAATATTATTATTTCATCTGCGCCTAGATCTCCCAGGCGGTTTCTTTCCTTCAGGTTTTCCGACTAAAAGTCGTATGGATTTCTCCTGTCTCGTACTTGAATGCCATCGGAATCTGCCAAGCTGTGATGACATTATTTTCATAATATTTTGTTAGATGTATAGGCCTACGTCTCCAATGTTGTTTGAAACAGGGTGATGGTAATGCGATTTGTTTTTATAGTACATGTCTTTTTGGAAGCCGATTTTTAAAGTTAAAGTTGTGTGTTGAACACTAATTCGGACGCAGTAGTTGTATGTATTGTGGGTTTGACCTCGAATGTTGTTGCTAATCGCGAAAATAAAGATAATGAAACTTGTTAGTATAATGACAATCCATCACTTGAAGAACCATCGCCCGATAATGTATACCACGAATAACAGACACTGCCCAGCAACACAATGACGGTGTAATGAATCACCCATGTACTTGTGTAGCACTGCCCTTTTGTAGTTCAGCGCAATGGGTGACGGCGGTAATGGTGGTGTCTGAAATATCGTCTGGTGCCAAGTAATCGCGACACGCTTTCAGTACAGTGATTACCAGAGGGTTTGCACTTGTAATATACGCACTATGCCTTGAAGGAGCATTGGCACACTCCATTCTCGACCTCAGAGCTCAATGGAAAAATAAAATGTCGGCTCTACACTCCCGTCCCCTACGGGAACAAAGTTTTACATGTATCTCATTTTAAAGTTGTACATACCGTGCAAGGCTTGCGATAATTATAACTTAAAACCAACAATATTGCACTTATTTTATATATGTATATTGCAACCCTACATATGTTTCGGCTGTACTTCAGCCATCATCAGGGGTTTTTCTTGCAGCGTCCACTAACTGTATTTCTCACTAACATTTGATTCCTATTGGTTTCTTAGTAACTAGGTATTGTGCATTGTCTTATTGTCTAGGTCCTATATTGTTCACTTTGTACACTGATACACTTATGTATGTGGGTTTTTTTGCACTTTTTATTTTGACTTTTTCTTGGTCCGTTTTAGGAACATGTAGTTTTGGCCTATTCTGGAGCATGTCTGTAGCCTTCGGTGTTCTTTTTTCGGTCCTTCTTCTTTAGTTGTATGCAGGTGTCAGCCATCTTGTCACTGCCGTCTTGATGTTGAAGTGTGCCAAGATCGTTCTATTGATTGTATTTTTCATGGTTTTCTTTACGCGGTGTTCTGTTGTCTGCTGTTTGTGGTGATTCCAAGTTGTCTTCGTGTTGTGGTCACACTTGGGTTTTGTGCTTACTGTTGTCGTTCCTTATGTTGTTTTGGTTTTGTGACCTAAGTTTCCTATTTTCGGTTGGTTTATTGCGTTGTAGTTTTCTTGCTGGTTTTTGGATCTTTGATTAGCATGTTGTTTCTGTGGTTCATTTCATGTTCTTTCCATGTTCGGCGTACTGTTTTGGGTGCTATGTTCCTTTGTGTTGCTGTTGTTCTTGTGGTCCGGTTCCTTTAGTTTTGTATTGGTAATGAGCCTGAATAGTTGGTTGTTTTCTCCTGCATGTTGCTCAGGAATCAGAGTATTATCTTCATGTGCTTGCTGTATGTAAAACCGTTCCAGGGTGTTCAATTTCTTGCTTTTTTTGCACGTGTGTACAAGGTTCATTGTTTGGTCTATTGGGCCCCTTTCATGTCTGTTGTTTAGAATGTGGAGGGCGTAAGCTGATTTTGGGTCGTTATTCTTGATGTAGCGGGTATGTTCAGTGTAGCGTTGTTTTATGGATCTGCCAGTTTGTCCTATGTATTGTTTTTTACATGTATTGCAGGTGAGACTGTATATTCCACTGAGGCTGTAAGGTTCATGGTTTTGAGGGTGTGTTTGCAAAATCGTGTGTGTTTTATTAACTGTGTTGAAGGTTATGTTTAGATCAGTGCCTTTGAAGAGGTTGGTAATGGGTCGGATTTTTGGGCTATAGTATCCGAAGGCCGCCCATTTTTTGACCTTGGGGGTTGTGGTTATGGTGATGTTTGTTTGGTTTATGATTTTGGACATAATGGTTTTGTTTAGCCTGTCCACCATGTGCCTTGGGTATCCATTCCTGTTGGCAATCGAGTGAATTATGCTAAGCTCTTTCTGTTTTGATTCTTGTGTGAGGGGCATCCGGTGCATTCTATTGAGGAGGTATCTGTAAGCCGCCATTTTGTGTTCTGTTGGGTGGTTGGAGTCATGGTGTATGGTAATGTCGGTTGTTGTGGGTTTCCTATAGATGTCCAAGGTTAATTTGTTGTTTTGTCTGTGGATTGAGAGGTCCAGGAAGCTTATGGTGTTGTCCTCTTCCAGTGTTGCCTTGAATTGTAGGGCGCTGTGGATGCTGTTCATGTAGTGGGTTATGTCTGTGGGGTTGGTCTTGGTGTTATCATATATCATAAGTATGTCATCAACATATCTATTATACATGCGGATCTTTTTACTGTCCAATATGTTCTTGATCAGGCTGTTTTCCAGGTGTTGGAGGAAGATTTCTGCAATAAGGCCTGAGATAGGTGATCCCATTGCTACTCCCTTGTTCGGTTGGTAGAATTTGTTATTGAATTGGAAATAGTTTTGTTGTAGTATGGTGGTTAGTAGTGTGCATGCTTGGTTTGCAGTGGTGGTGTTTACATTTTTGTCCTTAAGCAAAATTTTGGTGATGTTTATTGTTTCTTCTAGGGGTATGTTCACGTAAAGGTCCTTAATGTCGTATGAAATGAGTCTGTCTGATTCTACTGTTGGGAAGCAGTCAAGCTGGTGTGCCAGGTTTGTTGAACTGTGGGTTGTGTATGTGTGGGGTAATTGGAGTGTGTCATTTAGCCATCTATTAAGGAATTTGGCTATCTTATATGATGGGGCGTAAATGTTGTTTATTACTGGTCTGATGGGTTCATTGTCTTTATGAATTTTGATTTGGGCCTTTAGGGTGGGTGGTTGGGGCTTTATTTGTGTTAAGTAATGTTTCTGTTGTTTGTTTATTATCATGTTGGATCCGTTTGTGGCTTGCTGAATTTTTTTCTGGTATTGTGTTGTGGGGTCTTTTTGTAATTGTGTGAATTGGTTGTCGTTTAGGAAAGTTTCAACTTTGCGGGTGTATTCATCTCTGTGTATGATGACTATAGTGTTTCCTTTGTCTGCTTTAGTAACGATGAGGTTGTTCTGTTTTAGTTTTGTGTTTATCTGCTTCATGATGTAAGCTTGTCTCTTGTGTAGTACATTGTGTCTGTTTGATTTCAGTAGTTTTTTGATTTTTTTGCTGGCGAGGAATCTGTATGTGTTTTGGTCATCGGCATCTAGCTGTCTGATGGCGTTATCTGTGTCGATGATTAGGTCTTGGAGATAGTGTTTTACAGGCTTTTCTATTGCATAATTTAAGCCTCTTTCTAGGAGTTCTGTTTCTTCCTTATTAAATGTGACATTGGTCATGTTTTTTACTCTAGTGTAAAAAGGTTGGCTTTGTTGAGTGTCCTGGGGGCGATGTTTTGACTTTTGTTTCATCTTGTTGTTCCTCAAAAGGTCCAGTTTTCTGTTGAGTTTATTGTACAGTGTTTCACTCATGTTATGGATTTTTTCATTTGTTACTGTGAGTATGAAGGGCCATGAGAAAACCATGAAAAATACAATCAATAGAACGATCTTGGCACACTTCAACATCAAGACGGCAGTGACAAGATGGCTGACACCTGCATACAACTAAAGAAGAAGGACCGAAAAAAGAACACCGAAGGCTACAGACATGCTCCAGAATAGGCCAAAACTACATGTTCCTAAAACGGACCAAGAAAAAGTCAAAATAAAAAGTGCAAAAAAACCCACATACATAAGTGTATCAGTGTACAAAGTGAACAATATAGGACCTAGACAATAAGACAATGCACAATACCTAGTTACTAAGAAACCAATAGGAATCAAATGTTAGTGAGAAATACAGTTAGTGGACGCTGCAAGAAAAACCCCTGATGATGGCTGAAGTACAGCCGAAACATATGTAGGGTTGCAATATACATATATAAAATAAGTGCAATATTGTTGGTTTTAAGTTATAATGTATCTCATTGTTTGCTGTCCCCTTCAGTCCGCCTTTTGTAATCCCGCACATAAACCTAGCATTTCCTCACAATTTGATACAGCATCGTAATATAAACCAACATGTTTTTATTCCACATCTCTCCAAAGTGAGCGCTTATGATGATGATGATGATGATGATGATGATGATGATGATGATCGTCGTCGTCACCATCATCATCATTTTGCGGAGCGTGACATGAGTATTTGATATATCGTTGTAATATCCGAGAAGGTAGCTCACCACATCACACCCATAGCAGTTGTCTCTCCATTGCTATGAAAATGTTCGTTGCTGATTTGCGGACCGCGGGCTGGAAACCTGTTTCATTTTGTTCACGTTTCAGTAAATAAGTGAAGACAATTGTGACTTCGCTTGATAATGCAATGACCGAATCGTCTTTGCGTCCCGCTCAGGTCTTTACTGCACCTTTACGCGGTTTTGCGAAATTGCGTAACCGTCGTGACAACCACATGCTTAGCTTTTAATGTTTTCGTTAAGAATCGTTCCATAACAGCTAATCGTATTCTGCGGCTTGCTGACTGATTGGCAGAGTTTCTGCATTGTGTACGCCCAGTGGTTTTGTCACATTAGGGCTACTAATGCAACTCAGTAAGCAACTTCTAGGGATTGTATGGCTATGTAGTGGACGAATATATAAGTGGTCAGCTACGTGGGTGTAGATAGCGTGGAAGTCACAGTAAGAGTTTATGTACCGTGTAAGTTACTTTAGTTTCTATGTAAAGGCGTATTGCTGAAAAACATGTACAAAACCTTTCCACGTTTCAACAGTCTTCTCTGCTCTTTATTTGCTCCTGGTGTGTTAACTTCTTGACACGTTTTAGGGACTCGAACTCCTCCTTAGTGATGTATTACCAAAGCTATGATGGATGGATAGATGGATAGTAGTCGGGACATGAACCTGACCACACACCTTTATCGAGTGCCGAGTTAAGAACGCGTACCTTTGTAGCCATGCCTCCACTTCCCCATACGTTTGTATTCTTCATGTTGTGGCGCTTGCTTCAGCATACGCATAATGTGGATCAAATACAGTGTGGCACGGCAGTCTGACATAACGCTAATGATACAGCAGATTACTTTGTGTCACAACGTAACGATATGTTACGGCTTAAAGAGTAAGCCACCATCGGGCTAATTGTAAAAAAAAAAATGTAGAGGAATTCTTACAAATTTGTTCTAGTTTAATAAAGTGTTAATGTCTCGGTCCCTTTACGTTTAGTTTTACTTTTCAAGGGAAAATATCATTTTCAAATTTGTCCCCCATGTATAATATCAAATGTATTGTATTATGTATGATGACTTAAGCTGCTACGACGGTTTTAATTAAGTTGTAGCCGAATTGTGATACATCTAACATTTTATGTTCTCTTGTCATGAAAATTATTATTGATAGTTTATGTTCTAGACTCTCATCTGTCAAAACTCTCGGAAGACGTATTGCGTATAACGGTTTTGAAAAACTTACGTTGACAGTACTTCGAAGTACTGTTGTGATCTGTAACTTATGTAATCGTTAAAATCTTTGTACACAAGAATAAAAAATGTATTATTTAACAACATGGCTACGATACTGGCCGGTGAACGTGTGTCCGTCGTGTCAGTGCTGGATGAGGGTCTGTTATGCGAGTGTGTCGACTGTATTCTGTCAGGAATTTTTAGAGGGATATCGGCAGGTATGAAATATGTGAGGGTGTATATAATTTATAGAATAAAATAGAATAAAATGAAAAGTGTGTGAAATATAGCGATGGTATATACAGTAATTAGTAGTTTTGTGAAGGTCACACACAGTACGTAATGTATTTTAGCTGTATAAAATCGCAAGGAAGGAAATACGAACATTGGATGAGATTAGACAAAAGTGTGGCAATTGTATTTAAAGAAAGAACGCGGTAATTGTTAGCTGTTTTTCTTTTCTGTGTTAGCGTGTAATTTGTAGTAGTAGTAGTAGTAGTTCACTATCTTCTGCTTGTGCATGTGTAGTGTGTTATCCAGAGCCATATAAACTGCACGATTCAAAAATGTTTGGACTGGTACGTGTAAGGAAACATCTTCAGTTTTCTGTCTTTCCCTGCCCGTGATGTATTTCCTCGCGCCTTCAGCTGCTGCCATGTAGATTACACGCCGCACACTGGTGTAAGAGAAGTTGTCACCGTAGCACGGCGGTTACCAGTAACACGGTTTCCCATAACGGGTTCCAAAATTGCGGAACCAAAGTATGCGAGATTAAATTTTGAAGAAAACGTATCGTAGAATTACTGAGTGCAGATTCAGCAACCTGTAACTTTACCTGCCTAAGGATTGAACGATTAAAATATAACGTTATCTCTTGCTTACCACATTTAATCTTTAGCGTCGACACCTGTCGGCCGCCTTCATCCTTTATGTGAGCCCCCGGTATCATTGGTCAGGAGGCAAGGTGGCTCACATAGTCATTCTGAGTGACAGGTCGGCTTTACGCCCCGCCTGCCTTTACCACGAGAAATGTTTTCTTCTTTTGTTCGTCCTTGAAATATCTAGGTGGCAACGTGGACCACATCCGTTGTGATGAGTTTTCAGTTTCGCGATCTGACCACCTTTACCCTCTACTGGTGGGGAGGCTGCTTTAACCCCAGATCCATACTGGGAGAATAGCCTGATTGGGCTTGGAGAAGTTCTGGGTTAATACTTAGCTTTAGGCTTTAATCATCTTTACCCTGGGAAAATAGCCCCTGGTATTTACTGGTTGAGGCTAAATGTGTCTTAGAACCGTTTTAGGCATGGTGGAGAGTGGAAGAATCTGGGCACACATTTTGCAAATGCTGTAGTTGCTGACTTGCATTCTGATTCACCTTGGTATTCATTTATTGCAGAGCTGAGTGCATTACAAATTATTTTCCATATCGAGAAACATCTCAATTAGTATCTATATTTTCATAAAATGTATAGTGTGCAGTGAGCTGTTAATGGGAAAATAACGTTTAATTTGAACTTAATTTAAAATAGGGGTTGTGATGGGTGAATGTGAAACAAAATTAAATTAACCATACTGTCCGTATCAAATTTGTATCAGAATTCGTGTGGGAGTTTCGGAGATGAGATAAGCGGAGGGACGGTGGGCATGCCCTCGCGTTAATTTCGTATAGTTAGTTAAAACAACGCCAGGTTATTTGTGATTCACAGTGCGTGATCAGTTTAGACATCGCCATTGAAAGCCTTTCAGCAAAATTGTGGAAAGTAAGTGCCTTCTCACAAACAACAATTCAAACTACTGCATGGTTAACAGAATACCGTACAGTTTCCTTCGTGTTCAAAGTGTGTTTTTAATCGCACATAGGAAATCTCCAGTTTGATCGACGTTTTTTGGGCGTGCGATGTGGTTTCGAAGTTCAGAAGCATGGTTCCATTACACCAGTGTTCCCCAACTTGTGTCTTGCCACAGCCTGAATCTCTACGCGTTTTTATGTATTTGATTATACTGATTTCACGAAGTGTAGTCATAATTAGGCTTAGGATTATATGCATTTTGCATATTGAAAAATGCTTGTAATCCTAAGTCTGATGATTAAGGTAAGACTGTTTCCTTCGTTTTGTGTTCCTAACTGAAACGTGGAATTGCCTGCAGGTCGTCAATTAAGGTAGCTAATCCTAAGCCTAGTCATAATAATATGTTGTCCTGTACCCCTTTTGTCATCATGTCAGCCTGGAGTACTGTTAATTTGTTACATTATCGAAGCTTCGATTTCTTTTTCACATTTATTTTCCATTTGTTACACATACGAGTAGTCTGCGCTGTTTTGCTGAAAAATTCGTTGGTTAAGGTGTTATGTTGAATTGGAAAGAGCCTCATTGACACAGGTTTTAGGTTATACTTCACCTACCCCTTTCTCATGTATTACTCGTTCTTAAAGTGTTGTGAGTCATATTTTACAGCTACAGAAATGCGTGTATATTGGCCTGAATGATGCACAGAAAGCGTATGCTTTATGTAAAATATTCCACTATTTGTCTTAGGACACTCGACTTTGCATCCGACATTTGCTGTTGAGATAATGTTGATGGTTGTCTTCCTGTAATGGCGTATTTTGAGCGGTATATACACGAACTGTTTGAACGGAATACAGATCAGATGTACAAGGAATTTACAAAAATAAGAGCTTGTCTCACATGAAGTAGCATAATCTAACCGCGGATTTTACCATGAAATCGACACGTGTAAATTGTCTGTGTCGTCATACAGCCATGAGAGGGCATCATAAGCATGTCCTTTCTTCATACTGTCAGTTTAAAATGGCAGACCTAACTGCAGACATGGCCAGTTGTCGAAATAACGCAGTGCGTTTCGATTATTGCATGTTGTGTATGTCGCACTGGTGGAAATTTGTCCAGTTGGTATGGAGCGAGTGTTGTGTCACGGCGACGCGTGAATGGTACAGTGCTTTCGATAACGGCAACTCATATTGACGACAAGCAGCGACCCGGACTCTCAAGCACATCCACTACGGATAATATGGTGTGTTGTGCCGATGCCCGCGTCAGAGACGACAGACGCATTAAGCTGACTGATGTCGCCCACGAGCAAGGTTTTCCGCTGAGTAGTGAGCCTAGCACTGTCCATGACCAGTTGGATTACAGAAATGTGTGTGCAAGCTGGGTGCCAAAGAACCTCAGACAAACACAAAGCTCGTCGGATCTGACTCTCTGTCATGCATTTGATACGTCACGCTGATCAGGGAGAAAAGTTTCTGCAGTGTATTGTTACAGGAGGTGAAATATGGGTGGGTTAATGGCGCAAGGTTCCCTTGCGTGGAAACACCCATCATATCCCCCAATAAAGACACTGAAAGCATCTCCTTCGGTAAGGAATATTATGGTAACTGTATTTTGGAACGATAAAGGCGTGCTTCTTGTGGATTTCCTTGATCGAATTGACAACGTAACTGTCAAGCGTTACTGTAGTACAGTTGAGAGGTTTAGGCAGGCTATTCGTCCCAGAAGGCCTGGGTTGCTGCGCAAAGCTGCCATCATCTTGCACGACAACGCAAGGGCCCACAGTACCAACCGGACTTGCGACTGGTTACGGCTGGAAGGCCACTCTCCCAACAGTCCCTATCTCACGCACAGCGATTTCCGTCTCTTTGGACCGCTTGAGAAGCACATGAGTGGCAAGCGATTTGCCACAGACGCCGATGTGAAACAAGCTGTCACCTCGTGGCCCCATGCACTTGATGCGGATTTCTTCTACGCCCGTTTACAAGCCTTTTCACGGTGAGACAGCAAGCTTAAATGTCAGTAGTGACTACGTGGAGGTCTGATGTGTGCCATCCGCTACCCACATGCCATGTGTACATCGAAGTCTGAATGAGGTGCCTATCATCGTGGTGCTTGTTACATTATTTTTGATACTTCTTTGTGCAATACATTTGAAACATATAATGAATTTTAACGTTTTTGGAGCTCTCATCCGCTATCCCGAATTTTCTCAAGCTCCATGGAACTGTATTCCTTAGTTGCTTACCATTACCTTTTTATGTGAGGATGGCATTTGAGTGAGTTGAAGCAGCCGTCAGTTTTGCATGTTTTATCCACCGTTAGGCAGTCTAGAAATTACGGTATTAGCACAATAAAGCACATTTGTGTTGTACGGACGAACAAACAGCATGTAGTGAAAATGTGACCGTAACTTGCATTGCACACTGTTCGGACAGAAGTAATATTACCACACGTTTTTCTGCAGACGGCGAATTGAAGGACTGAAAACGCCCATGGGCCAGAGAACATTCTGACATGCGCAGCTCCAAATCAGAAGCCGTCTGACTACAGGAAGGAACCACTGCAGCGCGCTGGCGAGATAAGAAAGCGTAAAAAAGGTTTGACCTCGGGCATGTTGACTGAAGTGCAAGGTTGACGTGGAGATGGCCCCTCGGAACGTGCGGATCTTTGTTCTGACATGTTCCCAGCATTATCGGCCATTCTGTTTGAAAAGGAGAATTGTAAGCAGACAAGGTAGTTTCTTTCCTTTATGTCAGGGTGACACTTCGAAGAGCTAGGCATAGATGGGAGGATAATAGTGAAATGGATCTTCAAGAAATAGGATGCGAGGGTGTGGATTGGATTGATTTGGCTCAGGATTGGCAGATGTGTCGGGCTTTTGTGCACACGGTAATGAACCGTCGGGTTCCATAAAATGCTGGAAAGTTCTGGAGGAGCCATCGGCTTTTCAAGAAGTACTATGCTCCAAGGAGTTATGTCAGGGTAGACGGGGGGGGGGGGGGGGTGAAAATCAAGGATCATAAAATAATTGTAAATGTCTGTGCTTGAATATGCAGTAGCATTTATTGTATACAGTACTAGTGTAAACTGCGTGGCATCAATATTGAAATGAGCTCTTGTTGAATTATTTGAATTAATCATTTAAAGTCCATTGTTTATACACGTATCTTTGCCATAAGGTTTCTAAAATTCAGAAACTCCACCTTCTGCCCGGACATTGTATTTATTTGCTATATATGGTTCTTGCAAGAAACGGCGGTTATTTCCCGCTACAATATTAGCTGTTTGTTTTGTATGAATAAAGAGGTAGTTTGTTTAATGTGCAGTACAATCGTAATCTTGTGATGTAATTCAGGTTAAGTTTGCTCTTGGAAGGGTTAAACCGTTTCTGAGCTACTGTGTCCGGAAAGATCGTGCTGTGGACTGTTTTGACCAAACTGCTAAAGTTTTGTGTGGGCCAGGATAGCGTAGTCGGTATAGCGACTCGCTACGGGCTGGACGGTCTGGGCATCGAATGCCGGTGAGGACGAGATTTTCCGCACCCGTTCAGACCGGCCCTGGGGCCCACCAGCCTCCTATGCAGTGGATACCGGGTCATTTGTCCGGGGCGTGGCGTTAACCACCCACCTCCATCTAGCGCCTCCACCCCTCTCTGGGCCTTCATGGCCTGTTTTAGGGTGATTTTTTTTACTAAAGTTTTGAAATACGATCCTTACAGGGCACAGACTTCATGACAGCAGTTTTACAAGATGCCCAATGGGTACACGAAATTTTGAAGAATTACAGAATGTACAGTTCTTGCTGTGTGATTTGATATAATCGCCCTACACATAATTACATTAATGCAAATGGTCACGTTTGGAGTCACACATATTTGCAGTGCTGTAAGACTAGAGAAACAGAACTTTCATGTATTATTATTATTATTATTATATATATTATATATATAATTCCTCATATGGTATTACGTACCATATAATGAGGAATGAGAGGATGATTGTGAAGTTTGAATCGAGGGAAGCCTGGGTGTAGCCAAGAAACTGTGCCCTATCGGCAACATTAAATTGATTGTCGATTTTTTTACAGCGCTGTACCCACCGCTGAGATTAGGAAAGAAAAGTGCTGTAGGCTGTGACATATCTTGAAATTCTTAGGTCCCGGTGCATGGGCAACGATTGGGCCCCCGTACTCAAAACGTGTCTCACACAGTATGTGCAATCTGAAGTAAGCCGGTGGCTAAACTGCCATTATTATGTTAATTTAGGGTTTACGCGCGCAATAATGTGCCACGTCCGAATTGACTCTCCACATCCGATAAGAATTATGTTTTGACTTGCCAAGAGAAAGCATAACGCCATGACTGCCTTGTAGTTATATTGCGTGCATGATACGCACGGAATGAAGAGCACACATCTTCTACAACACATGCAGAAGTGACAGAAATGATAAAAGCTTGTGAGAGAAATTATTAAAAGAGATAAATGGGCTGATGTGGGCCATGCAGTAGTGGGCAACCGGCACTTAGGAAGGATACGCTACTAGATGTAACAAGATTCTGAACGATCTGGGAGGAGTCAGTAGCCTGAAAATGCTGAAAATGTTGTGTCAGTGCCAACTGCTGGTAGGAGGTAGCTTCAAGTGAGGTGTTGTAGAAAGACGAAATTAATATGGAGAGATATGTGTGGGGCCAAAAGACCCTGGACCTATAGGCCAATTATTTTCGATTATTGTATGACGCTTTATCGATTAGCGAATTCTATGTGATGACAGCTGAGGGCGGAATGATAGTAAATTATGAAGTAAGGGGGATCTTGGAGCGCTGAATGGCGAGTACGACTGGATCTGCGAGAGCCAGGCATTCTTGGCCTGTTAGCTGTATCATGTTAAGTTTTCGCTTATTTTATGATTGGACAGCTTAGTCTGGGGCCCGGCTATCCTGATGGGCATTTCGTGATTTCATCAGTCCTGCCAAGCAAATACTGGAACTGTAGCTAATCATAAGCCATGCCCGTTTCCTTCCACGACCTTTCCTTGTCACCATTAATAAGCTTAGTTGTATTGTCATTTATCAAAGACTGTGGTTTTATCTGACAAATCATCTCCATAGATTGTAGGGTTATGACGCTGACTGGAAGAATGATTGTGAATGATGAATTTGGAAACACGGGGAAGCAAGTGGCCATATGCTTGCTTAAGATATTATCGTAGTAGTTACTGGGATGTACTGTAGTAAACATGAAGATCCTCAAATATAAAAACCGGACCTAGAACTGGTAATCGAACCAGGTACGTCAGGCCACCACCCTGACGTTCGGGAAGAACCAATCAATAATCCAATCAACACGACCTTGGCAGTAAGAATAGCAGCTAAATTAAACAGTTGACGAGCATAGTCCCGGATTGTCCTTGGACCATTTATAACGGTAGTGTGCAAAGTTTTGGGGGGCGGGGGTATTCTTTTTTGCGCCTGGCGACGTTCGTTTTTACGGTCTGGGGCTAGGAAGTTGTCAAGGCGAGCGGGAGAGCGACCAAGCGGCTGAACAGCACATCTATCAGTCGAGCCCAGCGCCGCGCTCGGCATGCACCTGTTTGTGTGGTTTGTGCGATGTGTCTTGATGTGACCGCATTTTGTTGTGATCTCGGGAACGTGTGATTTTTGTTGTGACTGACGATGTTGAAGAAAGAAAAGCCGATGATGTCTGTGACAGCCATAATTCAGGGGGCACAGGCGCAACACAGCTGGAATAGAGGTAGAGTAACCTGTGTGTATTTGCTGACGTTTCTTAGCTGCCCGGTGTCTTCTGAAGGTTAAACTCGTGAGTTTTAACACAGTAAATTTCATTTCTTCGTATTCTTCTTACGAAGCGGCCTTCAACACCGCTATGTGTTTATAGGGCAGTGGTAACTGAGAGTGTCGCTGGAGGTCAAGTTCAATAATTCGACGTTTCGCCCACAGATAGCAGGTGTCCACTCATCTCCACCTAGTGCTGAAGTTGAGAATGCATGGCGCTGTACCTCCACTCTCCGATACAGCTTCATGGTGCGGTGCTTAATCAAACACACGGACAGTTGTAGCTTTACTTTACTTGCGGCTTCATTTGTTCTCTAAATAAAGATCAGTAAATTTTACTAACTGAGCGATGTTCTGATAGATGCTCGTGCGTTTTGTTTGGGGGCATGGGCTCGAGAGAAAAAGAAGCCCGTGATGTCTGCGAAAGCCATAATTTAGGCGTACGTTTTACATGGCTGGAAGGCGGTGCATATCCTTTCTGGGCTTTACTATGTGCCCGTAATGTATTCTGAATGTTACATAACCGATGACTATCAAGAAAAACTGAACAAGGACAATTTTGTATATTTTTTCCTCGTAAAACAAATTAGCTTTAACGCAAAAACCGATGTAACTATTTCTAAGACAGTGGTAACTCTGGGTACCACCGACATTAAGCTTCCTTGACTCGGCATTTCGGTCACTGAGTATATTTATAGGTTGCGTTGAATTCTTAGACTAAACACAACGCCACTAGCCGCGTTATCTTGTATCGGCGATTGTTTTTTGAATGTAGGAACCAAGGTTGCATGAATGCATGGGCCACATGTGTGGTAAAGTTCAGGTCCTTTCTCACTACTATCGTAACCACATAAACTGAAAATCGCTGCTGGTTCATCAAGTCTTTGGGTTTGCCACGGTGTTACTATTGAAGGCTTACGAATTTGATGAATCTGCGCAGGTACATCATATGAAGTAGCATTTTAGAAAAGTACAACAAAAGAAAAACGGACATTTTACGCCGTGTATAATGAAAAGTTTCAGTGGTGTTTGTTTCTAAGCACAAACCACATAATCTTTTGCACTCGAAAACTTTTTGGGGAACGAGGATATGAGATTAGCGTATTTTATAATGTAACATATTTAGAAATATAAATCACATTTCATGTATACGAAAAATGAACCTTCCATAACAACAAAAATTAAAATGTGTAGTAATTGTATTTATTCTGCAGGGTCTGTAGTTTATCTCGCCCACATCGTTGGTCACTTTACAGCCTTTTTTTGCATGACTGCAGGCAGCACAGTCCTCGCCGCCATTTAAGTTTGCCGTCAGTAGGGGCCCACGCCTTTTAAATCACAATATTGCAGTTAGTATTAGGTTTTTACGCATTATATTTAACCCTTTAAAGCCTACTGGTTACTTGATGCAGTAACAGGTCTAACATTAAAAGATTGTACATTCTGCCCACACTGAATTTATGTGTTTCTGTTTAGCTCAACAAACAGCGACTTTTGCCCTATATAACATAAAGTGATTGTTTTTTATAACTTAGATGAAAAGTGTTTACTGCGCGGTACGACCTGGGTCTTTAAGTAAAACAGTCTTTAAAGGATTAAAGAAGGCACTGGAAAGTTTTAGGTCAATTTATTGCAGTTAATATTAGGTTATTTCCAATATTTACAGAAGGCGCTGAGAATTGTTTCCTTCGGCTTGCGGACAGTGTTAGGCGTAACAAACACGTTGTTCGTTGCAGATCTAAGTTATGCTGGTGAAATGGAAAACACTATTCTGAATGCTTTCTTTCAGACTGTATAGAGTGCGAGGATTTTTACTATACGCCTTATCATTTAACATGTCCCAGTAATAAAAATCACTCAGGTTCGGACATGGCAAACGAGGAGGCCACAATCCCTTGCTTATTATTCTGTCACCCAAAGCACTTTGTAAACAACGCATAAAATTGAAATGGAATCATACCGTCGTAGCACAAATGGAGTCAATGTGTGTGGCATCGGTGTGGATTTATTGTCTCAGAAAATGGGCCAGCGTGCGATAGTGGTTCTAGGATAACGCGTGTAGCAGTAATCCTCGCACTGAAGACGATCTGCAGTAGAGCATTTTAGAATATGCTGTGTCACGTTTATATGATTTTTAATTATGTGATGCGGAGTGCTGTGATTATATGATATTTGATGAAATGGGACATTTAGGACGCGATTGATAACGAATACTTTCAAAAACACGCCGCGATATGTTGCACTGTTTCGCTGAAAATATTCACTCTTTCTTCAGATGTGTCGTAGAGGTCGTGAACTACATGGATATAAATGCAGCAGTTTTGTTGCAGTTCGTGCTGATGACGCAGACATGCCCTTTTGCTCTGCAAGTCGAACCAAACATTCTTTTGGAGACTTCTCCAATCCAGCACCAGTTTCGTCTAGTGTTCCCCCATTTAGCGCGTCTTCTGATTTTGAGGTTAAAGTAAGAGTCTAGCTATACCTGTTCTCCCCCTCTGGGCCTTCATGACCTGTTCTAGGTTGAATTTTGTGTTTACTTTGTAGGTAGTGTTTAGTCTAAGGTCTTACTGACAAGGACAGCAAATATGCAACTTTCTGGTGCCTGCAGCTGGACCGATTACAGAACATTCAAAGACATGAAATTTGAAATATACTCCGTACTTGTGCCAACAAACGATGAGTGAGTATTGCGGTAGAGCGCTGGGATAAGATTCGAATTTTCTTTCCCATTCATTTTTAATTACGTGAGTATACTTGCGGATTTCTTAATTTCGGCATTCTTCGTTTTTGCAAGTTTAGCTGCTATATATACTTACCCACAAGGAAAGTGGCCGTACCTCTAGCGACAAACGAGTGCATTTGCTTGTAGTCATATGTGCGTATGGCCTATGTACGGAGAATTTGACAGGAAAACTCTTGGATAGCGGCAGATTGGAATTACTGGAAGGATAACGTTAAGATAGGGCATAGGGAAATAGATTGTGAGAGTATGAGGTGGGTGGAACTGAATCAGGATGGTGTGAACAGCCGACTTTGATATGTCTGCGTTGGAATCATCCGGTTATACTACCCGAGTTACTTTGCTTCATGCCGACATACTTTGTGGCGTAGTAGATATATCATTTCCATTCGTACTTGGGTGATCCCTAGTTCGAAACTCGGCAGGGAACCAAACCCCTGCCTCAGGTTTGTGGTTTGATACATTCTCTGCACCAAATGATTGGTTTAAGTAATTTTCCGAGCTTTCTTAAAGTATTTAATTTTTATTACAAATTCCTCTGTGTGTTTAAACCCATTCACCGCAGAGTATGTCATTGGCCCTATCCCAAACTATTTTGGGGTTGTGCAAGAATTTTAGTGGGTGTTGGTTGCGCAGTAGCAAGTTCTGTCACGTGGTAAGAGTCGAACCAATGAACGTAGTCAGCCCTCGGTACTCTTACAGTGTACTTTGTCTGATGGCTTTTACAACTTATCATTATTTCTTATGGCGATGAGTACAATATTAAGGTCTCAGGGATACGGCGCCGTGCCGTGTAGTGTGGTAGATAAGGAAGCAGCACTTTCCTCCGAATCGCTGGTACGTATTTGGCATAATTCGCGGCGTCATGCACTAGAAGACCGTAACATTCATATGTACGAGTATACTTTGTTGGTGAGAAGTCGTGTCAGGCAGTTGTTTGGTGTTACTGAAGTGTCACTGTGATTGTAAAAATGACTACGAACCCAAGCGTCACATTTAACCTTACAGGTGGAGACTTGTCCAAGTCTTTGTTTCAAGCGAGAAGCGGAGAGTGGGGGGTCTTACGACACTCAAGTTCAAGTGGAAGTTCTGGCAATGTCCCGATATTGTTAACGCCCCCTCCCCCCCCCCTTCTCGCTATCTTGGTGCGACAAGCCGTCACACGCATTCTTGATCCAAACTTACAGTAGAACTGTGTATAGGTCATTTGATAGTTTTTGGCCGGTGAAGAACCTAGCAGAGTTGGCGGACGGGCCTAGTGGCAAGGGCAGGGTATTTGTTTTGTTTTGTCCGCTATCGCCGTCGCTGTACAAGTAACTAGCTCCTAGCTTCCCGCTCAAACATTCCGCCGGTCAAAACAGACTGTCCTATAATCCGTGTTCTCTCATGTTCGGTTTGATGTATCCTCACGTCGACGTCTTGGCGTGTCTCCGTAAAGGCTGGCGAAGGAAAATGCGTAGAGTAAGCCACGACTTCTTCCTTTCCGAACCTTCCAACCTGTTGCGCATTAAAATTATACTATTGCGGTCCTGTAGCATCTACCGCGGATGCAGCTTAAACTGTTCCCGGCGTGCCTTCGTGAATGATGTTAAATGTTGGCCAAATGAGTTGCATCATGTAATGATTAACTACGGACAGTCGCCATCGTTAAGCGCCTGTGGTTGTGCCGAGAGAGGTGAAAATATATTTCGCGACATTGTCCTCTCGCTTACCGCTGCTAGTAACATTCGTACATTTTTCAGACGGTCGCTGCTAATTGCAGCTTTCGGAGGGGGTAAAAACGCCTGTAAAGTGTTTGTTTTGGCAAATGAAATTGTTCGTGTACTGTCACATTCGAACGCGGAACCTTTAAATCCATTGAACAACAAATCACGGAAAATACATAATGCCTGCTTCCTTCGCACTTGTAGCCTCGCAAGTGCAGTACAAGTAACGCGTGTAGCATGGTCGAATAACATAACTGCACACTTGAAATGCGTATTTGTGTGAAAATAACACATGCCCCCCCCCCCCCCCCCCAAAAGAAAGACTTGCGCTAATACCGCAGCTCGAACTGGCATATTTTTACTTTTACTTCAACGCCAGTCGCCGAACCACTTCTGTACCAGCGAATATGTATGCCCAAGCGCTGGATAGTGTTGACCTTCTTGTTTCCGTGGATCCTGGTCACAGTCTGAGGGAAGTCCTTAAAATTCATTTGTTTTTTTATCAGATTATGCATTAATATTTATATCTGCTTAATATATATCTGGCATAAATAATTGTAATTAACACAAGGCAGAGTAAGCCTGCATACTGACAAATACAAGGAAATTACGAAAGATTGGGATTATGATAGGCTTACATCACTTTCTGTTTCGGTCCAAAATTTTAAGCGCTTTATTTTGTGTTGCAGATTCTACTTGTACTGTTACTGAGGAGTAGACTGTAAGTTTTTAAAGTTCCCGGCCACTTCTTTTTCGTTATTGCTTTTCCTGCAGTCCATTAAAGTGTCTGCGTACGTGCTGTCGATGGCCGGGCTTAATTTTTTCAATTTTTAACAGAGTGATATCCCTGTGTATTACAGGGAAGAAAATTGTGTGAGTAGATGTTATAAACTCTTGCTTTTCCATTTATGTACCGTATCGTTTGTTATAGGCAGTCGTGGGCCTACATTAGTTTTGTTCCATATTCACGGGGTGTGAACTTTTTCCCGTAAAGGCCTATTTTTATTTATTCGCACGTTACATTTTACGCAGATTTTGCTGTCAGTCCACCTTGAATTATTGTAAATGAGACCGTACGCCATCTCCTTACCTCATCGTGTGTGTGTGGGAACGCTGCGTCCGTTTGTCCGTAGTGCCATATGGATATCTCGTCTTTTGTATATTGAACATTTTGTTGTATGTTAGTGAAATTTTATTTAACGTCCTTGACAAATACACGGTTGCAGTATACCTTTTTGCTGTATCCACAACAAAACTGTGTATGAGTTTCTTGTCTTCTCTATCCGAAATACAGCTCCAGGCTATTATTAGTATGTTGATTTTAATTCCTCGTACCACCTTCTTTTCGCGTTTTTTGCCGTTTTTGAAGCTCCCCGACGACAAGAGAACAGACAGTGGTCAACATATTTCCGAGTATTGAAGATTGAAGTCTTCTGGGATGTGACGCTTTGTCGTGGGGCGAGTGGATCGCAACTCTTCGAAGGAACGTAATGCTTCATTTTCAGGGTCAGGCAGCCTTCTTTGATTGCTTGACCCTGAAGATGAAGGCACGACGATCATTTGAAACGTCGAGAGCCAGTCGCCCAACGACAGATCACATCCCACAAGACTTCAGTCTCCAGCAACACCGCTGTGTTTTTTTCTAGCAGCGTATGCACTGAAGTCTCCCATAAACGAAGTGTTATCTGTGGTAGACATTCGGAACAAGGGTTTGCGCCGAATGAGTGTTAAAAGATTCCAGTCTTGTGGTGTATGACGCCATGTAGACTGGTATATACTTAGGGACTAACGTTTCTGAAGGGCTTGTTGCTTCCATCTTCAGTTAGATTGATATATAGGTACCAACGTTTCTGAAGAGCATTCTTTTCTGCTTTTATTTTTATCTTAGTTTAAGCAGACTACAGTGTAAGACGGAGGCAGCACGTTACTCGTACTTTTGGCACCATATGCCATGAGGCTTGAATTTTAATCGTCATTGTTGTCAGAATCTCAAGTCTCGTGAAGTATATATTTGTGTTTTGAGTGGAAATAGGGGGTTTTCATACCACAAGCATAACGTGTAACCATGCAATTGCAGGATTTTAATTACCATTACAGTAAACCAGGCCATTTTCTGTGTTTGCCGTACTTAAGTGAGTCCATGGAGCAGACCTCCTTGAAAGACTGATAGTCGCTCAGCTAGTTAAGAAACTCCCCTCCTTTCACGGAACGTTCATCAGAATGTTTTACCTTATTTCTTGAAACTCCTTGTAGAAGGGCACGTGACATCATTGCCACAGGCTGTGTTTCTAGGAAGGGCTAAACAGTAAACGTCTCACATGGCTTCCTTCTGTGACGGGTCCGATAGGGTATGTTCGTTCCTACATAAGCACGGTATTGTGCCTTGTTTTCTGTAAATCTGGGATACTGATGCATCGGTCTTCTCGTCCCTTAAGTAGCTAGGGCAGGAATTTCGCGCTGAAGTGGTGAACACCTCGGCTTCATATTTGTGAGGTCCCCGGTTAGAATAAGGACCGCATGACAGCTATCCTAAGTAAGCTCGATTGTGGTTCCTGTGAATATATACAGTATTTTAAAACCGTGTGGCAAATGTAACAACAGTTCCGTTTGCTTATATGCAACTGGCTGGTAAAAATAATTTCGTCCCATTTGTAGGCGGGTTCGCGAAACAATTGCGAAAAAGACTGTTAGTTTCGTCATGTCCGTCCGTCTGCCCGTCGGCATGGAACAGCTCGGGTATCGCTGGATGTTTTACGAAATTTTGTACTGGGATTTTTTTTTTTTGCAAAAATGTGCCAGCAAAATTCAGTTTTGTTTAAAATCGAACAAAAATAGTGCGTATTATATATGTTCCGTGCAGTTGCTTTTTGTAAAATAAATTGTAAAATAAAATGTAAAAATAAATTTATTGTGCAGTGGTTGGTGGTAAAAAACTTACATATATAAAAATAGTGAAGTTAGTGTATAGGCGTGCCACACACGATGACCTCCGTAAATTTACGATATATCGCGGAATTCTATACGGGTTGAAAACGCTCCAGAGCAAAAGACATAGAGAAAATAGAAACACGTGTCAAATATGTTTTCCAGAATTCGTGCCGTTTTCGAGATAATTACCAGATATACGGGAGAGGCAGAGAGGGCAAAGAAATAGTTGACAGTCCAAACATAATTTGACGCCACATAATTCAGATTTACATGTCGGGTAATTAAGCCAAAAATACAAACAGGTAGTCTGATCTGCGGTCACACCTACGAAAACCGAGAAACTACGGAACGAGTTACTGTTGTTAGATCTGTTGGGCCACATTACACGTATATTGTACGCCATGAACGGGTAAACAGTCTGTTGTTTGATGCGTTGTTTCTGTTCTGTAACTGTTGGTAGAACAGAAGTAAAAGTGTGAAGTGCGTGTGAATTAGTTGGGACGCATTACTTTTCAAAACGCATACCTGTAATTACTGTAATTATGGCAGTACAAAGTGAGTGGACAAATCAGGATGCAAAGCTCCGAACATGCTTTAGTGTTAAGTTTTACATACATTTCCTGTCTTGCCCGTGAAATTCAAGGACTTTGTGATTTTGTTTCTGGAAAGTCTAGCAAAAGCAAACGTCTTCTTTTCCATGCATTCTCCGTCTCTTTGTGGCTGCATGCGAAAGGGAAAGAAATGATTCAAATCGGTTCTAACTTTTCCAGGGTTTTTGTTGTGTGTGTGTGAGCGCTAACTAAATACAGCGTGTTTCATAAATCCCTCCGGGATTTCGGAGGTCTGTAGCTCAGGAGCCAAATCACACACGGGGGATGAGAGCATGTCAGTGAAAAGGGTACATATCCAAGTTTTGAACCTACCTTACAAATGTTCAATATGTCCCCCTTTGGTGACTCGACAGACGTCAATCCTGTAATCTAGCTCCTGCCACACACGTTCCAACATATGAACGTCCCGGCCTACCTGTTCGTTTTGCGACACACAAACAGCCAATTTCCTCGAATTTTCTATACCAGTCTCTTACTGTTTTGTCCGTTGGTGGTTCTGTACGATACTTGGTTCGAAAACCACGTTGCACTGTTACAATTGACTGGGTTTAGCAAATTGCAGGACACAAAAAGCTTTCTGTTCACCTGAAAACGCCATGTTTGCACACCACTGCCTCCTAGCGAAGAAACGGGTAACTACGCCATCGCATCTGTCACGGAAAAAACTTTTACATTTCCTCTATCCGTTGGCATGCTTTTATCTCTTATATGTGGGTTTGCTACTGCACGGCCAAGCCTCTAAATCCCGGATGGACTTATGAAACACGCTGTATAATTGAAGTTAATTTTTGTCTTTAAAGTGTTAAGTATGCAAAACTGCAAAGAATGCATTGGGAATATACGTGCATAACGCGTATTACAGTAAACCTATCCACCCCTGTTCCAACACCCCACGAACTCAGGTTCCTGGCGCTGTTCTCCTGCGCTGATGAGCTGCTAATGACGGTGGCGTGTAGTCCTTGAGACTGCCTATTACCTTCCTTACTGCCGTCCCTCCTCGCTATGTTCGTCATGTGGGCGGACATCACTTTTTCAGTGCAAGCGTTACGTTGCATGTCACAAATTGAGAATGGAAGGACGTGCAGGATCTCGCTGCTCTGTGTGTACTTCATTAACAGTAGTCGTGGTTAGACGATTCGTAGGGTGTTGAGACCTTATATCGTATACGAAGCCACATGAACTGCAGGTATTACTTAGCGCAGTGTAATGTGAGAGAATGATCACCTTTGTCGTGAAAGGATTAGGGAGCAGTAGCGGCTTACTGCACGTAGTCAGGTCCTTCACGTAGGACTCGGGAATACCACGGAACATCCGCTGCGTCTCAGTTAAAATTCGAAATGAGAATCTCTCTACTAGGAATTACACCTGAATATTCAGCTTTTTCGATACGTATGTCTGTTGTCGGATTTATGGGCGGGTCTTGTGGTAGAATGTTATTAACTAATTAGGGGTTGGTGAGGGAGACCCAATAAAAGTGTTTCAGATGATGGTAAGTTCTCTCTTTGCGTGATTACCGCACCATGAAAGCATACAAGAAACGTGGAAGTACAACCAGGTAGGACTCCGAATCGTAATTGCAGTATACACGTCCCAATAAATGATAACAGTAGTAATAATAAGTCGTTATCAGCGCACGGAATTGAACCCCAGTCGCCCGGCCGCTAACCAGTCATCAGCCGACAAAATACGTTAAACATTGGACAAGGACTGGATATACGTAGTTTATGCAGCAGGGCCATAATACGATGTGTGCAGGTTTCGATTCCTGTTTCTTGCTGCAGAATCTCCGGGTGAATATGCCCACAGGACCTTTAAGTGGATCACCTTTGTCATTCAAGCTTGGCTTAGTAATTTGAATTTATTTAAAAAAGATGTGGAAATTTTAGTTGTAAAGTCAATCAGGATGCCGACCACAATGGCGGTATACTCTAAACTCACACTTGATATGGTTGTGTTCTTCTTCTGTGGATAGGAGCCTTTCGTTGGCCGATTTCCTTTCAGAGGAGTTCTAACAGAATGCCAGAAGGTTTCACTTTTTCAGAAATTAATTCTGCAACGGAACCGGTCAGACTGTTTAATTCGTAACCGGTGAACAGCCAGATAGCCCAGTCAGTAATGAAACTGCATACCGACTGAGACTGAACGACCGGGTTTTATTTCGGATAAGGCTGATACAGAATGTTTATTTTCACGCCCAGAATGACTTTCTGTGAAAGTGAGAGCGATCGAAGCGTTCATCCGATCACTAGCCACAGCGGCAATATTTATAAAGCGTGGAATATCATTTTCACGAGTCTTTGTTAAGCCTTAATGTAGCCATATGAAATCCGTATCTTTAAACCGCTGTGTCCGTCCGTATGTTTCATTTCCTGAATTAATGGTGCTGGAGTATATGATAAAAATCAGTAGTTGCAGCCTACTGTAAGAGTTGTGGAGATATATTCATTTTGGTTCGTATCTGTCAAAATAGCCGCTGTGGAGCCCAAATCGGACTTCTTATTGAGAAGTGAGGAAGTAGGAGTAAAGCACTTTGACGACTGCACTTTACACAACCGACACAGAAGGCTTATTACGATTATTTGTACTGTTAATGTGCAGTCATTCGGAAATGATGCTCATCGTGGGGGTGGCAAGCCTAAGTTTCGCCTAGGCCGGCAAGAACTTCTTGCAGGCCCTGACTGTAACGTTAATATAGATCTAATGGATGGGGGTTTGGAGTTGGATGGAGCTTATTCAGCATCGTTTTCATTAACGGGGCCATGGTGTACCGGTGTTGAAACTCAGGGCTGTCCTGCTAACAATTCGGTCCTTTTCCATTGCATTCTTTCATACGGGATGTGCAGCCTAATGCGGAACCCACCTTCAGTTGCATTTCTGCATAGCGACCGACGAGTCCCGAGTTACCGCGGGATTGCGCGCCATAGAGCGGACGACACCAGTTTCACAGTGAACGATGACGGCCCTCGCAGTGCTGTGCTCAGTTCCGCTTTAAAACCCCTGTGTAATATATAACAAAAGTTATAGGTCCTTGTAACAAATTTTCATATTTTAGATTCTTTCTGATGCGGTTTGCTATTTCATTGGACTTTGGGAAAGAATGTCTTACGTCTCATCACATCTCAACCTGTTTGAAACTAACCTAAAATATTTAGGAATGAACAGTGTGTATCAGAGCTATGAACCTTTCCCTTAGTTTGCTGGAAGCGTGCACACCTTGGCACGTCACATGGTAGTCCTACATCTGTACGTCAATCATTCAGTGTGTGTGTGTGAAGGAGTGGGTAGCTCCTGGCTGATGGTCGAGTGAACGAGAGTGTGGGTTTACTGAGAGAGGCCATTATTAGGATGAAAGCGCTTCCGCCATCTTCTTCACAGATGTCTTCCAACTGAGAGCCCTTTACGTAAATTGTTTAGCATTGGAGTTAATTCTGCCCCCACGGATCTACTAAACACTAAATACGCTGATTGCCGAAAACAAGTGATTTTGAAACACTCTTTGCATCGAAAGGGTTACCTGTCAACAAACATGAAGCAGGTTTACATTAATGTAGCTGTTTCATGAGGAATTCTTTAGGCACTAAAACTGCATAACGAGGAACTTTATGCATTGTACACATCGGCTAGTATAGGGCCTAGCAAACGAGTATCGGATGCTCTTTCTGTGAGTTACGATTACCGGACTATGAAGCTCACCAATTGCCTCCATTCATCGCGGAATTCGCATGCGCACTACTCATCTCCATTTACTTCGAAATTCGCGAATGTGCGGTCTGTGATTCATGTGCGCCTTCATAATACGCTGAAAGGGAATAATAATAATAATAATGTGGAACTTCATAATTTGTACTCCGCACCAAATATTGTGAAGATAATCAAATTAAGGAGGATGGGATGCGCAGCGCATTTGGCACGCATGGTAGAGAAAAAATGCATACCGGATTTTGGTGGGGAATCCTGTAGAAAGGAATCGCTTGGAAGGCTTGTACATAGTTGACAGTATATTAAAATGGAACGTCAAGAAACAGGATGAGAGTGTGGGACTGGATTCGTCGGGGTCTTGACTGGGACCATGGCTGGCCCTTGGTAATGAACCTTCGGGTTCCGTAAAATGCGGGGCGTTTTTATTGGCTCAGAAACCGCTACGAGTGTTTGTTATTATTATTATTAATTATTATTATTATTCACGGTGTTGGACATTACCCAGGACGAAGGAAACAAAACATGCATACGAATTTTAGCTGGATAATTGTCCACATTGAAGATCGCGGCAGAGATGGAGTGGTATTACAGTGAAGCATGGGCAGGTACTGGACAACTGTATACCAAATGAAGTGGCCCAAACCGTGTTGCATCTTCTGGACTTAATGGTATATAGAGCAAAGGTGCAGTCACTTTGTGGTGACTAGGTTACGTGAGACGTTCGGAGCAGTGATGTACTTAGAGATGAATGGTGCGGGGATAGTACAGCCTGTTGGAATAGAGCATCAAGAGCATATAAACTCGCTGTTCCTGCCAGGATTCAAAGCCAGGTCATGCAGCCCATAGTCCTTTGTACTGAACTACCCTGACTGATTATCGACTTTATACCTTAGTTTGGTGAAGGCTTGTAGCACTTAAATTACCGGCCAAGGTCGGAACTCTTGCCGGGTCAAAGTACTTAGCGTTATACAGTGAGATGTGAGGGTGGCCGTGAAAGACGAATTGGTCAAGCGAAAGCTGGAAGTAGCCTCTTTTAAGGTAATGTGGAGTGTGTTGAACAAAACCAGAGAATCGTTGAGGACTAACGCAAATTAAGTGACATGCGAGAACCTTTGATTTTAGGATATATTTACGAAGATGTGTGAAGTACAGAAATCCCGCGTGGAACCCCCCTGGTCGGTGACCTTTGTTGAAATTAGCGGCACGTCTGACAAAACGATGTGATTCGCATTTCGAGTTGCGTGATGTCATTCGCTCGGTCTTGCTTCCTTTTTCGTTGGGAATTTGGCTTTCGTCAAGGTCGGCCGTGTTGACTGTCACGTGTAAAATTCATTTTTTTCTTTCCACCTTCATTTGATGATTCCCCTTTCCAGTATTTCTTGTCCATTTATTTCTTTCGTAATTTCTCTCCGTCTTAATTGTGAGGTATGAACTGAATTTGTATGTATTACATATATATATATATATAAAGAATGTAGTATATAATCTTCAAAATTTTCATCCAAGTAGTTCTATGAGTGGCCTGTACCAAACGCAAAGAGCATGTTATATACTAGAACCCGTCTGTAGAGAGAATGTTTTCTTGAAGCCTTATAAATAGCTGACCAATAATTTCATCCACATAAGGAGTTAACCTTGAGTGAAGAATGGTGGATATAGTTGTGCACGTAGCTGAAACAGTGATATTCCTTAATAATTGCCATTTTTGTCGCCTTTTTTATAAATAAGTATAAGATTACTCTTCCACTTTGAGGAAATTCCATATTGAATCTGAATTCATTCACTAGATGAAACCGGCTAACTTTCCCGTCACACGTTAATTTTACGTATACATGCAGAATAAATAGCCTTCCTCGGCATGTCGCTCGTTCTAGTACCGACCCAGTCTTGCTGTATACTAAATATCTGCCCTGCGCCACACACATACGGCTGGTGAGACCAAACGTGGGGACCGTGCAAATGCGAAAGCGGGAAGTATGTAGTTTCAGATCAGGGAGACAGGGAATACAAGTTTCGATTTTATTTCCTTATTATTCAAAAACAAAGTCGATGCGGTTTCTTCTACGATGAGTCGACCATTTGTCGCTTGTAGCAGTGGTTTTGGGCCACCGCAATATGTATTTTCCCGTCTGTAATTAACACTCGTGGAAGTCATTTGCGGCCTAATTGGGCTTCATTTACAGGCCAGTAAAACTTTTAATACCCCTAAACGAACGGTACAGATTTCGATTCAGTGTAAAAGTACGAAGGAATTAGTAATGAATTGATTCTCGGCTCTACAACGACGCCGTTGCAGCCGCAGAGAATGTGTATACCCCTAATGTTAAATGAAATGAGGTAATATACGGCCATTATTTTATATGACCGCAGTCGCGAGTCACTCTCCGTCAGGTCACTTATTTTCCACTCGAGCCCAATCGCCGGCTCGCGCCCGTGCTGCTTACCGGAGAGTTTATTGGTCATCAGCAGTAATGCGAATTTCCTACGATCCACTACATACGGTGATAAGTTGCTACAGAAATGTCGTTCAAATTCGGACAATTTACTAGTAGATGAAAAGTTTTCGAGAAACAGGTTACATTCTGCACAGTAAGAAAACACGCAGAAATCACGTGCTAACTGCACCAGTGTAAGAGTACTGTGGTTTACGAACTCAGCGTCACGTGGTGAAGCAAGGCTGAATTTTGTTAATTGGGAATTTCATGGGGTGATTCATGGAGATGTAGATCCCACACTTGTTCTGTTTAGGGCTGAAGCTTCGTTTCAGCTCAGTGGACATATGAGCCTTCGGGATAAGAGATTTTCCATATTAATCCACGAAGTGCCATTACATGATGCTAGAGTTGGTGCCTTGTGTGCTGTGAGTGCCACTAAAATCACTGGGTCCGTTTTTTATGCTATAAATACACATTGATGTGTAACAATCCATTCTGATACCACGTTTTGGACTCCTGTCCCATTAAGAGAGAACCTATGCTTTCTGTTTTAGCAAGGCAGTGTAAGAGCTCACAGCACAAACAGTTATGCCCTTTTTGAGTGTGCTTTTATATTTACGACATGCTAAATTTTTTATGCAAGTTGAGTTAATGCTGATGTAGCACAACACATCATTCTAAATACTTTATTTACAATCGTCTTCACTGCGAGGATTATTAGCATACGTGCTATCCTTTCACATCCCCAACAAGTAAAACGTACCAAGATTATCGGGCCCATTTTTTCCTAGACACCGACATGTTACACACATTCTGACACCATTTGTGCTATGTTTGTAATTGTTTTTAATTAATGCGTTGTTTATAGCGTGTTTTTGGTAACATTAATAAGCAGGGGGTTGTGGCCCCGTTCGCCAGATCGGAACCCGTGCGATCGATTTGTGCTTGTGGGGCATGGTAAAGGATAAATGATACAGCAATAATTCTCGCACTGAAGGCGATCTTAAAGAAAGCGTTCAGAATACAGGTCTCTCCCCCCGCAACCCCCCCCCCCCCCCCTCGATTTTTCACCAGGAGAACTTCGACGTGCAGCAACAGCGTGTTTGTTGCGTGTGACGCGTGTCTGCGAGCCGAGTGAAACAGTTTATAATGCGTCTTTAAATATGGCGAGTGAAGCCTAATAGCATAGTTACTGCAGTACATTGAGCTAAAACGCATGCACCCCGACTCACTGCAAATTTTAATGGCGGCGACCGCTGCGCTGTCACGCGAAACGGTCGGAGTGCAGATTGGTGCGTAGGGCCATTTAAAAGTTTGGCACCTGAATTTATTTGAAGTCACCGTACCGACATTTCGCCTGCGGTTACTGAGGAGAACTTTGAAATGTATTAGTCAGCGTAGCCAGTAATCCGCCGAAATTCGAACAGGGTGCATTGCCAGTAGATTATTGAGCGTTCCCGCTAGACAACCAGTTTCGAATATGGGACGGAGAACCAACCATCTCGGATGATTTTTATCTGTCGTTTCGGGCGATGCCTGTATCGCGTTTTAACATACGTGGTTATACTTCCTACCACAAGCTCTCCAGTTGTCCATTATTTCCAAGAGGTTGAGATGGCGGGACATGTACAACGCATGGAGAGATGATGCCATCCATACACAATTATATTCTGAGAAAGGATGTAGACCACTTGTGAGATACGTAGACACAGGTGGGAATATAGTCTTAAAATAGGTTTTGAACGAAACAGGATTGGATTCATCTCGCTCGGGTAGTAGCCACTATAGTTAGCTCAGTAAGGCTCATGTTTCACGGAGTTAGTTATTCGCAGTCGACTGCACATGACCTTGTAGCTGACACAGTATCGTGAAATTATTACAAAATCGAATGCAGTACATATGTAGATGTATAAATAAGGGAGAGGTACGTGGTTGATTGGATTATGGGCAACAGACTTGGCGCGTCCTCGTGTCAGACGCTGTCTCATTACGGAGTATCAAATGATAGCTCGTTCTCTCGTTCGTATTTACCTTTTGGGCCTCATGCAGAGTCTCTGGCCTTGGTTAGTGCAACCTTGGCGGCTCGGGGACAGAGACGGAAACTTTTCTTGGCTACACGTTCCGCAAGTTCCAGTATTATGTTGCAGCAGTGTACAGTCGGCCTCTTGCCTTCAAGCCTCGAGAAGTAAGTGGTTGTTATGATTGATGAATTATAAAGGGCTGTGGAAGCAAGCGGCCGAGTTCTGCTTCAATGTATTACTCGGGCACGGAACACTGGCGCTAGAGGTTGGCACTCCTGCTTCTCATCGAGAGATACAAGGCTTCGAATATCGGCCTGCTTTCACAGGATGCAGACAAACCTTGGTTTGTTAACTTACACATGGGTCACTTTCGTGTCCGTCCACCTTTTTCAGTGGATTATAACCCAACATTCGACATTGCTGATAAGGCCAACTCCCTGGACCGAGTCCTTCGTGAGCTAATAGCCGCTCATCTATCCCAGAAAATCCCAGTCCTTTATGGATCCAGAAAGTTCAGTATCCTGTCCCTGACTGAACCTTATTCTCAGCTAGTATAGTTCAGGTCACACCTTCACATCCTTTTCCTTTAAGATCCATTTTAATATTTTTTATTCCATCCCATTTTTTGTGGATTCCGTTCGATCTTGACTTAAGGGGCCAACAAAACATACATACTAAAGGTTGAAGTCGTGACACACTTTTATGGTAATCTTAAATTAAAGGAAAGTCGTCGAATCGATTACGTTGAAGTGTAGCGACATAAACTGAATTCGTTAGTTGAAGTTCATTGTGACTGGTTTGGTTTGCGAACGAACCATGATTTGATAATTTTTGTTGATTTCTTGACCTTTTCTTTCGTTGTTTGAATTGGCAGTGTAGTAATAATGGAAAAAATGGGGAAATATGAATTTTTCGCTTTACCTTGTATTAGTGTGTGGGGTGGTGCTGTTTTCCCTTGTTAAAGGGTCCCGTAAATTTGAGATGTTTGAGAACTGTATTCTCATGTTGGGTGCTTGTGGCCGCGTACTATGAAAATTGAACTTCCAATAGGTAAGTTGTGGCAAACGGAAGAAGAGTCCTGCAGGTTTTTACTCTGCTGGATATTAAGGAGACTGCATCAGAATTTAGCCAACGACATTTCATCGTGAAAGCAGAGTTAATGTGTGTGTTTTTTCATCTAGTACTGACGTGTCATCTGGCATGAAAATAGATGTGTGAACCCGTGTGAGTTTTCTGTAGCAGAAGGAAAATAGCCATCAAATGTGCACCGAGGGCCATTTGAATGTTAGATAATGTTATTGAAAACCACTGCTTCCAACTCAATTTAAGATTCTGCCAAAAACCATTTAAAGCAGGATTACATTCAGGTTTGTTGTTTTCTACACTCCTGGTGCAGAACTGATGTTTTACGTTGGGAAGAAGGACGTCCGTGGTACCCGGGTAGCGTAGTCGGTATTGTGAATAGGGTACGGACTGGACGACCGGGAATTATGGTTTAATTCCCGACAGGGACGAGAGTTACCTCTCCTCAAAACGTACAGACCTGCTCTGGGGCTCACCCAGCTTTCTAGTCAGTAGATACCGGGAGCGATGTCCGCATGGGTAAAGCGGCATTGGTGTTAAGCTGAGGTAGTGTTCATCACTAGTTTTGTGACAGCGTCTGTTAGATATGCCAGTATCTACGACCATGACATACATTTTACACAGGGTGACGGATGGGATTGGTGCTCTACGGAAAATTATTTCTGAGCGGAGCTTTAAAAATCCGACAAGCACTTTTGCCTTCAAAAGCCACATTAATAATTTGTGCAGGAGCAGTGTGTGTTTACTGCCCATTTCCTCACAAAGAATCTTAAACTACCAGGCATTAAGGGCCTGGATTTGACGTGCTTTATTATTTTACGGCTCATGGATCACATTTTTCAGGCTTGTTTGCATTATCTTAGCAAGTGATTATCAAAGAAGCATACAGTGCCTTGGTACCAAACGCTTTATAGGGGCTACGACCCGTGCCATATTTCGTAGCATTCTTCTGGCTCCGTCTGCATACTCATCGATACGGTTATGTTACACGAGATCGCATGTGGGTGTCAGTTGCATTATTAGTTCCTGTACCTGATAGTGATTTGCAAGATCCTCATTGTTATTTTAGTGGCAGTAACGAACGAACAGAAGAAACATTGCCAGTACGGATACACTTATGTCGATTTGAAAGGAAAGACAAATCACATTATCAAATCGCGTGTCTATATCATGGTCTCTATCAGCTCATAGCTTTTTTCATGAGCTTAATCTTCCAAGCCTTTTTTCGCCTGTTCGTCCATCAAACGTTCTTTCATTCCAGTAGCACGTGGCAGTTGTGTTTCTCCTGGCAAGTTTACTGCGGTAACACACTGTAGAATGCTGAGTTTAAAAGGCTCAGACAGTTTGTATTGTCTGAAGCGTTCGCTTGGAAAAACTTATGTCTCTGGCTGTACATTCTGGATGAGTGGTTTCAAGGTGCCTGCGAAGTTCGACAGACAGCGTAGAAGTGTTCCACAACACCGCGTTACACAATACACGCTTTACTTCAGGAGCACCGGTAGTTGTAAATGCTGTAGACAAGTTGGATTTACAGTAAGTTATATTCGCTTTTTAGTGCTGCATTGTCACCTTGCAGTGGTAAAGTGTATTGATCACTGCTGTCGGTGCCATGGGATGATTAACTTTTAGCCTAGGATTCTCATGCCGCGGCGGTTCCAGGTGCAGTCGTGTTTAATTTTTTCTTTCAACTACGGCCCTTTATCCAATGATTCATAATAAAATATGGGTAAATATGAAATTGGTTTACCTCCGTTAGTCTGCGCGCGAGGCCTAGCAGTTTTCCGACTCGATTTCATGTCGTGATGTAGAAAACTATCACTCACTTCCTGGTAACTGAATGTTGTGGACATGGAAACAAAACGTCAAACATTTTCAAATCAGAATAGAAAATTATCTCTACATCCCACCAAACAGAAACCAGTTAGTTGTACGTGGCGTGTTGAGTAAGGCTCCATAGCCTGTCAGTTTTGTGTTTATGACGCATTTTGTTTTTAGGTAGGAGGTAGTGTTATCCTAGGGCTAACATGTAATACATGGCGTCAGAGTCAGATGCTGTTGAGGGGATAAGTTGATGTGCAGTGGCAGCGACACTGAAAGTTCATGCCTCGAAGATATTCGTAGTGTCAATCGGTTTGTGTGGACCAAACATGTTTCCACCGTCAAAATTCACCGTCATTTGGTAGAGGTCCATGGTGATGCTGTAATGAGACTTTAATATTTCAGAATATGGTGTACACAGTTACAAAATGGTCGGACATCCATGATTATGATCGCACCCGTCTGTTCAGCAGCCATCAAGGACGTCTATGATCACTGCACGAGTGACGGAAATGATTTTGGAAAACCGACGAGTCATTATGGAGGTAACCTATTGTACAGTGATGAGGAAGTGGAAATGGCTGTCCGTGAATGTTTGCGAATTCAAGACCCCGATTTCTGCCGCGGCTGAAATTTTAAATTCGTTCCACGATGGGACAGATGCATCATTGTGGCGGGGATTGTGTTGAAATGTAATAATGGTATTGCAGTAGAGTAAATGAGCTACTGTCGAGTTTTAATGACTTTTTATTTAATTTTTATGACATGGGGAGCCTTACTTACTGAATTTGCTTCGTACTGTGTGGTTGTGGAACATGGGGTGAGAGGAGGACAAGAAAAGAAGCCATAGAACCTTCATGGCCTGTTAAACTACTTTTTGTGGTGGACATTCTTCGTTGAAAAGTTCCTTCTGGACACTGTTCTGATCAAGTTCAATTCGTACAAGCTAACAGATACTGACATTGGCTCACTTAAAAGAATAGATCGATAATATAATTTAAAAGATAGCTACGTGCACGGCTAGATGAGATGGGCATGTTTATACAGTGCCGACGAGGGGGGGGGGGGGGGAAGCCGGTACAAATTACCGGGGCCCGGCGGTCCGGAAGGGAGCCCGGGGTCCGACTATGTTGCACATGTTTTTGTCTTTATCAGTAGTATCATTATTTGTCGATTGCACAAATTAACCCTTTCAGACGAAGCCCAAGTCACTCTGAAAGTGAGAGTCAGTCTTTCCGATTTAGTGTAAAGATTTTTAGCCGGTCCGCCCTTGCTGGTGGGGGGGGGGGGGGGCCGAAAAAATTTCACCGGGGGCCAAACCCGTTGTCGGCAGCCTTGTGTATGTAGAAGTAAGAGGAAGATGGAGACTTGTGAAAAATTTGTTGACGCTGGTACAGATGTTACGTTACCTATTTCATAAAGACAATGTAGTATTAATATGGTACCTCAGTCAGCGAATTATGGAGTGACTATCTGACGGAGGGCGGGGCTTTCTAGGAAAATACCAGGATAGTAAAGCAAATTAGGCCACTGCCACTTCCTTTTACATCCTTTCCAATTCATCACATGTATTCAGAAATAGTCCTATTATTCGACCCTACGTGGCCTTGCAGCATTCATTTAAGAAGCTGAAGTAAATGCAATGCTTTCCATACTCTGCAGACTGTTGGTCACTCAGCTTAGCAAAGATTTTATCGAACCTCCACCTCCTTTCTTAACTTCATATGTGTATTGTGTATAAGGAACACCTTTAGGAGTTGTTTATGTTTACAATCAGTACATTTTAGTTGTTATCATTTAAGAACATCGCCAGGATTTTATAAATATTATTTAAATAATTGTTACCAGTGTGATTAATGGACTGTCATTACACACAATACAACCTGTCCAATTCGGGACTCAGTCTGGCGGCCCCAGGCACTGAGGAAATGTAGGGGTTCTGTGCGGAAGGAGCACGTCTTATCGCTGCTGCGAGAACGACCGAACGTGGTGCGGCGTTTGAAAACATTTGTTACAAGTGCCGGCGTGAGAACACAGTTGTCGCACAACACTATTAAGTGGTAAATATTTATTTCTGTTACCAGTAGTGTGAACTACAGCAGTTAGAAAAGGGGGCGTTGTGAGATTTATTTCGGAGACGCAGATCTCTGTCCCTAAATGCAGAGGGATTGAGCGACGCTGAACTTCACTTACACAAACTAGGTATTTACTGTTCCTGGTAGACTCTGTCAACACATAAGAGTCCGGCAAGTAATAATTACGTCTTTGATTAATCGGACTGTCGTTACAGAGAAAACAACTTGTAGAAGGATTTAGCGACAGCGAACCTTGCCTGCGCAGGTATTACATAGATATTTTCTGTTCCTGGCAGCCACTGTCAGGAGATCGAGTTCTTTCTTTTTCTTTCCTTCTTTCTTGGTCTGACCACTTGTATCTACTCAGTGTAGGTGCAGAGGGTTATTGTTGCACCTGATCACATTCAATGACACGTACACACTCGGTAGGACTCCTCTGAGCGAGGGAACGGCCCGTCACAGAGACCTCTACCGGACAACACACAACATTGACAAGAGACAGGCATGCATGCCCCCTGCGGGATTCGAACCCGCAATCCCAGCAGGCGAGCGGCAGCAGACCCACGCCTTAGACCGCACGGCCACCGGGATCGGCGCAAATCGAGTTCACGTGTCCAGAAGGAAGCGTGGTGAGGCACCTTCGTAGCCATTTTGTAACACCACCACCAAGAGTCTTTGCTACTGCCATTGTTACCATTTTCTGTTTCCAGGTTTCAAATGTTTATTGTCACGATGCAACAAGTTACCAAAATATGCTTAATTAGCGCTAATGTGATATTGAGTTGTTTCAGTTTTAATTTGCATGTTTTAATAGTATGTGTCTCTGCGACGGGCTGATAACTCGCTCAGTCATACTGGTGTGTGTTTTTTTAATTGTGTGTGATCTAGAGACCTCTTTGGGCTGCTGCGCCACAGCAAAAATATAGTATGTAATCGTTCTTTTACACAAAGCCTTGCGGCATACGTGGCACAAGAGCGTGGCATAGCGGTGGAGAACGACTGTGGACAATATATGACAGGACTGAATACGGAAATAATTTCTTATGCGGTTACTTTGGCTAACTCCCATTATGATTTCAGGCTTCCGCCGCGATGTTGATGAGATTTGCGCTCTTCTGGGATATTACGCGGCGTCGTGTGGTAATTGTTTACCGACGTGTCGGTACAACGTGTCGGTAAACAATTACCACACGACGCCGCGTAATATCCCAGAAGAGCGCAGATCTCAACTCCCATTATGTCTCGAGAAGGTGTAATATTTATATTAATACTGAAAATCTGTAAGACTTGTAAAATGTGTTAGTGCACCGTGAAACGAGATTTATTAATTTAATCACATATGGAAATAAAGTACCGGAAATGTACGAGTTGTTTAGGAATCGTTATATGATTAGCCCAAGCTGAGCCATTTTTTTTTCGAGATGTTTGTCGTTCTGTTCTGTAGAAACCAAATACAATAGCACTACCAGATAGCAACAGTGAACGACAGTGGAATGCATACTAAGTTATAGCGCTGACGTTTGCCGGAAAAAGATAGCAGCACCGCTGACTCTATTAGTGTAGCTTTACACTGCTTGAAGGAAACTGTGTTCAGTGTTATGTAAACGTTTAGTATGCTTTTAAAGGACAGAAGGAAAATAAACCCAGATCATATAATATAGACTTCACACTGCCGTGTTCATTGTTATAAACATTAAACGTTATGAAGCTGTTGGATATCTGTGTGAGAATTACTTGTAGGTTGAAAATAGATGGCTACCAACAAAAGGAGGATATTGCAGTGGGAAGCTGAATCTTTGCTGTGGTAAGCACTATATTCGTGGAACATTCTGCAGTATAAGCCCTACACACAGCACACAACGAACAGTTAGGTGACTCAGGTATGTTGATGTCGTGTCTATGGTGTAGACTTATAGGCCAGGAAGGTTACAGAATTTCATGATGATGTTAATGGTCTTAGAGGTACCGTACAATTCACCGTGAAAGTCTTGCTAAAATTTTCAGGATCATTAGTTTCAGAATTCGCAATCGCAACAGACCATGTGACCTAATCGATGAACGCTGAATAAGGTGTATTTATTTAATACCCAGTTTTTTTCAATTTCGGCGTTTTTTCCTTCCTCTGGATTTGTTTATTTAATATTTTAAGGCCTAGCGGTTACTTTACGCACCACCAGTTTTAACATAAAAAAATTCTACATCCTGCTCACATTGCTTTATATGCTGTTTATGGATCTCGGAAAAAAGCAGCGACTTTTGTCTTAAACAACATTAACAGATTGTTTTTTATACCCGAGGTGGAGAGTGTTTACTGCGCGGTACACAATGAGTTCTTATATAAAACAGACTGTTTCGTCCTTAAAAGGTTAATACGTGGCTAAATTTTTTATATTCCAGCGTTCTTTTTCTTCCCCTGGATATGCGGCCTCGGCGCACAAGGTCAGATCACACAATTCAGTCAGTAACATATACGATCTTGACAGATTTGGTCCAGACAGCAGCTGATATGCATGCATAAATGTACAAATTTGCAGTTGTACATTATTTGGTGTTGCGTGAAGTAATAAATTATATTCTGACATGCCGTGTGAAAGAAATTGGTCTCAACAAGAGACGCATACTACGCAGCCAGCTGTCGGCATTGGTTTATATGTCCCTCGAAACCATGCCATGATGCAGTCGAGTAAAATATCGTTCCGTTGATGGGAAAAAGCATATTGAATTTCAGTTACAGCTCCTGTTCAGGAGCTGGTAGTTATTTCTGGCCATCGGTAGGCTATTGTATTCAGCAAAACCCTTCATTACGGACTTATGGCAAACTAACGTTCAGTGCCAGTACTGAGGTTCTCACGGCGGTGTTAGTGGAGATTGAGTCGTCTGGGTTATTACGTCGTGTATACTGGTAAATAGTTACCGACGTTTCGGAGGAACGTACTGCTTCCATCTTAACTCTTCTTGACCCTGAACATGTAGGAACTACGCTCGTGCGAGACGTTGACACTAGGTAACACCCCAGAAGCACAGAAGACTTAATCCTACAAATAACTTTCACTTGTTTGATCAGCATGTCTTTGTGAGGTAAGCTGAACAACGTCAAATATAAAGGTAGGACCAGACTTGCACATAGGCCTGTTGATTTGGATAGTACCTTTGATTTGCTGTTTCAAAGCACCTAGCAAACAAGCACTGTGTTGAAAAGGTCAGAAAAGTTACGACCCCGAGTGTAACATTAATTTTGTGTGCAGTAGGGTCAATCTCTTTGTGCAGTGGTTTAGTAAGAAAATTTTGCTGTGTAATAGTATTTTTTGTTGTGTTTCTTTCCTCAGCCTCTTACGTCCTATTTTAGCCGTCTACTTACGTATGCTGTGCGTATTTAATTCATGGTCGCGCTTGATTCTTTCACATTTTTTACAGGAATGTGCCCTCTCGCATTTCAGGAAACCTTACGGTACAAAATTGTATTAGCAGAAATGAATAGGCATTAAGCAGCATGTGTGTTTTACGTTCTCGTTTATTTGGGAATAATTTGTGATTTTTTTTGGGATCAGAACATTTCCCGATATAGACACGTTCACGTTTAAAACTTGTTTTGTTTTAGACGTGTACCGTGGAGGGTAGTCCCGAATAAGTAGGAAAGGTGTAATTTGTTGTTGTGTTTATCTGGTATGGTGGAAGCTTGTAAGGGCCCATTCTGGCAACACTAGCATGGCCCTACCCACTTCTGAAGTCGCTCACCACTCTTTTAAAACGCCGTAGCACCAAGTACTGCTCATATGACATTGCCAATGAAATTAAGTCGTAAAGGTGAACTGGGGCACAGAATGTCAGAGGCGAGTTCTTTGAAATCTCGTTTAAATAGCCGTGACATCACAAAGTGAATGCCTGTCCGCTTAAAGGATCTGTGATGTCACTCGAGGTGTGTTCGAGATCGCGGTCGCAAGCGCACTCCGCAGGAACGTTCCACAATGATATTCAGACTACAGGATAATATTAAAACGGATCTAAAAGGAATAGTTCGTGAAAATGTAAAGTTGAAGGTTTGGACGTCAGGATATTTTTAACACGGTTCGCAGGGATATGTGTTGTGAAGGTGTTAACTAAAAGAGGCTGCCAAATGTCTTTTCATTCGCAAGGTAATATTAGAGTAGGTCTTCGAAAAATATATGGGGTGGTGGTGGTATAGTTCCACACATACTTAACCTCGGCACAAGGTGGAGGTGAGTGGTTAGCTTCACGCCCTGGCCGCTTTACCCCGGGGAAATAGTCTTTGGAATGTATTGAATAGGAGGCTGGGTGGGTCCCAGAACCGGCCTGGACGTTTTGGAGAAGCGAACAATTCTTGCTTCTGTCAAAGAGTCGACCCACGGTTCATAGGTCGTCAAGCCCGTAGCCTGGTGACTATGCTGACTGCGATGTTTTGGCCCCAGGTGTGCTGCCCTTAGTATCATGGAAGGGTACTTCTCGTTGTCTGTATTCGTATTCATTTCTTCTCACGCATTCACAATGATGGAGCACGTTGTCTTTACCCATGACTGAATTTTTATTCACATGTTTTGCACAGATTCTAAAGCGCAAGGCGTTTCTCGATGTTGCTCTGTCCTTGACAGTTGCCCAAATGCTATTTGATTTTGATCTGCGTAGTACAGAGGCATTCTCGAAATGCAGTGTATGTTGCGCTGTGTAGAATATTTGACAGTCCTGGACTTCTGTTTTTTTTTTAATTCTTACAGTGTGGAGTATCATGTCTTTACTAAATGTCGGGATAGCGTATTCGGCATAGTGACTACACTACGGGCTGGACGATACGGGATTCGAACCTCGGCAGGAGCCAGAATTTTTTCTCTTCCCCAAAACTTCCAGACTGGCTCTGGAGCCCACCCAGCCTCCAATGGGGACGGGGGCAGCGTTACCTTCATCTTTTACTTCCTATTTTTATGAAGCCAGACCCTCATTTCTCCGTCTGGTGTGTCACAATAACGAAGTTGTTTCATACCAGACTATGACAGCGGCGCACTGTCAAGTACAGCCGAGTTCGGACTTAAGTTAGGACCCAGCTTCTCCAGCAACCATTTTGGTCGTTTTGTTGGTTATGGTTCGTCTATTGGTAATAGTCACCTGTTGTTGGACGAGACTTCCACGTAAGTAGTGTACTAGTCACAAAGACATTATCACCTTCGGTGCGAATCACTGTCAACTACTGTCTCTTTGATGCGGGTGCACGAAGCGCATGCAGTGTACTTCACACATCCGAAAATAAATGTACCATTCAGTGAGGTACAAAATTTCTCATTTCTGAATCCTGTATATAGTTATGACATAACTATACGTTTCGTTTCTCTCAGACATGTTTTTCTACCAAAAACAGTACAGTTAACGCCCTATAGCTTTTATTGCACATGTTTTATACGACGACTCTTGACCTACGCGTTGTACCCTCACAAGGTCATCCTTAGTGTCACGTACCATGCACCATACCAGTTTCGTGTCATTTTTATATGGGCTTGTCTAATATGTACATAAAACACTTAAATACAAAACCAGTTAAATTGTTTTAGGACTTAAGGCATTTAATATAGTGACACGTATAAAAATAGCGCATGGATAGAAATGTATCGTCGGTACCGTATATAACAAAGTACACTGGATACTTAAAGGTTATAAAGTATTTAAATGATTTTTAACTAGTTTTGTTATGTGTAACTGGGTTATGTAGGCCTACATTATATTGGCTATTTTATCGTTGTGGTTGCGAGCCACTGCCAGAGAATTAGTGATACGGAGACTAGTATAAGGAAGTTGCTGAAGTCTTCTCTAGACTCAAATCACTTAAGGGGATATTTGCATTTGTTAATTCAACACAAATTCCGAATTCTAATTAAATTATTTGGTACGATGAAACCGAATTTATTCGGGATTAGCATAAAAATCATGTTTGATAATCACAGGCCTTTGCTGCCCCTTGTGAGGATGGACAACTGGGAAGCATGAAGGTGACGTTGTAATGTCCTCTTTGAAATGTTCCTTCTCAAGCCGTTTCCCAGGCTCATTGCGGAAAGAAACTGCAAGTGAGATCTTTGGCGTCCTTGAAACTGGTTCCTGTACAATCTCGTACAGTTTAACGCGCAGCCGTCTGGTCGTTTTTGTTACTTCGTTTCATATTTTGGAATACGTATGTGATACATAATTCCTGTCTTCTTGTTATGGCTACCAGTCTGAATACTGAAACAAGTACGTGCATCGTTTGGAGGAACATAACAATTTTCTGTGGCCGTGAAACCAAGAGTCAACACCATTAATACCAAAACCCGCTGCTGGCCACTACTGGACAAGCTGTATGTACCATCACATCCTCATAAAGTGTGTCTTCGGCATTTTCTTAATACAGCGATTATGTTGGTATGGAATGTATTTCCAACGTTTCGGAAACCGTCTGTGTCGCTGATAATGCAAGCAGTTTCCGGAAGGCTGGAAACAAAAGCTATATCGACAAGGCCGATATCACGATAAGACTACAATGCATTCGCAGTGAAAGCGTCATATCTTACTTAACGTCTATCGCCGTACCCGTATTCGTTTCATGCTGTGGGTGTGTAAATTGCACTGTTATTAAAAGTGCCGTCAAACAACGGCATAATTAAAATTACACTTGTGACAACGTGTTTCATCCATTCATTCTAACAAGAACTTTGTAAATGAAGCAAAGTCATTAAAACACAAACAGGCCTACCAAACTACACCGACTTTGTGTACTTCACCCATATCCACCAATAACAGCTTCATCTTTAGCTTGTAACGTTATTAAATAACGTATTCACATTATCCACGTATAATCGTCTGGTTTTTTAACTACGCCAACGCATGGCATTAAATTCAATTACCGGCGCACGGCTTATAAAGAGGTCAAGTTCGCTGGGTTGGCTGCTCCCATCAGCTATTACTGTTGAAGGTTAAAAATGTTGCCAAGCGCTTCAGTGCGCATGCTCACTTCAAGTGGATGACAGTTACCTGCCAGAACCGATTTTTTTTGGGTTCACTCGCGAAATTGATTGAATTTTGAGTTTCAGAGTTTGTTCGTATCTGAACGAGTAACATAATTGGCTCGCCTCCGACAGGTGGCGGCGATTCGTGCTGGTTCAGAGGTCATTCTACCAGTAAGTTATCTGCTGTGTTGTTGAGGGGGGTAAAGCGACCGGGGAACGAAGCAGACCACTCACTTCCATCCAGTCCCGAGGGTAAGAATGAGTGGAGCTATACCTCTTCGCCCTTATATACCCTCATGGCGTGCCAAAGAAGGGTAGCTGAGTGGTGCACGTAGCACACAGTGAAGAGACGAAAATGCTTGCAGCGTTTTAGCCGAGACACTTGAAAGGAAGAGACTAAGTAGGTGGAGGTGGGAGGATAATATTAAAATGGATACTGAATATGATAAGATGGGAATGTGGACCGGATTCGTCCTTCTCAATTTGAAGATGCATTGAGGACTGTTGTGAAATTGGCAGTGAACCTTGGCGTTCCTTTAAGGGCGCGGAATTTTTTTTGTCTGACTATTGACTTCTCAAGCACACGGTGAGTTAATTTAGAATACTTGGCTGAGTTAACGACTGTGGGATCTTATAATTCCACCGATGGAAAGTTCTTCGGAAGAAACCCGTCCCCTTCGAGTCAGCTGTCAGGACGTAAATGTAATTATTTCCAACCAACGAAAAGTCATGGTTTATGTATCTCAAACAATGTTTCCCAATGGGTGGTAAGGTGAAGGTGAAGGTGAAGTTGTTCCTGAACATCCCATGAAGCTTGTGGGGGAGTGAAGGTACAATTCTAATTATTCTTAACCTTGGCACTAGATGGTGAGTGGTCAGCTTCAGGCCCCAGCCGCTTTGGCACCGAAGAAAGAGCTGACAGTACCCTTTGAATAATTGTAGAGAAGACTGAAACACACATTTTACGCTCAATACACGTATCAGCAAGCGTCACGGGTTTTGAGACAAACAAAAGCAACGATGTTTGTGCATTTCCAAACGTATGGAATATTGAAGAAAGATCAGTGGCTCCGAACCAAGCTCTGCTAAAAAATTCATGCAGTCTCGATTGACATTAGAATATGTCGATAACGTATTCAGTTTATCTTCTAGTGTAATGCTGTATATTGACATAGACTTTGAAGGGCAGTTTAAACAAGGTGTGTTTATACTATATATTTGTAGTAAGAAGTAAAACATAGTTTGATTTTGTGTGTCACAAGGGCAGTGCCTATTGCACCAAATGTTTTGATTACCGTAATTCTGTTTATAACTTAAACCAGTTTGGCACCACATTTGAAACACTATTGCAAGTTATGTTTTATTGTAAGCAATATGAAGAGCATGAATGTTAGTATTGTGTTATTTATTATTCATTCTGCCGAACATGCAAGTTAAGTGTACACTTAGTGGCGTAGATAAGGCCTTCGCAGACCCCGTGGCGCGGGGGCAGCCGAACGTTCGTTCCTATCATCGGCTTCAGGTACCGGCTTTGCCTCAGGGGAAAGAACCTGAGGTACATATTGAATAGGATCCTGGGGGGGTTCAAAGTCGGTCTGAAGTTTGGGTGAAAAAAAAATTTCTTGCCCTTGCCGGTAGTCGAACCCCGGATCGTCCAGCCCATAACGTATTTACTATGCCGACTGTACTATCTCGGCTGCAGACTATTGCACTGCACCAAGTGAATTCTGTGGGCGAGAAAATATATTGTAAAATGAGGCGGAAACGAAAACTAAGAATTTCACAGAGAGATCTGCTTGGACATTTATTGTTTAGTGGCTGTACCATTCCGCTTTAAAACGTGTTTCCATTCAATCCCGGCGCCATTGTGTATAAGTCTTGTAATATGATTAATTTTCTTGGTTCTATAGGAATAGGTGAAAACATTTTGCTGAGAAGTTCACGTGGGATGTTAGAGAATACAGCGATTGGCCTCACTGCCCTTGAAAAACGGTGGCACTGCAGTGGATGATGTCACAGTCTGGAGGCGTATTTATAGTACAGTCCGCCGCAAAGATGGCCATAGAACTCATTTAATTGAGGCACAATCGTTTTTAATGGCGGCCCTTGATCTTAGCAGTGCTGGAGTTGAATTTCACTATTCTGACCACTCACCATCACATAGTGCCGAGATTAAGTGGAGCTGAATCTTTTATCATCTTCTTGGCGTGATTTGTAGTATACGTTGTTATGGTACTCTTATTCCTGGGAATAAACGTTCCGCAGAAGCCAGGTTCCGCTGTTGACAGGTATTACGTTAGTACAAACTACAGGATGGAAATTCAAGAAGAGCAATCGTTACAGTTACCTAGGATACTATCCCGGCAAGAACTGAACCCACGACCTTCCATTTCGAAGTGATTTCATGACCGCTTGCAGGCTTATACTCGTATGTTGAATAGAAGTTAACAACTCCGAAGGTGGATTGGCTGCCTGCCAAACCAGGTATCTCAGCACTGCAAGGACATTGAAGGAAGCCAAAACGTTTTTGGCTTATTGACTTTGATTTAAACTTGGAGTGGTAAATAGCCTGTGCTTGTCTGCCCTCCCATATGTCTGGTTAATAGACCCGTTGGTGTATTTAACAGTCTTTGATCTTTAGACCTGCCTAAGAGATGAACCTGGTGTTTAGTCGTCATCCTAATTACCCACCGGTAGCTATATTTTTCTCGTTTCGTCTTGTGAAGGAGTACTCTGTTAAGTAATGTGCCCTGAGTTCGTTTTGTTCTGGATAGAAACCCTGTACGTGTGAACCCTTTCATGCGGTGGCACATCACAGTATACTTCAGTGGAATCCGATCGCAATCTTGCGGCACTGCGCAGAGAACGAATTTCAGTCGCTGTACTTCGATTTGCCCGCAGGAGGTACTGGAGGGTTGTCATGTTAGCTGGTTACAAGCTTACAGTGCGCCGTTAATTCTATACCGCTTTGTACTATTAACCGAAGAAAACGTTGCCCTCCACTGAATACTGGCACTGTACTGTGGCACGGTCGAAGATAGGAAGTTAACCTTAGTTAAGGACGTGAAATAGTGTACAGTTCGTTGAAGTGCATTTGGAAGAGATATTAAATTTAGTAAAAATGATGCACACTGAGGCAAGAGCACAAACCCATGTATTAGAATGAGAGGCGACTCTGCTGCAGGCATACGAGTATTTGCGCCCTCCAACTGCCTGTGCCGTGAACGTCTCCTATTCCGCCAAGGAGGCTGCCCACGCACACAGCTGCCATAAGATTGCGATCCAACCTCAACTATCCACATACCAGATGATGTCCCAATTCGTGAAGTTTTGCGTTTGTGAGTGAAGGCTCCCTACGCCGGAATACGTCACAAGGGTGTGGAGGTACAGCATCACGCATCCGGCCACTTATCCCCGGAAAAATAATTCCATTCTCGTTTAGATTGTTCAGTGAGTGGGCTCCGCGGACGGTTTCAACGCGGTGGCGACGAAGGAATTTCTGTCTTTCAGTCCGTAACTCATTACCATATGGACTGGACTCTTTCGGTCCCACATAAACCGTACCCATTGTTCCTTGCAGTAAACTAGTTTACAATATTTATTCCAACAACTGCATAATAATAAGACAATAGTTTTTAAATATATGACACTCCTACATATTTCGGTCATTAGCCACAGAAGAGTACGCAATCAAGGACCCTGTTATTAATTATTAGTTAGTGAGATGGTTGGGCTACCTGCGGCAATGGCTGCTCCCACTCCCCTTTCTGCTTTAGTTCATTCTTGGATTTGTACAAACAATAAAATATTTAATATATCCTACCCCAGCAATAGAAATATGGAAAGAAAGCTAAACAAAAGAAACCCCAACCAAAATTAAGCATTCAAGCAATTACCGTAAAAACCAAAGACAAGGGAAAAGAAAGGCCGAAACATGTGGGAGGAGTGTCATATATTTATAAACTGTAGTCTTTAATTATTGTGCATTTGGAATAAATATTGTGTACCCGCATTATTATTATTATTATATTATTATTATTATTATTATTATTATTATATGCTTTTCGTGTACATATCTGTTGCATTGTAGTTACTCGAACTTTTTAACGGTGTGAGCATTTTAGGAAGAGAGAATAAATGAGAACTGACAGGCAAAATAATAATAATAATAATAATAATAATAATAATAATTCATTTCACTTCTTTATTAATGTGCTAGTACAACAGCCGTAAGGCCAATTACAGAGACAGGACAGGGACATGATAAAATTACATAAATAACAAGCAACTAACGAAAACATAGAAAAGAGGTAATAAGAAGTCAATCTAATGAGAGCATTAATAATAATAATTATTATTATATTATTATATTGTTATATAATAATAATTATTATTATAGAAATGTCTGTCCTGAAAAAGAGCAGCGATTGGCTGTGATTTCCAGTGACCAGGCAGTAACATTTTATGAAGGCCTGTGAGGTGATAAAACAGGACTGAACAAGATGTCACTGCTGTTAGCCAAACTTGTGGACTGTTGTTATGTAAAAGGTGTTTGAATTCAGAATGTCACGTCTGCACACCGCCTGAGACGCAGTGCCTCAAAAGGTACACAGCTCCGCTAGTGCATTCGATTATGCGACTGCTGCTTGCAGCCTCTGACATTGTTCCTGCAGTTTGCCTCCGTTACAACGGACGGTGTCGCATCCTTCCACTGCAAGGACTGCCGGCCATCTGCGTACGATGTAGCAGAAAATTGAATTATTGTGATAAGCTCGTGAGGTTTTCGATCCGTAATAAGTTCATGTTTACTTCTGAGGAGGAAATGAAGCTGGTGGAGTCATGTAGTGTGTCGTGTAATAAAATGTTTTAAATATAACGTGCGTGAATAATAAAATTCATTCAGGAGTGGAGCCGGGTGTGCTGATATTTGCTTTCCTTAACCATTTAACCGATTTTCGTTAAGTTTCGTATAAGCGGTATACCGTATGAGGCCACCCCAGCGTACTTTTTAGGCGCGTTCGCATAGTCGCGAAAAGCGCTTATTAGCTTCGTCATGTCCGTCCGTCTGTCCGCATGTATCAGCGCGGCTCGCACCGGACGGATTTCCCTTAAATTTTATATTGGGGACTTTTATGAAAACCTGTAGAGAAAATCCAAATTTGGTTAAAATTGGGAAAACATGTCGGGTACTTTACGTCAGACCTGAGTAGGTTTTATTATTACCGGCGACATTAAATCGCTATACAAACACACTCTCGAGTGAAGTGGTTGGTATCAGGCTGTTAGGATAGCCGAGAAGGTATAAACACTACACGAACGCGCCAAAATGTTGCGTTATACGCACATTAACTATCTTGTTTTTAACTTTCTGCGATTAGTAATAACATGGCGGATGCGCTAACTTCTGAGATGGGAGCGACTCTTAATTTGTGATCTTGATATGATGCATGGTAATACGAGGTGAGGTTTTTACATAACGAGTCTGCGCTCACAGTTTGTGGCCTTGACAATTGATAATCGAAGTAAATATATACAGGGACATTAATTTATCTGAAAGTTCCAATCACTCTTGACCCAGAACGTTTCGTGTGACGGCATGCATCGCATCTTTCGCTGCTATTCCAGTTTGCCGTGAGTCGGGATACACGCGCCTTAGTTCAGAGTATTACAGTTTATATTAGGCCTTTACGTAGTACCATGTTTAGTGAATATGCTGGAAATGATTTCCTTTGCCTCGGGGACATCCCTCATATTTAACGTGGACGTTTCGTAAGTTAAGCGAGCCGGTGGGAAGTGCTTGGTGACAGTTGTCTGATTGATCTCTCTCTGCTGGTTACCACTGAGTCTTCTCCCAGTCGCATGCCAAACTGCAGCACTGTCGGATATTACCGTTTTTGGTAAACATCGTATTAACTTCTCGTGATAGTGCTTGATAAATAAAATTGAATGAGTACACATCAAATTTCTTGCTAACGTGAAGAAAATTGCCACCAAAACCTTCAGTTTGTTACCGAGGTGTATGGAGAAGACATCAGAGTTACGTAAGCGCTCTCAGAAGTGACGTCAGGGGATGCTTCGAGGCCTGGATGACTGGAGCGGCGTGTTTTCTTCTGATGGAAATTGCTTTGTGAAAGCGGTCATTTTATGATGAAAACTAATATCGTTATCTAATGGCCATACTCAACAGATCTTCGGAAAGTATGTAACTTCTGTTTAAGTAATTTGTTTAGAACGCAGTCGCGTGGGCACCGTGCCAGATTTTCTTTTTGATGTCGGTTTGATGTATGTAGGAATGTGAAATTTCATGTGGAGATAATCATAAACTTATTTTACACATTGTTTATGGCATATTGTTTGTAAGTCAACAGTTAGCGATATAGTGACTGTGCGAAAGTTCTTCAGAAAGGTAATGTACATGTAATAACAACAACAGTACTAGATCAGTAGGAATGTAAGTATATTTAATATGAATCGAGAAGGTTGCTTGTTATTAAAATTTTCGTCACACACATGTGCAGAACATATGTGATCACTGCGAACACAGCTACATTCTGTTGCAGTAATCGTGCCACCTCCTTTTCGTTGCATCTGACGCTGCAACCGTTGCCTTCAGCAGTCTGTCGGTTTTACAGCATTAGCAGAACTGTGTCTTTTAATAAGTCTGATCGATGGGCTAGTGCTGGTTATTCAAGAGTACGACTTTGACCTTGGTAGTGGTTTCGCAGTGGGAAGTCAGCCTGTTAGATGTTTATGACCAATAACCAGTGTATAGCAGTTCAAATACATGTGGATGAAGTGCAGCCGTGTCTTGTGAGAGCGAGTCGATTTTCTTAGGCGAGGTAGAATTTTGTGCTGTGTTAGAGCTGTGCGTGCATTTGACTCTTAGGCTTCTTATACACTGCACATCAAACCGCGTCCAGTGGAAAGCGACAGAGACGTTTTTGACAGGATTTGTATGTTTTTTCTGCAAGCTTCGCCCATATATAAGGGGTTCCCCTCCCTCACACACGCTGTCAAGGCCGAAGCTTTACTCCTGAGTAACGTTCAGTACTCTCTTTGAATGCGTTCGTCGCGATGTAAAACTTAACTGACTTGTTATGTCGGGGTTCTCAAACCCAGAGTCTCGAGTTTTCCGATATGTCATGAACGCACAGAATAATGCAGCGAACTTGGTGTCTTAAATTGTGTGCGAAGTACGTACTGGTACTATCTGAGTGGCAAGGCCAGTGTATATTACGATTGTGGGTGGGTTGTAGGTAGAAAAGGTTGAGAACAGCTGCGTTACATGTACAGACGGCTATGCGTATTGCTAAAGATATCATCTTACGAACCGAACGTCTGGGCGTAATGATTAGCATGAGTGTTTAATACAAATTAATAAATTTAAATTCCAGTTTCACAGCGATTGTTTTCCGTCATTCCATGTTCCTGCAGGAAAACCGGAGTATAGTACTACTATAAGAAGATCATAATGTATAATTTTCACGTGAATAGTAAAACATTGCTGAAAAGTTCCTAAATGAAGTGATAAGGAAATACGAAAAACAGTGCGAACCTATTTCATATTTCGGCCTACGTGATACGTACATAGTCCTACTTAGGACGCGCGCCACACTATCGAATCTTTTACTGGTCGGTTATAGTTTATAGCATAAAAGGATGAGAAATGCTGGCCGAAATGATTTTCTGAGAGAGAGGTGGGGACGTATTGCTTCCCTCAGAGTGAAACAACCATACAAAAAAGCGGGTGTTACGAACGTGTTGGCCCCACAGCTGTCTGACTTGTGATTCATCTTGGCAGGGGGAGGCATTACGTAACTACTGCCCAAAAATAGCCTTCGCTGTCGGGTCTGCGCTGGTGCTTTGACATGGCCGTGTGGCCCAGCTGATACAAAAGGAGACTTTTGGGATATTTCGGGCTGACGTATTTCCAACCACTCGAATGTGAGATGGTTGTTGATTGTGAAATATTGATGTGTTGGTGAATGATCTGTAACTTGGTGAGATTCTGACTGCATCGGTGTGAGTTTAGTACCAAGGTAACTTAACAAATGAAACGATGAAAAGGCTGAATATCATATTGAAGGCCTGGGTTCAAATCTAGGGTGGTAGTAGTCGTGCCATAAGTCTGGCGATGAAACAATGAATTCACACCCGAAGGCCTGTATGCGATTTGTCGAGGACAGTGACACTAAGACAGATTGTTCTTCGAGAACTTAAATTTTCACCTGCGAACTGTTCCATCGATGTTTTCTGTTACCGACCTCTGAGGTGTGCTAGGTGTGTCTCACCTGTCAACGCGCGATAATCTTAGCAGCAGGTGGGGCTTCAGCTTTTGTCTGAAACTTGGCTACACTCCGAATGATGTGGGAGTGGAGGTGTAATGTTTCATCGATTGATATCGAACGTCTCGTGGAGGTGAGTTCTTGGAGATACTTTGAGAATTAGCAAAGTTTAAATATCCAGAAACGACCAAAGCAGAACCAGCTCCGTGGAACAACATCCTTCTGTGGAAGCTAATGGTCGATCAGCCAAGCAAGAAATTTATCACCTTTTATAGGATCCGAAAATTCATTACCGTAAGCCCAACGTCGGAACCTGTCTTGGGTCAGATAAATCCACTTCACACCCACATACTCTTATCTTCTAACATCGCGTTTAATATTATCCTTCCAGTTGTGCCTACCTGTCCAGAGTGGTCTCTTCCTTGCGGGTTTTCAAAAGAGAATGTACGCATTTACCCGAAGGAACTGCGGAAAATGCGAAAACCTTCAGGCGTGATAGCCGGTCGCCTGGCTGACATTCGTGTCTGGGACCTTGCAGAAGATGATTATCAAATATCAGTTACCACACCGCAACTTTCGACAGCATTGTAATGCTGGAGGAATTTTGTGAAATAAGATCCTGGACTCTGGTTACACTGAGATAATGTTTGCCGACTTTTATCTTTGTTAAACTTTATGTTTGAGTCGTTTGGACAAACTTACTTTTTCGTGAGGAAATAGTTACAGCAGAGTCGTGGTTGACGCGGTAGCTAGGTTCCTGACTACCGCATATAAAGAATACCCACCTTCTGACCCACATATTCTCCCTTAAATGAGTAAAACGAATTTTCGATTGTGTTGGTATGTGTATATATGTTAAGGGTAAAGCTGTCCCGTAACATGCCAAACAGGCACTGAGGGGAGGTAGACGTATAGCTCTACCCATACTCAACCTCGGCACTAGATGGGGATGGGTGGTCAACGCCACACCTCGACCGCTTTTCCCCCGAGAAAGAGACCCGGTACCCCTTGTACAGGTGGCTGGAGTGGGCCTCGGAGCCGGCCTGGATGGGTCCGGAAAATCTCGCCTCTACCGGGGTTCGAGCCCCGGACCGTCCAGTCCGTAGCGAGTTGCTATATCGACTACATTATCCCGGCCACCCGTATGTATACGTAGTTACAAGTATTTTTCTGGTGGAAGTAGTATGAAAACAGTAATACAACAAATGCGGTACTGTGCAGGATACAAAACAGATCAAATAGATTAAAAGTTTTAGACACCAACATATGCATTATATTCTCATAAGTAAGTCAATTACCTCTACATGTTTCGGCCTTTAACAAGCCATCCTCAGGGTGGTCAAAGTTTTACATATGCTTTACATCCATTAGTTCAATTTTAAACACCGGTTACATCCACAAAGAATAAAATAAAATCTTGATACCCAATGGATTATGGTATCATTATGTCCAGCTGTCGAATTATGTAAAATCCAGGGGATGTGTTTTATTAGTCTTTCATAAAAGGTTAAAAGTTTCTTTAAAAATTACATATCTATTGTTGTTTATAAATTAATGGCAGTCCTGTTTTGTATACATGTTATCTCAAGTAGGTTGAAGTTACCCTGTATTATGTTGCTACGTGTCCTGTGTTGTGATCTGCACCGGCTGGTTGCGTTGTGACGTGTCAGAACGCTGTCACAACGCAACCACGGTGAACATAACGTGAAAAGATCAAATAGAATTTAATAATAATCAAATGCCGGGTCCGGTGATTCGCTGTCCCGAGAAGTCAGTGTGCAGGCTCTTCCCGTGTTCTTTTGAATAAAATGGTTACCTGTAACTGCCTTTCTTTACGTTTCAACTCATAGTGCAGTTCTTGAAACGGGCGTAAATCCATTTTGAGTACCTGGTTAATATTTAGTTACCGGCCGCGTATACACGAATGCGCGTAATAATATTTCGCGTAAAACTCCTCTGCCGTGTTTATTTCGTACACAGTCACGTGGTTAAAGAAGTTGTAACAAGCAGGTTGGTGTATCAGTAATGTAGTAGACTTGTATTTGTGACACGTACAAAGTAATAAGAGATTTTGGGAAGAATTTCAAAATGTCCATCAGCTGCATGTATGTAGCCAGAATAGGCGACGGGCTGTGGGACTGAGGACTCAGGGTTTGGTTCCAAGCAGGAGCAAGAGATTTTTCACTTCTCCAGAACATGTGGACTGGCTCTAGGGCTCGCCCTTCTGTTCAGTGGGTACTGGGGGTGAAGCTGCCGGAACATGAAGCTGACTACAGCTCCACATACCTTAATGGAATGCACAGGGACAGCTATTTTTACTTTTTTTCATGTTTATGGAATGGAATTTGTAAAGTACTTTCAAACAAACACCTGCAGGAAGATGCTTTTGAGGAGGTGTAAGAAGCAGTTTCTGTCTGCAGACCAAGAGTTAGTGGTGGAGAGGATACATAGTTTTCAGTGTATTTTACTAATTTTACGCATTCTTGCAAGAAGGGTATATGTATTCTATTTTCACTATGTAACTGAAATAGAATGTGGTAACTGCTGATGGTTTCACAGACTGTGTGGCACCATGTATCAGCATGTGTGCGATCTGTTTTACAACAGATATGGGTCGCATGAAACATAGCACGGTGCATGGTGTTTCCATTTGTACAAGTGTCAACGTTTATGGGGACTTCAAAATTGTGTGTGTGTGCTGTTCCAGGTATCAGCCTAGAGAACAATCTGACCATCAGCTCAATGGGGCCACAGTCTCCCCTTGATATGAAACCTGACACAGCCAACTTGCTTGGCTCTGGCAACTTCAGTCCCACAGGAGGTGGAGGGGGTGGAGGTGGACCTAACAGCCCCAAGTAAGTTGCTTATTTCTAGCACAGGTCCTTGTTCACGGTTAATGAACCTGGCTCTTCAGAAACAAGAAACTGTTAGAAGCTGAGATGGGCAAACAAATGCCCTAGCTCCATGACAGTTTGGATGTTGTTCTGTGTCCAACCTGGAATCAGTAACCAACTGTCAGGTAACTGGAATGGGGCAACAGACCTTGATGATGATCTGTACATGGTGTTGTGTTTGTACTGAATGTTAGAATCTAGACGACTGCTTATATACAAATACACATAATGAACAGTGAAATAAAAAATAAAGAGGATATGCATGAAAAAGTAAACATCATGGATCCCAGACTCAGGGAATGTGGTGCACACAAGCTTTGGTTCCTACACTGCATGTGTTAATAATGCTAATGCCAGACCGATGGCTGACGTCTGCTTCGTACCTTGTTCATGCTACTGATAATAGATATGGCATGGTTGTTTTTAACAGCATGACATTGATGTTTAGGTCTATAGAAGTTCATTGTTTGTTTCAGAAGTTACATGCAACACAAGCATGTGTAGGTATGTTGACTTCTAAACAGTTCCTGACATTTCAAAAGAGTAAAGGTTCTGTCAAACCCAAGCATGAAGTAGGAGTGCTAACCATTGTAATGACATTGTCATATGTCGTCCAGATTATGGAGCCATAATCTTAGCAGTGACACAGGTTCGTGTAGCAGTAACACTCAAGAGCTGTATTCAGGTAATATCTGATTCAGGAATTTGCCACATTAGTTACTGTTCTGACTGAGGTTTTTTATGGTTTTCCTCCATTTCTTCCATCAGCAGGGTGGTCTTTTTTAAACAGACCACGGTTGTCTCCCGTAAATCCTACCTGCTCACTATTCATAATCCTCTTTCCATCTTATGTGATAATGTGCAATTGAAACAGTGCCATTGAATAACTCACGCAACTGGTAAGTAAAGTTGCAGCACTCATTTGTTGTTGCTAATGTTTCAGCTCATTTGGCATTGGCCACAGCAGTGTTCTCAGTAATTCAACAGCTGGTGCGCAGTCAAAAAACACATCAGCATCATCACCATACCCGCCTAATCACCCATTGAGTGGCTCAAAACACCTGTGCTCCATTTGTGGGGACCGAGCCAGCGGGAAACATTATGGCGTGTACAGGTATGTGGCATCAAAAGCTTTGTCTGTCACACGGATGAATTCAGATTGAAGAGGATGGTACAAAAAGTGTTTATATCTGAGACATGAAGTTGTGTGGATTTGGTGGAAATTGCATGCCATTGTGTTCTTGTAAACTTCACATAACATTGTTTAGGAAATTAAGTGAAGGAAGTTATAGGTAGATGTTGCATATTAAGAAAATAAGCAGTAACACGTAAAAATGGATGGAAAGCCCACTGTCCTTGTGAAACCTTGGCATAGTTGGGAGATGAGTGGAACGTAGAGCATATGTGGAGGAGATGAGAAATGCATGCAAATCGTGGTCAGAAAGCCAGATGGGAAGAGACAACTTGGGAAACCAAGGACAGGTAGTTTGAGGAAATTAAAGAATATCTTCAAGAAGTAGGATGCAGGGATTTAAGGTGAATTAAAGTGGCTCATGAAGTATCCAGTGATGTGCTTTAATGAACATAGTAATAATCTTTTGCATTTCATAAAAGGTGAGGGTTTCTTTGACCCTCTGAGTGACTGTCAGTTGTTTTAAAAAAGACCCTGCGCAGTGAAGGTGTTAGATAGGCACAGTGGACGTTGTGGTAAACTAGAGATTAGAGTACCACAGTGTGAATTTGTGCACCGAATTCTGTGAGCTGAGGTTGGAGTGGGTGTTTGGTGGGTTGTATGAAAAGCACACAATCCCTTCTGGTTCCATAACTGTGGGGTTAGTAAGCTTAATGTCTTATTTAACAGGGATTGAGTGTTTAATGAACAAAAGATGAAGCAACATGTTTGAATGTAAGGCACATTAAGTAACAGAAAATTGCAGAAAATTACACAGTGAAAAGTTCTGAATGTATACTTTTCACTTTATACAAGTATTTTTGGAGGATTGTCTCAGGAAGGTTAAGATCTGAAAGATGTGTTGGCTTGCATGGGAGAAATAAGATCCATATAAAAGTTTTTTGGAAAACGTCAAGTGAAGAGACATTACAGTGGATTTTTATAAAACAGACAGTCTGAAGTTTTGAACTGAACTCACAGTCGGTTTCAGTGACACTCTCTTCTGATGGTTGTGAAACCACAGGGAATATTTGTCACTTGGTTAACTAGTTGTTCATATGCAATATTTGTGGAAATATGTGTGAAAGTTCTGTATGAGATGACATATGAAGTGGACCAAGATTCAGTTTACCTTGTAAATTTGCTTTGAAAATTTGGTGTAGACAAAATTTTTTATGAAGGGAAAGTTGTTGCATGCAGATTTACAGAAAAAAATGCCAAATGCAATGGTAAGCATGTGTTTGCCCCCAGTCATTTTTTGTTTATGCTTTTTTATTTATGCCCACTTTTTCAGGAATGCAGCTAGGGCATAAAACAAGAGCTGGGTGTATTCTGTAATCAGTAGGCTGTAATTCAAAATGAACTTAATGAGCTTTGATGCTAGTTTTATAGGTGGGAGGCCTGTGCTCTGGCTGCCTGACAGTATTGTCACAAAATTTTCCCAAATCTTGCAAGCAGGATGGGTGTGGACTTTAGTAGCTATTTTGTGGGTGGGATGTCATGTTTGGGTTTTTTTATACTCTGCTTGTCTACAAACTTTGAAGTTGCTGTTGGATGTACTTTAATGCAGCCTTGCTTTTTAATTTGAGTATAACAAGAGCTGGTCCATATTACTGCTGAGATCTTCTCCATTTTAAGTTCCAAAATAGTGAATTACATGAATTTTTTTAATTTTAAAATTTTATGTGAGTTAAATGTTGTTATGTCTGACCATAATCAGTATGAAGAATGGTGACATAAATTTATGTTATGGATGCCTGTCTCCATTTTTGCTGGTTAAGTTTTCAGAAGATTGTCATCATATTTCCACTGTAATTAAGAAATGAGCTTGGTGTGGCATGACCTTTACGTATTGACCCTGGAACTATAAAAGTGCTGCCTGTGGAATTCCCATGAAAAGGAACCAGCAGAGGTTGCATACAGCAGAGTTAACCAGCCATAGTTCCTCTACTTCTGCTGTGTTGCCACATGGCTACCTCTGTGTGCTGTGACATAAATTGCCTGGAGACACGTGCCATGATGAAGAGTCTTTTTTGCTGTGTACAAGCGCACTGTTCCTCTGTGTGTTATTTTGTGTTCTCCTTTCCCCTCCTATTCTTATTCACAAAGAACTGGAACTTGTTCTAATAACAGCAGGAGTAATCATGCAACAATTTAAACTTCTTTATTTTATCTGACTGTACAGTAGTCATGAGAAATTTATAGTTACTCAAGTAAGTAACTTACTGCATGGAACAGAAGTATTCTGGAGAAGATAATAGTCACTCAGGTAGTCAAGAATGTTTCTGGTTTTTATGGAACCCAAATATTCATTAATGTATTTACAAGAGCTTGCCAGTGAGGCAGATGAATACAGTCTAGATTTTATTTCCTTATTTTTTTAATATTTATCTTTGTATTATCCTTACTGTACTTAAGTCTCCAAAGGAGACTCTTTTCTTAAATTTTTCCTGATAAAATATCCTGTATATCTCATACATGCTACATACCAAGTCCAGCCAATTGTCATTGGTTTGATCAATCTCCCTAATAATATTCTGTACAAGTTACAGTAGAATTCTTTTAATTTTAGAAGCAGATAGTTCATTAATCCCAAGATTGCAGCAGTTGAGGATGTGTTCAAAATAGCCTCCAAGATTTTCTCTACATTGACTGTTGTGGTATCTCCTCACACCTCCTCCTACCACTTCTTCAGCTATGTTGACTCCAGAAAACATAGACGGGGACCCTGGTGCCTCTGAACCAGCAGCTGAAGGACATATCCAAATGGAATACTGCTCTGATTAGTTATGCAGCCCAAATATAGGAGCAGTAACAAAAATTGCCTGTAAGAACTTAGGTCAGTGTAGGTACTCTTTGATAATCTTGAATATTTGATAATCCAGCACTTGTCCGGTCCCATGGATGCCAGATTAAAGGAATTATACTGTACAAAGCTTGTCATTATACGGTTTCCTTAAGGATATTTGTTCAACTTGCCAAAAAAAATTCCCCCACCCCTTCCTGTCACTTGACGTTCATCAGAATAATGATAAAATTGCTCACCATTGGATTCTGTCCTGAATTATGTAATTCTGTTTCACTTATTCACAACCTGCCTCTTTAACATCCAGTTGAAACCTTCAGTGCCAGCCTCTGTTTACTGTATGGTCCATAATACTTCATGTGTCATTGCCCTCTTTGCATTGTACTGTGTGTGTGCATTTTAACATAATTTAAATTTAAAACTCATCTGTCCTGGGCAGCAGATAGAATTTAAACCCCAGCATCATTGAAGGGCTAATAGTATTCTGTCATTTATATTCCTATACTTTGTTTCTAATATCTTACTGATTCAGGCCAGAGGTGAGAACATGTGTGATATACTCAGCTTGTCATGTTTCCCAGTGTGACCTACATACAGGTGTTATGAACAAGAAACCAAGAATATTAATAACGATTGCTGTTTTTTGGGGTGTAGTTTTGTAGGTGGCTATGAATATTCTGGAGGAATATGCTCTATCTATCTACGTCATAGAAGAGTGAACTGAGTGTGGAAGAAAGTGGTTTTTATTTAGGGGAGGATGACGAGGTTTAGGGCTGTGGTCACTGTATACTCAGGGAAGATGTAGTGGGGGGAATTCAGGGGAGGCAAGGAAGCTGGGTAGGAGGGAATGAACACAAATAGAAAAGGCAGTGTATAAAAAGAACATGAAGTAAATTCATATGGTGAAGTAATTAAGATTAATAAATTAAAAGGAGCTTGCAGGAAGAAGACAAGTAAGGAACTAATGGCCCTTAAAAGAGCCATTACACTCCAAATGAAAGGAGGGGCTGTAGAGAGAAGGAGTGGAGGAAATTAGAGTTGTCAGAATCTAGGTACGAAACAGTAAGGAATAAAACATTAATAAGGAGAGCTGTGTGGAGGGCAGATACCCCATTCCATCCCACTTGCTACCCTGATCTGTGTCAGCATTGCTTTGCATATAGGGCAGGTGTCCCACTCTGTTCGCCCTCCACCCTGACCTGTGTTTTTATTATTTTGATTTTTGCCTTTTACTGTTCTTAGGGGCCGGGGTAGCGTAGTTGGTATAGCAACTTGCTATTGACCAGATGATCTGGGGTTCGAATCTCAGTGAAGGCCAGAGTTTTTCTCTCCTCCATACCCAGTCCTTGGGCCACCCAGCCTCCTTTACAATGGGTGCTGGGGCTCTTTCACAGGGATAAAATTGCTAGGGTGTGGAATTGGCCACCCAACCGCTTTTAGCGCCGAGGTTAAGAACAGGTAGAGCTATACCTCTACCCCCCCTGTACCTTCATGGCATGTTATAGGGTGAACTTTACTTTCATTTACTGTTTTTATTTTATATTTGTTTGGTCTTATACCTTCATTACTCATATTCTTCCTCACTTCATTTCCTTGGACATCTGCCTTCTGCACATAACCTCCCTTGTTGAAGCTTTGTTGCTTATTATTTTAACTCATGGACTGTGATGGACTCCTTGTCCTTTTGCTACTCCTCTCTACAGCCCCTTTATTTATTTTGTCCTTATTTATTTTATTTTGTTTTATTTCATGACTTTGTTTCATATTATTTTTATACATTTTTTTGGTTCCTGTTTATTCTGTTTCACTTTTTCTTTCCCTCCGTACACCCACATTACTGATGCTTCTTAGTGACACTGCTGACAGCCCTGGTCTTGGTTTTCATTCCATACACCAGAAATACTTCCTTACATGCTCAGCATACTCTTCTGTCCTGAAGATGGAGGCAGGGTATTCTTTTGAAATGTGATACCTACAAAACAACATGGTGACACATCATAGAAGACAGCAGTTGTCTCAGTCGCAACGATAAGGTGAATAATGTGAGCAACAGCTGTATTCATTAGTCTCTGTTTGTCATGGTAACTTAACAGTACTAATGATTATTGTTATGTGAAGACATAACATGAAAATGTGTGTAGTAGAATATAAGCCTGGAGTTTTGAGGTTTTAGCCTCTGAAACATGAAGTTCATGTAAATAGTATTTAAAAACACAGTTTTTCTCTCACAGAAAACATATTGCATCCTTATTACAAAGACCATTTGGTTCAATGTTGTGTAGGAGTGTAATTGTTCTTCATTCTGAGAGTCATACTTTACCCATGGGATAACTCTGTGAATGAAATACAGCATTTTTATATTGAGGCAGGTGGTGCCTATAAGTAACCTCTGGTTTTTGTAGTACTGACCACTTTGCTGTTACTAACCTGAATACTTTACACCATTACTGTATTTCTAATATGATGGTTGTTTTATATTGAGTTTGTTGAAATGTTTATGGTCTCTCTCCATGTAAAATTTCATTGTCTAGCTATAAATGTTCATTAGTTATCATCATCAAAAATAAAACTAATTCAGATTTTTACTATCTAGTTCTTTGTTGGGTTTCCTTATAAAATAAGGAATATGTGCCAGAAACTTGTTCTGATAAACATGTGTAATTCATGGAAAGCTTTGGTTAAGAAAGAATGTTGTTCCATAAACTGACCATGTGTGCTGTATTTAATTGAACCTGAAACTCAAGGGTTAAGAGGCCTGTGCTTGTAACAACATGGTTCTCCTTTTTGGCAGCAATTTAACTTTGAATTTGCTCTCAGTTATAGTGTGCATGATTTCTCAGAACTCTTAATTATCTTATAAACATAGGTATTTATCTGTTGTGCGAAAGTAATCAAGACAGGCTGAAGAGCTGTAAGTTAGCCTTAATTTGTGTCTTTGTATTTTGACAATTACAGTACGACACTAATGACAGCACAGTTACCTGCCCCATGCTGTGGAAATATTGTCTACATAATGACACCTTCACAGACACTGATCCTTGTTCTCATAGCTAGGGGTGTCCAGCATCAGGTGTCTGTAACATGTGTTATCTGTCTTTTTCTAGATTTTGCCAATCATGTCAGTGTAGTGGTGTTTGGGAAGTATCTAGTATAAATTTCAGTTGAATTACTGACTATCCTGACTGAATTTTTCATGGTATTTCTCAGTTTTCAGATAGGTTCTGGGGTGGTACCTTCATGCAGACCTTGCCCATACCCTTCAGAGGTAGGGTCAGTTATGGGGGTTGTAAACTACATGCTGAAACATGCGTAAAGCAGTTGTGTAAGGTTGTGGATATATTCATCTTAAGATGGCAGGGTCAGAAGGCACTTGCTCCATTGGGTCCAATAGAAAGAGCCGTTCTCTAACTCTGGATAACCTATTTCTTCCTTTATTATGATTTTAGTCATGTTGTCATTCTAGACCATATAGCATTACTGGTAGATGGATGAGTATGGATATGGATTATTTGTGGAATGATGACAGTGTACTGGTAAGGAATGTTGTTGTTATTTTAAGTACCTGTATGTGTGTGTTGTGTGTGTGGCGCACACACACACGTCTGTGCAGAGGTTTTGTCAGTAGAGACATTAAAAAAATGCACATTAAAGATCTGGGGTTATGTATGAAGACCTGAAACAAAGACAGGAAAAGAAATTGGATTTATATAAAGTGGAACCAAAAGGCCAAACCACTTTTTTGGATATTATAATCGGAAAGGGCCCTGCATGGACTTCCCAGGTCTACAGAAGTCCTACCCATAGTGACCTTAATTTTGAGTCCAGTCATCCATCCCATGTTAAAAGAAGAGTTGATTAGAGACTATGTAATAGTCACTGCCATATACCAAGAATGACATGACCCCGTCTCTGAAATAGATAACCTTAGATTTGATTTTCAGCTTAATGGTTACTCTCAGTGGTTCATCAGTTCATTTCTTAATAATTCTATGGAGGCAGTCATCTGAAAAATGAGGTAAAGCCTTTGTGTTTGGTGTTAATCCCGTATATGATGATGGGAATACCTGAGAAGTTAAAACATATCAGGAACCATTACAACATGAGGATAGTCTTCAAAAGAAAATCCATCCATACCAGTTATTCACGATAACCAGACTAGAAAGGAATCTGCAGCTTATTTCACATTGTGTGTTTTGCATTCCCTCCAAATGTGGCAGAAATGTGTTTGCGCAACAAGCAGACCACTAGCCATTCAGCTGTGGGAATATAAGCACAGTCTGAAAGAGGTTCTTGGCATGCAATGGATAAGGTCCATTGCTATTAGCTACAGCAAGCCAAATATGTGCTGAGAGGTGATTCTCAGTGTCATAGTTACTAGACTTATATAATGTTTGGTATATAAAAATAACTGGGGTGTGTCTGAGAATATTATACTCTTAAACTGTGAAATGAGGGAAAGTAATGTAAGTGTGCTGCATTCAATACTTCCATTTGTGTAGGATGGTAACTATTGTTCTTGGCACATGTGCAGAAAGATGAGCGCATAGTTTAGATTGTGTCGAACAGTGTCTGAATGAAAATGATGAATTTTGAAGGATGTAGGAAGAAGTTATCATGTCCTTTTTTTAAGGTACTTGCCAAGCATTTGTCTGAGTTACTGAAGAACATGATTAGCATCACTAAGGTAACTGACCTCTTGAACCAAGAATCAAGCAAGAGTGCTAATCATTTGATAATAAAGTTAGCTTTTGCCTGTAGCCATCCCTTCCCATTCCATCCTGTCTCTTTTAAGTTAACACAAATCCATGACATTGGTGGAGGATATTTTCCCCCTTATTTTGACCATGGAGAGGATTAATCAGGGAAGAAAGGAGAAAATTTCATAACAAGGAGCCTCATATTTTAACTCTTCTCTCAGTGCTTGTAAGGTGATAAAATCAGGAAGAATGAGGGAGCATGACATGTTGCATACAGTAGACAAGCAAAAATGCATACAAACTTTGGGTAGGAAATATCATACAGACTTTCTTATGAGAATATCAAAATAAGTCTTAGAGAAGTAGGTTTAAAAGATATGAACTGAATTAGACTAAGGATTACATCCAATACTAAGCTTCTTTGATCACAGTGATGAACATCAAGTTTCCAAAGGAAGAAGGTGTTTTATCTTTATATTTATATGAGCCAGGTTTTATGTGTGGCATGCATGATGGAGATGAGAATGCTTACATGATTTCAGTTGGAGAACCACACAAAAAGAAAGAATGTATGAGACCAAGGTGTACTGAGGACTCTGATGTTAAAATGGATGTTAAGTAAGGTGTTGTGGTTGGGCTGGATTCAGTTAGCTAAAAATTGGGTTGACTGGTGGACTGTTTTGTATAGGATAATTTTCAGGCTTCATGGTAAGCAGAGAGATTCTTGAATAGCTGAGTAACATTCATTTGTTCTAGAAAGACACTGCATTATGAAGTTTGTTAAAAGTATTTACATGTACACTGTAATGTCTGTACTGTTTTTGCAGCTGTGAAGGATGCAAGGGTTTTTTCAAGAGAACTGTACGCAAGGACCTGTCATATGCATGCCGAGAAGACAAGAACTGTATAATCGATAAACGCCAGCGCAACAGATGTCAGTACTGCCGCTACCAGAAGTGCCTGGGCATGGGCATGAAGAGAGAGGCCGTCCAGGTATATATCAACCACAGTCATGAATATATGTTCATCAGAGCTCTCTGCTTGTGTTCTTCATATATGTTTGCATTTTCCTGGCAGTTGGAGTCACCAAACTTCATGGATGAGGGGATGAGGTTTAGTTCTTCTGGGATGTGATACTGCATTACATCCCAGAAGAACTGATACATTATCCACACCACTGCAGAAACCTTCCAACTTGTATGGATGATGGGTGTGCACTGTCGCTTTGAATTTATGAGATTCCAGATATGAGTGATGTCCTCGAGGCTGGCTATCCTGGCTGAGGTTTTCATGATTTTTATCATTTCCTGTGTACATATGTTGATTGTTCATTTCCATATCATTTCCAGCTCATCACTCAGCCATACTTCAATTCAGTGGTATGTAATGTAAGCAGATTCAGAAAGTCACAAGTCAGTGAACGGTACTTTTGAGTGGTTAGAGGAACAAATCAATTACTCGCAACATTGGGCTTATGGATATTAAGTTATGAGTATGCTTCCAGGAGCATGTTATATTTGTAATGTAGGATGGTTCTGCATTTTGAGAAGTGAATTGAATTCCCCCAATTTTCCCATTCCCTTGTGGCATATCCTTATTCCACAGTTCATAATTACCACACATGCACAGTTGAAGTCTGTGTAATGCTCAGAAAAAGATAGTGGCATCTTTAAGTCTTCTTATTAGGCATTCTATGGGGTTTATTCTTCCTTTAGAAGACACACCTCTTCCTATTTTAAGAGCCCACACTGTTGTTTTATGTGGAGATTATTTCATTTATTTCTTCATTTTTGATCATTCTGTGTATGGTAGATGCCAAGTTGTTGCATTGTATCTTGACTTTTCATAATCCATCTTCTTTCTCCCTGCTGCTGGTTATGAACTTGTTTCCAAAACTTGTAGTGGTCTTGTAATATTTCTCTTCTTCTTCTGCATAATTTTTGCTAGCCAGATGACCGTGTAATATTTCAATTTTTTTCTGTAAGGATTGAGTCCCTCATATTGTATCACTTAGGCATTTGGATATCTCTGAAGTCTTGTCTTGATGTAATGCAGTCAGATGTGTATATATGGTGATATCTGTGACATGTGGCATGCCTAGAAGGTAACTTCTGGGCCTGAGTTAAAAACTGAATTGTTGCAGCTGTGTAAGGATACGGAGTTTAATTCATCTTCATGGTGGTTTGTAACTAATCTTGTTTCAGTTTGTGAGTAGTCATGCCATGGTCAAGTGGTTAATTAGCTAGTGTTCAGAGAAGCTGGCTCTCACCATCTTCAAGTTGAAATGACTAATAAACATGATAGAGTTTATAATTATAGGCTCCAGAGCAGTGGGAATATCCATGCTACACATTTTCCAATCAGAACACAGAATTCCCACTTCCTTGTGCCAGGAGCTACTAACATTGGCATCACGTTCTTATTTAGTCGCTTTGCCTGTAAGATGGCGACAGTTTCTCTGAAATGTTGGCAAATTAGCTGACATCAACATGGCATCATCATCCGCAGATGAAAACAGAATTATGAACATAATTGTATTATTTTTAGTTTGTTTTGTGTACAGCTTTGTATTACTGTTATTGACTAGTGAATTCCCCAAGTAAAATTCCTGGGTGTGCCACTGTCTATGGATTACATATGTGTTGTCTGATTAAAGAGCCACCATGAGAGTCATTGTGGAGATGTTAGATCAGGAGTCCTAAGTAGACACCATGAAAGCAGACTGCATGAAGATGAGGACCTCGCCAGACTTGCTTCAGGACTCACAGTTCACCTAGCTAAGGCAAGGGCTTCAGGAAATACCAACTGATGAGTCTGGCTCACATTGATTTTTTCTCTGCCAATTTCTTAGTGAGCCAGTGATGCTGGTTCTGCTACGCCCACCATGATCCAGTCTGTGTGATGCAGTCGAGTCTGATGCTTGGAGGCTGGTGTTTGATAAGAGTGGCACAACCATGCACAGTGTCAGATTTTAAACTCTTTCTCCTTCTTATCTTTGGCATAGATATCTGTCATCTTGGGAGCTATTAAATTTTTATGAAACAAACCGGCAGTTCCTGTATCACCACGTGCCAGTAGCTGTGACTCTTCCAATTTAACTCTTGACTCCAGTTTTATGTGTTCTTCAGGCTCAGGAAAAGGTTAAGAATGTCTTTTAGACCAATAATGCCTGTCATGTGTTTCAGTCCCAGAAGCTTTTTTCATATTTTGGTAAAGTTTTGTATGGCAGATCCTAACTTGTGACTATATGAATCTGGGTGTTATTGAACAGGTAGGGTAAGGATATAAAAGTTATTGCGCTTAACGAGGTAAATGTTCATGTCAGATTAATTTTATACAGGCAGGCGCATGCGCATGCTTTCCTGTAAATGTTTGAAGCAGTTGATGTATGTTCATGAAATTTGTATGAATATTATACCATTTGAAGCCACTAATCAGTGTTGCAGTATTTAATTTCCTACATTCACTAGTGACAATATGTGGATGTGCAAACTTGTTTGGTGGGAGGAACACTAGCACTATGTTTTACCCTATAAAGTTGAGTGGTTACGACGTACCACGAGGTTCAATATTCAGAAATTGTGCATTCTGCCTAAAGAGAGTGTTTATTTGTCTGGTATGCTTCTCAGAACAAACAGAAACTATTTCTCTCTACTGCATTAACAAGTTGGTCAGTTTAAGGAAGAACTAGTGTGTTCACTGCGTGATACAAACTGAAAATTGAACTATGTGTCAGGTTGATTTTAGTCTTTGAAGAGTTCATCTGCAATCCCAAAAGTGTGTTTGGCACCAGACCTTAAAAAAATATGCAACTTTTGTGAAGGTAATTTTTTGTAGAATGTAAAATAATAACATGATAGCCGCACAAAATTTTCTTTTAGTGCTTGGTTTGATAGTGGTGACTAATGAACCACTGGAGGTGGGGGATGTGAAATTTGATGGAGATAGGTTGTAAATATACTTAACACATTACAAATACCAAATATTATTTATAAACCACAGTTAGAAATGGCAAGCAGTGGAAAAAACTCTGGGATTGTCTACCATATACCCTCAGTTTGTGACAAAGTAACACACAAGTGGTGTCACAGCCATCATTTTACATGGTTACAATAGACCTTGGTTGATATAAGGCAGTGATGTATATCTACCATCTTTAATTAACAAATTTTGTCATTCAGGTGTTTCCAAATTATTTTCACAGTGTTATTTGAGTGACAGGTTCATTGAAATATTAAATAGTTATGATAACAAGTTGTCAGGTTTCGATTCATTGAAAAATGGTGCTGTATATTAATAATAAACAGAATTCTGTGTCATTTTATTCTGTTTAATTGAATTGGTACTGAAAAAATCGGACATCCCTGTACACACGCCATGAAGGCATTAGGAGGAGTGGAGGTTCCGCTCCACTCATCCTTACTCTTGGCACTAGATGGAGATGAGTGGTCAGCATCATGCTCTGGCCAATTTACTCCTAGGGAATGAGCCCGTGGTACCCATTGAATAGGAGGCTGGGTGGAACCCACAGCTGGTATGGAGGTTTTGGAGAAGAGATAAATCTCTTGCCCTTACTGGGCTTTGAACTCTGAACTGTCCAGCTTGTAGCCTAGTGACTGTACTGACTACACTATTCCAGCTTCCGGCTTGTTATTGAGGTCTGGTATTTTTTATGAATTGTTGTTTTTATATGCAAAATATGTTGTACATGCACAGAATTATTTTATTAATAGATTCTGAGCTCCAGATTCAATAATTTCTGTAACCTCAACAATTTGCCATTGAAATGTCAGTGGGCTTTCTGCTAGTGTATGGTAAATTGCACATAGAATCTGTATTTAAGTATTACAGTCTCACAAAAATAAAATTTATGTGTGTGTGATAGTAAGAGTAGTGGTAATAATAATAAATAATAATAATAATAGAATTTTAGAACTAGAAATATGTGCAGTAGGAAAGGAGGCTTGGTAAGTTCTGTTCAGAATGCCTTGTGAAGCCTTTATTTAACTAGTTTTTTAATGCTGTTAACTGAGTTCATGGCATGTTGTTTCATTAAAAACACATGTTTGGAGTTGTGACTCATCACTGGGTAAAAAGTGTTTTAAAACAAATGCTCTTTGAAACCAGTGATGGTGTTATGGAACAGTAAATGAGCAAAAATTTGCTGTCTTCAGTGAATTCTACTGAAATGTAAAAATATCTGAACCCTGTACATTGTACTTTAACTATTATATCTTCCTGTTTGTGAGATGAGGGATAAATTGGAGAATAATATTAAAATAGATTGTAGAGTAATAGGTTAAGGTGGGGTATTGATTAAAGTGGCTCAGGATAGAGTCCAGTGGCAGAGTTTTGCAAACACATTGATGAAACTGTGAGATTCCACAACATGGAATATCTGAAACCAGATGAATAATTTTATTGAGTGCTCAGAGAAGACCCTGTAACATGGAGTTACTTCTTCCTTTCTAATCAGACTTTGTCTTTTAGAGAAAGTACAAAAACTTATAAGGAAACCCCAGGGATTCTGATTAGAGTTGAGGAAGCTGTTGTTTCTAAGCATAATTGGTGTTGTGGTTACAGGAGGAGCGTCAGCGTACCAAGGAGCGAGATCAGAATGAGGTGGAATCTACTAGCAGTCTACACACAGACATGCCTGTTGAGCGCATATTGGAGGCAGAAAAGAGGGTTGAGTGCAAGACTGAGCAGCAGGTGGAATTTGAGGTGAAATGACCTGACGTATATCATCAGGGCAGATGAGTGCAGTGTATTAGATATTTATTGGAGTAGCAAGTTAGTAACAGCACTCTTTGAAACATTTAGAATTCAGTCTGGTAAATTTTATAGCTGTTGTTTATTCATATAGAGATTTACTGGTGTATAAAGCCAATTATAATGTTTATACTCATGTATAATAATTCCACAACATGGTACAGTTTTGGATGTTTGATTGTTGGAGATGAATGTTTCTGTTATAATTTGGAGGTGTGGTTTTAGGGGTTAATTGTGATTTTTTAATTTGAAAGTGTGGCAGGAGGAGATTATTGTGATTTTTAATTTGAATGTTTGTCTGGGAAAAATTTGAATTTGAGTTTAACGTTGGAAATACAAAAGGAGGAGATTCAATTGCAAATTTGTAATTTGGAAATATGATTGCAGGAGACTGAAGGTGATTTTAAGAAATTGTATGTGTGGCTTAAAAGGACAGATTATGATGTTCTGATTTAGAAATATGACACTAAGAGATTCTGATTTTTGCCATGTGTTTTCAGTCAGCAGTTACCAACATTTGCCAGGCGACCAACAACCAGCTGTTCCAACTTGTTGAGTGGGCCAAGCACATCCCACATTTCACGTCCCTTCCCCTGCCAGACCAGGTGCTCCTCCTACGAGCAGGTAACATAATCAGGCTGGTATGAGTTAATGGTTAGGAGGTGAGGCTCACATGCCATGTCTGTATTTGGAAGTCAAGCCATAATGTGCATCATAAAAAATGTCCCAAGACTTTGTGAAGTTGAATTGTAATAATATTCAAGCTACAGAAAGGCCAACAAGATATCCCGTGGTCATAAACTCTAGCAAGTTATATATGATGCAGTGTAATCACCATGTATTTTGAAATATGTTGTTCTCTGTGTTTCTAGTATCATTAGCATTGTTGGATATTGCCCAAATATATTTACCCATAATGTTGCATCTTTATAATTGGCAACTAATCCTTATGTTTATGATTGATACATGATGTATTTTTTGCTTGCTGACTTTTGTTGTCATCCTGCCATTCATTTTTGCTAGCTCAAAAAATTTGGTGGTGGTTACTGTGCATAGACATGGGGCTCACCAGCTATTTAGATGAATGACAAAATCTTTACAGTGATTTTAACAATTTGTTTTTTACTGTTACTGCAACCTTTGCAGTTGTATTGTGCAAGTTTGTCATGCGTATGTCATTGTTGACATAATCTCATTCTGCGAGGGTTGCTCTGAAAGTAATGCCTTTTTTTTTTTCTTTCTTTTCTTTTATTTTTCCCCCTTGAATACTGTTGCAATTAGGGAAATGAATTTTACATATGTCATAGTTCAGATCTTTATTCACTTACTATTATTTTTCTACAAAATCACCTCCACTTTCTGTACACTTTCTCCAGCGCTCAACAAGTCTCTGTATCCCGGCCCTGTAAAAGTTGCTATTGGTCTGACTGAGCCACTTTTTAACAGGCTCGTTGACAGCATCAGTATTGGGGGAACTGCTTCCCTCGAAGTCCACCTTTCATTGGATTAAACAGATGGAAGTCCGACGCAGCAAGATCAGGGCAGTACGGTGGGTTGTGGCAAGACCGTGCATCCAAATTTTGCTGTGCACTCCCTGGTCAAGAAGGCCTTGCATTGCCGTGCTGAAGAAAAAACATGTTCTTTTTTCTCCGGCTGAACTCGTGCAATCCGTGACTTCAGCTTATTCAACATCTTAACATAGCGAGCTGCATTTATCATAAGGCCCTGTTCCAGAAAGTCCACAAGGATACCCCCTTTCCGTCCCAAAAAACCGTGCACATGACTTTTCCAGCCAAATGTGCGATCTTGAACTTCTTTTTTGTGGGAGAATTTTTGTGCCATCACTCCATTGACTGCCATTTAGACTCGGGTTCGTAGTGGTGAACCCAAGTCTTGTCTCCGATGACGATATTGTCCAGGAAATCACCTAAAGAATCGGCTGATTCACTCTCTCCTCGTTCTCTTCCATCACCGCAGTGCAAGGGTGACCCGATCTTGGTATGTCTTTCAAACCACTCCCTGCATCACACACACGCCTAACCCAATGCCTCACAGTGCTGATATCGACTGTCTGTTCCCCATAGAAGTTCTTCAAATGCTGATGAAGTTCAATGGGTGCAATGTGTTCTCCATTCAGGAACTTGATCACGCATCGCCGCTTCAAACACACGTCGATGTCACCCTCCATTTTGATACACTACTACAGCTGTGCTATTTGGCGGAGAGTCGTGAAACTTGCAGTGTATGGACGGGAAGGTTTACGTATTCCCATAACACAGACAAAATTCACTTTCACTATCATACTTGCGAGTTAAAAAATGGGAGGCATTACTTTCGGAGCAACCTACATATACCAAATGGGTTGTAACTAAGCTACAGACTGGACTGGAGGTTTGATTCCTTGCAGGGACAGGGATTTTCCCCTGTGTCATATTTATTCTTGTTTTTGGAGCAATACATTCACACCATCATTTGTTTTCATGGCATGGTTATAAATGTAAGATAGGTCATTCGGCCCTTTAAGTGACTGGCTTCAGGGCTTGATGGCTGAGGTCTGATTCCTGCTAGTGGCAGAGATTTTCCCCTTTGTCATGTTCATTCTTGTTTTTGGGTCCCCTCTACCTCCTGGTCAGTGAATATGGGGAGACTGTTTTTATCAGTTACAGTGGCTGAAGTATAAAGCTGGCCACTTACCTCCTTTTAGTGCCAAACTCAAAATTGCCTTTATTTAGTGTTTATTTTGTGCAGTTTCAGCCAAATATTACACTATGAAATTTCCTTCATTTTGGACTGAGACATAAAAACCTCTTCATCTCACTACATTCAAAATTAATTCTTGATACAAGTGTATCTTCAGCTTTTAACACCTTACAAGCTTCTTAACTTTTACTGGAAATCATGGTTCAAACTGTGAAGCTAGTGAACATTTTTAATTCTTTCCATGTTCCTTTTAATATTGTTTGCATTGTTATTGCCTCATGTTTGTTAGGCTTTGTCTTTAATCAGGAGCCCATTGCACTATAAATAAGTAAAGAGAAAGTTTCCTGAATGATTTTATTATAGAGAAAAAAGCTATCCCTTTATGGGCTTGGGCAGACCCTTAGGGCTACAGGAGGTTGAGGCGCCCAGAATTTGTAGACAATCAACACATGGAGGTGGTAAGGTCGTCAGCCCTACCCATTGGCTGCCTTTACCCCCCAGGAGATATCCCTGGTACTCATTTCTGTTAGAGGCTGAGTTGACCCCAGGACAATAGAGCAGCTGGGTGTATTAAGTCAATGCAAACTCCCAATGACCCTGTCGGGAATCGAACCTGCTACCTTCTGGCTTGTAGCACTGCCTCAAACAACTGTGCCACTGCATATCCCATTACAGAGAAGAGTTAAATAATTGTATTGTGCTCTATCCAGTAGTGGCCCTTTACATTTAAAAGAAAGGCTGGGAAAGATCTTTGCCTCCAGAGTTCCATTTGATTGAATCTTGTTGCAATAACTTGCAGGTTGGAATGAGCTGCTCATAGCTGCTTTTTCTCATCGCTCTGTTGAAGTTAAGGATGGCATTGTCTTGGCAACAGGCCTGACAGTTCATCGCAACTCAGCTCATCAGGCTGGTGTAGGCACCATCTTTGACCGTGTTCTTACAGAACTTGTTGCCAAGATGCGAGAGATGAAAATGGACAAGACAGAACTTGGGTGCTTACGTTCTGTTATATTGTTTAATCCAGGTACCATACTAATCCAGTTCTCACATATAAATGATTAAATTAAACAATTCTTGCACTTAGGTTTTCACAGCCTTTCCTTTATAATATAGCCTTGACTTTTGAGCGTTTTGTTGTGCTGTGTTAAACCTGTTCCAGCATTTTGTCACTCATTGTAGTCATCATCTTCAGTGTGAGTGTGAGGTGCAACAGTTATGTGGACTGATGTGTAGGGCTTATAACAGTGTGCCAGCAGTACCTTCTGCATGCACCAGGGAAACGTCAACCAGCAGGTCAAAGTATAGTACTGTGAATTCTTGTTTCCTGGCCAACATATTTATGACAGGTTTCAAGGATGAAGCCATTAGAAGAAACCTTATGAAACCAAAATGCTGACATACCCCACATTCACAGTTTGGCAACACTCACCTTTTTTACTCTTAAGACTTCCTCAACTACCTGAACTATGTTCAGGCTCCTGATGGAACTCGACCTGGACCACCAGTTACTCTTTCCTAACATCTTGGTCAGACATCACATGGGCAATTCTTTGGGACATGCCAGCTACAGGAAACCCATCCACACTGATAGACTCAAGCAGCCTTGTGCTGTCCACTGGCATGTAATTGACCTGTCATCATGACACTAGTAGACAGGCAAGAGCAATATGAGATTTGACATTTTCACAGCACTGTTCCTGAAGATTCAGGTCATCTTGGATATTGTGTCATGTTCACTGGCAACTGTTTGCCAGATGACATGACATAATGTCTCCAAATACTTGAAACTTCAGGGCAGGAGCAGTCTGTTTAGAATCCTGCCAGGCTTTCCTGATTGCGGCATGTCTGCTTCGTTCTCCAAACCAGTGGTTATCCCCACATAGACCATACCAGAACATTCAGGGTTATTGACACAAATAACAGCAGTTAGGAGAAAGTGTGTAAGCAAGACTACAAGTCATGTATCCTTTATGTTATGGAACAGCAGACTGCATTGCTAGGCTACTCAGGAAAAAGGTATCCACACAGTTCTTAAACCTTTCTACAGAATGGTGACTGGTCTCAGATTAATGAAGAAAAAGTAACTCCCATCACAAAATTCTGGCTTGTGAAGTCATTTACTTCATAGGTGTTTTCATCTTTAGTTAAATAAAGTAATTTGGAATTAATAAAACACCATCTCTTGGGGAGAGGATTAGTCCCATCCCCAGGCCAAAAATACAGTCAGAACCCATGTATTTGGGCCTGATGGGCAAAGCTACTTTTATTGTCTGGCATTTACAACATCTGATTCCATTCTGGCAAAGTGTACATTGGTTAAACTGGCCATCAGATCTCCAGTAGAATCTTGAACACATCAGAGACTAGAGAACTGATAATCAATTTAACATTCTCCATCATAAGGGAAGTGATAAAAATAAGGTGATGAAAACTTAAAAGAGCTTGTGTTTATGTCGTTTCTGCCAACCCTGTTTCTTAACAAAGTGGATTCTACCATACTCTTGCCCACACCATTATTTCAACCATGACACCTGTGTGCCAATTCCTCTTTCCCTTCTTCCTCACACTTACCCAGAGAATGGTGACTGCATTGTCCATCTTCAGCACATGACATGACTTAACCATGAAAACTGAAGTTATACATTAAAACATTCTTAATAACCTGCTGGTGCAAAGTGTTTTTTGTGCAGAATGTGACGGACTCTTTAACCATTTCAAGATTAGCCCTCTACTCTACCTCATCTGTTTGTCCAAAGTTGCCTGTCATGTAAGGAAATCATGTTCTCCTACTCTGTTCGTTTCCTTTTTCTCCTCGTTTGGTTGTTTCAGTTTGTGGTCAGTATAAAATAGTCATTTGCCTAAGTGCATATTTTATGGACATTGCCATCATTATGGATATTATTGTTACTCGCGATCACCCTCCAGTACAGCACTGTGTAACATAACAGAGTTGGGAATGTATTGCTAAATAATTGTGGAAATAAATGTTATGTTAAAGTTTCACAGTGTTTGGTTTCTTCACAGTGCTACTGGACTTGCATAAATTATACATAATGTTAAATGTAACGAAGATGTGAATAATGGGAACCTCAGTGAAGTTCTCTGGTCTGAGACTAGAACCTGGAGACCTCCTGAATTAGTACATTTGTGATGTTGTTTATTATGGTATGTTACAGAAGTCCGTGGCCTCAAGTCTGGGCATGAAGTAGAACTTCTTCGAGAGAAAGTGTATGCTGCATTAGAAGAATATACTCGCACCACACATCCTGATGAACCTGGCCGCTTTGCCAAGCTGCTTCTACGTCTGCCAGCACTCCGTTCCATTGGGCTCAAGTGCCTTGAGCACCTATTCTTCTTCCGACTGATTGGTGACATACCTATCGATGAATTCCTCACAGAAATGCTGGAGTCACGGTCAGATTCTTAGAGAAGTTTATGTTTCTGTATGAGTGTTTTCAAATTTCTGAGTCACTGTGTGACTTGTGAGTAATGGCAACTTTAGTCGCTAGGCCATTAGTTGATTTCACTGATATGCCATTTGGAACTGAGCATGTTGATTTTTAAAGGATTTTGGTATGTTCTGGTTTCCAAAATGATTGGATTCACTGATAAGTGACCATTTTGTGTCCCAAAGAATATGAAGATATGACATGCTGGCCTCTGTTTCATTTGTTAGTGTCCAGGAAATTCTTTAAAAAAAATTGTTGCACAATATATTGAACAGGATGGAGTCCTGGGTACACCTTCTTTTAGAAGCAAATTGTCCGTTCTGAATATGATGAGATATTGAACGCTGAGATCTTTTGTGCACTTCAAGTTGTAAACTACTTTTAACTTAGATTATTCAGGAAATGAACCATGAAGAAGATGTGTTTTAGAGCAGAATGTATCCCTGGCACTGTACTATGGATACATTTTGCTCTGACATGCATCTACTTCATGGTTAATTTTGTGTGTTGTTTAGCGTTGTACCTGCATGTTTGGCTAATATAAGATAGAAATGCATGAAACTGTTTTGACATTTTACATGGAAATCTTTACAATTTCATACCTTGGCCCTCCAGAATATTCATAATCACTGTGGCAAGGTTACTCTGAATGAATTATGCTAACCATAACATAATAGTTTTGATGGTAGCAGTGATGAATGTAAATAGAACTTTTGTTCTTTGGGGGCAGAAATGTGTGTAGATTACTTCACATTTACTACACTCGTCCATTTAATGGTGATCAGGAAACTCACATTTTGTCAGTTAATGTGTAGGGTCAGCGTCATTCACATATTGAATCACTGGAACTAAGGAGCACACTACTAAACTGTAGGCCAGTGTTTCTTGGTTGTAAACACTATGAATAACACAAGAAAGATAGAAGTAACCAGATTCGAAATGAAGCATTTCTTAGTGAAGGGACAGAATTTGGGCCCTGTATATTGTCATAGAATTACTTGGCTAATTCCATCAGCAAAATATAACCCACAAATGGATAAAACAGTGACACACAAGAATGTAATTTTGATTAAGTAAGCATACAGATTGTACATAAATGTCCACTATCAGTCACATGGGTTAGCAACAAAATCTCGTTTTCCTTTCAGACAGTTCACAGTTGACTTAATTACAACGTACAGAAACAAATAGTTTTCTTAGATTTCTTTTTTATCAGCAAAGTATTTTAAATTAAAAAAGATAACCTGACGTGATTGTGTACATCTTTTCCATTTATATGTGATCAAGACTTCTCCTCTCTTGTGTCAAGGCATTCATCAGTTTCTTTCATGTAAACACATCTGATACTAATAACTGCCACTGGTTCCTGTCTTGAGTCTGTTGAATCCCCTCCATACCCTTCCATACAGTTTCTTGAAGATCCATTTTAATGTCTTCCTATCTGTCCCCTGGTCTTCCAAGCAATCTTTGCCGTAGATTTTCCCAACAGAAACTGTGAAGCATTTCTCTTTCCCATGCATGCTTCAGCCATCTGATCCATTATTTGATTGTCCTAATAATATTTGATGTGGAGTACAAATTATGAAGCTCCTCATTATGTAGTTTCCTCTAGTTTTCTGTTACCTTCTCCTTTGTGGCTCCAAATACTTTCTTCTGAATCCTGTTTTTAAACACCTTCAGTCTCATAAAGTGCCTTTGTTTCCAGTACCAGATGAAAAGCAAACTATTATCAGATTTCTACATCCATTCTGGTGCCTGTTTACTTATGGTTGGGTGGTTTGGTGTTGCAGTTAACTTGAAGTCATCTGGCCTCCATCTTCATAATATTTTTGTTGTGTCCTTGCCTTTTAGATTGCTTGGATCCATCCATCAGGGCAGACACACACAGTTGTAGTTTTCAGCTGTCAAGTGTTATGAAAAGTATCTTTTCTGGTGCAGAAATAATAAAGCAGCATATTTATATCAGTCCAGTCTGATTGTACAAATACATGGAAGAAAGATTGAATTAATGATCTTATTGTAATCAGGGCTTGAATTTTAATGGATAGTAAATGCTACCTTTTACTTTAAGATGGAGCATCATCAGAACATATATGAATATCCAAAATTGTGAGTCCACAATTTCAGTCTCTCTAGTAAGATGCTGGAATGATATTTAAAATGGGTCCTGTCACCTCATTCTATATCCGTACTTTATAACTGTTCATGACTATTCCCTGACATCATTCAACACTTGCAAGTTTATGTAGCAATTCCACTATCATTTCACATTTCATCCCTGCACATGCACTGGCATTGAGTCTGCTTCCTGATCTGCTGCAAAGAAAGATTTTATTTTCGTGGGAATTCTTAGGGAGCAAGAATCTTTATTGGTGTCCATGGATAAAATTTGTATGACTCATATAGTAAAGGTTTTGTTCTGTTGTATTTTATAGTCTGAAGTACTATGGTATGTTTGTGAACTTTTCCATGTACTTGCTACTCCATTTCTACCCTCCCATTACATGAACACCTCGGCTGTAATTGCTCATTCTTGATGGCACTTTCAACCCATTTTATGATTTGAGATAGCATGTTTTACATACCATAATTTCTGGTAAATTGTTAATACTATCTAAATGTCTGTGATGACTGATTAATAGTTGTATATAGAATAATGTTGTGTGGTTGTATGATTGTAATTCTGTCTTTTTGAATCATGTAAAGACAACCAAATACAAATTGTCTCTCCATTAGCAGTTACTGTTTTACAAAACACAATTTCAAAGTGAGTACACAATGATTGATTGTTTGGGTGACCACTGTTGATGGGCTTTCAGATTCCTCTTCTTCCCAAAGTATTTCTGAATTGTGTGTGTAAGAGGATAGGACAGCCTTGTTGCTGCAGCTTGTGCTGTAATGTAGTAAATATCTTAAGATATACATGGTGTCTGTTCTTTTGTATGATGTTTTGTTTCATTCTCATTTATGATGCATTTTAACCCTTTGGTGCTGGAATTAAATGCCTGGTGTAATATGCACAAGACTGGAATTTAGGCAATTTAATTTTTTCATGCATTCTGTTACAAAATAAAAGAGCATATCACTTAGACTTTTCCTTCAGATTTATAGGTATAGATTTTAATAGTCTGTTTATAAATGAACCCAAAAATTGTTCACACATCTTTATAATAAAATCAAGGCTACAAATTGCATGCATTATGTAAAATGCAGTGTAAATATTTGTATTACGTAATTTTAACTGCTCCTGAAGATCCTTCTCACCCTTGATCGCTTTTTAACTACACACTGTTTATGTGTTAAGTTACTATTTGCAATTTATGTCACTGTATCTACAAGTTCACTGTGGTGTGGTATTCATCGAAACGTGGTACCACGCACAGTCTGACTTCACACTTGTTGCATCTATCTGTAGCTAGTGGTTGATCTCACTCCACGAATGGAACACACTTGACAACGGACTTGTTTCCTTTGGCTGGCCAGTACTTGGGCTGTTGGAACTCAAGTCCTTTTACACTAGTTCTTGCTGGCTAGGTCTGCCTACCATTCTGGAGCAGGGGTAGTTGGAGCATTTCTCTGCCTTTTCTACCAAATTTATCACCAAGAAAAATTTGAAATCTCGGTAAGAATACTGAGCTCCACAAGAAGATAAAAAAAAATCCACCTGTTTAGTATTGTAAGGTTCAGCAAGTGGGGGGGGGGGGTTTTTTGTTGTCCACATGAAGGTACTTTAACTCGTCAAATAGCTGTTGGCCATGCGATTGCTTTTGTTGATGTACCCTATGTGTTCACTCCACAATGAGTGGCTTCAAGGTGTTTTTCTTATGATCACATAAGTTTCCATCTGCTGGTTGTTGGTCCATGTTGGTCAGTATGTAGACCTCTCTTTTATTTTTCCACACAATTGCAGTTAACCCTCCCCTAGCCCAAACTTATATATATATCACTCATTTTCAATTTCAGTTTTTCCAGTCAGAAGTCAGGGAGCGTGCCCTTCCATTTGGGTTGCAATGTCCTACATTCCTTTATTTTCTTGGTTCCTGGGTCATGAAGAAGTCTGGATGAGGAAGAAGATTGTCCATAGAAGCTTTGTGTTTTACACCTTTGACTTTGCAAGTCTGTTTTCTAACAGTGGATTATGTTGCCAGTGGCTCTCTCTGCTTCTTTATCTGAGTACACTCTCATGTCAGTATACCCTGAATTTTCACACAGTTTATAAATTGTGATGCGAAAACATTTCCTTTTCTTTTAAACATATTTGCCTAAAAATGACTGCCTTTGAATTTGACAGTTACCTTATTGACTGGCAATTGCTTGGAGGGGTTATGGAATTTAGCATAGGTTTCATTCACTGTATCAGCAATTGGCTGTACTTTCCGTAGTTGGTCATATTCTTCGTCTTGGTCATGTCTTTTTGAATTATCCACAAAATGTAAAAAATTACAGTATGTGCAAGAATCTATGGTGTTTCATGGTGTTACATAACCTTGAGTATAAAACTGTTCAAGCCTAGACCAGTAGTCTTGTAGTTTGTCTCTCAGGTCATGTCCAATGTGTAGAGCTAAGGCAGCAAAAGTAATTATGGCTGGCAGTGTAACTCATTCATTCTGTAGTCTGTCTTACAACAGGTCCGTAGCCTCTTCCAAAGCGAGTTCTCCATTGAGTGTGATCTAGTGCTTCCTCTTTCAGTTTCCAGTATCTTCTCTTTTCCTTAAGGTCATCTGTGTGTAACATCTGAAAGAAATAGCCACACCAGCAAAGACAGCAGACAGGCTGCATCATACAAATGTGATGCAAAACTTATTTCAAGGGCCCAATATGGTTTAACAGGGTGGGGAGGGAATATTCTGATAAACAAACTTGCCTTTGTGTTCAAGCAGATACAGCCACGTATATCACATCACTATATATCAGCTGAGTCCTGTACAAGGATATGCCATAATTGACACATTCTGGGCAGTGACTTTGGTTGACCTTCGGTTTTTGAGCATCACTCTGCATGTTGACCGTAGTCATTGTCCAGCTCCAAAGGGTTCAAGTGAAAGGACAAATCATTTATAACACAGCTGTAACTGACATAATTAGTTCTTCATTGTATTGCTATGGAGGGATACATTACTACATTTCTTCTTTTCAGTCTTTTTTTTTTTAGATGTACACTATTATCACAGCTTACTATGGAGCTCACGGTATTAGAGATAAACGTGTAATGTAGACTTATTCATCTTTCAGAATTCTATGGCTTTTGCCTGAGATGTTTTTCATTCAAACCAATATTTAATGAGCTTCCCTGTAAGTTGTTTAATCAAGTTAATGTTTAATAAGATCATTTAAATGTTCATTATTCATTCAAAATTGCAACTATTGCCACTTTTTTTTTCCTCCACCTCTTCCTGTCCAACTGTCACCACCACCACCACCACCACCACTACTGCTGCTGCTCCTGCTGCTGTCATGTGGCCATGTTGTATGTATAAATCATGGCACTAAGTTTCCCCTGGAGTATGCTCCCAGGTTACCAAACACCAGCCCCCCTCATAGTAATAACCGTTTCATCAGATCATGTCGTCACTTGCTTCATCCATCCAGTAGTGACCATCACTGTGCCCACCATTTTCAATTCTTTGTCTTTCCACCATCAAGGATTTTATGTAAAGAGAATTGAATATTGATCATAGTCTCATTACAATTCATTTCATACGTAGTGTATGTATATTTAGAGATGCTTGCTATGCATAAAACTCATTGATTGAGTAGCAGTGCATATGCAAGTATGATTATGGCATGTAGAGAGTTTCTTTTTGTTATGGATTTTCTGTCTGTACCACAGGGCATATTTTGGTGGTTCTGTTATTCCAGGCCTAAACATGGTCAGCCTAAGATGTGTAACTATGTGATTTGTAATGACAGTGGCAGAAACTATGAGCCGTAATTCTTTCTTACCATTTTGTGAATTCTGTAGTATTTAGCACCCTTTTCTTCATGGATTAGGCAATTTAATTATCATACTGTCCTTGGAATCTTCTTACCAGAATCATCCAAGTGATAGAAAAATATTGACACTTGTATGGGTTCTTCCTTGCTCAGGTTTTGTTGATTGAGAAGCATTGACATGGCAGTAAGGTTTACTTGAGCACTGAAGGAAGGTTGCAGTGTTTATGGAGGTTTTCCAGTCTGCTGTAGTTGTACACAAGAGATCCTATGACCACTTCATCTCTGAGCCTCTCATACAGTTCATGATTTATTGCCAGTATGAGAAGTTTATCAAAACTGGTTCCATTGCAGAAAATTACAAAATAAACAATGGTTGCACAAGACCAAGTAAGTTAGTCACTACCATTGCTTTAAAACATGTCTGGAACCATTTCCAAGTTACCCCCAGAGCTGTGAGACTTATTCATGGTGGTACTGACACAGTGACATTTTCAGTCCTTATTTGGAGTTCTTGCACGCACCTTGGTTTGCTGCAGTAGACATGTTCTTTGAGCATACCTCAGGTCCATCAGTCATGTGGTGTTAACTTTGGTGAACAGGCAGTCCATTTTAGAGGCCCTGCTCTACCATTCCATTGCAGGGGAAACATATTGTCAAGATGGGGACAAATACATAAAGCAAAGTTGAGTGAAGAACCATGCAGTTGAAAGTATCGAGAATGCCTGATGTTTAATAGCAGATAGCCATCTACATAGTTGTCTGGCGTATACAAGAATTTGGTACCATTAATTATGTTGTCGAAAAAAATATGGTTGTATGGTCCATGCAGCAGTTACAGCTCACCACGCATTAATTTTGGGAGTGCCCCTTTCATGTTAGCTAACGGTATGTGGATTATGAGCATCCCAAAAGATGCAGTTGTGTTTGTTCACATGACAGCTGGTGCAGAATTTTGCCACATCACTGAACACAACCAAGGTATGAATTTTGGGTCGAAGGCTCTTTATTTCCTAAAAAGATGTTGAAACTCGCAAAATGTGCATCTTTTTTATCTGATGTTAACACCTGCACAGTCTGAACATGTATGATCACATTTGTAGGTTCTTATTCAGGACTGGCCATGCAGTTCACTGTGGAAGGTCATATTCCCTGCTGAATTGTCTGGTGGATTTTTTGGGACTTACCAAAAATGCCTTCTGTGTTAAAGCAGTGCCGCCAACAAATCTGCTTGTTCTTGGACAACCACTGTTTCATTTTTAATTGCAACAGAACCAGTTTTTATGAACCTCTCAGACAGACTGTGAATCACCTGTCATGAGGGTGGGTCACAGTTGAAATGGTCATGATATCTGCTGCATGTGGCTGGGGGAGATTGTTAGACCTCGAGACAAGCTGCAGCCTTCCTTTGTTGCTGCAGAGTCAGCCTGGTTGACTTTTCAGTGCTTCTCAATCCACAAAACGTGCAGAAGAAGAAAGAAGAACAATACATGTGTTAACATTTCTCTCTCTCTCTTTGTACTGAGCTAGTTGATGAGGTGGATGTGTTGTGTGAATTTGTGGAGCTGTCAGAATAAACCCTGTGGTCCCCAAGGGGTCCACAGTCCACAGGTTGGAAACCACTGCTTGACACTTATAGACTGCAGATGCAGCTTCACATATACCTTGTCACAAGCGCAAGTGTGTAGATAGTTCAATAAGTTTGTGGACAGTTAGATCTGGTTAGGTACCAGTGTCTCTGGAGACGATATTGTAGTGATGAGACCCAAATTTTAAATTGATGCACGATGCACCTGCAGTTTCTGCATTTGTTCACAAGGCTGGCTCTGTTTATTGTCTGACACATCAATTTATAATGCAAATGTGAATGTTGTCTTGGAATTAGTATATACTACAAACTAAGTTTTCTGGTGGTATGTTTTCAGACAAGAGCTTTGTGTACAATTGTTACTTCATTAACCTATATGAGGTTGGTAGTGTCCCATAATGTTTCAGAGAAGTTTCTTGTGAATTCCAAACCACACATTGATAAGCCTGCAACTGTTGTTATGAAACCATAGTACTGGGCTTAACATTATAATCCTTGGGTTCTGTACTGTGCTATTGAAATTGTCTGTTTTTGCTGAGTCACCCATAAAATAATGTGTAGTGTTTTTCCATTGTTGGTCTGTCCACAAATTCTGTTTAGCTTTGTATTATATTTTACCATGGCAGATAATTTACTGTTTTACAAGTAGTGTCATTTTGTTCTTCATTCGTGTTATTGGTAAATAATTTGTGTTGAGCATTAATTTGTTTGTTTGTTCTTCTTCTTCTTCCTCTCTCCCCCCCCCTGAATGCTATGACACAGTGTCAAAGTCCTGGTCTCCAAGCACCACTGCTCTTTTTTAATGGCCATGAATCAGAGTTGGTACATCACTAATCTAGTGAATATAGCATAAATAAGAAAAGTGTGTATAATTCCACCGATTTCAATTGATACTTATTTAAAAATTCTTTGATATATTTGCTAAATAAACACATTTTATTCTCTTCACTATACCAAGAAATTATGGTAAGCAGCAAATCATGAATGGACAGGAATATCTAATACAGGACTAGATCAACATCAAATGCAAGCAGCTTGTATTGTTAAGACCCATTTTTCCACTTGATATTGACATACCAGTCTGTATAAGAACACAGCATTATCAGTCAACATATTCCTGTGTTGGGACTTGTTGTTAGTGCAGCTGAAGTTTATCACATGGCTTAATTATGTGTGGAAGTTTGATGGCTTTATATGAACTGTACAACATTGTGTAGTTAAATTGTATAGGAAGAGCACAAATGTAACAAAGAATGAAAGGAAAAGAATTTGACTGTGGCATTGTCTGAACAGAGTTTGAAGTGTTAGAATGTTGTGTAAACTGGTTTCTGTTCACAGTTTTAAAAAGGAGTATCGAGTAACATTGTGAAGTCTTGAGATATTAGCGCTGACAGCTACCCTTCACATTTGGAAGTAATGTAGTAGTACAGAATGTGCCTGTAAACATGTCCATGAGCATTGCAGTTGTCACAGGAGCCTATATTTGCCAGGAATGTAGAGTCTTTTATTCCCTTGCAGTTCAACTTACCTTATTTCATAGAAGAAATTGTAAGTGCTAACATCCATCTCCTGTGCAGGCCTCACATGTTGTGAATTATTTCTTGAATTTTTTTTTCTTCCTCCCCCCCCCCCCCAGTCTTACAAAGAATGTGGGTTGTTCATCTCAAATCTGGACATCTAGAAGGCTACCTTCCATGGGTTATTTATTGTTTCTTATAAAAACACAGGCCCTGTGATTTTGTGCATGCACACTGCACACCATACTCCTGAATTTAAGGTCATGCAAAGGAACTTCATGCACTGCATGGGGATTTTCAAAACACCAGTACCCGTTTAATGCAAACTATGCCTCATTTGACAAAAACATGAGTTCCAAATTGAGAAATCCATTGGCTACTGATTCCTGAAACCACCTGCAGTATCAGCTTCTCCCTTTCCAGCCTAAAGGAAAGGGGTGTTGTATGGCTGTAATTTTATGTGGGTGTAGATTTAAAAGTTTTGTTATGCTGGGAGCTGAGGAGTTTGACATCCCTCTTTGAACAGATAACTGGCATAGAGATTCTCTGGGACTTGCTTCTGAGCAACAGTGTCACCCAATATCTCTTTAGTTAACATATAACTTTTTTTTTCTGTCTCTCTTTCCCAGTACCTAATGTGTCATTCAGATTTTTCTCCTGTTTTGTGTATTGTTCTTTTATATGGCACTGTTGACAAGGGATTTGTTTTACAAAACTTTTCGTTACATTTTTTCCATGATACATACTTCTCAAATGTATTGCAAATGGAAATGTTCAACAGAATACATTTCTCACATGCACTGCCTACTCACTGTGTATGACTGAGCACCCATCTCACATTCAAGTGCTGATGAGAGGAAGGTCATATGTGCCGAGTCCCGCAAATCATTATTATATTTTCATATGCTTCAGGACATGATTAGAGATACTCTGTGTGTATTTTTTTTAAATATGTTATTCAAGAGTGCTGTCAGTTGCTAAACTTATGCAGCATTGGTGATAGATGAATTAATGTGTATGAAGCATTATTGGCATGATACTGACCAGGGAAAACCAAATTACCCAGAGAAAACCTGTCACAGTGCCACTTTTTCCACCCCAAACCCCATGTGGATAGGCCTGGTATTGAACCCAGGTCTTCTTGGTGAAAGACCGGCAACTGCGTGGAATGTGATATTGAGTCCACCTTGATATACCAGTGAGGATACTTGGCTGTTTTTCCTGTCATTGTTGATGTATGTAATGTCTTGCTCTACATGGGGAGTAAACAGAAGTGAGAGGTGTCACTGTGTCTGGTAGCCTGTGGAGAATCTGGTTCTTATTGTTGGTTATAATCAAGAGGCTTTGTACAATGTGACACCATTCTCATCTACAGGCACAAATTCTCAGTAACTGTTGTCTGATAATAGAACACCAAAGTTTTTGACAAATGTAATATTTATGAACAGCCCCAGAAATGTTCATGTTAGTTACTCATCAAGTTCATTAATGTAGTGAGGAATATGTCAGTCTAGGCCACCCTTTTAACATGGCAAGGAATCTACTTTTTTATATTTTCTGGCTTTGTATGAATTCCGTTTTGCTGACTAAGTTCTAGGACTTCTCCACAAACAGCTGGGACATTAGGACAGGACAGGTGGACAGGTTTTGGAGCTAAGCAATATAAAAGTTATGTTTTTTTTTTAAACATCTTGTTAAATTATGTATTTTTTGTGCAGTACATTCCTTGTGACTCATGTGCAGAATGTGATCTCAGCTCTTGGGGTATCAGCTGTTGAAATTATTAAAAACTTTACTGCAATTAGGCTTCAGAATATCACAGTTGAGAAGTTGGCACTTGTCAATTGTATTTAGGATTTACTCCAAATGTCAGCTGGGCTGTTATATGCTGTCATTGACGTTCTTCATGGCCACCTTCAGTTTCTTCAGGTAACATACACATATACACATGTGTCCTTTTCTTGGAGCCAGCGCTGTAGACCAGTTTAAGCCCTTAGTACTGAGGGATTTCATTTGATCCCATTTTACATTGTTCATCACTTTGGATACCATTGCTTTGGACAGTTTTGAGCAAAGGATGTAATTCCCAGCCAAGAACTGAGACCACATTTTTTTATCAGTGATTGTCAAATATTTGTGCTAGCCTTTCGTGTTGGACAGTTCGAACAGAGAATGCTACTCAAAGCTGAAAACTCAACCAGCATAGTTTCATTGTAAAAGTGATTGTCAGATATGTATGTAAACAGATTGAGGTTATAGTAATTTCCAGACTTTCACAGTGGTTAGTGATTGAGGTTGTTGCTGCCTTGGTAGTTACAGTTTTGAATGGAGAAATAACGTGTGAATGTAAATTAGTGTAATGCAATGGAAGTGAGAGTTCGGTTCCTTTGTAGAAATTGAAATATTATTCACTCTTCGGTAACACCAGTTTATGTTGCAGTGTAAGTGTTTTAAATGTCAGGTCATGTTTCGTTAAAATCGATGACTTTAACCCTTCAGTGTGGAGCTTTGAGTATACTCACATGCCCTGCACATCATATGCTGCAGAGTGCCAAGTATACTCATGACACACAGGTAAAATGTAAATATTCTTAAATACTACTCTTGCATTGTGCTGTGGACTGGGGTTTAAAAGCCCCTGTATTGAAGGAATAACTAAATCGGACAACATTTTACTTTGTAATAGGCAGTCATGTTTGGTTTGCGACGGGTGGATATTTGTCCGTGAATTGTCATTTCATTGGATTATGCAGTGATCCTTAATATGACAGTTTACTTTTTGAAAATATAAAAAATATGGTTCCAGTTTAACCACTTTACTGTACAAAGTAATGTTTGAAGGAGCATTTTTTACTGTACAGTTATAATGCCTCTTCATGTCTTGCACTTCAGAATTAAGGAGACAGTTTGATACCTTCCAGCTGGATTCACTGTTTTAAGTGTTTAATTTCTGACAATGTAATTATGTTAACCAGCCATTACAGAACACCATTCACTGGGTATTTTATTAGTCCTCTTATAAATGATGTAATAAGTGTTGTGAAGAACTTTCCATTTCTGGTCTTTGCTTTGACTTAGTGTTGGCCTCATTCCACCCTCTAATGTTTCATATGCATCTATTATAAATACTTTTTTGCCAGGTTTGTCTGGATCTCCATGTTCTTTGCTATGAAATTTCTGTTGTTTATTTTCATGACCTGATGCTCAGCATTATTACAGTTTGGTTTCCATTTTATATATATATACATATATATATATGAGACATTGAACAGTAAAACTAACATTGTGATCTAGTGAGTCCCTTTGGTTGCCAGTTTGTTAACAAAGAAGCATATTAGAAGCCCCAAGGAACCGAATTAGATACTGATTCATTTCTGAATTTGAGTTTCCATGTAGTAGTTGGTTTGGTCCAGACAGGTTTGTAGTGATATGACAAGTAGCCAGAGGGCTTAATACCTCAACACGTGGAGGGTGAGAACACCTGCATCAAAGGTCACAAGACTCATCAAGTTGTTTCTGTGAACAAAGGTTATAGTCCACTATACATTCCAAAAATTAACCTTTTAAAACAATTATTATTGCCATTTCTAGTTGTAAAGGTTGAATTAGTGCACACCTGTCACATGTTGCTTTAAATAATGTTTATGATACCAAATTATATTTTCTGAAAAATAAGAAGTAAAATTGAATTGATTGTGGATTGAATATACTGTCCATTGAAATATTGTACATAGTTATTTTGGGATGTTACTTGTTGTGATTATTTTATTCAAGATTTATGTCTGATTAAGATGTGTCATCCCCTTGTGCATTTTTATAATGTTTACTGTTCAAGTTTGGAGAAGAGTTTATTGTGTGGTTGTCAAGTTACATTATATATATACACTATATACATACCTTTATCTGTGGGATAAGGAAGGGTGCAAGTTTCAAGAATTTGGTAATGAATGAATGGATGGATGGATATATGGATGTGCGTGCTTGTGAAAAGTGAGCGAGCTTGACTATGCCAAGCGTCTTGATTAACTTGTCTTGGAGCTTCATCTTTAGGCCTATTCTTTCATTGTAAAGATTAATGGTAGTGTGACATTTGCAATTAAAGCCATTAAAGGGTAATACTGGAATTGTACTGAAATGTTAATGTGTACCTTTGAATTTATGTGATTAAAACTTGCCTTGTCCATATTTATAATCTCTCTAAACACTTACAGATGATGGAAGTTTTCGTGGTTGTTGGTTGAGGCTTGTGTTTGGTTTCTTTGAGTAATTGTTTTTCACCCTGAAACTACCCAACCAAAATACTGCATTACCACCCACATCTACCAGCATAAGACTTACAGGGAAGTGGGATGGCATACAGTCAATTATCTTTCAGCATCAGTTTGATTAATCTCTTTGCTGCAGTTATTGAATGTCCCTTGTTTCATCCTGGTGGTTCTGTCCTGCTGAAACTAAGTAGCCCGTGTCCAAATCTTGTGGTCTCCTTGTGTGAGTTGTAATTACTCAGTCCATTTCTGAAACGTAACCATGAACATAAGCCATATTTTGGGAATACTTTAAAGTATGTTAGTTTGTATATTGGCCAATGTGTAATACAGACCTGGCCATTTGTATTTTTGATCTACTCCCATTTCCCTGTTCATTGCATTGTGGCATACATGAAATGTAAGCAACATGTGTGACCCTTGTATTCAATTTATTATACCAACCAAATTCACATTATTAGTTACATATGGGTGTTAAACACATAGCTCCGACATGTTTCAGTACAAGTGTACCATCTTCAGGGAGCACAATATGCCAGGTTTAAAACCAATTGTCAGTGATAAGCTATTATTTATAAGGTTCCACAGTCTGTAGTAGGCACAAAAGTAACTCTGTTTGACACTCATTGAATCCTTCACAGTTTACATCATGACAGTTCAAATTATGTTTCTGAAGCCCGCCAACATGTATAGGTATTTCTGTAAATATTCGTCAGGCAGAAAAGTCACACATATCGTTGTTTTGCAGAGCGTGATGGCCGTAGCCTCCTTCAGACCACATGTGCATTTAACACATTCGCTAGAAGTTACATGAAACTTTCAATTTGTGCTGTTACATTTTTCTGCATGAAACATATGTGACATGTTCCCATCTTCAGTACAGCGCTTGAACTGGGACCAGAATGTTATTGCATTTGATACAAAAAATTAAAAGCACTCTTTTTGATACATGAACACTAAATATTTACCTTCTCACTGGAGCATTTACCCCTCAAGATTATTTCCCAAAAGGAACTGCCCAAATGAACCTGGTTCCTGTCAGTTTGCCTGTACATTGTACTGTATTCTGTATTCTTTCACTGACCTAGTAACTGCCTCTGCAGATATGGCATTCCTTGATATGGAGAGCTAGTCCCAAATCTTAACCCTTTCTTCATCACTCTCTCACTGTGAACTAGGAACAGTAATGTCCTACCAGAGGGGTTTGGGCAGTTGCTTCAGAAAAGCGTGACTTGCCCCATCCTACTCACAGATCAGAGATTTTAAATCAGTTACAATTTGTCTTCCTGTCGAGAAACATCTCTTTTAAAGTGTTTACTAAACCTAGGTGTGTGTGCAGTGAATGGAAAGATCCTGATGTAAAAGACAGGATATTAGTAAGTAAATACTTCTTACATTTCCTCTGATATGTGTTTCAGTCAGGACTTGATTTTTGTGTGAAAATTCAAAGCGCACAATTATCTGTCGACAAGAGACCCATCATGGACAGTCTGAACTCATGAGTGTTGGTTCATATCAAATAGCTTGTATTTTGTTGCAACTAAAGTACTGGAGTGTTGAGTAAAAAGTAAAATCAAAGAAATATCGTATTTAATATTTCGATAAATTAGGAATATGAAAAATGGTAGAGTGACAGATATGAAATCCATTTAATAAATTCTGTAGTTTGCAAGATTTCAGGCTTCAGCCCTGGTGTAGGTGATGTCTGTGCATTTGTCGGTTGTTAGCAGTGTACGAGTATGTTGGTAGTTTACCTATGTTTTGGGACAGCCTATCAGTCCCATTTCAACAGTAAAGCAGTCCAAGAATATGGGACCAAATTGTGTAGTTTGTTTTATTTATGAAAAAATGCAGTATGTGTATATTTTTTTATTGGGAAAATGATTTATCTGAGCGAAGTTAATGGATTTCAGTGTGATACTTGACACTGTCTATTTTTGGCTGTCTTGTTGTAGGTAGGAGTGTTTGAGAGTTTGTGTCATTCACTCGTATTTTAAATATTAAGTCTGTGCAAATTAATATCTGAAGTTTTATTTCACTCACATTTTTTTGAACACTGAAGAAAAATAATTCAGCCTTCTCTATCCTTCTCTTTAAATGGATCAGTAATGAAAGACAGACTACTGAATGTATGGCATTTCTTTTATATACATGGACACATGTATTGTTCATGTATGTTTTGTAGGGTGCAGAAGCTACTATAAGTGCACCTCCCCTACTTTCCATTCAAAAAATTAGTTCAACAAAGTCGTTACTTAGAATTAAAAACAAAAGTCAGAATGAAGGCAAAAGGACACAGAAAAGGAAGAAAGGTTGATATTAAAGAAAAAGAATCAAACTGGAAACAAGGTTTGAAAGTTCAATAGCAGCAGTACATATATCTATGCTCACCCATCAAAGCAAAGAGAAAGCTAACAATCATGCATGCATTGAAACAGAAGCATAACTGAGTAAACTAAATGAAATTCCCATTGCTGGGGAAAGACACTGCATCAAGTTCATAAACAAATACCCCTGGTTATTTGTGAAAGATAACTTACAGGATGTTAAATCAGCACATCATCCCAGAAGACGAATCAACTAGTGAACTGTCAGAGCCAAGTCTATTGTGGATATAAATCATAAACAGCCCTACACCTTATATAGGTAATTATTTTATATGACAACTCGGTTGCCACATCCTGTCCGGTCGTTTATTGTATTAACGTAGCCCACACGCAACTGAGTAGCTGTTTGAATTGATGAACGATGTCAGGCAAAATAAGGTTCCCGTATGTAAAATGTTGCTTGTAAATCAACATATACAAACATGGTGATTGTGCAAAATTTCGACGTCGTACGTTATTTACCTTATACAGGATCTGTACTAAGTAACAAATTTTCACGAAAATGAAAAGATCAATTCAATGTATTAGTGCTGATTTGACAGCCTAATGACCAATTACAAAATTTGCAAATACTCTACGATCTACATACATACAAATTTAAAAAACACGATTAAAAATACTAATAATACTTTGTATAGCAAGAAGTTTGTGAAATACAAAAAAGGGGAAGGTCATCATGTAACATACCATGAAGGCACAGACGGTAGGGTAAGGTATGACTCATAAGTACTTAAGCTCGGTCCGAGGTGGGAGTGGGTGGTCAACGCCTCGAACTAGCCGCTTTAGCGCTAGGGAAAGGACCCCGGCACCCATTGTAGAGGAGGCTGGGTGGGTCGAGCGTCAGTCTGGACGGGTGTGGAGAAAAAATCTCTTGCCTCATTTCTGAAATGCAAAGTAGGCTTTGTGCGTGTTGGTCGGAACTTTTCTTTGCATTTATGAAGGAAAGCAGACCTAAAATTCACAAATTTTCTGTGAATTTGACACTTGGAAATTACAACACGACCTTGGCAATTTACAACACTACTTCTTGGGCGAGCGCACACCAAGCAAACTGGACACCGCAACGCAACGGCAATTTCCAAGAAGCGTCACCTGTTTCGAGCAGGAAATCAGTTGACCCATTAGTAAGCGCACACTGAGGAAACGGACTAGTTGGTCGCATCTTCAGTGTGGCTGAACACGTGGTTGCAATTTTTCAGTGTTGTGCCCTTAATTTCTGTAATGTCACTGGCAGCCGCCACTTGTGTACTAAACATCGGTAGTGCAGAGCGCAAAATACTCGAAACGCAGTAAAATTGAAAACCGGTACTAGCACGACGAAATAATCGATGAAGGCAAACATAACACATAAAATCTGAACAGCATATCAACATGGTAAGTTCATCGTAACATACGCAAGGCTTATCTGCGCTACACAACGGAAAAAATCGATAAAGACCAGCGGCAAGCCAGTTACTCGAGTAAATATCTGGACAGTTACCAATTCAATTTTAACATTTAATTTGTAAATCTGTTTCAATAAATAGGTCCTAAGGAAGATTCATAAGAAATCTTAAAGCAACATCATAGTATTTACACAACCGTCTACCTACATGCTACACTATAAAACACTACAACATTAAAGTAAATATACGTTATAATAGTTGACAGACCTCTCAAAAAATGTTACCTTGATTTGGTCACTTTGGCCTTTAGGTTAGGTTAGGTTATTTATTTTCCAGACCGGCCCTGGGGCCAACTCAGCCTCCTCTAAATGGGTACCGGGGCGTGGAGTTGACTACCCACCCTCATCTAGTGCCAGGGTTAAAGAAAGAGTAGATCTATACCTCTACTCCCCCTCTGGGCCTTCATGGCCTGTTTTAGGGAGAACTTTACCTTTACTTTACTTTTTAGGTTATTTATTTACTTATCCATCTAGCCATCTGTTTATTTATTTATGTTTATTTATTTCCAGAAAGTAATGTTGTCCAACCGTACATTACGTCCAGAATCTGCTCATTCATGTCTATGAAAAAAAAAACGCAAAACGTGGGAAACTCTTGTGGGTACAAGAAGCATGGCTGGAATTTAGCCCCTCACCTCCATCAAGTATCTCTGTGTTGGATGAAAACATAGTTTGTTCCAAACCTTAAATCTTGAGATGGTGGCAGTAGGCTGCCATCTGTAGCAATCTGTAGAAAGGTGGTTGAATACGACCGTCCAGTTGATACCACACCCGCAATAATTACCTGTTGTCAGCACTAATAAGTGCCATTTCAGAACCTTGATTGTTATATGTAAAAGGAGTACCAAGAGGCTCACTCAAAACCACTACATATGCCACTGGCATTTGCCGTGCAATTAAAAGCATATATATCACTGATATGCATGTCATTATATTAATTCATTATTATATTTAGTCATATTGGTCATTAGGTTACGCTACGTTACGTTATTTATTTTATTTATCATCAGCTTCCTCAAAGTACGAGTATAATAACTTGCTGAGCAACTCCTAGCTTGTTCTGAGGAACTGCTCCATAAGTTTTTGGTCTGTATATTAGGCGATATAAATAGACTTTTTTTCTGCAAAGCTGTACACAAATATTGAACAGTCACCGAAAAGTGGCAACAAACTGTCTCCAACCGTACTGCCAACATCATGTCCTTTCAATAATATCCCATGATAGTTATTCGTAGAATTCCAACGCAGTACACTTGCATTTAGTTCGAATTATAAGAATAATATGCTTAATGCACGGAATATGAATAATATTCAGGTCCTAGGACGTATTCCTCACACTCCAACAGACATCTAACACACTGTCAATGCTACATTCATCAGCCCATGGATGGAGGCGCCTTCATTCCTCAAACTGTTGCACAGCCCAATTAAATCTTAAATATGAGATGCAGCGAAAGACAAAATGTGATAATGCTACAATGCACATTGTGCGCACCTTTCAATATTTATATTAAATATGAGATGCAGCTAATAACATCAAACAGGACAGCTCCAAGGCAATTGTGTGAAGATTCTGATGAGTTATACACCTTTCGTACAGAAACCCCTGATACGATATGTCACAGCAAACAAGAACGCAACTGCTGAATGCTACCGCCCTGGTTCAAAGTCCGCCTTTCTCTGCCATCTACGTTGTACTAAACACAGCCACTGAGCTTGCCGGCTATAAGTAACGACCACAGATTAACGACGTCAAAACCGCTTGTGGTGCCACAAGGTCTTGTTTCCGGGGTACCATTGAACTTTCACTGAAGGAAGAGAATATTCATGCAGTTGTGTCTGTTTAGCACTTTATTCTTTTATTTCGTAGATTTTATTAGAGATAGCAGCACATGTATTAATGTACTTCTGTATTTCCTGCACAGATGGCAGTGATGACGTGAGGAGAAAGCCGTGTCACGTCAGTCGTGATGAAGAAAGGTTTGTTGCGTGTTTGATGTTAGTGTCATTCAATGAAGTATTTGATTACGCACGCTAGAATTGCAATAACGTAGCCTTTGCGCACATTGCGTGTGTCTCGAATAACAGAATTCTTTATACGTATGCGTATTATGCTGTGGAAAGACAATGGTGGCCTTTAATTTCACACTGATACCTGTTAAACATGTGGTTCAAAACAGGTGATTTGATCTCTAGTGAAATGTCATGGCGAAGTGATGAGAGGTATGTGAAATCAACTGCGGAGTAAAAATGTTGGAATGTGCGGAACTATTTTAATTATACCTCCAAATATCGACAGCTGGAGGTTGAGACCATGTGGTTTGAAGAATGAGCTTGGATGCAGATAGTCTGGTAAGTAATATGCAATGAATGACTTTTCACTCAAAATTATTATTATAAATAGGGACCAAAAAGTGAAGAAGTATAATTGTTAGAGCACTCTGTCGTTGATAATTATGCTGAATGTTTTTTAATATAAGAAAAGTCATGGCCACTTGATGTCTTTGACACGTTTCCATTTACATATTACAATTGTTGACATTATAAAATAAGGTAGCATGTAAGTTGATATGAAAGTTTGACTCTCGTTAGATGCTGCATTCCATTTAGGGCTTGTTTTGCTTCTTAAATAAATGCCACAGTGTCTGAAGTAAACCCGTGAATACTGTTGCTACTAAGGTACGTGTGGTTATGCTGGAGAGTTGCGGCGTGGCTAATGATTGTTAAGTGGAGATTTAGGTTACGGACCACAGACTAGCGGTACTGTTCGTGATCGCGTTCCAGACATATTTTAATGTAAATTAAGTTACAGACCAACTGATGCACACTAAAACCACTTTTTATGTAGCTTTTATGTAGTTGGTCTGTAACTTCATTTAATATAACGAAGATGCACGGTGTCAACAGTGTGAAATATTTTAATGTGTTGATCTACCGCATTTCCTCGATTATAAGACGCTGTGGATTGTAAGCCGCACCATGTATTTGTAATAGGTTTTCAGGGAAGAAAAATAATATGTAAGTTATATTATATTAGGTGTCATCAATATTCAGATATAAAACTCTTTTTGTATTAACAAACAAAAATCAACGCAAAACTGGCTTCTTCAATTGTGCGTACAGTTTCACATTCTGAATCTGTATTTTCTCCTGTCGCGTCTTAATTCAGGCCCATCAAGATCAGGACTGTGACGTAAGATACCTACTGTGCTATCAAGTGCATTTGTAATGCGCGAAGATAAGCTAATGTCATCGGTACCCTCGCCGTCTAGAGCGTTGATTGTAAGAAGTTAAGACACAGCAATGATAACAGGTGTAACAATCAACGCTAACTGATCTATGTTCGTCACAGAGAATTATTTAACACTAGAACCAAGTAGCATTTTCAGCCTCCAAGCCCCCATTGGGTGCTTTATGCATTGGCACACCTAATGACATTTTAAACAGCGGAAGTACGCAGCAGTACTTTGGAATCTCCTTTGTTGTTATCTTTGTGTTTACTGTGCCATGACTAGTGTTGTACACATGAAATTTTTCTTCCTTTCTTTCCTTTACGGTATAATCAACATCGATTCTTAGAGGCCATCAAATGTAAGACTCACGCTTTTTTTTTTTTTAATTTTAAAATGTGAACAGTTGCGTCTTAGAATCCAGGAAATACGGCTTTTATTTTCTGTGTTATTTGTTGTTTGCAATCATAATGATGAATTTTAGGAAGAAAGCTTAATGATTGCATTGAGCGAATGTTGGCACTATTCTGTTCCACAAAGTAACAAACTACATCCCATCCTGTATCTGTTATCTTTAATTTGGTGTACATTTAATATACTCGTAAATGCGTGTATCGCATTGGTTTATTCGTAAATCGTGATTCCTTGCGCGCATTCTCTTTCCATTCTCTGCACTGTCTCAGATTCGGGGGAAAACAAATATTGAGGCCAATGGGTCATGTATAAATGCAAGATATGGATACTGCTTAGCCTATAATTTTTATGTTTCTTTTAAGCAGCACATGAATGAATTAATTTTAAATTGTTCGGTTACAAGTCCGTGTAACGAAGAAACAAGTACCGAGAGATTATGTCCGTGTGAATGTGACAGAGTGTAGGTTAGTCACATTCAAAATGTATTTGTTTTGGTCAAGTGGAACATTCGAAATATATTAAACAATTCTGATGTAAATCTGTATTTTATGGAAGATGTGATACCCTTGATAAGGTAATCTAGAGTTACGACAATTAACTTAAAACTAATTCATAATTAAAGGCTGAAAATTTAAAATGTAATAGTTCAGTTGTTAGGTACAACTTTCAGACTCGCCTTCATAACGTAGGTCAACAGCGACTTGCATTCACATGGTTCTTGGCTCGAATCCTAGGGTTGGTTAGCCTGACAGATCTAAGAATGCAGTTTTCCAGTCCGTCCAGGCAGTTTTCTATCAAGTCCACAAGCTATCAGAAAACAATTGCCTTGTAAAACTTTACAATAAGAATTGCTCTCATGTTTTGTGTTTTTTCGAACGCTGGTTTTCGTTTTAAATTTCTATTCCCGTTTTGGTTATAGGAAACCGGAACGTCAGAGATGTGAAGAGAAAGAAACCTATATCCAGAACTGTAAAGGGAAACATGTTGTGCATCTGTAGGAAACGGAGTGAAATTAGTCAGAAGGGAGAAAGTTCCTCTTACTTGTGGGAATAAGTATGCACTGTTGTGAAGTCTCAAAACCTCAGTTTTCTTATCAGATTTAGCAATTTGTTGTCTGAATAAGAACGCATATATTGCAATGTGCAGTACGTGGGAAGAGGTCAGTTTCGGTATCCATTTTTCTGTTTTAGCCTGTGTAAGTACGGCGAACCTATTGGTTTCGGAATAAAAGTTCGTTTTATTTTAGTGCCGCTATATTTATGCAGCGAATGCTGTCAGAGAGAGGGCGGGCCTGTCATATTTCATAACGTATTGAATTTCTTGGCGAGGAATCACGCTGCCCAATACGCAAGCCGGAGCAGAGTCATTGACAAGATAATATTACTTCCTTAGCCAGCCAAAAAGTTTCCCGCATTTTACGTAGGCTAACCCGAAGGTTCATTACCGTGTTTACATGAGCCTGCCACTGGTTTCTGTCCTGAGCCAGATGAGTGCAGTCCATATCATTCCATCCTGTTTAAGATCCATTTTACCATTATCCTCCCATTTGCGCCTTGATTTTCAATGTAGTTCTTCCCTTCATGTTATCCCACCCAAATTCTTTAATTTTCTCCTCTCTGCCATACCTGCCACATGCCCTGCCCATCTAATCCTCCTTGATTTCGATATCCTAATAATATTCGGTTAGAAGTACACATCATGAAGATACCAGACCAAGTGGTAGTAAGCATTCCCCGATTTCAAGTTGCTCTTAAATTTTCCGCGGATTCAGTTTTTAGCCACAACTGGCAAAGCAGTTGCGAGAAGTGTCTATTAGCTTCGTCATGTCTGGCTGTCCGTCCGCCCGTGTCCGGATTTCGTGAAATTTGTGTATTGGGGATTTTTACTGAAGTCTGTGGACCAAATTCAAGTTTGCTTTTCAACAGGCACTTTACATTAAGACATACAAACGTTTATGCCATTGGACTTTACGATGGGGACAGGCTGTGTTCTCCGTGAGGTACCAGCTAAGGCCGAAGAAATAGTTGGCGATTTAAAAATATCAGCTTGGAGTGTTCTGTCTGAGGTACGAGATGAAGCCAAAGGAATTCTTAACATTCTAAACTCAACAGTTGATCATGATCTACTGGAAGTAGGTTCAGCAGAGCATATTGTTGCTAAGGTACGGAGAAAACTTACAGTGACAATAAAAGAGCGGACACCCCCAATGTGTTACGCCCTTTATACATCTCCTAACGTCGTGTGGTTTAGTGTTGTTGTTCCAAAATATTTGGACTTTACCACATTGTCAAAGGATTTATTGGCTGTCTGTACGGTGTGATTATGTCCTGCAGTGTGTTGAGGAGACAAACGTATGCTTTATTGAACAATAATATGCTTTGTTTTGGTAGCATTTAGGCCTCCTACTAGGCCAGCCTCTCACGGCGGAGGCCCGGGTTCGATCCCTGGTCAGTTCATGTGGGATTTTTGATGGACAAAGTGGCACTGGAACAGGTTTTCCCTGAGTACTTCGGTTTTTCCCCTGTCAGTTTCGTTCCATCGGTGCTCCATTATACGGAAAAACGAAAAAAAAAAAAAAAAAAACTAGTATTTTCATCACAGGGTTGCAAAATAAGCCTCAAGGCTGCGGTGCGTCCGTAGCATCTGCTGCGGGGCCCTTCATAAAACAAATAACAAAACAAACCTTGTTCAAACGTCAACCAGGTCCGGTAAGTACAGAAGAAAGTGTCTGGCGTAAACTGCAGGACAGACACGTCCGTTATGCTAAGTCTGTAACTTTCTTAATTCTGTCATTTGCCGGGTGAACAGTCATCGAACAGAGTCGTCCTTGAGAAAGTAGTAGTCATCGAGCTGGTCAAGAAATTCCGTGCGTTTATGGTACCTGAAATATCGTTAACCGTGTTCACAAAACCCTCCACTGCCCCCTGTCCTAAGCATGGTGAATCCCTGTCACACATTTACAGTCTGTTTCTTTAAGATCCATTTTAATATTATCCTCATTTCTACGTCTTCGACTTGCAAGTGGTATATTTCCCTCATGTTTTTCGACTAAAATTTTGTATGTATCTCGTTTTTTCCCATGCCATGTCGGGAAAAAAGGCCTAAGTTTAGCAATCGGTTATGGTATTTGTGTGGCGCTTCGAGACGAGTGAGGTACTTGCATGCATTTCTCAACAGCGAGGTGTTCATAATCGAATTAATTACGGTTTCTCTCAGCCTGATAAGTAACACTAACAGCAGGAAGAACCACAATGAAACGGGCAGAGAATGAAAGCAAGTCGCGAGGAGAAGGAAAGTGATCACACAGTTACGATGTCCATCGTTTAAAAGTTCATGGGAGCCAAGAGTCGGAAAACGAACGTAGGAAGTGCTATGAAGCCCATTGTTTCACGTGTGGTTGCAAAAATGTGTTACGCTAGCGACATCTCATTGCGTAAAATGTAGTAATGTATTGCATGAGTATGAAAACACCGTACGTGCATTTGTTAACAAATGCTTTGCTTAGTTTATTTCAGCCCTTAAGTCCTTTGTTTTCTTCATAGGTCAAGTTACGTATTAACAGTTGTAGCGGGTTTCCTTTAGCGAACGTGAGTGAGGCCAAGGCACTTAGTTGCTAAAGATGTCTGTATTTTATGGTACGCGCCATGAAGTTATATGGGGGAGTGAAGGTATAGCTTGACTTATTCTTAACCTCGGTACTAGGTAGAGGTGAGTCGCCAGCTTCGCGCCCAGGTTGGCCCCAGAGATTGGTTGGACGTTTTGGAGACAAGAAAAAGCTCTTACCTCTGCCAACCACAGTTCCTCTGACATCTAGCTCGTAGCCTAGTCACTATACCGACTACGCTATCCTACTATTCATTTTTTTAAAGAAAACTGTAAACCTCCATTTGACCTTAATGCAGAATTCTAAATGCAATATGTGACCGCTACGGCCCAAATTTGAATCCGAACCCCAGCTTTTAATGTAATAAATTGTTCCAGTGCTTGATTGAGCAGTACGTCATGAAAGCATATGGGGGCGTGGAAATGCAGCTCCATTCATTCTTAACCTGGGAACCTGATGGAGGGGAATGGTCAGCTTCACACCCCAGCCGCGCTCGCTGGAAATTGGTGGACCCTAGAACCGGTCTGAACGCTTTGGAAAAGAGAAAAATCATTTTCACCTCCCGGGAATCGAAGCAGGATTACACGGTCGTCCAGCCCGTAGCCTAGTCAGTAACCGACGGAGCTTTCCCGGCTTCATTATCCCACTGTACGAAGTTTAAATGAGATCTAATATTCAATAAAATCCGTCAGCACAACTATGCTTTTTTTATGTAACAGAAAGCTACATGTTTCGATCTTAGTAGACAGTCATCAGGCGAAGTATAAAGAATTTGATTAAAAGCAATTACTTGGTGTACTAAGACCGAAACATGTAGCTTTTTGTTACATAATGAACGTCTAGTTGTGTTGACGGTATTTTATGGAATATTAGTAATTATATAAACAAAACGATGTATCTTCTATTAAGTTAAATGCGATCCGTTTAGTAGTTTTTGTGTTTAAATATGCAGACGAACACCGCTTTATCATTACGCGTTCGTTGTATATCTTGTGCGAAGAAAGTCTAAACATGTATGGTATATCGTGAGTAATCGTCAATCAGAACGTTCTCAATAATGAAACTGAAACTGATTTCTTGTCTCCAAGGCTATACCCAGACGATGTGAAGCAGATTGTTAAGAACCGTCATTAAATGTCATTACAAAATTTAAAAGAGTAAATAAAATGTGTCCTCAATGTGTTAAGGTGTGACTGACTGCGTGCGAGCAGGAGGTTTACTGCAGCCACAATTACCGTCAGGCATTTGCAGTAAAAGAGCAGCCGTGCACTTACGCTGCGATCTTCATGGCCTGAAAGTTTTCTCTTGTTATAATAATAAGAATAATAATAATTGGTGCTTGTCTTTATAAATTAAAAAATATAATTAAATGAGGAAAGCTTGCCAGGAGCGTGAGACAGTAGCCTATGTGTATTGCATGTTGTCTTACGTACCTACTTAGGACGAGAATTCGTCTAATGTGTTTGACACTGTACAATAGATTTCCTGCACTGTTGTAACGTTCTACCTCTTTATACTGTATGAACGAGATATCTGGCCCAAATGCTAGTCGCTTTTGTATAGCAGGATTAATTCCACAAAGTCTCCAGCTTCAGGCGCAGGTAACATTAGCGAGCCTAGACTGATGTCACAAGTCAGGAGAGTGCGCGAAGTCATGTGCGCGTAGAGCAGTGTGTGTTCTGCAATCAGTGCGGTGGGGGTGCCAGTATAGGTCTGCTTACGTAGTAGCTGCAGCCACGTGACTGAGGTAGGAGGTTTGTGAGACCCGCGCTGAACGTCGTAATGCAAAATTACGGGGACTTTGTGGATGTAATCCTGCTATACTGAAAAACTTCGATGTGATGAAATTAGTGATCATATGCTGTTTCTGCCTTGGCTATGACACTGTAGACTTTAATCATTACGTATGTCGTGTCACCTATAGACCATTCACTGTTTAGAGTAGACAATTCTTATGGCAACAGCGTTGCAACCCTTCACGAGTTTCACCGCTGCCACTCGCGCAGAGCCTTTGCCATAAGTTATGCATTCGCGCATGTTAAAACACATTTTAAATCTGGAGTTTTCAGCTTTACTTAAGGCGTTATTCTTAAAGTAATAAACAATTGGAACATAAGGCTTTTCACACAAACACATATATTGGCATTCGATAACGAGAAAGCATAAACTTGCACGCAAGCACACGTAGGGGGCAAACTTTCGCGCTGAATGTATTCGCATTGTTTACAAGATGTCAGCAAGGCAGAGCCCGTTACTTTAAGCATAGCAATCGCCACAAAGAAATTGAATGTGTATGTTATTTTTAAGGAACATGTTAACATTCTGTCCGTGCTAATGAACTATAAACACTTCCACCTAATTTATCTCATGTAGAAAGTTATTACATCGCCCACTCTGTCGCAGTGTCACTCGCAGGACGCAGCAAAAACTTTTACAGGTTGTGCAGTGACGTCATATTAACCACATTGAAGTCGTCGAATCAGTTGGACGTCTGCGCCTAGTAAACTTACTTTCTGACTGGAGATTTGCGTGCTGTCTGCTGAGATGTAACTCCATGTGGTCTGGTAGAAATTTGCCAGTGTTTGAGAAGGACATGCTACGGCCGCCTACAGCTTCATTCTTCTACCTTGTAGATGGAAGCGGCAGGTTTCTTCGAAACGTCGGTAAATTTATACCAGGCTTCATGGCGACACGGATAATTTCTGCCAGACTATAAGGCGTGTTACCTAATTTCTATGTCATAACTTGCTGTAATTTCAGCCGAGGTACTGGATGTGCTCTGACGTTAAATCGAACATGTACGGCGTGTTTGGTAAGCCAAAATGAAGTTCTGTTTGATTTTTCGAGATTTTCGAACAGTCGAAAGCGAAACCATTGCGCTGACCAAGGGAAAGGCTTTGGGAATGACAGCGCGCGGTCCAGCAACAACGAGTAATTTAGAAAGTGGAGAAATATGTGAATGTTATGTAGGGTTTATAACAGATGTGTTTAGCCAGTCACAATGAATAAGTCCCGTTAATGGACATGCTAAATTCGCAACAGAATTTCACTTTCTTTGTGAAGCAAAAATGCAACCACAGTAAACGTGGACTTAAAATGCCGTGTTATAATAACCTAATGGAATTGTCATGAGCACTGTACGTATTTGTGTCGTGCTGACAGGATGATTTCGAAATAAAGCTGACGGTGTACAGCCTTGACCCTTCCAAGGATAGTTCCTGTCAAGATATCCAGTCTGAGAAACAATGTAAAATTACTTTTTTTTCGGACTGGTTTCATGCTTCTGGACGCTGCGGAACGGCTTCTTTTCTTTCCTCGTTTCTTATTCCAGAAAGACTGGATGACCATACGGATAGACATTTACAGGCGCCTGGAACAGCATTCTTGAAATACACTGACCTGTGTAGTTACTGCCAAAACTTGCTGAGATAAAATACAGTCATAGGACAGTGTAATTACATCGAATTTCAGTGAGTAAAATGCTGTGGAGTAGGTGAGAAATATTCAGCTTTGCATAAATGTTAGCTAATTACATTACATAGGAGTTCAGTGCCTGTTATTATTTTCGTGTCCTGGGAAATTGGAAGGGCTTTTGTAAGGACATTTTTACTAAGTCTTGTATGTCGCAAGATACAGATTTCCACTTCCAGTGTTTTTAAGTCATATTTTTAAATACAAGGTATGACTAGTGTCCGGTGATTATATCACTGTCTTTTCGCCGGTACAGCGTCGTAATTTGGCCTTCTATAATAAAGGCTAATTGACACATACAAGACAGTGTTCGGAGCGTGTTCCATGGCTTCGAAAGTAGTTTCTGAAGGCTACGGCCAGACATGGCACGAGCACAGTCGGTGCAGTCCTGTGTGTGTGAATGGCGATTCGGCGACCAATGGGCAACAAGATATTTTTCGAAGAGGTTCGACGTTTTCCAGCTAGCAGGTGGAATTTTACGCAGCTTGTTTCAGGCCGCGTATCATTTAGAAATTAGCTGCCCAGAAGCAAAACACGACCGCTTGCATCCACATTCCACATCATTTCTTATTTATTATAAATGATCTTTGTAGCTGCAAAGTCGTCGTCAAATAGCCCAGCCTCAGTTCGGAAGTTGGTAATCGAAAATGGGTGAAAGTAAGGAGGAAAGCATAGAGATGACTGAAGGGCTTTGATAATTTGTACCGTTCACCTGTCGTTTCTTCATTTCAGCCAAGTAGGTTGTGGTGGGCTGGGGAAATAAGAAATACACAAGAAGTTTTGGAATACCTTGCAGAAGATCAAGCCGTCTTTGTTTACAGTCGTCCCTCCATACGATGCAGATGTTGAGAAAGCGCCGTGAAATGAAATAAAGAAATGTGAGCAGTAACGTATCGGTGAAGGTAAACTTTCATCATTTGTGGGACAGCCAGCACAGACAATCCGCAGACGAACAGTCGAATTATGGGGTCCGCTTCTTTATTCATGCTAATGGACCACACATTAGAAAGGAAGATCTCTGGGCGGAAAGCCGCATGAATTGTTCTGGCTATCACAACGACATTATTTTAACTAACTGAAACAGGAATATGGACCAAATGTTAGTTCAGACCACAGATATATAAATCTTTATTCTTTCATTCTGCGCTGTCTGTACGGAAGTGTGGGGTGGATAGCTGTTGCCCACTGTTTCCTGCCTCATATCGCCAGTTCCTTGTGCATTTACTTCACCACATTGACAGTCGTAGTAGGAATGCGTGGCCCCTGTTATTTTCTTATTGCGAATGATGATTTATGGAAAATGCGGAATTAAGCGGTCGTGGCATATTTTAAGGCACTAGCTTTAGGAGAATGTCCGGCGAAGAATGATGTAAAGCTGGAAGGAGTAGTTCCAGGAAATCCTTGTTGTGGCAGGAACGAATTAACAAGCCCGGTGATTGTTTTTATGATGGTCGTGGTGGTGGTGTAGCTGCTGCTGCTGCTGCTGCTGCTGATGATGATGATGATTATGCAGAGAAAACTACCAGCTACTTCAGAACAGTCGGACTCCAGCTCGTGAATCGAATTCGGGACCTCTCCAATTCGAAGCGTAACACTAACCACCCACCTTGTAACTATATTAAACGTAGGTGGGATGGTTAAACTCTTCTTCCCAGCGCGAACGGTATTCTTTGATGATAGTAAAGTAGCATTTTTCTTCTTCCCATGGCGCAGCAGCCCCTAGTGGGCCAGAACCTCATTATCGAGGCTTTACAATCACCCTCAGACACACCACCCTCGGTAGGACTCCTCTGGATGAGTGATCAGCCCGACACAGAGACCTCTACCTGACAACACACGAAACTTACAAGGGACAGACATCCATGCTCTCGGCGGGATTCGAACCCACAATGATAGCAACCGAGCGGCCACAGACCCACGCCTTAGACCGCGCGGCTACTGGGATTGGCTAAAGTAGCATTATGTAGCTAAATCTTGACAGGATATCATGGATAAGTATAAACGTAAAATTGTATGAAGTTGGTGAGTGGCCATGGGTTATGGTCTGTGGGCACGCCTGAAGATGGCTTAAGTGAGCGAAATGCGTTTATTGAAACTAAGTGATAATGATAAATGTAGATGGACGGTACTCTGAAAATGTAAAAGGATGCAACAAACGCAGGCCACATGTGGGTGAATATATGTCTTCAGTGCCGGCCACTGGCTAGATAACAGTACTCTGTTACGGCGTGTAGTATTGGGTCAACCTAATGTGAACAGACATACTCTTTGCCACGGTGTTCGCTCTTCTGATATAACGCTTGTGCACGCATGTGTGTTATTGAGGTTAAGGTCAAGTTTTCAACTTGTAACGCGGAGAAATCGCAGACATCCGACGGACGTCCAAGAAGACCCAGTTTGGCAAGAAGACTCGAGGCAATACCGTCTGATTGAGTACTGAAGGCGGATGGTAGCTTCCACTACTTTACCTACTAGTGGTGCGGGCTGCCTGTACAGCCAGAGCTGTGATACCCATTCCGAAAATTTTGGTTGGAGGCCTCGTTTCTTTTTTAACAAGTGCCAGTCTGCAAATAAAATGGAACTGTGAAAAGTGTTTATTATTATTATTATTATTATTATTATTATTATTATCATCATCATCCATTTTGCTTACTTCACAGCAGTTAAGCTGGTTCTCAAAATAATACGGGTTTCACTGACCAAGCACTTCTTATTCACTGTTCTGCCAAAAACTTTGTAACTATACGGCATGTATTAAGTATTAGTGCTTTCTGCATTAGAATGTATAGAGCAGGGCGGAGATTAACCAGTTTAAAACTTCCGCGTAATTTATTAATTATTATTATTATTAAAATTTTAATCTCAGCTCGGAAGCAAGTAATCGGTGTCCAGATCAGCGTTTTATCCGCTGCCTTATTTGACGGTGAAGTGATCTACGGTATTTTCTATTATTTCATCTCCTTAGCATTAGAGCTATTATTTTTATAGTTTCTCGACATGATTGCGGTGTCCTTTCTGGGCTTCACCAGTAGTGGACCCGTGCTTTCAAATATAATTTCTTCTAATTGTTTAAACTTTATGTCGTGGGAAGTATTTGTATGTAAGTAGCTACATGTTTCAGTTCATCCCAGCCCAATTCATTTGGGTTACAATCGCACATGTTGGGAGGGGGGGGGGGGCGCAGCCATGAAGTTGTATGGTCATGTTGGTTGAACAGTTGGTCAGCTACATGAACCATTATCTACCAATTTGTAAGTTGCTTGAAAGGCTTCGTTTGCTTGTAGCCATGGAGACCAAGAAAAGATTGGAGGTGGATCTGGACATAAATGGTGAGAGTTTGACGCGGACTGAGGACAGAAGTTGATGGTGTAACAAATCGTGGCAAGATTTGGCGCTGGAAAAACCTAAGTGTATGGCATTTTAAAAGCAAAGTCAGAGGTACAAAGTCAGTGAGTAAATTGCAGTAATGGTTAACTCAAACGGAAATGAAGGAAAACTGTAACTGGATGCATTATTGAGGTTGTATGACGGTATGATGTGGTTGACAGATCCAATCAGCGAACCTAGGTTGGAAATTCCCTGACGGTTGGTTACCGTGTTCAGAAGGACCCAACACTGGTTCGTATTCCAAGTCAGACGAATCAGTTCCGCCTCCTCGGCTGTCAAAATTGTTTAACATTAGGAATGTGAAAGTGAAGGGACGTTGCATGAACTGTTTAAATTTTTCCTGCGATTTACATGTTTCATATTATTGTTTGCCTTGTTCACTGTTCCTCCTGACGTTCTAAAGGCGATTCATAAAATCGCGTAAAATCGCCCATCTTTTGTCGTGATTTAAATTTCACGTTTCATCGGACTTGGGGATACCGATAATATTCCTTTCTGTTAGCTATATTCTATTCATTCTGTCTTGAGGCTCACAGTATAATATCCCCCAGAGACGAGAAAGTAGAATAAACTGTTCCATTGCCCAGTGCGCCGCATCGGTTGGTTAGTAAAGGAACTGGAGTTACTGCATGTAGCAGTCTGCTTGACAAGCGAGTGAGTGCATAGCTAATCAAGGAATTCCTCTCCTGTTAAGCTTCCCGAAGGTTTATTGCCATATTCGCAGGAGCCTGACACTGAATCCTGTTATGAACCACTTTAATCCCGTACACAAAACCAGTTTCTGTTTCCATAAGATCCATCTTAATATTATACTCCCATCAACGTCTAGGTCTCCCACATAGTCTCTTTCCTGCACGTTTTCGTACCGAAAATACGTGTGCTCTTCCCACTGCTCCCATACTCGCTACAAACCTGACGTATCTCGTCCTCAACGATTTGATCACTGTAACAGAATCTGGTGAAAAGTGCAGATCATGAAGCTCCTCATTGTGCAGTTTTCTGAATTGTATTGCTTTACTCTCTTGAGTCGAAGTATTCTCCTCGGCGGCTTGTTGACAGACATCGTCAATTGGTGCTCTTTACTCAGGATGTGTGATTCATGAAGTTAAAGATAGCACAGTTCTGTGTAAGAATTATTTTCCTGTAAGAATTCCGCGCGAAACCAGGAAACAGCGTTGTGCTGATTCAACGAGTATTCGACGCGTGCTGCTATTATCAGAAACATTTGGGTCTCTTCTGAATCACAGATCGCACCAGCGGAAGTACAGAAGCAGACCGAAATAGAAACAAGAACTGCGTAAGTGCATTCCGTGCCCATCAAAGTATTTTTGACGATGAATAACGATCCTCTTCAATGGCTGATACAGGCTCCTTTATTGGCTGTACCAGGGACGTACGTCCTTTCACACTGTCACTCCTGCTTCTTGGAGATACTAGTAGCGACTAGGTTGAGTTGAAGCGTGGCTGTTACTATGACGATTTTATAGATCAAGTAGCGTGAAACGTGCGGGATGCGCAGAGTTGAGACATACATAACAAAGTGTTTGTCGGAAAATCAGAAGGTTAATTGCGGGCGGTGAGGACTGGATTAATTTGGCATTGCATAAGGACCGGTGACGCATTCGTGTGGACATAGTAACGAACCCCTCTATTACATTGGGCGGGGGGGGGGGGGGGGCGTGTTGGAAATGTTGAGCGACTGTTGGTGTCTTAAGAAAGACTGCTGCATGTTGTTGATCATTTTTCCTTCTAAGTGTGTTATTTAACGACGCTGTCAATTGGTAAGATTATATCGTCGGTAATAGATGAATGAATGAGGACGGAGCATTGGTGGACGGATACTGACACGGGAAAACCAAGTACCTGGAGAAAAACCTGTCCCATTGCTACTTCGTCCACCACAAATCCCACTAGACTGGCCTGGGATTTGTGATAGACGTAGTGGCACTAGGTCAGTTTTCCTCCGCGTACTTCGTTTTTCCCTTGTTATTATCATTCCAGTATTTTATCTTTCTAAAGCGTTCAGACCTCTTCTGGGACTCACCTAGCTTCTCTTCAGTGGGTACTGGGGCCTAGGATTTCGGGGTTAAGGCGGCTGAGGCGTACACCCGACCACTTACCTCGATCTGTGGAGAACCATAGTGCGACAGTAAGGATTAATTAAATGAAAAACCCCAAACGAACCCACGACCTTCCGGCGTTGCGTTTATAGCGTATTATCGCTGAACTTTCAAGGCTACGATCGTCGCCTTCAAAATTGTATCCTTGTCACAAATAATGGAAATTTTCTTACCTCATTCGGTGCTCATTAACTTCCGCGGTTGAAGCAACATATTTCATTATAACAATCAGTCTTGAGTTTAGCCTACAGTGCGTCTCTTTCCCAAATTGTTGTTTCGGTTCGTGTAATGTTTGATAAAAGAGCGTTGCCGTCCACTCCCACACCGAATGCTTCAAAATAGTCTGCCGCGGACACCAATCGCGGAGGATCCGTGGAACAACATGTGACGGGAGAATCCCCGTAGTTTGTTGATTTTACGTTATGTGTGGGAATCTGGCGTTCAGGATATTCTTAACGTACTTAGTAGCGTGTTCGTCATATCTTGTTTGTTTCTTCGGAGGATCCAGGATCTGACATAAATTTGGGTAGGCTTTGATCGGGTGAGCGTATATACCAAGAAATACACATGTAACGGCACAAGAACTGCATGGACGGAAACGCCTACAGAATCCACGTCGCAGTGTACGTGAGAAAGACGAATTTATATCTGATGATTTCAGGCTTCCGCCGCGATGTTGATAAGATCTGCGCCCTTTAGGGATATTACGCAGCGTCGAGTGGTAATCCTTAACCGACGTTTTGTGACAACCTATCGGTCCCATATTCAAGGGTCAAGGACGTCTTGACCCTTGAAGATGGGACCGATAGGTTGTCCCGAAACGTCGGTAAAGGATTACCATTCGACGCTGTGTAATATCCCAGAAGAACACAGATAGAATTTATACCTGTTCCTAAACGCCATGACATTAGGTGGTTGGGGGGAGGGGTCGGAGGTAAAGCTTCACTTATAGTTTTCAGGTTTATAAGGAAGTGAGTCGGTTTCTCGCACAGTTGGCTTTGACCTCGAGGATAAACCCACAATACAGATACCTTATAGCAGGGTAAGTTGTCCGTGTACACGCCATGGAGGCATATGGGTAAGTGGAGGATAGCTCCACTCATTCTTAGCCTCGGCAGCAGATGGAGATAAGAGGTCGACTTCACCGCCCGGTCAATTTACGTGCGAGGGACTGATACTCGGTATCCATTGAACAGGAGGCTGGGTGGTCCTCAGAGTCAGTCTGGAAGCTTTGGAGAAGAATGATAATCTTTACCCTGCTGGGAATAGACCCACGATTCCTCGGACGTCCGCACCATTGCTTAGTTCTATCCTGGCTCTTGTAGATGATGTAATTATTTGGAAGAGACTGAGGGCCGGAGAGAAACATATATTTAAGAAAATGCTTGGATAGCTGTTGGTCATGAACATTAAGTGTATGCTATTGAATAGCTGTACCAAAAGACAGAAGTAGCATTACAAATAATTAATTTGGACAAATTATCTTGACTTGTATTGGTGTCTTCAAGGTGTTAAACTGAATCTCGAGTGGACACTACTCCACTCTGTCGTATCTAGACTTCGTAGGTACAGTGAGCAGCAGCTGATACCTGTAATATTAGGTACCGGAAGTCGCCAGTTTTCGTCAGAATTTATACATCACGTTTATTGTGGTAATTCAATATTGCTTGTTATTCGGTTAAAAATGCTTTGATTTAGATGTCCGCCGTCCAGACATCGGAGATACAAAACAATTTTTACCACTATTTTTCTGGATGTGAATCATAGACTCTTTACTTTTAAGAAATAACGTGTTACAAGTATTTGTAAATGACGTGCTCAGGGATGTGTCTGACCTACGGATGATATAAGTGAGCAGTTTATCTGGGATGTTAGGTAACAAGGAGCTTCGTTGTTTGTGCAGATCACCTGACGTTTTTGGATTTCGGTGTGCAGGATAAAAATAATGTATACAGAAATTTGATGGAGAAGCTATTGGCGAAACGGTCAACGGAAACGGAAGAGGAATGCAGAATAATAGGACGAATATTACGGAAATGAGTTGTGAGGTGGAGGTGGTGGTGGGGGGGATGGAATGGCTTAGGATCGTATACTTCGGTGTTAGCAGTGTTGAACCCTCGGGTTAGTCGGTTCGATTACGGGTATCAATATCAACTTCCGTGCTGCGATGTATAATAAGCGGGAACTTTTTTAAATAAAAAAAGTGTACACTGCGTGTCCTCGCATCGGTTCTGTTCCGTGACGTTTGATGACGTAATTGTTGGCGGTGTGGAATGAAGCCTGGCGGGAGTAACGTCATCACACGCGATGTGCGTCAGTGAGGTGACTTCATGCTGGTGCGTCATGTGGACGAAAAAAAAAGCGCATCAAGCCTACACGTGACAGTTACACGTTCTGCTGTTTTATGTTTTACACAAAGCAGGTAAAGTTACCCCCCTGTCCACGCCATGGAGGCATATCGGGGGAGCAGAGATATAGCTCCACTCGTTATTAACCTCGGCACTAAGTGGAGGTGAGTGGTTAACGTCAAGCCCCGGCCATTTTACCCCTGGGAAAGATCTCCGGTATCCACTGAACAGGAGGCTTGGTTGGCCACAGAGCCGGTCTGGACGTTTTGTAGGAAATATAATATCTTACACGTACCGGGATTCGAACGCCGGATCGTCTAGTCATACTGCGCCACCCCGTCTTACTTTATACAAAGTAGGGCTACACAAATGAGCGCCGGTCGGCGAGATCGTGTTCAGAGTGTTTGCACATTTCATCGTGCAAACTGAGCATGGCTTTAGATCAAACGTGGTATGTTGTGGGTTGTAGTACTGTCTCAGAACTGTTGGAACATGCAGTAAAGAAACCTATAACGGACAGAAAACGTAAGCCTTTGCCGGTCATGTAACAGAGGTACAACAGGGACTGTCTGGGTTTTGGAACTAAGGTGCGTTTTGCGCGACGGTCCCAAGAAATAAAGACTTTTAAAGACCTGTGAGGAGGTGTTCAATTATGAATAAAGTGGCATCTAATATTAGTTTACAGAAAATATTTCACAGCTTCCAAATCTAAATACGAATAACGTAAAATGTAAAGATTTCATCCAAACAGAATCATTGAAACATTTAACCAGTTGTGAAGTCAGGTCAGATTTTCGATGTTGCGATGTTGTATAGTTTTACGTAATACTGCAATTTCAGTTACGGACGTGTATAGCGTTCAGTTGGAAGTTAAATATAATTATGAACTTTAAAGGATGTGGCAGGAAGCTGTCATGATTTGTTTTAAAGTGAGTGTTCCATTCCGGTACTTGATAAAGAAAGCCATGCGAGATGTCGGTCGGAATATCCGGCCTCTGTCCAGGCTGACGTGTGATTCAGAGAGAGCAAGAAAAGCCAGAAACGAATAATGTGAAGATATACAAAATTTGGGAAGCCATGATTCCAACAGGAAACGTGAATATTCGCTGTTAGTTTGAACTGTGACATCCACAAATGGGCTGCCGCTGCACTGACCTATTGACAAGGCGTCCGTATTGATCGGGGCGATATTTATAGTTAGTGTAAGGGAAGTGTGTGGTATTTTAATGAAGGGTGCGTTCAGCAGTATGCAGCACACAAACCTGGCTACATACTTGTACTGGCTCATTCAATTAAACAAATGGGTTACGAAATACCGTTGTGTGGACAGATAAGAGGGCATGATTACGTTCGCGATGTGCGGTGAACTGCATCAAATTAAATCGTGTTCGGTGTTTGTTTGTGACTTCCAAAATATATAAGGCCACAGTCTTTCCTGCTCCTGTCCTCTGGCAAGCTGCAGAGTCAAGGTTGCTAACTGTGGTAATAAGATGTTCAAACGCACAGTTCTTCCTAACAAATGCAGTTGTCATTAGCGTAGCAATGTGCCATCTGGTGAAAAGCAGTTGTCCTGTCATGTAACTTTCAGCATGTACAGTGATGTGGGCAGATGTAGCTTCAGAATTCTTTGGACTTACCGACTCTTGAACATGACTTTTGTAGCTGATGCAGCCTAATAAAGAAGCCGAGAAAAAAAAACGTTAACAATTTGTGGGGTACAGTGTAGGATTGCTTGAAGTATCCGGTATGATACAAGACTCTCAAGAAATGTGCGTTATTCTGTAACAACAGTAGGACCTCAGACTCATGCCGAAATGAACAAAGCCAGGACTGGTTGATTATTCAGTCTTTGCAGATTTCGATTACATGTTTTGATGGGCCGTCTACACTAAAAGGTGCCGGGTAAATTTCATTTTGACATCGTTTCAACATTCCCAATTATAGTGCTCAAATAAAACTTTATAGATTGTAACAGATGGGCTTTCGCAAGTCGGTAGTTTATATGAATTGTAAAAAGGCCATGCTAGGTTCGTAACACGTTGCGCCACCGGGAATTTAAATGGCCGAGGGCATGGAATCTTATTTACATGACTGAACTGCGAGGAATGGAAGACGATTCTTGTTGTCAGCTGCCTGAGACACATACGTAATTGTATGGGAGTGTCTTAACTGAGGACCAAGGGCGCGAGTCCGGGGTTCGCGACTGCTGTAGCAAAAAACGAGCTACCTGTTACTTGAACGTAAATCAACCCATATAATGGTACTGAGAGCCAACCAATCGGATGGAGTAAACAAGTCTTTTGGCACTGACATACGGTGTGTGGACTGATCAGGGTAGAAGAGGGGAGTGAGACAGGATAATGTGAAATTCTTGGCTGCGGGAATCATAGGATGCTTCATGTACATTAACGTTAGAGTGCAGCATGAGTGTACAAAATGCACTGCAGTTATGTGTGGTATATTGTAAACTGGTCATTGGACTTAAATTTCTGATTATATTTGCCCACCCACGTACCGAAGTATACAGGCCGAAATCAGTGAGCTGGTATGATAAATTAGCCAATAAAATACGCTTTTCTTACGAGGTTGGGGCTAAGGATAACAGAGCAGTAGCAGCGAGTTTCAATAGGAGCGGCGTCATTGGTGTGATTTTGTTTGGATTGACTGTTCCTTGCTGGGGGCCGGTACGATTCAATTAGTGACAGCAGAGTGATTAGAGGGCAGCGCCGGCCTGTGCGCCATTACATGGATTTTTTTTCAACGACAGTTAATCTTATATACTAAAAGGTACGTATCAAGATAGGTTAACAGATCTCGTGAAAATTTGCAGTATTAAACTATTTACACAGTTAAGATACTACACGCCACTTGTTGTCTAGAAGAAGTTGCTGCCATTACAAATAGTCAAACCCCGATATAACGCCACTCTTTATTCGCCGCAATTTGTGGCGGTAAATCGAAATAATATATAATAAGGGATTTGTGTTCACAGACTTCCATGAGCGCTAAGTGAAGGTGACGCTGTATCGGGGGGGGGGGGGGGGGGGCTATGTTGGGGTTTGTGCACGAAGGTTGTTGTTGATTCTAGACGACGTGGCTAATTCGCAACACGTAACCGGTAGATATTTGTGTTAACTGAGTTTTTTAATTCAGTTCAGTTTTACGTTTCCGTCACGTTTTAACTGCTGTTAAGATCGAAACAAATTCTCCGAAAAGTATGAATATTCATGAGCCCGAAGTTTTTGACTTGTTTGTTGGAAATGGTTGTAGAAATGTATGTAGATTTACGCCTGTAGGTTTCTTCCTATGACGTAAGTACTTACGTCAGAATCGGAGATTTAAGTGCTTAGTATATCTGAACACCGGCATTGTTCAGGGCTCAGTAAATGTCCTTAATGTCCAGTCGTTAATTTTCAGGTGTGAATGTATACACTGGATTCAGCTGGCCGTAACAGGGTTCGTTGATGGGATTTTATGGACCTATCGGATTTCGTAAGAGCAGAAAATTTAGCCATGCTGATGCCCGCTTCTCTCGTTATGCGTGTGCGGAAGTGTGGGACGCGGAGCAATGGTAACGCTTGACTGTCAAGTCTCGGAGTGGAGGGGAGTTTTCAGAACTAACTGATAACATTGTTGATGACGTCACAGTATTTGCGCGCGGTTGTGCTGATAAATTCAGTACTTCTGGAATAGGCACGAGACGAGCGACGGGCACAATCGTTCGCGTGCAGCCAGTGTGGTGACGGCTGAGGAGCGAAGCTGGTGAGTGCGAAGTGCTGATGATTCCGCCACAGACTGGTGCTGTTATTATTCAATTTATTTAAAGTGTGTAGCTTACACTTCTGTTGTTTCTTCAGTGATGAGATCCTGTCTAGGGCACCGACATGCCACGCCTATACTAAATGCGTTATTCAACGTTTGATGATTATTATACTTTGTATTTACCTGGAAAGTTATAAGTACTAAGTCTTTGGACGTCGCCGAGTGTCGTGATTGTTAGTGGTGACTGTGATTATTTTGTTCGTGCTTGTGTATTATGGGAAGGTCCTAGCTGTGGAGGTGAGAGGCCCGAAATCGTATGTCACAGAGCTGAATTATATTTGTTTAGTTGTAGGAGCTGTGAAGACGAGAGTGTTAAATGCACGGTTCATGAAGTGACACATCCATGAATTGTTGTCGTTTAATATGCTATTAAAGAACCAAAACGTAGGTGTCGCAGTATTCTCTCAACAGAATCTGTGCTGTAATGGGAAGAAGTGACGTTTCGTATTTTTTTGAATGTGACAACAAAATATTTTCGTAACAGTGGTAAACGTGATCAGATTGTAACTTTTCATGTTGTGGCCCGGATTTGTGTTCCCACCGGACCTATACCATGGCTTGGTGACTGCACTAGGCGAGCGCACTGGCGTCCAGACGTCGTCGCCTAGCAAGGTGTCTTGCCCGTGCTCGCGTCCGAATATAAGCAGGGATTGCTACAAGCGTCGGCCCAAGACGCAGTGGTACGTCAAGGTAGGACAATGCCGTCACTGTTGCAGCGACATTTCCGAAGTCTCAGGGTCATTTATATGTTTATCGTAATTCCAGTGTGTGCCCACTTCGGAACCTCTCGGAAGGAACGTGTATCTTTAAATGGGGTTACTCGTTATTTATGCAGTTTTTACTCGCATAATGTTTTGGGATAGTTAACACTGTTCCTGGAAGGTACCAAAAATTATGCTATGAAAGCTGAAACGAACAATTTTTTTCTCATACTTGGCCATATTATTTCTCCAAGGGGCCCAACCGAGATATAACACGTCCAATGTACCGTCTTTTAATCGAGATATTGCACCAAGTCCTTGTTTTACGCCCTAGTTGCTTTCCTGAAAAAGTGGGCGTAAATAAAAAATGGGTAAATAAAAATTATATTCCCATAAAAGGGCTTAAATAAATGCAAGTAAACCAGCCAAAGGGCGTTAAAACCGAAAAATGAGAGAACGCATATTAATAAGTGGTGTAAATTGGCAAGGGGCTTTAAAGCAAAAGGGCGTAAAACAAAGGCCTCGGTGTACAGCGTGTTTTGGCGGTTAACTGTATAGTACTCGCACCCAGATTTCCGCACTCCCTTCCCCAGCGTGTACAGCAGGCAAAAGCGTAGCCATTCGGTCCAAAAGTTCCCGAGGAACTTACGCCTGCATATTATTGAGGGGCAGTTTATTCTGCCCTGAATATGGAGGCAGCAAGTGCCTTCGAAAACCTGTATGTAAGTACACGGTTTCGCGCCCAAGAAGACAGCAAAGCAGTCTTCACTGTCGTGAAGTTCGCAAACCGTAGATTGTTACTAACTGGTTCACTAGTGAGTCACCGTGACACAACTGTGTATTTAATAACTGTAGGCTACTTGTACATGTTTCAGTCCTGACGGACCGTCATCAGGCTGTGTATAATATTACAAAAAGGAAGACGGCATTGTAAACACCATATGTATACACTTTATGTGAGATCACACTTTTTTTTAACAGTTCATTAAAATTGTTTCCAAAGACACCTTATTTTTGTAACTTAGTTTACTGAAGTGTTTTTAAGATTTGCAATAGTAAACATTTTAAAATATATCCAATGTTTTTACATTTTTATTTAAATCATAACGTCGTCTTGAGCCACATGAAAATTTAAAAACATTGGATAGATTTTAAAAGATTTATTATAGTAAATATTAAAAAACATAATTAGTAAAATAAGCAACAAAAGTAAATCCTGTTTGGATCTAATTGTAATAAATTGTAAAAAATGTAAGCGAGATGTCACATTAACTGTATACATATGGTATTTACAATTCTATCTTGCTCTTCGTAATTTTGTACGTAGCCAGGATTGAAACATGTACATATACCAGTAGTTTATTGTTACATATTAAATACAGGTGTGTCTGGCGGTGACTCATTAACGAACCAATTAATATGTAAACACAACGGGTTGCCTTCCATTAACGTATGTAGTTATTTCCATCTCTCTTGTTGTGACGTAGTTGCATTAGCTGTACGTACGTAGGCCTGTTTGTGTATTTGCTAGTAAAGTGAAAAGTTAATTTTTTCTGACATTTGGTAATTTATTTTCCCAGAAATTCGAGTGCAGTTGCTTAATGGGTTAGAACATTTAAGTTCCATTTACTTTGCGTTGTTTTTATTTTGGATTTGGGTGGGGGGGGGTGGAGACATCTCCGGACAGTTTTACAATGCAAGTTGTCAGGAGGAGTGTGCGTGATCGTTTTTTTTAAAGAAGAATCTCAAGTACGCGCCAGTATGTTCACGTGTTCACCTTATTGTAAAGATGAATAAGTGGGCTTTGAAGTATCTGGAAATGGTTGTTAGAACATTGTGCCCTTCATTCATATTTAAAATGCCTTGGGGTTCTTTATTTTAACACATCTGTAGTGGCTGTATCATATTCTTAACGTTGCAGACAGTAATTTGTTAGTGATAGTAGTTGGATGGTGGAGGTTAGTTTGGTTAGAATGTTTGTATTAGCCAAAGAGCAATCTGAATTTAATGGCAGGTTAAGTGTGTAGCTTTGTTCAAGTACGTAGTTTGGATGATGTCCAGGTCTGCTTAGTGTATGTGAGCGTGCTTGAATGAATAGAATTGGTGATCTAATTGGCAAGTCTTGCCCCATTCTGAAGAGTATTTTCGATTTAGTGTTCATGTTCTGCACCCGTTCACGCATCTTGCTCAGCGTTGGTGGTGATGGCCCGTCTGGTGCCAGCTGATCGGTTGTCAACTTGCGGGGATGAGGTCAAGTCTCGGGGAATGACAAGAGAGGTGTTGGGCTACACCGCGGCACAGTTAGCAACTTTCGAAGTACAGTGTACTCTCGATTATCCGGGGTAATGGTGGGGAGGGGATGCACGGGTAATTGAGAAACACGGATAATCCAAAACAATATTTATTGAGCCACGAACGAAAAATAAAACTGTAATTTATTGATTGTATATATAATACATACATAATGGGCCGGGATAGCGTAGTCGGTATAGCGACTCGCTGCGGGCTGGACGGTCCGGGGATCGAATCCCGGTGGGGGCGAGATTTTCCGCACCCATCCAGACCGGCCCTGGGGCCCACCCAGCCTCCTAGACAATGGGTACCGGGTCTCTTTCCCGGGGGTAAAGCGGCCGGGGCGTGGAGTTGACCACCCACCCCACCTAGCGCCGAGGTTAAAGAAAGAGTAGAGCTATACCTCTACTCCCCCTTTGGGCCTTCGTGGCCTGTTCTAGGGAGAACTTTACCCTTTAATACACACATAGCTTACGCTTATTGTTTACGTAAATAGCCCGTTATTTTTGTTTGTATTGAGGATTTCATTCGAACGTTGGATGCTAAGTAACGTTATTTCCCACCATCCATCAGTCATTAGCAACTTATGATCGCGTACGGATAATCCACAAACCGCATAATTGAGAGTGCGCTGTATTAAAATAAACCTTTCTGGTTGGCCCTTCGCTGACGCCGTGGGGCTTTGGTTCCGCTTCAAACGCTGATATTTCCATATTCCGCATCATGTAGACCAGATGTCTAGCTTCTAGCACCCCAGGTGTCCCAACAGCAAAGGAAGGGTTTTAAGTGCTGGCGACAACGAGGGTGATTTTCCCGTGTTTAATCACTAGGACAGGTAAAATTCTTTTGCGGACTTTTGTTACAAGATTCGTACTTTTAGCAGCTCTGCATTTCCCAGCTTTAGCTAAACTCTTTCTGTAAATTTTGGTTAACGAAAGAAGATGCGCGCTAACAGATTACTACAATTGCACCTTCTTCCTAATTTTTATATATAGGCTGGATCGGTAGCCAAATATCCAGAACAAAATTTCTCCATCTCGGGCTGATTCACGCCAGGGTTTGTACCCAAGGGCGGTCGGACACAGTTCCAAATATGGAACGTCCTTCAGAACCTTGTTACGGAGCGACATGTCTGTCCGTCTGTTGCATATGAGTATCGTAGAAGACAGATGAATTATGTTCTACAAACTCGATATGAAAAGCATGTTGTAAGACAGTGTTTCGTAACTGGTTGCTCCCGGTTTCGTTTTGTTTCATACTTCGGCCGCCTTTATTCACTGGGAAAAAGCATCTAGTATTCGTCCATCTGGTGAACCTTGATGCGGGTGAGAAAAATTCCTAACGCTCTTTTCAAGACTCGTATTCCGTCCGATTAGTCCGTGTCAAGTCACGTTAGGGACCGAGCTGTGGAATGGACATTGATGGTATGACATGATTTCAGTCAGATGATGGATGTTTACTTTACCTGGCAACTGGAATAAAAGTGAGGATTTAGGTCTTCTGGGACGTGGCACTGTGTTACTGGGGGAATGACTGGATTGCTTGACCGTTGAAGGTGAAGGCACCCACGTTTCTTCTAAACGTCGGGAGCCACTTAGCCAATGACACAGCGTCACATCTGAGCAGACATGAATCTCCAGCAACACCACTGTAAGAACCTCAAATATCTCATTGTATAAACTATTGTGTGCCTCGTTATATGTGCATGAAGTAAAATATAGTAAAATATAACTTATAATAGCAGATTTGAAACCAAGCGAGATCAGTTTGTACAGTACCTAGGCTGTGGGATGGACGACCGGGGAACTGGGCTTCGATTCTTGATAGGGGCAGAGATTTTTCACTTTTCACAGCTTCCAGACCGGGTCTGGAGTCCGTCCATCCTCGTGTCCATTGGTTACGGGTGGGAGTCCCTTGGCTTAAAGCGGCCGGTGTGTGACGGTGACCACCCACCTCCATCGTATGCAGAAGTTAAGAATGCACGGAGCTCTACCTACACTCCCCTGTTCGTCTTCATGGCGTGACGCTTATTTGAGTGAAGAGACACAGTCACGTGTTAGTGGTAGGCCTGTTTAATGGATTTTTTACATTTTGGTGGGAACTGCATTTATGTCGCTGACCGTAGGGTCCATTGGAGCAGTTTTGTGAAGGCGGTAGAAAACTTCAAGTCCCGTAAAAAAAAACAGCTGAGCGATAGTTAGCTTCTCAAGAACTCTGTTTCGTGGGGTTAGTTGGTTACATAAGTGTATCTGGGGATTTCTTTTCGAATGATCTTGTGGAAGACGGCTATAAACACAACTGTCTTTACATAGGCCCCTCACTGTGGAGGCCCGGATTCAGTCCCAGGCCAGTCCACGTGGGATTTTTGGTGTATAAAGTGGCACTGGGACAGGTTTTTTCTACTAGTACTTAGGTCTTTCCCTGACATTACCATTTCTCCAGTGCTACATACTCATTCAGTCGTCGTAACACTGATGCTGTATAATCTAAGAAATTTACAAGGTCGTTAAATAACACACTTAAGAACGTAGGTAGTCGTCGACGCTTGTCGTTTTCATAGCGGAGTTGCTGAAGATTTAAGTGTCGTGGGATTAACGCCGTAGCGAGTACTTAGTAAGTACTTAGCGGTGCCTTCATATTGTGGGCCAAGCAGGCCATTGTGAGTGTAAACGTCGATGGCTATGTACCAGTCGACACAGCGTAACATTCACGAAGACCTGAATATCATGAGAGCGTTATTGTGGCATTTAACATTGTGGTAATCCAGCTGTACGTGATCGAACTGTATTTAAATATTATTGTAAACATGATTCTAGTATTTTTATCCAAAAATAAATTTAGAACCATTGTACAGATAAACTACACTTTATTACCTGACTACCTCCAAGGTACAGAAATTCTTGAGCAGTCACTCCGTTTTGTTGAGAACTAATGGGTTTCTGGACTGTGTCCATCGTCCGGAAATCTAAAATAACTAGATGACACGACGTTTCGGAAACTGGATCTGCTTCCGTCCTCAGGTGAAGGGGGGAGGGAGCCACCTACTCTGTTGGGTCCCTTAGATAGAGCTAACTTCAACCACGGGACAATCTAAACCGGTTAAACCACAGCTATATGAGTAACTGAGACCAGGATATATCAGAGGAAGATAACAGATCAATAAGCAATAAAAATTGTCGTATACAAGAACAGACTTGGAACCAAGATACGAGTTTACCTCCTATTCTATCTTGGTTCCAAGTCTTTATTGCTTATTGATCTGTTATCTTCCTCTGATATATCCTGGTCTCAGGTACTCATATAGCTGTGGTTTAACCGGCTTAGGTTGTTCAGTGATTGAGGTTAGCTCTATCTAAGGGACCCAACTGAGTAGGTGTCTCCCTCCCCCTTCACCTGTGGACGGAAGCATATCCAGTTTCCGAAACGTCGTGTTATCTAGTTATTTTAGATTTCCGGACGATGGACAAAGTCCAGACATCCATTAGTTCTCAATGTTACATACCATTGTCAGAACCTTTTAGAATTTACTCTGTTTTGTGTTCCACTCGTCCGAGTTGCAGTGCCTGCTGCAGTTAAAGATTTGTAACTTTTCGTGATACTTAAGGCACTTGCCTGTAAGTTGTAATAAGAATTCTCGTAAGTACGAATAAGTTGTTCATTTTCTTGTTAAGATGTATGGCGTTTCGTAAAGCAAAATGTCCCCGAATTCAAGCTGTTGTGTAGTACAAGAAATGCACCTTCATGTGAAACGTAGGGTTTTATCATCTGTTTGGCATTTTCACCGTTAGTGAGTATGAACATTTCGACAGTGAGGTTGTGGTACTTGGGCCTAGGAGGGAGGTAGGTGGAGAAAATAGCATAATAAAGTGCGTCGCAGTTTGTTCTCTAGCCAGACACTAGTAGCATGATGAAATGAAGTACGAGATTGGCGGTACGTGTAACACGCATTGTAGTAACGATATGTAGGATAGGCCATAGAGTGTTGTAGTTGAAATGCGGAAGGAGACACTTGGGGGACCTATTCGTGATGTGAAACAAGCATAATCTCAACAAATTAAAGGAGTGAGCGTGTGGACAGGACTGGTGATTTGAGGTTGCAACAGTGTTGTTGATGAAGATCCAAGTCTTCCGGAATATGCTGTATCGACTTTTAGTTACCGACGTTTCGAAGGTGCTTGCTGCCTCCATCTTAACGGTATTTCACCTGTCCTTGGACTAACCAGAAGACTTCAACTGCAGTATTTAAATAACCTAAGGTCCAGTGACGGTGTCTTGTGAAAGTTGAGGGTTCCGTAATGGCATGTAATTTCTTCATCAGCTGAGCTAGGGCTCTGCACTACGGACTCAGTTTTCAGTGTGGAGAATAAAACAATGTGGAAGTCATGGCCCCCCGTGTTTGATGGCGTTCCCATTGTTTCCTGGGTTGAGTGAGGTTGCCACGTCTGCCGGCCATGTAGTGGAACCTCTTTATTTATAAGTTGTAACACAACCCGTTGGCCTTGACTTGGGGACGATGCTCTTCTGTTCGTCTCCGGATTACATGAGCTGAGCTATCTGTAGTCCAATGTTAGGTAAGTCTTTGGTTTCGTGATACTCATGGTTAAAGGATGAAAATGGTGATCTGCTTGCAAACCCCTACAGTGTTTTGACCAGGTGGGGGAATTGCTCCTGTCAGTTATGCAGTAGAATGTACGTAGGAGTAATGATGTTCGGCGGACTGAAAAAGATAAGCTAGTGCAGGCCGGGCTGAACTTTTTATGTGATGTGGGCAACTTTGGCAAAATTTCATAGTTTATTTTTACAAAATGAAGTAGTAAAGTAATGTATGTGTTCATAAATCAACAGCTTATAAGTTTTCAAAATTGCTTCGATGTTTTGTCTGGGCTTTGCCAGGGGAAGGGGTAAAAGACGTTTTCTCATTTCAGATGTCTCCACGGACATGTTGCCTGCAAGCTACGGGTTGCTGGGCCCTGCGCTAGTGCGTACAGCTGGACCATTGTTACACGAGTCTAGTCTCTTAAGTATATCAGAGAGTGAGATAAAATTTTTGCAGAACTGATTACAGGCAGGAGTAAAGCCTGACGCTGTGAGGTCTACAAAATATAACCGTTACCAATCGCGCATACCTACAGAATTTTATGCAACATTCATCTTTTAAATTTAACCACATGTCACTAAATTATTGCGGATCATCGGTATGGATTTTGGTGTAACAGCTCAACTCATGATAGCTATCTTGCATTTGTCTTGCTGGAGAAAATAATAGTACAGTGGAGTAGATGGGAGCGGGAGTAGTGTAGTCGGTGTAGTAGGGCTGCTTACGCTACGGGCAGGACGACCGAGGAATCGTGGTTCGATTGCCTCCAGGGATAAGCGATTTTTCTCTTCTCCAAAACGTTCAGACCGGCTGTGGGTCTCACCCAGCCATCTATTCAATGTGTGTCGTGACGTTCTTCGTCGCCGGGTATAAACCGGCCGGGGCGTGAAGCTGAGCACTCACGCCTATCTAGTGCCGAGGTTAAGATTGAGTTATGCTGTCCCTCCACCTTACCTTTACTATACCAACGTTTTTCAATAGGACAGTGCATCAGCTTAAGAAAGCGTGCGAGAAATTGAACTTTGGGATTCTCTCCTAGCCCAAGGAACCCTTTTATTGCGACTGGTGTGTACATTACATGATCACGTCTATTGTTAGACCTCGTAACGCAGCACTTTTACGTTATCGTTGCCAGGCAACGTGTAATGAAACGACGACTGCTAGGACCGCGTGGCAGAGAAAGAATGTCGCCTTGAAGTTACTGCTGTTAAAATCACATTCAATCCTTTCCTTCTTCTGCACCATCACCTGTGGACTTCCTGAGTGTTTCAGGGTCTTCCCAGACGAGGATTATATCACCATGCACTCATACACAAATAGAAATAAATACCTTAATTCGCTTTCATTGACTTAAGAGGTCGTAGCACAGTCTTTGTGCTTGCCTGCCCGTGTAAAATTTGGGAACAATTGACAGTTTTTACGAGTTTTGGTGTGAACGCTGTCACTAGCAGCTACCTCGTCATCGTGAGGTCAGAGAGGTGTCATTGCCACTTGTTGTGGAGTTACGAAATGAAGTTTCGTATTTTGAAAAACGTACTCTGTGTTTACCATATTTACATGCTTACCAGTGCCTTTTGGAGCATAGCTTTGTATGGTGCTGAAACTTGGACACTTCGGAGGGTAGGATAGAAATACAGTGAAGTTTCGAAATGTGGTGCTGGAGAAGGATGGAGATCAGTTGGATTAATCGCGTGAAAATTAAGTATTACAGAGTGAAGGAGGAAACGAAAATGGCACATACAACAAAACGAAGAAAGGCTAACTGGATTGGTCACATCTTGCGTAGAAACTACTCTGTATAAAACACGTTATTGAAGGCAAGATTGGAAGGGACGGGAAGACGAGAAAGAAGACGTAAGCAGCTGCTGGATGACCTTAAGGAAGACATAATATAGTAGAAATTGAAAGAGGAAGCACTAGATTGCACTCGCTGGAGAACTCGCTCAGAAAGAGGGTATGGACCTGTCGTAAGGCAGACAACGTGAAGAGCAGTTTGCGTTAAATAGTTCACGCTGGAGGTAGAATGGTTTACCGCAGCACCTCAACTGACTGACTACTGAGCTTTGCTGTGTGCCACGTGTTTGTGAAAAACAGCGCAGACGAGAGGTTTCAGCAGCCTACAAAACAATGAGTTACTCATATGTAACTTTCTCGCTGTATTGCCATGTGGTTGGCAACACTGATCGTCCACTGTCATGCGCTGGCTGCCATGGTGGTGGTAGCGCGAAAGTCGCTGAATTAAGAAGAACTGAGCTGAATGCATTTGCTCGTTTGTCGCAACTATCACCCCCCCCCCCCACCCCGCTCGCCACTCTCACACAGTAAAACAAAAGCCCCCTTTATGTACACAAACCTAAGAAAATACTCAACTCTCAGTAGTTACGTAAGTGTAGGTGATCACAACAGGTTACTTGTGATTGGCGAGGTTTACGTAATATACAGGATGATTGTAAAGTAAATACATAATGCTAAACGGCTGTATTTCCCAAACGGACTGCTTTATTGTTACAGTTCTTGTGCCATTTTGAAGTCCATACTCCACCATTTAGCGTCATTTTTCGACGTACGCCCCAGAACTTTGCACACACTTGTTGCAACCTGGAAAGTCGGCTTTATGAGTTTTGGACGAACTGGTGTTTCTTTTTAAATGTATGATGTGAAAGTATGTACGTGCATTGTGGGAGGGTGCGTCGAGATCTTGCCTCGGAGGGTGACTGTGTCCTATGTAATCGAAAAATCAGTTGGTGGCTGATTTCGCACGCGCCATCGTGAATACAGACCCCATCGTTGCCACGCCACTCATACTGTAACAGAAATGTTGCCTTCGTATGTTTCACTTCTCGAGCGGTGTTCGTTCACATTCCAACCAGTGTGCTACTCCACTGACCCGTATCCCCATCGCGAGGGGCACGTTGTGTATCACACGGTGGCAAGCAAGAGTTCCGCGCTCCCTAGTAATTGTGTTCTTCCGGATAACAACCCTTGGTCCGTTTGTGCGGTATTTATGAGAGGGAGGCGTTGTTTGTTGTTCTTGATTGTCAAAACAAGAACATCATTGTGTTTGCTCGAGGTCGATGGTGCAACTTTGCCGCCAGCCGCCCACGTTGAAGTCGTAATGGTGTGCCGTTTGAGGGACACAGAGCTGCTTGTTGAAATCTTTTGTTGGATTAGATAGACGGCGAAAATACATGCCAACTGGGAGTGCATGATGCTTCGTGTCTGGTTGTAGCAGTAGATATGACATCAGTGGCAGGAAATATATTTTGAAGCGTTTCAGTATTCAACAATTAAATTGTAAGAAATCCCATTCAGATAGCGATTTAATAAGTCGACAAGTTAGTAATCGTTTGTTTATGTCTTCGTGAGAAGTGCTGAGGCTGGACTGAAGAGAGATGAAAATTGAATTAAAAAAGAGTGTAGCAAGGGTGAATGAAAAAATTAATTTTGTCGGAAGACCTCACAGGAAGACACCTCTCGTGAAGATGGCATGAATGGGTGGCTAATATTAAAGAAATAAGACATTGGGATTTCTGCAGTCAGCTAGCACATGGTAGGATCCAGTGACAGAGTTTTGTGAACTCTGTGATGAGCCAGTGGATTCGGTAAAAGTAGGAATTTATTGGCCATTTCAGTAACTCTCAGTAGTGAAGAAGACTGAGTGTGTTACGGCAGCTAATGAGTAGGTTACACGGTGATTTGTTGTATATTTAGCGTACCTGGGTTTATTTAACAGCGCTTTATAAACTGACCATCTTGTGTTGATAGTGATGAAAGTAAATGGGCGTCATCCGCTTAAGTTACTCACTCAGGTAGACTGATGATGATGATAAAAAAGAATTTCTGTAAGGGTTCCTGCTTCTCGGCCGAGATGAGATCTGAGGACCCACCGATTACGAAGCGGAAATACTGACCATTGCACTGATCTTTCGGGGTTTTCTTTTATGTGTCTTTCATAATTCTGGGGCTAGATATTTCAACCCTCTTCTCTCGTATTATTTTCATTTCTCTTTATTCATTTTGTTCTCTAAATTCCTTGCAGCAGGCTGTTCTGGCCACCTAATTCCGCGTTTTTTCAGATGATACACAGTGAATTACTTTTTTATCTTCTGGAAAACAAGAAACTGTGAAAAACATCCCCATTCTGCAGCGATAATTAAGTGACTGTCATCATATTTAAAAAAGGGCGTTAATACACTGTTCATGTTAATGTCAGAATATTTCGCCATAAAATTTCCATCATCTGAAATTGCCTGACATTTAACGAACACGAAGTGTATCAGTATAAACAGTGCAGTTTTCGTCAGAACTTCACGTTCACATAAGTCAAGCGCACATCCTATACAGACACGCCCCGACTTAAGGCAATTTAAACTTTGCGCAATTTAAAAAAATTAAAAATGAAGTAAAAACATTTTTGAAACGCGGGAACGAAAGTGCAATGAGACGAAGGTGGCGGAAGAATACTGCTGGGCGATAACACAGGCGGCGGGGCGGTCATGCTGCTGCCGATCCGGTTCCAGTGTGTTGGAGTTTGGATTTCATCTGAACTTTCTTGTGTGTACATATAGTTGACCACATACATGTTCAGTGCCGACTTAACGCCGGACCTTCCTGAACGTAACTCATGCGTAAGTCGGGGAGTGCCAGTACGAACAAATTGCTGCAGGATGCCACGTTGATTTTACAGCATGTCTGTGTCGGGATGGTAGAGTTTTACGTTACATGGCAACCAAACAGGATGGCACAGCGGTAACGTTTCTATCTTTGATACGTAACCGGTTGAAATTCCCGTCAGGCTCCGGTTACGCTGACTGAAGTTGTTAGCAGAACTCGCATTGTTGGTAGGGTCTAAATTATGGGAGAACAGGCCTACCAACCTCAGCATACATATATGATGTCCCAAGTATTGACATTTAACACAGTATGTTTACATTTCTTTCGACGCTGCTTAATCTGAACAGTTGCTACATCGCAGTAAGGTAACATGAATTATTATGCACAATATTATACGAGACGGCGTAAAGTTTGGTAAATAAAGGCAAAGTTGACCTTGTACCGTAAGCAGCTCGTCTTGATTGCATAAGGGAGCGGTGATAAAGCTGCACGCATTCTTGTCCGTGGCACAGGGTGAAAGTGGGTGGTTAGCCTCACGCTGTGGCCGCTTTAGTTCCGAAAAGTGGCCCGGCTGTGCCCGTGGACCGCAGAGCTATAGTCTGGACGTGGCAGCGAAGACCTTGTGAATCGAATCCCGGTCCTTCAGCTCCTGGACAGTCGCCACTGGGTTATTTTGGCTCTCATAATTAGGACAGGGCCTGCAATTATTTTTATCGTGTTTATTTAACGACGCGAGGAAGTAACGGAAGCATAGAGAAAATGGCATAATGAGGAGCTTTGTGATATGAACTCCTTACCAGATACTGTTAAGCTGGTCAAATTAAGTAGGATGAAATGGGCGGGGCATGTCGCATGCATAGAAAGGAAGAAAAATTGATAAAGGGCGTTGGTGGAGAAACCTGAAGAAAAAAACCACGTGAAAGACCTAGGCATAGATGCGAGAATAATATAAAAGGAACCTCTTAATTGGATTGGGGGAAGTGGACTGGATTCGTCTGGCACAAGATAAGGACAGGCGATTGCCTTGAATATGAAGTACTACTAAGAACCACCATATTTAAAAATTATACATTTCAGTCAGTATCATATGGGTGAAATGCAGTCGTACTATCGTGGAAATACGACATGGAATTACATGTGTTGAAGCCATGTCCGCTTGATCGTAACAGATCCGGTTGCATGGTCCAAAATGGCACGATTCATATTTTGGTTCATGATGGGTGAGAATAAGTAAATGAAATGTGATTGAGTGAGTGACGCGTCCTCCAAGTTCGTACAGCCAGGTTGTAATACTACCTTATTGTGTCTTGAACTGTTCAGCCAGAGTGATGTAACTTGCATCTCAGTTTTCTCATTTGAAGCAACCGACCGGTGATCGCAGTTTGTACGGAGTGAAAGTCGAGAGAATGCGACTGTTGTATGGCGGCCACGTTTGCACAGACATTAGCCAGTTGCACCGCTTATTATTGCTTGAGTGGTGAAAGCTATATTGTCAACACACTCCACCTCTGTTAAATCACCGACTAACGAAATCCTTGGAGAAAAGTCACCTTTAAAGTTCCTCGGCCAGTTGAGAAATCCCCTGCATTTTGTTGAACCCGAAAGTTCCCTGCCGTGTTCACAAGAGCTCGCCACTTGTCCCTCTTCTGGGTAATATGAGTTCTGTCTGAGCACTCTCATTATATTCCTTACAGAGTAATTTTGATATTACTTTTAATAATTAACCAACAAATGCACAATATTTGTATTTACACAGTTATATTACATTAAAACATTGAAAACTCCTACATGTTTCGATCCCTGTGGGATCATCATCAGGGATTATGTACATCAAAAGATCTAGTATAAACAGTAAGCAATTTATAAGTTGTTAATTCACGATATCTTGTACGTCATGTAGAAGAACTAGGTGATTGTATGTTGCTCCGTGTAGAACAGATGTATATAAAAAATATGGAACTATGATACACAGTGTTTCGGGGCAGCTTGTGTGTACGGCGAAAGCTGGCACGGTACACACAAGCTGCCTCGAAACACTGTGTACCGTAATTTTATATTATTATCCATACCGTGCATATTCTTACAGTCAACACATGCACTTAATATTAAGTGCATGTGTTGACTGACATCTGTTCTACACGGCGCAATCTTCAACGTCTCAGTTCTTCTTCTGCATGATCTACAAGATGTGGGGAATTAACAACTTATAAATTAGCGAGTTAATGTTTTATACAAGATCATTTGATGTACATAGTCCCTGATGATGATCCCACAGGGATCGAAACATGTAGGAGTTTTCAGTGTGGTATAACATTGTAAATAAAAAGATCATGCATTTGTTGGTTAATTGTTATAAAGTAGTTATTATCAACTGACGGAATGAATAACGTGATTTTAGTATTATCCCATCTACGCCTAGGTCTTCGAAGCGGTCTCTTCAGGTTTTCCAGCCAAACTTTGTATGTTTTACTTTTCTCCCCCGTGCATGCAACATGCCCCGCCCACCTCATCATCCTTAATTTGATCACCGTAATAGTATTTGGTGAGGAGTTCAAATCATGACGCTTCTCGTTTTGCGGTTTTCTCTAGCCTCCTGTTATTTCTTCCCTCCCAGGTCCATCTTCCTCAGCGCCCTATTCTCAAACTCCCTCAGCATCAGCCTATGCCGTTCCCTTAATTCATCAGTACACGGTATTAATGCAAGGAATAAGCACAATCTTCATAGACCAATTGCCAACCTATCTTGTTTTCAGAAAAGTGCATTCTATTCTGGCATCAGAATTTTCAACAGTTTACCACGTAGTCTCACAAATCTTAAGAATGAAAAGGCACAGTTGAAAGTAGCACTAAGAACGTACTTAAATGCACACTCCTTTTACTCTGAGAACTAATTGGTTTCTGGACTTTGTCCATCGTCCGGAAATCTAAAATCACGGCGTTTCGGAATCTGAAACTGCTTCCGTCCTCAGGTGAAGGGGGAGGGAGACACCTACTCAGTTGGGTCCCTTAGACCGAGCTAACCCCAATCACTGATCATGGTACGGTGCTAAGGCACTTTTTAAATTGTTTGTCCATGATTGGGTATGTTTTGTTGTAGAAGCTGAATGTGGGTTATTTATGATTGTGGGACTCACTACAGCTGTGTGAAATCAAACTCGAATTTGCGCTTGCGCATTAGGAATGAAGAACAGCGCATTTGTACATGACATTATCCGCCCGTGACAGGGAATCCCACGCCTGAGTTCCCAGGAGACAGTGAGTCAATCCGTTCCTTATAAGTTCGTCGACACTCCGTAAGGCGTAACTACGTACTGCATGCAGGCGAACATTCTGCACGTGTAACCTTTTTGATTTCAAATCGACCTTGACTAAATTTGGTGTAGAGCTGTGAACTGAGTTCAGCAATTCGTGACTCTAAATAGAACTGCAGCCTTGCTGTACACTGTGAAAAGCATATGTGCAGGCTGGTCGAACGCAGAGATTGCTGATTTTGAATGCTGCTCCGAACATGGATACTTTCCGCGTTTTCCGATGGTGTCTGTGTGAATGTCTGATTGCCATGTAGGCATTGTAGGCATACATGGAGTTGTCGTTAAGGATAAGGATGTAGAACACTTCCGTAATACGTACAGGAAAGGGAGGAGAAGAACGACAAGCGGGACGGTAATGAACGGAGGACGGAGGAGAAAGAGTATAACAAGAAGAAAAAATAGACCTACAAGAATCATACTAAGAAAAATGGTGGAAGAGAAAATAATAAGACGAATAAGAGAATAATGAGGGTGGTGATGACGACGATGACGACGATTAAAGGAGAAAGAGGAGAAGAAGACGGAGCCTATAGCACAGCATTCCCCTAACTATATTCCACGGAACACTTCTGTTCCGCGAGATGTGAATAGGTGTTCCGTGAAAAAATCGAGAAACCACAAAAAAAATCATAGAATTTTTATTAAATTTGAATTCAGCATATTTAATCATAGTTTAAGATAGCTGTTCATGTAAGAATTTTTATAAAAACCTTTCATTTGGCTACTAACAGATCTCGTTGCGGTGACTTTTATTTGATAAATGAGGGACCACAAAACATATGTGTTCCGTAAATATTTACTGAGTTAAAAAGTGTTCTGTGGCAAAAAAAAAAGTTTGGGAAACGATACTACAGCGTATTACCACCTAGGAGGTTGTGGTTGTCCGAAGGCTATCATCAGTCACTGCAGGTAGTTAACCAGATATGTTTTCTGACAGGCTGCGAGTTCCTTCTGTTCATGTTTCTTGATATCCCCGTTACTCTCACGGAAGAATGGTAGAATCGATGAGGGCAAATAGAAGGCTCGTGTGTCGTACGTCCGTAATGTTTTGTAAAAAGGTAAAGTTGTCCCTATTCACGCCATGAAGGCATATAGGGTGTGTAGAGGTATATTTCCACTCACTCTTAACCTCGTCACTAGACGGAGATGAGTCCTTAATGTTTGGCTATGTTGGCACAGTGCGGTGTTTGTGAGCCTCGATTTGGTGTGTACGTAGTGTTCCTGGTGGGACAGGGAGCGGTTGTCTGCATTTAAAAGGAATCCTTGTTTTGTTGCTTTGCTGAAGTTAATTTTTCTAACTGGAATTCAGTCGTTGGTGATGCATTGGGAAACACTCTATTTCCCCTGCTCCTTTGTTTAAACAGGATAAATGGGCCATCTTCATTATTATAAGATGAGGGTAAGTAAAAGGATTGGAAGGACAGGTGTAAGAGGGAGACAGACGAGGGTGTATCGTAGTTTCCTTGTAAGAATGAAGGACACCATCCACCACCAGTAAATACGGGGCCCTCGAAAGAGACGTAAGTGTCGCAGTCATCAAGCAGTGCGACACCAGATGTGTAGAATGATTCACGTCAGGCTGCACTCGTCTTACACTGGGAGGATGCTGGGTGGGCATCGGAGACGTTTGTACCTGTTGATATAGCGCCGATACTGCTCATAATCATCTCCAGCAGTCCAACCGTGCCTCACCACTTTACGTGATTAATTTCCTACTGATATTAGAGTAGTGTAATGGAGGAGGCTATAATGTTCTGGGATCGTAGCACGGAAATGTTGAACACACGTTCAAAATTTTAGTGGGAGTGTTCATTTAAATGTGCTATTGCAGATTGAATTTGTTTACATGTTTAACGTAGATCGTTATCAGTTATCTTGGAGATCAGCTTCAACTTCACGGTGTGGGACCTAAGATATCCACGCTCGTTTCGGTTTCTTCATGTACCCAGTAGTATGGAGCACAGTCCTTGAGATGCCAGTAGCCCCTCAGTGGTGAAGAATACCCCGCCTTATATGGAATTCAAGTTCCGTTACCGTATTCGCAAGATCTCCTTAGTGTTCCCTGCCCAGAGTCAAATGAATCCAGTTCCAGCCTTTACATTCTCTTTAAGATTTATTTTAATATCCTGGTGTGTACACCTAGTCTTTCATGTCATTTCTTCCCTTTCTGACTTGTAAACATAAAATTGTGTGTACATGTCTTATCTTTTGCATGTTAGATGCCTCTTCCATCTCCTTATTTGATAAATTTTAGTGACAAACGGTGGCGAGTGCACGTAATGAAACTCCCCATTAGGCCTGTACAGTTTTCTTCAACGTCCTGTTAGTTCTTCCCTCACAGGGCCGAATATTCTCGTCTGCGGCCTCTTTATAAACATCTCATCCTTGAAGATTTAGTTATTCTGTGTTGTTACGCCTCGTCGAGTAGTAATTACCGACCTGTCGAAAGATCGTCTTGCTGGTATCTTCAGGGTCAAGCAGTCCTAGCAGAGAAAGAAGAGAGGCGGTTTGACCCTGAAGATGAAGGCACTACACTCCTTCGAAACGTCGGTATTTATGTACCAGTCGACGCGACGCGACGTAACGTTTCAGAATACTTTATTTTTTACCAGCACCATTGTGAGAACCTCAAATCTCATATCCATTGGGTAAGCAGATCAGTGCTCGGAGCGTGTGGTGTCTCGGTACTCACATAATCCAATTTCGAGGTTACGGATGTCCCCAATTTAGCTACATGTTTTCATTTTTTCTGTCACCGGAGCTCTACTGTCATTGTACTGGACATTAATCCATGTTAGCAAAATTTAAACATTTATATATTGCAGTCAGCTTCTAAGAATCCAGTTGTATATAGATCAAAGTTTTATCCTGAGTCAACGCGAAGTCAGCCATGCGTTGTTATGGCGCACCTACACGCTTCCTGTTTTTTACTGTGCGTCAGGAGGGGGTTTATAATAACCCGTGCGTTGCACAATGGAAGCAAAACTACGCACTCCGCTCACGTAGGATTTGTTTTTTAGATTATATAATGTCGGATGGGATGGGGGAGAAATTGGCGATTGAAAACATCAAGATTATGACTGTTACGTAAAACTATAATTTTTACGTGGTCTTTTATATGGAAGTACATTGATTGGGAGATGTTCGAGAACAGGGTGCTGAGGAGAATACTGAACCTAAGACAGAAGTAACAGGAATGTAGAGAAAACTTCATATTTAGGAGCTTCACAGTTTGTACTCTTCACGTTTTAGTATGTGTATGGGTATGAGTACGAGTACGTTCGTGATTATCTACCTGCATACCGAATGCCACATGTGTTGTTCCAGTGGCTCATTTGTTTTTGCCATCACAGCAGGCTTTAAGGGCAGATTTCGCGCTGCCGTCCTTGTATGTTTTTATTCTAAAACAATTACCTTATAGAACTGAACGTTATTCGAGCATCTGTTACCACACGCTATTTGAGCAGCCTGCATTAAGTTGTGCTAAAGTCCCCCTCGAACCTCGAATATTTTCACGGCTGTTGTGTTGGTAATATTGATGTCAGTAAATTTAGTAAGAAAGGAGATGTACGTATAACGTAACATTGAGGCACTTTGCGATATCTGCATTCTGGACCCTTCTCAGATGGCCATACCACCGTGGTCACACTTTTTTATTATTCAGAATTGTGCACATTATAGAATATTTTTACTATTGTTAGCGGTCTGTTACTACAGGGGTGCACAAACCCCGGGCGCCAGGTCGCCGTGGTAACTAAGTTTTGTACTGTGGTGCCTAATATTTGTTGATTCTGAATATGGAACTTGCTTCATGTCGCCCTTCTGGTACCCAGAATTTTGAGGTGGCTTTAGATATTTTGAAAATCTGTGCACCCTGTGTTACCATATTTCTTTGCACAGTTTATTATTTTTTGGTTTTGATAAACATATCACTCGTACATGAACCTCAAATCTACATCCCTTGAACTATTTTGTTAACTTCTGACTTAAAAACAACATTTCATACGCAATTTGTAGGTATATTCACAATCTGTATACATACCAAATTTCATATTCCAGACGTAATCAGTAAATGGCAGAATGGCAATTTTTCCCGTGTCCCACAGTGTTCAGAAAACAACCCATGAGCCTATACAGATGCACTTTTTAAAAATGCTATTGATAGGTTCCAGTTACAGTCCGCCTGTCATGGCACCAGTGCAGTCCGGCATGTGTGCAGGCGATGCCTTACGTGTGTTGCACCTCCGGAAACTTTTTCTATCCGTTAATGAAGTTAATTTGTTTTTCACTTCAAATTTTCCGTCGTGTGATTGTAGCTGCATCAGTTCTGTTGGATTTAGGGTCCCCAGGTGTGTATTCAGGGTACCAGTAAAGTTCAGTACTTTCCTCCATTCGCCTTCGGCTTAATCGTCTTGAGTACATGACCTAGTATCAAAGGTTACTGATATTGCATTCCATTTGTGGTATTGTCGCAGCTCTATCTGCTGCTTCATTTATTACTAGGTCAGTATGCAAGTATGATGGTATGTACCCTTGATTTCAGGCTTCCGCCGCGTTGTTGATGAGATCTGCGCTCTGCTGGGATATTACGCGGCGTCGCGTGGTAAATTGTTTACCACGCGACGCCGCGTAATATCCCAGCAGAGCGCAGATCTCATCATGATATATGTTGGAAAGTAATGACGCTTTCTTTGTGTAGTTGTTTGTATTCTCTGTAGTTTCCTTTGAAATCTACCTGGTGAAACAATTTTAATAAGCCAGAGAATCTAAAGAAAGTGCATTGTCTGGGACTTGATCTGTGAGATGTTTTAAGGTGAATTTTACTGAATTTCTTTCTACTTTAAGCTAAGAGCATCCATTATGATCACTGACTTTCCTTGCCAGTATTATTAATGCAGACCCCACTACCACAGTTGAGACCCGGGATAACACTGTTCCTGTGTATTTACTGTGCTGTGGGCTGGATGATCCTGGGTTCGATTCCCGACAGGGACAAGAGAGTTATCTGTCTTCTCAAATGCCCAGATCGGCTCGGGCCCACCCAGCCTCCCATTCAGTGGGCACCGGTGGCTCTATCCCCGGGGTAAGGCAGCCGAGGCGTGAAGCTAACCATTCACCTTATCTAGTGTGGAGATTAAGAATGAGTGGAGCTATACCTCTGCTGTCCGTATGTGCCTTCATGGCGTGCACAAGGACAACTCTCCTCTATCTTTCTCACTACAAGAATATTGATTTAGGAGTTTTGAACTACTGGTGTAGAATTGTATTGTTTCTGCATCACATTTATTAAGTCGGAAGAACTTTCACGAGGTTTTCTTTCGCGCATAGTGAACTTTATGTTACTAAGTTATCGTGTGCTGTTCGGAGGTTGGTATGGGTTATTTGAGACGTTACCTGTATTTTTTACACGTGTCATTTACTCATATGTTGTTTGTATAGTTGATTTTTCCTGTAGTCTAGCTACAGGTTTCTAATTATGTGGAATGTTAGAAGTACGGTAATATTAAATATCTGTTCTCTTTTCCATGGGATTTGTTAGAATTTGTGCCCACCACATATACATGGTAGCTTTAACCTAGGGCCAAAATTAATCATGTTGATCTTTACCACCTTCCGTTTACACGCTTTGGCGGCGTACATAGACACATGAACAGGCGTAATTGAAACAGGATGATGTTACGAACTGAACCCCCTCTTCTACGATTGAATCGTCTGCGAGTGGACGAATGCAGTTGGACGGGCAAAATAATTGTTCCAGAGAAGTGCTTCTGCATGTAGTCAAAATCCATTCACGAGATGTAGAGCTGTGGTGCCGAACTGGAGACAGACGCGGTACGCCTTACGCCGAGGCTTGTCGCCAAAAACTCATGATCAAGGGCGTAGCTGGGGTGGGGGGGGGGGGGGGCGAGTGGTGCAGCCGCCCGGGCAGCAGAGTCCAATAGTGCGGAAAATTGGGCGGCAAAGTGCATATTTTAAGTGAAAAAAATTGATTTTATGCGCTCAACAATTTTTAAATTACTGAGCCGAAGATAAGGAAATTCAACAAATAATTGTGATTGTAAAGTTCGTAATTCCTGTTAGGGGCGGCCATTGTGATTACTTGCCCCGGGCACCAAAAACCTAGCTACGCCACTGCTCATCATATCCGTTGAATGTGACACACTGGTGACCGCACGTCTTCCCTCTGTCTTGTGACTCATCTCTGTAGATTGGTCACAATCTCGGTGATAATTAGCACCCAGTTCTCCGTGTCAGTGTTGGTAGCCTTGATTGCGCACACCACTTATCTCAATCGTCGAGGCTTTTCAATCCATCTTCATCCTGAGCCGACATAACAATACGATCGCCGAGTTCATTCATATGAAGCCGCGCACGCCTCACCACTTTATGCATCTAAAGGCCGCGTCCAGACTTGAGCATTTTGCCGCAACGTAACAGCATAACGTAACAGGGATTCGCAGGTCTGGGCGGTGTTGCTAACATTCGCGTTCTGGAACATGTTATTCGCAGGTCTGGATAGTGTTGCTGTAACATTCGCTCTGTTCGGTTCGCTGCGCGGGCTGTTCCACCCACAGATCATCTCGTGTTCCGCCCTCCTGTTTTCCACCGCGCACCAAAAGATGTTACGTTGTGCCACTAGAGTAAGTTTGCACGTGTTTCTATGTCGCTGCGATCTTCGCGTCGAGCTAATGATACTCGTACGACATCTTTCCACCGGAAGCAGCTAGTACAGATATATTCAGATAACTTGATACCTGAGCTCCACACACAGCTGTAGTCGGCACGGTCAGGCCGCTGCTTGGCTCTCGTGGGCATGGCCAGGCAATGTTATACCTGTTCCAAAAACATCTACTCTCTTTGGAGTACGAGTACACTATCTTTCGCCATTAAATCACTTATGTTAAGGTTAAATTTTACGTGTTATATTAGAAGATCCCCTGGAAGAAATTTTTGACACTTCACTTCGCTCCATTGCTTAAACGAAACTGCAGAGTCCTGCTAGTTATCAGACAATGTTTTTGAAACGGAGAGAAAAAGGTTGGAGCTGCGTGCGCTGTGCTTCCTCCCTGACCAACTTGCCTATTCACCCCCGCGCTAACAGTGATCACGTTATCTGACGTGGATAGTAGTTGGTGGATCACAGCGCGCAGCCCGTTCACCAGAATGCGCGCCGTCTTTTCCGAATCTCCCAAACACGGGGCAAGCAGAACCCCACGCGGTTACGTTGCGGTAGTGCTCAAGTCTGCACGCGGCCTTAGAAGAGGTGTTAAGGGTAAGGTAAAGCAATCCCATTACAGGCCTGGACAGGCCCTTAGGTTTCCATGAGGTTGAGGCATCCAGACTTCTAAACAATCGGCACAAGAAGGTGGTAAGGTTGTCAGCCCTACGCACCGGCCGCCTTTACCCCCCCCCCCCGCAGGAAATACTCCTGGTACTCATTTCTGTTAGAGGCTGAGTCGACCCAGGGCCATAGTACGACCGAAAGGATTATGTCAATGAAAAATTCCAATGACACCATCGGGAATCGAACCCGCGACCTTCCGGCTTGTAGAGCAGTGGTAGAAGAGGTGGTGTGTTTTGAAATTGCTTCCGGTGACGCAGAGCTGAGTCTGGAACTGTGCCATCTATAGCCGTATGAGCATAAATGTAGCGGCGATTTGTCCTGCGTTAAGGGTTGCACAATCATGTCGCGGTGCAGTGGACAGCTGCTTTGCGCTCTGAACGTTCTCGGTTCCCGTTTTGGCAGTAATGATGGGCACTTAATGAACCAGGCGAACTGTGTCAGTAAAGTGACTGGCTACGGGCTGGATGACCATTGTTCGAACCCGTCAAGGACAGGATTTTTCTCTCCATAACCACTTACCACTGTCTAGACGGTCTTGTGACCCATCCACCGGGGTTCTTTTCCTCGGTCTGTAAGCAGGCGGAGTGAGAAGCTTACCTCAAATGAGCCCCAGCTGGGAAAAATGTAACTTACTAGGCACTGTAGGACGAGTATAGACGTGTTGTTTTTTTTTGGGGGGGGGGGGGGGGGGGGAGAGCGGCGCCTGGAACTCGCCGTCCAGTCCCGTATGTGGTCAAGGCGGTTGAGGTGGAGTAAACGTGCTGCACACTGTGGGAAAAAGAAACAAGAGAAAAATCTGGTTGAGAAACCACATGGAGACCGTCAACTTTAAAGTTTAATGACCTTTTATGAAAACAGGCGTATGACTTAAAGGACAAACACCATGTCTCAGATTGAATTCCACATCTCTTGACAGAAGTGTGTTTGCGGCTTGGTAAGAAATAAGAGTATTGTTATTTCAAGTATTTAAGACTTAAAAACTCTGCGAGGAGTTGGGTAAGAATTCCTGCTACCAGGTACACCCTTGAATACAGACGCGCAGCTACGAAAACATTCATGTTGTGTTCTTCTGAGTTATGGTGCTGTATAGTCTGGTATGTGGGTCCGACGTTTCGGAGGAACATTGCATCTTCAACGTATAGAAACGGATGAGGCAGTAAGCTCCTCTGGAACATGATAATGTCTACCAGGCACACTACATGGCTTCAAAACCCACAAACTGCAGTGTAAATGTAGACACGTGAGTTTTGTCACAATCCACATCGTATGGCTTGTACGTGGGCTCCATATTCCCTTGTTATCTGCTTTGTGACTCATAACGTAAAAGTACACAGTGACACGACAATAGTGATACAATATGCATCAGGACAAGAGGGTCGCTAAGTCATTCAGTTGCTTACAATCGATGTGATATGGATAAGGAGCGGTTGATATCGAACGTCTGTTGTGGGAAGGGCTTGGTTCAGGAATGTTGGCGTGGCAGAGCGGGTCATTTCTAGCTTAAATAAACGCAATGCGTCAAGGCCTGCATACCTCGTACATTCCTGCCTGAAGTTCATGGTCTTTACTATGAGAACAGCATGTGTGAACTTTAAAATTAGCATTGACGTTGGTTATGTCAGTCCGGCCAAGAAGTAGCAGTAACAGTGTAACAGTGTTAAGCGAAGAACGCACGCCGTGATTCTCCTTCTGATGTAATTTTCTGTCACGCCAGACGAATTTTGTATAGAAAATTATGAACACAAAAGAACTAACATGTTTCGTTTTGTGACGTCTAGAATGTTCTTTGTTTTTCCTACTTTTTTGCTGATGACTGTGGGGTTATATCTTAGATAAATTCTTATAGTCTTCAGATTCGTCATTTAAAGCACATAATCGTCCATGCAGGAGATGCAGAGAGAGATAAAGCAAACGTAGGAAGTATTGCCTCAGATGTTAAGAATAGTACTTGAATAATGCAACTGTATAAAAGTTATTGAGGTTGTAACCTTGTAGTCTGGTGCATGGTTTAAAACCAAGAAGCCCACAATATAAATTACTCCTAACATAAAAAACTAACATTTCATATCTAGAAGTTATTTTTACTCCTATATGGTGTAGCATTTCAGTTGAGAGGGTTTTTGGTGTAACTCAGCATGACATGTGTTTAAGTTGCTGATGGGGCAAGCACTTCCCTGGTGTGGGGGGGGGGGGGTAGCTGTAAATGTATTGAATAAGCATTTGCAGACAGCTGTCAGAGGGGTGGTATTCTGTCTTTGGGACTAACTCCTCTCCATGAAAGTAAAGGTAATGGTCACCCCATGACATACCTGTGCAGGCACAGGTATAGCTCGAACCTATTCACAACCTGGCACTAGAAGGAGGTGGGTGGTCAGGCCAAAGCCTCGGCCACTTTACCCCCGGGAAAGATCCGGCACCTATTTTACAGGAGGGTGGGTAGGCTTCGGAGCCGGTCTGAACGGCACAGAAAGTCTCGCCCTCACCGGGATTCGATCCCCGGACTGTCCAACCCGTAGCGAGTCGTTATACCGACTGCACCATCCCGGCCGCCCTCCGTAAAAAGTGGCATGGCATAACTTTTGCACAGGTCCTTGTATTTGGATGGGTCCTTTGAAGCAGTGGCATGCATACTTGAGATGAAAAGTGTATGCCATGTTTTGTTCAAAAAGCCTGAAGGGAAGAGACCACTTTGAAGATGCAGGTGTAGATGGGAGAATATTATACCTTCAGTGGATCTTGGAGTGGGGGGGTAGGAGGATGGTGACTGGGTCAACTGACCCATGATAAGGTCAGTGATGAACTTTAATGCATATGGTACTGAACCTTCATGCTTTATAAAAGGTAGAGAATTTGATGGACTGAACGACTGCTTGCATCCCAAGAAAGCGTCAGCTGTATGGACTTGGTATATTTCATTTGTTTGTCGCTGACACATTTAGCTGATTAAGTATTCTGGTTTCAGCAGCCTACTTGGAGACTGTGGGGAGAGGAACGGGTGGATGGAGCAATTTATACGGTTTATCTCAAGAAGGTGCGGTATCACCGGCCCACTAAGAGTGTCTCCTCGGTAAGCTAACTACTGTATAGCAAAATTAACTTGTGGTTTAGACTTCTTCCGTAATCACTGAAATTAAATCAGCAGCAAGGTCACAATGATGTAACAGCAGCTAATCATAAAAATAAGTAGTCATTTTACTCCTGTATTCTGTAACATTTACTAGTTTTTTTTACATTGCAGACATTTTGAGGAAAAGGAACAATGTTTTTTGAGCTTGAGTGTTTGATAAAGATTATACTGAATTGACGTGGACCAAAATGAGTATCAAATTTTTTTCAAAATTAGTTCAGTGGTTTTATCGATTTAATTTGAGGTAACGGCAATTTTAAATTTTCAACCCTGAAGGGCAATGAATTGTTCACAAAAATTGGTCAAGGATCCTCTGTTCAGCGTTGGGTAACTGATGGACATTTGGTTGCCTTGAATACATAATGACAGGCCTGCCTGTTAGTAGATCTTTTATTTACTGTTTTCTTGGTAATGTCTCTGAATTGTATTCTGGTGTCTTCTAATATGATTGTCTTCATTTTTCTCCTCCTCCTCATCATCATCAAATCCAATTTCTAATTTATAGTTAACAGTGTAAAATTTCTCATAATCTAATCCTCCTTGAATTAAGCATCAGCCCATTACAGGATATTTGTGTTCCTAATCTCCTTAGCAGTCACCTTCAAATGCTTACAGTGTTAAGATTTCTGTTTGTATGATCTGACAGACATTTGGTAGGATACCTTAAGTGAGATTAAGTATAATGTTCTAGATGTTAATATTTGTACTTCATATTTGGGATGTCTTGGGGTCGATTAGGAGCCTGGGTACAGGTGTCATACTTGATGTTCTTTGTGGTTTTCCGCAGTCTGTCCAGGTAGTGATACACTGAACATTTCCTCCCTCATCTGTACTGATTTGTTATTTACAGTTTTCTTATTTCACTTGGTGATTTATAATATCAGCATTTGAGTTGGTGTTAGGAAACATTTACATGACATAGATCAGTTATGTAGCCCAACGGCTTAGGATATAAAACATGTCATTATAATAACATGATTGCGCAGCATTCATGTCATATTGGACACACAATATCACACATAACATAAAATGACATTAGAATACAAACATACATACAAAATTAGTGTAATACAAAATAACGCAATGCAATACAATATATGATAAAATAATTTAAATATTATATACTCATAAAGCAATATTTCATATGGACACAAACGACAAATACGCTAAGATTTCATCATTAAAATAATATAAATTAATCAATAAAAACCCTTATTAAACTACCACATTTCTTATCATTCAATGGTCAGTAGTAACCTGAAATACAGCCTTATGGCTCACATAGTAAGCACCTTCACAAAATCGGGTATGTGTGAAAGTCTTAAAATATATAGTAGAAAACATAGAATAAGCATTATAGTCCACAATCCCTGTAAAGTATATGTATTATGTTTCATAACTCAGCTTCTGCCTTAAAATCACAACAATAATCAATAAATTTGTCTGCAGAAGAAAATGATTGATCAATTAAGAGGTTTCTCAGTGACTGTACAAATTGTTTCTTGTCTTTCACTGAATTAGCAATACATTTGGGTAAGCTATTAAATATCTTAATACTCAGTGAACACCTTTTTGATATAAGGCCAGATTAACTCGTGGTATACGAAGGTGTAATCTTCTCCTTGTATATATGCTGTGGATTGTATTATTAAAGGTAAAATATTCCAAATTATGAGCCAGAAAAGTCATTAAGGACAATATATATTGGGAAGGTACTGTCAGTATTTTTAATGTCTTGAAAATTGGTCTGCATGAACTTCTGTATCTTAACTACATATTTATGCCAGAGAATGGGAAGTTATGCTAAACAGGCAGTGAAGTATTGCACTGTTAGAAGTAGTTTGGCACAGTGGGTATTGTGTGTGACATTATTTGGAAGGCTGTAGACCTCGTTGTCCATAGTTCTTCACACTTTTCCTCTGTCCTATAATATGAATGACAGTATAGTACTTTAAAATGTGACTGATTTGCTTATTTCTGAAGCATTTCCATTATGCACATTATTCATGATCATCATTGCATCTGGTTGTGTACTCTGTGGTCTCTATAGCTGATACAACAGTAGTGGCTGTGTGATTGTCTGATAGCTGGTATGTAAGTTCAAGGCTAAAGAATTAACTAGACCGAAGTCTGGAAGTAGGTTTTCTACACTCTGCCGTTTCTGTTCCCTTTATGTTATTCACCAGAATGGCTGGTGTCAGTTATGGCCAGTCATTGATACAGATATGTACATAAATAGCAAATGAATGAGAGGATAAGTCAGTGAGTTGGTAACTCAGAGGTTTAAAAAAGTGAGTGGTAAAGATAAAGGATAAATAAAAGAGAGGGATGGTAAAGAGTTGGTAATTGGTTGGTCAGAGAAGTAAGTTTTTGAGTCCAATACATACTCATATTTACTTTCTACAGAAGTATTTATCATTTGTATTTTACTTACATAAACCATTATAAATAATAAGTAAAAGTGTGATGTGCAGTTAAATTGGTAAGCATTAAAAAGTGAAAGTCAGTGGAAACTAACAAACATATGATGATCATCATCAGCATCATAAATTAGTAACAAATTAAAAATGGCAATTAAGAATTATATATGTGGAAACGAAGAGTAGAATGAATATGACAAATATGTAAACAGGGTAAAATAAGAATAAACGTTTGAAAAAGTGAATGGAGAAATAAATAAGTAAAGTAGAATTATGTAGTAGAAGATTTAAAGAACGGATGTATATATACACATGAATACATACATGCACGCACACATGCACTATCTGACAGACACACAATAAAAAATAAGAGTTAATAAACTGTAGAAACAGAAAATAAGCATAAAGTAAGTACATTAATTAATTAAGGGAAAGATGGGGGGGCTGCCTCTGTGATTCATGTGAATGACAGGAGAGATGTACTATATTCAAAGGTATGATTGTGATGATAAAAGACAGCATTATTAACTTCTCTGTGAGAACTGTCATGAGTTTGTGCATTGTCATTCATAGTCTTTCAGTGTAATTAATGAGTGTCAGTAATCAGTAACTGGTGGTGCTGCAGGACTCAGATGACGAGATCTCACATCTGGAGTGGGAAACTGTTCGTGTGCGATTTGTGAAAGCAGGCACTTTGGAAAAACTGGTGGAGAGCCTTGCTACAGACGATGGTGAATTGGAGTCAACATATATCAATGTGTTCCTCACTACATATCGCACTTTCGCCACTGCTAAGCAAGTCTTGACCCTGCTTCTTGACAGGTGAATGACACATCTTTTTTGATGCCTAAATTCTGATGTTTGCATGGTTGACAAGTAATGTCAGTGTGGAATAAAAATCACATTTCAGGGACTTCCGTGTCTCCATTCAGGATTGCCATGTTGCATGCAACATTGGGCATTCTGTACTCCAAGATGGGTGACTACTTATTTTCAGAATAACGTTTGTAATCTATTGTATGTATATTTCAATATGTATGATATATTCTGTCAACACAAGATATCTAACTACTTGTATATGGAATAGACAGGAGATGTAGTATGATAGAGACAGGTGATAGGGAGCCGTATAGCTTGTTCAGCCACACAGAAAACTATGTCGGCAAATGTATAATGATAAGAAGGGACACAAATAAAATAGTTATCATAGTAATAATACAGTAGTATCACATTATGAAGAATTAGTAATATAATATATATCTTTCAGAATTGTATTGTATTGTTACAATTGTTACAATCTGGTCACCTCCCCTCACATGCTTCTGGTTACCACCACAAAAGCAAGTGCTTGGAATTAGAGGGAAGGGTAATGTTGACTTCAGTGAAAGTTTTTGAGATGAATGATGGCTTCATCCTTACGAGCCTGATGTCTAACTTAGCATTCAGCCAGTTCCTCTTTAGATCAGTCTGTAAACCACACCTTGACAACTGATATGTGTATAGCATGAGTGGCTACCAGGACTTTGTGTGCCGTTGAAAGCTCAGTTGTAATAATTTTGCCATACTTATACTGGTTTCAATGGTTAAGGTTGTCCAGTGCCCATTATGAGATAGTATATGTGTGATCCTGAGTGTTTATGCTGTTGAATCCATGTAGATACTAGGTAAATTTACATACAGAATTAACTGACCCTTATTAATGTAGCATTTCTGTGTATGTCTTTTGTTGCCGCAGGTATGAACAGCTGGCCAACAACAAGCTGGACTTACCAGAGTCGGTCATGGAGCAGCATCGCAAGTAAGTAAATAACCATAGGATGAAGGTTAGCAACTCCTGGAAGCAATGCAAACTATTTCAGGGAAGGTTTTCTACAGAAACTTACAGCAACAGATGTGTGTGCTTAAAAACTTTTTTTGAGTATACCCAGTGATCACTGAAACAGTAGCAATGTCATATGTTGGACGGGTGTAATTATAACTATTATTAGCCTCAAAGTATCTTTTCATGGGGTTTGGACCAACCTAATTTTCAGTTATTGGTTTCTGTTCAAGTTTGAGAAAATGTATTTGCATTTATGCAGTTTTTTCTTTTTTGTTTGTCAAGCTGTTTGTCTGACTGACTGATCCTCATATTTACAAGAGTCCACCACTGGTCTCAAATCAGTGTTAGATGAAACCAGTCCTCACCTTTCTACCCTATTTCTTTTAATATCCATTATAATATTATCCTTCTCTATATGCCTGTGTCTTTCATGTGGTATATTTCCTTCTGGTTTCTTGGCCACAATTTTGTATCTGTCACTCTCATCTTTCCTGTGTGTGCACATGATGTTGTCAGTGTGAAAATTATTTAAATTTGTGAGGTAGATTTAGAACGTAACAACTTAGAGCTGAAGAATTCTGAGAAGAGTAATGCTTTGTTGAAGGACATTGGTGTTGGCGCTGCATGTGTGGCTTGATTCCTATCCTGAAGACTTCCGTGCTCCCCCTACGCACCCCACACTCCACCAGCTGCTGTATTTCTGCCGCCAGCACTTGCCTGAGTCGGAGCTTGAAGTAAAGGTTCGACATCGGCTGGACAGATTCAGTAAGGAAGACCAGATGTTGGGTGAGTAACAGGTGTCACAGACAGTTTAGATGGGTGACAGTTTGTGTGAGCAGTGAGTTTTATAGATAGTTTAGATAGATAGGTGACTGGATGAGCAACAAGTTTTGTAGATGGTTTGGATGGGTGACAGGTTGTGTGAGCAACAAGTTTTATAGGCAGTTTACATTCATCCAAACATATTATCCCAACTGCTTTCTAAATGGTAAATTACCAGCAGTTACTTTGCCTCTATTTTGCACATTGAAAGGCTTGATCTTGGACTGTGTGCAAAGTGTGTATTCATGCTCTCTGGATATGTATTTGAAAACAAAATGCCAAGTAATATTTTTGTCACCAAAGGAGGTGATATAAGGGGGAGTTTAGGAAGTTGTGTAAGAAATATGATGATTTATGCTGTACTCATAGTATTGTTATATAGTGCTAAGTTAAATTATGTAGGTTTGTTGGCACTGGATACATACGGGAGATACATGAAACAGATACACTTCATATGAACCTGCTAACATGTGATTACTTGGAGGACTGAAATTGTGATGAATTTTTGTGTTAACCATATCGAACCTTATGATTGTAACAGTAAATTATTGTTTTCTGGTTCATTACAAATGAGCTGTAGCCTTTATTGATATTATGTTGCAGATTCTTCTATGATGTATCAAAATTCAAGTCTGCCAAGCTTTAACCATCCAGCACTGGTTAATGGACACTCTCCCACAACTATGCCACCTCCATACCTGTTTCCCAATGTGCCAGAATGTCATTTTGCAGAGCAGCTTACCAGGATGGACATGGTGGGTATAAACAAATGCACTGAAACATAAGTTCCAGAACGGTGAATGCGCATATTATATTCCACTTCTTCATAAAACTTCCCTACAAAATAACACTCTCTACTACATGACTGTATATCTGATCTTACATGAAATTCTACTGCAGCAAATCCACTGATGTGACAGTCATCATTAGTTTGTAAAGAAGGCACATGTAGTCTGATACGTCAATATCAACATTCTGGAGAAGCGTGCAGTCTCCATCTTCTGCCCTGAAGATGGAGACTGATTTTCTTTCAAAATGTTTTACTCACCTGCCAGACCACACGGTGTCATAACCTAGAAGACCACAATGTGAATTTTGACCACTATGAAGACCTGAAATCTCCTTACAGTTGCATAGCCATAATGTTAAGATATGCTTACAGGTACACCATGACACAGTATAAAGTAGTGCAAAATATAAAGCAGCTACACATGCTTATCTTGGGGAATCATTTTAGCAACCCTAAATGCTTACCTCACTAAATCATTTTTACAGTGTAAAATCACACTTCTCCAACATGCTCAAGGTTAGAGCCATTGCACTGATGGTGCACTTAATGATTTTCATTAGCATCTTGAGAAATCCTTCAAATTGTGCCGTATGTTATACTATGCACACTACTTGTGATATTTTCCCATAGGTTATGTAGATATCTCAGTTTAAAACTATGGAATATGCTATCTTCATAAGTCTGCACTGGGTAGGCATGTGAAAATGTGTGATTTGGAGACTGTGAAAGATACAGAGGAATATTATTCCTCTGGAAATTAAATACAAAATGCCTAACTTTGTTCTAGTTTATTCTGGTTTTCTGGCAAAAAGTTTTATGAACTTAGTGTTCCCCCATATTTTCCCAAGTGTTCATACATTTACTTCCCAGATAATGAGAGTAATCAACTTTCTCCATCAGACAGTCCTCACATGCAGTGTTGTTATTAATATGTGCATGCTTGTATCCACACATGGTTGGATAGGACTGTTTTGTTCAAGTTATCATATCTGACCATGGTCAAATAAGAGCCATGTGCAAGAAAAACAAAGAGCATTGTCAACGCAGTTGGACCATATAGTTTCCACTTTAGTCACTAGATGGGGCTTGTAGCACTTTTTCAAAATCTTTTTCTTCACATATGAACAATCCTTTCTTTGTTTTTTTAGAGCGTTTTTTTTCTTATAAGTATTTTAAAAATGGCTGGGCTGACAGCTGCAGCAAGCAGAAAGTTTACTTGGGAGTGGAATTAACTAGTGTACTCTATTCATTTTTATAGCTACACTTCTCTTCGTGCCATTAAATATTTTTCTGTATGCAGGAGTTATTCAAGAAACTGGTGCCACACCAGTGTCTTGGCGCCATATGGTCTCGGCGTGACAAGAACCGGAGCCATGAGGCAGCAACTGTGCTGGCCACAGTGAACCAATTTAATGCTGTCTCACTGCGTGTGATCAGCACTGTACTCATGGATCCAGATATTCGGCCCAGTGAGCGAGCCCAAGTCATCACCACATGGATTGACATAGCACAGGTACACCATGTATGACTGTGATAATTATTTACAGTCTTATTACTACTACTACTGTCATTACCAGTTTTAGCTAGATCTTGTACAATATTGTTAACTGATAGAAATGTACACTTGGTTTCACATTAATTTTTAGGGCTGAATATACTAGAACTTTGTTTACAAGATTATTATATTTTATTATTTTTAGCAGAAATATCAGTTAGGCAAAGCCAAATGTACTAATATACCTCTGAAACAACAGAGATTGGCTATATTGCATAAAGATATGTAGTATATCTTTCAAGGGAATGAACAATGATTTTGACTCATCAGTTTTTTTGTAACTAATTTAGATATGAATAATTGTTTGTGGCTGCAGTAGTTGTAAGTTTGGCCATGCCAAGGCTCAGGTGGTTTAGTCACTATTTTCTCACCATGGAGGCCTGGTTTTGATCCCAGAGTCATCCATGTGGGTTATGGGGTGGAAAGAGTAGTGTTGGGACAGGCTTTCCTCTGAGTACTGAAGTTTTCCCTTATCAGTATCATTCCTCCAATGCTCTATACTGATGTCTCATCATCTGCCTCCAACAGTATGTAATCCTAGTCCCTGACATCATCGCTGAATAAAATCCAGACTCTAACTTTATGCTAAAAATCTGGGACTGATTCTGGTTTCCAGGAGTTACGGGTGTTGAAGAATTTCTCATCTCTCAAAGCAATCATCTCAGGTCTGCAGTCAAACTCAGTGTACAGGTTACAGCGGACATGGCAGGCTGTGGCACGAGAGAAGGTGAGATTATGTTTGCGGACTAGGAAGAAATGATTTTGAGCCAGACTGAAAGCATGATTAACTTTCAGGAGCACCTTTCAACTTGAGAACCAGTGGGTTTCTGGACTTTGTCCATTGTCTGGAAATCTAAAATAACTAGATAACACGACGTTTCGGAAACTGGATCTGCTTTCATCCTCAGTTTCCGAAATGTTGTGTTATCTAGTTATTGTAGATTTCTGGACGATGGACAAAGTCCAGAAACCCATTAGTTCTCAATGTTACATACCATCGTCAGAACCTTTTAGAATTCACCTTTAAACTTGTGTAGCATTTTTAATTGCCTTATTCACATGCTGTGCTTTCAGAATTAGTCATCAAAAGCTTGGGCGATTGATTTATACAGAATTTATGAAAGTGTTATATTGCAGAAAAGTGTCTCTCTAATTGACCTCTCCATAAGAATAACCCATTTATCTAATCAGATGGAGAGGCCCTATCTAGGACATGAGGGATATAATAGATGCATACAGAGCAGCATTTTTTTGGAAAGCTTAAACAGGAGACCACTTGGAAGACTTTTTGTTGAGCAACACTCAGCTGCTGATAAAAGACCCTATATCACAATGTTCATTGTGAGGTGTTTATCTGATGACAGGCATCTGATCATATGAATGGAATTCATACCTGAAGACATTTATTTAGTAAACATTGCCTTGTGGATTAAGGGCTTGTGGTAAGGTGTTTATTTTCCTTTACATTGAAAAGTTTTTTTCATTGAGTGACTATGTACATGTAACAAATAAAAATAACACTGAAGTGCAAGTAAGGGTAGTGTAAATTAGGAAATATTTGTTTTTATTAACTTAGAATCTTGTTTATTTTTCAAAACATCAAAGATTATGACACTGTAGACATAACAGTTTACTAATCACACAATTTAAGGCAAGTCTTGTGTTACTAGGTGGAACTGTTTGAGGAATTAGCACGAATATTCAGTGAAGACAACAATCAGTGGGCACAGCGGGAATTGCTGATGCGTGAAGGCACAGCCAAGTTTGCAGACACAGTTGGAGAAAATGATCGCCAGCTACAGAAAGTGTTCCAGCGACAACTGAACAATACTGGGGTGAGCCAGTGTACCAACTACATCTTTATAATTTTTGCACCATTGGAAACCTGATGATTAAGTTCTGTGTGGGTATGCAGTGATGGTTGGATGTTGAAATAGCTTTTTGCATTCAGTTTATGTGGTGTGCTAGTAAAGACCAAGCATATAGGATATAAGGAAGTGGAAAAGTGGGAAGAATTTTATACTGTGGATTACATCTTCGTGCGCACGTTCATGCTCGTGCAAGTGTACGTGTGTGCATTCATGTGCTCATGTGCAAGCATGTTAATTATTGTTATTCATTAAATTAATAATTATTTTCTTACATAATGTTAATCTTTATCAGTACACTTTTAAGTAAAACAGAAGAGACTGGAGATGTAGTTGTTTGATGTTTTTATGTATTGCAGAACATCAGTCATGGTACAATTCCTTACTTGGGGACATTCCTCACAGACCTGACAATGTTTGATACGGCCATCCCTGACATGGTGGCTGATGGTCTTATAAACTTTGATAAGAGAAGAAAAGAGTTTGAAGTTCTAGCACAGGTAAGCTGCTCTGTTAGAGTGAGGGTGTTCTCCTCTCAGGTGTGGAATGATATAAAAATGAATGTACTGCTTTATTACAAAATGTCATTCGAAGAGAGAGAGAGATTTCATTATGAGCTTCTGTGGCAAAATATTCAGTAAAACATGCAAGGGATAATGAAGGATGAATATCCAAGGATATCTCATAGGAAGTATTTTTTATTCAACAGTCATGGAAAGGTGTCATCAGTTGGAGTACATATGTTCTCAAAATACATTATATGTCATTTTAGATACCTTATTGGTCTTGGATGTTCATTTACTGAGGATACAAATAACGTTACAGAAGTGTAAATTTTATTTACCCTTTGTCATCAAGTGCGAATCTTGCTAATTTAATCTTTGTGTGTAGGATACATCTCCAAAATAATTGAATTCTTTTACATCAACAGCCCTCTTTACCTTGCTGCCTCCATTTTATTGCTGTTGTTCATACAATTTAATTTCAAAGTCTTAATTCCTGTTGTATGTTTATGCTTTAAACTCCAATTATGTTTTCAATAAACATTCTTGAGGCATAAGAATCTGTTAGTGTTTAAGTAAGTAACAGTGTGTTTTCTTCAGCAACAGAGTGATAAAGAAATCAACTCCAGTAGCGAGTTTTGTAGCACTGCAGATTCACATGTAGTCAACTCTCGGTTATGAATGATAATGGAGAGCAGAAGTAGCACAGTTAATTAAAGATAATGCATTGTTTCAAAATCTGCAAATACCTACTACTACATGCTGCATTCAGTTTTGAATGTCACTTAATTAATACTTTGAAATAATGCTTTAGAACTAAATTTTTCAGTTTCTCTTTCCCAGTGTGGGAACATCACTGCACTTTTCTTAATTACACAAATGTATACAGACAAAATGGAAGAAATTGATGCACTTAAAAGTAATTCTATTTGACATGCTTTGTTTGTTTATTATGACTGTTTTCAGTGTGCATAAACCAGCTTATTGGAAAGAAGTGTATTGTTTTCTTCTTTTCAACATCATGGACATTGTGCAATGGAATGAAGCTGTGAAGAATATTCTGGATTGTTACATAGATAGATTTATGTAGATACTGGGCCAATTGGATTAGGACTTGAGCGTCGTAGGCCTCTGTCATTGCAATAATAAGGCGGAAAAATTTGGTTAATTGCCCATGACGCTCCCAGTATTGAGCTGCGTAAGACTGTGTAAATCTTGGGACTGTGGGGCCACTGGATGAGCCCTCTCTCCATTGTCCAATTTAATGATTGTTGTGTAATCTGGTTGGCATGTGATGGTCTTCCCTGAGCCATGTAAACTTATCATAGAACTGGCATTCCAAAATGTTCTGCTTTCAGATTAAACTTCTGCAGGGAGCAGCAAATGCATACAACTTGCCTGATGATCCAGCTTTTGACCGCTGGTTTGACTCCATTCTTGTGCTGGATGACCGTGAAGCATATGAACTGTCATGTCAGATTGAGGCACCTGCACCAAGTCAGGGGGGAGGCAGTGGTGGTACAACTAGGGAGCTGAGACACAAGAAGCGTGCAGGGTTAGTTTTACTTGCACGTTAAATAATGGATGTAGGGTAGGTGTTGGTATGTTGATGCAGTAGTCCCAGGCAGCTGATGGGAGTGCTTTGGGTACGGTTAATGTATTGTTTCCATTAACTGTGTACAGATTGTCAATAGAGGATTTAGATAGGTGTTTGGGAAATGAGAAGTGTGTAAAAAGTTTGGTCAGAAAACAAGGGTAGTGACTAGTTAGGTGGGAGAGTGGTATTGAAGTGGGTGTGTGGTACAGCACAGGTTCCAGTTGTGGGCTTTTGTGAACATGGTGAAGGACCTGAGAATTTTTTGCCCAGTTGCAGTACTAATGTTTTTAAAGCAATTAGTGTTATTTGTTAATTATAACTTGTATGCCAAGGTTTTCATTAATGTTGGGCAGACTTCCAAACTACAAAGCAGGCATTCAAACCACTACACTGTGAGGTCTGAGCATGCAAACTTAATCAGTTAGATTTAACATAAAATCGAGAGAAGGGTGTTATTGATGAATGTACCAATAGAGAATTAATTGAATAAATTAATGGGACAGGACAGTTTTCAGTAAAGTGGCTGGCTGGATGACCATTGTTTGATTCCTGTCAGATACAGAATGTATTATTGTGTCAGGTCTGGCTCATGGGCCCACCAAATTTTTATCAGCTGGTTGCTGGAAATTACAGTATTTTATGAAACTGACCACCTCACAAATTAAGATTGTGTGGAACTGAACCTATTCTCCCCCATACATTTTATAGTGTTGTGATAAGCACAGGAATGAGTGAATAAATTACTCAGGCAGTGATGTCAGTGAACAGAGATATTTAGGGGTGAACGTCTTGCATTACAGATTGGGTCACCGTAAGAATGACTCGATTGCAAGTACATCAAGCAGCTCAAGCAGCCAGTTTTATTGTGATCTGGACAGCCTCCCCTCCTCACCACACAACTCACTGGACCGAAAGGTGGGATTTATTATGATGGAGGAGCCGAACATTGTTTGATCAGTTATTGTATGTAGTGTGGTTTCTGAATAACTTTGTTGCTGCTTATCTTGGGAAATGTGGAAATGTTACTTATATGTTCAATTTTTGGCCTTCTTTTTTACTTATTTTATAAGAAATGTGGGCGTCTGGTATCATTGTTTGGATGTGTGCATATGTGCATTCATTCATCCTGAATATCATTTAAATCACAGCAGACAATTTCATGGGGCTTGGCTTAACATCATACAGTATGCTAATTCCTTACCACTGAAAATACAAACATGTAGGCTGTGAAACTATTCAGTTTAGGACCCTGAAATTCTCTTATCATGACAGATATTGAATTTATGTGGAACTTTTTTAGTGTCTTGTCTGTGTGTGGTAAAATTACAACATGGAAACTGTGCAAGGTGGAGATGAATGAAAGTGGCACTAATGTATGTCACACATAACTATCTGTATAATTAGTGGTGTTGAATCTTCCATATATTTTTTTTTAGAATCAATTAAGTGTCTGCTATTTAGTTAGCTGAGTTTTCTTCATGACGTAAGGGGGAGTTGATTGAATGCCCATCGATTGTTAGTAATGAATGTAGTTATTTGTATTATATGTTTGGTCACCTCTGTCCTGCAGACCACTCCTTCACAGATGTCATCTTCATCAAGCAGTTCATCACTTCCATCTCTGGATGTGTCAATGAGCAGCAGCAACACAAATACATCTGCAGCAAACAGCACTGCCAGCAGGACACTGGCTGTGCCAGGACAGTCGCCAGTGTCAAAGCCTCAACATGATTTCTATATTATTCGTGTCACATTTGAGACAAGCTCTGTTGAGACAGATGGTGAGTAGTTACCAACAGTGATAACCAATGGCCTGTGTAAGAGAAGAAAGAACATAAGAACAGTGGAGAGAAGCAGACCTTTAGTTTGGGTAATGATATGGGAAGGAGGTATAATGAAAACATAATTACATGTCACTTTTGGGAATATTATTAATGGTTGCAAGATTCACTAATGTATTGTCATGGACTGTCATTATTGTTGTATCACTAGACTAATGGCATATCACACTGCCTCTGTTTATCTGTGCTCACTTGTACTTTGTACAGTGAAAAGAACTCTGAAAACATTTTTGAAGGAATTTAACAAGTTGAACTTATTAAGCGGGAAAACTTCTTGAAAGCACAGGCTGTCAAGATGAGTTATATTTCATTATTTTGCATAAGGGCTTTAAATATCATTTGAAATTATGTTCATTATTCTGTTTTATTGCACAAAGTCATGATAATTATGACTTTTGTCAGTGGGTGTACACGCTGTGATCAAGCAAAACATGATGCACAAAATTACAACACACTTTTTTCAACCATTGCAGCCTGCCAAGTTTAGTGTTTATCAGATGGGGTGCGCCCTTATTTAAGTGCTTGTTTTAATGTCCAGGAGAGACTTTATTGGAAAACACATTTGTGCTCTGTGTGTGGGGCTCTGGAGTCAGGCATGAAAATCTGTATGCAAGTCCATGCATGTGAATTGGTGTAGGTCAGATGGGTTTATCATGCTTACATGTCTTGGTGTAATGCCTTAAAACCCTTCTCATACACCACTGCCTGCTGTGTCCCCTGTATTTGTTTTAACAAAACGTTTCTCTCTGGTATATCTGTACAAATTCATTGTTATAGCCAGTCCCCAACACTGTGCTGTTTTCTAGTCATGGTCTTCTGGGATATTGCACCATGCAGGATGTGATCTGTTGGCCACTGCTGTGCACATTGTGCATTTCTGGGCTTTGATACGGGAACATGATAACAATAAGAGATTCTACGTACACTAACAGCTTTCCTGTCCAGGTTGAGGGCCTTGACAAAGTCATGTTGAGTTTTGCTACAAATGACAATATGACCTGGTGGGGATGGGGTGGAGAACTTTGGTTGGATGGATGTCTGGGGTTTGAACCCAGAGTGGCTTGTTTATGTAGGCCAAAGGCCTTTGAGACCGGGGGGGATCATGTTGGCTGAAGGCCACCGTGACTGGGGTGAGGGAGTGCAGGCCATACCCTGGTCTTTAATTGTACCTGGCATCACCTTACAGAGGAGGCTAGGGCTTGAAATTAGGCTGTCATGCCATAGCATTAATAGTGATAGTAGTAGTCATAGTAATCACATTCCAGCTGAGGAAAGTCAGTGCTTGGAAGACGAAGTGGGTCAATAATAGGTGATGGCTTGCAAGTATTTTGGGTAATCAGAGCTATGGAAAGAGAAGAGGTTGTAGATTGTGTATTGAGCCTATGGGAATTGAGAGTTGAAATGAGATAGCCAGGGTAACAAAAGGACTGTTTTTGATCCAGATTGGTTTCAAGTGTATATTCAGTTGCATTTGGTCTATCGTAGGAAACTTTAATTCTTTATGGGCCTTGAAGTAATGTTGTTATTTTGAAGGTATTGTGCTTTACAAGAGCATCATGCTGAGCAACAATGAACGAACTCCGCAAGTTATTCGCAATGCCATGTTGAAGCTTGGTCTAGAGGGAAATCCAGACAGCTACACGCTAGCTCAGGTGTTGCCTGATAAAGGTAGGTTTGGAGAAATGGCTCTTCCTGTGTTTGCACATACTCATGCTGACTTAAATAGGAGATAGTTAACATGTAAGCAAGATTTATTTCTGTCTTGCGATGGATTAGTAATTTTTAACACATTCACATCTGGGCATCTTGTGTCAGCAGAAGCATTACAAACTTTGATGTATGTATTTGACAAATATTGTTGTCATTTAATGTATCAGTGTGTCTGGCAGTTTCTGAGAGATGAATGCCTAGAGTAAGAGAACCAAATACTATCCAAAAACTGAAATTTCACAGGGGAGCATTTTGAAGTTTTGTATTGTGTACGTAAATTTAGGTATACTGGCTATTAATATATACTTTTAAAGACAGTATACATTATATTTCTTGTTGACATTTATCATTCTTTGAAACACTGACCGTTTAATTTTTCTGGCATTGTATTTAATTATTATAGATTTGGTATGTTGCATTACTGTACTTACTTTTTAAGTTAAGCTTTGATGTATGGCTTTATTTATAGTAAAGAACTTTATGATTTCAGAGTTAAAGTCAGCAAGAAATTTGTGTTAATTGTTGTTTTATGTGGCTTCACAATGAAGAACTAAAAAACTATATTAGAATTGCAGTAATGAACACCAGTACATGGCAACTGAAATTGTGTAATTTTTATCTTCAGTTACATGGCTAAGGTCAGTTTTGTGTGTGGCCCGCAGAGAATGAAAGAAAGAATGTTGGACTTGCCAAGTATTCTAGATGGGCATGAGTCTGTGAATCCTTAAATTTTTCTTTAGGCACTGCAGGAGAATGTGAATCGGTTGAGAGTGGGAATGCTTCAGCTCTGGCATTGTGTTGAAATTCAAAAATAATAATAAATAAAAACAAATGAACGAACAGACAAACAAGCAGCAGAGATAAAGTAACTACTACATTTTAATCTGGTATGACAAGGATAGAGTTTTCTGGGCTGGCTGTCTTCTGGTTACTCCAAGGGCCACAGGAACAGGAACCCACCTACTTGCTGTGTAATTTGTTCCATTGTTTTTGTTACTTGCTTTCCGCCATTTTTCCCTTCCATATAAGACGGTAGGTTATAGATGAAAGTTTTGTATGCTTATGGTAATGGGCTTCTAGAATAGATGTGAAAAGATAAACTATTATGAACCAAATATTGGTCACTGTTTTCAGAATAATCTGTCGTACTCACTGACACAATCTTATTCTTTGGAGTGTGTCCATCATCTAATTTTTAAAGAAGCACAACATTTCGGAAGCTGGCTCTGCTCCTGTCCTCAGGCAAAGAAGCTCCTACACTGGTGGGTCCCTTAGATTGAGCTAGGTGCTTGAGTAGGTGCTTCTTTGCCTGAAGATGGAAGCAGAGCTTGCTTCCGAAACATTGTGCTTCTTTAAAAATAAGACAGTGGACAAAGTCCAGAAAAAGAAGATTGTGTCAGTGAGTCATACACCATTGTCAAAGCCCTATAGATTTGAATCTGTTTATAATTTTGTTATGAATATTTTCCTGTTTTTTTTTTTTTCTTGTGTTTCAAACTTGCCATATTTTCAACATGAAGGCAACGTAATTTGAGGTTCTTGCAGCATTATTGATGAAGATTAAAGTTTTCTGGAATGTGAATTGAATGTTCATTTATGGGATATCTTTGTATTATGATTGTATAGGGTAGTTCTGACAATGAGCAGTGATTAACATGTACTTGCTCTCTTCCATTTGTAGACTTGCTTCCATACTAGCAAAAATTACATGAAGAAGAATAAGAATTTATGTAACTTTATTATAAAATAGAGATGAGAGTCCATACATCATCCTAGTTTTCTCCCAATAAACAAGAACTTCATGAAGTGGTGAATTTGGTATTGAATATAGGGTCCTTTTTTTTTTTCAGAAATGGTACTTCCACCAAATGCCAATGTTTACTATGCAGTCAACACAGCATTTAATCTGAACTTCATCCTGAGGCCTAAGAGGAGCAATGCATTGGACACTGCAGCCCTTAGCAGAACCAAAGCTCCAAAGAAATCACCTCTAGCAACTTGAAGTTTAATGTTATTAGGAGGCAGATCTCAAGTGAATCCTTACTGGTATTACTGCAGCGAATCCTGGTGACACAGGAGGTATGACTGTAGTTGCAGGTAGGGCATGAACTCACAGCTGTTCATGAAATGCTTTGCATTTATTGTGCAATATTTTCTGGATTAGTCATTGTGCTGAAAAAACTTGATAGATATTGCTGAGCATGCTTGTTTGTCCCAATGTGTTTTGCATAAATGGATGGCTGAGTTACTTCTGCTCATGGAGAAAAATTCCGTGTTTTAATGTACAGTACAGGCATATGCACTCTTATTACTCTGGCTTCCTTGGCTGTTTTCATGCCTTGAGCATAAGGTGTAACCCAGCTAATGCTGTTAAGACATGACCAGAGTACTACTGTTGTGTATGAAGATGTACGTAGACTGCTTTTATATCAGATTGAGATGTTGGCTTAATTTTTCTTTTTTCTGATGGAGGACCTTATATTTTGTTGGTATTGTATTACGGTTTTAAAAACTCATGACATTTGCAGTATGCACATCAAAAAGCAGAGGATGTAAGGCAAGTACAGAACATTTCCATCACATATGCCCATTTTGGTGTAGTTCATCAAACCAACATGAGTTTCAGAAATGCAGATTATACTAAAATACGTGTTCCAATAATTATACAGTAAAACCCCAATTTAATGTTCCCGCATTTCGTGAAATCCCGGATTTAGTGATGATTTTTTTCTTGTCCTGACAATAGCTCCACATAAACAATGTACCTCCATTTAATGAAAACCTTGATTTAGTGAAATATATCCTAATCCCCAGCATTTCATTAAATAGGGGTTTTACACAGCATTTATGAAACTAAAGGTTTTTCATTGACATTGGTAGATTTCAGTAAAATTTATGGCTGTATTGAAGGTAGCAGGAAATGTTTTGTGTGAACTAAAAATCAGTGTTGTATCAAAATGAATGAGACATTGGTCCTAAAACCCTTTGTCTTTGTCAGTGAAGGTAAGACACACCATAAAATGATGCTGGAAAGTAACAGGGTACAGAGAACAGATATGTATGGGGTACAGCTTTTGTGATTCTGTGTGGACCATGTGTGTTTTTGTGACGTGTCATAACAATAGGTGTGCAGCTGAAACATTTGTGTTCTGTGCACTGTAATTCAAGTTGTGGACTTTGAATGGCCGATATTATGCAATGTGGTCACATTTTATAACTACAGTTACAAATGTTTTTTTGTTCAGCCACTTCTGCTCTCTTGCTTTTTCAAAGTCCTACATTCAGATGACAAGAATTAGTATGCATATTTATAAAGAACGGAAAATTTTCAATTTACTTTGAATTTACAGAAGTCCTTCAAATATGAAAGGCTACATTGCCCATTCTTCTTTTAACCTCAGACTCAAGAAAGATAGTAATGTAAAATAGCTACATTAGTATGTGCTTAAAAGTGTAAAATATTGTAATGAAATGCATAATAGTCTTATGTCATTCAGACCTCTTAATAATGTTTCCAACAAATACTCTTCAGCTGCTGGTGAATCTCAGATGAAAATGAATGAATCCATATGTGTTAGTATGTTGATCTTTGAGCCCAGATTTTTTTAACAGGCAATGAATTTGTTCTTGTTTTTCAGTTTTAAATTGTGTGAAGAAACTAGTTCTGGTAAATTACTTGACCTTTATTTTCTTCTGATAATTTAATTTGAAATGTTACAGTCAATAATGAAATATTGTTTGCTGCTTGTGTGGTAATGAAAGAACAGTAACATATTGTATATGGGTTGAGCTCAGTTAATTTGGAAGAGAATGGAAGGTTTTAATGATGTGTTTTCCTCCTTGTGATATTTTATTAGAAGATTTCACTTCTGTTGCAGTCATCTGACTTAACTTACTGATGGTCACACACATGCTGACAGTCTGTGCCTCTGGGGTAAACACCCACATCTCAAAGTCACAGAAGTTTGCAATGGACAGATGGCACTACCATTCTGTGTCTTTATTATACGAAACAGTTCTGACTGACTTCTTGCATCTTAGATTGCTTATTTCATTGATAGTTACTGCATTTTACCAGTGCATAATGTTATTCCAGTGATTATTACAGTAATTACTAGGAATGTTCGGAAATGAAGTTCATGCTGTTTATGCCTGGTGTGGAGGTCTGTCAAGTGAAAGATGTATAAACTTTCTCGCATTAATGATCATCTGCTTTCTGCCTCACATATTATGATTAGCCCTTCATGTGACTGAATGATATTGGTTGGAAAGCATAATTCATGACATTTTAAAAGGAGGATAATGCATTGAAGTGAAATCAGGAACTCGAAGAAGCTTAATGTTAAAATACTCTCAACTGTTCCCACAAGACATTTAGAAGACAATGATGAAACATTATTTCATGGTTTCATTTTCAGAATTAATGGTACATATGAAAAGGTTATAATTTAGCAACAGTGAATTCACCCTGCTTTTACTCACAAATTTCCATACTGTAATAGCTCAGAATGCATATCATTATGGTTATAAGATTAACTTAGTCCCTTACAATCAACTTGTAGAGATTTTTGTGCTTTGTATAAGTTGCTTTTAAATGGCTATGAAAGTAAATAATTTTTCATGTGTCATGACAGTCCCCCTTTACATATACCCACAATGGTAACAGTAAATGCTCTATATAATAACATGATACATTGCTGGTATGGATAGATTATCAACCAAGGAAATTTATCCACTTTCAGAGTTACAGAAAGGGAGAGTAATTGTAAGAACATTGTACGGTATGGAAAATTCACCTTTCTTTTGTCATTGAATTGACACAAATATAGGGCTGAGTAACGTGTTGCTTTGAAACTCACTGGCTTGTGAGTTCCATCTTCATACATGACCAGGTATGAGTGCAGTGTGTTTTTGTAGGCAAGAATAAAATTCCGCAAGATTACGTTTACCTGAAGTACTTTGGGCCAGATTGTAATAAATGAAAATGAGAATTACTTTATCAGATAATGTTAGACTGAAATTTTCCAGTTAAATTTCCTCTGGGATGCAATAGATTTGAATTCATACTTTAAAGAAACATAGCAAGAAAAACTGGTAAAGGGCCATTCGAGTTAAGCCTTTAAGTCACAATTAAATAAAATGACATTTTTTTTTCTTTTGACAGCTTTAGTTTAATTGCACTTCTTACATTAACCCATGAATTTGGATTGCATTTCGAAATGTTCTGCAGTTAAATTTTGAAGTTTGTGTCTTGCAGGCAGTAGCACATGTTCTTGAAAGTGTTGCCATTTGTGTGACTGAAATTACAAGCTGTTCAGGGAATTTAAGGCCAGAAACTTAGATGGAGATCCTTAGGTCAGAATGTCAGACAATATTCCTGGAAGTGCTTTCGTTTAATTAACTAAGAGATAAGAATATAACCAACTTTTCTGGTGTTTCAGGAATCTGTTTGCCTAACAGCACTACCACCTGCAATATTCTGTTAAATTTGTCATGTCATATATTTAATGGACTCAAAATTTTCTTCCTTTGATGTGTCCACTTTTTTTCGTCACCTGATGGGGTCAGAATACCTCAGTAAAGTAGCTAGATGACCAGGGTTCTATTCCCTTGAGGAAGAGAGGTGTTTCTGTTTGGCATCCTTACCAATCTCCTATCTGGGAGGCACTGGTTTATATTTCCTCATAAAGTGTGAAACTTACTTTTCATGTCCATCTGGCGATAAGACTGTAAATGTGCAGACTTTCTACAATCTCATGGTATGATGCTTGGACATGAGCAACATTGACCTTTATTTTTTATTTAATTCTCAAAAATTTGGAACTAAGAGTGTGCTTATCATCACATGGTGCTTTTGAAGGGTGGATTTAGGTTTGTATGTATTGAGCATTCCTTATTTTAGGGCTACTTGCTGCATTGAAAGACATTAAAACTATGTATTTTAGATTTAAATTGTCATCTTATAGGTTATGGTCAGTGGCAGAGCATTCTTGTTAACCACGTTTGACCTCCAACACATTGAAAAAGAAATGAATAAGGACACTTTTGTGGTTCAGTGGCATTCTGAACATCAGACTGCAGGAGACCAGGTCATATGAAGGACATTTTAATAGTTGACCATTTAATTGGTTTTGTAATTATCTCAGGTACAGTGAAACGTGGATTTTACGTTCCTTGAAGCCATGCTTTGTGTAATTTTATGCACGTTTTTATCGGTCCCGTCAAAGTTCCATAAGAGGAACGTTATATATTTCCTGTATTTACGTTTGTTCTTTGCGCCCAATTCCTTGATTATGCATTCAATTTAAGCATACGTTTGCCTGTGGCTGCCGTTTTAACTGCTTTCAATTGGAAACAGGAAGGAAAATTGTTCTTTGGTTGTAATTACCTGCCTCGTCTATTCTGTTTACGTACGCTAACTTTGAACCGTGGGCACGCGGTGGCGCAGTTTGAGGCACTGCGCTACAAGCCGAGAAAGGTCGCGTGTTCGATTCATTGGAATTTTTCATTGACATAATCCTTTCGGTCGCACTATGGCCCTGGGGATAAAGGCTTCCGGTGCGTAGGGCTGACAACTTACTTTAATGGACATGTGAAAGAAGTGAACTAGATTACATGTATAACGCAGCACAGCATTATTTTAGTGTATTTAATTTCATTAGTTACGTAAATTTTCATTTTTATGAAAAATTTACGTAGCTAATGTCCGACTCGCTAAGGGCTGAACGGTCTGGGTTTCAAACCCTGGTGGAGGCGAGATTTTACGTACCCGTCCAGACCGGCCCTGGAGCCCACCCAGCCTCCTGTACAATGGGTATCGGGTTTCTTTCCTGGGGGTAAAGCGGTCGGGACCTGACGTTAATTACCTACCCCATTATAGCGTTGAGGTTAAAGAAGGAGCGGAGTTATACTTCTACTCCCCCTCTGGACCCTCACGGCCTGTTATGCGGCGAACATTACCTTTTTCTTTTTTTTTTACATAAATTTTCATTTCATTGGTTTTTACATTTTGCATTCGTTTTAAATGATTCCCTCAGAAACGTAAAACCCAGGTTTCACTGTAATTAACATTTGTATTTTTGAAGTACGAATTCAAAAATATAACATATGATGCCAGCTTTTCTGTTTTAAACGTTTTCGTCCTGTATTTTACGAGCTATGTCAGTAATTTTGCCTCGACTCATAAGCATTTAAACTGAGGACGGCAGCCTTATGTGCCAAAATGTGTAATTTTTCTCTAAAACAGTGTAAGGAAGCAAACCATGAAGTGAAGAACTTCGATAACCATGGGAACATTTCATTAAGAAGTACGGAATTGCATATTATGTAAGTAAATCTTGTGGATCTAACATCTCAGAATACTCCATCCATGTGATCTTAAAATGAATGTTGTAAACATATTTATTTGGTACAGAACATTTCTGTAATTTTGTACTGCTAATTTTAAGAAAATATGTACATAGCATGACTTATTCTTATTGTATTTTAATGTTAATATGATGATGTACAGTATTTTTGCAGAAACCTCTATTCTTTGTTAATTGTACAATAAAATGGCTTTGTAACGAGAAGAGACGTACAAACGTTTTCCAGTGTGACATAGGTTAAGAATATTACGAGTAAACCTTGAGGATTCCGTTCTTCTGGGATGTGATGCTTTGTGACTGAGTAATCAGATCCTGGCGTTTCTTCTTGGATATTTCGATCCTTGAAGACAATATTACGTCGCTTCAAAATGTCAGGATGTATGTATCTAGTGTTTTAGCGTCATATCCCAGAAGAATGGAGTCGTCAGCTACACCACTGCAAAAAGCTGACAGTGTGAAACCGTACCAGAATATCATGGCATGGTACTGCACCCAGAAGTAAGTTTGTCGTTTGTTGTGTGTTTCATTATAATGGTTGGCCCTCTTATGTTGTGTTCTAGAGTTTGAATTGTGGCCATTTGCTTTTATCGTTCTACGCACATATGTTCGAGTCTCTAAAATGTAGGGGCGAATGGCCTAGCCTGCCATATGCTGGTCGCGTTTGGAAATTTAAGAGTCCTCGGTATACGAAAATACTGTGGCAGGCGTGAGACAATATGAACTCATTAACTTTATGGACTTTCTCCATCGTGTGTATTGAAATTTAACAAACTTTTTCTACGTTTCGGGGACAGGATCGGTCCCATCTTCAGGCTTGCTTTTTCCAAACCAAAGTTTACTACATGATAACTATTTACATGCTGATTAAGTATGAACTAAAGTCAAATTAGTGAATACAACATATTTCAATAACAGTTAAAAACCTATGGCTACCTAAAGACGTATAACTCTTAAAACCACATTTTTTTTGGATAACATGGGGGGGGGGGGGGCTGAGTCGACCCCAGGGCCATAGTGCGGCCGGAAGGAGAGCTTTAACCACTTCCGTCAATGAGCGCTTCGATTTATCTGAATCCTTGAGTCTTGCAAGACAAGTCAAATTTTTGGATTGCATTGCTTTGCCTATTTTATGAACGTAATCCAGAATTGGATTCCACGCTGCTATTGCGCACAAAAACTGGTTCTGTAAGTAAATGGCAGAGTAAACACATGAACGTGAGACAGTAACTAAAGAAACTAATAGGTTCAGTCAACCGAAACAGTTGCATGCTTTGTTTCGGTGACTGCAAAAAAAGACTTGAATAGCAGTAAGTGAAAGAATATTTTGCGAACTGACGGGCAATGTGTGCTGATGTAAAAGTTACGGACTATCTTTATCCACGGAATTATTCACCATTTGAATTGGGTAGGTGCAATGGTGATGATTACAATGATGATGGTGATGATAATAATAATAATAATAATAAAGCAAGTAGGAGAGTTCTTAAAGAAAAATGAGAAAACAAATTAATGCATGGTCAGTATATTAGAAGCATGGATAGACAGCTTATCAGTGAAGAAGACACGTTCATTTGGCTGTCTAGGGGAGATCTGAACGGAGAAACTGGAAGTGAAATAATTGCAGCACAAGATCTTGTACCGAGCCAGCCGAATGAAGTCTAGATTCACCTTTGGACGAGACATGCCGAAGCGATACGTAAAATAGAAGAATGAATAATAATACTCGCCATTCACAACTATGTTTGGACAATGTATTATTTAGTGTGCAACATGTTTCGGTCTGATGATTATATGTAATTAAAGCCAAAACATGTTACACACAAAACAATAAAATGCTGTCTACATATAATTGGGACTGAAGTGTCTTATTTTTCATTCTTGTAAGTCTACATTTTCACATCCTATATATGAAGATAAGTTTTAGTATTATTCTCTCGTGTACGCGTAAGTCTCGTAAGTGTCCCTTGCCCCCAAAGTCACCACACCAAAATACGAATATTATATGATTTTGTCGTTTTTCAGTACTTCATGTATTTTCCATCCATCTCATCCTACTACACAGAAACGTGTCCTGTTAATAAACAACACGTTTTCACGCGTAAAGAAAAGACGATCGTATTTGTTGAACCCTGCACGTAACTTCCGCAGCTGATACAAACAAGAATGATTTTATAAATTCGGCACAGGAACAGCCTGCCTGTTGGTTTTGGCTGTTGACAGGAACAGATAATGGCTCGGTTGCAGAGTGTTGTGATATCTTTGCATTTTAATAGACGAGATACCGAAAATAACTTACATGAATATTCAACTGGAAGGTATATAGACGAGAAATTGTGTTACCACCTCAGAAGGAAATATCTTCCTGTGATAAAGAAACCAGCAACAACGCTGTTTATCCCTGGGGTACTTAAGTAACCCAACTACATTCAATAATGGAGTAGGGCCTAGACACTGCTCAGTTTCCAAGGGAACTTGACCTTGTTTGGTTATTAGGCCAACAGCTTTTCTCTCATCTTTCGTCTGGCTGTGTGGTTGTAAACCAAAGTGGGACAGCAGGACTACAATTTAATTTGTTAAAATAAATTATAATTGGAATGTCTTGCACGAGGCGCACCCAGCATACTATCCAACGGATATCGGCTGTTCTCCCCTCCTAAGGCAGAGTTGCCGGAGCTGCAAACTGACCACTTATCTCCGTGGTATGAATGAATTGACCTACATCTCAACTCCCCATACGTATTTAGTGAGGTATTTAGTTAAGTAGAAGCTGCTTAATGTATATATAATTTATTGAAACCAATGACTGATTGACTTCCTGACTACTAAGTAATTAGTTAACTGCCTAACAACTACACAATTCACCGAGTAAGTAACAAAGCGTTTTAGATTTAAGATTTCCCTTTACCAATTGATAATTATTGAGTCATAAGCCTTTGAATTTGAATGTATAGTTGAATAAATTAATGGATATTGACACGCGACATGCGTGTGAATGTACGTATACATTCATGCATGTACTTATATTCATACAATTTGTTGCATGTGTGAATGTATTTTGTGAGATTAAGCTACAATTTCTTAACATCGGTGACAGGTGGTGATTAGCTTTACGCTTTGGCCGCTTTAATCCCATTCAATGAGAATAGAAGACAGCGTGGACTAACAGTCAACGTCGACCTGCTGTAGGCCTACTTGCCGCTGCCAGGAATCAAACGGTGGTCGTGAAGCCCATAGCCAGTAATCTTACTGGCATAGAATTTTATTCTGAAAAGGTGAAGGTAAAGTACACGTGGGAAATCTGGTCATATATAGGAGATTTTTATTAAAATGTTTAAAAATAGAGGACGTGAAAATGTGTAGAGGATGCCTGGCACAGAGTAGGGACTAACAGCAGGCTGCTGTAAACATCTTTGACATCCATGGTAGGCAGGACATTTCTTGGCCAGTTTTGCAACATCACGCTTCCAAATAAGGGCTCTACTGCCTGGATTAATTCAGACTTTGACACGTTATGAATGACATTCATTAGGGATGACGCTGAGAAAATAGAGAAGTGTTGGTCTCTTCCTGGCGTGAGATAAATTTGACAATCTGGAAACACAAATCACCATCTCGCGTGGCTCTTATCACCGCCAAGATATTAACTAGTACCCAACTTCGGAAAGGAAAACGTCATTTATGCAAAAGCATCAGTTCTGGTGTATATACCTGTTGAACGAATTAAGTTTCGCGTTTCTCGTTTCCCATGCGCCCTTGTTTTATTGATCCTGACGTCACAGCCTGCTCGATTTCCGTATCTAGCCAGTAGAGGTCTCTGATTGTTACGATGGCGGTCTCAGTCGTCGATTGAGTTCGACCCAGGATGGACATACCATAGTGAACTGATTAATCCCAAGTGTCGTGAAGAGAATTCCTTGTTATAGAGTTGGTTTTATATTGTATACATGGCGTCGTTGTTATTGTAGGTTTAGTGTTTGAATGTACGGGTGCGTCACACAAGGACGCCATGCGTCCTAACATTCCTGTGGTGTCGAATATTATGACCGGATACAGCTAAGACAATGTCTCCAGGACTGCTGCCGGTGAGTACAATGTTGGCACGCCTCTTTTTCGTGTTGAATGGGGTAAGTAGAAGTCTAGGCTTCCGCAGTTTGCCATTAGCTGTTAGCTCAGTATGAAGATTTCGCAACGATATAAATAATTTAGCAATTATACTGTTAAATAAATAATGTATAATTTATTTAAAATGTGTTAACACGTACATAAAATATCGTGTTCAGGGAGACTAACTCCTATTTCATAAATCATATCACGAATGTCTCTTTCAGTGTAAGCAGGCAGAGTTATTAGAAATTTCGTTAGGTGCCGACATTTTCAAGGCAAGGAAAATACTAACACTTTAGGTTCGCTGTAGATAGAGTTTATTTCAGATGTTTAGGATTTAATTTATTTCACTGGATATATATGAAGCGTAATTAGAAAGGCACGCCCCATTTTACCAAACACAGACGCTTGTCACGAGACATGACTGAGTTATAGTGAGGGAATTGTCGTAAAAAGGATTGTGTTGTTAATTGTGAACAAATTTTTCCCAAAGGCGTAGGTAACCGCTTGTCTAATGCCACAAGAAAATGAAAGTTACATACAATAAAAAGGGCTCTGAAAGCAACACAAACGAAATAACGGTATTTTTAAGAAAAACAATTTTTACGAGTTATATACAAATTTTTACCATATACAAATCTATGCATATATTTCATCCTACCGAGTAATAAGAAGTTACGTGGGAGTTCCGATTTGTTTCATAGCTCATAAAATTCAATATAAAAAATACGTAATTAACTCTGCTGTGTGTAAGGCGCTGGGGAAAATATGGTAATTACGGACTGAAATTTTTAGAATTTTAAGCGACAGTGAAATATTTTAGGAAGTAAGCTTGCAGAATTTCCTTTATCAGTTTTCTGACACGATTCCTCTGATATTTATGTGCGGATAAATTATAACTATATTTTTAGTAAGGTATTTAATTAGCATTGAGAATAGATGAATTCTAATTTAATGCGGTTTTGCACTATTTTGTCTGCCTTTTGTTTTAAAATAGAAAATAAAGCAGGAAATATTACCTTGAAGAAACGGTCAGCGGAAATTTTAAAGACTACGTTACCTGCGTTCCTGCGTACATTTCGAGCGTCAATATTTCTAAATATTTTTTCGGTCCGAAAAATGTCTCGAAAGAAAATTGCAGAGATGAATACAACGAGAATTTAGTAACAAAATTGTTTTGAACATAATTAAACAAAAGGAACGCTACGCGTGCAATTGGGAGTTTTGTTTACCATTTCACAATTAACAAGTGCCTTCCGAACATACCCATCCTCCCACTCGAAGAAAAAAGACCTTTATTGCTTTTAAACTTTACATATTTTTTACTTTATTGTTTTAATGTATTGCTCTATTACATTGCGACTTTGAAGAACATAATAAACAATTAAAATAAATATTTAATTTTCTTTTAGTATGTGAAACATCTTAAAAGTTGCAGACGTTGACAGCATTTAAATAGCTTTGAAATAATGTACAGTACAGCACTTTTCAATAGGGTACACGGTGGCGCAGTTGGTTGAGACACTGCACTACAAGCCGGAAGGTAGTAGGTTCGGTTCCCGTTGGGGTCATTGAGGATTTTTATTGACTTCATCCTTCCGCGCACTATAGCCCTGGGGTTGACTCAGCCTCTAACGGAAATGAGTACCAGGGATATCTCCTGAGGGGTAAAGGCAGCTGGTGCCTAGGCCTGACGACCTTGCCTCCTCCATGTGCCGATTTTCTAGAAATCCTGGGAGCCTCAGCCTCCTGGACACTTAGGGGCCTGTCCAAGCCTGTACAGGGACAGCTTTACTTAGCTTTACAGGGCTTTTCATTACGTAAGGCTCCCTAAGCCCGGTGTAAGTGCTGAAATAGTCCAGGCTAGCTCCCTTTTACAAGCACAATTTGAATAACTTATTTTATTGTGTAACATAGCGCTCTTTTGCAATGCGACTTTGACGAAAGTATTAAACCATTTACATTTATATTTTTCTTTTAGTGTACCTAGTGACAAAGGAAACTGGATCCTTAATGTATATTGTTTATTCCCTCTCCAATGTTATTAGGTCTGAGTATCAACAACAGCGGATAGTTGCTTGTGAATATACTGTTTCTGTACTACAAGGGAGGAGATTACAGAGTTACTAATTATTCAGTGCAGCGAAGAGCCTACTTCTCAAGGATCATTTCTGATAGAGAACATTAATTCTCTTGCCCATATTACAGTTCCTTCTTTAAGCAACAGACATTATTATGTATGTTATACTTCCTTCCTTTTGTCGAATGCACCTGCTAAGTGTTCGCTCTATCGTCATTCAATGTATTACCTTTCCTATAAGTTTAAATTCTTTTTCTTATTTAATTGGTTATTTGTCTCTTTGTTTTCCTCCTAATTATTCCCGTTTATAAATTACCTTGTTCGTGTTGTTATATTTCGCGGTGTTGTTAGTTCCTTCAAGCAAATGAAGGTGTAGGCACTGCCGCCTTCACAGTTCTTCTGAAATTAATTATCGTAACGAGCCCATAGTTTCTCATTAAAAAATACAGGCTTCTAATCTCTGCATTTTACTGTGTCAAGAACAGATTCTCCGAATCAGTATGCCTTCTTTCGCTTTAGACGTGCCTTCATAACACTTCCCCTTTTAATTTTTGTGTAATTTTAAAATAAACATTTTCAATGGTAGGCTTATGACGCTGGTGATTATTTACGATGATTGGCATTATGAATGTCTGAAGGAAGGAAGGAAGGAACTTTGATTACGTCATGTGGACAACTCGGATGCTGTTTTCCGCTACTAAAAATTGGAGTGACAATGTGGAAAAGAGTCCATGTCGCCATTTGAATCATTTTATGGTGTCAATATTATGGGTGGAAACGAAATCGTGACTTCCGAAATTAATGACCCTCTATTGTTACGTCAACCAGTCCTTCAAAAGTTAGACGGCCGATATGATATCGCCTGTCTCACAATCGAAACTATCTGAAAAAATTATAATAAGTACATGGACATTGATGTATATATTTGTAAAAAGATTTGCGTAGAGTAGCTCTTCAGTTCCTTGAGGCCTTACCTTCAGAATAATCCTGGTGTTATTCCTGACCGTACTTAGATATATATTTTTTATCCTTCTGAAGAAAATGTTTTGCTCTGCCTAGAAGCAGTACGTGATTATAGTGAAAAAGTTGTAGCCTACGTTTCTGTGAGGTAATGTTTGTTCTGTAGCTGCCTCTCCTATTTTGAGTCAGGGTTTCCAGAATTCTGTCAGAATTAGTGGATGTTTGGTATTTCACATCTTCAAGTTTTTGTTGGATGATTGTACGCGCGAATAAGACTAGTTTATATTTCACAAAATTATACTGTGGCGGAATTTGTACTTAAATTATAACGTTTATTGAAAACAATTGTGCTTTTATTGTGTGCTACATGCATACTTCCCGTAAATAACAGCTGGATATGCCCACGACCAATCAGTATATATATATATATATATATATATATATATGGTATATCTTTCTTCGACTGTTTGAGCTATTTTCCTGTCTTAAGAAAGAAAGTAGGATTACGAAATCATTACGCTCTCTGTATATCTGTTTTACTCATTTCAGTGCGTGAATCAACTGACCGTTTTTCACTAAATTTGGTGTAAGGATCCGGCTATTATAAGCCACTGCACACCCGCACATTTTAATTTCTTGCACTCGATAAGTGAGAGCTGTGGTATTTCAGTTCATATTATGACTAGACTAAGAGCTGTACGACCTGGAAACTGAGATTCGATTCCCGGGCAAGAAGAAGAGATTCTTTCCTTCTTCAAATCGGTACAGACGGGCTCTGGGTCCCCTTCAGTGGGGTGTAAATTTGATCACCTACGTCCCATATAGTACCCAGAGTAAGAATGCGTTGAACTTAACAGTCACTCTCCAATATGCCTTCAGGACGCGATGCTTAAAGTACAGTAGCAACTTTCTTTTACATTTCAATAGGGCAGTAAGGAGGTGGTTAACACACAAACTTGTGAGGCAGGAATGCCAATCTCATCACTTAACTTAGGTTTAAGCATTAGGTGCCGTGTGGTGATAAATCTTCAAAAACATGCACCTTTTATTTAGTTCAGATTTTGCGTATTGTGTTGAAGGAGGCTGCATGAAATTTATATTTACTGTCACGTTTGTTTAGGATAGCTGACGAATTATTTGAGTTATGAACGTGAAATTTGGTATGAAAATAATCATAGATAACAACTATGCCCATGAAATATTGTTTATCAGCCAGCAGTTATATAGTCACTATGAGGCATGTTAAGATTATCTCCAACAAATGAACTGTAGAAGCAAGTCTGTGTAAAAGCCGACATGAATTTAAGAACAATCGTAAGAATCTAGGATTTTAACTACTTAGTGTGTGAGTGTTTGAGGTTACACCGGCCTACGTTCTTCAAACCCTTGATTTTAGCCTAAATCTGTCACAAATTTAAGGAATAATCTGATATTCAATTTCGTACTTATTTATCAATCACGATTTGTTAAGAGAGTAATGCAGGTACGAAGTAATTATTCACGTAATAATAAGTTTGTATTTTAAGAAATTGAATATTGATTGTGTTATAGGCCTACTGTAATACACGTGGGAAATCCATATATCTTACCAGAGCTTTACTCAACACGGGGAAATTTCTGTGACCTGTTTTACGAGGCTGTCTCTATCCAAGGATATACTGCATCAACGATACGATGATTGGTGGAAGATGAATTAGAAGGAAGAGATTGTGGCCTATTCGACCGCACTATTCAAAATTTATTTAGAGCGACTGGAGGAAATTCCGATAGATAGACGCCATTTAGGATAATCAGTATCCTGGCCAGATTTCGAACCTGGAACCACCAGAGTAGAAAACCTAGAGTTCTCCAGCTATACAAACCGGAGAAATAAGCTGACCATAATGATGATAATAATGACGGTAATCATAATAGAATCATCGTTACCAACCTTGCATATTTATATTTTTTTAGGCATGTAATTTACCGTAGGCGTTTGAAGATGCAGTTTTAGTTTGTATGAAATTATAAAGTGGGTAAGTGCTTAAAAGTGTCAAGGTCTCCTAAATAGCAGTATTTTAAGTTGTGTGTTGTAGCAGTGACGAATGGGACGTTTGCCTTGTTTTGGTCGTATATCAGTACTTTTTCCTGCTAGAAGGAGAGCGAGGAAAGACAAAGCGCCGTTCAGTTTGTATTGTGAGGTACGCAAGAAAATCGAACATACTTATCTGGAATGCACAAAATGCCACCAATATATACCTCCAGCCTCCACATTTTGTGTTATATTTTGTTGCGGTCTTTAGGCGTACATCCACTCACTGACGATGATTTATCGCGCAGAAACTGTAATGGTTTAACAAACTGGCATTTTCCACGATAGGATTCTGAATATATCCATTGAGCAATTTCAGCAGATCGACGTGAAATTGTGCTCTTTGTTCAGCCTGAGTGCCGCAAATTTTATGTAAGTTTCACAGCTGTTTGTGTTCACACGTTGGAGAAGCTTTGGATTGTTACAAAATTCTCAGAGAAATCCTGTAAATCTAGGTTGAACTGATATACCGAATTTTAACGAATTTCTGACCCCGTTTATTTATCCAAGGTGAAGGTTATATTTCATAATTCAGTTATCCCTGGAAATTTTTGCGAAAATAAGGAAATTGAATAAAAGCGTCCCTTGGGTGACCAGACTTAAACAAGATGGTGTGAGGACACGGGCTGTATTCGTCTAGCAAGAAGGAAGGAAGAGTGGTGACCTGTTGTGAAAAAGGCAATGAATATTCCTGATCCTTATAACGGGAGAAAGTTCTTAACTTGTTTAACAATTGTCTTCCTAGAAGAAACTCTACTCCATGGAATTGGTAAGTCTTATTATTTTGGTTCATGTTAAATCTCTTTGACTAAATTAATTATAATTAGTAAATAATTATAATTAATTAAGTATAAAATATTATGAAATTTAAAATTTGTTTGGAAAATTGAAGTTTGGCTAGGTAGATGTTCATGTTGATATCAAATTTACTTTCCAGCGGTAGTGTGTATAGGCTCTTGTACAAGGGCTAATACATTTGTTTGACGCGCTGAATATCCATCAACTTACCAAGGAAGATTCCCTACGACTGAGTAAAAATTATTAATTCTGAATATATTTTTTTAACTACGAATAATGTCGTTTCTGATAACTCTTTTTTTCTGTAGCAGTATATTCTCAATTATTAAGCACCAGAAATATTTCACAGCAATATTCTAGAAGACTTGCAGCGAGCCCCCCATATTTCGTTATGAACCTGTCCCGCATTTTACAACCGGTATAGGATGATTTTGGGTATTGACCGAAACACAAGGGCGTCTTTCTGGTTTTATTACCAGCCCAACACGCATGTCTCTGGGTCGATATCTGAAGGCACAGTAGTGGCACGTTGTGGCAGCTTGTTTTTCAAAGAGAATGAGCGTAGAAACACAACATGTTCACAGCGGTGTTAGGAAAGAAGTTAAAAGGGATGAATGGGTGAGGTAGGCAGCGCACATGGGAGCGATGAAAAACAAACTCTAGAGCATAATCTTTCGTGAAAAACTAATAATCTCTCACAACTAGACAAGAGATTTCCCGATCCTTCTTGAATCCAAGGATTATTTTAGTGTTCACAGGACTCCAAGATTTGTCCCTTCCTGATCCATCCTGATCCAGTCCACACCTGTCTTATTTATTCAAGATGCATTTGAATATTGTCTTACAACCTGTGCCTACCTCAACCAATTGGATTCATTACGTCAGAGGTTCCGATATAAAGTTTGAATGTAGTATTATCGCATATATATAATAAAAGATTGGTGATGTATTGGAAACAAACACATATAAAATGAATAAATATATGTTTAATGAAATTGCGTGTTGGATAATTAAATTAAAGTCACAGAATGTTTGAACGAATGTATATCAGCTACCCAGCAATCGGATATCGGGTGTGTCATAATGAATCACTTTGCTTGTCATAGAAAATGAAACGAAAGAAGCTTTCACTGTTAAAGGTAAAGGAAATGCAATCCCATTACAGGCCTGGACAGGCTCTTAGGGTTCCAGGACATTGAGGCTCTCAGATTTCTAGACACTCGGCACATGAAGGTGGTAAGGTTGTCAACCCTACGCACCGGCCGCCTTTACCCCCCACGAAATACTCCTGGTACTCATTTCTGTTAGAGGCTTAGTCGACCCCACGGCCGAAAGGATTATGCCAATGAACATTTCCAGTGACACCATCGGGCTTTCACTGTTACATAATGTAAAAATGATTACTGCCTTATGAAGTTTGACACCTTGTTTTAGGTAGCTGGGTACCTTTTACCAAGATAGACGGTGTCAGATTCCAAAAGAGAGTAGTCTTCATAAGCGCCGCTATTATAATCTCTTTTCTCGTATTCTGTAACTATTCTTACTAAAGCTCTTCCTGCTGAATTTATTGTACCTTATGACCCTTCATTTTGTGTCGTAACATCCATCAACCTGCGTGACAAAAATGCGGTGTACATGAAATATTTTTGGGCATCGATTCTTTGTATAAATTATGCAGCTGGTGAAGCAGATTTGTAGATATCAAAGTATATGTCCACGGACATATGTGTTAAGGGCACGGAAATGAAAGGACTTCAGAAATGAAAGTAAGCCACTAAATTCACAACACGTTTAGGCATTTGTGGTTTGCGGGACCAGGAAGTCTGATGTGGATCCTGTATAATTTAAACAGAAAAATGTAAAGCTAATTTAATAATTATTTTCGCCCGTTGTTTTATAAGTGTGCGAAACTTTGTCACTTTGAGGTGGAAAGAGAGGTGGATTATATTTGAGGCCGAAGTGCCAAGTAAAATACTGTAGCTGACGCAGAAGTGGCAGAAGAGTGGTGACAGCTAATCTTAAGCATCCTCATGTTTTGTATTCTTGGTTTGATATTGCTAGAGACATTAAAAGCAATCATGTTGAAAAGGGAGGAAAGGGGGGTGTAAGAGGCTTGACAGAAATTAGAAACAAATAAGTAAGTTTGTGAGGAAATGGAGTATCACAATTACAAGTGCAGAGTTTGAAGCGAGACATGAGTATTACTGATGTGTTTGTTTGAGCAGCTGCTGAAATTACGGTGGTCTGTGTACTATCCAACTGGCACACTGAGAAACAACGTATGTGTTTTTGGTTTATACTTATCAAGTCCCTTACAGCGTGGATTATCTTACATTAGATCAAATGGAATGTATGTAAATCTGGTTGGGAATTATATTGCTATAATAATAAATGTCTGAGACATGACTGTCCGAATGTAATTTCTACGTGTATTGATAATTTGAATCATGCGTTTCATGTTCTACTGTTTTAAGGCTGGTGGTGTATGCTGTCCGGCATATGTCATCCTATTTTCATGAAAATATTTAGGATGATAACAGGATGTGTGATCGCTCTTTGGTAAAACTTCTATAATTAAACAGTGTAAAGCCCTTTGAAATTTCAAAGGATTTTCCATCATAGTCATTATCATCTTTAGTGTCACTACTATAAACATTATTAATGCATTTTTTATTCAAATAGGATTTTGGTTTTCATTCGTGATATTAATTTTTAGTTTTAGGATCGTGACAGTTTTTTAAATTATATTTTTTCAGCTGTTAGACGTAAGTGAGAATATGGATCTGCAGTACGGAATTCAATTGTCTCAATTAATACTAAATATTTCGAGTCCATTTAGCAGTATAGTTTGTAGCTCTTTAGTGTAATCTGTTATTCCTCAACTTCTTAATTTACGCACTTAGCATGACAGACAGACATCAACTTGATGCAGTTTGTTTGTTGAAAAAGGCTTTTTGGGCCTTCTAAATTTTGTTCATCTGCTGTGGACATTATTGGTCTTCGAGTTGATTCTTGGAACCTCCGAAACATTCTTTGGTTTCATATTAATACACCAATGTAAATCTGTCCCACCTCCAGACGTGCCAATGCTGCAAATTCAGTGTAGTAATTTTGATATCTTCAGAAGACGAATTACCACATTCATATTTGAAATTATTTTCAGTTTTACATCGTAAGGTGTACCAATAAATCATTCAAGTTTTCTTTTTGTTTTTTTTTGTGTTATCCGTGTTCTCGCTATTGCCCTTTGTCATTTGTTTTTGTATGTTGCTATTTTTCTGTTACTGGTCACTTGGTCCTTTACTCAGCACCTTAATAAACAGGAATTGAATTTAATGGAAGTGAATTATCTTATGATTATCGTATTATTGTTCTTATTATCGTCAGTATTATTGCTGCCATTATTCTAGTAATTATTTCATACAGTTTTATTTGAATTTAGCATATTATTATTATTATTATTATTATTATTATTATTATTATTATTTTAACACTTCCGTTTGCCTTATTAGCTGGTCTCAACAGCAGATCAAATACTTTTAACAGGTAACCTGTGATGACGTCGACTTCCATAAGCGAACATAAATAAAAATAGCAGCACCGTTACCCTTTGAGAGAACGCGTAACACTCTGACGTGCATCATTCAGGGATTTTAGGCAAAGAGGAAAGAACGGAATGTGAAAGATAATGGGCGATAAAAGGAGTACGTACAAAGAAATAAGAAATTCATAAAACAAAACCTCCTTTTCTAGGCACGGTCTTTGAAAATTAACACACCAAAGCCTCTATAATGACGGTCTGCTCTTTTCAATCCCAGAAAAGTATGTCAAGGTCTATAGACGGAGTATTAAAGGGCACCAGATTTACCAGTCACTCAAGTTAGAGGATATTTTAAATCACGCTCCCAGTCATTCTAACAATAAGTTACTTCGCTTTTAAAGCATTAATCTTCTCCGAAGCTTAACTATTAAACAATAAAAGTCATTGCCCACATATTAGATCTGTTTGAATGATTATGCTTTTCCAATAAAAAATTACGAGTTTCCATGAAAATATATCTTTATAAATTAGAAAAAATAAAAGAAACGTTTCTTTAGAACATTCCTCAATGTTATAATTTAGGTACATGGTTTCATGGAAATTTCTTCATAGGATAAAACTACGTTACGTATGAAGGGAAATATTAACACTAGTAGCAGAAATGTATCCTTTAATCTAGATAAGGCATGACACTGTGAAAGATATTGTAAACGTGTTATGCAGTAACAGAATAAGATAAGTCAATAGAGTAAGGAAAAGGGAGAAATTTGGTGCACCTTGTCTGTCAAGTGAAATGAGAAATAACTTAGTGGTACAATTACTGTACAAATGGTCATTTGTACTGTGAAGAACCCTATGTACTTCAGAAATTGAACGCTTGAAATAATGGTACGGTGATTAAAGTAGAAAAATATCTACATAGAGCAGAACATGTAACAAGCATGTAGTGATCAATACAAGCATACATTTTTGTTAGGAAACACTAAGAGTTATTATCGCAATCACAATAAAATTAATCTAGGGCACTCTGTATGCAAATGTATAAACTTGATTACAATAATTTTTGATAGGCTCGTTTCACTGGTAAAGGCGACAAAACATGTCTATAAAAACACAGAGTTTATTGAATACATTCTTAAGTGTTGACAAACTTCATGTTTTAAAGGATCTTAGGTGTTTTTCAAAATGGTTAAAGTTTCTTGTTGTCGTTAGGACACCCAAAGGTTAAGTACTATGATTATGGAAGCCCCTGTTGTGCATCAATCCCCACTTTCTTATATTATTCGTTGTGTGATTCATTCTAATATCACCACATAAAAGCACAAGTTTTCTACGTGCTTTCTTCTTGTGACTATTCCTCCAAAATTTTGTATGTATTTTTATTTTTCGTTGATCTCATTCTCCTTTATTTAAATTCCTATCAACACACCTGTTAAGTGAAGAATATAAATTACTGATCTCTTTATTTTATAATTTTTTCCTTCTACGCCTTACACCCATCTTAGTTTTTGAATATTATCCGCAACAATTTGTTCTCAATATTTAGCCTTTCCATGGTAGGAGAAGCCACTTAAACCCATAGCTATATATACTTTAATCTGAAATTTTTAGATAGCGGACAAGAAGATAAAGGACGCTAACCTAATGATAGGAAACACTGTGTAACTCTTGACTTATCAGGAAACTTCATTGCCACAGAACCAATTAGTTACCTTGTTAGGTATTTGCGTACTGTAGGTTTTTTTTTTTTTTTTTTTGGCTTAAATAGTTAATAGCAATACTCAGGGCCCCTGATACACTATGTGTATGCTCGCTGTGAACTAAATATGCACCAGAAAATTCAAAATTCGGCAGTATTTCTTTGACGCTACTCCTTTATATAGTGGGGACATTTTTATCATCAGTTGAACAACATTAGCTGTGAGGCACTCGCCGTTCTCCTGCGGCAACTTCTTCAGCAATGCTGTGAGGCAGGCAATTCTTGCATGCAGGGGATCAACATGCAAGCACGTCGCAATGGGAAGCAAGTTATCGGCACTTCGACACAGTTGTTTCTGAGAATGTTTTGTATAGCCTGCTTCCCAAAAAGTACACTTTCCACAATAATCGAGAATTACTAATTTGGCTTAAAGTTATGCACGCCGAACTAAACATTTGCTATGGGAACTCACGAATATTCCAGGCAAATATTATTATGATTGCACTATCTTCCGAAAAATTTCCGAACTACTCTATGTCTGTGTCTTTTCCTGTTACAGAGAGGTTTTGGAGAGTATGGTTAATGTTTCACGATTTTATATCGTACTGTTAGCGTACAAGAATAATGGCCAAATACATTCTTAGGAGTGTTTTTAAGACGGTGCCTTTGGTTTATGCACGGTATTTATCTGTTGGTTCTCTTAAGTGCGGGTATGTTCACTGTGTTGTAAGAAGAGGCCGACGTCTATATATTAGCAGAACGTTGGAGAACTCGTTCGGCAGCGCACACTTAATATTGACCAAATGGATCAAAGTCCCTCTTGAGACGCTAGGAGTTCCTCAGCTACTCTAGAAAGTGCCCCCATTTTATGGAACCCAGATGTTCATTGCTGTGTTTAAAAGTGCCTGCCACTTTTCCCTGTACTAAGCCAGATAAATCCCGCTAAATCCGTCCCATTTTATTTATTTAAGATCCATTTTAATATTATTTTCCCATCTACCGCTAGGTCCTTCAAGTGGTCTATTTTCCACAGGTTTCCTCACCAAACCCTGTATGCTACCACTGTGACATCCCAGTTTTAATCGGAAGGTAGTCTCAAGAATTGTAAGAATTGAACTGAAATTATTGTTGTTATTATAATAATGATTATTATTATCATTATAAAATCCTGTATGCACCTCTGTACCCACTCAAACATGCTACATGCTCCGCTCGTCTCATTCTCTTTTAATTTTATTGCTCAAATAACACTTGATGAGAAGTAAACATTATAAAACTCATTACGGAATTTTCTCCAGTACTTCGTCTCTCTCAGGTTTAAATATGCGCAGGATTAGTATATATATTGTTGTTACGCGGGTCGGAAGGAATTTGTTGAATGGATGGAAGGACTTATGAGCTGATGAGTATCATTATTGCTGCGCGTTTTCGAAGGATATTAACCGACTGCGACATAACAAACAGAGAGACCGTGGTGGTAACACACCTGATGTGTATTTGGGAGGTCAAAGATTCGAGATTCTGTCTGGATATCGGCTGTCTTCTCTGAAGTTTTTCTTGGTTTGTACAGTTTCTCGAGGGTAATAGAAGTACAGTCTCATATTAGGCTACGAAGGCCTATTTGAGAATTTCTTTCAAATTACTTTTCTCTGATTATGCCACCGGGAGCTACTGTGTTTAGAACTGAGAGAATAGTCAAAAAGAAGCCACGTATAAAACAGAAGTAAATAAAATTTACTTTGTCGTTAAGGAGTCGCCCGGTCAACATATGTGGGAAAGCACAAGAATCATCAGTTTTATGTAAAATAAACACCAGTCATAAAAATATGTAATGCAAAAGTTGCCGAAGTTCAAACCAAAATATTTTATTCTGACAGATTTAGGACGTTTGTAGGTTTTCGTAAATCAGAACGATTACTTAGAACAATAAGTTTTAATTACATTGTCGAGCATTGTCATGAAATTTCTCTCATAGTTTTTACTCAGAATATCCTCCTATTAAAATCTCAACATCGCTACAGACCGAAATGAATTGTGAGCCACGGACCGTATTTTACCTGCCTCTGTCCCTCATACAGAAGTAAATGTTACGTACTTGCTGTGAAGGAATGAGTAAGACGGGAGTATAATTAACAGGCACTGGCCAACCAGACGAACAGCCTTTTGTTAATTGAAATACTGATACACTGCACCACCACCGCATGGGGCCGCTGATCGAAGCAGGGCGGAGTGTCCTAGTCATCACGGCACTGTCGTACGGATTGTGCATCGTGACCGGGACCCATAAATTCTGAAGGCCCTGCGGGGGGCGTTGCTTTGTTGATTGGAAGCAAGCCTCTTTCCTTGGTGTAGCTACATCATCGTGGATCTGCCACCATGGCAACTGATGACGCAATATACCTGACCTGACCGGCTGGGAGTTGAACAACTGCCGGCAGCTCGGCGTAACTTAAGAATTGTATAGCCACAAGATAGAGGCAAAATGTCGGAATTGTGTGCTTGCTGGGATCCCGTTATCGGTCAAAGTGCCTTGGGTCTTGACGTTCTTAAAGACGTAATCTTCGTACATATTCATTTTCATAATCACGGAAACACTGCTCAAAAGCTTTTGACAGTGTCCTGGGTGAAATCACTAGAACGGAATTAATGGCAGCAATCAACTTCAATAGTGAATATCAAGATAAACCGGATAAAAGGTATTCCATGTCACCGCAGATTTAAAAGTAATAGAGAATATTTTAATAAATAACCCATTTGCAATATACTGCTTTGGAAATCAAAATATATGCCTACATTTAAAATAACTAAACTTTTACTTAGATAAGCAGCTTGTATATACTAATCTGTGGTCTTTTGGGTGATTACACGGCGTCGTGTGGTAATTATTTACCGACGTTTCGGGACAACGTGTCGGTCCCATCTTCACGGTCGAGATCCAAGAAATCTCGACCCGTGAAGATGGGACCGACACGTTGTCCCGAAACGTCGGTAAATAATTACCACACGACGCCGTGTAATCACCCAAAAGACCACAGATTACATCAACATCGCGGCGGAAGCCTGAAATAAAGGTTGTATATACTAGTTTGATTGAAATGGCTATATTGGAGCTTTGTTTAAATTTTGTTTCTTAATAATAGGTGACTTAAAAGAAGAGCCCCAAATAATTGACCGTTCAAGCAAGAGTCTGTAGGAGGGAATTAAAATAGCTTATTTATCGATAACAACCCCTATTCCATACAAAACACTGTACTTTTCACTCGTACTTCCAGGAAAACACAATGCAATTACCACATCCTTCGCCATGTTTAGGGCACGGAAATTTTATACTGCGATGACGTACCTAGTAGTGTATATCATAGCTGTATCAGCGTAATTATTCTGTGTAATAATATATTAATTGCATGTAGATAACAATTTTTAAAAAATTGGAGAATGTTGAATATTTCAATTATTTGGTTAGCATGATAACAAATGATGCAAGATGTGCACGTGAAATTAAATCCAGAATTTCCATGGCAAAAGCAGCATTCCCAAGAAGATTCTTTTCACCAGCAAATTGGAGTAAAATTTAAGGAAGGAACTAGTAAAATGCTACGATTAAAGTATAGATTTCTCCTGAAACTTGGACACTTCGGAAAGTAGATCAGAAATATCTGGGAAGTTTTGAAATGTGGTGCTGGAGAAGGATGGAGAAGACCAGTTGGACCGATAGTGTGAAAAATGAAGTCTTACGTAGAGTGAAGCTGGAAAGGAATATCCTACGTACAATAAAAAGAAAGAAAGTTAATTGGATTGGTCAGATCTTGCGTAGGAACTGCTTTCTAAAAATGTTATATAAGAAAATATAGAAGAAAGATAGAAGTGACGGGAAGACACCGAAAAAGATGTAAGCAGCTACTGGATGAGCGTAAGGAAATTCGAGGGTACTGGAAGTTGCAAGAAGAAGCACTAAATCGCACTCCGTGGAGAACTCGCTAGGGAAGAGGCTATGGACCTGTCGTAAGACAGACTACATATTGAATAAATGACGTAACAATTTCACCATCTGATGATAAGCATCGTCAGTAATATTCACACTGTGTTCTAAAATGATTGGACGCGGTATAGAATGCGGGAGACAACACAGAATGTTACCTTCATATCATATTTGTCGGAGTTTAATCCTAATATTACTTTCCTTTTTAGCTCAGGTCTACTACATGGTCTCTCAATATGAAGTAATCTGTCCAAAATGTGTTAGATTCTCATCCTTCATTGCATGTTACATGTTCCTTCTACTTCAGTTCTCTGATTTAACGATCATAGGTTGCAACAATTCCCATTCCACTTTGAAACATGTTGGAATCGTAAGTACCTTAGTGAGAAAGTATGACTTAATTTCAGTGCGAGGCGCAATTTGACGAAATGGGAAGTACGGAATGAAGCCGTAAGCTGCCTACAGTATGAGATGTTGTTGAACTTGATTGCTGACAATAAAGGAGAAGGGGAATTTTGGATGTATAATTTTACGAACCATAAATTTCGAGTGGTGCTTTCATGAGACGTTATGTACCGCAAAATTTCGTGAAAGATATGCCCTCTTTCTCTTATAAATGTGTCTAAAGCTTCATTCTTAAGACCAAAAAGGACCTAGTCTTTTAAAATAATAATAAATCAAGCTGACATACATGCTATTACTTTACCCACTAATCGAAGAAAATAAGCTTTGAAAAATGCAGATAAATTGTGGACGTCCATAGGTTTGGAAACACTAGGAGAGAGACAACAAAATTTTATGTGAGTTTAATATACAATATTAAACGCTTAAGTGGCATAATCCAAGTCTGAATTAGTACATCACTGCAGGAGCCTTTGCTCTTGTTCGTTTGGTACTGAAATTAGAGCACTTATCCAATACCCTGTTTTATCACTATTTTTTCGCTAATCTTGTCCTTTACAAAATCTCAGGTATTCCATAGTAAAACTTATTCACATAAAATATTTACTTGTGGTAAAACTTATACGAGATCGTCTGTATTCTAGTCGTTAAACGAAACAATTTTACAGCAATGAAATATCTATTACCATGCCTACTAAAATAAGAAAGATAAATTACTGTAATTAAGGAGGAACTTCACACAAGGTTTACAAACATTACGTCTACTATCAACTAATGTTACGCTAGTAAGGTTAACGTCGTGCATAAATGGAATTATTGCTTACCGTCAGTGAATATTCCAGTTTAATAAATGGAGTAATAATCCAATTTTCTGTGTTCAGAAATTACTGAAAAAATGGCAGGCCATCATAAAAGAATAGCCGTACGTAGAAGAATATTATTATGAAATATTCTAATAATGCGTTTTAATAATATTTTGGAGACTATTTAAAATATTTCTTAAAAGAAGTCACAAGTAAAATTAGAGTGGATGTGATCGGTTTCTTATATTCCAGTAGGAGATATTTGACATTTCCAAGACTCAATTGAAAGAACGGAACAAATAAACTCCTGTTTTTACTAACGTTGATTTATTACAGGAAAGATACAGGAACCATAAGGAAACCAGTGCCAACTGTGGAAGGTAGTAAGAAAGTGGATGTGACGTAAAATACAAGTACGCTATGTATATGTTATTTTCTCGTCACTGGAATATAGGGCAGAGTCATAACAGAAGAATTGCTAGTAATTTCTTTGAAATGTTGCGACTCTCAAGCACTTGGTTATGTTAGTGACAAAAGGGAATGATCCTCGTGATGAAATCAAAGTTTATGTTAAATACTAAAATTTTGTTTATTTCAAAATTTATAATATTGTCTTTCCAGCGTCATCTTACAACCTATGTATTAAGAATTATGAATATTTATTTGAACAGCAACTTTTTGTGTAAAATTTTCTTTTTTTTTGCTCTATGAAAATGTTGGTCTTCTTAAAAGCATATTACAGAGGAAAGTATTTGAAGGCAAAGAAGGGCTAAAGAAGACATTAGAAGACGTGCGTCTTTAAGAATAATAAAGCTTTTCTGCGTATTTCCGAGGTGAAAACGCACAACACCGTTCAATGCAGGGTCGTTTATTAGCTTCGAGGGTGTCTGGCTACAAAGGCTCCACATTTCCCTTCATCAAACATAGCTGATTTGGCAGAGTCACCATGTGGCTGTTTTTATTTTCAAGAAACTCGGGTCTGCATAATGACTAACCTCAGTATTGTTGTATTTAGGTAGAGATAGGCCTATAGAAGCATGCAGATAATCTACCACAAATTATCACAGTGTTATGAATACAATGTTTCATGAGTTTCTACAACAAATTTGACAACTAAATCGAAAGAATTGGTTTATTTCACTGGCGCACTTCGACAGCTGCAGGACGCCAGGCAGTTTGAATAATTTAAACCAATTTACTTCAACTAATCTGACGGTTGTCACTAAACTGACGCTTTAACTCTCAATAAAATTCACATCAAAGTGCACTGTCAAAGAAAGTTTTATAGTAATTGTTATTGTGCTTGAGAATGATGCGCCAGAATCTACTTATGCGGCACGACGTATCTCGTACGATGTTCTAGCTGTTCATAGAGTGGAAAACTAAATCAGTAGTGTGGGTCTTGGCCCATTGGCTTGAATTGACTGATGTGAAACTTGACCAGATGACATACTTTGTCAATTGTGAAGCTCGACACACTACCATGCTTGGCTGCTACGAAAACGTTTGATATATTTGGCACAATATTGTTGCTGTGAAATTCAACCTTTTGCTTACTTTGACTGGTGTGAAAATTTTGGCCATTAACATGCTTTGACTGCTGTAAAATTGACACTTTTTTTAGTTGGCTGTGGAGCACCACTGACTTATATTCTAACTGCTCGGAAACATGACTTTTTAGCATAATCTTACTTCTGTGAAACGTGACTACTTGGAACTCTGTGACTGCTGTGAAACTAAACACATTGAAATACTTTTACTTCTGTGAAACTCGACCAGTTGGCATGCTTTGACTTCTTGAAACTAATCACCAGTATCCTTTAACTACTCTATAACAAATTAGAGTATTTTGAGTGCTGTGAAACTCGACCAATTGCTTAGTTCCACTGGTGTGAAACTTGAACCATTCGCCAAATTCCATTCCTGTGAAACCTGACATATCTAATCTCTAAATAGCTCATTTGTAAGGCAAAAATTAAACTACCTGCATATACGTTTCTGTTAAAATTTTTAGGTCTTCATGTTGTGTATTTGTATTTGACAAATTCAAATTTTATGAGTGTAGGCTTTTGAAGACACCAGTATTACGGATTTTTAATATTTCATAAGCTGCTCATTGTACAAAATAACAGGATCTCTTATTTATTCGCCACTGTTGTATCCATTTCGAAACTGTCATGGGCATGATGTTATTACGGTTAACGGTGAAAGGTAAGGAGTTGCCCATACGCTTAAGAACCATGTTAAAAGGACTGGTAGAAGAGAAAATAAAAAAATGCACATTTGTCACTTGGTGATACTGGAGAGTAAATTGTCAACTTCACACTTCGGAGGTTTTACACACGCTGTAGCCTTTCGGTAGGGAGGAGATTGGTTGAGGTCCACAGATCGTTGGACGCAGTGGCAAACAGGAAGTCCTTGCAGGTTCTGAAGCACTTTGCCAAGCTCGCAACAAGTTTCCTGTTTAAAAATTCTTAATCGGAATGATTTATAATTATCTTGATTTAGTTCTACATAGGAACAGGGATGTTGATTTCAGAAAGTCTGAACAAGTACGTTTGTGGTATATTGTAAGGAATTTGCTTACAGGGACTAAAGATTGACACACAACTTTCAGGCGAAATAGCCGATATTCGATTGGGAACCTCCTGAATAAGAAACAGTGTGGCGATCTGATAATATTTAAATGACGAGATATTCTAATGAAAGAATATCGTTGTCTGGGTTTGGTAATTACGATATATGTGTCTATGGTATTGCAGTGGTCAGGTTATAGTACTTTAAGAGCAGGTATAACCAGCAGCTTCTACAGTCGTAAGTTAACAGCGTCTTTAAAGCCTTGTGGCAAACAGAGTGCTCCACATTTCCATTTTTTCATATAGCATGTAGCGTTGATGACATGTCTTTAAAGAAACCATTAAAAATGAGAGAGTATAGAAAGTCAAGTGGTACTTACAGTCTGTAGTATGGTGAATCAATAATCCAATTACACTTTTCTCCTCTTCACAGAAGAAGAAAAGTGCGCCTCAATTAATGAATTCTGATTCGCGCATTCTTTGGAGGATTAAAAGGCCGGGGACCTGGCCGTTAAATAAACATTAGCTAGTGAATTATGTGTGCGGTTTCTATACACGCCGGGTTTATGAATAGGAGTAGAATGTGGTTACGTGATCAGGAAATAACAGTTTCAGTGCTGTTCCTGTTGTGTTTTTTTTTTTGTTTAAATCGGATTACGTCTCATAGAGAATGGTTCTGAGTGAATCTCTAAAAGGTGGGATTCGCCACTGATCACTGATTGGAAATGTAGCTGGAGAGCAAGTGGCAGTAATTGCAAGACCCTAGCACAGCGTTAGACCTTCATCACCGAGTTACCTGGGGCAAGGCCTGTGATCTCATTTGGTGTGCGACTCGCAGTGTTGTGACGCTTTATCGGGCCTCTTCAGGGATTAATGGAAAAGGAGGGTGAAGAAGCAAGAAGAAACGCCTACAAACACCAGGATGGAAGTCAGTTATTCCAGAGGCTGCGTACGTTCTACACAAGCGCTAAAATACTGATGCTAAACTTAGAGAATTTCAATGCTTTTCTCCAAATGTGGATCCCCAGATCAAAGCCGAGTGATAATCTGCTCTTTGCAGGAAGAAAGTCATATTTTCCTGAGATGTTGTGCCTGCGAGGAGTAAGACGAAACACTTAAGTTAAGAACAGCAATACAGAATCTACACTTTGATACGATCAAATTCTCGTTCGCTCGTTGCTGGTACTGGGTTTGTAGGGTTTTAAAATCTGCAGGTTAACACCAACAACACATCACATTTTTGGATGCATATAAATTCATACAGACAAGCAAATGCCAATTTCATTTTAAAATTATTCTCATTTGATTTAAAGTAAAAGATACACAGAAAATTCACTTATTCTTTTAAGATAAAACTGGGGCTTTGCCGTTCACGCTTTTCCATCATAAAATACGTTTTGGGAACGAGTCATAGTGGCAATAAGGTCTGCTTACTTAAAAACAGTAATGTCACAAACATTTCGCTCGTGATAATTTTGAGCTCCAGGAATACGTTCGTCCTCTCACCAAGGGTAAGTTAATGAAGACTAGTTGTGAATACATTTTAAGCTTAATCTGTAATTTTAAATTTTCAGAAAGTACTTATTTTCTTGTAAGATATAATGAGTGAAAGAAAGAACGTATTACGTTTTCCTTTGTTCTTCCAACTTATGGTAGTTCTCAAATCTCAGTTACAAAATTTATGACATGAATAGCACAAATATAGATTGGGCAAATGATTATTGACTTGGAAATTTAAGCTACATACATGGAACCTCATTTAATTTTAAAACTCTGGTGTTATTTCTTTAAGGTGTTGACAGCGCCATTGGAAAAATATTTGAATCCGGAGAATATTATTTTTAAGAAGATATTCACCTTGAAAAATGTAATTAGGAAGTAATTTTAGATCTCTTAATCTTGAACACATTTCACATGATCATCAACACATTTATCGATATTGCAATGTGCAAGGTTCTGTAGTCATAATGCAAGAGGTAGTGCGTTGCCCACTCGACAGGAATGAAGATCTTGTAGCTCGGGAGGTAAATGAGTGGGAGTGACACTCCATACGTCATAAATTGTCTGGCACAAGTATGAGAAGTGTCTCCCATCCCAGACGTGGTCTGTGATTACAGAGTTCGTATTTATAAGAAGGCACTTCCTATATAAGCCTTTAATGGCTCACAGCTGCGCGTCTCACTTCCACTTTCGGTTATAATAATTGCACACCTTGTTTCTTCTCGTTTTTGTTTTCAAGAATCACACATGACAGCAATAAAAACGGGTGAGGCCTATACCAGTAACATTTTTAAATACATAATCTTTACGGAAATTCGTTTACTTCACTAAACATTTTCCTGGGCACTTTATACTTAGCCACTCTTATGGAATCCAAATGTTCATCAACGTTTTCGTAAAAGCTCGCCACTCGGCCCCAGCCGGAGATAGTTAAGTCCAATTTACATGTTTAAGAAGTATTTCCTAAAACAATATTTGCCTTTTTCACGGGAGTGAATACCATCATTGCGGTCTGCTGTGATAGAAGACTACACAGCGCCATACCCTAGAAGATAGTATTCTTAATTTTCTGTAACTTTTCACCCCCAGATTTCCCAAATGGCCTCTTTCCCTGCGGCTTTACAATCAATACTCCGTATCCATCTTTCGCCTTCCCACGCGTAATACAAGTCCTGCTCATCTCTCCTTTATTTAGTCCTTCTAATGATAAAAAAGCGAATTGTACACGTGGCGAAACCACTCATTATGTAATTATCTCAGTTTTACTGTTATGTTCTTTTCTTTCAAAGAATATAATGTGATATTTTTTATTCTGTGTGAAAGCTTCTTTTGACACGCATACAAAAACAGGATTTATTTATAAAGTCAAACACGCATTAGAATTAAAGTTTTACAAGTAATGTTTTACAACTATATTGTAAAACTAGAGTAAATATTCTCCGAAAACAAAACATGTTGCAAAGCTCTTCAAAGCGTACGTCTGCGACTTGAATGCAAGTTTCAGAACGGTGACTTATTACAAAACCCGTCTGACAGGCCCGCTTGTGGCTTGAAAGCACGTATCAACATCCCCAAGGACATGGAGGCTGTTTAGAATTCCATCTGCAGGGTAAAAAAGTTTTTGAAATATGTATATCAGTCTTTGGGTTATTTGTTCTCAAAGCAGCCACTTTTGTGCCCCACAAGTATTTAGTTACCTAGAGATTTCAAATCAGGAGGTCTTGCTGGGTAGGCATGCAGTTCACTTCGGCCGATCCAATGCTTTGTTTATTTGCGATGAAGAAAATCCGAAACTTGTCTTTGACAGCGAGGGAAACTACATCACACAGGATGTTCGCATTCATAATAGGGCAACTCTAAATGGTGTGGCAGATCGTTCTGTTGAAAAGGCAAGTCAGATATCTCATGTGATACTTCTGCTCAAAATGTAGGACCCAATAATGATTTAAATCAATGCCACGCCCATATTGAATACGAATTGGCAATGAAACTGACTAATGTGTTGCGTAAGGCTTCTCATTAGCCCTAAATTTGATGTACCGAGTTTCAGCTACTTCGTCACGTGTAGAATGTGTTTCGTCAGTGAATAACCTGTAACTGCTCAATTAATCATTCACTTGAAGAAAGCGACGAAAATGTTCCCGCAAAGGTCAGTCCGGAGATTCAAGATGCTGAATACTTTGGACATGTTAAAGATTCGTTTAACATATACCTGTATTTTTGACCGATTTGAAAGGCATTCCTTAGAATTGCTGGCGTTAAATTCTTAACGTGACTGAATATTTGTGTCTACACGAAGAGTGATGACTACTTGGAATATTCGCTTTGAATTCGGTAGGTCGTGACGGCCAAAATGAACACGCTATTTGAAACAAACTGAAGTTGGAGAAATGACGACAGGGGTGTCACACAGACGTCAGCTGCATCTGGGATTGTTAACAAGTTACAGTGTCTCTGATTTCGGAAAGAGTAATAAGCTAATTAACCGAAATAAATTTTCTGAACAGAACAAATAAACTTAGAGTTTGCACATTCCTAATAATTTCTATTAAACGTGTAGCCTAGTGTTCGGCCTAGGACTGATAGTTTCTCTAAAACAGAGGAAAGAACTTTAACAACATTTGCAATAAAGGGACTATACATACACAAGAATCTGACTGACATCAAATATGTCACTGAAATTCTTTTTGAAAATTGTGAAAAATTAGGATATAAAAAGTATGTATTTCCTCTTGTAAAGTGTCCACACCCATTATGGGGCCCAAAGGGGTCTCTTTCCTTGGAGGATAAAACGATCGGGACGTGAAGGTGAGCAGTCAACTTTATCTAGTACAGAGTGGAGATATAGTTCCATTTCACTCGCACATATGACTTCATGGCCTACATGAGGGAAAATTTGCATTGTATAAGCTTAAATATTAAATACAATTGACTCTAAAATGTGAAGTGTAGTACATTTAAAATGAGCAAGAATAAATAAATCTTGGGTGATATAAAACAAAAAAAAAAATTATTTGTTTTTGTGATTATTTAAGACGAGTGTTCTTGATAATGAATAAAGCAAATTATTACTTTGGGAATATTATTTTTAAATTCGCCCATTAATTAATATACAGATTTATGTCAATATTCTATAACTCCTCCTTCCACCTTTCGTCAGTCATTAATTCATCCACTTATTCCGTTAGGTGCTAATTTATTGACGGCTGGGCTGTAGTCCTTTCCACACGTAACGCAATTATAACAACTAAATTAGTTCAATTCTAATGTAACTATTTGGAATTTTTGGCTTTCTTTTTTATGCTTCATTTAGATATTCTCCTTGTACGTATTGAACAGTCTTAACCTTATTTAATTACTTCATTACTATTACCATTCACATTTTCTGTAGAATTCTTTTGTGCTCAGTCCCATAACCATAACTATTTTGCTACCATAATTATTTTATGGATATATTTTTCATTGGATTATACTATGTTCTGCCTTTCTCTCTTTGTCGTCCAATCAGTTCCGCCGTCATTCAGTCATTGTATTTTGTAGCTATATCCGGTGTCTTTGTGTTTATCTTCTGTACACAAAAGTATCCTTACAATCGGCCATACAGAAATTACATCCTGCGGAAAGGAATTGTGTGGCCGTGAAATGTCTTATGATTTGATTATCAGCGTTATTTCCGGCGAAAACCAGTAGAAACGTCCGAAATATATCGAATTTGTATGCATTATTTGCATGTAGTGTTTAAAAAAGCAAAATTTTCAAAAATGCTTTATGGTCAGAGAAACTTGCGTGTGCCAGCACATTTTTACGAGTATACTATCATGTAATTGATGTCATTTAAAAATTGTGAATAATTAATTATCAAATTTGTGTGACGGCGGGACAGGCTTCTCTCATTTATTTTTCTAAAACATCGAATAAATTGAGAAAAGAATTATTGCTCTTAACAGACTTTATCGCTCGTAAGGCGCAAATTGCGACGTATGAATTTGATTTAACAAATTTGTGAACGTACGTGAAATTTAGCTTGCCGTTAAGCCGCATGTGATGTGGTTTTGCAAACGGCCAATTGCGCTGCTCTGCTGTCGTAATTGCGTTGCGGTCAGTGGTGACCTTGTTACAATCCAATAAAGTTCTACCAGCACTACCTATATAGAGTTCTTACCTGTCGGTAGAACTGCAACCAAGTCCTATTGAGACTTGCGTCTCTTTGTCAAATATTTGATAATTACTGTGCTAGATTTCCTCGACGCTCTCCCGCTTACTTAAATTCCAATTGTACATATTTTACAGACATGCTAGAGGTGGGCTGCTTTCCTTATAAGGCCTTCCCACTTTAAATATAACCTCGCCTTTGCGCAGTAATTTCTGTGTCTACAAATGGGACTCGATACGACGTAAGGATGATGTAAATATTTCATCTGTATCGAGGAAATAGCGCACGGAAAGTTCAGCACATTCTTCTCTCTGCCCATCCCTTCATCAATTTATCAACCATCCATTCATCACCTTATCCACAGATATCCACAGGCATAGTATTCGGAATGAAGTCTCTAAGGTCCTCTGACCCAAGGAATGATATCTGCTTTGCACCAGGCACATTTCCATAGAGTTGTAAATTTTAAATGGCCGTCACACAGTTATCACCTCGAAACAGTAATATCACCTAACGCTCACAAGACTTTTTAATGGGCTCATGTAGTAAGCATGTACAGTACTTCGTTGGTCTTCTACATATTTATTCCACAAGTGAAACGAGGTGGCCCAGTGGACTGAATTGAACTTTCTTGTACGAGTATTATATATGAAGACTGGCCCATTTTTATTCCTTACTCTATGCGCATAATTACATCACAAGAAGCTGTATAGTTGGCAGTCTTCTTACATTCTTATTAAAGTTACTGAATCAGTAAGAGGCGAATGGACGAGGTATTGTTATGCATGGGGAAGGCAAGGCAGCACAGATCTCATTGTAAAAAGACCCTTTGGAACAAAAATACGTTTCGTACGTTTTCTGGTGCGCTATTTTTATCACACTCCACTTATAATTTCAATTTATCATTTCTCGCAAACGATGCACTCAAACATAGCAGTTACTCTGAAAATACGAAATGTTGTACGATCATAAGCCTCAATCATTCCAAGTCCTTGCTTACTAGCTAGCTCGCTCGCTTGTTTGCATACTCATTCAATGACTCTCAATCATTCAGTAGTTCCCTCTTTCAACTATTCCCTTATTGGCTCACTCCATTACTTGATGCTTCATTCAACTGCTGTATCAATAAATTCCTCATTGACTCACTCATTGTGACGGTGTATTTCTGAGCCTCTCTCTGCCTCACTCGGTGACTCTATCGCTCATGCAGTCTCCATAGAGACAACAAAATGTGTCTACTTACGCACGCATAAAGAATTTATATCCACGTCGCATAGACATTGTTCTTTTGCCGGGAGCAAAGAGAATGAAGATCTGTTAGGCACCTAGTTGTAAGACGAAGCTGTTCTTGCTCTTTATCCGTGATTTGAATTATATTTTATTGACACGAACCTTAGTAGTAAGGAGGGTAACTTATGTGAAAGAGTTGGCGAAGATGAGAGAGTTTTCGTTTCATATCACGTCAGACCGTCTCTTTGTCCTGCAAGCAAACTGATCTGCTTATCTTAACTGAATAGGCACTACAATGACATCGATAAATCAACATCATTAGCATAGACAAAAATATGATTTTTTCCGTTCAACATTGATCCCTCCTGATTTGCTTGAACTTTTCCAATGGCAAGTCCAAAGCGAAGTTGAAAGGCAATGGCAAGAATCGATACCCTTCTTCAATTTCCTTCTGGCAGTGCATAAAATAGGCATTTACTTGTACTGTCTTTACTAAAGATTTAGTTTAAACGCTCTTCACTTAGCTCAATTTTATGGCTTTGGCGAATTAAAATAAATCACTGTACAATACTACACAATTAAATGTAACATAGGCTTTTTTGAACTCTGCAAATAGCAAAGAAACTGCCCTATTTAACTGCAAATTTTTCTTTAGTATCTGGCGATAGCAGACTTACTGATCATAAGTTAATTGCTCTTCCTAAGGGGCCCACTTAATACCGTAAACTTTAGGTATGACAAACTTAAAGATTTTAAAAATCTAATTAGCAAAAATTGAATTTCAAGAAGGGTCTGGATATATTGGGCATAGCAGATTAGATAAAATTAATATCGAATGGGCCTCTATGCAAACGGACCTACGAAGCATGCCACAAGCGAATTACAAAACCAAGACTTTCTTGTTATTGTTTCTACCTTGTTCGTATAAATGCTGCATATCGTAATAATAAGTGATGAAATCATATCGTTATATTATCTTATCTGTTCTGTTGGCTTCTGCCATATTTATGTTCTTTGCAACACTGTTTCGTGTAGACTATATTACATTTTTCTTCTCTTCTCAGTGTCAAAGACCATAGTAATAAATTAAAATGTCGAAAACCGTTGTTATAGTGAAGTCGTTCTCGGTCGACGCAGTTATCAGACAAATTAGGAATTCAAGCATCTAACTGTCGCGTGGCGTGTTCAGCTTTCTGACAGCCTGAAAATGACACAATCTCTATTCTATTGCCTCATGAATTTGACAGTTGACAGTTGGGAAAATTGATTTTTGTATTGTTGCTTTTGAACTTTAAATTATGGTCGAGGAAACTCATATCTGTTTGTCAGTTTGACTGATTCCCACCCCCGGAAGTGGGGAACGGTTTTATGCCATACGTAATTCAACAATGAGCTTTTTCAAATGGTGACACTGCGTGGCCTAGTTACTCTTGAAGACTCGTCCGAGGCATCGTCATTACCAATAAAGTTTTCCACAGTTGTCTATCCACTGTTCGGAGCTTGCAGTAGTGGTTCTGCCAACCTCATTCAAATTCATACCAATTGTTTCACTTTACTTTTCACAAAAATGAATGATAATGGCCAGAGTTTATTCTCTACTAATATGGCTCCAGTTTATGCTTCTAACGACAGTAACGAATCTCCAGAACAGAACATTCTTTTCGGGTTTTCCCTTCGTTCAGAACAAGTAGTCCCATAGGTAGGAGTTGGGGTAGGTTTGTCTTTGTATGTCTTCCGCTCGGGCTCTTGTTTTGAAGCTGATATATTCGGTCTACTTCGAAAATGTCTGTGCCATCTTTCACACTTATTTTTTGATGCGTTAGCCCCTGTTAGCTACGCAACACACATCTTCCGTGTTTGCAGGAACCTTGCCTCGCCCAGTTCCCTTTTTGAAGGCCTAAGTTAAAATTATTATTTAAGGTATCAATGTAGAATGTTGGCACCTAAATGGCTGTTATGTTAACGTATTCTACTGTGCCCAGTTCTTCAATTATTACGAAAAAATACGTTTGTGTCGAAACTGTTTTTTTGATCTAGTACTAAAATGAATCAGGTCCGTAAGTTATTATAATTTTATATTCTAGACGTTATTTGCCATATTTTGACTCCCTGCGGCCTAAACATGTAGCAGTATCTGAACAAAGTCTAAAATTATGTTTATGTATGCATGTACGTATATTTGTATATATATTTGCACTGACGATAATCCTTTAATAATTTCAGTTCTACATATTTACCTCAGAGTAACACTGTACAGCCTAGGCGTGACACAGATTTATGTAAACTAAATATTTTTCTTTGATTTTATAAATCAATTAAACACCTTGTATCTTTTAAATTGTAAAAAATCAAGACATAAATAAATTTTTTGTAGTTTTTCAAGTGTTCTTTACCTGGAAGCACATTCATGAAAATCTATGCAGGAAAGATAATTGCTAAACGCAAAATGGATAGCGTGCCACCTCTAAACGTACACATACTTTTTACAAATATTTCTGCACAGGCTTAAATTCTCAGTGGCTCTATTGACCTTTCTCCTCTGTTACATTAGATGTGATTTCCTTGTGTCAAAATTGGCTCCAGCAAGAAACTGATCTTGCACTTCCGTATAACTGTACGACTTGACACCGCAAGTGTAAAATGACCTTGAGCCAGGGGCATGTTATCATAACAGCTTATTTTAAGTGTTAAACTTCGGGCTGTTGCTGCTATGTTTCTAATTTACAGGATCGTTATTTCTATCTTCAAAAAGCATATTTTGCACTTTAATGGAGTATTAATTTTCCTGCCTCTATTATTGAAATTACAGGTATCTTATGATTGTGAAATTTTAATCGTGGTTTTAAAATGTGCATATTTAGATTTAGTTTACGGGAAGGTTCTCGTAAAATATTCTACGGGTTTGTCTGAGTCTCTCACTTTGCTAGCTCTTTCAGGTTAGTAAAGCAGCAGGTTGTCCACAAAATTCCATCTAGCTCCGAGGTTAAGAATAAATGCAGTTATGTGTGCATGCCTCTTTGGCGTGTTTAGGGTCAATTTTAGCTTTCTATGAATTACTTTGTAAGGCCGGAGAGTTATCACTAAACGTAGAATATCTTGGGTTATAGCAAATATCACATGCAGCTCAGTATATGTACGCTGTTTCATGAAGATTTGCTAAGCGACAAAGACTGCCGTTGCGTGTTATTTTTCGTATCATACTGATGGTGCCATGCTGTTTCCGTGTCACAAACTAAATACTGCCTTGGCGTGACCAGGAAGTTTACAAACGACACTAATGAAAGGTCACATACATCTTAATGTACGACGTGTAGGAATTTATGTGAGTGGAATTCAGTGTATTGCGTGGATAAATAATTAATTAATTTAAGGAACGCTAAAACTAATAAAGCAGCATTTCATTCTTATGCCCGGAAGTTTTCTTACCAAGCATGTCGAAGCAATTACATTTTTCATTTATGAGCAAACATCACAAACACGAGCCAGATATATTTGTGGCCTTGAAGATAATTATTTTATTCCATGTACGAAAATGTACTTCAGGCGACATCTCTTGTTTTTTCAAGGTACGTAATTATTGTTATACACTAAAGTAATTTTGCCGGTGGTAAATCGGTTAAAATATGGAGCTTCTTCTAATTCCGAGATCGCGAATATATGGAACATTAATTTTATGACCCCGTAGATAATGCATATGGAAGGGAATTAATCCTGCCTAAACCAAGAAATGAAAATCACCCATAAAGATTATAACCATTCAATGACTGACCTATTTATACTTAAAGTTGTAAGAAAACTATCCCTTTTCCTACAAAAATAAGTGTGACACATAGGCCTTTACACTTTTTCCCTGAAATTCTGAAATATTTTAAAGCTTTTACTTTAAACGCGGCTGATTGCCTACGTCTGCTTTGTAAAGAAGTAATGTTTATAAACATACATTATGCTTTTATCGTAATGTTGGATTTAGTATTGAAATAGGATTGACATGAAGAAGAGTTTAGTGTCTCGAAGTCGTACAGTGCTGCGTTGTATAGAAGTGCAAAACAAATGGCACATTCTTGTAGCTGCAAAACATTGGACTCGGAGAAATCGGATTTATAGAGAACGAACACGTCATGTCTATAAGAATGAAGTACGAGAAGAGTGTGCTTTCAAGCTGAAAAAAAAAGTCTTTACGAAAGAGATAGATCATGGCAGAAAGGAAAAGCGACAAGGAGATCGGAAGATTGCTATTAGGAATGAGAAACGTGCCAGCCCTCTGCTTTCCATACAGCCACGAACTGATATTCAACCTGCTGTAGACAACCACTTTACTTCGCAGGTCACGTGATTTTTCTGTCCTTTAGACGCAACTCCACATCTAAACTGAGGTCCAAGCATCAAGGTAATGACTGGGCTTTAACGGAAACAGAACTACACTGATATGATCTGCCAACAGAACTACACTGATATGATATGCCAACAGAACTACACTGATATGATCTGCCAACAGAACTACACTGATATGATCTGCCAACAGAAGTACACTGATATGATCTGCCAACCTTTGATATTGCAGGCAAGAAGAAAGTACCAAATCCAGTACTAAACTTAGAGTAAAGACACGTAAATTGTGATACTAGAAGTGAAGGGCTTACGCAAGCAAGCGTATCATGCCATACTTTTATTTATTTCAAGTAACTATACGTAGGAATTAGGCCTATATTACATCGGTTAATTTTGTACGAGGGTAAGTTAAAAAAGAGCCTCCATACATTTTTCAGGCGAATGGAGGAAAATGGAGAGAAGTAAAGCATACGGTTATGTTTGGACACCAGTCCTTTATTTCACACATAGTCACTAAACTTGTTCAGTTACTTTTCGTAGCTTACGATGAGATTTTCCAAGCTTTGGCGGTAGAGGAGTCGTCCTGTTCTTGAAGCCATTTCTGGACTTCGACCTGACGGTGTCGTAAGATGCAAATCGCCAACATCAGAGAATTTTTTTCAGTTTGTTGAACACTTGATTGTCCGAGGGGACAAAGTTGGGGCTGTATGGTGGGTGCGGTAAATGACCATGTGTCCAGCAGGGTACAGCTTGTGCGAGTAGTATGCCGCCTATCTTTATCATGCAGTGTATCACCTCCCAGCTAATTCGTCAATATATCAAAATTCCCAGCCGATTTACCATCATCACACCCAAGATATTCATCAATATAACATCACACCAGTCAATTCACCAATGCATCACCACCCCAGGTGTTTCGTCACTGTAACACTACTCCATAAAATTAACCAGCATAACAACGCCCCTGCTTGTTCAACACACCATCAGCCTAAGTGGTTTTCCCGAATATCACCACACCAGATGATTCACCAGTACGTCACTACCCCAGCCACTTTATCACCATATCACCCACGTTGCTATTTCATCAGTATATCTCCAACCCAGCAGATTCACTAGTGTATCACCACTCCGAACCAATTCAGCAGTAAATCACGACACCAGCCGATTCATCACCGTATCACCATCTGCTGCCAATTCACCAGTATATCACCACTCCCATCCCATTCACCAGTATTTTTCGATTCCAGTCGGTTAACTACCATGCCACCACTTCCATCCAATTCACCACTACAGCACAATCCGAAAGTTTCACCACTATGTCCCCACAGCGAGTCGATTTACCTGTAAATCCTACTCACCATTCATAATCTTCTTTCCTCACCGTTCGATATTATTTAACCTGTGTTGAAACGACCCCTTTAAGTAGCGGGATAACACTCAAAGTACTTGGTCACGTCAAATGAGCCATTTTCCGATATGCAATTCCCGTCGTCCTGTAGTCGAATGATAGGACCTGTGGACACAATTGATTGCGCCTTTAGTAATGTGATTCAAATATTGTACCTTGGTCATGGAATGCTACAACAATGTATATGTTTTAATGGTTCTACACAGTGACGTCTGTAGGCAACAATAAATCGTCCCCAACTTGTACAGAACACTTGAATGCTATTCTTACTTCTCTACACACATTTGTGACATGAAATCTGCTGCCAGGTGATGGTTTTAATCGTATCACAGCAATGATTTTGCTGAAAAAAGAAAAGTACAGTGGTATGGCTTTATTTTCCGATTGCAATGTTGTTATTGCGAAGATTTCACTAGTCTGATATTCACTAATTTTTGACACAAGTACTTATTTCAGATGAAATCGAATTTCCACGTAACTGTCAGCTCTTCCTCCCCTAGCACTGATATGGGATTCAATTCAGTTAGCTAGTAAAAGATGAATTTAAAAGGCTTGAAAAGACTCTGAATGAAATTAGTAACAGAATGAATTCAGTATCTGTTTGAATAGATATCAATATTTTTGAAAGGGTTTTAACAAAGCTCATTTTGTGGCTCAAAGGCCCTGTTATTTTCAACAGTAATAATCTTAACTGTAGTTAAAATTCATGTACAAACTATTGAAATATATGCAGTGTTTATTAGGAAGTTAACAATCCTCAATTAATTATCAACTTTTATGTGACTCGACAAATTTATTAGTGAGCCAGACGACTCCATTGCAGAACTTCCTTCCAAATTCCTGTAAGCCCCATTTTCGTATTGTTCTTTCATCCAGGTATATTTTCTACAAATATGTCATCCATCCTGTTCTACTAAAAATAATTTTTTTACGACTTTTCTTCCATATATATGCGCTACATACTCCACCCATCTCATCATTCTTGATTTAATAAATGTTATTTGGTAAAGAACACAAGTTTTGAAGTTTCTTCTCGTAAAATTTCTTGCAGCTTCCTGCCACTTGAATCCTCTCAGGTCCAAATATTTTTATGAGGACCCTGTACTCAAATACCCTTAATCAATATACTTCCCTAATTGTAAGGACTGGTTTTACACTCATATAAAACTGCGGATATTTTTATAAATCTCTATTCTTAAATTTTACGACTTTATACAGCAGATGTAAAAACAATTATGGTTTGAATGGCAGCTACAATTTCTTGAATTTGAGTTCTCTTTGCCTCTCCAAGAATGCAAGCAGTATTAGTTTTTTTACCATTGTTCCTAAGTATTTGAACTTTGCTACATCTTCTGAGAACTTTTAGATAGCATCGTATTAAAATTTTGTTCTGCATTCTGATCAAAAAAAGTTAATGTATTCTTGGTTTCCTTTGTGGCTACTTCTATACCAGTCTCCTTATTAATTGCGCTTCTGTGAGTTTTCCCTACAAACATCTACCAACATAACATTTCGTTTTTCTGAATGCACTAGTATCTTTGTCACCTCAGCACGTAGGAATATTCTGTGTCGTATTGGTGATGGTAGAAATTCGAAAGACTCAGAAGATGGTATTGAGCAGTATTAGCTGTGACACGTTTTAATGGAACGGGCAGTTTTGTGAAAACTCAGTTAAGAGGCATTACTCAGACATGAATCATCACAAGTTTTAAACAATGTCTTCTCCCGTATACAAACAGAATTGCGTACAATATTTCATTGAGAACGTTTCACAAATAACCAGATAATTATTACAGTAGTCTTTGTAGGAATATGTTTTGGGTTGGAAGAGCTTGGCTCAAATTCTGCTACAATGGCTGGCTTATATGCTGGCAGTAATAGAAATGTGGAGCTTCTATGAATAGGAATAACTTGGAGAATGTTGCTCCTGTAACCTTAACACATTCAGTGCTTCTCACGATTTATCTTGTTCAGAATTACTGATGTATAATTACTTCGTGTTTTAGAGGGTTAGGTAGGTAAACATGTGTCATGATTAAGGCTAATTTCTGGCCTTGAAGAATGAGATTATACGGTACCACGGGAAGAAATATAACAGAATATTTCTCTACAAAACCAGGAAGGAAAGGGATAAAAGACACACATATTATTCAACAGTATTGCTGTCCCATCTAACTAGTCCCATCTGAAAAATTAACAACAAACAAGCTAAATCAATTGTGAAAAGGCACGCATATTACGCCCCGGTTCCATCTCACTAGCCTTCTAACCAAAAAACCACAAGAACTCCCAATTAAAATGTTAAGAGACCCTCATATTTTCTACAGTTTTACCGGTTCATCTAACTAGTCAACTAACTGACAAACCACCAACACACTAGCTAACTACGTAACTGTGATTTCAGGTTTTCAGGGCGGCGAAAGTCACGTTTGAGTATGCAATTTTGAAGGTATTTGATTTCCTGACAGTGAAATTATGCAAGCCATGAATACGTAATAACAGTAGACGTCTTCATTACTGTCATGTCTTGTGGCACCGAACAGTATTTTATGTGGGTATCAGCTTTTCAGAGGAAAGTGCTCTCTCTTGCCTCATGTCAGTACTTTTCTCTGAAGTATATGTACTCAGTAGACTGTAGAGTGTCATAAACCGAACGACAATTTTGTGAAAGCAGCCGAATCGCTCAGTTCTCTGAGAAGATCATAATTGTGCAAACATATAAGGAATCACCTATACTCAAGAAGACAAACATAACACAGAAATGTATTCAAACCTTTCCATCATTACACGTAAAGCTTTGCTAGTGTAATTCAATTTGTACATTCACATTTATTTTAACTTCTGTTTTACATTTACGCTCCTGCATCATATTTCGTTATATGTTTTCGTTCCGATGCATATACCAACAGTCAACATCCCCATAAGACGTAAAGTAAGAATGTGTCATTTAAAGTGTGTAGCGAAAGCAATTGATTTCTATGTAGTTAATATCGTTTGGCGTGAATGGGGAGTATTTGTACTGAGAGAGGCACGGAATTGGATGAGTAATGTGGCACTGCGCACCGTTCTCTGAATCAGTGCCTTGTTTGATTTATTTCATTCATCATATTTGTCTTCCTCTTTGGAAGCTGTTCATTCACAGCACTTTGACGAGGATCGCGCCGTGAGAAAGAAGTGCTGTCAACGTGAAGACTCTTGTTTGAAACTGTTAATGGCCAAGAACGCTTGTATGTTCTCCCACACATCAGTTTTAGGCGGGTGAAGATGGTGTCAGGAAAGTACGACGATATGTACGGTCTGAACGGATGCTCGGTATTACACGAGATGCTTCAGAGGATATCCGGAAGAAGTGCCAGTAAACACTGACTGTGGTTCCCCGGATCTAACCCATTGTTGCCGCAAGCTGTTGTTAGAAATTAATATTCACTCGATAAAAATAACTGAATTTGTTGATTTATTGACATCGTGGCTGGCACATGAATTACACCACGTGTCTGTTGGTGCGGTCGATGTGTATGTAATTTATCATTCATTCACTTTTTAATTCAGAGATTTTAAGTGAGTATCGTACGCCACGTAATCTTTGGATTACGTGACGTACTGGGTGTGTCTGGCAGATTGAGATCAGTTGCTGGATCTTGTAAACATGGTAATACGTTCAAAGGGTGCGTAAAGGACGGACAGTTTTTTGGCTAGCTGAGCGACGTTTTGCTTTCCACGCACATTGCTCCATGGAGATAGTGTCGGTCTCCGATGTCTGTTATTACGTTAAGATAATGTGTGTTATTGGTGTTTGTTTATCTATAGTAGCGTGTTAGTCTGCCGTGTTTATTAAAAGTGGAGGATCAAAGACGAAGGCTTCGGATTGTTCAAAGGCAAGCTAAGGACTTAGTGTTTGTTGGCACTCAGATGTTTCAAGCGAGGGTTGCAGGAGTGCGGGCTTGTGCAGGTGCTGTTAGGTCGGAAGAACTAATGTTTTGCAGCATTGAAATGCACTAATCAATTTAAAAGGTGACTCTATTTACAAAACACTTGTAGTTGCATGATTTGTGGTTTTCACGGCGGTGTTAATAATGATTCAAGTCTGCTGGGATGTTACACAGTGTCGACTGGGAAATAGCTGCACACGTTTGGAAGGACTATACTGCCTTCATGCTCAGGATCTAGCAGTCCATAAAGACTTGGACTGTTTTGATCTTCAGTCACTACAGACAAGTACAGGCACGTTTCTCAAGTGAGGTCACGACAGCTTCCTTGTGACATTTATTCATTAATCATCCTGCTAGTGACCCACACAAACACACACACACACATAACCGGAGCTACTGGCAGCACTGTTAGTAGGCCATAAATAAGTAAGTAAATTAATGAAGAATAAATAGACTTGTGCGTACATCAAGACCAATAATTTACGCAAAGCATGAATGAGTGCTCTTGAGATTGCGTGTACTGTATTGGAGTAAACATGTTCATTCCTGCTACCAGAAACCAGCCAGAGCCAGGAGCTGGATTTACATGTTGTCCAGTCATAACAGCAGCAGGAGGTTAATTGAATGGATATTCCTCTCGCTTACATTACCACACTGACCCCGAATTGTTTACGTCAAGCCGCTATGAAATACGGCCGTGTGCTGTTAAACTGCGCCGCTATTGGACGGAGCGTCGCGACGGGGCTTGGCGGATCAATAACCACGCCCACGTCAGTGTCATCCAAACTGCTAAAATTTACGGAATTATGTCGTAAAGAGTGCCATGAGATGCTCACCTATGGATACCCTTCTTCAGTCAGGAGCCGGTTGCTACAGAGACATACTCGTACACTGACACATCTACCTCTAGGCAACATCGCTCTCCACTCTAATTCAGTGGACTTCAACTGCACATTTTCTGCTGCCATGACATTTCTCCAATAACGAACTCTAATCCCATTGTGACGGACGGACTGACGTGTATATAGTGAAGATTCGATGCGCCGCAGATTATATGTTTGAAGCAACAAAATTGTGTTAGTTGTATGATAAATTTGTTTTTATATGTCATCATTCTTAATATCGTAAAGAAGTTTATGTTATTTGTACCGTACATTTTTTTTGATTACATAAAATCGTGATCCGACAAATGTACACTCTTTATTAACTGCTATTTAATACAGTCTATATTAAAATAGTCCAACATGTTTCGAACTATGTTACAGTTCATCTTCAGGGACTCATTTGTTTATTACACCAAATATACATGTATGGTACTCATTAAAATATATAAGTTAGGTAGATAAAATGTCGTTAACTGCGTTGAGTTTGTGGACACTGCATCAGCTACTTCGTGTTCACCATTTGTTTGTTATTGGTGTACACCGTCAAGAAGGTTACACCGAAATTGATATTTAAATTTCTGAAGTCGGCTACTGTCGTCTGGGATGTGACACCGTGTACCTAGTAAAAGAGCACTGACTTTCAGACTATCTGCTGATTATGACGGAGGCAGCAACACTTCCATCTGTCACATCCTAAACGACAGCAGTCTTCATGTCTTACAGCCTACGTTGCCTTCTAGCTGAGTTGCTGGAATTTTAGTTCATGTAGCAGAATATTATTGGGAAAATGAAGCCACATGTATTGTAGTGTGCCGAGTAGATAAGTAGGTGAGAATACGTTAGGCCTACTTATGTGAAATAACGGAGGTATGCTGTCACACTGTTCTTCTGGAGGAACATGAAAATTTCAGTTTTCCATCTGTTTTGTTTAATATCTAGCTTTCCCTCTTACTCTTTTTCTCTTTCAACTTTAATTCCTTCATTCTTTCTTCTTTCCGTTTCTTCCCTGCACATAATCATATTCACCATTATCATTTCATCATATTTCGTCCTTTGACTCTTCATCTGTGTGCTTTCATACTTGCCTTTCCCTTATATTCTTACTCGTGAATGGACTTCTCCTTTCATCTTCTCATATTTCTCTTCTTCTCATTCTCACTTTTAATTTTTCTGATACTTTTTCTTCTTCGTCTCCTTTATAATTCATTATTTTACTCTTTTGTATATTCTTTCTCCTTTATCTCTTTCTGCCTCATAATTTTCTTCACCACCTTTCCCCACTCTGTCCTCCGCTAATCCCCTTTCGTTCTTCTATTTTTATTCTTCGTGTTATTAGTATTATTCTCCTGCCCTAGCTGAGAAGCCATTTCAAGTCTTTGTTAAGTTGTGTTAAGCAGTTAGAGAAGCCGCAACACTCCTTCTTCAAACCCTGAATGCAGATGAACCGCCTGTTACCCGGCAGCAACCCCCTCAATTACCCCATCATATTTCCTAACACAGTCACTTTTTATCTGTCGCTCCTGTTTTTATATTAGCTAGAAGACACGTGCTGGAGGCTGACTGGACCTCACGGCCACAAAGTGTATTCATCTTGAACAGACTTGGTGGTAGTAGGTTTTCTGTTTGGAAGATTACCGGTCCTTAGCACCTAGTTTGGTGGCTGTGCTGCCAAATTAACATGTTTAGTGTTAGATTTTAGTGTTTTGTTACGGGTAGTGTATTGCCAAAGTGTAATATATATTGTCGAAGGGCCACAAGTAAGTATTAACTGTTGACTGATGACTGAAAACGTTTGTTACATTGATATACGTTTCTTAAACGCAAAAAAACCTGCTATTAACAAGTGTCTGTGTTATAACCTAGATATCTTGTCCGTAGCACTGAAGGGTTAAAAATTTTTTAATGCACTTGGGATGCTATTTTGTGGACGGTATAGGTATTATGTTACTTAAACCGTTAAACGAAAGATTACTTTATACAGTAGACTCTGATTACAAAAACACTGTGACGCAAAGATATCTGAGATTTGTCCACACGAGTGGTAAGTTTCAAAGTATCTTGGACTTGGAATAGTAAGTTCTAGTTTAGTTTAATTTGAAAATGTAGTTAAATAAGTTGTCAGGTTTCTGTGCTCTTTTGTAGAGTCTTGGACAGTGCACTGTATATCTGTATGTATATACATAATATGTTTCAATATTCTAAACTGTTATCACGTAAAATGATTTACTTTGTAGCGTGTGTGAGTTAAAGGTTGTTGTGAGGATTTGGGGTAGGAAACTATATGACAGAAAGGGCGATTTCAATTACAGGACTTTCTTTAATGTGTAATATTTTAAATACACCAGTAGGCTAAGAATGCTTTTAGCGTTTTAGAGGGAAGGATGAAGGAATATTTTGTAGGCTGCATATGTAACAGAAGTAAGGAATATGATAAATGCATACAAGATTCGCCTGAGAAAGTCAACGGACAGTCTAGTTAGGAAACCTATCATTAGAGAATAATTTTTAAATATGCCTGAGAGAAATAGGATGTAAAGCTACAGATTAGAGATAATTGACCCAGAACAGATAAGTGTAGGTCGGATTGTGAGCTTTTTGAACACGATAGTGAACCACACATTGCCATAGCAATTGTAATATCTTAACAGGGCGAGGCAATGGAATATTTTATAGGAAGATTCTGTACCTTGGAATTATTGTAGACAGCGGAGTGGTAGTAGCATTAAATAAAGGTTTGGTATCTTCTATGTTAGATATATGAAAGAATGAAGGAAAGCTGGTGGTGGAGGCTAGATTAATTCGTGGTTGACATATGTCATCTTAAGAGACCAACGACCGGTTCTGTCTAGGTTTTCATAACATGTCTCAGATTCTTCTATCAAGCGATGAGATTGGGCCTTAAAATTACGGCCGTATTTTTTCGCAGTCTTTTCATTTCACGAGTCACAATCACTCCAGTCCTTCCGTTCGGATGTAGGCTTTTCAGAACATCAGGGAGAGTCTCGAAAAAGTAGCTGCACAAAAAGCAGCAGTAACGTTGCTTTGTCGCTGGTTCTGTTAGACTGCTCGGTGAGTGGCGGTTAATTGCAGGATGTTATTAATGACACTTCTTACTACACGCACTTGGGAATATATTTTATTACACCTTGCAAACTGAGAGACTTGCATATAATTTATGTTGACATTGACTACGTACTTTTAACATACTGTTCATATGTAGGAATCATAGGTAGCGTAGCTCATAAAATGTCCCAAAAGGAATTGCATTTTTAATAGACCTAATCCTTCTAGTTCTTACGTTGGTGCCAGTGATAAGATTATTGCTAACCCATAACGGAGTGTTTAATGGAAATGTGACCCTCAGCTTGTGAAAAGTGGTTTCTTTTCTAGAATCTGAACGTTCATTATTTTTTTCAATAAATCGGGCAAATGGAACATATACTAATCTAGCAGAACCCTGTCCACCATTCCAACAATATCTATGGGCTTAGGCAAATGTTCTCCAAATCAAGTTGTATGCATTTCTCATTTCCCTCATGTGTACTCTACGTAAAACTCATGTCGTCCCCTTTTATTTAACAAGCATAAGTATTAGACGAAAACTGTCCGCAACTTGCAGTACATATTAAAGGTGACGTGTCCGATGTAAATGAAGATATATCGCGTTTCTTCACAACGAGGGTTGTCACACTGTCAGACACTGGCGCGCGGTTCACTCTCTACCTGGATATTGTCCTGTAATGGGACACTGAAGTCTCAAGTGGCTTTCAGCAATCGAGCCAGTGATTGAGAGGAGTTCTGTGGAGCGACATGCAGTTTTTATTTCCACTGTCTTGAACAAATTCCTAAACATTCCAAAATCTTTTTTATGTTGTATGTACCGTGCATTTTATCATGAGTAGAAGTTAAAACTAACTAATGCACAAGATCATTAACAGAATATTTGTAACCCCTACTTACGTTTCGGCAATCAAGTTGCCATCCTCAGGAGGCGCATCAAAGAATCACAAGTATCTATGGCATCCAGATACACATACATTTGGCAATATAATGGAAGTACGCAGCCGCTCACAATATTAAAATGAATAGATGCATATAGCCATAAAACCAAACATTAAGAGCAATAATACATGTGTCTGAATTAGTGATTATAAGCTAATACGCCATATAACACAGAGTAAAAATTATATACAAATATTTTTACATGATTCAACCTAGACGTTTAAAACATATAATACTTTTCTAAAAAAAATGTTAACTGGCTATTGGCTATGTATACAATCATGTAGTCGATCTACGTCGATCTCGTCCTGTAGCGTGGTATGTTACGTGTCTGGTAGGTTGTAGGATGGCAACTTGATTGCCGAAACGTATGTAGGGGTTACAAATACATCTCATCCTGTTAATAATCTTGTGCATTAGCTGGTTTTAACATATACTTATATTCCAAAACCTGTTTGAAAATAAATCTTTACTGAACAGAAATCTGACACGGAAGAAAGTATTGTCCCAAGATTACAGTAACAATTATGTATCCTATAATAAACTCTATGGTACGGAAACGGAACAGAAGATTATGAGTTTAACGGAAACGTGAAACAGAATTGGGGTCTCAGTTCTTCTGGGGTACGGCGCTGCTTCACTGGGTGACTGGCTCCAGGCTTTTCGAGACAGCGCAGCAGTAGCTAGCATCTTCAAAGGTGTCGCAGTGACCCAGCACCATATACCACAAGAATGGTGATCGCAACTGTACCGCCGTGAAAGCCTAAAAACTCACATGAAATAGAATTTGACGGAAAATAATCTGTTGTGCCATTGAGACAAGTTACGAAAGGCGAGCAGCGCGTTACAATTGTTGCATTTTACTCTCTTATTACTCTCATCATTTTCACTTTTTAGACGCTAACTTCTGATTTTATCTTATAAGGAAGGTACACGTCATAGATCCAAGCAACAAGAATGCTGACGTCAGCAGTTTAAACGTGTGTTTATATTTTCTGCACAGCATGTCAGGTCTGATATGATGCCACTTTTTCATGAATAAAACGAAGACAGGCCATGTACGTATAAAATAACATTGGGGAGCTCTCGCGTAACCATTTTTGCCGTGGAAAAGCAGTTAGTATTAAATATTATAAGCGTGTGTTGGTATTCTTGCCTTAGTCGCCATGTCGCATATTTCTTGCGCCGTATTATACTGTCATCTGTGGCCTGTCCGACTGTACCATATTTTTCCACATTATCTCTCACACGGCACGATTTTCGGACAAAATGTAAACATAAAATTGTGTTTTGATTATCTCTACAACTATGTCCGAAATATTTCTCACTCTGAGAAGAATTCAGCGAGATGTTATCAAAAACATACATAGGCCTTCATGTAAAGTAACTGTTATTATTGTCAGATTTTAAAGAAACTTGAATTTTCTCTACAGATTTTGGAGAAAACCTCAAACATCAAGTTTCGTAAAAATGCATCCAGTCGGAGCCGATTTGTTCCATGCGGACACAGACGGAGGGACAGACGGACAGACGGACATGACAAAGCTAATTTTTGCTTTTCGCAATTTTGCAAACACCCCTGAAACAGACTTCTGTAATTATAACGTGTGTTCCTAATGTTCTTGAATTAAGGACTGATTTCGTAAAGCTAAACGGTCCTCTCCATCTGGAGTCCTTTCACCCATTGTCTTTTCAGCGCATGCAAATCTTAATTTGTATTTGTTTAAATATGTTGAGGGAGAGAGAGAGAAGGGAAAGAGAGAGAGAGAAGATTTTCACGTGACGTACAAAGGTAACCGAAATTATGTGAATAACGTCGGTGGTACTAATATAAAAGTCTTGTTTCTTTTTTCTCTACATTGTCTAGGAATTTGTCACTCGGTAGCATTGCTACACACGTGATATTTACTCTCCTCTATAAATCTGTCTGGTTGCATGCCGGCTGACGTCATACGCGTTTCATCAGTACATAACTGTCTCCAGCGTGCGGCAGAACGGAGCCGCTGTGCTGTTTCGACGTGCTGTAGCCTTATTTATGACGTAAACTAATATTATAAAAAATGGTCACAATCTGTAACATGTCTACCGAAAACAAAACAAAACAAATCTATGTTCGTGTTGTAGGCTTAACGGAAGGATTTTTTATATTACTTGTTGTTTCATGCATCTTTACGACGTAGTGTTAATTTTTGTTCCGGAGTGTCCTGTTTGACACTTGTTCTGTTTGAAGTTTACATATCACTGATACATTAAGTTTACAGGTTTTGACATTTGCTCTGTACTTCTGTCAGTCTCACGACGTTATTGGCTGATCGTATTTGTGTAGTATTTTATATCTAATTGCACGTTCATGTAAAAAGAAATTTGTATATCAACGTCCTTTTTAAGTCTGAATGAACTAACTCACTGACACTGACCCAGTTTTCATTATTCTGTTCAGTGTCAAGGTTAATTGGTTGACTGTTGTTACTTTTACTCTTTTCAATCAACTATCGATATTTACGGACAGAGACAAAGCCCATCATTTCCATGCTCACACGCGACACGTTTAACTTTCATGGGCTGGATATGTTACGTGCTTGAGGATATCAGTGTAACAAATGTGTCCAGCCACTTTTCGGCAGTTAAAGTCAATTATTCGAGGCTTTACAGGATACAGATTCGTTTTTCTTTAAAATGTGTCAACGGAAGGGAGTTTTCAATAAACACTGGGATGGAGAAAATTTACAGAAGTTTGCAGGCGATAAGCGTTCTTAATGTAAGTAAATTTATTGAATCTGACGACTGTGTGGTGCAGGTGGTCACGTGACGCTGGATGGCGGACGAGGAAGAGTTCGGCGAATTGGCAGAGATCAACCTGTCCCAGTATGGGGGCCGCTGGGGGCGGAGTCCAGGCGGGGGCAGTGTCAGCGTCATCAGCAGCCCACATCACCATCATAACTCCACGTCACGTTTCTCGTCACAGCCCCCGCACCAGCCCTCCCAGCGCGCGGGGAGCTACGAGGCCGAGGACATCATGTACTCCCGGGGAGGCGGTTCCTCCCGAGGGCGTTCGGGCCTGTACTACTCCCCACCCGGCACTTCCTACACCATCGTGGAGCGCCCCACCACTGCGCCCACACCGGGCAAACACCCGCGCGGCACATACCTGGGCTCCTCCACCACGTTCAGCAAACCCCTAGCGAACCACCATCACCACCATCATCACCATATGGGTACTAACGGAAAGAAGCGACCCATCTCGCCGGAACAGGTGCTGAGGTATTTTGGGACGGGTGGCGGTGGCAGTGCGAGCAACAAGATGACGCACCATACTGGGGGTGGGAGGCGGAGCGCCGTATCCAGCCCCGCGAGTAGTCCCCAGCAGCACCAGCAGCACCAGCATAACCTCAACATGCACCACGATCTGGTGGTGCGGACCGTCAACATGGTACGACCTCCCGAGTCTTCGCACGGCTTCGGTATCTGCGTTAAGGGCGGAAAAGACTCGGGTGAGTTTACAAACCTCGCGAGATGTTTTTGTACAGGAAGCAGGGAGATGACGTGTATTGCTGCCGACTGTGAATAGATATGAAAACAGCTTTCACGCCCTGCTAAGCCCACTGAAACATAGCAGTGTGGTTTTTGTAATATATTATTACGGTGTAAATCAATTTAATGCAAAGATAGAACCAACCAGGTAACGTTTTACATATAATATTATTCATTTACATTCCAACATGTTTTAGCTCATTTGCCATTATCAGGGGTAAAACTACTGTTATGGGAAGGTACTCGAGGCCATTATATAAACAGCCAACAATAAAGGCATTGAAACTAATGAATGAACATAAAATTTCCTTATGTAATTACAAAGAATAAAATAATTGGAACATATTTTTAGTAAAATAATAATATATATGTTGTTCGATTAAATGAATTGTTATTGTAACTGTTATTATGTTGCTGGTATTACTCACCCTAGGGACAGCGTTAAAGTGTAACTTCTGAGAATACAGACTGTTCCGCATAAGGTGTGCCAAATTTCAGCATGTTATTTTATGAGTCATTTAGAGTAAAAATGTTATATCAACATATGCTCGATTATCAACGCTGTTATCATAGGTACAGCGTCCTTTATATTTTTATGCTGTCGTAAACAAGGTCATGAAATATTATGCTCTGAATATCTTGAACTGCTTGGCAACTATCCCATAATATTGGTGTTATCCATTGTAATGGCTAACGAGCAGAAACATGTTGGACTGTGCACAAATAGCTTACACATATGTAAACAGCACTTTTCGCAGTTGGTTATATTATTTCATTAACAGTGTAGATTAGTTGCGTTAGTCTAAAATCGCTGCTACCATCACGTGACTTCATATGCCACAGACCCTTGCTCGTGGCTTTTCAAGTTTTATTGGCTTTTGAGTATGGTCTTCTTCTGGTCGTTACTTTATCAGAAAACAGGACTCCTACGGGTACTTCCTAATTATTATTATTATTTTTTTTAATTTTAATGCAGTTTAATAGGTCTTTGTGTACAGTGCTGAGACTGGGTAATGATAATTGCTTATTACCTGCACCGACTTCTTCGGAGCTATCCGGAGATTATTGGATAACTTGTTTTTTCTTGCTTTACTTAAAAAATAAAATCTATATGAGAAGAGAGATTTTCTGAAGAAATGACAATGTAATCATTTGACTGATCGTGTTATATGAAGATGTTATTTATGTAGGATTCGTTATTTATACTGAAGTAACTTGCCGTCGTAAAACAGACATTGGTTTGAGTGGGGAACTATGTTCCACATAGGACATCAAATAAACAGATTAATAAAATCCTTAGGCAGCAACTACAGAAATGTTTGCTTATCCCCAGTAAAAAGTATTAAGTCAAAATGTGACCCAATGTGTGAACATTCCAAGTTCTCTTGGTGTTATATGTAATTGCCACCTGGCAGTGCAACTGCCAAGTAATAACATTCTATGTGAGGTTACCTTAGGAAATGGATGGGCAGTGATGGACTGAGTTAAATGGTAACCAAGTTCAATACGAATTTCATTTTCAGCTTCTTTTAAGGAGTTTTTTTTTTGGATAATTAAGCAGCTGCTTTTAATTTGCTGATTCGGCTGAATTAAGAGATTATCGAGAACGTATACGTAAATGTCACATTCTTAGTTCGTCCTAACTTTGTGATCGAAACGGTAGCAGCCCCCTTTTTACACTCCGGTATTTTGCAGGTTTAGAGCTCAGACCGCAGACCAGCTTTTCTGCTGGTATCTTTCGTGGTTACTCTCAGTCTTGCTAAGAGTTCCGGGACAACACAACCAAGACCACTTTCATTTCACAAATATATTTTTCATTATTCATATAATTTTATACTAAAGAATCTGCGATAAAACAAAGAATAAAACACAAGAACAAGAACGCTTTGTTGGTACTCAGTCATCTTATTTATTGAGATATCCCAGCTTTTTCAAATAAAGAAGTAATAAATATTGTTTATACGAGGTTGAACATAGGATTTTTTTGGAAACTATGCTGGTAAGTTAGTTGCTGTTACCAGGCTGATATATTGTGGGAACATAAATGACATATAAACATGCAGAGGAATAATATTATTCCCAGGCTAACGGTTTCTATCACTTAAGGCTGCTTTAAGTGACGTGCATGATTGAATCAATACATAAGAGAGGAACTGTGAATATTTAACTTAAAGACTAGTACATATATAAAAACTTTTCACTGAAATACGCTCTCTCTTAGTAATTTTGCTCTTCGCAACGTGTTTTCCTTATATGCGTCGCAAATATTTCACAAGAATGGTACATTTCATTTGCTGATTCACTGTCCTTACCTTACCTTTATTTTTAAATATCCATTTGAAACAATTTTAACAAGAAATATGGGGAATGCCCCAGGAGCCAAACAATATTTTGTGGTTATATATAACAAACAGGTACCCTACGTTATGTGACGTGACAAATTTAAGAAAAAATGCCGAATTTGGACGACTTTAGAATTTTATTCAGCAGAAGAGGCAATTTAAATTTTGGACATTTTTTATCGTCTCAGGCTAAACCCCACAAAAGTCCATATTTAATTTACTGTGGCATATCTTTATTCAGTTAAAAGCTTTTATCTTGTGGTTTAATTGATGGCTGAAACAATGGACAACGTCCAAAATGTCAGTCGTGTCTATGACAGTATACTTTAGTCAGAATCCTTTAGTGTGAGATGAGTTGTTTGGTTTCTGCAGGGTTTATTGTTATTAAGTTAATTCAAAGCTGGAAAACGTAACATCACACATAATAACCTTGATACTGCTACTGCCATCATTTCAGAAAACTAATTCCGTTTTCATTTATCAAATTGTCTGTTTTCTTTCCTGTGCTTCGGATACTGACAGACGCCGAAGGTGAGTTATGTAAAATAGTTTTAATTACTTTTGTAATAGTAATTTTAAATTTGTTATTAATATTTTTGGTTTTGATTCTTATTCCTTTTCTTGCTATTTTTAAGCACATTTAGCTTCATTCTTTATTTACATTGCTGCACAATAAGTCTTCATTTCGTGGAGTTATTTTCTTAAATTGTCAGAAGTTATCTAGCACCGTGACTGAAAAAGTATAATTATTATCTCCATAATAAGCTGTACATATTAACGTTATTACTCTAAATGTAAACCACGCTATAAAGAGAAATTCCCTTACATTGGTCGTTCAACTGGGCATGAATTTCCTTTGTATCTTTTCTAAATTCCATTTTCATATTAAATTTACCCTGACGTATCATTTTTCTATTAATCCCTTTTATCCCGTATTTTAAATTCTGGCTGAGTTATTGCCTTTAATGATAGACAAGGACAATTTTCCTTTTAAAATATTTCTCCCCTTTTCTTTAAACGTCTGTTATTTTTACCTCTTTTTCGGTTTATCTCCATTAATTTGGCCCTGATCATATAAAAATTGCAGTTTATATTGCTTTTTTAATTTGAAAATTTTAACATTCTTCTGTTTTGAATTTTAACTTGGTACTATTTTTTAACTTCCCCATCCTTTAACTTCTTAAGGAATTTTTCCGTATAAAACTTGCGAGCTGCTTGGTTTTTACTGAGAGTCTCCCCTAACCTCTTCAACCACCAGCCAGTTATCAGTATCACAGTCAGCTAACCTGAAAATCGGACATAAAGTACACTTGAATGCCATCTCCTCTCTGTCAAGATTTGATTAATCTACTTGTGAGTCTTCACATCAGGCGTGGCCCAATTGTGTTCATGAATGTTTCGATGTAGGAACATAGCACTACGGGAGTTAGATTTTCGATGTACAGCAGGTTATTATTTTAGTGCCATTATCATTACTATTTTCATGTAAACTCTCTTTAGCAACTATCGGTTTGAAAATACCTTCTGTTCCTAATTTTGCATTGAAATTTCCTGATCATGTAATACTCAGGGAATTGATCAAATACCTGCTACAGTGGCTCATAGAACCTGTTATTTGCATGATTTCTACAATCCTCATTTCGAACATGGGATTTCCGAATGATAATATTAAACCATCGACCTCTCAGTACTTCATATGGTAATTTAATATTACGAAACTCTGCTCATTTAAATATTGAAATATTTCCTTTACGTACAAATATTTCTGACGCTGACTGATGATTCCACTTCAGTCTTCTACCCAAAACTGTATAATTATCTGCTGGTACAGTGCAATATTGTCCTAACTAACGGCCTCTACTTCCTTTTATCGTAACACACAGGCCTACTTTTCTAATTCTCTTGCACCTGTTTTCAATAAACCTGACCTCTAGGAATCCTGAAATTCCAAGTTTTAGTATTCATATCCATTCTCCATTGTGTACTTCATTCTAAAGAAGACGCCCATATCTGTTACACTTTTATAAAATTTCATACGACGTTATATGTTCACGGCGAGGAGCTGTTAGCCGCTCTCGCAACCACCATCATGGAGAAATATCCCTTCACGGCTCTACGCGACTACGTGTTCAGTACTTTCGCAGGCCCCATCCGCGTTATTACGCTGTAAATTTTTCTCCATCCGCATCCAGTGGATGTGCCTTGCCGTGATGATAGGCACCCACTTAACATGTTCCTTTAGACAAACTTCAGAGAATAATGGATTTATTCGTTAGTAGCGCATTGATACCTGAAGTCTTATATCCAAATTTTGATAGGTATTTTTTCATATCTCTGTAAGACTGAGTTTTCCGGTTTAATTTAATTTACCAATTCTTCGTCTCCTAATTTTAATTTGGTACACAAAACTTCAGATTACCAAAGTGTAAAGTAAGAACCATGGTATAATTCTTTACGTTTTTATGGGGAAAGGGTAATGGAAGGGGAAACTGAAATTCAGTTAACCTAATGTTCTAACAAATATGTTTCGCGTTATATCGTTTTGGACCTCGGTTTGGGATAAATGTGTAATACGAAAGTGGTTCAAAGAATAATGGGGTTGACAATTTATGGAATTATAAAATGAATTTATGGAATGTTGATGCTCATTTTTAAGGCCATGAAGAGTCCTCCGTAAACTCTCATTTGGCACAATAGAATATGTATTCAACTCATCCATCAGGGAATTTTTTGAACCGTATGATTTATCCAAATTAATGACTTCCACTTCTACACCGTGCCCTAGATGTAATAAAAAAGTTCTTGATTTTGAAATTAAATACTAATTCGTTACTCTAATATACATGACGGAAATGGCTGCCCATTGATTTTTAGAAACCCTGGATCAGACTTCTATAATGAATAGCAGGGGAGAGGGAACTATAATGATATTTGTTTCTCGTCCCTATCCCGAAGACCTTTCAGCGACATTTGACGGTGGGTCGAAAAAAATGATATTGTTTCCTTAATGCATGATCTTGCATGGGCAGTTGGTATTTATGAGTGTGTATTGTATGGTAATTACCAAAGTTTACCACTTTAAAACATAATGATCTGGATAAATTCATTTACACATTTATGAATTAATCTTTTATTTTGTGTTTCCTTATGCAATATACGACGACGTCTCTTAAGAGGACTGTTTGCACAACTTTTATGCCTTTCTGGCTTCCGTCACGTGTGCTACACCTTTCACTTATCTCACAGTTTTTTCACTCACCATATTAGTGTTATAAAAAGAGCACAGCATATTTTATAAGGCTTGTCCCTGTATAATACGGCTGTTCCATTGCTTTTGTTTATTCTTAGGTCCACATTTTTCCTTCGTCACTGTTCTTATCTTTGGCTATACCTTTAGATTCTTCATAAATGTCCGGCGTTTACACTAAAAAGCTTATAACACAGGGGTTTTTTGTCATTAGTACAGAAATTACAGTTATTTTTAAAAGGTTAAAAAACCCTTTCTTTTTTCCACTTTACTCTTCTTCCAATTAACGTATCATCCTTTCTTAGAAATATGCTTAAAATGTCCATTGAAAACTAACACAGTATTCTTACTGAATCGCAGTATATGTTCATGGGAATCGATAAAACCCACAATGTTTCAAGTCTTTTGGCAGGTGACGCTGTTTCTTTGGGCGAGTAGAATTACTTGCCCAAAGACATTGCATTATATCCCAGAAGAATTGTATTTTCAGCAACACCGCTGTGAGAACCTCAAATCTCCCAACAACACCCATGTTTCCATCATTGCTTGCAATTCACTAAACATCTCTTTTCAAGAGACACGGGCCGCTTTCTAATATTCGTCATTAGTATCTCAATCTCAGTAGTCAATCCCATTATGAATGACTCTCACTGCATTGTGCCTCACACAATTTCGGCATTGAAAGGCTCAACTGCTGAATAATAGCGGATAGCAAAAGGGCATCACACACTTCGAAATCTTGCATTTTCACGGTATGTGACTTGTCACTTGTCATTCATGTTGCAGGTGCATTCAATGGCAATGTAACACTGAGCGGTCAGTCACATTCCTGCTGTCGTCTTTGATATTGCGAAGCGGTTGTCCACAAAAATTGGAACGAATGCAGATATTTGCCTTTAATATGCCCCTTGTGTATGCCTTAAAACTTAAGACATTCTTTGTTGTTAATATATTTTGACGCACTGAAACTTCTTAGAGAGAGCGAGAGAGAGAGATAGGAGACAGAGTATTAGAGTAGGTCCAGAAGGAAAGTAATAGGCTAAGTGAGGCACATTTCACAGTGGAGCAACGGCATCGATTTCTTTAGAAGGCGCCCAGACTAAACTCACTGGAACTTCTGCTAGGAGTGGTATGAGAGTGGAAACGTAAGTTTAGTAAGAAGCAATAACTTAAGACGGAGGTAGCTCAATTTTTTATTTTCCGATTTATTTATGGTGAAATATATAATCTCGGAAATAATTAAAATTTAAAAGCTGTCTAGTAACAATAACTCAGTTTCTGTTAGAAAACACGAAGCATGTTACCTACAAATGAAAGTTAATATGTAGGGGAAAAATTGTTTTTTTCAAATCAAAGGATAATTTATATAATATTAAACCAAGCTGGTCATAGAGTAATCAATCTGAGGAAAAGTGTTATTGAAGGACTCAGACCTGTTTGCGCGTGATATTGTGTCGTGAGTGTAAGTTTTCTCACATCTGCAGTAGTGGTCGCTGGCCAGCTTCAAAGTTCATCCGCACTCATTTCTCGGAGAGAGACTTTCTGTGCTTCCCACACAAGTTCGAATGGACTTCACAACCATTTTGGACCTACCCTATGGACCTCCGAAATCAAGTAACAAAACTGGGGGTTAAAACATTTTTAAGGCACTCTATTCTGGGATACGTAAATCAACAAAGAAACTATGTACTTGATGATCGATGTTGTATTACTGGCAGGGGCAGGATCTTCTTCTTCCCTAATATCAGTTCTGGGCTCACATTTTGGGTAACGAAGGCCGTCTTTCTTCGGAGTTAAAATAATCCTGAATCTGGTTACTTAATATCGAAGTCATGAATTAGTCAAACTTTGCTTCCGCTGTGTCTGTGCGCCTTAAAGGCGTGGTGGCTATATACATGGATGGCTAGTACAGCATTACTTTACTGTTCTGTAAAAGTAGTCCAACCGAAAATTTGACGTGTCTCTGTGGTTATTTTTCGTTTGTGGCCGAAAGGCGATACTTTAGAGTAAGTGGCAACCACGTATGCAGTCAACTTAATAATTGAAACCTGCCGTACGTACTTATCAGTATCACTAACTTCTATTGATCTCTGAATTAGATATGATTGACGCCAGATGTTGCAAGGGCGAACCTAGAACCGGTTGAACGCAAAGATTTCAACAATCCATCTAATAAAAATCTTGTACAGTAATGGAAATATATGTGGTGTATGAATACAAACGGTATTAAATTCAATAATTGGAAGGGCTCAAATTAATTTCAGTTTACACTATACAGTGATATAGTCAAAACACATTCTTTACTATGTTCCTTATATAATTTATCTTAAATGTTAATTTATTCCAGACCAAAGTCAACATCATATATATTGTATATATACGTAAATACAGGGGCCTGTACGTCATCCCATGAGGAGCCAGAATTTATTTTTATTTGTGTTTCGTTGTAAGTTCGTCACTTTGAAGAACAACAATTGGCGTTTCCCCTTCTAACTTAATGAGGTCTTTATTTTTCAAGATATCTTCTTAAAACAATAAAAAATTTTTCAATAATCTGTAAACATTTCGGGCCCAATAAAGTGGGTCTTCAGTTTTACGTATACAAAAAAATAAAATAAAATTTAAACAGCCAACATAATTTTTATCGTTCAAAGCAGGCTTTTATTTAAATCTGTTCTTTGGCTGTTAAATCGTGCAAGATATATGCAGGCGTAAAGAATAGCCTCAAAACTGCGAATTTACTTTATGTAATTCTTGAGAAAGCAAGGTACAAATATAAATATGGCCCTGTAATATGAATAGGCCTTTACGCTTTTGGAATGTAAAAGGCTGCCTGGAAGGGGTATTATTGCTATATGTATATATATATGCGAATATTAAAAATTTTGCTTTTGCTGAGGACTAAAACGTCGATGCAGCTTGCTGAGCTACAGAAAGCAGCGTCGGTGATTAAAAGCACAAATTCGGTCTGCGGGGCATATGCGATATAAGCCTGGCGAGAGTTTTGTTCGGAAGTCTCAGTTTGACAGAAGGCGTATTGGAGAACATCCAAGAGGCGACGGAAACTCTCCTTATTCAGCACCACGATGAGGCAGCGAACCCCATTTATTCGTACAACCATTTATTTTGCAAAAGAATGATACAACTGTTTTATGCAAACTCGTGTATAACGTGATCCTTGTTACAGGGCCTTTGACAAATTGTAGTCCTTCGTGCGATAAAAATGTCTGTCTTTGTGGAGCCCTTTATTGTAGCCTTCACAAAAGCTTATTATGGGCCAGGTACAATTTGTATTATGCAGGTACTCGCTGTGATGTAAAAATGCACGTTAAAACTGTTGAATTAAAGTAAAAAAGGAAAATAAAAACCTTGATATAAATTGAAACTAGTAATAAATAATAATAATAGTAATAATAATCTTCTCTGAATGCAAACGAGTATAAAATATTTTATGCTAGGATTCAACAAGTCATGGGTGACAGGTCGCAAAGACTTATAAAATTAATTTTGTTGTTGTTGCTAATGTTTTCCAGAACAAAGTTTTTGCTTCTCTGAAAATCCCACCTTAACACTATTTTGCACAACAGAACTTTTCATCTCCAGCAGCGAAAAAGTCTGAAATTAAAGCGTTTTATTGCTGTAATTTCCGATCAGGGCATGTGTATAACGGTGAGTGGATGGCGGAGATTTCATTTTTGTGTGGTTATTAGAAGGTCCAATCCAGTCAACCCATCCGGACTTCTTACGTAACCTGATAGCGAAATATTGTGCGTATCGTACGGAAAAAATAAAAAAGAAAGACAGAAAATAGTTTGTTACATCCTGATACACTTTTTCGCAATCGTCTGTCACAGGCACTGAGGGTCGAACTATTGTTTTCTTGGTATCGAGCGCTGTTTACTCTCTTGACCAGATAGTGATGTGCGGCGAAAAAGTTGATTATTACCCCCACTTTGGCATTTTTTTCTTTGAGGAGTAAATAGGTCACCAGGGAAGTGCACTTTTCCTGCACCTACCTCTAGTGTCCTCAGGCCTTTAATTTCTCACGAGGCAATGACAGTCTGTTCTTATCTGGGAACTTCAAATAGTTGGGTATGACAACGCCTGTTGTTGCCAGGCAACAGACGTTATAATTGGTATTTTTGTTTCAGGAGTAGGGGTGTACATCTCGAGGGTGGAGGAGGGTAGTGTGGCGGAACGCGCAGGACTGCGACCCGGCGATACGATACTTGAAGTTAATGGAACGCCCTTCTCAACTATCTCCCACGAGGAAGCTCTGAAGGTAAGTTCAAACGGGTCGACTCTTGCAGAGGTTTCTGTCAAATACATTAAGACTGCGATCCGGTATGTGACACCGTGCAGTTTGGTATATAGGTGACAAATTTTCGGACCAAATTTTTGCCTTTTTATTCGTATATTACTATAATTCGAACGGCAAGATAATTAGTGAATAAAGAATTGGAAAGGATGTGGAAGGAGTACATCATCTCCTAGAACACAAAGCATTATCTCCTCATTTTTAGGAATACAATATGTAGGTCTATAATAACAAAAATTTCACTCAGAGCAAATAATCTTCGTATTGAGATTTGAGCACGTAACTTACCGAATACGAATAAAGGAAGCTTGTCACTTGGACTTCGGTTTCATTTAGATTAAAATTAAGATATTCTATGTGCACATAAAACAGGATTATTCATAATTTCCTGGCACATTTCACAAAATCGGTACATTTGAGTGGTGCAAAGGACTTAAACATGCGACATACATATAGAAATAGGAACTCTCCAAGTTTATTTGTACTTGCCGCGGGCCCTTAGTTTCGTCGGTGGCCGCCAGGGGAGCAGGTTGAGTGAAAATATCCGCGACGGCAACAGAGAAGAATTTCTGCGTGCTTGAGTACTGGAAATTGATACAGGAAGCACTATCTCGCACGCTATGGAGAACTCGCTTCGGAAGAGCCTGTTCACCTGTCGTAAGACAGACTACGGAATGAATGGATATGAGTAATCTCAATTAGGAGAGTTTGTAAACGTATGGGGATGCGGATCAGCTCTTTGCTAGTTACAGTGCTAGAGCGTTGAAGCAAGGTAGACTATATTGGTTTCATCTTACCAACAGGTAGACACTGGCAGACGGCCAGGGAGCCTTGGTGCGCGTCCATAGCAGGACTTTGTTTGAGACAGTTCGACTTCTTAACTTCTTGACTTCTGCAAGCCAAGTTTTAAATACATGTCGGCGCTCCATAATAGCGACTACCCCGTATCGCTATATGACCATCTACTTCACTGACATCCGGGCATATACGCACTCATGAGAAGAGCAAAGGGAAATATTAGGACCAAACAGAAGTCCTGACGCGGTGGCCTCGCAGTGCAAAACCTCCATCTATCTTGGAATCACACTGCTACCCTTAAGACCTTTATTAATAATTTCAGTGTTTGTGTTATTCAATTCCATCTACCACTGAGGCTAATAACTGCAATGAAATAACCGTCGAAGCTCCGCAATTAACCTTTTAAATGCTAAAACCGGAAAGTCTCGTTACAAACACAGTTACGGAGAGCTACGATGTTTTCGGTTGTGCTAACTGAATTAAAATTATTTTTTTCAATGGCGCAACAGTCCCTAGTGGGCCAGGACCTCCTCATTATGGAGGCGTCACGATCACACTCAGCTAGACACACCACATTCGGTAGGACTCCTCAGGACAAGTGATCGGCCCGACGCAGAGACCTCTCTACCTGACAACACACAACACTTACAATAGACAGTAATCCATGCCCCCGGAGGGATTCGAACCCGGAATCCCAGCAAGCGAACGGCCGCAGACCCACGCCTTAGACCGCACGGCCACTGGGATCGGCCAGTGAAAGTATAACGGAGGTATTTATGAGTTTTCAACAAAGAGGATTGTGAATCAGTATGGAAAGATACAAAAACGTAGTCATTTAATTTCTGAATGAATAATTATGGCAAATTATAAGGGCAAATTGGCTCTACTGTTTTCAAACAAAATATAGTTTCTGATACTGAGGTTCATCGCTCAACATACACTATTTTGAAAGACGCCAGGTTGAAACGCAGATATAAAACAAACACTCCGGCTTCTATTATCCGGTACGAAGTAAAAAAGTTTGGAAGAAGGGAAGAAAAGCAACAAAGAAAAATAAAAGGAAGAAAGAACTGTGACAAGGAAAAGATAAATAAATCTGATATATGGCGAGAAGTAGCATTGCAGTGTGTATACGGAGTGTAGGCGTCTAGGGAAGGGCGCTTAGACGCACTCCGTGAGAAATGGAAGGCGTAGTAATGAATCCCTCATATTATAGAGCACCAGGCGCGATAAAGGCGACCGTAACGAAACCGGCGCTTGATCTCGTATTTGGCTAATTGTCGTACCTCGCAATTAGTCACGCGGTTTGTACGGTGTGAGGCCGAGACTAGCGCAGACGTTCGGGAGCAGAACAGCAAGTTATCCGCGGTAATAAGATGCAGGCTTTACCTCGGCAAATACAAGTAAATGGCAACAGGCTTCAACCAGCTATTACCTCATACCCTTGCTTAAGCCATGTCCGCCTGCTTTACGTTTTAAAAGGGGACAGTACTTTCTAGCAACTTAAATGCTGTTTGTGGTTATTTTAACTTGTCGGGATCTTAGACTGCTTATAATGGGAAAGTCTTTGGGTTCCAATGGATTTGGTACAGCAGAAAATCAAACCTTTTTGTGTGGGAATGAAACATGTTTTGTAACTGCACGGAGAGAAAGGTTCATTAGGTGTTTTATAACAGGATGCTGAGGAAGATGTTCGGACTTACATAACAAGTAGCAGGAGAATAAAGGAAATTATGTAATAAGGAGCTTCTGATTCTATCCTACAGGAAACGTGTTTTATCGTAGTACAAACTGCCCTTAATTTATCATATATTTAAGTTTCCTTTTCACAGTCTTATTTCGGCCTTTTATTCCATAATAATTTTTCACATTTTTTTTTGCAAATATCACTAACTCTTAAAATGCCATACGTATACTTAATTGGCTTCATTTGGCTGCTACAAGTCTACTTTCGAGAAGTTTTAAAAACTGTAATATTTAAGGCGATTTAATTTTACATTACTTCAACGTGCATGTTGACACTAATATCAAATTGTCGTTACGTTTATAAATAGATAATTGTTCCCGTGTGCCCATGTGACTCCTCTTTGGCCATACCTTCAATATAGAGTATGCCCAGGTAATTGAAGGTATTTGTATTTGCTTGTGGCCCAGCGTCTTAAGTTCTACTCTAAAGTGTAGTAGATTAAACATTCAGAGACTAAGAAGTTTCTGCCTCGATCAACTGCGTCTGAGTGCCGATATCCTCATAGTTGTATTGCTCTATCCCCTGCGCATGTGCTTACTTATGAAATACTCTTCCCCTCATGTCGTTTAATGTTGGGTCGTGCTTCTTTCTAACTTGTTTTTTAACAGAGATTAGACATGTAGTTTGGTGGGATTGTTAGTAATACTTTGTGGGGCATATAACGTTATAATTTATATTAGAATCTTTATTTTCCACATACTGTAGGCCAATCTGTTTTTGGCTTATGTTTTCATCTTTTCCCTGTAACATTCAACACTGCAACTATCGGAACCAGCTCCGAATGCAATGTCGATTTAGGAGTCGATGTCCATTTATTTTCCATATGGATCCGACCTCTTCATTTTATTCTGAGAGGCAGAGAGTCTATTCCTCCCTTCCAAAGGATCTGCTTCGGTAAGTGCGCCGCTTCTCTGAGGTGCCCATACTGCGTTTTCTTCTGTTTCTGTATTAATCTGCTCTTTCTAGCATGTAGCTCATATTTCTTTCCATTGTAGCTAATAATTTATGCTGCTGAGCAGACAAACGTAGGTCTACGTTGTTTTAAATCAAATGGAATGTGATGACTCCATTTTGGATCGTAGAGTGTTAACAGGTTTTTAGACGCTTTCACTTAGTCTCGAAAAGCGTCTATTAGTTTTGTCGTATCCGTCCGTCTCTCGGTCTGTCCGCCTCTCCATTTTTTCGCTTGTAACCGCGGTTCCCACTTGACGGATTTCCGTGAAATTTAATATTTGGGACTTTTATAAAATCTGTCGAAGAATCCAAATTTTGTTGAAATCGGGCAAAAATAGGGGGCACTTTACATCAAGGCCTAAGTAAATTTTATTGTCGCCGACAACATTAAATAGCCATAAAAGTTCTCTCTTTTGAGGGAAATGGTGTCAGGATATTAGGGTAGTCGAGGAGGTAATAACATTACGCGAACGCACCACAATATTACGTTTCATTACACTACCTACGAGTATCTTGGTGTATCTTCAAGGCTTCCAAGTTTTCTTTCTTGACGAAACTGACATGTTAGCAATGTCATATATAATACTTCTCTTGGTGAAATTTCGTGGTGTTCTTAGACTTTCCCACCCATTTTCCATGTCTTATTCATCCCATAAGTCTTCGTCCTTTCTGTTTTGAATCCATGCCGGTAAAAGTCATCCTTTCATCATTTACAACATGTGAATTTGCGGAGGACGAAACATGTGTTAAATTGGATATGGTAGCAATTGCTCAATGCGCGGTGATGGATCTTTTGAAATATGTTAAATTATGTATCGTGCACTCTATTTGTTGCAAGGAGTTTATGAGACCTACTGGATAGACGAGAATCGAAATCGGGATTTTGAAAAATGGGACTCAACTAACGTCTTTTGTTTATCATTGTATATAATCGCCCTCATTGCATCTTGTTCTGTGCTTGCTAATATTTTGAGTTACGCGTAGAATAGCGTTTTACTTAATTCAAAAATCATTCATCTGCTGAAATCAGGTCTAATTTCTTAATGTTAGTTGTTTGCTAAAATTTTATATTGTTATAAAATGCAATTGAATTCCGATCCCGACGTAGTGAAGTGTGTTGGGTGAAATGTGTTTACCCCCAGTTGCGAAATTAAACCCCCGGCTCTGCCTTGAAGGTTGAAGGGCACTTGTCGCGCTGGTTGCTGACACACAGGCGCCAGCTTGCTCTGATCGACAATGCCCAGAGGAGACGTCAAATTGTTCCAAGTTTCTGTGCTTCTCCGTGTTATGGAATTGTCTTGCATGCTGTCTGAGTTTGTTATTCTGAGAAGCTTTATTGTCTAGACTTAAGTTATTTAATGGCTTTCTTATAAGCAGTGAACCTGCGATTAATATGAATTTTATGAATTAAGAACGACGAAGAACGTTGTCTGTACCTTGGATTCATATTAGAGTTCATCTTCGTTAGCTGCGTTTTTCCATGTTTCAGATTAGGTCTATATTACATTGCGTGGTAGGTTGTTCCTAATATATATCTATATAATATATATTATATATTATATATATATGGGGTTATCTGGGTAAAGTAAGGTAACTAAAGAAACACTCCGGATGGCAGGTGACCGAGTCAAGTGTAAAACACAGCACCGCCAGATTTAATTCTGGAGAGAGAATTATTTACCCGATATTTCCAGTTACGTCATCAAGACCTTATCCTATCATTTGCAGACGAAAAAAGTTTTTTGAAGTTTAATTTGCAAATACTATTGTGGTAATGATTTTTGCGACAAATTGGATTTTATATTTGTATAATAGCGTTACAGATCTTATATTGCAAAGTTAATTGCACTATAATAACATATTTAATTAATTATTAATTAAGGGCATTAATTTTTCCTGCATTTATTCACATTAAAAATCTCGACCTTAATATCTGCTGTAGTTTATGATATGTTAGTTTTCTACGATAATCTCATTTGATAAATGTGAAAATATTTATTTGAACTTAGTGTAAAATATGAGTAATAAGTGAACTTCTTAATTGCCGACCAAAATAACATTTGGCTGACTAAATTTAATTTAGACTATGCTCAGATTCGTAGGAAAATTATGAACTCATTTGACGTTATAAGAGTTCTTCAGTTGAAGAACTCTTCCTAAAGTAATAAAATAAGCCCTGTTCGGACTTAATATTTATGCGTATTTTAACGTGTACCAAATCGGTATTAACATATACAGATCAACAGTACCTATAATTTTGTTAGAATCGTTTACTTCTATTGCCGAAAGTTGTAGGCTGTATGAACAAGAGGTTCTAAGAAACTTGTATGTGTTTTGTTGATAGTATATATATGTTGTTGATATCGTGATGCAACTGTTCCGAATTACTCTTCCTGTTTTTTCCTTGTACTTCCTGTTTTGATTCCGCATTTATTATTTTTTAATAAAACTTCGTTGTTTTGTATTCTTAACATAAAACTCGGGCTTTACATGCTTTCTTGAGCCACGTCAATTCATTTCGCATTATCAAATCATATCTCATTATACCTTTCGAGTCCAAGTCTTGTGTCGTGCCATTTACTTGGAGTAAAGAAATGGATGTGACGTATAAAGCTATAACTTTGATTCATCTTCTTATTTTTTCTGCCCTTTTCATTTTATAGTTTTATTTCCTTTATCTTCTTCCTCTTCCTTTATATTTTCTATCTTTTTCTCCTCTTATCCTTTTCTTATTCTCCGCGTCATCCAATTTCTATTCTTTCATCTTCCAATTTTTTATTTTCTTCGTTCTCCTACATCATATTCTACCTGCCTTTTACCTATATTTGCCCACGGCTCCTCCTTTTCTTGTTATTCGACTTTGCCTCTCATCCTTCTCCCTTACACTTCAGTACCCTGACCGGCAAACTTGTGTGTTTGTTGCGTTATTTGCCGCTTTTCAAATTTTCCTCTTCCTAATTCCATTTTTGTTCTGTACTACGCCTGGAGCAGCGATTGTTGCTCTAGAGAGGAGTCGGAGAAGTCGCTGCAAGATCACGGCGCTGCTTTGTACCACGTTTTACAAAAGACACGATACAGAGGACGGCTTAATTCTTTGGAAAAATTTATTATGCTCTCTTTCCGCATTAACTCTTGAAAGCATAGTTGTTACATGCACAGCCTTCTTTTGGGTTAACAGTTTAGAATTTTTTATACAGTGTGTATTTTTCTGAATAGCAATAACAGATTTGTCTTTTTTAATGGAGAGGAAGCGTGTTTTCTCCCACGTGTGAATAACACTTTTAAACAATTTACATGATTTTATGGATTCAAAACTTTAATTGCCTCCATCTGAATAGAGTAAACAGCCGAACTTTTAAGTGGACAAATAAGCAAGCTGCATTTATACGTTTGTGACATTAACTCAGAGGTAAGTAGTAGTCTATTCATTTGCAATGGAAATATAACTTGTCCAAACTCGGAAATCATGCAGGTTAATTATTACATCAGTTTTCTTCAGCAGTCTAAATAGTCAGTTTAAACGGATGCCAAAACAGTAAACTCTTAAGAGACGTGAGGCGATCCCCTGAAGTTCCTTCAAAATCAAACTTTTCATTATGTTCTGCTAACTAAATACAACACAATACAACAACGCTTTAAATTTTTCATCTGAGAAGCTTATTTTTCATCTGATTTGCCTGAAGCCTATTTTTCACTTGAGTTTAAAGTAAGTTAAATCTGTCTTTGCATAAATATTTCTTTAAAATTTCTATTTAGTAACTTAAAATAGACAAAAATCGTTTCCTTCAGAATTCTATCTACTCATCATTTACGATTATCTTCATATTCCTTTTGATGGTATATTTTCTTTGCAGTGTAAGAGTGTTGCTAAGTAAAACAATTATCCCATATCAGAATGACTACTGAATGGCTAATTAGGAACGGTTTAAAGTAACATCTCCTAAATAACACACAATGGTATGCCATTACTGCGTACTGGTATGCACAATGTCGATTGGCTCATTAACATACTGACTCAGCCGGACTTCTTTGTACGTACATGGTCTTCCATAAGCGGCTCGTAATGGAAGTCCATTGCTTAAGCTGTTGTTTCAACACTGTCATCAAAGAATCAAGCTTTGCCTTATTCCGAGTCAGTGCCCTTTATTTCACATCTTGATTAGCCAGTATCCTGAGATTCATTTGTGTGTTATAATTCCATCACCCTTTGAGCTGCCACCTGCATCATTAGCTATAAGGTTACGCCGATCCGACAGGCACTAGTTTAATGCGATTAAGTAAACCATCGACAACAAAGTTACCTTAGACATGTTTATAAATAACTGTGGAAGATCGAACTTAGACAGGGGACTATAAGAAGGGTTGTTAGGATCTTTGTGCGATTTTTATATAAAGTACATATTATGATGCATAATGGAGCGGGTTTGCCCTTGGTCCGACGTTTCATCTCAGGAACTGTAAATTAAAACTACACGAGTATTTGTAAAATTTCTGACGCAAATTTCATTTTGATGCTTACAGTTAATCCTAATTTACATAAATCTAACTAAACTATCTCCACGGTGCAGAAACCGTCTTGAGAAACTAATAGTTACTCATCTATTCGAGAACATTTACGCACTGATGCAACCTTAAGTTCCATTACCGTGCCTACAAGAGCCCTCAACTTGTGCCTATTCTAAATCGATTCAGTCCACGTTTTCTCAGCCTTTTTCTTGAAGGCCCATTTGAGTATTATCTTCCCAGTCAAGGCCAGGTCTTCTAAGTGATTTTTTCTTCATAATTCATCACCAAACCCTGCAAGGATTACTTTCATCAGTAGGTGCCACTTACCCCACCAGTCTCATATTTCTTGATTTTATCATCCCAATAAAAAATCACGAAGCTCCTAATTACATAACTTTCTCCGGCCTCTTTTTACTTTCTCCCTCTTACAATTACGCCCAAATACGAGGCATGTTCAAAAAGAGAATTCCATAGATCTAACATTTGTGTTGGGAAAACCCAACTTAGGTTTTGGTAGGAGGTAGTACTTGCAGCAGGGCAACATGTAACATAGCGCGGGAGAAAGTGTAGTGCTGTTCAGGGATAAATCGATGTGCAACGGCAATGACAGTGGAGCCTTGGTTCCGCGAATAATTTAGTGACGTAATTCAATTGTTATGGATTAAATGTTTTTCACCCGCTGAACTACACGGCCAGTCGAGTGAAATGTGTGGTGATGACGTAATAAGTGTGAAGCGTAACAGAAAGTGGTGCAGAGGTTTCGAAAATCGTCGGACTTATATCTTGACGATCGCACCGGTTGTTCCATCATGTCAGTGATGAATCAGAATGCATAGCGGGCGGTGCAACTGTGAAGTTTAGTGTGCCTCACACTTTCGAAACACCCTCTGACGAAAGAGCGGGTTTGTCCTTTGACAGAAGTCAGTCTTTGTAAGTCATACATATTTACAGTTTTGCTGCTTATGCACATATTTACAGTGTTCAAACAATTTCAGTCGTATGACTCAGCACACACACGGCCTCTTCCAGTCGGGCTTTTTAATCCTATCATGCAGTATCTTACTTAGCTTTTGCTAGAAAGACAGTTTAGCGACTGCAACGGTTGTAAGCTTGAGGGGAGCGGGGATAAGGGAGCCAGAAAATTGGTGAGCTTGAATAGTATCTTTAATGAGCGAGTGAGGGAGGAACTACTAAGAAAATGTATACAAAAATATAAGGACAATAGAGAATTAAAAAAAAAGCATTAAAAATTACATGCATTAAAATAAAGTGAATAAATATAAAACAGGAAGAGTTAATGAATAGCAACAGAGAAGAATGATAATATTTTGTGGATTTGAAAAGGCCATTTTGTGGAAGAGTAGAAGTAGAGATATTAATGAAAACCAGTTATTAATAAAGAATTATAAAGATAGTAAAGACTTAAACAAGATGAAGATAGATAAACGTTATTATGAGAAACAGAACAAGTATCTTGGATCTGAGAAGTGCAGTTGTTTGTGTCCTGAAAACGGGCCATATGTGCTGGTCACAGCGAGCCAAGTCGAGAATTGGAACGTGGGAGTCTCCTTTGGGGAGTACAAGAGAGGTTTTTATGACTGGCATAGACAGAGACCATCCTGTATTCACGTTCCTGGGATGGAGCTCCATCTCAGTGGTCTCCCTGGTGTTGCGGTCCATTTACCTAGATTTGGTGGAGAGAAACCTGGTGTAATGGGATCTGGCCTCCTTGCGCATGGCTTAATCTACCCTACGGCTGGAGGAAGCGGTTGTCTCTGCGCAACACTTCTACCAGATTAAACGGCGTCGCATACCAGAAGATACTAATCGTCTTATGGGAATGGGTTTTGACGGTATGATTGATCTGTGACGGAATGAGATAACTGGGGGGGGGGGGTTGTGTTCCGCGTGTTAGGATATACTCGTATTTGTAGATATAGGTTAAAGTTTAACTGAATTAAAATAAGCAAAATTCATTGAATTTGTTACAAATAGGCTTATCTATCGGCGTTTTATTAAACGTCGGCTCAGAAACTCGAAACTTGCAGGATTATCGGTGAGATAGGCGAAACATTTTGTTATAAAAGGGAAAGGAATTATGTTATGCTAAGTTCGTGACGTCTGTCTTTGACACGAACTGCAATCAATTGAAATTTAAATTTTATTACGTTCTCTCGGCTTTGAAAATCGAATTTAATACTGCATTTTCTCTGTTACCTCTTGAAGCACCTCACGTACAAAAGATTGATTGGAGTCGTATTCTGTGCACCACACCTTCTTTCCACGCTGCAATCACTCTGTGACCTTTAGATTCTGCGATTCTGCTGATAACGTTCTCAGAAATGTAAATTGTATATGTATAAGTTATATATATATAATCTTTAGACCTGTTCTGAAAATAAGGTCAGCCTACGCTTTTTGTTTTTATCGCTTTGAAATACACATGTTGAAAAAATTGATAATCTTTTAAGCAATTTAACCTAATCATCACGTGGGTCCCCCCCCCTACGACATTATAATTCCTTCCGCTTTAGCCACATATTATCTCATCGCAAAACTTGCGCCGTAAATAGACTGTAATTAGTTGACCTTTGGGATGTTGAATAAAGGACACTTTTCTTGCCAACTCTTTATTGATAGAGCTGTTTGTTTTTCTATACAGTGTAAATTATGCTTTTCCATGGATACATGCAAACAGAATAAAACGTCTATAAGCAAGATCAGCATCCAAACTGTTAGAATAATCCAGACTGGAGTCTTTTAGGTGTGGTGCCTTGCAATTTTGTTACCAACTTTCGGCAGAAAATTGCTTCTTACATTTTCTGTGTAAAAGAGTGAGATCAGTACAAGGTCCATATTTTAATAACTAAAAGAGGCCAGCAGTAACGAAAGTACAGCTGGTTGGAACACAAATTTCAGTTGCTAATATTCAGGTCCTGTATGATGGAATACTTACTTCTGGTTACAAAATTGTGGTCAGTTTATTTTTGTCCAAAGTAAGATGAAAAAAATAATGTTTTGAAATTTGATGACATCAGATAAACTGAGTTACTGTCTAAAAAGTTACTAAAAATAATGCACCATTTAATGCTTACAAAAGTTGTTACAAAGTCATTTCATGCTCCGACATATTTCGGTGGCGACTATCACCATCATCAGGGACAGTTTTCACACTGCAACCAGGAACACCGCTGGTAAAAAACAGATAAATTATTTTACTGCATATAAAAGTTAATATTGGTGGTTGATTTTAAACGCACCTTAAATAGGATATGAACCATTCAGGGCCTTAAAATTGTCATTCTGCCTGCCTGCAAAGAGAACTCCTCCGTTTTTATTTCGAATGAATAGAAAAGTGTTTTCGTAGATCCAGAGGAGTACACGTACTGTCAACGTGTGATTTTGCGCCTTCACACAACTCACTGGTATTGATGCTAATTCATTGCATATGTCGGGGGTCTACAAGTTTTACAAGAGCCTAGAAGCCGCCTCAAAATGCTATGTGCCAGAACAGTGATCCGAAGCAAGTTCCATACTGACGACCCAGAAATATTAAGCGCCACTCTACAAAATGTAGTTGCCGGGCGAACTGGCATCCTGGGTTTTTCATTCCTGGCCTTTTGTTTTTAAGATAATTTCGCTGCAGATATCACCGGAATTATTTTCATTGAATTTCTTTGAATATGTCATAACAAAGATTTTTCAGATAATAGTGGTAGGTATGAATGATCCGAATTTCAGTGAGGAATTTTCGCGAGATCACGCTAAGTCAGAAAAGTCTACAGATCTTTCCTTCAAGTCGGACCGACTCATATCACTTAAGACGGCTCTATGACCACACAGTCTAGAAAGCACACAGTAGGATTTTGTGCTCGTCAACAAATATTATATTTGTCATCGAAGCAATGAAAATGTGATGGCTGACCATGCAGCAGAGATGGGAAATTTAAGAAATTCATACAAAATTTGGGTAAAAACGATAGGCACTGTACGCATAACGTAACATTGTGGCGCTTTCGCACAATGTTTTTACTCCCTACATCCTCGGCTATACAATAGCGTACTAAGATTTTATTCGATTTTGTGTCACCGGTGAAAACCAGTTCATATTATTTTTATTGAATTAAACATTGTTGTCATGGAAATTCAACAGTGTTTCCTTTGTACTCTGGACCTACTTATGTCTCTGTTGATAATGTAATGCGTTTCCCTGGAAAGACAACAATGCGTTATGTTTAATATTTTTGTTGATGTAAAGATATTTCATAACATTTGTACCTCATCGTCTATCCTAAGAGCTTGAAATCATTTCATTCGAATAGAGGGCTTTTGTGGCGATTTGTGTCGCCGACAGCAACAAAACACTCTTAGATCTTCATGTAGAGTGCCCAACATTCTTGCCCCATTTTAAGGAAATTTGGTTTCTGTGCAGATTTTCATGAAAGTCCCAATATCAAATTTCACGGAATTCCACCCAGTGGGAGCCTCGCTGATACATGCGGGTAGATGGACATACAGGCTGATATGACGTAACTAATAGGCTCTTTTTTTACTTATGCGAACGTGCCTAAAAACCGTGAAGGGAGGAGATCTAAGGGAGAATGATATTTAAATTTAGCTAGGAGAAATTGGATAGCGGGTGTGGTCCCTATTTGTTTGGAAAAGGACAGGACACAATGGCGAAAGCTTGTGATTACGGTAATGAAGCTTTAAGTCCTGTAACATGGGGGAATTTATTGAATAGTTGAGCAACTCTCAGTTTCTCAAAGAGGAAGTTTTTTCCTGTAATTAATTACTTTATACTTATCAAAAGTTTAAAAACCAACATAGGCGCTATATTCTTACAAGTAAGTCAATTACCCCTACTTATGTTTCGGCTTCAACAGACCATCTTCAGGGGGTCAAAGTTCTACATGTGCTCGACATCCATTAGTTTAATTATCAGCACCTCATACATCAACATAAAACAAATTCTTAATTCCCAATGGATTACGATATCACCACTATCAGCTGTCCATATATAAAATCCAGGGAATGAGTTTTACCAGTCTTTCATGTTATATGTATAAAAGGTTAAAAGTTCCCTTAAAATTACATATATATTGGTTATAAATTAATGGCAGTTCTGTGTTTGTAGACGGATTATCCAATGTAGGTTGAGGGTATCCTGCATTATGTTGCTGGGCGCCGAGCTTTGTGATTTGTTTGTGATTTTATGTGTAGGGGTAATTGACTTACTTGTAAGAATGTAGTGCATTTGTTGGTTTTTAAACTTTTGGTTTGTTATCATGATGCACGGTGAACATAACGTGATACTTTATACTTATTAATGGAATGATTAAAAAGAAATTCGGTGTAGGAATGACCGAAAGCAGCACACTTAGGATCACTTGGCTGCTTGCAAGCCACAGGGACGTCTTGCAGTTCTCTGTCTGGAACACTTGCGCCATTTTCTTTGAACCTCGAATTTGTATGTGTTTAAATAAATGTGCAGCTTGTTTGTTGTTGACATTCCTCGTGACGACAGGTGGCCATGCCACGCTGATCAACCCGCAACTCTGAAACATTTTCTTCATGTAGTTACGCATATTGTAACAGCCTTTTGATGAACTCAGTTACATTTCCAAGAAAACTTGGCTTAATGTAATGAACAGAATAGGAGCAACAGTGACGTTCACATCCTTACTAATAACATTAATTAATGGCAGAGGGTAACATCTTCCACGCCCAAGGCTGCACGCGGTGGGAATACTTAAGGAGCGTGGGTGGATCAACAAGCATTCTTGACCTCGGTGCTAAAAGTATTTGAGTGTTTTCCGTAAGGTTGTTTATTCTTCCCTTCTGCCTTTCTGTTATTAGTATGATCACACAAAGGAGTACCTGAGGAGCAGGGCACAAACCACAACTGTGCTACGATAAATGCAGAGACTCAGTACGGAATTCTGAAGGCAAAACAATTGGGATATTTTGGCGTATATGGAATGATATTTCATTTTATCTTAAAGAAAAGGTTGGGAGGTTGTAGATTACATTCATACGGTTGACGGTATGGAGCAGAAGGAATTTCTGAATACGACATAAAGCTGCAAGTTTCATAATGGGCTGGGAATTTGTCGGTTAGCTACTCACGGACTGTATTCCAAAAATCTAATTATGCTTTTCTTTTTATCTGTTTTTTGTATAGAACTTTTAAAAACGTAACTCCGTCCTTTCCTTTCTTCCTCAAGTGACTGATCCACCTCAGCAATTTACACTCAAACTATTCTGCCCTTTAAGGTTAAAAGACAAAACTTCACCACCCGACAAAAACAATTTGGGCCAGTCTGTCTCTCGAAAATAAATTTATTCCCTAACGAAGGCGAACCGGCATCCATTTTGTGGATAGTAACAAAGATTAGTTGATATTTGGTAAAAGCATATCCACAGATTTCAGAAGACGTTTGGAGGTCATAAATGTTGAGATTAATAAAGTGACCACAGTAATTATGTCTTTCGTTCAGGAATACCCCTAATTTTAAGTACATACATTATCGATTGGAAAATATTCCCTAAAGGCTATGATCATATTCTCTTTCGATTAATATGCATTTCGCAGAAGTTATTATTTCAGGACCTTCTTTAAGCAGATCTCCAGTAAACGCGCATATATATGAGTAGTCTGACGTAGTAAACTTATGATTTCTTTGCTTTTGAAGTTGTTATAATTTATTAACTTATTGCAAGAGCCTGACTGTGTATTAGATGTCTTCTTATAGAAAAAGATTGGGAAAAATGGAAATGGAAAAATGCTAGCACAGTACTGGAAGGCTATAAAATTGGCAACGAAGATAATGGTATTGTTATGTGCACTGTATATTGTGAGCAGTATTTGCGGGTACGAGAGTGAGAGTCTTTTTTTTTAATAGTATTTATGCCGTGCATTGTCACTGATCAAACACACAATACTAACCAATAAACGCACTCTTATAATTTTTTTAGATATTACATATTACATTTTGTGTTCACCGTGCATCTTAGTATTAGCATTCATTCACTCAACCAACGAATGCACTATTATAATTAATAATTAATTAATATTATAATGTAGGGTACTAGTGAGAGTTTAATTATAATAGTGCATTCGTTGGTTGAGTGAATGAATTACATATTACAATCTCTGTAAGCTAGTCCAACTTGTTTCGATCCCTTCCTGGGATCCACTACGAAAGATCGCCTACAATTAGCTATCTTTTATACAATTTATATTTTTAGCATGTACTTACATTGTTAGTTTTTGTGTAATTCATACTTTCACAAGTGTCCCTGATGATGATCCCAGGAGGGGATCGAATCATGTTGGACTAGTTTACAGAGATCGTAATGTATAATATCTAAAGAAATAATAAGAGTGTATCTGTTGGTTGAACATCGTGTGTTTAATGAGCGTCTTGTTTTGGAGAGTAGGCTTAGTTGGCTTTTTTTCTCCAATGGCTCGACAGCCACTTGGGGGCCTAGGCCGCCTCATTTTTCGAGGCTTCACGATCACACACTTTTTAGACACACCACACTCGGTAGGACTCCTCTGGACGAGGGACCAGCTCGTCGCAGAGACCTCTACCTGACAACACACAACACTCACAAGAGACAGACATCCATGCCCCCGGTGGGATTTTTTTTTTGTCTGTCCGGGGTTTTCCCCTTTGATCCATGTTTTTTGTACTGTTTAAATCCTTTTCGTCCTTCATGTCACTTTACGTTCCATGCTAAAGTCCTGATACAACAAACACAACACAAACATCTATGCCCCCGGTGGGATTCTTTTTTTTTTATTTTTACTAATTCCTGGGTTTTCCCCTTTGATCCATTTTTGTTCTGTATTAGTCCTTTTTCGTCCTTTCATGTCACTTACGGTCCACAACCGTCTTTTTACAACACAACACAAACATCCATGCCCCCGGTGGGATTTTTTTTTTTTGTCTGTCCGGGGTTTTTCCCCTTTGATCCATTTTTGTACTATTTAAATCCTTTTCGTCCTTCATGTCACTTTACGTTCCATGCTAACCGTCCTTATACAACAAACACAACACAAACATCCATGCCCCGGTGGGATTCGAACCCACAATCCCAGTAAGCGAGCGGCCGAAGACCCACGCCTTAGACCGCGCGGCCACTGGGATCGGCCTTCGAACCCACAATCCCAGCAAGCGAACGGTCTTAGATCTACGCCTTAGACCGCACGGCCACTGGGATCGGCTTTAGTTGGGTATAGTGCGGATAATTTTATATTCCGGTATACAGCATTTCAACTTTTTGAATGTAAGGTATGTAGGAACTAATAAATCGTTTTAAAAAATTTGGCTAGGTTGAAGTTTTCGGAAAGACACTAAAGAATAAAAATATTTATAATAAATTAAGATCAGAATAAATTCCGAGTACACTTTCTAACATTCGTTTCAGAATATTTTACCTTAATAACCAAATTTTAAAGAGTAAAATGTAAACACTAACATACCCATTGCTTCTGTACAGTTCTGGTAGGTGCCTCTCACCTGGAAGAAAATCATATATTGAATGTCTGATAAGAGAAGGTTTGATGATAACGTTTTGAAACGAGATGGAAGTAGCAGGAAAATAAAGTTGCATAACGAGGAGTCTTATGCTTTTCAGTCTTTATGAAACAATATCAGAGCGAACACATCAAGATATATGAGGTAGACGGAGCATGTATTATGCTTGGGAAACAAACAGCACTGGAGAATAGAGGCTGACAGTCGTTTACCACTAAAATATTAGACGCCCAATCGTGATATAAACGAAAAGCAGTTACTGTCTTTTGTCACGTAATGCGTTTTGTTCTCCACAAATGAAGTTAGTGGCCCGCCACGGAAATATGTGTGATGTATGTACTGTCATGAACTAGAATCCAGTAGCAAAGCACGCTACCCCTGGCTCCAGGCACGAGCAGCATCTAATGTTTTACACATCACTTTTGGAAGTAACGCTCTATGCGGTCGAGTCTGAATCTCCTTTCTGCGTCTACGAGTTCTAAATATTCATCAGGTGTTCAAATATAGCATGAACTGTGGGGGTTTCCGATTTAATAATAATGACTTTTCTGAGAAACGGATAAGCTTGAACTTTACTGCAAATTAGAGGGCCATCAAGACTTTTTTTTTTTAAATCTCTTAACACGGGCATACTGTACACTAGTTTAATCTAATTGCATCAATTAACATCGCCTGTGCCCTAGATTGACACCACTGTCGCTACAAACTAGAACCTTCTTCTAAAGAATTCTGTTCCTTTGACAGCTTATGCGATGCTGTTTGTTAAACAGGTATCCACGTTTCGAAAGACATTATTTACCACGCGCCATGGAGCACTGTTCCTGATTTATGTTCCGCAACACCACTATCATAACCTTAAAATTTCAAATTTCTTCTTATTTGCTTTTTGGTTATTTTTTGTTTAGTTTGTAGATTTTCCGCTGTTATAAAATGTCTTGAACTCTAAACTTATACTACAGAAATGAATCTTAAAATTCGTTTAAAGTAATGAAACTGATGGGGCTGACAGTATACACTTTAAATAAATATACGCCTATTAAACTAGAAAAGAAATCCTGTATATAAAACTCGCTGTGTAGGTTACGAACATGTGCACGGGTATATACACATATGTACACGTACACAATTTGGTATATAGACTACTTACAGAGAAAGTGTAAAAAGTACTTCTGAGTTTCAAGTGCATGAATTGTTGAACATATTTGCATTTCGTGCATTTTAAAAGTCATGGCTGTATACTTTAAAATCAATATTACTTCTGTTTTTGTCGGTGGAATTATAGCTAAGCGCAGGATAAACTGTCTTCACAGTCCTTATTGAAATGGGCCTTTACTCATGCGGTATGGCCCTTACTCATATTGCTGATGGAGGAGATGGAATATACCAGTAGGCTACTGCAATGCAGATAGTGCGGCGGGGAGCAGGGACTGCTAGTAACCAGACTAGGACATTTTTTCCAGCAGCTGCTGTATAAACATTTATTTTATAAAATAGCACTTCTCCCGGCTACGGTAAAATATTTCACACCAATCAGAACCTAAAATATTACTGGTAACTGGCACCAGGGGCAGAGTACTTCTGAAGAAGTTAAAGGCTCTTCAGATAGCCAAACAATTCTTCGAATTTTATAAAACCAGAAGGTTCATTGCCATGTTCGCTCCAGCCCGCCACTTCTCCCTGTCTCAAGCCAGATTAATACAACCCACGCCTTCCCGGCATATTTCTTTCAGAACCATTTAAATATTATCCTCCTACCTATGCCTAGGTCAGGAAAATTGGCCTAAAATATTAGCCATCCTTTTTCATAAAATTTTCTCCTGTTTTTTCCTTGGGTAAAATCCAAACTTCAGAATTTCGACGAACTACAGAATATTCACAAGTCGCATTAATTTGAAAAGTTAGACGTGGGCCGATGCTTCCTGGGGTGAGGTCCAAACTTAAGGACTTCAGCAACTATAAAATTATCATTATCCAGATTTAGGTAGGAGCCTTCGAACATGCTGTTAATTATGAAATGAGCGTTAAAACTGTTACACGTGTTTCATTTAGCAATATTTTCCCTCTGGTCTTCTTATGTTTCCCATATTTTTACGCTATCAGGTGTGTTCCAAGGTACCTAGAGGATGAGTTTCTTATGGCGCCATTAACATAGAGATATGACCTTACGTCATGATATACTTCCGGCGCCGGAAGTCGTTATAGTAGCTAGTGGCTCGATCAATATGCTGCGGACTGCGTTGTAAAGTATTTTACTATCTGAATGAATCGATATCTGCTAACCAACTTTTAACCTTTTGAAGAAACTTTTTTGTCTGTTTGGTATATAGAAAAAACCACGTATTAAAAGCAAATTTGACTTTGTCGTTCCTTCAATGCTCTGCTGTGTTTTGTATGTGTATTGAGGTACGTGTCGAACTTCAACGTTCTGCGGATACAGTACAAGGCACTAAGTAAAACGTCTTGTAGATATTTGCTGAAGTTCTCAGAAAGGGAGTAGTTGCAAATTTGCTTTGCTCATGTGCTCGTTATCTTATTGTGCTGATTGTCTCATCATTCAGGGCTCCTAGTATGCATAGGAAGACTGCAGATACATGCAGAATTGTGTTCAGTGACAGAAATGCTTAAGTATTTGGATGTCAGAGAAAGACATTTTTAGGGTGTGAACAGGATTTAGTTGGCTCAGCCTACTCAAGACTATACTAAGACTATTCTATTCTAGTCTAGTCTAGTCTAGTCTAGTCTAGTCTAGTCTAATCTAGTCCAGTGAACCTTTGTGAACACGACAGTGAATATCATCACATTATATTTGTTGAAGGTTCAGGTTTATCTTTTTTTTCACCTACTCCTTGGTTTTCCAAGCGTCTTCTACAACTTTAATTTCGTTATTTTGTCTCAATTTATTATTTCTTAAAGTCTTCGGGTGTTAGTAATTGTTAAATTCTATTGTACGTAAGGTGATGCAAATAAAATACGCTTTCATGTGACTGAAAGGCTGAAGAATAACTTAAACATGGGTTATCAGGCTTTTACGACGACTGTTGATTGAGTTATTTTCTTATGGGGTTTACCATCATGCAGACTCGTAGCTCGACACATACTTTCCGGAGGAACGTGACGCCTCGAACTATTGCATCACCCTGAATTTGGTGGTAACACGTTTCTCTGATACGTCGATATCAGCGTAGATCCCTGCACCGTGTGAAAACCCAGAAGACTGCCGCCTGAATGTAAACATAGGGTGCACACCACATATTTACAATAACACATTTACTCATACTTCATTTGGTGTGTGACACTTCAGTTCATGTTACCCTGCAGCCACATGGAAAGGAGTCTTCTTATTTGTGCCCAGGGAGAAACACTTCTCAGCTTACTGCTGCTGCAGAGTAATAGGTGTGAACAAGGTCTCGAATGCAGGCGGTGGGGGCACGTTGCAGAGCACGTGTGTCGGATTAGAAGCCCTCCATGTAGAACTAAGACGACTTGTGGATCTGAATATAAGGGCACGAAACTAACAACAGCGTGGGAGTATATGGATTGTACATTTGTGAAAGTGGTTGCTACATCCATAAGCTATTTAATTGCCGACAGATTTAAAATCAGGTGATAAAATATGACGATTTTACGGCGAAACAAGACTTGGAATGATCGTTGTCGTGGCGTCTTTAAGGTGTTATCCAGGAATGTGGTTGGATTTATATTTAGGATATTATCGAGGCTATTGTACCTACATAAATAACATAACGCCGAACAAGCTGGAAAGAAGATAAAGGGGTTAAAGAAAGGTTTTCCATACCCACGCCATAAAGGCTTATCGGAGGATTAGGGGTATAGTTCCACATATTCTTAACCTCGACAATATACGGATGCGAGTGGTTAACTTTACGCCCCGGTCGCTTTATCCCCCACGGGAAATAACCCCGTTGCCCATTGAATAGGAGGCTCTGTGGGCTCCAGAGACGGTCCCGGCCTTTTGGAGAAGAAACAAACTCTTGCACGTGCCGGAATTCGAAACCGGGTCATTTGTCTGTAGCTGTAAGTCTAGACATTGTCCTGGAGAATTTGAGGTCGAGACTCAGACCGAAGACACGCGAAAAGCAAAATTACCCCTGTAGTAAAATATTGGGTTTTTGCTTTGAATTACTTGATGTTTTAGAAACCAAACCCCTTACTATTTTCACATTGTTGTATTACCGTGCTAACAAACTTCTGTTCTGAAAAATGAAGGGCCTGGCTGAGGTTTTTCCAATATGCCAGGCTTGCTAATTTTTAGATGGGAATGACACTGGAGGAATCATGCAGTTAAATATTCTGAAATTTTTTATGACGATGGCTATCACCTGTGTGGTAGTTGTTACAACCCCCTTTCTCTAGGTTTGTATCAAAATCACAGAAGACGCTAGTGAGTTGTATTAACAGTATTTTCCATAACACTTTTTAAAGAAAGGAATTTCCCGGCTTGCGTGCCGCACAATGTGCTTTGCTCTCTGACCCAAAATATCTGCAAAACTTTCTGCAGACAAACAGGAAAAGCAGAAACACAAAGGCAGCCATCGCTAAATTGCCTCTCTTGCTCTTTGTTTCTTTATTTCTGTTTTCTTTCCCTTTTTCTCATATTTATATGCGTGCATCCTTACTTCCATATTTCAGGAATAATCTTCTGTATTCCCATCTTCTGAATTTTCTTCAAAGCTGCTCTTACACCGTGTCTGTCTACATGTCGTATTATTGTCTTTGACGGGTATACAAGTATGAACCGGAAGTCGTGTTTTCTGCAAGGAGGGATGGTAGTTCGATTTCTGGAAAATGCAGAGAATGTTCTTGTCAGCTGCTAATTCTGTCGTAGTAATTTACCCATGTACATGTATTTATAGTTGGGCGCTATTCATTACCTGTCTGCCTCGCAGTAGCACTCAGCCGAGCAGCGGACTGTAGCTCTCGACTTGGTGTAACGTCGCAAGTTCAACAGGTCTGTCATCACTGTCATCAAGTGGTCAGTTGATGTATTGGCTACTTGTATCTGCGATGATAATCACACAGGGAACCTTAAAAGACATCGATATTCACAAAGGAAGTGCGAACAAAAAACATCATGTCTGCTGCAAACTCATGTTGAACCTAAGGATGTAGGTAAAAGAGTAATGCTTCGAATTATGAAGCGTGTTTAAACAACACGTATATCTTGCAAAGCATATTACAGCAGCCGTAGAAGTAAACATGCATTTTATTGGGACACATTCCTTAATAGATTGTGAAGTGTGTGTGTGTGTGTGTGTGTGTGTGTGAATAAAAGCCAAATACATAACAATGGTAAACCACAACCATATTTAATTAACTCATTCCCGACATGTCTCGGCCTCAGCTGGCCATCATCAGTTTCGTAAATATAATATTGGAAGGTACCCAATGTTTACATATTGAAAAATATGTACAAAAAGATATACAAGCATTTACAAAAATGAAAGAAACTGGAAAATGTGAATGGACTGCACTGTTACATTTACGAAACTCATTTGTCATTGCTTGGTGAGGCCGAAATGTGTCTTAGTTAATTAACCAATTTTTTTTTGTGATTTAAAACTCTTAGACACGTAGTTAACTTCGGCTGATGTATCTGTCGGTTACCAGACGGTGAAAGAGGCAACATTTCAAGTCTGAATATTTATGTTTTTCAAATTCTTACGTTTTACAGTCACGACACTTCGAAATGGATAATCCTAGAGGACATTAATTCCATCTGCCGATCCCAGTGGTCGCGCGGTCTAAGTCGTGACTCTGGGACCGCTTGCTTGCTGGGATTGTGGGTTCGAATCCCGCTGGGAGCATGGATGTCTGTCTCTTGTGAGTGTTGCGTGTTGTCAGGTAGAGGTCTCTGCGTCGGGCTGATCACTCGTCCAGAGGAGTCCTACCGAGTGTGGCGTGTCTAAGTGAGTGTGATCGCGAAGTCTCGAAAATGCGGAGGCCCTGGCCCACTACGGGCTGCAGCGCCATGAAAAAAAAATATTTCCAACTTAGCGAAATACAATTTAAATCTCTAAACTGGATTCAGATAAATCAGGATAGGACCCAATGAAGGATTTTTGCGAAAACCGATGGATCTTCTGATTCCAAGAAATAAAACAGTCAATTTATGTGTTTCTGTGTAACAAAATATTCCAAGGAAATATTTGTTTTGTCGTTTGAAGACCTCCTTTGGATATAAAGAAGTAATACTAAAACATATTCTGAATTCTGATGTGAAGATCTTACTTCAGTAGGTTAGCACAAAGAGTGTGTGGCACTGTTGACTGAAATTGTCAGTGATTTTCTTCAGTCTCTCTCGACAAATGCGAACATACTGTCGAAAATTAGACCATGACAGGGTCGTTCCATTTCCTTTCCAATTAATTATTCAGTACTCCTTCTATTGTTCGGCGTTACATAGTATGAGTTACTGACAGAATCTTTAAATTAACCGTTTATAAAACGATGGGATGACCATGTCGTTAAGTTGAGGACAAAAGAAGCGAAAGTGTTGTTGGGAGGATGAACGTACGAAAATACAATGGATAGATTCATCGTTGCATGAACAGACGAAGCGTCAGTCAGTAAGGACCCTTCTCTGTCACAAACCGTCTGTGGCAGGCTGCCTGCAGCATCAGTAACTCCATTCACAATCTGCACGACATCAGTTACATTCTGCAAGCGGCTGCAAGAGACGTGGTCAGTGAGTGTGAACTGACGTAGTACTGCGTCATACTCACTGACGTCATTTCTATAAATGTAATAGCATAGATAGTGGCGTATTGACAACGTCCGTCATTGCTCTGGCGAGGAGGCGTGCGTTTAGTCAAGGTGGATGCAGTCGGGATTGATGTGAAACAGGCACGCGGTGGATTTCAATTGTACTCGTTAAGCCTGTCTCTCAGCCAGGTGCTAGCAACCTGCCGTTGCGAGTGTTCACATGCACACAGTTTCTCATACGGATGTACGCAGGTCGCCCCCGCTGAACGTGCTGTCCGTCAACACGGATTCGTTATAGTTTGGCAAAGGTAAAGTTACGCTACAACAGGCCATGAAGGGCCAGGGATAAAGTTAGGCATAGCTCTACTCGTTCTTTAACCTCGGCACTAGATGGAGGTGGGTGTTCAACGTTATGTCGCGGCCGCTTTACCCCCGGGAAAGCCAGCCGGAACCCATTGTACAAGAGGCTGGGTGGGCCTCGGGGCGGTCTGAACAGGTACGGGAAAACTCACCTACGCCGGCGTCCGAACCCGGACCGTCCAGCCAATAAAGATCGGTACTTTATGGAAACGTTTTACGCACCGTGTAGACTGAACATGATTGGTAGTGGAGTCTGTCCTTAAGGGTACATACGCACTTCAAGCGTGTTGCTTGGAGGTTAGCGGGATATAAAGTGTAGGGAAGACATGTGATTTTAACCAAGAAGAAACTTATCCAGGCTGCCGCACTGACTCCCCCCCCCCCCCGCTCCACACAAAGCTAGAAGAGAGCTTAGAGGGATGGCGGTCAGTGCAGCCGCCTGGATAAGTTTCTTGTTGGTTAAAATCACATGCCTTCCCTACACTTGCTATCCCGCTAACCTCCAAGCAACACGCTTACAGTGCGTCTGTACCCTAACGCATTGCTGTCTTGAGCGGGGATCAGAAGCTAACAAAGCAGTTATAGCGACCGGTGTCTAGACTAAAACCCCATCAGTAACCAGCAAGTGATGAAGAGTGGCTCCATCTCAGTCGTCGTCGTTTGCGTCTCCTTTTGTGCTCTGAGGCAATTCCTACCTTAAGAATAACTTATGCTTAAAATAGTGGTTAAATATAAATGCATTTATTTAGTTTAATTTTATTAATTGAAAATATATTTCAGGAGTGTGAATTATTTTGATGCCGTAGGCTGCCTTCATGTTACAGTACATACCATATTTCAGTAGAATACTTGTTAGACTACCACCTGCAAATACGGAATTCGCTTAAAGCCTTTCTGCTCGGAAAGCATTCACCATGTTAAGGCGCTAACCTCTCTTACAGAAAAAATATAGTAACTGATTAACAACTTAAGAATAAATAGTAACCTATATGTGGAAGAAGATACACGTTTCGGGGTCCCTTGTAGATTTCTGTTTATTGTATACATAACTGGATACGAGAAAATTGTTGGGGCCCGACAAGGTTTCTGCGTAATTGGAACTGGGCGACCGAGGTTCAATTTGCGGAAAGACGGGGACTTTCATTACCACCATGAAGTGCGAACTGTTCAGCAGTGACCACCTGCAAGACTGCGTTTCGTCGATACACAAACGAAACAAAGTGCAAAAATTTATGAAAGGAACTTCTGGTCCCAATAAAGAATATATCACGCATATGAAATTTACCAGGTATAATAAGTGTGCCTGCCAGTGAGCCGGTCACTCACTGCCACAAAATACACAAGACCAAGTAACTTCGGAAAGAGGAGGCCCAAGCCCATATAGGGCTGTCGAGCCATGGTTATTATTATTATAAGTGTTCCTGTATTCATGCAATATGCAACAAATATGCTGGCTATATACACCATTTTCAGTGTTATTTGGTCAGTGATGCCCAATGGCAAATAACGTGGCGTCACGGATGCAGCCAACACTGTGTTAAGGTGTTTATAGTTACCAGTTAGGTTGTTTTTCCTCAAATACATGTTGAGAAAACGATGCATGTATTTTCTGAATTTTAATTTAAACATATCATAAATATTTATTAGCGTTAGTAGGTCTGGAAACTAATTAAGAACCTGTTACTTGATAGTGGTAAATGACAACCTGTCTTGCATCAAAATATAAAAGTAATGGAGACGTAAAATTAAAATATGCATATGTATTAGAGGAAACGTAAAAACTGCAGTGAAAGACGAAGAAACGTAACGAACCCAGTAAATTTATGGAGGTTGTGACGGCCCATATCTAGCTATTGTTTGGTTAAAATCCAAGAAGATTCCCTTTCCTTAAAAGAAACACACATTCTACGTTTTGTTTTAGAATCTGAAAATTTGAGAGCGTAGGCCGTCAAAAGATATGCACCGGAAACTTACGTTCAAAGCAATGTTTAAAACAAAATTCTCCCCTGTTTTAGTTCACCACGTTGACAGAAATTGTTGGAGTGTTTCAACTTCTGGACTGACCTAAAGCTCTTTAACAGGAAATCCGAAATATGAGTTTAAGTTTAAACTTATGACAAAATGCACGGTACATATATTATAAAATCCGAAATATGAGAATTAGCACTTGGCGATCACGTCGTGTAGACAAGCCTTGACACTCTGCAACAACCCGTGAACTGCCAAATCCTCATGTCTCCAGTCGCCAGCCAGTTAAGCTACATCTTACAGAGCTTATGGCACTAAGTGGTCTATGCAATATATGAAGTCACGAGAATACTCTGCATGTGGGAGCTAACAAACAGCAACTACCTTTCAGATTCAAATTTGAACACTCAATTTCTTCGATGCATAGAGGCCACTCAGACTTCATACCATGTAGTCTTGCCAATGGGCTGCAGGAATGAACTTACAAATTTAACGATACATCAAGAACAAATCTTAAAATAGCTGAAGTCTCCAGTCCTTAAACAAATTAATAAATCTAATTGAAACTTTATATTTCGTCGTATTAATCAATACGTAATAATTATCGGTGAAGAAATGTACATAACTGCCCGTGTTATGTATGTGTCACAGTGCCTGCAACGTAATTTCCCTGTATGAAGTCTTATTCTCGTGTTCACGGAACTCGAATATAGCAAACTGCCTTCACGTCTTGACAACTTGCTATTCCTTTCCATTCCTCATTATTACCGGTAAGTTAATTTCTCCTTAAAAGAAACTCTGACGATTCTTATTCTGTACCGCAAATTTTGGTCCAACATCATTAATTGTTTTTAGTACAGAGATGAGAGTTGTGTAGAAAGGGAATGAATTGCTTACATTTCGTAATTCCACCTCCTGGATTCTTCCTTCCAACGGTTCAGGTTTTCTGGAGTTAAGACGGAGTGAATTAAGTGTGATGATGTGTGCTTCTACCGATCGGCGGCTAAGCTATGCGATTCCCAGTCATAGACTATCATGTTTTAGGTTTCTTGTGATTTTCCTGCGTCTTAAACACAGTACCGATAACATTACTTAAAATAATTTAGCCATATTTTTCCCGAACCACTTGTAATCCTCAGCTCATGAGACACTAAGCTCAAGTTGGCACAGTGGCGAAAAATAAGCAGCCTTGTGCTTCGGAAGGAAATATTTCAAAAACACATCTTCTGTAATACAAAATCTTTACTACTTCTTCTCCGTTCCTTTTCCTCTTCTCTGTATCATAGTTCCTGCTATAATCTTGTATGTTGTCATGTGTATAACAATTTACATCCACCGGTGTTGCGCCTCCAAGCAACCACATACAATATACTGCACGAAGCGACATATTTCGTGTTTTAAGAGACCTATCAAACAGGCGGAACGGCGATAAATAATAGAAAATTTGAGACATGCCACGTCCATTTTTAGAGAATAATTTAATGACAAAAATAATTCATTTTTAATTAACATGCGTGTGTCAGTTAACAGATAAATGTTCCCTAATTGCATTCTTGATGACGCATGTTAAAGATTAATGTACAAGTCTAATCTGGTATAGAATCATTAAAGCGTTTACTAAGCAATTTTATTACTTGAACACAGTCTGCTTAGAATAAATCCGGCGAAGATTCATTACATTGGCCATGTTTATTTTAACGACTGTGAGGCGGTAAACATTACTGAAAGAAGGAATTTCCGGGAACAACGTATAAGGAGCCTACGGTTCTGTCAATTCTCCTGTCAATACGTGTAAGTGAAAATTATAAGTGTACCTAACTGCATAAGTTACTGATCTACGTGTTTTGCATAACAAGTCTTTGGGGGCGGAGGGCCGCCTTTGAAATTACTGCCATGGCCTTTTACGGAATCTCGAGGCGAAATTTACAGCTGAAGAAAATTGCCTCTAATAACTTTAGGTCTCTCTAATCTAATTTTCAATTTTATTATTTGCCATTACGGATTCAGCACACATCACTTGGCTGACACGGTAACTATCTCCATTTGTTTCAGATGCTCAAATCATGTCGGAAGCTGAGTATGACTGTCAAGAGTCCGAACTTGCACCTGCAGCCACCTTCTGACCGGCCCTCCTCTCACCAAGGAGGGCCCTGGATTCTACGCCAGACATATTCATGGATGGACCGCCAAGGACGTCCCGTCTCGCCTCCCCTGGAGTATGCTCAAGCGACGCCTCCCGTCGTGGTGGCTGCGCCCCCTCCTCCGCCGGCACCGCGGTACTACTCTCGCACTACCAAGGACAAGGGCGCTACCCGCAAGGTAAGAGCCAAACACGTACTATGATAGTATTTGAATGGTAAGGTTTGTTATCGCCATATAGCCCACAAATCTAGCTTCACTGTGAAGGGACTCATTCCTTCCCTGTGTATCTTCCTGTGTCTGTCTAGGTTTCTTACTCTGTTTCCACTTTCTCTCCTTTTCTTTCTTCTACTCTCTTTGGTTTCTTTTTTTCTTGTGCTTTATTCCTTTTTCCTCTTCTTCTTTAAATGTGCTTCGATTTGTAAGTTTCTGTTTCTTTGTCTCTTCGTCGCTCCTAAATCCAAACATCCCCATTCACAATTCTTTGTCAAAATTTCTGAACTTATGTTACCCCTCAACCTGAGAGGCCAAGATTAAAGCTAACATGAACGGACAGACAATGTTAGAATGTTCATTTAAGATTGTCTCCCTTTGATGCAGAGTAAATGTGCAGTTGATATACCGGCGTTAAGCAAGCTTATAACACGATTCTGCAATTTATAAATATGCCGTAAGTTGTCCCATTTACCTTACACGTTACTGTCAATCTAGGGGTTAGAACAATATAACCCATTAGCGAATGGATGAATCCACAACAGCCCTAAATTTGCGTTTGGAATGGAGATGCTTTCGTCTGTGTACAGCGTGTTTCGCTGGCTGGCTGCCAACCGAGAAAACGCCTATGCCAGCCCCAGAGAATTTTCCTTTGGATGGGACAGCTTTTCAGAAGTTATTAGTAACTATGACAGTCAGTCAGAAAATAACTTTACAAGGCTTATAATTTTACAACTAAGGGTGCTACACTAATTGTGATTACATCGGAGGAATCTGTCGCCGAGCAGTTGCGATCGGTTTCCAGCGCCGAAGCAGAAAATTGGCGGTCCCAGATTTAAAGAAGTTTGCGAGGTGGAGAAAGTTGTCACTGGCTGTCTAAAGTACAGTACATGGATTTCTATCAGCAGGGAATATAAAAGCTCCTCCCACTATACGGTGATAAATGCCGCAGTTTCTACTGTACGGAAAATCGGCGGGATATAGGTACAATTAAGTCTGAACAGTTCTTACTAGAGTTCAAGATAGAAAACTTGAAAAATACTCCTTTTATTCTTATCTTCTGTCCGATCCTCCCCTTTCTGTCCGTAAAGAATCGCGAAGATAAATAATGGAATGGCAGAAGTATTTTATCTCAGGATAGAATATTCCTATTTTCTTTTCTGTAACAATACGAGTGTAATAGTTTTCGTGTACCGTACACACAACATTAAACTCTAGGGCAACGGCAATTAACAGATGCAGTTCCATTGAAGTGAATATGTAGAGTCTGACGTCTTCGGAGTCACAAGCAACGTAAAATGTTCTGTATGTCTGTGATGATGGTTGATTCATGAAGCAGTAATAATGTACAACATTCTGAGTTTTATGATGTTTGTTTGTACCGACCTACGTTTTGTGAGTTCCTGTACTTCTGCCTTAAAGTAAATTGTTGTTAATAATATGTTTTATTGATAAACAAAACACTAAACCTTCAATCACAGTAATCACTTTTAAGCCAGTACCTATCTGATGTCTAAAAGTGCTGCATGTTTCGGCTTTTTCCATAAAGCCATTATCAGGCATAAGACCCATAGTATAACAGACCTAAGCTGTAAGATTCAGAAATATTACTAGTTAAAAAAGACTGAGATCTCTATCTTGCAATCTTGTTGCAAAATATTTTTAATACGTTGGCTGAAACTGAATTAAAAGGTAAAAATATTTAGAGATATATTAAAACAATAGGCAAAATTCAAGCAATATTAAAGTAACACTTTATATATATATATATATATATATATATATATATATGAAGGCTTCAAATTGTAACTCCTCCTCGATGGATGTTGTCGTCTGATTGTGAGAGTTATTTTAGAAAGCGTAATACTCTCAGTTATGATAGGCGGTCTATTGTTTTGTTTGTTATGTCTCTCTCAACACAACGGAATGCCCCATCTTAAGAATATATTTTATTGTTCTTATTGCAGAAATTATTGGTTGCGTTGTGCATCGAGCCCAAACCCGATGGAGTGTTGTGTTTTACTTGTCTCATGCAATTCCAGAAAAAATGGCAGCAGGTGACTGACTGAAGGCCATCAGACGAGGAGAGAATATAATATTAATGAGAAAACCCCGCATATATAAAAGAACTTTAGTTCGAAAACATGAAGAAAATAGACTACTTCGGAGATGTAAGCATGGATGGGAGGATAATATTAAAATTGATCTTATCATAATGAGTGATGACTAAATTCGTGTCGATCAGGATAGACATCGGTGGTTCGGGAAATATCTTCTCTGCATACACAACTTGCACCTTATCAAGAAAGGCTGTTTCAGGTGGTTTTTATTATTTTGACACACTGCCTTAAAAGTCATCACCACTAACGAGAAGCCCGTAGCATCAAATGCAGTGTATCTACACCTGTATTTCCCAGTAGCAGAAAGTCTATGCCAACCGCTCACGCATGTAAGAACTGCGGTACTGTGGTCGCAGTGTTTAACCAATTGCCTACATGCCAGTAAACGAGGAAAACTCTGCCTGATCGATGATATTGCTCGACGAACTGTAGCCATCAGTCGGTCCCAGTACTTCAGATGCAAAACCTGTGCGGGATCTGATTACACCAAGTGGCAAGAAAGTTAGGCTTGTTAATGAGTTGGTAAAACCAGCTAGACAAGCCATTAATTAACGACGTTAAGTGACAGTGATCAAGGTTTGCCACATTCAAGTTCCGTAATGTGTCATTTTGTAGACAACGTTTTTTGACTTTATGTGGATCTCTGCCTAAACCTCTAATATTTCTGTTTTAGAGGACTGATATTTGCTACAAACATTTAGTGGGTTTTCTTTGAGGTAAGAAAAAGTTTTGAAATATTAGGCCTATTTACTACAAGATTGACTATGTAAAGACCTAACGACTGTCTCGCAAGCTATCAAGATAACTAACAGTGCTCAGCTTTGTTTACCTGTAGCAACTTGTGGCCGCCACATATCTGACAATCCACACTGGAACTTCCAGAAAATTCAGTGTTAAACTTTACCGTTTCTAACCATTAAAACCAGTTACTTCCACCATCTTCAGCAACAAATATTTTATTCTGCTGCAGAACACACTTTCGTTGGGGAGTTTAACCTGAAACTGGTTGATTTTAAGGGCATTACATTCTCTCGCGGCATCATTAATATAGTTCCGTTTCACTCGGGGCCATTCCTGTTGGTTACTGACCTGAAGTAGATTAATTGGCAGGTGGACGTTTGGTGTCTGCGTGCAACTAACAACTGTCTCCAGAATGATTGATCTCTATTCCTTTCAAAGGCCGATCCCCATTGGCCTCGCTGTTTAAGTCGCGGGTCTTCGGCCGCTCGCTTAATGTGAGTGTTGTTTGTCTGGTAGAGGTTTCTGCGTCGGTCTGATCAATCGTCCAGAGGAGTTCTACCGATTGTGTGATCGCGAGACCTCGATGATGAGGCCCTCGTCCGCTAGGGGCTTTTGCGCCATGAAAAAAAGATAAAAATTCTTCCAAAACATATTTTTTTTTAAACTAGTTATGTTGTTTTCGGAAGGTGGTCTCACATGCTTTTTCGATCTGAGAAAGTTTTCTACATCCACATGAGTGGTCGTTTCGGAGCCTCCTGAAAGTCTTGATTTCGTCGTGCTTTTACTTTCTATTGATAACTTGTCATTAATTGCTGTGAGCTTTTGTCTTACGTTCTTGCGACATTCTGAGTTGCACGTTTGACATGTTCATAGATGAAGAGAAAATGTCCAATATATTTCGCTTGCTCGGCAGAACGTGTAACCACTCCCTACTAATGGGCTTACCCTTAATTGAGCCACGATACGTTGATCAAGTTACGGTGTAATATTTGAACAGTTGCCTCTGTTATGACGACAGTGAAGTCTGGTTGAGCAGAAACGAGATAAGCCTACGCCGTGTTCTTCATCTGTCGCAGCGTCACATCTGGAAGTAACCGTACTTTTGTGAACAACATAAATAAATTATTCGGAAATTTTACCGTGTCTATGTAGACTAATATTTCAGGTGAGTTACGTGATATACGCCTATTCCGTGTACCGCAACAGATAAAAATCAGCTTAAAAAACTTCGATTTTATAAATAGGCTATATTTTTTAAAGTTCCACTTTGAGATCCATATATGTTAAATTGGATAACGTAGAAATTAAATTCGCCAGGCAATTCTTAGCGTAGATTCCCATTGAAAATGGTATCAGAGCTGCCAAGTAGTACAGGAGAACAAACAGACGGAACCAGAGACACCCATGATCATAAAGACGCAAGTGGGTAAACAGTAGAAACTGTGGAGCAGACAAACTTGACGCCAATTTCTTGCAAGTAGCCAGCAGAACTGCTTGAAGGGAGTGATGAGACGTTTTCCCGTGAGACTCTATCGTGTTTGTGCATAGGAGGTGATACACTATTGCGTCCGTCATTCTTCCTCATTACTCCTCCTGTTCCGATTTATTACCGGAGTCATGTAGCGGTCTCGTGAGGGACTAGAAAAATATTTACGCTGTGTCACTGCAGTATATCAAGAGCGCCTAGGTCTGTGGTAGTCCAGTGTCCATACATCATTTAATTTGATGTTTATAGCTAACTCCATGATAGCGGCGCCTTCTCACAGGCTGGTAGTCGCGAATACAGGCACTAAATTCCCCTTCTTTATGGAAAGAGAATATTCATTGCAGCCTTCACAAAACCCCGTCACTGAGCCTGGTGAAATCATCCGACACAAACAAACTGTATTTCTTTAATATTATTAGCGTACTATCTACGTCTACGTGTGCTAAATTATGTCTTTCCTTCAAGTATATGAACTAAAATATTGTCTTCATTTACTACCAGACCTATGTGTGCTAAATGTCCTGCCATCCTTATTCTCCTTGATTTTATGGTTCTCATCGCCTCATACTCGTATTCCTTGTTTGTAAACGATTAAAATAACATGTTAGCCCATGAAAGGTACAGAAGTGTTAATTTTATTTTGGTTTCGTAGTGATAAATTACACTTTATTAAATAATTAATATAGTAAATATTTTTATTAATTTCATAAGTTCCGTAACCAAAATACACCCATATGAATTTTGAGACGTTGTTTTCCAATCATAACTGAAACTTAGTTCAATATCCTTTTCACCTCCTATTCCATATTCACAGCGATAATTTCTTACCTCAAAGTAATAAATATTCCCAAGGTATCATCACGACAATAATCGTATAATTATGAATTTTGTGTGATTAGAAGTTTTAAACCTCCAAATTTCGCATCTGTCCCGGCACTATGTCTGTTGAAAGCCCATTTATATTTTGAGGTGAATCTTTTGTGTATTGTTTTCTATAATCTTTTTCAGGGAGTAATATATTAAACTTTTTATAAATGTAGATCACTAAGTTGCCTAGCCTTTCTTTTGTAACACGTGTCTTTAAATTATGAAGTATTTCCTCATGAAAGTCTTTTGCTTGCTTCTTTGTTTATTTAGTGAATCTTTATCAACGGCATAGGTTATATAGCTTCGACTACTTGGATTATTATGGATGCTACTTGTAAATTGAAAGGGCTGTGAAAAGAAGCGCTTACAGCCTATTGTAAGACATTTTCTCAGTACTTACCCGAAGAGCCGTGCGAAACCACGGTTGTCTGGACAGAGCTTCTGCCGCTACATCAGCCCACTTTCCTTGACTAACCTAGAACGTTGAATGACCCGTGCGGTTTTCTGCAGGTGGAGTTGAACATCGAGCCTGGTCAGAGCCTAGGCCTGATGATTCGCGGTGGCGTGGAGTACAACCTGGGTATATTTATAACAGGCGTCGACAAAGATTCTGTGGCAGATCGTGCAGGCCTCTTGGTGAGTGTTACACAATATTTACATTTGAGTTTTAGATACACTTACAAGGAAAATGTTTTGGAGGAAAACAGATTATCTGCTTTCAGAACCTAGAATATCATAACTTTTCGCCGTGTTATGGATCATCTAATTTTGATCTAGACCAAACCAGTGTCTTAACACTTCCTCATTTATTCATCGCTATCAATTTCAGCGTGTTATCATAAGGCTACAGTATCTTAAAAACGAAATAAAAAATTAAAAATAATTTTTTGTAGTAGGACTGTTTAAACATTGAATATTATTCTTTATTTTTGCTTTACGATACTGTCGCCCGATGACAGCCTTTATGCCGAAACTGGCAGCGATGAGCAAATGATGCAATAACCTTGATTTCAGGCTTCTGTCGCGATGCTGATGAGATCTGCGCTCTTCTGGGTAATAACGCAGAAAAGCGGAGAACTCACATGATGCAACGTTAGACATTGGTTTTGTCTGATAAAAGAATATAGTAAATTAAAGCATACATTTGTAATTAACTAATCTAAAATTTTTTTGTGGTTTACCGTACAAGCCACAACACAACAAATTCTCTCGGATGGTAAATTACTAATTGAAACCTCTACGCACACCACCCAACCAATATCAACACATTCTTGTCGCAATGATTCATATTTGTGTTCTTTTTAAACTGATGGCTCATATGATTGCATCACACCTTTGCATTAGTTCCAATATACATTTACATTTATAACTCCATGGAGCAGAGTCCTTCCTGAGAAGCTAACAGGCCCTCAGCTAGTCAAGAAATTCCCCGCATTTTATGGTAACTGATGTGCCATTTCCGCATTCACAAGTGCCCGCCACCTGTCCCTATCCTGAGCCAGATCATTCTAGTCCATGCCTTCCCATCCCACTTCTTGAAGATCCATTTTAATATTATCCTCCCATCTACCCTATATCTTCCAAGTGGTCTCTTTCGATCATGTCTCCCCAACGAATCCCTTTATTCACCTCTCCTGTCCCCCATACGTGCTACATGCCCCGTCCATCTCATTCTTCTTGATTTGGTGACCCGAAGGATATTTGGTGAGGAGTACAGAGCATAAAGCTCCTCCTTATGTAGTCTTCTCCACTCTCTTGTCACCTCGTCGGTCTTAGGCCCAAATATCTTTCTCAGCACCCTATCTTCGAATACCCTCAGCCTATGTTCCTCCCCAATAATATATCAAACCTTTATATTTTATATCCGTGATGATGGCTACTTAGTTGGCCGAAACATGTAGGAGTTTATTGCATGTATAAGCGAAGTTAAGTGTACATGTGTGCAGCTGTTGTTGCCAGTACTTTATATAGTCAATTAATGCACGGATCACGAATCATATCTGTACAAGGTGCGTGCACGTAGTGCTGTTGAGCCTTTGTAGTTTCGTGGAAACCACTGCAGAGGAGGCCTACGTTCTATGGGCATGAATACTTTTATATTTACGGTGTGCTGTGGAACTGTATGATGTTTTAAAGTAAAGAACACTGCATGTTTACGTCATTTGCAATCTTGTTGTAAGCTTCCTAAGAAACACACAAATAGGAGTGCATTCTTTGGGAAGAATTTAAAGCTCCTACTGTTAAACCTGACGGTATGCGTACTAACAGCTAGGCTTTAAACGGTTTATGTTTGACATTTGCATGAAAACGATGTAAATGAGCAGTACAGTATTTCCAAATGTGGTACACGAGCAGAAATACTCTTCTGTTTAAAATCATCTCCAGACATTATAATGCAGAATCATAAATTATGTTACATTGTCTTCAGCAAGTCTTATTGCTAAATAGTCGATAAACTGACAGAGAAATTTTCGTTTCCATCTGGACACATTCCTTTTTAGGCGCCATTCGTACAAGAATAAAATATAGAACTTCTTAAAGGTGACTGCTTGCTCATCATATAAATGGCATCTGTGACTCTGAAAAGAATATTATGCAAAGAGCTTGAAATATTTCGTCATTCGGCTCTACTATATCGAACAAAATTCGTATCTGCATTAAGTTTGTATAAAAGGACCCATTTTTTCTAAGCAGCTTGCTATTCGTATGAAGTTAGATTAGTTGATTGTGTAAAGTATGAGATATAATGGAATGATACGTAGCAATGGATATCGCCTGATCACCATTAAAATAGAGTCAGTACCAAATGTCTTTAGAATCCGTCGTGCAGTTTCGACGGTTATACGTTAATTTTATGGACTTCGTGGTTTGAATAAACGAGTAGCTGTGTTGTGATTATATGGACTGAACTTCTTTAGGGGACGACTAAGCATGTGCTGACGCACTCTGCCATCCCATAATACCGTCGAGTTCGTTATGTGTCCATTTAATTGCTACCTTCCTGCCTAGCATGCTAATGTAGAGCTTAGCAAAGTTTCATATCACAGCCCGGGAGATTTAGGTACGTTGCTAAGGGAAAACAGCGGCTTTTAAATCCAGCACTAGCAATGATCACCAAGTCCTTTGATATAAGTACATTTATTATCATTCGTTTTGGGTTGTAATTTATTTTGTGAAGGGCCCCGCAGCGGAAGCTACGGACGCACCGCAGCGTGAAGGCTTATTGGGCAACCCTTGTGATGAAGTAATGGAGCACCGGTGGAATGAAATTGACAGGGGAAAACCGAATTACTCTGGGAAAAACCTGTCCCAGTGCCACTTCGTCCACCACAAATCCCACATGGACTGATCCGGGATTGAACCCGAGCCTCCGCGGTGGGAAGCCGGCGAATAACCGCCTCAGCTATGGCACGGCCCGAATGTTTATCTTAGTTTTAGAGCTCCGTGTATGTTATGTAGACCTTTACCATGCCTGATCTTGATATATCTGGCTAATGACCATATTAGGAGATGTGAGGTCGCAAATTAACATGTTTTGATATACTGTTACGCTTTGCTAGCCTAACATTTCATCTTGATCGAGATATAACAACAAAATTAAAATGAAATTTATGTGAAAAGCAACAGCGACCTGCTTTGACGGAAACTGTCGTCGTAAGATCCTGTAAACAAGAGGACAGAGACAGGGACAGTACTCCGTCACAGGGGCTATGGAGTGTCGGTGTGTAGCCCATGCCGATATTTTAGCATAGCGTGGAAGAAGGGGTTTAACACTGACAGAAGCAAACTCCGTGCCTAATTGCACCGGCTGAACAATACAATTGCCTATTTGTACATATATTGTTGATTAGCTGAACGTCGCTTTATATAGCACCCATTGTATCGCCTGTGTTGTAAAGAGGGGCTAACTGACACTTTGAGCTAAACTAAGTTATGTGTAGTGAATCATTCAAATAATGATCCTCTATGATGTGTAAAAAGATTACAACTCCATTTTCAAGAATAACCAAGATATGTGGGGGATATCCTAACTCTCAAAGCATTTGTCTTACGTAAAAAGAGCCACCTTCTCTTCTGTAAAATTGATATTTTGTGGGGTTTCCCCTTTTTACAAAATAGGGGCGATATGATCTCGGAAGAGAGGGTTATATTCTAAAGAATTAGAATAAGCATGAAGAAAACAATCATGGTGATCTGAAGTACGCCTGCCTATTAGCCAGGCATATTCCTGAACGGAATAGGAAATAACTCGAAATCCCTCAGTAAGGATAGCAGGTCTTCGAGCCAGGATTTGAACTCAGTTTCCGTCGAATACGATGCAGGAATACTAAGAACTACACCGCAAGACTGAATGTTAGGTAAATGGGTTCTGAGGATGGTTTCGCATTACGGCCCAAGTTTGAGAGCTTCCTTCCGCAAGAAATTTCAGCCAATTTCTGTTGCTGAATTGCAATAAATGCCTACTAATTCCTAATGCCCAGATAGGAAAGAAGTCGTTACACCTGTTCAGGTTGACCCACTCAGTAACAGGGGTTGTAGGCTTACCTGCAGAAAGATTTGGCCTGGCCCTTAGGGCATCGTTGCCGAAGGCTGCATTTGAGTGCTGCGTATTCTGCAGGTCCTGGCTTTGATTTTCGATCCGCAGATAGGTTATTGCGACTGAGGCTTCCGGAATTTCCTCAGTAACTTTACCAAATACTGGGATAGCAAATTAAAATAAGTTGCTGTCGCTTCTTCCTACATATTTCTCAGTTCACAATCCAGAGTCATCTACAAATAATCTATTCAGTGGATAAAAGTCTTTAAATAATTTAAGCCCAATGTGTTTGTACCAATCCTAAAGATTTCTGCGAATTGTCAAGGTGATTAAAAATTTCTGACATTCAGAATAAATTTTTCTGACATCTTCGAGATGGAAGTGAAGTAAAATGCTGTCTGAGAAGTTAACCTAGTTGAAAAAATTGTCACTACTTTTGGGTGATTCAAAGCTGAGTTACTGGTCAGAACCTGAAATGGTGAAGCCGGTGTAAACACAACAGTGGCGCGTAGTAATATCGATATTTACCTTTTAAGGTCAGGCAGTAATTAAATTTCCTGCCACTCACTTTTGGACTTCTCAGTGGCCGTCTATTCGAGCACTGACTACAGCTAATTTTTCCCCTAAAGTGACTTCTGTAGCCACGATATGGGCGATTCTTTATTCTTTTCGCGTTACGTCATTCATAAACAAGCATAGACTGTCATCAGCCACTTCTCTAAGAAAATGTCACGTGTAAGTATCACCATTGTTATTATTAGAGCGATGGGACCAAAATACACACAAGCGAAAATGACAAATCTGTGAGTTATAGGTTATAGGTTCATAATTCGAATATATTCTACTTCTCTTCTTAAATATATAAACTCGCCTGAAAAAATTTTAAATTCTTTAAAGTATATTCTGCTTTCTGATAGGCATGGCCGATGCAACGTGCCAATATATTGTGGCAGATTCGATGGAAATTTACGTGCATAAGTTTGCAGCGTGGAAGCATTCCAAAATGTGAGATTAATGAATTTTCTCGACATATTTTCCCCATTGTAGGTCTCTCCAAACCGAATATCTTGCCAAGTGTTAGCATTCCGCCACTCTGAAATGCCAGGGAAGTAGGTATGTTAGAGTTATGTCAAATGTTGACTATTATAGCTTCCAGTGATAGCCTGTAATTATTCCCTTAATTGGTAGTTTTCTAAGTAAAGTACAAATTATTTTCACAACTATAACCTGGCATGTTTCAAACACAATGAAATCTGTTTCCGTATGCACAGGGAACCGCCACTGGTCCCGATTTTGAGTCACACAGATCCAGTACCCTGAAACCCTCGTAGCATACTCGTCTAATATCCATTTCAATAATATTTTTCATCAGTTTTTATATGTACCTAGTTGATTCATCCATTTAGGTGTTCCGATTGCAATGCTGCATGTTTATGTCGTCTCTCCCACGCTTGCTACTTGCTACACAAATAGTATGCGACAGAGTGCACGTTATTAAGCTCTTCATTATGCAAACTGTTTCCATTCTTATTATTTCAGTCCTCTTACCTTCGAATTTTCTTCACCCGCACCCCCAGTCTAAGCACATACTTCACTTAATGTGAGAGGGTAAAGATGCTCCACAATCCGGGAATTTGTCTTCTTGTAGAACGAAAGTGGCGCTGTTGCTTTTAGAGACAGTGCTTCAAATTCAGAAATTATCGTTTGTAATCATATAGCAGTTTTACACAAAACACTGACGTCACTGTTCTGAGGTACATCGCCATGCAGTCTGATAAAAATTTCAGGCGTTTTGGAGGAGCCTTTAGCTTCCATCGTCAGGATATTCGACACTGAATTGGACGTAACAAGTTCCTCCGAAGAGGCATTATTTATCTAACAGAATACATGGCTTCATTTCTCGGAAGTGATCTCCAAAGTCACCAGCGTGTGAACATCATATCTCCTCATGCCATGTGGTTAAATGGCGAGTACACCAACGTTTCAAGTACCATCTCTGTCCTCGTCATCAGGCAGGACAGAGATAGTCATCGAAACGTTGGTTTACCCGCCATTCAACCACATGACGCGATTGCTAGCCAGAGAATGTTTTATTGAAATTAGTCGCCGTGAAAGCTTTAAATTATATATCATATCTCTCGCAATATAAATTCAGTTAGAATTATTCTCCGCACAAACCAACAAATGCTAGAATTTCGCTTGGGAAATGTTTTCTCCTGCTACATGAGTACGAGTAGAAAAACATTGGAATTCAAAACGTCGCAGCACGCCAGTTAAAGCTGTAGTAAGTGTCAGGGTAAAGGGCAGGAATCCGGAGACAGCCAGCCAGCCAGCAGATGGATGTGCAGTTTATTGCTTGAAAACACTTACAGGTACGCCAGACTCGTTTATTACAGCTGGCTCGTCTTGCCGCAGCCCGCGGTTCGTGAAACACCTCTACGTCGCTATGTTTTCACACTTGCTGAAAAATGCGCGAGACACCGCGGCGCCATTCCATGACACAGCCACCTCTGTTACAATGACAGCTTGTATTTTTATTCGAATGGTCCCGGAGTTTGAATACCGGATCTGCAACCTGTCACCATAAGTGCATTCTTTAGTACATTTTCTCTGTCTTCTCGACAGATTTTGTTAAAAGTTCCCAGTGTAAAACTTTACAAAAATCCCTCCAGTGCGAGCCGAGTTGTTGAATGCGGATGGACGAACATATATGGCGAAGTGATAGTCGCTTTCCGCAACTTTAGGCCCTCTCCTACAGAGCGTATGCTTCGTCTTCTTCTCTTCACATTTAATCGCCATGGTAATTTTATTGTTTACTTACCTGAGTGGAATTGCTGGAATATCCGCTCTTCTGCTTTAAGACATTTTGTCTTTTACCCCAATTACTCCCAGAAAATGTTGGAATAAAAACCTGATTAGGGGTATACCGGCTGTCTTCACCATCCTACCAAACTAACTCTTCCTAAATTTCAACAATTCCTTTTCTGCATAGGCGTTATGTATATAAACCTTGCACCTGTCTTAACTAAAAATAAATATAGTATTGTGTAACACAAAAGATGCGTCCTACTAGCTTAGCTCTATGTTTCAGACATTATGGGTGAAGACAGCTCTCTGTTCATAGTAAATGGGATATGGACTGCTCTAGTGGCTTTGAGTTACCGGCAAACAGGTGGAAGATTCCCACATGACCTATCTAATGTATATATCTCCCATTATTCTTAACACCATAGTTATAGAGTCAAAGAACAAAACACCTTTCAAGAACCAGGAACAAAGTGTCCCTTTGATTTTAAAAGCTGCATTTGACTTCTCCATTAATGTTTCTGTTGTTGAATTGGATCTTTAGGGTTCGTAAATTCTCAAAATCATACGAAATGCTTATATATATGTATGTAATTTATATGAAATTTAAACACTGGTACTTCAAATTTAGAAACTTGTAATGACGATTCTTATATTCTTTACGGTCTTGTATTATTATTAACGGTGTTACAATAAATTCAAGCCGTGTTATGAAATGTCTGTGCATGTGTGGAACGTAACAACGTCTGTGCATGTGTGGAACGTAACAACGTCTGTGCATGTGTGGAACGTAACAACGTGCTGTGCCATTGTGTGGAACGTAACAACGCCTGTGCATGTGTGGAACGTAACAACGTCTGTGCATGTGTGGAACGTAACAACGTCTGTGCATGTGTGGAACGTAACAACGTCTGTGCATGTGTGGAACGTAACAACGTCTGTGCATATGTGGAACGTAACAACGTCTGTGCATGTGTGGAACGTAACAACTTACAATTCTGTGCGCAAATAAACCGCCAACGGGTACAGTAAATTATTTATTTCTATGGCAACGATTTATGGAGTTAGTTAGTAAGGAATTGGTGTAACTTATTGTAATACTCGATAATTTATTAATGATAATAATGATGTTCTTTGAATTTAGTACCATCTCTTATACCTGTTCCTAGGGACTATCCTCCCATAAAATTTGAATTGTCACGGTGATAGTTCTGTGTTTATTAACTAAATGTCTTATTTACGTGTTTTACATTATTTAACTGCTTACATGTTTTTATGTATTTTCGCAGACCTACAATAAATGATTTATTTGAAAAGTTTAATACGTTCTTATAAGGCACCTCCTGGTTCGTATGTAGCCATAATTTACTTAGAAATTTCTTTATTAATTTAGTTGTTTCTGGGCAGCACAGCAATATGTGGTTAACATATTCTTTACCTAAATACAAAGGACATCTTCTTTTACCCGTTCTATTGTATGAACAATTTCCAAACTCCCGCTGTCAAGCACGATATTCCGTTTCTTTCCTTCCTAATACAATATTCTGCATATGATTTGTAACTCCCCGGTTCACATAAAGTACAGATTTTTATCTTATGATTTAGATGTCTTCCTGTTTGACCTTATTCTGAGCAACCGTAACAGAAACATTTTCACGCCATGTTCATGAAGAAGCACTTGCAGTTATTCTTTCATGTACGCCGTGTCTCCCACACGTTCCAGCTTTAGGTTTCCGATTAAAATGTTACATACTTTTATTTCCCTTCCCCTGCGTTGCCAGTATTGTCATCACTAAAACAATTGTCAAACTACAAACTGGCCCTTGATAGTTCAGTCATTAAGGTGGCTGACTACTGGCTCGACGACCAGGGATAAATTTCTATCAAGCACAGTGGTTTTTCTGTTCATCACAAAAATCATAAGAATATGGGCTGACTCAGTGTCGTCGTAATGGGAAAAGAAAGATCATTCTCTGGGAGTAAGATTATTAGGCCGGTAATATTTTCTTCTGAAGTACGCAATGTGTGAAGACTCGAAGTTTTTATGAAAATATTTGTTTATTTTTCTGGTTTCATGTTACATATGTAACGAGAAAGTCCGTGTTACTTGATTCCACGTTGTTCAAAATATTTTTTTCAACTCTATTGATTTAATAATTCGAAGAGGTAATTTCATTCTTCAAGTGTCTATCTTTGCTCAGCCTAAAAGTGAAGGCCAGTCTCTCATGAAACCCAAATCTTCATTACGTTTTTTCAGAATATCTACTCTGATCATATTAAATCAAGTTGAAATATTCACACATTATTTGTCTAAATTGTAACATTATCCTTACACCTACCCCTTCTTCAGATTTTCTGAAATCATTTTTTGTTCACTTCTCCCTCGCCATGTTTTCTCTCATCTCATCTTTCTTCACTCATTCGTCATAACAACACTCGTGAAGGTAGTAATTTAATAAACTTCTCATCATCTATTTTTCTCTGTTCAACACTTACTTTCAACTTGTCGGGTTCAAATGTTCTCCTAAGCATTTTGTCCTCTGTTAACCCAAGTCTAAATTCTCTCGTGGTTACAGACCAATTTTCGCCCCCATATATAAATGCAAGTAAAACCAGGTAGAATTATAGTTTGTGTGTTTTAAATTATTTCGGTTTTGCTTAGAGTACGGCAATTGTTTCTGAACTGAATGACAGCGTTCACTTTCGGAGTGTAATGAGAAAGTAATTTTGAGTTTATGCAGATTTTCAGTAGCGTGTTTGGACTTTGTCGTCATTATTTCAAAGTATTTTTACCTGCTATTATACTTTGATACTTGTGTGTTTAGGGGACACATGAATATCTGTTTACTTACGTCTGTGTGTTAAATTACAGACCAATTACAGTGCCCTTGAATTACAATGAAAATGCCCCAGTTTTACTGATGTGGGTCATAGCTTCACGGGGTCCCCACCAGGTGGTGTAGGCTGTTAAATTGATCTGGAAAGCTGCCAGGAAGCGAATTAGCGGAAGAAGAGAAAAGGTGGCCGTGGTTTGGCTTGCCAAAAAGTTCCGTGCACAGCAAACAGTTTGTGCAGACGTCAGGTCACAACATACGGTATGCATATCCAGTTATAGCAGACACAAATATTGGTTCCTGTCGATATTCCAGCAAAGACTTCCCATCAAATATTTATTGTGTTATACCTTACTTAATCATTATTTTTAAATTGCGTGGATCCTTTCCATTTTATTTACAAGTAGTCAACAAGTTGTGTATAAGGAGTGGCTGTCTCTTGAACACAAATTTATGTAAATTGCTTTAAATAGTAAACGAATTCTTTAGAAATCCATCTTCCACAAAACCATTTGAACATAAAATTGCACTTGAGTTACACAATTAGGTCTGGAAAGTCAAAACCATACCAGTGAGAAAGCATTATTAAATCAGCCAACAAATAAGCAATTAATATAATTTAATATAAAAGTGAAAACGCTGTAAGGACATAATCAGTTTCAACATCTGTATTTTCTGTCCATGAAAATGACTACGATTCATCCAGAGATTTGGGCTGTGACGGGGTGTAAACTGGGAGATCTGTTGGCAGAAAAGTAGCTCAGACGTCGGAAGTTCCAGAACATAAGATTAATTTCATTAAGCTTCTCTATTACTTTTTGAAAGGCTCAGACCAAACCCATTGTCAGTGAAAATTCTGCCCCACCCAAAACTGCTTCCTGTAGTAGTTATCGCCTAATTAGAACCCCCTCCTCTCTCCTTCTAGGGTTTTACTCTTCCCATAACGGGCTCATTAATTTCTGTGTTCTTCATTTCTACTTGTGCCTTACAAACTACACTTTCAGTTGCTTCAGCTAATAACGAACAATGCTATTAATTACATGGCCTGTCAGATATTATTCACAGACTGCTTGGACAAAAACAACGTATTATCTTGTTAGTCTGATGGTATTTGCCTCCTGGATGCTCCCAGTATATTTGATAGTTATAATACCAGCAGCGGAATTATTATTAATAATAATAGTATTTGTAGTAGTAGTTGTAGTAGCAGCAGTAGTAGTTGTGGTAGTTGCAGTGGTGGTGGTGGTGGTAGTAGTAGTAGTATAACCTGAAAATCGCTGTGTGACTTCAGAGGAGTTTGACTGACTCAGAAATAAGGAGGATGCAAACAAGCAGCGATGCCCGATGATAAGGCAACAGAGAAACCAGGTTAACGAAATTTCCTATGCCCCTAAGCCGTCCAAACACGTCAGAAACGATATAATTGATTCCTCATGTAGCGAGATTTTTCAATGAATGAAATCTAATATCATTACCGCCCACCAGACGTTCGCCTTTTATGAAACGACAATAATTAAGGCTCGCCTCTTGTTGAAAGCCACGTTCTCGCTACGCATATTAGCATGCAAATATGACATGCGATATTAATGAATACCGGCCCGTTTGTCGCATCTTGAAAAGTTACATGGTTCAATGTATGTTCCTCAGAATAATCCTGTTTTTAGATTTTTGTAAAAAAGTGTTAAGTCTAATCCTTCCGTCTGCATTCATTGTACATCTTTTCTTACGACTCGTTTAGAAAAGGAATATTTAACAATTTATAAGAAAATGTTTCTGGACTTCGTTGTAACTTGTTTATAACTCAATCTGGTAACATTTGTTAAAGAGGACTGCGGTAATTCAATTGTGAGAACATTGTGAGATACGGATATTTTAAAATTGGCTTTTCACTTTTGTCACCCTTTTGCGGGAATAAAAGGTGAGAAATTTAGTGTCTTCCTTCGTAAAGATGCATTTACACATGCTATTACTATTATTTTTTTTTTCATGGAACCATTCCGAAAATTTGACTTTTTTCAGTCAAATTTTCTTCTTCAGTTATAGAATCTTGTTGTGTAAGCGCCTTCCAACAGTCGTCTCGGCAACTTCTCCGACAAATGTGTCTTGCGTGCTGCCTATACGTATGGCTGAAGGCGTTACGGATTCAAGAACTTTGAACTGATGGTGCATTAATTCCTTTTGCAGTGTTTTAATGTTTGGGAAGAAAGAATGAAACCTGTTAAACCGTGATCATTTCTGTCGTGGTTCACTCCTGCCTAGTTCCATGTTCCCTAAGGGATCATGCTGCTAAATAGCAGCGGACTAATATCTTGTCCAATACACTGGCAATCGGAGCCGGGTTAGCGTAGCTGGTACAGCGAATCGTCTACAGGCTGGATGGTCCGGATTTCAAGTCCCGGCAGGGAAAGTGATTTTTGTCTTCTCCAAAACATTCAGACAGTCTCTGGGGCCCAACGATCGTCCTATTCAATACGTGCCGGATTTCTTTTTCGTGGAGGTAAAGCGACCGGAGCGTAGAGGTAACATTATAACTACCTACTTATATATTGACGACTTATAGTAACAATTATCATTGTACGAGTATTCTTATTGCATTATTTTATATATATATGTATATAATCTGCCAATTGGCTATGACAAGTTGCCATATACGCTGTACACGTCGACCAAATTCGTAGCTCCTTGAAGATGGTCAGAATATATGGCCGAAACATGTAGCAGCTTTGTATAGTAAATATATGTATATAATTTTGTGTGTATAACCACTCCCTCCATCTAGTGCCGTGCTTAAGAATGAAAGGAGCTATGCTTGTACTCCCCCTATATGCCTACAGGGCGTGGCCATGGACAAATTTACCTTTACCTTTACACTGTCATTGTATAATTATCCTGTATTAGGCTATTTCCTTTCTGTCCATGTCTTCATTTTTCAGCTTCGTCTCTTTTCTTCTTTCTACAGGCTGGCCACAAGGTATATTTTATTCTCAGAAAATAATACAACGAACACTGTAGGTTTCCTAAACCGTACTCTGGACTGTAACAGATATAATCTAAGATACACGCCTATCCATCAATCTATACGGCGTTACATTCTAGACGTATGTAATGATTTTATTTTACATCGGTATCAAGGACCATAGACGGTGTGGAGGAAAGGCTCCACAATTGATATCCTAAACATAGATATGATCAATTACATGATACAGCCATATTACCCCAGTTGAAACCTCCCAATATGAAACAGGATTGGCAGGTGAATATGCCAAATATTCGATGCGAATGCGGTGGCGAATAGATTACCATCTCTGATCGGGAACTATATGTTTGTGGTGCAGTCTGTAGCCAGTTGATCGAAAGTACACTTCATGATACTCAGTTCATGCTAACAGTTGCTTCGGCGATAGTAGTAATCTGGCAAAATCTTGCAAAACATAAAAGATTTTATCTGAGAACTGATATCATATACCGATAAATCATATCGCATAAACGGCTTCTACTGAAGATGTATCGGTTATTCCTGTTCTAATAGGAAACATTTGTCTTTCGGTTAATATTGTATGAAAACTACTTAGAAATGAAAGCTATTTGTATTGCTGTTGTCTAAGAAAGGACTCAGTTAATTAGACGCCAACATATTATCCGAACTTTTAGTCACTGCTCCATAACTTTCCTTTCTAGGTTCAACTTTTCAGAGTAAGAGGCGCGTCTTCATGGAAATGGAAAACAAACCCTCTCGGATCGCATGCCTGCAGATAGAAGTGAGGTTTTCAGCCCTTGTTAGTGATTGTTTCTCCCAAGACGCCGCCGGCAGCTTCATTGTATTATTATGAAATCAAATAGTTGTGCTTCATACTGGATATTCTTGCACGCAGTCCCGGGGCATCTAAACGTTATTCCACGTGACCTCTTGTCATTAAATTTTGACCGTCGTTAGAGGCTGATTTTATGTTGTAACTCATTTTTGCGTAGTCTGTCTTGCGACAGGTCCATAGCCACTTCCAAAGCGAGTTATCCAGGGAGTGCGCTCTAGTTCTTCATCTTTCAAATTCCAGTATCTACTCTTTCCCTTAAGGTCATACTTGTATTTTCCTTGCCTTCTATCTTTCCTAAATTAAGGTGTTTTATTTATCGGAGCGAAACATATTAGGAGCAAATGTTTTAGAAATAAATGCAAGTGCCATGTTCAGAAAAACTGTCACAAGAAATCCAGGCAGTTGTGTAAAATATTTGAGAATTAACGAGGGAAGAACAAGAAAGAGTAAAATAAGAAATTACGTTTTAAGAAGCAATTGGTATTAAAATTTGTTGATAGACCTGAAAAGTAAACAATTAAAATAGCTTGACCATGTGAAAGAATGAATAGACTAAGGAACTACATTAGGGCATTAAAATCTTTCAGCCATTTGATGTGTGATGTGTTTTTTTTAATAATTTGTTAGAATCGTAACATAAAAATACTTAGTTTCAGTAGTTGATAAGGGCGAAGCAAGAATATTCGGTTCTTGTTTGAGTACGACTTGTTTGTTAAAGGATTCCAAGATTCAACTTTGCAGTCTGCCTTATATAACGCGCTTGGTTTGTGAATGAGTGCGTAATGTTATTCTGACATTTGAGTGTACTCGTACGTACGTTAGATGGCGGTGGTTATGAAGCAGGTGAGCCCTGTCTGTGCTTCCTTGGCACTGCAGCGTCGCAGCTGTCTGAAGTGAAATTTTGATTTCGTAATATCGCCATACAGCTTTAGCGTATGCGAATGAATAAATTGGAGTTTTAGCTGTGGAAATCAGAGCTACATACACCATGGATTAACTATGCATATTAGGATAATCCCATCGTAATGCGGGGCCTTTTCCAGTGAAGGAATAACAACCATTCCACCTAGCAGAACCAATAATTCAAAAGCTGCAAAATACAGTAATCTGAGTGTAGTTCCCTTCCTTAAATGAAAATGTGACAAGGGACAACTAACTCCATACAGTAGAAAACATTTTGAGAATCTAATGTTCGCCCCGCTGCTGAAGAAATTCCGCGCCCTTTGTGAAAAACTGAGGTTCATAAATAAAGAATCTTATGCGAGATTTGAAGTTCACGCGGCACCCTGCTGAGTTACAACGCTATGTAATTTGGCCAGATAGGTACAAACCTTTCGGCGGAACCTGAAGGCCGTAATACATGTTCATGAGAAAAATAATTCACAAATTTCATAATTCGTAACCATAGTAGGAACTCGGAATTTATAAGGCATAAGGAAATTAATAGTACGCGTATTTATGTGTCCAGGGTACACGTAGTTGATATTATTTATTTGCTAATATATGTCAAGTTAAAACTTGTGTCTAAGGTACAGATATTACAATTAAATTAATGTAACTTGCAAATCCTGAAGTATGTGTAGATCATTCGAGAGACAGTCGTAAAATCGCAACAAATAATAGGGATATTGTTTGTATTGCTCTTCGTAAGTAACTTCGGGCCTGGTACTTGAATTACTTTAATGTAAAATCACCTATTTGTGCACTATCTTTGGTGTTAATCTATTGGTCAAATAATGTAACATATTCTCCCTGTATAGAGCAAAACTAAAGACAAAATCTCATCTCACTGTACTATGTATGTGTGTCAAGATAATTCACTGACTTCCCACGGTTCGCAGCCAGCCATTGCCCTACCATCTGGCGACTGGGTTGCGAGTCCATATCGATTTCCGATAGAGGCGTGTGCGCTGGTTGTGTGGGCCATGGGGTCATTCACGACTTTTCAGACATTTGCACGTGCTTAATGGAACCTATACGCTTTTTATTGTTATTGTAATGGTTATGGTTGATGTCGATTTCAGAGTCACCTTTTAAGAGAGCAGAGTACAGTCTTGTTGCTGTCAGACAGTGTGATTATGAATCGATCGCAAATCAGAGAAACTGGTGACAATAATCTCTACATCAGAAGTTGTTAAATAACTCATATATTTTGTCGGTACAATCCGTTTAGTGCTGACGTAAGGTGCTTATAATTATTTCCAGAGTTCTTGTTCTTCCTTGTACGTACTAAAACAACTGAAGGCACAATGTTTTTTTTTTCAACAGCCTTCATTATTAAAAATATTTTTTGTAGTCATTACATAGGAGATTTTTAATCAAATAAAATTACATTTTCTTTCACAAATTCTATTTCCTCGTGCTTTCCTCCATGTCAATAGCTTTTCCAAAAATTTCTCAGTAATAGGCCTCCATCCATCTCCAAATATTATTGCAGGATTTGCTGGTGAGTTTTTATGATTTGTTATCGACAATTTTACAGACCCCACTGTCCTTGAAGTTCCTTTATCACCGAAATAAACATGCTGTCGCACTGCAGACCTGGGAGGTCAAGGAGATGCACTTAGCGAACGAATAATGGAATTACAAAGACTGGAGGAACTGTGAATTAAATTAGTGATAGAATTGTATTAAGGTTTTGCAGCTAAAAACTTGTGGCTTTATGTACATAACTAGTATCGGCATTCAATTTCGCCCTTAAAAATCGAGTTCCCCAAGTAGAAGGAAGTTTCTTTTCAACAGGAAGTCGAATGAATGAAGTGACGAATTCAGCTCTGGACAGATTATTAACGATGGAACGCAACACAGCTTTTGACAGACACAAACTGCGTCACGCTGCACAATCAGAAGATATTTTTCATTATACTTTTTAAATGTTTACCTTATGACGGGAATAAGAGGAAGAAGGTGTAAGCAGCTACTGGATAACCTTAAGGAAAAGCGAAGATACTGGAAATTGAAAGAGGAAGCACTAGATCGCACCCTGTGGAAAACTCTCTTTGGAAGAGGCTACGGACCTGTCGTAAGACAGGCTATGGAATGAACGGCCTTGTTGAAAAACTGGTTAAAAGGAAAGATATGTACTTCTTCTTTATTTACTTTTTACGTCATGCGCAAATGTTTCTTACGTTAAATCCGCTTTTAGAAGATAGATTGCAGCAGTTTAAAGAGCAGAAGTTAAATTCCAGTTTTGTGCCCAGGAACCAAATTTAATTCTGTCGGTAAATTTCAGTGTAAACCAAAATACGTGAACAAGTGTAATTAAAACTTATCAAGAAGTATCTGAGTTGAAATATACGGACGGAACGATGGAAAATTCCATATTATTATTATTATATTATTATTATTATTATTAACCTCTTCTAATTTCAAGTTCTTTTTCCTGGTAATTATCCTCTTGAAACAATTGTGCACCCCAACACTCAGGCTTCAAACTTCAGATTTTAGCACTTTCCTTATTATGCATGATATTATAAGTATTGCTGTTTCTTGTAGAGCCTATTTAGTAGTGGCGTTTACATGTTTGTAACACAATGCGAGACCTCAGGCACTACGTAATTTGGCGATTTACCAGTCAGAAACAAATAATAATCAGGTTCATAACTCCCTGCTTGTAATGGGATAGCAAAACTGTCAGTTTTATATAATTGCCGTTGTTATAAAATAAGTTTTTTTACTTGCATTTCTAACTTCAAAACATTAAAAAAATTTAAAATTGCCCATTCCATGTACGTACTTATTATAACACTCATATTACCACCAGCTCTTACACTATATTCAAGTACAATGTAACAAACTCTATAAAATTTCCGACATGTTTCGGTGTAACATCACGCCATCCTCAGGGGAGACAAAGAGAACACTTAAAAATGCACACGCCTAGTGATGCTTGTACTCTGCTACACCACATACCTTGGCACATTCGTCGCTGAATAATTTACAACGCATCAGCAATGTTTGTATAATTTTACTTAAGGCGTCATGTGGTATTTTAACATGTTTTATAACTAACTACAAACCAACTAGGCTTGTGTATTTTTAAATGTATTTTTAAGTGTTCTGTGTGTCTCCCCTGAGGATGGTGTGATGTTACACCGAAACATGTCTTGAGTTTTGTAGAGTTTGTTACATTGTACTTCAATATTGTGTACGATTTGGTGGCAATACATGTGTTACTCTAAATATCAGCTTCTTATCACTTTTATCACTTTTACGGTACACCTTATTTATGTCCAGAAAGAACATAGTTGCTCTTCTTATTATCTGAATGATGTAATATTTCAACATTAATAAATGATCACCACTGCCACAAAAATCTAATCAAGTAACGCAATACATGTAACTAATAAGTGAATTTTATAGCATATCATGAAATACATCTTAACATTCGTAGATTCAGAAGAGGATAAGAAACATTCAAGTGATATTTTGTTGTTGTGTTAACTATCCGCAAGATATGGTAGACAATCTTTTATTTGTAAATTATATATTATGTTCTTCATAGATAATCTGACACGTTAGTCTGATTCAGGTCTGTCGCCAGCCTTTCACAACAGAGGTCCGGTTCGATCCCATGTCAGTGCGTGTAGAATTTGTGGTGCAAAAATTGACTCTGGGGCTGGCCTTGCTCCGAGTTCTTCGGTCTCCCCTGTCAGCACCATTCCACCAAATTCCATTCTTGTAACTTCATCTACCACCGACTCTATTCCCCTACTCCCAAATGAAACTAGTCCAAACTCTACACAACTTCTTTCAACTTCTCCTACCAAAATCCTGCAGCCATTCATCACTTCTGCCCCGCATCCTTCACACCTCGCCCACTTCATCGCCCTTGAATATCCATTCTTCCAAGAAGAAGAAAAAGAAATCAGTGAAATGTCTGTTGTGCTCCAGTCACATAATAATGTACCCGTAATTAATGAATATAAAATTCAAGTTACTCTAATCACAGTAATCAATCTTTCTGTATAATTATTTCCGACCATTTGTCCATTACGTTCAAGAAAACATAGTTCCTTCTCTTTCCCCTCCAAAAAGTAAACACGACTCCACCGACTTGAAAAATTTGGCACATACTTGTGTCTGCATCCAACTGGAGGAAACGAAGTAGGGTTATGAATAGGTCTATTATCCATCATTCTTTCCATCTTTCATCCACCCACCCACCCATTTTTCCATCCATCTATCCAATCAAGCATGCTTCTGAACTTCTAGTGTCGTGTATCTTAGGATGTTTTTTGTTTTGGAAAGTGCATTTAAACTATTATTATTATTAGTATTATTATTATTTGTTATCACCTTTATGCAGGGTACTTACAAACGTTTACCTTAAACAAACCATGTTTCTGTGGTATGTAATGTTGCAACTGTTCTCTGGTTACAATTCATGTTCAACGTTTTATAATTTCACATCAGTACTTTCCGAAGTATGTGCGCAGATTATTATTATTATTATTATTATTATTATTATTATACTTAATGTATTAAAATGTATTTTCCGCGACTGTTAAAATGACGATGAATCGTCATCAACAATAATCAAGCTACCGCTCTACAGTGAAGTAAACGTAAACGAAAGCGACCCTCTCTCTGTCCAGAATAATAATTTTGTAGTCCACACATCATTATATAGCGGGACTTTTAGCGTGACATATTAATTTATGACTCTCTCACTTTTTAAGCATTTACGAAACTGTGGACATTTTTCAAAGCAACGAGCGGTGGAATTAACGAGGCACTTCGTAGAACAAGTTGCAGAATCAGATAACAAAAACGCCTAGCCTCGCCCTTACCCTCCTCCTTCGTCCGGCGTACGTAGTTACATTTTTATTAACCTTCTTTCTTCATTTTCGCTAAAAACTTTGAGAATATTGCTACTACGCACTTCAGAACGTATTACGTAAATATAGATTTTTTGTCCTCGAAGTTGTCACTCTGCCAACATATTTGTAATTGTTGGGTGATAAACAATACTTCAAACATGATTTTTGCTTACGTTTTTGAACTACCTTCATGCCGTATTCACTGTTTTTGACATCAAACTTCAGACTAAACAGAGTTTTCATGCAGCTGCCGTTTTGTTATTTAAAAATACAAATATTTACTCTGCTATAAGTTGCATTTTTTAGAAAATGTACGTAATTTAGGATCTTACATAGAGTGTCGCTACTGTCGTGTCCTTTTTAGTGTTTCGTGTTGTTATTGCCGACTATAGGAAATAAAATGTGCAGGTTGGGGTGGTCTGTAGTGACAAGTTATCCGTACGAATTTTTGCAAAATAAATGATAATTTGATTCAAAATTACGAAATAAACGAAATGGTGCACATGTAAGCACCTCGCACTCGGGCAGCATGGCGTGCTGCTTCTCTAACAAAAGCAAGTAGGCTAAAATGTCATTTACAAGCAGCGTATATCATCTCAATTGTAGTGGCATCATGAAAGATAGTTCACTATTGGACTATTTCAATTGCAGACATGTTGCTTTTTTTCTATGGAAAATTTAAGAGAGGGACTCAATCAACGTTCCCTCTAAACTGCGCGGGTGGGCGGCCGCGCAGTAACTGAAATGCTCCTTCGCCCAAAGAATTGTTGCCGCGAAGCTGGAATTTTTCAATTTTCATTGTAAATATTCTTATTATGCATGTTGCAAAAAACATTTAAAGTACCGCGTAGTCGTCAGATCGTGTAAAAATTTTCTGCTCAAAGCAGTAGCAGATCCGCGAAGCTGTAAAATGAATTAGAGGGAACGTTGGAATCAATTATCTAATTCGAGGTTTAGGTTGCTTCCCAAACGAAAGCAGTGGCTCCTGATGTAATGTAAGCCAAATTGTGAAATTAAGCAGCACGACACAGTTTTGTGTGTTTAATATTATTGGTAGTAGGATAGAATGCTTGCAAGTAATATAGAAGATCAGATATCCTTAGGATAATGTTGAAACTTACCTCATTAACTGTATAGTGTAGGCTATTTATATTTTAAATGCAGCCAGGGCAGCCAGAGTTTTGACTGATATTCTCACTGCGTATTACGGAACACAATTTATAAATATTAGCCACTACATCGAGACGCTTATTTGGGCCACACTAACGTAGATCCGCTCATGTTAAAGTACGTTGTGACTTTTTTATTTTTAGAATTGGATTGTGATATCTACATTAATAATTATTACTTGTAGGAGTCAACACACCTTTTATCATTAATAATATATAACTTGTCACATTACATGTAGCAACATATTTCGTCTCCAATTAATCATTATCAGGCTAAACTCTGGTTAAATATAAAGATGTATAATTTGTAAAATTTCATAAATTATAAAATGTCATGCGTCAATTTTGGAATGAAATCTCAGTTTTTACTAAGGCATTTACAGTATAGATTGCCTTAAACAAGAGAAGGTATTACATTTATAAAAAACAACAAAACATTAATTATAACAAATATAAAATGTTTGGGAAATTTTTAGATGTAAGAGAAACTCTAAGAAATTTAATACAGAAGCAAGATTTAAGGCAATCTCTTTGTACATACCTCTGCAAAGAACTGAGATCTCATTCCAGAATTGACACATGACATTTTATAACTTGTGCAATTGTCGAAACTTTAGAATTTTATACTTTACCAGATTTTAGACTGAAAATGACTAATTAAAGTTGAAACATATATTTAGAGATAATGTGACCAGTTATTTATTATTGTTGCTTAAAGTTGTATTAACAGTGTGTAAGTACCATTTAGTAATACGTTGTATCAATCAGCCAGTCAGCTCTACAAAACCGGCAAAAAGTCTCAATAAAATAGAGAACGTAATTTGATTATAGACAAGAATGTTACAACTGTAGCTTGTTTATTTATCCTGTAAAAGAAGTTGCCATGATTTCATGTAACCGATTACTTTGCTTTGATCTGCTGCTGCCGAATCATTTATCTTTCTGCCAATCACAACGGGGTTGATACGTGGTCCGTCACTTTCTTAACGGGAATTCGATTCGAAACACGGTGTTGGTCCATCTACCATAAATAAAGTGGACATAGCTCCACTTACCTCAAGGTCTCTTGCGATTCGAGTTCTTTATGGCTATGGCTGACAAGGGAAATAAATACAGATTATATTACAGCCAGTATGGCCGTTGTTGACTCGTCTTACTTCACGGCAGCTCAGTTGATAAAAGGGTCCTTTGTAATGCTTCTGCTTTCATCTTTCAAAAACCCATTTCACAAATCTTTCCTAGCCGGAAATTTAACCTACTATGACGTCCTTTCTTATTCTTACTTAAATATACCAGCAGTAAGTTATTCTGCTAACTTCCACGAAATTCATAAGTCATTTTCTATTGACTCATGTTTCATTTACTAACGATACTGTACCGGTTTCTTATTAAATCATTATATTCTACAGTAATATCTTAGGTCAAATCTGATATATTTAAATCGGATAATTATTTTAATTTAGTGCTTCTGTCAAATAAACCTTGATATAATTGTGATTCTGTGATGTATATCGTCTCAAATGTCACCCGCTCTTGCACATAATAAATGTTACATATTGTGCCATTTACCCTACTGAACAGTGCCGTTCATAAGGCAGTAATAAATTCAAAAGTGTTACGTAGGGCACAACCAAGAGAATTAAACTATCTTGAAGCATTCAATAGAAAATAACTTATACTGAAGCATGTTCGGTGTACCTACATATAATCTATATTTTCTGCGTATTTTCTTTGCGAATTTGTGTATGTCATTGGCCCTGCATTTTACTCATTTAAGAAACAACTGTTATTGCACTGTTGCAAAATTAGTATCATTACAAACAAGTACTGTATGATCATAAATAATTCTTGCTTTATTTTTTTAGATATTTTCTACAGCATAACATGTTTAATACAAGCCTATAATTTTTGTGTCTTAATGAAGAAAAAATTTCCATCTTCCTTAATTATATCAGACACGAACATTTGTGGGCTGTGAGGTAAAAATCCATGGATTGGTATGGACTCTATCTTGATTTGAGTAGCCTGGTGTATAAGCTTGTCGACTGACTGATGGGTAGAGAGCTCTGGTGTCATCTAGGCATAAATCTATGCGGAACCCAGAGCTAGTCTGGGAGGGACAGAAGAGAGAGAATCTCAGTCCCTGCTTGGAATCGAAGTCTGGTCTTCCACCTCTAAGCAATCGGTATAATTACTGATTTATCCAAGGTTATCAGCCGTTTTTAGAAACTTGATAGAAGATAATTTGTGTGAAATTTTACTAGAACTATAGGCACGTAAATTAATTTACTCAACTTTAAGCGTAGAAGGTAATTAAATGAACATCACAGTCTGTGTGTGTTCCTCTTTCGTCTTGTAAAAGCATAGCCCACGTCTCTCTCAACCCTCAATAGTAAATAGAAGTGAATCATGGGCGCCAAGGTCAGCCACTTCACATTTTTCCGTGATTCGAACCCCGATTCTCTCGTCGTCCTGCGCTTACTCTAGTCTCTATTGTGACTGAGCTACCAAGCTTCCGAACTTTTAGTGTGAAATCACTACCACACGTTGCATATACATGTCAATTACCACAGCATCGGAGTTGAGAAATACAGACCAAAGGGGCAGACAGAGACGATCTTCTCATTGTGCGCTTATACTACCACTTTGTGCAAGAAATCAGCCGCAAGTTACTTCTGTATGGTAGCAGCTAATTAAACTTTCAGTCCCCAATTTTAACGGAACGTGAAGAAAACGCGCTTTCTGCACACGACTGAAATTATTTGTCAAACTTAAGATTTACTCTTGGGACCTACCTAATTTACAAGGGTGACCTGGGTTACTGCTTGTTTCAGATCGGCGACCAGATCCTGGAGGTGAATGGACAGTCGTTCTTGGATGTAACGCACGACGAAGCTGTGAATCAACTTAAGTTCCATAAGAGGATGACACTCACAGTCCGCGACGTGGGCAAGGTACCTCACTCCTGCACTGCTTACGACGACCTGCAATCCTGGGAGTCACACAGCCCGGGGTATGTCCATCCGGAACTCTGTGGGTGTATTCATGTACCAGATCTCTGTGGGTACGTTAATAAAGCCACAACTTTCTGGTTGCCTTCATAAAATTCTCCCGAACATACTAATTCTCCTTGAATACGCCCATAAATAAATCCAGATTTTATGTAACGGTCATCAGGACTTCTAAGGAAGTGATATTGTGAATATATATATATATATATATATATATATATAGCGCCCCTATTTTGTAAAAAGGGAAAAACCCCTCAAAACATCAATTTTACTGGAGAATCGAGAAGATGGCCCCGTCCTACATATTACAAATGCTTTGAGAAGTAGGATATCCCCCACCTATCTTAGTCATTCTTAAAGATGCATTTGTCGTCTTTTTACACATCATAGAGGATCATTAGCTGAATGATTCGCTACACATAATTCAATCTAGCTCAAAGTGGCATTTAGCCGCTTTTTACAAAACTTGGACGATATATTTTATAAAAATACTCGTACATACACATCATTTGTTGTCAAATTATCTTAGTTTTCTTTTCAAGAATAATGTAAGAGAGAATGCGGTGCTGATATACACGTATATGTATTTAAGGTTCGGATTTCAACATGTATGTTCTGTGTTTATTTATATCGTTATTTAAACTTAATTTGTAAAGAGTAGTGTTTGGTCTCGGCAAAGTGATTGAATTAACATGCTGTGTACTGTGTAGCCGCGGCTCCCGGAAACCACGCTCGCCTGCGCTGCAAATGGTTGAAGAGAAGGCGAGAGTAGTGCTAAAGAAGAGCGAGTTTGCCACCCTGGCATATTACCAGGAAGAATACGCGGCCAGACAGATGACTATTGAGGCCTTCGTGGCGGTGCTGCTGGAACTGCTGAATACGTCCGACAAAGTAAAATTTCTTGTCTTTAATTCTGTAGATCAGCCAAGGAAATAGCGAGATTGGGGAAATGTAAAGCTGTAACAGATATACACTTTCAGGAAGACGATGCCTTCATTTTTTACTGGGAACACTGTTAGACCACTCTCGTACAAAACTTAATTTTATAAATGAACTTGAAGCATGGGTAGTATATGCTTTATGTTCGATTTTATGAAAGTAAAAGAAATTGTTTAGGATGTGCACCAGGAGACAGCGGCATTTTTTGTTCATATGCTGCCTTTATAGACAGAAAACTGCAGCTGAAGAACGTACTTTAAAAAATTCTACTGTACCGCATTTTATCGGATTGTAAGTATTAGTACTTTAAAAAAATTAGAGCTAAATATTCTTATTCGTCTTTTGGCAGCGCAGTTATAGCAATGCATCTAAAATCTCAATTTGACTTACAGCTCTTATTAATATCGCCTGTTTCGAAACTTATTGAATAAACGTTGTTCTGGTAATTAAAGGAGGCAACTGAATATATTTCTATTTCTTATTTTTGCAATTTTTTCTTCTCTTCCATACTTTTCCACTTTACTCTTGTCTTCTTTATGTCTTTATTTCTTCTTTTTCCCTTATTTTTTCTTTCCCTTATGGCGTCATTTTTGTCCTCCTTTCTCTCATCCTTCCGTCTTTCTTTCTTTCTTTGCATATTTCTTCTCTTATTTTTGTATTTTTCTTACCTACTGTTTTTCCTAATTTATATTCTTTCCTTATTTCCTTCTCTTTCCTTTATTTCGTTTTTCCATCCTTTGTGCAGTACACCCTGTTAACGGAGCTGCGAGAAGTCGTCCTGCCCGAGGATCGAGCCCGTTTCGACGAGCTGGTTTACCGGCGCGAGGCAGAGGGACAGCGATGTCGAGAGTTCAGGGACATGCTGGATCAGAGGGAGCAGGAGCGACAAGGTCATTCCATGCCGAGGGTGAGTGGGAGCCGTGAGCCGGTCCATAAATGACAATTCTTGTAGGTGTGATGGAATGCCTGTGGCGACCATACGGATAATGGTTACTCTAAACCTCAGTTTTGTTGTATGTTATATAAAAGCACAAATGTCAATTAATGATACATCTCTTTGCGTTTGAAATAATATTTTCTTACTAAATTTCACATTATCCTTATAGTAAGCAATTAATGTCAAAATGATCCAAGGCCGACATTTGTTTTACATATGACAATATTTAAAGTTCAGTAAGCTCGTGGAATACAGCAATTAGAACTCTATATCTAAAATACTTGCATAATTCTTGAAGAAATTTGGGAAATTTGACACTATATTTATTATTTCTGTTTAATTGTTGAAAATAAACATGATTGTTTTACTGATGGGGTTAAGTATCATAAATAGAAATCGAGTGTAGTGATAGGGTGACTATTAATAATGATCAGAAGTATTTTTGTTAAATGGATGGTGATTGAAGGAGTGTTAATATTTAAATGGTGTTGATTTTCAATTATTTGTAAATATTTATGTTACGCAAACAGTATTTGATAGAATGTGTGCTGCATGAGGCTGATGCACCTTATCTGGGCTGCAGCCTTCACCTAACCGCACACCTAGCCTTGTTAATATTTCGTACTCAGAATTACCGAAATCTTTTAACAGGAACGCCATACAAGTGACAACATTTCTTAACTTCATTTTATAAACACCGAAATGAAAAGCGAAGCCATTTTAGGAATTACTATAATTAAACACATTGTTTGCAACACACGTAAGGTACAATAATTCGTTAAAAGTAAATTTCTGGAAAATAATATTCTTAATAAAGTAAAACGAATTTAGACTATTAAATTTTAATATAAATTGTGCATGTTGATATTCTTACTTTGCAAGATATAAGTTTGTGCTTTGTTTCGTTACGAGTCTACTACAGTAATAATAGTGAGAGTAACAATCGTGTTTATAAATGTACATCATTGATTTCTATGGATGAGAGACAACTAAAGGAAATCGTGAAATCTTTAATGTGTTTATTTAAAACAGTGTAAGTCTGTTCTTCACAACACAAGTAATTGCTCTGAACTTCACGTAGTGTTTTCCAGTCAGACACACATTATCGCGCTCAATCAGTTATGTTACCAGAAGAACAAAAATGAGTCATTCAGTAACTTCATTCTTACTGAGTAAATTCATTTGGTAACTATTCATTCAGGCAGTCAGTCAGTTACGTAGTAAGTTAGTTAAGTTAGTCAGTTATGAAGTCAAGGTACCAGTAAGATAATTAAGTAGGTGATTCTGTCAGTCCCTCAGCTAGTCATTAAATCAATTATTTATTTAGTTTCTTACGAAGCTGCCATTGAAAGACAGCGATTCAGGCAGTGAGTTGTTCAGTTGTTGAGACAGGCCATCTATGAGTAAGTGATGCAGTCATTAAATCAGTTGTTCAATTCGTCAGAAGTAAATTAGAAGGCAGCAATGCCGTCGGTCCATTCAGTCAATGAAATAGTCATTCAGCCAATCCAACGGTGACTGTGACACTGACTTGCTTAAGCATTCAGCGCACTATGACAGTCAGTCAATCAGTCGCGTCCGTTTATTGCTTTCTGTTTCCCCATTCACAGTCATCCACATCTCCATAACTCATGTGCAGGCTCGTAATGTTTAGTCATGTGATTGTCCTGCATTTGCAGAGAAAGGGAGCGTCGGTGCTGCAGGGGAACGACAACAGCCACCAGCTGCTTCTGTCCAACATTCACGACATCCCAGGACCGGTGAGTGTTCTAAATATTTCAGCATCTTTCCTGTTTTTTATTACTTTCCTTACTTTCTCTATCTCTCTCTCACACACAGTTAATAGCACCCTTATCATCCTGTCTGCAAGCTTTCTGTGGTTAGTGTTGTGTTCCACCATCTTGTCTCTTTGACTCAGATATCATGCCGTTCGAAGGGCGAATCTTTCTGTGTAATGCATATTTCAGAATTTATCATGGAAAGTATTAATACATATCATTATTTCTCAGTACGTGTATCTTTCTTACATTCAGGCTCGTTTGCTTTGAGACCAACATAAGCTGTTGGTAACGATGTAATAATCATGAGAGGGCAAAGATGAATGACATTAATTGCATCTTGAAGGAAAAGAGTGTAATTATTTTGGGGTTTCAAAATTTTAGATTTGGCTTAACTTTCTGAATAATATCTGACATTTTCGTGCTCTCGTCCGGGTGTTTTTTCCAATTTGGGCTCCCATGTTAATTATTGTCATTCATATGGATGTCACTTAATTTTAGTTACATTAAACGGTTTGAGAATTTTCTCACTTATGCTTAGCTGTTTGAAAAATTTATTATGACTGTGATAGGTCTCAAATTGAACAGGCCATTTACAGACAGTTTTAAGGTTTTGCCTCTATTATATTTCACAATATCCGAAGCGAAAAATCACCATGGGGCTCTGTCGTTGTGAGCAGAATTGCTAGTTAGTTTAAAATGTCTCAGATTCCTTTTATGCCAGCCAGTTCAGAATTCCCAGGAGGTCACTAAAATTTTCATTAGCGGTACTAAATCAACTGCTAATTTTGCTTTTCGTTTGTTTATTTTTTGGTAATTTTGAAGCTGATACCACATTTAGAGGGCAATGGAAAGGAAAAAGGCTTAAATTATTTATGTATTCTGTATGTATAAGCGGTCGGTGCCTAGTTTATTAAACTAAACTGTCATTAGCCTAGGAAAATTGAAAGTCACAAACTTAGCGAGTCGGGGACAAACTCGGCGACTCTAGAATGAGGAATAATGTACCCATATTAGTACCCCACTTATACCCTCAAAACAAAAGTATTTCCATTTTACATCATTTATAAACATATGTATTTACTTTCACGTTGAAATACTGCTAGCATTCTGTGATTAACTTTACGTGCATAAAATAGAAGACATAATGTTTTACTTTAAAAATGAAACTAAAAGACAAATTTAAAAAGTATTAATTACTCACTCTTCCCCTTTTAATTTGAAATCAGTGTGTGATTTTAGTGAACTGTGCAGGTGGTGTCCATGCATTTTGGTATTGCTGGTGTGCGTAGGACTGCCGTATAAACGTTGAACTGCGTAAGCATGAGAGCAAACAGATTTACAATCTCATAATATTAAAGCGCTTAAAGCCGTTGTGGTTACTCAGTAAGGAAAGTTGTCGCATGTTACAGTCAGTGAACGTAGATTTTGGAGGAGAAAGTGTAGGGTCCCTTCTACATGGCAGCTTGTATACTTGTTCAATTCTGTCTGGAAAGTGCATGCACCTCGATACTAAAATTGTATGCAGTTGGTGATATACTTTGTGATTTATCTACAGAGATTATTGGTTTTAAATTTGTTCCTGTTGCACTCTAATTTTTTCTTTGTGATTATCCAAAAAAATGCAATTGTGAAAAGTGCAGCAGAAGTCCTATTTCCATATGTTGGTAAATCTTAGACGAACTTAACCACATTTTTAAACTTAACCAGTATGCGGCAAAAGAACTTGCAAGTTCATATTTATAATTGCATATTATTTACATCTTCATTTCATTCTGGAGGCGAATGTAATTATTGAACTCTGTATTGTATTCAACACAATTTTATGTCCTGTCCGAATGATAAACTCTAATTTTTCAGTAAATCAAAATTTTTCCGTGAGGCACAGTGGTAACAGTTTTCGTATTCACAAGCATGTAAGATTTTTCCAAACTCAGACGTTTATGGAGATTTTTCACGTAGGTCTGCTGTCACAATATTTTAATATACCGCTGGCCCACTGAAACACATGCCCGCTGGTGAATTTTGTTAAATGATAGAAGGCTGAAGCTTGCTGTTTTGTCGTTACCTATTCTTATGTTAGCAGTCAAATTTGGCAATAGCTACAAATCGCTGCCCTATGCGGCAGTGCAAGGTAGCTGGTCTGTACGGCTTTGCCGACAAAGTTTGTAATGTACCTCTAGATAGCAGCAACGTTCAGTGTACAAGACTTGTTACTCTGTCGGGTATAATGTATTGGCATAAGTGTGGCTAGCTGTCTTTACATAAACTTTTAATCCCATAGCGTGCCTCTTCGGCGAAAGTGAATTTAAAATTACAGTCATCACTTCAGCTTCGACTACGATGTAAATAATTTATAAACCTCGCATTTTTGGACTGGGAGGTTATATTTCATTTCTCGTTATCATTAAGGAGCAACAGTGTAAACTGTAACGTTACAACGCCTTACTTAATGACGTCTACAATATTATTCTTCCCCGCGGTTACGAATTACGTCAGTATTATACACATACAGTGACCCCTCTTCCAACGTGGGTGTAGGGGGAGTTATCGCTTGTTGGACAGTACCACTTTGCACAAAATTATTTTGGGAAACGTATGACGCTTATGAACCCCCCTTCCCTCTTCATATACATACATTTTTGTACACTAAACCTTTACACATTGCTTTGGTAGCTGATGCTGCCAGCTTGTGCGGCGGTTGGGTGAGTAAACTTCCGCGTTTATCCACGCTAGGAAAACCCGCTTTGGGCAAGGAGTCACTGTAACTTTATTTACTCACAAATTTGTACACATTAATTAATTCCCTTAATAAATCCGTTTTTGTAAAAAGTTAAATGTAAACGGAATGTTTGCTTACTGCGTTTAAAATTTTTATGTAGTTAAACTGATGTAATATTCATTATGAAAAGAGAAATTATTCTTTTATTGCTGTACGGAATCTAATTAATTAGCTTATAATTTTCTTTTCATTCAACTAACAATAATTTAATAATACATAAGAACATGTTGAATTAATGTCTCTAATTAACACGTAAAATGCTATATTGTTAAATGCCGCTCATGCAAAAGGTAAACAAACCATCATTTCTACATCATCCACTTAAGCTGTATCTGTTGCTAGACGTGCGACACCATAGCTCGAATATGGCTGCTTCCCGCCTTGCCGGCATGTCAGAAATACCGGCGATTCTCGTTAGTTTTCTTCAGATGATAAAATAAATGGCAGTTTGACAAATTCAGATCACAGCTCTGGCGGATTCTGTGCAGGGTATTTCAAATTTCAGTTTCAGAGCTGCTTGTTTGTTGTACAATCAGCAAGGCATATTTCCTTTTATGTACTTCAGCTTTGCTCGTGCCAGTCGCATTCAGTCAATCATTCAATTCAGAGGGCTATGACAGGCACATCACTTTATCACACCATCGCGCCTTACGTTGGATGTATTTCTGACACAGCTCCTCCGAAGTCAAGCATACGCGGTAGTAACTTGACACGTAAAATATAAAGGCCAACTTTAGCGGTTTTTATCTAATCGCTGTTGCTATGAACATCATATTCATCTGAAGCAGAAGCAGCAAATTCATAGCGAATTAAATTATGGTCTCTGACAGTTAACGTGGATTAAAATTATTCCCTGTTTCTCAGACGTCTTCTGCTATTCGTTTTATGCCAATAACAAAGCATATTTAAGTATTTCATAGAAGTGATTATTTCTTATCTGCACAACACTATTTGTGTTGTATTATATTATTATAAGTAAATAATTATAGCAATAAATGAATTATTTTCTATTACGACATATGTCAACCTGTATATGTCATCTTCAGGTTACTGTAAAACGTAATGAGGTTTTTGGTTACTTACTCTACTGACGTGGCAGCTGTTGGTGTTGTGTGTACTGGATCGTGTTGCCTGTTTACTGAGTGTTTTCCTAGGTTTCTGTTTTGTGTTCAGCTTTGTGTAAGGACTATATCACAAATCGGCTCCCGATCACCCATAATATTGTAAAGGTCTATATCTCAAGTGCACAAAAAAGAAAATTTTCAGTGCGGTTTATGTGATAATCTTCCTTGAGTATTCTACTTCGCCTGATTGTTTTTTAACAAGCCGGAACGTGTTGCAATAAACTGTATAGCAAGGTACCTGCAAACGTAGTTGTGATTGCTTTACTTTTTAGTTTGCTGTGTGTTTATCATAACGGGATATTCCACATAAAGAAAATAATAAATATATTCCTGTGCAGATAAGAAATCATTATTTGTATTAAATACCTTGTCGTATAGCACAAAGGGAAGCTAACATTGAAGGTAAAGAAACAGATTTATGTTTCGGTTTTTAGATACGCTTGTCAAACGTCTATCCACTTCTTTTGATCATTTTAACCTAGAGTATTTTCTTGAAGAAAGAAAATAGTGTTACTAGATCACGAAATTCTGTGTGCATGCGAGCGGTGTGTGAGTGTGTGAGTGTGCTTTTACGTCTGTTCCTACTTGCAACCACATCCCCAGAGTTCTTAATTTCCCCAAAACGGTAACAACAACAGCATGGCGGACACATGAACTTGTGAGAAGGGGGCATCTTTAGCATCTTTTAGTAAAGGATCCTGTAGATCTTCAAAGTCATATGCAGCTTTTGAATATAAAGTAAAATGTAAAGTATAATGTAAAATATGAATAAAAAATTGTGGGCCTTTGCAGGCCATATTTACCTGGATTTCAGGCTTCCGCCGCGATGTAGATGGGATCTGCGTTCTTCTGGTATATTACGCAGAGTTGAGTGGTAGTTCTGTACCGACGTTTCGAAACAACCTATCGGTCCCATCTTAAAGGGTCAAGAAATCCAATTCTTGGACTTCTTAACCCTTGAATATGGGACCGATAGGTTGTTCCGAAACGTCTGTGCAGAACTATCACTCAACGCTGTGTAATATCCCAGAAAAACGCAGATACTATATTTAGCTTTTCACTTTGTTGGCAGTAACTAATTAACTGCATGTATTCTCTAGTATGCCAACATTTCGCACATATATGTCGTAAGTATGATTTTGACATCGGCATTTCGGTGCAAACAAACACGATCATTAAGGCTGAGGTACTGGTTTAGGTTCTGCTTCGCGGTGTTTGGCAGTTTCTTAGTTTTGGTGGTTGGAATGTTCTAAATATTACTAAAATATGCTTGAATTTTATTACACCTAAAATATTAACAGCCTAGTAAAAAGCTGAATGGCGATATCGTCACAATGCTTATACGTTAGCAACGCCTTTTTCTCTACTACGGTACATATTCCTGTTTAGTAATACGCACACTTCCTCATTTAGAATCTCGAGTAGGAATACGAATGTGAAGTGTAAGTCATTACTGTTTTTTCATAGCATTTAATTTTGTCCATCCTAGAAATTCAAACTATATTTTCGAAAATAAATTCCAGTACTTTACCCATATCTTTAGCTGATACTTGCCGTATCTGCACTCCACATGTTAAAATACTTTTAGTCAGAACCTCATTCATTTCTAGGTCACTTATTACTCTTTTGACTCACCAAACTGAGCTCAAAACTTTTGTTGCTTCCCATGCATTTGTACTTCTTTGATTTATTTCAGTACACTTATATAATGTAAAATAATTGGGTTTGTGTATATACTTCTGGATTCGAACATTTTTTACTTCTCCACTTCCAGCTCAATATTTACTGCCTCTTAACTGGCACATAAATATTTTTTCTTCTTGACGTTAAGTACCCATTTCTCATATTCCCCCTTAAGTTTCCCTGCCATATAATCGACATTATAATAATCTTGTGCAAAGAGTATTTTATTATTTCCGAACTTGATAAGTGTATAGAATACTTTGAATATTATGCCGTTTCTTTAGCAATTTTGTACCAATTTCTTAAGAGATGTTCAAGGCATATTTCAAATTACATCTGCGACAAGCCTATTCAGTATACAGAAAAAATTATTTAGAAAAACTTTAAATGTTCCAAAATCATCATAACTTCTGCATAAGGATAGGATACTTTTTCAATAAATAAACCATTTGTTTACAAAATTTGAACTTATGCCAGTTATAGTCTTGGATTTGATGCCGTGTAGTTTGGTTTGGAAGAAACCCACTGCATCCAGCTTTATGCAGAAAAAGTGACGATGAAAGCAGCAAGTACCTCCAAGTCATTGGTAACCACACACCAAATTTCACGTCTTTACAATAGCTTAATGTACTGCTACTTGCAGCTTAAAAATGTAAGTTGTCAGTGGCTCAAGATAAGATAAGCAGCTTTGTCGTTAGACAGGGGAATACTGGCTATCTGCAATACGTCCTGCCAGAGGCTGCCAATTGCATGCATGATTGCCCTTACATCCACTTTAAAGTGGAAATATTCACGTCCCGAGTTAAGACCTAAATTTTGCCGAAGTCGGATATATGCCTATTTGCTGTAGATACAGGCTACAGCTGGGTAATATAAAGTAAAAATTATATCCACTTCGCGTTTAAAAAAATGAATATTGACTTCAGATTTAACAGTAATGTAGTTTTTACTCGTTTATTCATATCTACGAAATGTGGTTCGTCAGAGAGCATCACTGATTGCTGGTTAACAATTTTTAATCTACAGATTTCTTTCACGAGTCTCCTCGAATTTTGATCACTTGAAATTAGACTCATTTTCCCCACAAGTGGAAATTTCCATTCAGTTGCCCAACTATAGATTTTTCTAACCCCAGGACATGACTTGATGAATTTGCTATTACGTTCACACATCCGGCTATAATTTCAAGTGTATCTTAATTCATATACATTATTGATGACACAGACGAAAGTATGAAGAGAGGAATTTCTTAGATTTTAGGTTCTCACAGCGTGTTGTAACATGCCAGAAGACTCAGGGATGTGCTAATTTGTAAAGGTTTTGCCCATTCAGTCAGAAGCGATTTTTCTCCAATGTGATATTTCAGGATTCAGGGCCCTGTAATAAGGATTTTTTCCACCTAAAAGTTCGAAAGTCCTCCGTTCTGGCTTTATTTTCTGTGATATATATGAGTATATCTGAGCACATAGAGTAACTTTCAGTGTCATAATGTGCAGACAATTTTTACGGTATCCCGTTAACGCAATGGAAAATGAATACGGTAACAAAGGTTCGGGTTCTATAAAAAGGAGGAGAATTTCTTGTTTAAATGAGAACTTACAAATTATTCAAGAAGGGCTCTTACCGAAAGGAACTAGTTGGTTTGTAATTCTGCGCCACTCAAATTTGATGAAGGTACAAACCATTTATCCGTGCCATGAAAGGCTATGCTGTAATGAATAATTTATAAGAAACTTCAAATGTTTAAATTGCCTTATTGACAAAAATGCTGCAAGAGTCTGAAAAAGAAATAATAAATGCGACTGATCGAACGTCGTAGTGTAGTTGTGTGGTTAGCGCTCCAGCTTCTTCAGTGGGGCCCACGTTCGATTGTTTGTTAGAAGACTATTTATTTTATTGTAGATTTGAGGTTCTCATGGCTGTTCATATTAATACTGCTGTCTTATGGAATGTGACGCCGTTTAGTTTGGTAGCTGATTACTATGGTTTCGCAGGAATCCTTTTCTTCCAGGCAAAAAATTTGATTGAATATTTTATTTTAAGGTTCTTCTACCGTGCAGTGGGATATAATTCATTTTATAAAACCAACAACTTGCACATACAAAACGATTAGGATTATAAATACTCTAACGGGGCACTTTGCGACATAGAGTCATTCATTCTGCTAGTGCTTCCTCTTTCAATTTCCAGTATACTCTCTTTTCTTCAAGGTCATCCAGTAGCTGCTTACATCGTCTTGCGCGTCTTCCTGTCCCTTCTTTCCTTTCCTCTTAACTTTCCTTCAATAACCGGTTCTGCCTTTAATTTAAGAGCAATGTTCCTGTCACTACACACACTCTTCTTAACAACACTTCTCATTATGCTTCTTTGCACCACTATTGCTTCGCCTCTTTCGGCCCTTTCACCCCCGGAATAATACACTGCTTAATCACCACTTCTCATTTCATCATGTCCATTCCACTGCACTTCACTGACACCTAGAACAAACAGTGCATTCTTCTGCATCTCCTCTATAAAATTCTCGAGTTTGCCTCCTTGATTCGAGGTCCTTACATTCCACGTTCACAACTTTATGCTGTGATGTTCCTTCTGTTTCTTTTTGTATTCCTTCTTGCTGTAACTCCTACCGCGTGGTGTCTCCTCTAGAAACACTCCCCCCTCCCGGAGATCAGAATTGGGGAGTAGTTTACCTCCGGATTGTTTTGTCTCCAGAGGATGCATCTCGCATTGCTATCTGTTTCTGGACTAGACTATCCAGGAAAAGTAATAATGTGGTCGTTTTTCCATTTGCTTTCCACATCGCAGTACAACAAACGTTCAAACCACTCTGGTCACGCCTGTTCCTTTACGATCATAAATCATCTCGAGCATCATTGACTCTGTGCTTCAAGTCGCTACTGATATCGCTGCTTCCGGAATTTGTATTGGAGTTCCCTTCTCCTAAGCATCTCTCTTCATCTGATTCCTATCCTCTTGATCTGTCCGGCTTGGGGGACCCTTATGATGGTAATGCTACCGCCGACTTAGCTGTCAGGATTACTGGAACTCACAAGCCTCTTCACCACAGCAAGGTGGAGATACTACTTGAGTGGTGACAACTAGTACTGTATTAAAATTAAATATAATATAAAAGCCATATATTTCTGTATCTTTATATCTGTACATTTTAACAAGGCTGCGATTTTATTACGATAATAGTTAGCTTAAGACTACAACTTTTATCATAATTTACTAGGTTTTAAATACTGGTGTGTCTCCCGGATAATGGCAGTCGGCCGTCGAAATTATGTAGGAGTGGATTATTATCATATATATGTGCTTGTATGTGCGAGATTTTGGCTCTATGAAATTAGTGAAGAGTTCGTATTTTGCCTCATTCTGCATAGCCGTATTCTGAAACTGGCAGAAGTAGTTCTTCTATGATCTCACAGTTTCATAATGCATTGTCACCCATCACTCTGTGCTGCATAGACCATGAATTTGAGAAGTGGTCTTTAAATTAACGAAGGACCAAATATTTCTTGAGATTTAGTGTGAAGATTTCCTAAAACTTATATACGCTGTAAGTTCAAATTTGTGGGTGCAAAGGCATTGTTGAACCACCCTATCACAGATAGTTGAGCAAATAAGCTGAGGACAGAATGTTATGTAATTACGTTCGTAGTGTCAAGTGCATATGACAGCCGGTGTTGCAAAATAAGCTGCGGTTCTCTGAAATTAAATTCAAGGTGTAGTTCAAGTGGTAGTGTTTCACATTTTAGCAAGGCACTCATAATGCGATACACAAATTATTACATGCAGATAATTACCTTTTACCTGCAGCAGACATTCCTTGTTGTCTCGAAGAACCAAGCAAAAAAACTGAAGTGACATTAACAAAATGTAATGAAAAGGCAAGTTTGCAAAGGCACACCAAAAGTCGCGCAGTCTTCATGTTCAAGTCAACAACGTTGCCGGTTGTATTTTTAACTTTATCTCAACTTATTTTTCATTGGACTATAGAACATAAAATCACGATTTTTGTTATATCTTTACGTCTTTTATTTAGCGTAAATAGTAATGTACGTTTGAAATTTTATTATATAACTTACAGTGCGAAGAGGATTATTTATTTTCGGAGAACTTCAGTAATCCGTTACCCTGTTTTTTACAATTAAATGAATTTCTCTAGAATCTAGGTCAATGCGGGATTTCAACTACAGACCTCTAAATCTAAGACATTTATATATAGTGCTTTTTTACGTCGCTTATCTTCATCGCAACAGATGTTTTTCCAACAGCCTTAGTCTACATTTCACGTAAACTTGTGTCAAAACAAAAGTTGTTCGGGTAGTTATCGGGCTTGTTGAATGAATGACGATCTGAAGTGAATGATGCTCCAGCCTAACAAGTTCTCACAACACACTGTTGTTATTAAAATATGTTTTATAGTATCAGGTTTAAATTTTATTTTTTTGAACTGAATGCCTAACACGAAAATAGACCTTCCGTAAAAACAGGCCCATATACGTATATATATATATAATATATATATATCCTACAGCTGACAAACCGAATCACTCGCAGCACCACTAACTTCATCGTGTGTAATATCCGCCCTATAATCGGCCTTTTCTACAGTTCTTTATACTACACGCTGCCTCTTTCACTGCTGTCCCTAATAAAATATTGTAGCCTACATGTATATGTGCACTGTTTGTGTTAACAATCGATCAGTCTTTATATCACTTATTTAATTTCATATTTCCTACAAGCAGAATTTATGTAATACACTTCCGCATTAATAACTTCAATTATATTTGCTGCACAACAACCAGATTAATAACGTTTATATTTAAATGCGTTTCATGAAAAATATAAGTAATTGTTTTATAATTAAGCTTTTTATTTAAAATAATCAAATCTTTTAAAGATTCCAGATTTTAATATGTACTACTATCAAACTGCTGTATTAAGTACGTCGTGGGCAGCGCATACTTCCAGATGACTGTCAGATACCAAACTAATTGTTTTTGACATAAATTAATACACAAATTAGGTCAGTGTGAAACGCTTCTACTTCTCGTGACGTGTGCACTTTGTCAGTCGTGCTTAGAGAGACATTCCTTCACATTATATATACACATATATATGCCTATGCAGGCACAGAGGGGAAGCGAAGGTGCAGCTCCAATCCATTTGAACCTCCCCGCTAGAAGTGGGGGGGGGGGGGTCAGCAACAAGCCCCGGCTACTTTACCCCTGGAAAGTCCCGGTACCCATTTTACAGAAAGCTACGTGGGCCTCAAGTGCTGTCTGGACGACATGGAAGATCTTGTCTCCACCGGAATTTGATTGCCAGACCTTTCAGCCCGTAGCAAATCGCATATATAGTTCAATGTTATATATCAATTAATGTTTAAATACATGGAAAAGACTAAATATTTTGGCAAATTATGTACAAGACAACAATGGATTCGCAATTTGTGATACGAGTTCAGTACAATGAAGGGAAACATACATAATTATACTTAATAAATCCTTCAAAACTGTGGCAAACTTAAAGTGCTCTGGATCTTCAACGCAAAAACCAAAATTACGCTCAAAATTTAGCAGAGGGTTAAATTTGTGACTACATGTACCATTCACTTCAGAAATTTTGTCTTCCCGTTGTCCCTGCAAAACGTAAAAGTTAAGTTGCAAAAAGTATTAATTCTTCCCATATTTTGCGTGGATGTGAAACTTGCTCTCACACATTAAGGCCGAGTCTTTTTAATCAAGGTATATGCAAACAGGGTGATTTAGGAGAATATTTGTACTTAGAGAGAGAAGAAGCGACAAGAGTTTAGAAAAATTTACGTTAAGCAGGATATTTATATGCAAGTTTACTCTTCACCTATTTGAGTACGAAATAAGAAGGATGAGACGTGTGTGTCAGGGAGCACGCATGAAAGAGATGATAAATTAATATGGAAGTTTAGGCCTGAAGTAAAACGTCCACTTACGAGAATCCTACGCGTCTTTATTTATCGGTTATTTAACGATGTTATCTACAGCTTACGTTTATAGGATTAGTGAATACTGAATTGGAAAACGCGTGAAAGGAAGCTGTCGTGGCCTCGTTTCTCTTATCTTACCAGAATTTGCCTGTTGAGCAAATCGCCGATGAAACTCGTGCAGTATAGCCGATATCTCGGCCGAGGTTCAATCCGAAAACTTTCAGACTGCAAGTCGAAAGCTTTACCATTTTAGCTAACGTGTTCCTTGGCTTAAGTATAGATGTATGAATATTACTAAAATTTGGCGTTTCGAAATACTTTGAGCTTAAGAACTCCGTTGTGGTTGCACTAAATACTGAGTTCGATAAACCGCCAATGCACATAGCTGTTTAGATTGCTAAAAAAGTAGACATTACGTATTAAACAGGTTTCGACATGAAGAATAATCTAGTAGGCTTAGCTACTTAAATTGACAACTCACAATTATTTTATAACGTTGAAGTTAAATTTTATATAAAATTCTTCGTTAATAAAGTACAAAAATTATATTAACACGTTTTACAGGAATCCCATGTATTGTTAAATTTCTATCTCTTGTATTTAGGAGGTAGATCTTGTATTTATATTCTTAATGTAATGTTACAATATATTAAAATTAACGACCTCAATAAATAATTGTTTAGGGCATGTATATGCAACAGAATTTATATTAACTCTCTTTAGTCTTCTGGACGAACAAATCACTCTCTTCATATTGTGAGTTACGTGACTTCACTTATTGTGGAGCTGTAAAGCATTAAGCTCTGTGTGGCATGTTGGTTTTCTGGTGATAACGAAATGACTATTGTCCAATGTAAGTAGCTAAAACATGAAAGCGGCTGTTACAGCCGAAACATGTCGCTGGCATTTGTAAGGACGACATTGCTGCTAGCATACTAGATAGCTGTGCGCATTGGTAGTTTGTTGAACTTGATATGTAAAACAACTGTGTGACGATGTGTCCTGTATTCAGCTGGTTCAGGGTAGGGACCAGTGGCGTGTTCTTATGAAGGGAATCATGGATCTTGTTCAGTGTAGGGACCAGTGGCGTGTTCTTATGAAGGGAATCATGGATCTTGTTCAGTGTAGGGACCAGTGGCGTGTTCTTATGAAGGGAGTCATGGATCTTGTTCAGGGTAGGGACCAGTGGCGTGTTCTTATGAAGGGAATCATGGATCTTGTTCAGTGTAGGGACCAGTGGCGTGTTCGTACGAAGGGAATCGTGAATCTTTTTCAGGGTAGAGAGAGTGGCGGGAAATTTGAAGAAAATAATGTAACTCCTCAGGGTAGAACCAGTGGCTTAGTTGTGATGAAAATATTTTTTGTAATTCAATGTAATGAATTTTATTCAGAGTAGGGAGCATTGGCGGACTGTTGTGAAAAAACGGTAAATTTTGTGGACCCATAAAAGGAGAGGAAATTCTTGACTATGTGAGCGACTATTGACTTATCAAGGGCCTTTTTTCATGCAACTCTTTATACGCTTAGGATTCTAACGTTTCATAAGCCAGCCAGTTTCTGAATTATCCACTCCTGAAAAAACCAAACTCCAAAGCAGAGTCCTTCTTTAGAAAGCAACATTCGCCATTCTAGTCACGACGTTTTCCGCATTTTATTGGACACGAAATTTCATTAGCTTTTCCCCAGCATTCCGCCGCAGGTCCCTATATTTAATTCTGAAGAATTCATTCCTCACCAGCCACCCTATTTCTTTAAGATACATTTCAATAATAATCTCCCACCTACGCCTAAATTTATAAACGGTCTCCCTTCTTCAGGTTTCCAGACCCTATTTTTAAAGAGTTTCTTATTTTTCCCGTACCTAATAGACGCTCTGCTCATCTCATCTTTCTTGATTTTATTATCCTAATAATGCCTGATAAACTATGCAGCTTTACACATTATGTAAGTTTCTCGAGTCTCTCTTTGTTTCTCCCCTCTTAGTTTAAAAGTTTCTCCTAGGCGCCCTGCTCTATAACACAATAAAATACCATTGCAATTAAATGATCAGTAAACGTGCATTGTAACTGACGACGTTAAACATTAATCTCTTCCTCTGACATCAAAAGCCCTATAAGCATGTCAATAATAACTACGGTATGCCTACATGGACTTTGTCCAGATGGTTAAGATTCCGAGCACCGGCATGTCTCTGTGCACAACTAGTAGGTCATTGTTCACAACACTACTTAACGTAAGGTACCCAAAACCTGTTCTGAAATTTGCCCTCTGAATAACATGTTCACGAAGGGAATTTAAATTTCCCGCGGCTGTGGTTTTGAGAACATCGTAATCATAATTATCTCTTGTGTTTCCGTTAACGTGATATCATCATCATCATCAGCAGCAGCAGCATTAAGGCCCTTGGTGGGCTTTAACTTCCTTATTGTTCAAGGTTAACGCGATAAATTAGCTTGTAAAATAATGATTTCAATTTTAAAAAAAGATTTGGTGTATTCGAGTATTGAACGTTCGACGAAGGACGATACTTGCTGATGTAGTAGAAGAAAAATTGTGTCGATGGGAGCATTTTATAATTTCTGGTATCAGAATCCGAAGGTCACAGACCCTTAATACCTAAGCTTTCAATTGGACCTGATCGTGTAATAAAGTATAAAGACAGATGGGAATGTAAGCCGAGAAGGCTCAGTAAAATTACGGAATACCAGCTGAACCATTAGGATTCAGTTTCTGATGGACACATTGTGGGTATCCTCTCTCGCCACCATATTCAGAACGGCTCTGAGGACCGCCCAACCTGCTGTACGAACGGCAAATGTCCTTCCCGGAAGTTAAATACGGCCAAAGCATGAAGTTGAATGGATATGTGTACCTAGTGCTGAGAGTAGGCATATTTGGAGGTTTACCTGGACGCCATTGTCATGTGGTGCTTAGACATAGGGATTTTTCAGTTGCCAAGTGCAAAGTAACTTGGGCGACAATGTAGAAGAAATCTTGTTGATAAATTAAATAAACTGGAAATACCTACGCATTACTTTCAAGTATTCCGACGAACTATACTGAAAAATAACCTAAAGTAACAACTTTTTTAATTATCTAAATAAAACTGCGAAATACACATAAATTCTTAAAATGTTAATTATTAAAACAAGTTTTGTGAATAACCCTTCTACAGTTTTTAGCGTGAAATGCATATGTCTTCTATACCGTGCAAACTTAAACAAACAGAATTGCAGAAATTGTGTAAGGCTCTTGGGTGCCAAGTGGAGCAACGTGTTTTTATCCCCACAATTGCCTTTTTTTCCACAATTAATGCCGATGAATTTGTGGGTGTAGCTGTAGCGTATATTAAGTAACAAAATGCGATGTTTTTCTTATCTATGTTAAGGCACCTTACACGAAGTATGATGTGACTGTAAAGTTTTTTTATTGCGACACTTTTTCAAACACTCTTGTGATGCATGTGAGTCTATCTTCTTAGGCAAGGAATTTTAACTGCTTTTATTCATTACGTCATGAAATAGTAGAGCGTTGTTTGCACCGTTTGGGATGCGAACCCATACCTTTTCCATCATGGTAGCGTTGCATGCCTCTCTGTCTCTTTTGTGTCATCTTGTTCTTACGAGATTCTCGCGTGTATATATATCTTCTCTGTCTCTCTTACTCTGTAATCACACTTGTTTCGTCTGAATGCCTTCCCTTTTATCTGTTATCATGATGTAGAAAGTTGGAAACATATTAATGCTATGCTTCTGAAAAATATTGTTTTTATGAACTGTAAACGTCACTGATGTTTGGCAGTTGAGGTTTTCGTGGTGTTTCATGTTTATTGTAGAGTCATTTGGTATAACACTGTGTCGAAATGGTCAAAATTACCGACGTTTCCTTCATTGTCGAGATCCTTTTGCCATTTCCACACTGAGAGTTACATCGAACTGCAAAATAATTTTCAAATACGTTTTATATCTTGCGGTGATGAAAGTTAGGGAACACATATACTCTGATGCTAAACTGACTTTTCATGGCGAAATGCAAATACCGGTTCAAACAGAGTACAGTTTAGGCAACCACGAATGAAACAAAATTTCAGCCCAGTATTCTGACGTGTACTAGATCTCCTATAGATGCCTGCATTGTTTCTTTTCTGGGCCGCATATTACAGAGAGTATTCGGCTTGGAGGCCAGGTTGAAATGATGACAGTGAAATTGCTTGTGACTTATTTCGGACTGTTATGGCCCATTCGTTTTTCTCAAAATAGAAGTTATTTGTAGTTATGCCAATCTTCTGCTAGTGACAGTGTGCACCTGTCGTCATTGTAAGCAGTGAAACAAATGTTAATGATAGAATGTTACCGGGTTACTAATGCAGGAACATCGAACTAGTTTAAGCAGAGAAAGCATTCATTCCATTCTGTTTCTGTACAACATTCATTAAATGAGGCTAAAAGGAGGTTCAGTATGGCAGAACATTAAATATGGTGAGATGAGAATTCTTGTTTCTGCATGAGCTTGGGAAAGCGGTATCAGGCGGAGTCAGGAAACAAATCTCACCGACTTGATTTTCTCTGGTATTTTCGTAGCTGCTTCCTCTCAAATATAACATAACAACTTACAAGTTTCGCATCTGATACGTTTTTGCCTTGACTCAAACACTATAATAAACCTTATATGTTCTTGGAGTGTCTCTGAATAATTCATTCAAGGTTATTGGCATTTTTGTATCAAAGGAAACATGTTGGAATGTTAATGATTCGACAGTTGGAGCATGTTGTAAATAGACCTAGATTCATTCGGGCTAGAATATAAGGAATTTAGGATTCCATTTCCTACGTGTAAGACATCTGAATGTTAACTTGGGGGTTGAGCCGAATGCTTTTTGGGCCGGGCCATGCCGGGTAGAATTCTAAAATTTCGGACCGCGTAGACATCTAGTCTACTGTAATTAGACAAACAAGTGTCAATAACTTTTGACCAGTCAAAGCTATCTGTTCCAGTTATATAGCAATCCTCTCTCAAAGGCAAAGGCTATATGACGTGGCATGAAACAGGAGCATTGTCGCCAGTGGCCGAGTGTAAGGATGTGGCAGTGTGTAGTTGTGGTCTCTTTGCAATCATCCCGCTTCCTTCCGGGCGGACTGAGAAAACTCACAAATACTTCAGACCCTAACGAAAATAAAACCGGGAAACCTCAAAAATTTTTCTGAACGAAGATGTCTCTTCTGTTTTCAAAATTGAAGACTGACGAACGTGGCTCTTGTCACGAGTAACTTGAATTTTTTTCAACGCCATTGTTCTTAGTTGTGTTAGTCGACGAAGTATGATAACATATATATGTTTGTTCCAAAACTGTACTCTTGTAGTTTGGGACAAAGAAGTTTAGGTAAAGTTTCAGGCGTTCATCCAGGAGGTAGTCTATGCGGTTCGAATGTTGGCCGTGTTGCGGTCAATCAGGACTGAATTTTGGGTTGATTTTCCTCCGTCTGTCCTGGACAATTCCGGAATACTATCTAGTCGCTTTTCATAACCGTTTTCTCAACTCACTGGACGCTATATATAAAGCCTGAAGCTGAAAGTTGTTGTAAAGTACTAAACACCAGTTTATCAGTATCAGTAAATGTAACGTAACTTAGACTGTCTGTGAATTCATTTCGCATTAAATTATCTGAAAGTTGCTAGTTGGAATTTCGGATTCCGATGTGTTCACTGAATCCGTAAAAGGCTTCGCTCGGTCTTCTTCAAACGACGCTCGTAGAGTAAAGTTAGTACAGCTGCACTGAACATCCTATCTGCAGACCGGTAACACAGCAGTAGCATTTCAGAATACAGGTAGGCTTACTCTGTGTATTTCACATTGTGTAAAATAAATGAGAGTACACAAATATTATTACTGGTAGTGCTAAACATATTTACTTTTAATATGATATGTAATTAATGTATATGCTATGAAAATTGTAAACACCTCGCAGTCTCCAAAATTGAACATCAGGAATGAAAATTTACAAAAAAAATTACCAGGTAATTTAACTCGCAAAGCATATCTGCCCTCCAAGATTCTGTATTTTTTAACATATTTCATTCTTGAGAAACTAAAAAGCGCTCAGCTAGTCAAGTTACCTCTCTTTTGTGTACATTTAAATTGCATTATGATGTTCACAAAGTCCCACCACTGTAGCCCGTCCTGAGTCGGGTCCAGTAACAGGCCTTGCATCCAATACGTCAAGATCCATATCCAGCTTCCTTTCCATCCTGAAAAAGAGAAATGTAGAATTTTGAAATAAACACGTTCTCTATGTACGTATGTATATATTTGTCCCCATTTCACTTGTGAACCAGTTGACCGATTTTCACAAACCATCATATGGCATTATATCATTTTGATAATTTCCGAACCCCGTAAATTTTGTTTTCCTACAATGATTAAAACAGCGTGGTGGATATGCAAGCGTCTTAGGCGAGAGCGGTGCTCACTATTAGGCCTCATGATATACTAACATGCTTTGGAAAATATGTATAATTTATTAAGTACGTTTTATAGGCCCTCCAGGACGGAGGTTGGGCGTGGGGCTGAAGTCGTCACTTTGTGTAAGCTCAATCATCTTGAAACCCCTGAAACGGGTAGATCATGATCCGAAAACGGGCAGAAGCGGCATAGAAGAAGGAGAAACGGCAGAATAAGGATAAGAATAGTATACGTTTTGTAAGTAACTTATAACATGGTAGTTGTGCGAAAATTCCGTTTGTCTTTAGGTTCGATGGAAGTAATTAATGAATCATTTGCGACAGGCACATAGCATTTGGTGGGCAGATAGGTTATAAACATACCTAAGTACAAAGTTTGCGACGATTCAAAATTATCCGATAAATTTAACACAAAGGAATGAAGAAGCTGTACAACAGTTTTGAATTATTCAGAAAACAAGTCAGAAGAACACAACAAAAATATATGTATGTAAATATAAATGTGTGCAGCAGAAAATTATGGTTTTAAAAGTGATTAAAACTACTTAAATTATTATGGTCCTTTCAAAGCCTAGGTTTCATGGGCCTTCTCTGCCCTAAAGGTTTTTCGCCAAGCATTTCTTGCGCATTTTTTGTCATATACACCCCCATGCAAATTTTGATCGAAATTGTTAGGATATTGTCAGAGACGAAACAAACGGCTTTTCCATTCTTCACTTATTTTATGCACTTTGTGCATAATAATATCCCTGTAAGAATAGTTATAACGCAGGCCTATTTTTCGTTTCAATGTATTTCCTATGACATTATTTGGGCAGTGCATGGCTGCTGTGTGATTTCACTACAATTCCAATTTATGAGTCTATCCATAGAAGAGAAGCAGGGCGGTCTAAGTTGTTTCTTCCTGAGCCTTATCAGAAGCTGACTGATGGCAACCAGTCACGACAGATAAATTTTGCGGTTTTATTTTGGTTGCTTAAGTTAGAGGCTATTTTTATCATCAACTGCCCTTAAGAACACTGATGTACTGAATTGTATGTGCTTTGAATCTTAGCCTTAAGCCACACAGTTGTACTAATGTAAGACTCCTCACACCCAAACCCCTTATTTGGCGTCGAAGTGAAAGAAAATATGAGGTTTGTTCCACTGGCTATAAATCTTTGTAAAATAAGTTCTAAATGTGACACACGCACGCAGAAAGCTTCATTGTCAATTACATGACCCTGTAATTTGGAGGTGACCAAACTCCTAATAAGTTTTCACGATCTTGTAAGGTTTTGTTAACCATGGTATTTATTTTTTATCTGTTGTTGTATCTTTTCCATTTTGAAATTGAATAAATTGCAATTATTTGCAAATAACTGCTTAGGAAAATACATGTGTTTGGACCTAAGAAGGATGAAATAAAGGATAATTTATGACATTACGTGAGGTGGAATTTCACGATTTAGGTAGTTACCTCTAAGAATGTTAGGGCAGTGAAATCATGAAAGTAACTTGCATGAGGAGAAAAGACATTTTTGCAAACATTTGGATGGAGAACTTTCTTAAAACAAGCCAAGGTGGAAGTCAGAATATGTGGGAGAATAACACAAAATTGGCCTTACAAAAAGTAATTTCTGGGGAAGTCAAATGGATGGAAATGGCTCAGAATCATAATGAATGTGGGCTTTGCTATTAATTATGCTGAACTTTCTGGTACTTTTTTCTTCATGGCACGAAAGCCCCTAGTGGGCCACGGCCTCCTCACTGTCGAGGCTTCACGATCACACTCAGACACACCACACTCTGTAGGATTGCTCAGGACGAGTGATCAGTCAAATTGTCAGACCTCTACCTGACAACACACAACACCCACAAGAGACCATGCCCCCGGCCTTAGACCGCACGGCCACTGGGATCGGCCTTTCCGGTACTACTACCAGATATTATTTCACCTAACCTACAATCAATTGGGTGGAAATCTGATTTGCTTGCTACAGGCACGACTTCGCTTGAGATGAATATTTTCCGCAGCGATTCTCTGAAAGAATTCTTTATGCGAGCAGAAAAAGATGTATCAATGACAAGATTACACGGTAAAGCTGCAAGAACTTTTGTAAGCTGCTTGCTTCTTACGATCTTGTTTGAAATCAAATTGCGTAACTTGACTGATTTATTAAAGTCAGTGAGCGTTATGGTGGTTAAGTTCTTATTTAACGAAGCTAATGTGGCCATGCTCTTTGAAATGAAATGGATTAGGATAAAGGCGATCGTCTATTTATTCAAGGCACATTAAACGTTTATCGATATTGTACAGCCTCAGCTAATGCATGAGTATCTTAAAATAAATTACTGAAGAAACAAACACAATGTGCATCTGAAATGTTTTATGGCGATATGGAACAGTTTTGTAAACATAAAACTTGGAATTCCGACGAAAGGATTCATTTATTCAGGTTTAAATTACAATAACCTAGGGTTCTTAAACCCCATAAAATGTAGTGCTGACTTTACCTTTAAAAGCAAGCGAAATGAGCGAGATAAGACCTGACAACTTTCCTTGGACTTTCCACAAAACCTATTTCAACACAAAGAGTTTGCTACAAATAAAGTTAAAAAAGTATATTCACTAATATATGCCCAATATGATGCCTAATCAGTCTCAAAAAAACATTTATACTTGCAGAGACTTTGTTTTCTACGTTCCAGTGTTTGTTATAAATACGTCTTAAAAACTGCAGGATCATTGTGGAAGATTAACTATTGAATTAAGCCAGTTTAAATTTAAAGTAGTCTCCCACCATTTTACTGACGAAATGACGAACACACGAAAACCCCAAACGAGACTGTCGACATTAGGTCAACTGTCGAATTCTGAATACTCAGAATACGAAGCAAGAGCGATACGTTTCTTTTTAACTCATTATTAATTTAAAAAACTAGTAATGTTTTTTTCTACGGCGCAACAGCCCCTAGTGGGCCACAGCCTCCTCATTAGATTTAGTAATGTATTGCACTTAATGTATCTTTCTCCTTCGCCTCATTTAATGTCCGTAATACTGTCGCATCCAGTTGAAGTGGGGAACAGACAGACGAACATATACATGGAACTGGCTACTGGTGTTCCAAAGAGTAACTCTATTCCTTCCGATCCTTGTAACAGTTTAGCCTGCACATAGCAGATAAATAGAATTAAACATTTTCCTTTGGCGGAACGCAGCGGGTTGCTTTACCACGACAAAGCCCCTGCACTCACGGTGCCCTCAATCGAGAAGTTTCTAGCGAAAAACTAAACTCAGTTGATTCCACAGACATCGCACTTTTTTTACTACTTATAGTTATACTACTTATAGTTTTTCATACTCTTAATTGAATGTTATTTCAAGATATCGTTTAGTCAGTAGAAATCAATAAAAACTATGAACTAATCAATTTTTTTCCAATTATATATGTAGCTGGAAATTGAAAACGTCTTGATAGTATTCTCAGAAGGATATTTCAAATGGTATGTTTAACAGTCGCCCTGGTGGACATGGTTAGTGCTCGCCACTGGACCCAACTCGGTTCGATCCGACGATAAAATCCGGAGCACACTTCCTTCGAGGGAAGTAATTGTCGTAGATTTACGCATTAAAGAACTTACGGCATGAGATAAAATGTTGGCGTAACCAAATTGCCTCAATTCTCGCCAATCCGAGCCCAGGGTCTGATCGATGAAACAGTAGCGCGCATTACAGTCACCATGCACGATGCTGACTTAGTACTCGAAAGAGAGCAAGAGAGGCCAGGCAATAGCTGTTGACATGTTATATTTAATTTAATGGTTGATAACACTTACCTAGTACTTGTTTTGTTTTGCGTATTTAATCATACCGAGGTGAACCTAGCAGTGATCACGTGTTATGTAGTGTCAGGTAGCTCAGCTAACAACAATCTAGTCTCTACAATACGTTGTGGTTTTCGATTGCCCTGTGTGTGCTGTCAACCTATAAACACTAATGCTTTCTATGTAACTGTAACTTATGCAATGACGTGTCGTATTACTAATACTTTCCCAAACGATTAGAATTTATGATAAAGCAGCGGGTAAAAATGAGCCCCTACCCTTCAGAAGAACTACACCATCATGCATTGAGGATTAGCTTCATACTCCGGCTGCTTTGTCACCGGTATTCATTGATTTGCGAACTTATGAGCCCCAAAACCGGTCAGAATATGGCGTAGAATGGATAAATCCCGGACCCCCGCCAGAAATCTATCCCCTGTCTATCTGTTCTTAAGATACGTACTATGACACTTATCAGTTGTTCTGCATGAGTGTAGAAAGTGATTTATTGCTGTTCGAGTGGAGTTTAAGTGATTAGCACAAGTAACTAAGAGAGATGAGTAAATGAACACTGTAGCATATTACGCCTACACGACAAGAAATCCTGTTATTTGTATAGGTTTCTTAGAATTGTTAGGGCCGTAAAATTGAAAGAGATTAAAACGGGTTTGACGTGTAGGCAGGCTGGGGAGACAAGCAAAGCATACAGCACTTTGATGGGAAGTCGCTTAGAGACGGAAGAATATAAAGCGTTGGATGAAAAAGGGATTGAACTGCTCAGGGTCCTAATGTTTATCTTTTCGTCTGCCTATGCTGTGTAATACATGCGACATTGGGTGAAATAATCTTAAGTGGATTACAGGATATTTAATCAAATATACCGATGAACGCAATTTGATTTCAAATTAGACATCCTGGATTAACATTTTATAAGCAGACCTCCTTGCATTTTAGAAGCATTTGAGTCGGTGGCTTATAAATGAGCTGAAAAAGGCACCAAAGTGCTACAGTCTGTAGGGAGAACTTTTTTTATCCAGGTTGGTCTTATTAGCCTCATGCACCGTTCTTACACGAAGTGTGCCTTCCCAAGTTTATTTTGTGGAAGGTCGGTGTTTCGAAGGATATGAGTGGAGATTTCGCTGTGCTCTTGTAGGTAGAAGCACGGTGATATGTCGAAATTCGGTTTCGGTGAGTCTTTACGGATGTCTAAAAGGAGCCTTTATTTCAGAATTAATTCTGATTCGAAACATGGCAGAAAGCCGAGAGTGACAGCTGAAGCCTAAACGGAAACTTCCAAACCCGGATTTTAAATGCTATATATGTTGCCGGATGATAATTTGATCTGCCTGTGTCCACACTAAACGCTGAGTATAAAACTCACGACTCTCACTCCGTAGGCCCTACAGGGTTTACATTTAGTGAAACAATGACATAAAGTTTTAGAGCACTTCTTTTGCGGCACGTAATTCAGCTCCAAAATTGAGTACTTCTTCGAGTAGCCACCTAGTTAGTGCATCCTCTTTCTGGAATATGCGGGCTGTCACTTCATGACAGATAGAGAACTTTGTAAAATAATCACAGAGTTTCTAAAGTCAGTTTATTTCACTTTGCACACTGTTCTTCGTAACATAATCAGTATTTTTGATCGGTTAAAATTTCATGTTTCTCTTTAATAATTTTGAACAATACATGATTTATTGTTATTACCATTTTTATTATTATTATCATTATCATCATCATAATTATTGTCATGTGGTACTGCTACCGTCTTCAAGCGACTGGTTTTAGCCAAACCTTTATCACTAATAAATAAAATTATAAGATACATGTCAGTATAGTAAACAAACCAATCACTGGAAGCATCTTACGCGGTCATCAAGTGTACTCGTACCTCAGACAAGACACGGAAAGTACGTACAACGTTTCGTTGTGGCGAGTTCGGATTTCAGTAAAGCGAAATGTTTCAACTGCTACGTGCGTGAAGGAGAGCAAAGAACGGAACGCGCCAGATTATTACATTATACGTGCATTGCCTATCTTGTGAGGCGCTTTTTGCAACTTTCTGAAGGCGTCTATAGATTCAGTGACTAAGAACAATTGAAGTTATAACAAGAATTCAAAAGAAAAATGTTAGTGAAATTAAAGATTTCTCTCAATAATTAAATATTCATTAACAATTCATAATACAACCACACGTTCTGCACGTTCCACTTGTATCGTGTGTTGTGTTAGGTGCACCGCTTCGGTGATTCTAAGAACCTAGTACCTTTGACTCTTACAAACGAAATTTTTTGAAAGAAAACTCGTATCAGGCTGGTATTTAATTGAGGTCTTAATACTAAGGCGTTTGATAAGTATGCTTTATATGCAAGTATTCAGCTCGTGTCTTACAGATAACACCATAGGCTTCATTATGGAAAAGCAACGATTAGTTCTCGTTTGCATTTTTGTTGAGCTCCAAGTGTCGCTGTCAGCAATATAAAATGCACTTTCGTCTCCACCGAAAGTGTCAGCTATTTTTGTCCGATTTTAACCAAATTAGGATTTTCTCGACAGACTATAATAACAGCCTCCAATATCAAATTTCGTGCAAATCCGTCTAGTGAGACCCGAGTTGATGCATGCAGACAGACAGATGTGACGAAGCTAAGAGTCGCTTTTCGCGGTTTTGCGAACGCGCCTACAATTACATTTAACATCATTCAATTATCTGTAACAGAACTGGTTATATTCGATCACATAAAATTATTTCATCGCTTCGATCGAATTACGCGGATGTATTTCTGTGTTTTCCCCCCCCCCCCCCCCCCCCCCCCCCCCCCCCCCCGTCGTTCACGGCCAACAATGATGTACATAACCAACGAACTGGAAAATCCAGCTTAGTACGTTATTGAACAATGACAAAAACTGCAAACCTTACTGTGTTTCTGTAACGGTAATGATGACACTGAGCTGTGTACACGAACTGCCTCATTGCAAATCCCGTTTAAACGGATAGATTTGAATTTTAAAGACTCTCATCCCGTTGAGTTTTAATAGTACAAAAAATTAAATCAGTATCTGTTCAAACACAACTAAATTCTATTTATTATGTAGAACTACATGTTTCGACCTGTCTCTGGTCATCCTCAGGTTCACAGTTGGTCTTTAAATCATATTGAGGAATGAATATACATTACGTAAGACCGTAAAACACAATTAAAATTATTAAAGTTGTTAAAATTGTTATGGTAATAAACATAAACAATATGTGTGGATAGAGGGTCTACCACAACTGTTACAAATACTGTTTACAGATTTTACTCCCTTTGCTGTTCCAATATTGTCATAGCATCATCTCCAGTCCGAATATATCGATGTGGGTTCATTTCAAGTTTATTTATGTAAGTGGGCTTCTACATTTGCTGATCCACAGTTCCGACGGGGAGTTAGTAACTAAATTATAGGTGGATAGCTTCAGGCTGCGTGCTTAGTATTGCATTTGTCTGAGATGATGCATCTACATTCTGTGCTTGTAATGCTTCTACAACAATTAAATATTCTAGTTTCGGTGTGAAAATAAATATAAGCATGTAAAGTAGTAGTGTTTGTGTAAACGTACATTCTGAAGTCGTTGATGAGATTAGAAACACGCAAACATATACCACTAAGCAAGCTAGGTGGTTCTTACGACGGCAAAATCTGTTTAGGAAATCTTAGGGAGCAGGAATAAAGTACTTATGCGGCTACACTTTACAAAACTGAGAAGAAAGTCTGTTATTAGATTATTGTGTACTGTGATTGTGCAGTCGGCGATGAAGTTGGATCGTTGGGGGAGAAGGTGGCAAGCATAAGTCTCACACAGGGCAGCAGAAAACTTTGATCCGGCCATGGACATGCTCAAAAATATCTTCGACCATACCGCTACTGAGATATTTAATAACATTATGTAACATCAAGGGAGAACAAGCCGGAGGGTAGTACAGTGACAGACTGTATTACGTATCTGCTGTAAATAAAATGTTAGCCCTAAGGAAGTGGAGGTCTTCACTAGCTGAGCCACTATTAGCTTCTCAAGAAGGACTCTGCGCTGCGGAAATTGGTCATTTACGGATATGCTCTAGATTTATGCATCAGTTATGCTGTTGATGTAATCCTTTATTAACAACCAGATCTCTCTTCTCTAACCAAGCTATGAAAAGAAAAAATAATTTCTTTGTGTCGTTTGACACATTGTGGGGAAGATTTGGATTCGTAGATTCGCCCTGCTGGGACCTCGTAACTCTGAAACAAAGAGATGTCACTTGTTGCGACGTTGTTGATGGTAGTAAGAAATTACGGGATGTAAAAAAAAGTACCACGTCAAGGCATCAGAGCAACCAATGTGTTCCCTACCTCTCCGCCGTGCGCAGTTCCCATTGCCGTGCGTGTGCTGTAGCCAGCCCTCACATTTCAGACTGCCTCACGCACCTCCATGTACCCTGACGGTGGTGTCACCTATGAACAGTTTAACGAACCTGAAGAGTACCGCACTCCGAGTGAGGACTCGGGAGTGGGTATGGGGCCCACCGATCACGTAACGAGGTGAGCGCAATGTCAATAGGTCAAGAGCTGACTCCATAGTAGGGCGTTCCTGGACCAGGTGAGATCCTCAATAAGACAGACTCTTGGCTTTTTAAGTGTATATTGCTGCATTTTCTTCCTCCTTCTTCCCGCGCCGACGAACACACGTATGACATTACTCTTGCAGAAATATTCCCGCGGGGAACTGGCAGGGGGCTTCCCCTCCACCTCCTCACACCTCGACAATCGCACCTCGGACCTGGCGCTTTCCAACGACGAGGATTTTGACACCGGCCAACAGGTACCGCCACCAGCCACTCTAACATGCACATTCCACTGCTAATATTCAAACAACATTGTATATTTATAGTGGTGAGCACGGGATTTTGGATTTATTGCACAATAACGTAAGTATTTCGTTATGTAGCCAGTCGTACAACGTGTCAGCTGTTTTACGAGTGAGACGTCCTACAAACCAACAGGTGTGAGAATTATACAGGGAGTGGTAGAAGATGATGCTGTTTGACAACGATATGTATTGTCCTGTAATCGATAATGAACGTCTTCGGAACATTGAATGACAGATTAATATGGACTCAGTAGTAAGTTGAGTCTTTTCAGTGTTAAGAGAAATGTATCAGTCCCTTTCTCAAATTTTTTAGCTATTGCTCGTTTCACCAGTTCTAAGGTAAACTTAATACGCAGATCAAAGGATTTAGTCCGGTTTGTTCCTCCCCACAGGTCTCGGAAAGTTTTATTACGTGTTTACAGACACGGCATGCTTTTAATAGATTCTGTAATTCGAATTCGAAGAAAACATTTGCGGGAAACCAGAAATTTTGTCTGAAAAAATATTAGAATAGAACAAGATTAAAATATAACAAAAAGGAAAGCACCGCGGCAGCTTTTTTTTAAGTCGGCTTAGTGCCAAGTGGAAATTGAAAGAGGAAGCACTAGATCGCACCCTGTGGAGATCTCGCTTTAGAAGAGGCTACGGACCTGTCGTAAGACAGACTACAGAATGAATTAGTGCCAAGGCTACGGGCTGGACGATCGGGGATTCGAATTCCGGCTTGAGCAGAAGACTTTTCAATAAAACTTCCTGGGGCTAGCAGCCGCATCAGGTGGTTGAACACTGACTAAACCACTTTCGAGAACCATCTCTGTTCTCGTCATCAGAGAAATGTATAACTGGGATGTGAGTCCGCAGCATACCACTTATATACACTTGCCCGAACCCTTGGCTCATAGTTGAGAGTCAATGAGAGTTGGTGGGCTGAGTCAAGTGCTCGAACTGCTCGGTCCGGCTTCCTGATTGCTTAATATGTTACAGGATACGAGGCGCGCCTTAATGTGAAGCCACCATCTATATTACAGTCATTCTGAAGCAATCGTGTCTCAGTTGCTTCCGTTATGAGACTGTCCATTCAACCAGCTGACGCGGCTGATAGCCCGAAAAAAGTTTTATTGAATTCAGTCGCCATTAAAGCTTTAGATTATATAAAAGATTTTGCTCTGCTCGAAAGCATTCAGACCTGCTCTGTGACCCAACCAGTCTTCTAATCAGTGGGTAATTGGGGGGGGGGGGGGAGGCTTTCCCCTCGGCAAAGCGGCCGTGGCCTGAAGCTGGCCACTCCCATCTACTACCGAGACGAAGGGTGAGTAGAGCTGTAACTCAAGTCCCACTACAGACCTTCGTGGCCTGCACAGGGATAAATTTACTTTTGTTTTGCATCAAACGATGTCCCGATTAGCCAACTCACATTGCACGGAGTCGCACTGATCTTCAGATGTCCTGAACGCAACAGAATTAAGTTTGAACTTATATCGCATCAGAAAAACTTGTGGAATTTAACGAGAAACATTTATTTCGTGAAATTATTTTCCCTTCTTTCTGAATATCCGATTTTCGGCACGATGATAGCTCCTACATCAGAATTAGCCCAGTAAGTACTGTAACTCGTCAATAGTGAACTCTGCAGCATGGACCGAATCACATGTTAGAGCAGGTGGTACATGGACTTACCACTGGGCTATAAAAAGTTAGAATTCTTCCGTCACCTACATCTACATAGCTTGATGTGAGAGAATGTGCCTTGTACACGTTCATCACGCCAGTAGCATTTCATACGCTGTTTCCGTAACCCGGTAAAAAGTTTGTTGTTTTCAGCATGGTGAATTATAAAAAGACTTAAAGTGTGACATCGCTTGTGAAAACCTTTTTATCCCCTTCTGTCGTGTAACGTAGACGGCCTTTTTACGAAGTTAACTGCTGAATCTTTACTGGAAAACTGGCACAAAGTAAACGGTGAAGGCCGTCAATCAGAACTAAGTTTTATGTTATATTATTATGTAACTTTAATGCAACATGTTTCGGCTTAAGTACAAAACCCAATCATCAGGCGAAATTAGAGTTCCACATAAAAGTTATCGTGTTAATTACAACTTAACAATTGCTTATGTAGATATATATAGTTGAGAAATTTCCGCCTTTTTGCTACGTAGCCTGATGTTCAAACTCTCTTAGACATCAGTCGTATTAATTTAGTTCTTGATCGGCAGTTTTGCACTGATTGCAAATCTAAAATTCTTAAGTCATGTAATGCCAATCGACTTCTTTAAATTGTATTCTACATGCATTTGCGTTTCAGTACAGAACTAATTTTTCGGGCGTGGAATATTTTCTGGCACAGTAGGTACAAAACACAGTTTTCAGGTACATTGTCCTTGCTACCCGCATAGCCGCAAGACCACGTCACCAGACTACCGACTGAACAAATCACTGGTTAACCTGAGCACTGTCGCCAACTATTTAGAAGTAAGTGTTTGCTGCCTTATTCCGTGCAAGAGAACAGATCTCTGAAAATGGTATTTGTTTTGGATGAAACGGAGTGACTTTCTGATAGATAATTTTACAAATACAGATTATTGTAGTCATCCCTCGTGACCTACAAACTGATATCAACTGAACAAATTATATGTTCACAAAAAAATTATCCTACTCTATCTTGATGCTTTCTAGGGAGTGTAGGTTTCTGTTGGGTATGTATTTGGTACCGACAAATCTGTACGATTATGTCGGAAGTAAGTTGATTTATTCGATATCGACAGAGATGAGACGCGTCGACGTATATCATGTAATTTCTTTGTAGCATAAATTTGCTTTTATTTATTTGAAAGTAACTGTAAGTCCTTCTGTTTAGTGGTACCTGTGACTGTTAACAGCGCTACTATCCAACGAATGCGGGTTAAAAGTTTCTGAAACCCCTGTCATTTGATCGAAGGCACAAATACTGAACAGAATGCAAAGCAACTTCCCCATTGTTTTCCATTCGTCACTCTGCAACCCACATAACAATGTCAGTATTCTCTAGTTTCCTCATCGAAATCAACAAACTCTGTCCTTACGGGTTACAGTAAGTTTTCAAATATGTCTGGTATTTTCATGAGTTGCATTGCACTCTTGATACTTAATTCAGTACAGGAGAATGGGTCCCCGATTTCGAAGCGTCTGCGTCGCGTTAGCCTGATGCTTTTCTGCGCAGCGCCTATGCCTGAATCTACTTCTAGTCGTAAATTTCTTTACACTATTAGGGTTTGTCAGTAATATTGCAATCTTTATATTGAGGTAAGTACATTTTCTCAGTGTTCTGCGTTGGTGTTGTTTGTGTATTTCAAGGAGACGTCGTTTACGTAGGGTTGGTTGTAAGCCGCACTTTCATAACGTCTGATACAAGACTGACAGTTTGTGTTGACAATAACGCATTTATTTATTTATTTTCTAATGTATTTATATATCTATATATATTTATTTATCTATCATAGCTATCAGTATTTATTATAAATACCTGAAATATTTTTAAAACATGCAAAATACTTTTCTTCAATATTTTATCTCCTGAATACTGCCAATTTTTTACTCGCAAGATACTCTTCACAATGTCTTAGTATTGACAAATATTTACCGCCGTGATATGCCGTTTGTGTAGCTTGGGCTTGGGGTGCGTTTCTATATAAGGGTTAGTTTACATCGGTTTTGGTAAGAGGCACGAGTTTAGGGTAGTTCAGGATATGGTTCGTAGGTGTTGGGTGGGTCTGTATGCCTTTAAATGTAATTAGCTTTTCAGTGTCCACTTTTCTTAGATCCATGCTTTAATGCAATCTTGCTGTAATAAAATAGCCACTTCCCACCATAACTATGGTTAATTTTCATACCGAGTGCAACGGCATTTCGAGTGCTTCATTTGCGTACAAGGAATGGCGTCTTTGCAATTACGAGTAATAGTACAGAAAAGTTACGTATTTTCGTTTTCTTCACAACACATGAACACACAGCCTCTCATGCTGAAGATAGACTTTGAAGGGAGAGTTTTAAAGCCTAGTTACGTGTTTATGGCGTGAGTAACGCAGCCTGCGACGCCGTTCCTGTAATTTCAACACTGTTTTTTAAAGCGTCGAATTAATCTAGTCTAGTCTAGCAGACGTGAAGGAAGGAATGTTCCCGGTTATGATTAATACCAGACTTGCGAATAATGTCAGGGTTTGGATGCAGGAATCAAGGTAGATGGAATTTACTGACTTCCTCCACCTGTGAATTATACCATTATAAGGCTGTTTTAAATTTTAAAAAATTCCTTTTTGAAAACCTTTTATAATGTTAATGATATTAACCTGGGATCAGGTTTCTAAATTATCGTTAGAACATCGAGCATAGACAAACACATTTCATTTAATAAGCGACAGAAAGTGACAGTTTATCTGGCCGATCTGGGTTGAAATTTAGGAAGAGCTGCCCCAAGATGGAGGAAAATGTACTGTAGTGTTACGGTGGCACACTAGAAAGGAAGCTGCGGTTAAAGTTCTCTTTTTAGGGTGCGCTTTTCTCAATTATAAATTAAGATATTGATTAGATTAAATATTATTTCTGGCCACAAATTTATGTTGGTCCATCAGATATTCAAGGCATTTAGGTGCCAGTGAATAAGCTGTTTACCCGTACGTAGCATCCAGCTGCCGTGCGGAACTCGTAAGAAGAATCAGGCGCCAAAGCAGCGTTACGTCACCCAGAGCGCAAAACTGTGGTTTCCATAAAACCGAAGGGGGAAGAAAAATCGGGGCCAAAGAGTGTCTCGTCTTAAATTCAAAATTCAAAATGTACAAAAAATTTCCCCTCCGATGGGGCAAGTATCCCGGATTTAAAGTCACACTTTGCTTTCGTACATGAAAGCGAATAACTGATAATAAATTATTTTTCAATTTCCTACTTTCTTGAAGTAAAATATAATTAAAGAATTGGCCTTTCGACGCTAGCCAATTTTAAGCATATTTAGCAGTTTGGACAAGGATAAAGTAGCGTTTTATTCGAACAAAAATAAATATGTTTTCAATTCAGTGAAACAGCATTTTCACGAAGAAGAATTACAATGCCGCGTAATTCAATGTGTTACGCACGCACGCACGCGCACGCACACACACACACACCACGAGCAAGTAACGTAGCAGTGACAGCAAACAAATTTGGAGTGCAACAGAAACTGAATAAATCTCAGTTACTTAAATTTTTAACGTTTTTTAGCAGACCCGGCCAAATAACTCACGACGAATTGAGATGAACATGCTGATATCCTACTGCATCTTCTGACTCAGTCTCAGTACCCACCATCAGCACATAACCAGAAGCCGCAGGCAGTATAGCACACAGCCTCCTTTGAACATCAGGTACCGGAGGACAAGATAATTTAAACCGTTATCAACAGGAGGACAGATAGAACAGGAGTGTGGAAGAAGTGCAATGAGAGGAATTCTATAGTTTATTAGTAATCGTAATCAAGGGGTTGAGGTTTATGGGGCTTGTAGCGCGCATCGGATACATGAGCTATGAATACACTTTAGTTGGATAACCGTAAGGGAAATTTATGTGCAGATGGGAGAATAATATTAAAAAGTGTCTTCGAGACATAGAATGTGACGCTGTATGTGGACTGGATTCATCTGGCTCAGGATAGGGTCCAATGACGGAATTTAAGAACTAATAAAAATTCGAGGTCTGTAAAATGAGGAATTTGTCTAGCTGAATTCATTGAAATAGAGTAAGAAACTCTGATCCCTTTTTTTATAAATAAATGTGTGGCAGTAAAGTGTGCAGTTTTGTGAGTTGTTCTGTTGTGTGTATGAACTGTGCGTATTTCTTTCAGCGACTACCTGAGAAGACACTTGATTTATTGAAGGCTACAGTCTTGATCAGCTGATGGGATAACGTATCCTAAAAATGTTGCAACAGACTTTTCAACAATGACGAGTCAAATAACACGAGGCTGTAACAGAGATTCGAGAATACCTTAAGACCTAACCCTAGAGTGATATTTCTAATGGGCTTGAGAAATCGAAAACTGTGGTCTTTGAGTACTAACTACGCAGTCTGGTTTGCAGTATTCTGAAGTTAAATTCATTTTGGTAGGATGATTGTCATGATACAATCTCAGAATTTTATTTAATTCCTCGGGGATATATCAAATAAAGTTTTCTTATAAGTTTCTTGCGCCTTGTCTAAAAGCTAGGTAATTACTTCTTTTACTGCCTCTTGTCAAAAGACTTTCGTTAATATCAAAATGGGTCAGGAAAGTAGCTCTGGCAACGGAAAAATGAATGTAAATATTTAGTTTGTACCCTCTTGTTTGTGGAAGCTGTTTGTTCGAACGAAAAGTTTTGTTGAACATTTACTTCTCTGGCAGTTGCAGTGTAAGCAATACACGGCGATGGTGAAGGACTGGCATGCGACAGCAAGTGCTGTTATACGTACGAATGTAAGAAGGAACTCTTTGAGAAATTTTTTGTTGTATGCAACAATGGACTATTTTCAAGCTACACTTTTAAAGACTTTTTTCTTCAAAGTGTTTTTCCCGTGTAAGTTTAACATCAGTAACAATCACAGAAAATTCATTACTTCCTTTATATTACCCTCAAAGAAAGGCCCTAAGTAAGATATCATTAGGATGTCTTTTGTATTATAGCTACGTATAACTATTTAAAAATAATTGGATACGATTTTGAATTTTTGTGTCCTTTATCGCCACGGCATGGCATATTCTGAGGTTTTAGATGGAGGAAATGCCCTCCATGCATGGAGGATGGCTGTGGATATATTGAAAAATCAGTCGCTAACAGCGACATGGGGTAATCCCCAGCTTGGGAGTTTGGCAAGGTACCAGCATCTCCTCACCTTAAAAAGTCATGTTACAAAATATTACTAGAGCTTCGGAATTTAACGGATTATTTGGACGAAGACAAGGATTATGATGTGGGCGGGCCATGTGGCATGCATGGAATAGGAAGAAAGCAACATGCTAAATCGGAAGGAATGCGACCACTTGATAGACCTGGACGTAGATGAGAGAGGAATATTAAAATGGATCTTAAAGAAATAGAATGCGAGTGCGTAGACTGTATTTATCTGGTGAAAGATACGGATCAGTAGGCTAACAGGCTGTCGTGAACACAGTAATAAACCTTCGGGTTCTATTAAGTGAGGGAAATTTATGGTCTGAATGATGAACTGTTAGCTTGTCAAGAAGGGCTCTGCTCCATGGACTTAATTAGTTAATTAGTTGTTTTTCGAGTTTTGTTTTTAAGACAGCGCTCGAACCCGGTCATAATAAAAACAATTATAATATATTGTTATATTATTTTATATAATATGTATATAGATTTAGTAAGTTTCTCGCTTACCCATCACTTCCTCCCCATCTGAACACCCAGTTAACATGTGTCATGTGTACATTGCCAAACGGTTATGCGCTTTCTACATATAATTTTACTTTTTGAAGGAAAATATCCCAGTGTTGAGTATATTTTGAATTCTAACTAATTAATTTGATCAGTCTCCAGAGAAATATATTTTATGAATCAATGAAATAGAAAAACAGCGCCAGTCTAAGATTTAATTGAAATTCTATTAGAAATGTTATTGACACGAAAAACTGTATTACGTATTTTCTTTTTAACGAAGCCATCTCAAATTTTTCGCGCTCGTCTTTTTTTCAGCCAGTGGCTAAATAATTCTTTCAGATTCCAAAACCTTACCTGTGACGCAAGTTTTGCTGTGATGAGGAGAGATATGAAGAAAGGGGAAAAGTGCTTTATACGCTTTAAATATTTCGCTGAATTCTGAGCCTTTTGACATTACATGTGCAGTTGCTTGCATGTACTATGATGCTTAAGTGTTTTCGTTTGTTATTTTTCCCTCAATGTCCATGGAATTTTTGTGTGATTGTTAAGATCTCTTCAGTTGGCACCTAAACTGAATGTGATAACTTTGGACCCGTGACCAGTTTTGACTCTCTGTTTATGCCTCATCACAATGTAGGTCTCGAATTTCTAGTATCTATTCTATAGGCCTATAATACATAGGGTATGCGAACTTAGTGTCGTTTTTTTAAAATTCGATATATATTTAATCGTTATGATATTGATTATAAAATGTGATATTAAAGAATCCGTAATAGGGTTTTGTACCGAAACAGGAATCTATAGCCAGTTGCGCTGCAAAGCGACGCCTTCATCAGGATCAATAAAATTTTTCCCACGTTTATTTTAGATGTATTTTTGTTTAAGGCTTATTATTTTCTAAATAGATAATCAAATAGTGAAAAATTAATTAGCTGTTTATAATAAGCGTAATTGTAGATTCAACAATAAACATTAACATGTTGCCCGTTCAATAACAAATCTAATTGTTTTTGTTACGGGGAATAAAATTTATGTTTGGGAATTTCACATTTTCTTGTACGCATTATGGATACTAACATATATACCAACAATAAAGCCACACGTGATTTCTTTCTGTTATCGCTCTGATCTTGAAAATTTATAATTTTATTTTTGGAAATTTTTGTAAATTATGGCTTTAAAATTTATTGAAGAAATAAGGGATTAGGTTAGTGATTAGATTAGCTTTTGAATTCCGGAATGCTACGATTTGTGAGTTATTATTTCACCACAGAAATACAAAATTAAGAGGAAGAATGTCTTCAAAGTTGGTAGGCCTCTTGTCCATTCACCCTCACTACTACACTTAACATACTTACATTCCAGTTGAGTTTGCATGCTGTTTGCAGTTTAAAATTTATTGTTATATATCCTATAAATATCATATTCGATGAGATAATTATTTGATATAACATTCCTTTTGTTGACAAGAAAAGTTTTTTTTTTTAATCTCTTTCAAAATCGTCCTTTTAGACGATAAAATGGAAAGGTTTCTTGAGATTAGTTGCGTGGCAGCGTGTCATCCACCAGGCTCCGTGAGGTTTTGGTAACCGGACACGAGGTAACATATCCTCCGCCGCCGTGCGGTTGTTTTTCCCTCAGGACTACGGCAGCCCGGACGGGGAAGCTCCGGGAATGAGATCCCGGCGCCACTCCAGCCCCGGCGACAGCCGCAGGGGAAGTGGCGCCGAGCTGGAAGAGCAGGCCTACGCAGAAGACGCCAACATGGTGAGTGCAGCACCGCATCCAAGATATTGCGTCCACAGCCTGAAACTGCAATTTAGGGCTTCCGAATTACTTCATGGATAGTGTTAACAGTAGTAGCATAATAATTCATATTTTGTTTAGGTGCTGACTCAACAGCTTTTTTGCCAGCTGCAAAGAGAGCGCATGTGGACAAGAGCAAAGCCAGGAATATAATAATAATTAATAATAATAATAATGTCTGTAACAGTGCTGTCTTACGCACGGTTTTGCACTATGCAGTGCTGGTAAACAGGCCTGTTATAGTTCGCCGAGTATCATACCGTATTACAGTTCATATAACAGACTCCATGGAACAGGCTCCTTACTGAGAAGCTACGAGTGATAGTCGTTCAGCTAGACAAAAAATTCCCCGCTATTTTTGGAACCCGCATGTTCATTGCCGTACTTCCAGCAGTTCGCCAGTAGTCTTTATCTTGAACCAAATGAATCCAGTCCATGCCCTCACGCCTGTGGATTTAAGATTCAGTTTAATGGTGTTCTCTTACCTGCGATTAAAACCGCTTTATTTTACGAATACTTGTCACGTACTTGCACAACAACCGATTGCTTAAGCTACTGGACTTGTGTTCTTTAAGTTGGATTAATTCTAACAAATATGAGTTTTACTGTGGTCATTAGTTTGAATTCTTTTAATATCATGGCCCACTTCTAATAATACAGTTTTGAGGTTCCTTACTACTACTGCTGCTACTACTATTACTGCTGCTACTATTACTACTGCTACTACTACTGCCACTATTACTACCAATAGGAGTATTAGTACTAATACTACTAATACTCTAGGAGTACTAGTAGTAATACTGTAGTAGTATTCTATAAATTCTACATTTATTATATTCAATACAGCCCTTGACCTCTGTAGGGTTTACGTTTCCTTTTGACACAAATAATTTCATTTGTGGTTTTTTATTTATGCCACATTTTAGTAGCCCTTCATTTGAATGGGCGGTGCTTAAAGAATTTTTTTTTTATAGGAGAGTAAGGACATACTTCTTAGCCTGATTCGTTTCAACAAAATGCTCGCATGTCTGAAATATGTTGAATATTTTTTTTTTTGGAAATGGATTTTGTGGACCCGTTAGTATAAATTATTTTCATTTCTGAATTTAATTTTAAGAAGAATAAGAATCTGATGATAAAATCCTGGCTTTCAATTTAATTGTTTAAAGCTTTGTAATTACATGTTTTGCAGTCTTTTGAATTCTGAATAATATGCTGGTTAAGACGTATTTAAATTGGGCTATATGCTCCTTCAACTACATAAGATAGGCATAATGTCTTTAACTCTGAAGATACCAAGAATATCATCTGACATTGAGTTTAAGCAAAAATATGCTTAACTTCGTAATATGTAGTAACTTGTTTCAGTAGATTACTGCCAGATGTGGTGGAAGCAAGATGAGTAGTTTCTATGTTCAGTCCTTTCTGTGAATGCAGCTAATTACTTAACGCGTATCTTGCCTTGTTACTAAATGTATTAATTCCATATGAGTGTAGCATCAAGTGAGGTTTATAACGTAGCCCTTGGATCACAGTCGTGCCTTCCTGACTTGTCGCATTCGGCGGTAAACATAGTACCCACTTCTATACTGTCAAAATAAGTTCGTGTATTTAAGCACAAAATTACGCTGCAGTGTACATCTAAGATTGCATTACCACGATATATTATCTATACGTCATTCTACGTGCATTTCAAAATTACTCACACTATACGTTCTTAGACATTGTGCATTTACGTCGTGCCTTAATTTCCCTGTAAAATCCAGTGCCCGATATGCGTTTTCCCGCACATACTGAGCCATATGTTTGAGGAAAGAGCACGTAAAAATTTCCCGCACCTACGACGATCTCATTCGTAGATCACAAAATGGGTAACAGAGGAAGTTATCAATGATTTTTTTCCCACGTATATGGGGCCAAATTGTTGAGGAAATACACGCAAGAGTAACCTGCACAATCTGGCTTGCATCCGACACATTCTCTCTCTCTCTCTCTCTCTCTCTGTCCCGTTTATAATTCAAGCTTTAGCCCATGATTTCAGAACAGCCATTACTCCAGAAGGAAAATAACAGCTGTAACAATGGTTTAATAATAATAATAATAATAATAATAACGTATTTGCGCACAACATGCCTAAAATAAATATATTGCACTGTGTTACAATTTGTCGTGTTATCTTCTGTAGTATATGGTAGAATATCTTTTATATCGATCATTATTTATGAGCGTTCATTTGCACCTGCATAGTGATCAATTTTGCCACATAAAAAGATGACTCGCTCTATTTCTTCAGTGGAATAAATTTATTTTCTGGTAATCGAGATCTAAGGTTTATCAGGATCCTAAGCCAGTTCAGTCCACCTTCTATTCTGATAACATGTTTCTCTGATATTCATTTTATGCTATCTTTCCCAGACTTCCAAGTAAAAGTGGAATTCCTCTCGGTTTAGTATCCTGAATTCCCTGTTTACTTAATTCATTTTAAGCGCACGCATATTCTTAAACACTCTTTTCAAACACTTCTAATTCATATTCTCCCCTACACGTAAGATGGCACATTCGACACTCCTACCAGAATAAACTGCACAACTTAAAATTCCTAAACTGTGGGTTGGTGTGGCTCATCTCTCTTCGTGACGCACAAACATTACAAGCGGCGGTCCACACGCCCCTACACGTGTTGCTCTAGAAGGGGGGCTCGCATTATTCAACTTCCTATCGATTTTGTTGCTCACCATTCATGTGTCTTGTTCTGCTTTTTGTTTTGTACAGCGCTTTTAAGTCGAAATGCTGGCATATTCATCACTTCGATTTGCCCAGCGCAATTCATACGCAGTTAATCGAAGCTTGAAATTATAGCTGTTTGACTATCTCTTTAATTCGTAAACATTCGGGACATGTTTAAAGCCAACCAGATATTACCATCTGCAAATTGTTCCGTGAGCACATCATTATGTGTTAACGTTATCAAATTTGTAATCACAAATAATTCTTATGCGTATTCCTATGATGATATAATAATAATAATAAAATTATTATTATTATTATTATTATATCTTTTGAAATACGTCCAGTTGCGTGTTCAGTACCCAAAAAGTTTTCCTTTAGTCAACATGCCTATGTCGTTTTACAAGTTTTCCAATCTTCCTTCTTCCTCGTGGACTGTAATATGAAACTGACTTCGGTATTTGATTTGCATCTACGGTTGCATTTGTTTTACGCCATTTATTTCCGTGATTTTAAATATTAGTAATATTATTCATTTGTAATTCTTTTCTAAATTCCTTACTCCTCTTTGTCTCAGAGTGAATGTCCTGCTGCTGATCTCAGGACAAGAATTGTAGCGGCTGGAATGTGTTATGTTATTTTGTTTTATTGCATTGCGATTATAAGCTATTTAATTACAATGCACGTAACTGGCGTGTCATTCAGTAATCTGGCAGGAGAAGCCTCAGACTGACTTCTCATTGCTTTGCCGTTTTGAGAGAATTGCTCCTTACGCCCTTGAAATCAAACACAATTTTTGGTTTTGACTTTTAATTATTGTATAAGCAATGCATGATTATAAACGTTTTGTGCAGAGTTTGTAGACTGCGTGTTCACAAATTTCAAATCCAAAACATATTGTTTTACATGGGTGGCGTTTTGTATGGGTTATCTCTACTATTGAATGCCAGACAAAAGTCGTTTCTATTCATTGACCATAAATGCGTTTGCCTTTCTTTCAGTACATAAAGGGAAATATGTAACAAATAAAAAATAAAGGACACAAATTGAGGCTATGAGCCTTTGTTGTCCTGCCGTTGTAATTTATAAGAAAATAGCGATTGGAAATCAGACACAGGGACAGCTGTGACTTCGAATGTAATTAATTCAGGACCACAAAGAGTTTTTTCCTTAAATCATAAGCACATTCTCTCACAATTCTAAATCAGTCTGTAACAGCCTTTATCAGGAGAACGGATAATAATTATTATTTTCAGGCTGTGGGATGCGACGTATCTCGGAGCAGTGCGTGGACTCAAAATACGAAATTCGTCTTCTTTGTCTTTCTACATAGGCTATTGTAAGAAGCTGCACAGGCATTGGAGGCACTATTAATGAACTACAACTAGACTTTGTGTCTATACCCAACCGAAAATGTATGCAGCTTAGTGAATTTTGACCAGTAACTAATTAAGTTCAGGTTTAGGCTATATTACAAATCGTTAAGAAATATCGCAAAGTCTCTAAGTTTCATATGAAGTCATGCAGACTCCTCACATTTTTATAGATGATGGAGTGGACATGTGGGATAGTGTCCATTGTTTCATTTTTTATATGGCACACGACGTTTGGAAGTTGGTTGTACTTGCATATTAAGGCGCCTTTCTGTCGTTTTATTGGCAACTTTTTGCGTGTGATTCTTGAGATTACTGATTGCAGCCAGACATGAATTCAGAACCATAAGAATGCTGACAACTAGGCTACCGGGGCTCTCGAAATTTCGGTTATATAAACTGTATCTCATATTATGAATATAGTTCGATGTGTCTTGCATAATGAATCTGTTACTAAGTTAACATTGTACATCTTCCGTGCAATTGATATGCATAAATAATTTTATTACCAAGAAATTGCACTTAATCGTAAATACAGAACCACTCCTACATGTTTCGGCTAATATTTATAGTCATCTTCAGGGAGCACCAGTATATACTAAAATACATAAACAGCGTTAAAACACAGCTGTGTCAATTGTAAATGGTAAAATACACAATGCCAGTATACCATTGCAGCGCCACTGTATTACGTCCAGAGTGTTAAAGTTATGTTAAGGATTGTTGTTAAAATCTTGTGCATCCAAACACCTTGAAATAATATATTCTCTTCGAGTCTAGTCGCGTGGTAAGTGATGTATGTCGTCAAACTGCTTACACTAAGAACGAACACTCTGTAGGCCTACTTGCAGTTATTGTCACAAGCTGTACTGAATTGTCATCGTATTTATGTATGCAAGAATTTTAAAGTTATAAGCTTCCTGTTTTGGTCCCTCGTCCAGAGGAGTCCTACCGACTGTGGTGTGTTTAAAGTGTGTGACCATGAAACCTCGACGAAACGAGGAGGCCCAGGCCCATATAGGGCTGTCGAGCCATAAAAAAATAGCTTCCTGTTTGACTATTGACGAAACATGAATGTCTGATCATGCAGTGTCCGTAATTTGTCTTTGAGGTTATGTTTACAGAGAAATTAAATTTGACTCCGGGAATACTCCTTCCGAATATACTTTTATTGTCCTCAAAAGCTAATTAAATCTTATGAGGTTGATTGAGCAATATATTACGAAGGATGACGGAACTTCCGTCAGCTCTGTGCCCTTCATGGCCGGATGAATGTAGTGCCTCTATGTTGCTGTGTGTAACTTCGCTGCACTTCCGGGGATGCAATTCTGTAAGCGAGAGCGTATGGCTTTAACTATGATAACACAGTTATAATATGAAAAGGTCCCGCCCACTACAAGCCATTAGCGAGCAGTAATGAAGTTTTCTGTTTCCGACAGTATGCGCAGACAGGTGCTTCGTAATTAATAATGAATAACATAGTTATACTGCAGCAGTGTGGCCAAAACTATAATTAACAACCTCACACTACAATGTAAAGGTATGTAAACTAGATCGGGTTCGAGACTGTAGTTACAAAATACAGCCCTCTCAATATATCTCGTGTGGTTTCCTGTCAGGGTATATGGTTGGTTTTCAGTTTGAGGTTTCATTGAAAATACGAGTTAATATACATACTTATAAGAGAATGCACGCGTATGCATGCAATCATACGTTTGGATCAATAATCTATCATATGCATGAGACATGAAGCAAGCCTAGGGAAGATACATTGTTTGTTTCCTATGGCTCGACAGCCCCTAAGGGGCCTAGGCCTCCTCATTTTTCGAGGCTTCACGATCACACACTTAGACACACCACACTCGGTAGGACTCCTCTGAACGAGTGACCAGCCCATCGCAGAGACGTCTACCTGACAACACACAACACTCACAAGAGGCAGACTTCGACGGGATTCGAATGGGGAAGACACATACTCGCACAAATTATTTGTCAGTACAGCCCATTTAGAAATGATACTTGAAAGACGTACGAGCAAACAGGAGAGTAACTTTGGAATAGATCATACATAAATAGGGTGTAGGATGCGATATTTGAGGCTCTCACAACGGTGCTGCTGCACATTCAAGTATTCTGGGATGTGAGGCTGCGTCGTTGGTCGAATACTTCCCGACGCTTCGAAGGGCCGTAGTGCCTTCAAGTGCAGGGCCTTCGGATGCTTGACGCTGAAGATGAAGTTACTACTGGGATTTCTTAAACGTTCGGAACTAATCGCCCTACATCACAGCGTTTAAAGATGCGTAGTGGTGACAACTGGTTCACCAGTGGTCCAGTGGGGTGCTTTTGTGGATACATCTTGAGACTTCGCATTCCACGCAAGTCAGGGGATAACTACGACATGCTCAAACTGCCCCATTTATGGAGCACATACGCCTTAGATATGTATATCTCTGTGATAGGTCTATAATGTTCAAACATGTGGGAAATGATTGTAATTATTTTGCAAGGAAGTCATATTTATTTTTACGTTCGTGTAATTGTTTCGTGTAAATATTTCTCATTAAAATTTATTAAATGGGATAAAACTGTTGCCGGCATTTCACCGCGGAGAACGGGTTTGATCCCAGGCTAGACTGCGTAGAATGCGTGGTGGCCAGATTGGCAGTGCGATATGTTTTCTCTGAGTACCCCGGCCTCGTGCCAATATCGTCCCATTAATGCTCCATACTCATATTTCATTCACATACCACCGATAGCTATATAATCACAGAAACTGACAGAAGCGATAAATAAAGAACTTATGTGCAAAATGCTAAAATGACCGCTTTGATGTGGCCATTGTGGCCATATACATATTTTCTTATTTTGTGTTTCGTGAAATTAGGTAATCGTGTTTGAGAACTTCAGATTTGACAGTAGACCACATTAACTGATCGTTCTCAATCCTTCCTTGTAAATGGAGATCGGGACAGGAAGCTGTGCCGGACGTAGCCGCATCACTTGTACGTTAGTTCATCTGACCGCACTAGCAGTGAGTGAAGCGTCACGTGCGATGACCAGACCAGATTAACTCCGGCTGGGAGCCCTGTGTCACAGTGCACCAAACTCTATTTCAAACGACAAACATCACCTGCCGTTTGCGAACTCCTGTCACTGTGCCCTCTAACTACATTAAGAACGACTGTAACATCATTTGCTTTGACCAGATAAGTCGCCCTCTACGTGTCCCTTTTTCCCTATGGCTTGACAGCCCTATATGGGCCTGGGCCTCCTCGTTTCGTCGAGGTTTCATGATCACACACGTTAGACACACCACAGTCGGTAGGACTCTTCTGGACGAGGGACCAGCTCGTCGCAGAGACCTCTACCTGACAACACACAACACTCACAAGAGACAGACATCCATGCCCCCGGTGGGATTCGAACCCACGATCCTAGTAAGCGAGCGGCCGAAGACCCACGCCTTAGACCGCACGGCCACTGGGATCGGCCCTCTACGTGTCACTGTGCCAAAACTCTAACCCTAAATTCATCCTTCTTTGATTATCAAATTGTTTTTACTCGTCCGCTCTGTAAACTGATCCACTTAACAGGCAAGCAGGAGAAGTTTCCGTACGAATTTGGCTTTAACGTTTCTGCTCTATTCTCTGCGAAATACGCGACTCAATCTGCACAGCTTGTATAGCGTAGGTCGGTCTATCTGAACCATAGAATGGTTGTACAATTAGAGGGACGACAGGAGCTCGGTTCTCACCACGTGCAGGCATTTGGCTGTTAGCCACCAAGTCCAAACTAGCCTTGCAGCCCTCTCAGCTCGTTCTTCAATGGGTACCACATCTACAAGCAATTTTAAAATTATTTGCGGTGCCTATTTTAACCAAATATAAGAAATGTAGTTTATTCAGTTCACACAGCATGGTATAGGCATAAAGATTTTATTTCGATTAGCAAGGATGATTTTCATTCGGCATAAATTAACTTTAAATACATATGGTACACTTCAAAATAGCAGACAGTGCATTGTCAAAAATATGTGGCCAACTAATAGTCGGGGATCACATTCAGCCCCACGTTGTTCAAATTTATTATTCACGGTCATTCTACTGCATTCGGTTCCATGGCACATGATACCAGTATTTGTCATAGCGTTGTAAAATAACCAAACAAACAGTATGTTAAGGTATGAGATAATAAATAATTTTTCATTTACGGATCACAAAAATATGTGCAGTATTTGTATAAGTTTATATTAATAATCACATAAGTGACAAGTAAATTATATTTTATTATTTCTCATAATAAGCTGGCATGTGAAAATTCGAACAACGTATGGGCATTTAATAGAACACAAGACTACTGAGGTTCGCATTGAGTTTAGTTTTTTGTTGATATTAAGTTGCAACTGTTTAGTAAAAGGTTCTAAAACTCATTTAAAAAGTTTATAAAAATTATATTAGTAATGATCATTTATACACGTATATATACAATTATGTGTATATTTCTGAATTCCTTTTCATTATGTTATTTGAGTCATTAAGGTCTACTGATATACTGGATGATGCAAATGAGCATGTGACAAAAAGTTGCGAGCCATTAAGGCGTCTTAAATAAAATGCAGGTGAGATTTCGAATTCATTTGAATACGTGATTTCTTAAAATAAACTGCCATCCATGTCTTATACAAAACATATCGTAAATGAACTTCAGTTAAAATTTAAATTTTACTTAATGTTAGATTTACAACTGCTCATTTTATTAGACGCTTTGACAAAGCAATTGCAAAAGGCCGCTGCTAGCTTCGTCATGTATGTTATTTGTCCGTCCGCATGTAACAATTTGACATCAAACTGATGAATTTTCTTTAAGCTCCGTTAAACAATGTAAAATAAATCTTCAGCGTGTATGTAGCATTAACCCCCTCATATTACGGGGTCATTTATAGCGATTATTATAAAATTAAACATGCAAATTTAAATCTTTAAAAATGAAGAACTGATAAAGGTGTTCGATAGGCACAGGCGCACGCACAGAATTAAATGGAGATGAGACTTCAATTTGTCTTCGTTAAGCTGAGGGGGTATTATTATAAAAATCTGAAAACCACCACATTTACTTGAGCCATATCTACATCAAAACTTCTTCGCCTTTTTTGCTCGTCTATGATTTTCACACAAAAAAAATTGAAAGACTAGGTACACACTTATTATAAATTTAGTTCTGTATTCTAATTATAACGTGACGGGAACACCAAAACATTGAGATCCACTGGTATAGTAACTCGACTACGGGCTGGGAGACCGATTTATGGCAGGTGCAAGAGATTTTGCTCTTCTCTGAAACGTCCAGACCGGCTCTGCGACCCACCCAACCTACTATTCAGTGGGCACCGGAATTCTTTGCCGGGGGTAAAGCTGCCGCGGCCTGAAGCTGACCATTCATCTCCCTCATATGCCGTCACAGAATACACAGGAACATGCTCTAAGAAACGTTACCTTTCGTACTTTAACTTCAGATAAGCTACTGCTTGTAGGTACATATTTTCACCCTGAAGAGAGGGGAGAAGTTTCCGTCGAGACGTTGAGAAAAATTTTGGCTACACCGTGTCATATCGCATTATTCGCCTGGTAATGACTTTGTTTGTACTAAAATAAATACGTTGGGATGAAACTTGTATTTACGTGTAATTTGTGCTACATTAAACTAATTGGATGGCCTGTTACGATGAGTAATAGGCCGTGTACGGGGAAGAGTGAAAGTGTTGGAGAAAGTACAATACGCGGTCGTTGCGCTGGAAATGGTCTATATCTGTTTTTATTTTTTTGTTTCTGTGACTGCATTTATTGTTCATAGTCTAGAGTTGCTAATCTCGGGAAAGTCTGGCATAACTGCGCGCATGCTCTGTCATTTGGTGGAAAGGAAATGAGAGACGAGATATATAACCTCCCTTTCTTTTTCATTACCTACTGAGCAGAGAAGTACGAACTCTGAGTTTGAGAAAGATGGGGTGGATTAGCACCAGACTGTGTCTTTGCTAGTGACATATAATTTACTGCTTTGTAATACTAATTCAGATTAAGTTAAAGTCGTGTGTGTGTGTGTGTGTTACGACCAAATGTCAATATTATATTTCAACTCCTCAATAGCTTGAGCCCGACGTAAGAAGCCCCTGAAAATGATCGAAGTTTCGGCAAAGGATGAATTTCTCATTTATTATGAAACATTTGTCACAGTGAAGACACAAAACTCTATTCTAATTTCAACTATGGCATACTGGAACCCTGCTGATAGTATAGAACGACTGTGCGTAATAATATAATGAAATTCCTGTACCTAAGGAAATAATATACACAAGATTCTTAATATTACTATGAATCCAGTCCTGCTAATCTGCTTAAAAAATAACGTTCTTCCTGTCTTTACACATTTTAAAACAGATTATACTCATGGCCGGCACACCCGGTACACTCATCTGGCTGGCACAGAGAAAATGTTTCGAAAACTCCATTTCTTTTGGGCACTGGTTTCATTTTTGTAATCATAAATTTGATTTCCTCAGAAACAAGAACGGCTCTTTTAGCCAGGTGTATCGTATGATTGCGGACAGAAACAGCATTTAAAAGTGAACAGAAACTAAGGAAGAAAAAACGCTTGTCGCATTTAGCAGTTAGCTAGAATTCAATTTCTGATTTGTAATGCGATGCTTTAAATTCAAACATCAATGATATACCTATTTTAACGTAGTGCTTTATTGCAGCCAGAGAAAAAAAAATTGAATAGGCAGCAAAAGAGTCTACAGTCAGTACTTGGATCCCCATGATAAAAATATTCGTTTCTTCAAGAAACTGGCATTATTTCATCACAATGGAATACAGAGAGTATCTTGGTACAATCTCGCTGCTGTTGTTGGACATTTTACGCTGACGCCTTTGGACAGACAGCCATTAGATGGTGTTACACGGTTTGTCAGTAAAAGTAATTGCTGTATAAAGGCCTGATACCTCTGATGGCCGGAAAGTCACTCCTTGAATAGTCTATTGTACCTTCTTGCCTGCGGAAAATGCAGGCTTTCGCACATTCTCGCGTATATTTCCATGAGGAAAGCGTCCGTTTGGTAAAAATTCGCAGTGTCCACAAGAAGGACAACTGTTGGCCAGAACTCCACGCTATTTCCACGGTAAAGGTAGCTGTTGGCTAGTCTCCGCAGGAAGGCATCCATTTATTTAGAGCTTCTCCTGGACAGCGCGCCTCAGTTCCTCAGTTGCCTTCGCCAGTTCCCGGGCTGAATAGTCGCCCCTCTTGCCCTTATCATCCCGTGGGTCGTCAAGGCCTCCAGCAATGTAATCCTTCGGAGGCTCTGTAGGGTAACCACCGCTCCCGTGGCGGGCCGATGCGAACTTGGGCCGCGGGATGCGAACCCGTTTTACGTCAACTAGCCACGATTCCATTTTACGACCTGCAAACAAAATGTTGTAAAATCAGCCTTGTTTCATAAAACAGTTCGGCTGAAAACATGTCAGATGTAAGAAAATGAAAGATGTGGAAACAAACGAAACAAATTCCAGCCATAGTTCTTTATAGCTGCCGGACTTCTTCTCTTTCGCTCTGTTTGAGAAGGCTGAATATACGTTGAAGGAATATTTAAACAATATGCCAGGAACTGTACTTAATAAAATACCGTCATAGTAAACAAAAATCTGTTCGTTATTTATTTACGTATCAATTTCCGACAACTTCCGGTCCTAGTATCATCATCTGGGATCATATTTTGATTGCAATCAAAGAAAGAGTGCTGACGGGTTTAATATGCAATGACTACAGCTATACTATCCATGCATTTTAACGTCCAATAATGTGAAAATAATTTCGTACATTAAAAGAATTACGTATATCAAGCAAACTATTACGTTTTAACAAGAATTTATTAAAATTAATCGTATTTAGTTGTTTTATGTGCGTCACACAGCCTCAGATGTTGTGTGTTGATACAGTTTCCCTGATGACAGCCGTAGGAGCGAAAAATGTCGCAAACTGTTATGTAACTAAGCAAAGAGAGATGTTTCATTTGTGCACCATGACGGTGTGGTAGCAATTACAATTACAGTGTTAGTACACGGCTCGTGTTGATTGCATTTAATACTCTACCAGGAAGTTTATACCTCTGCAAGATCAACAACGAAAGGGGAAAAGTGCATAACAAGGAACTTCGCTCTTTTTTCTCTTCAGTGGGTAAGCCCTATTCGTAGGTTTGAGATTATGGATCGTAGGCGAAAAGAAGAAATGGACATAATGCGTGACTTTAGGCTTCCGCCGCGGTGTAAATGAGATGTTCGCTCTTCTGGGATGTTACGCGGCGTTGTTTGGTAGTTAAACTACCGACATTTCAGTACGACCTCTCGGTCCCATCTTCAAGGGTCAAGTAGTCTTCTTGGACTGCTTGACCCTTTAAGATGGGACCGATAGTTTGCCCTGAAACGTCGGCAACTACCATTCAGCGTTGCGTAACATCCAAGAAGAGCGAAGATGTCGAATATACACAACATTTTGTTTGGAAATCCTCGCAGACAGGAATCATATTAAAATATTAAAATTAGTGCCACTGCCTTTAGAGGCAGAATTTTTTTTTCGTCACCGCATTCAGACCCCACCCACCCTCCTATGCAGTGAATGCCAAGAGGCTCTTTCTCCAGGATTAGGAGAACGGGGTGTAAAACTGACCAGTCGTCGCCATGTGAGTGGAGCTATTCCTCCGCTCTCCCACACGTTATCATGGTGAGTTGCTACTTTAAGTACAGGGACAAATCTATCTTTTATTTAGTCAGAAAATGGATCGGATAGGGTCCGGATGATAGGGATTAATTTTACGGAAAGGGCAAGAATTATATTCTTCACCACTTTCATAGTCCCAACTAACCCCGTTTTAAAATTGGCAGGTGTACTTAGGGGTCCCGAGGGTAGGTTGTTTGGAGTAAGGAGCTGCCCACTTACAATGTGGTAGGATGAACTGAAAACGTTCCGACAGACCTCATGACAGCCGGTTTTGGGGCGCATATTCGAATCCTAACTTTCGGCACTAAAGAAATAGGCGAGTGAGTGAAGAATCAATTAACCGTTTACCACACATTCTAAGGCCTTGTATGTCCTGCTTGTCCGATTTAAACGCCAACTATGTGCTAGGCTGTGCCTTTTAGACCACAGTGGGCCTTCAAGGGATACCACCGCTGTGGCATCAAAGACAGCGGTCCTTTAAAGATTACCCTTTACAGCCACAAGCATAGTGCTATTCGTTACACAGAAGATAACTATAGGCTATATGTCCACTGTCAGCGTGTACACAAATTACTCGGTTCTGTTGACATTCAGAACTACGGTAGCTAATATCGATCGCTTCTTCGGTGATTTAATGACGCTTTTTCGACTTGGAAGTTATCGTCGAATGAAGTAAAGTGATTATGAATAATTTGTAGGAGATGTGGAAGGAGGCGGTAATAGTATGTTCCAAAGTAGGCCACACTCTACTGGATTTTGTTTGGAGACACTGAGGTAAACTACGAGATGCTTGTCGCTTTGGTCGATACGAAGACTGAGACATGAACCGCTTACTTCCCGCACAAGAACTTTACAGCTATACCAACTGTGTGGCCTACATTGCGTAACAGGATGTTCCCAGAACGCTGGTCATCCACTTTTCTAGGAGTCAGCGCAAAATTACTGCTGTTAACAGTACATTCTGTTATTTAATGCCGCGTTTGAATGCTTAGGGACGAAAGTGGTAGAATAAATACGCATAGTTCATGTGTTGGAGGAAATTCAAGTTGAACTCTATGGCCATAACGGTGCTGGACGGACACGTTGCTGCAACCTGCTTAACTTATTCACGACGATTCTCGACAGCATTCATGCGTCGTATTCTTAAGATCCATGGTTCCAATTTAGGAAGCAAGAAACGTTCTAATGAGTATTTTGGGTTCTTTTCTTCGTCCCTTCCAGGTATATACTGGGAGAGGATCCCAAAATATCCCAAGGCGACTCAGTCCCTTCGGCCCCTTCGCTATGTCATTAGATCTTTCACAGTTTTTTAACCTTGTAAAATTTTATTCATTAAAGTCCGAATATTTCAAATATTGTCAATCGGCCAGTAATTAATGAGAACTTTTTATATAACATAATCCAAGGAATTCAGTTCGGTAGAATTATGCACTTGCTTTGTAGCTAGTTAGTTATTTGGCCAGTCACGACTTTCATTGTTTTCCTCGTAAAAGTAGCTGCACTTCTACCTTAAACTTATGTCATGTACTAGAAAGCGCACGAGCTTAGGCAAATGGTCCATAAGAGCATGAACTTTATACATTAAATACACAAACACACACATACCTACACAAAAATGTTCGGTGAAGACGATTGGAATGAAATCGCCAGCTTTGCAATAACAGGGCAGCAAGCACAGACTTTCGTATATCTCAATGGGGAGGTCGACGATTCTTGTTGTCCTACCTGAATTCATCACCGTTCATCTGCGCCTCTCCAAACGCTCACTGATATAACATCTTCAGTGTCAATACTACAGCTCTCTGCTTGATCCTCAACATAAAGCCTCGATCTTACCCTCCTGGGTAAAGATACGGCACCAAATGAGTTACAGAATTGTTCTTCGCGTCATAAGACAAATTCCATTCTTAAGGAACAGCAGGTTTATGCTATCTTTTGTTTAGCGTCCGTCCTTTTCCGGACACTATGCGTCGTGCTGGATTTGTACTGGCAATGCTAATGTTTGTAGCTGCCGTAAACGCACGACCATTGCAGTATGTGAAAAGTCCATTACTGACTATGGGTAAGAAATTACTTTATGATAATTTATGCAACCGCCCACTCTAAACTGCCCAGCCCACGGTTACAGTACTGCTGTATGCTCATCGGTTAGCACGAATCCCTCTCAAAGGATATACGGGGGAAAATAAAGCCACTTAGATAGCCACTATTATATCATAGTGATCACGCAGCTTGCGTTTATTTCTGAATTAACAAAATTACTGCAACTGTTTGGTATAACTCCAAGAACCAACTGCGGTTACTAGAGAGCTTTCGATCGTCAAAGATAAATGCTGTTAATAGCGAACTGTACCACTAAGCGTCTGGTTCTGTAATGGAAATGATGTGTTTTAGACCTCTACCAATCTTGATGACGTACAAGGCTTAATTGCGGACAGCAATTAGAGGTTCGAACTGCTAACCCCCTCCGCGCATTCAAAATTTTGAGTAATAAAATTTGGAAGTTATATGGTATTACATAACTGGCTAACAGCCAAACAGCCACCTTATGGTTTCACGTTTGGAAGCTCAGTCCGAGACTCGAACTACGGACCCTGGCGGGATACTGTTATAATTCGTACTCTTCGGAACATTTTGTTAGTGTGACTAAATAAGTAATCACATTTTCGGGGAATGAATCACGCATACGTAATGGTAAAAAGACATACAAAATTACTGTCGAAAAATCTGAAAGTACAGGAGCACTTGAAAGACCCATACATGTAATAACATGGACCGAAGTGGTGGGAATATGGACTGCATTCGTGTAACAGAGGACAGGAGCCTGTGTTGGCCTCTTGTAAACACGGTATTGATCCTTAGAACTCAGTAAAGATGTGGATTTGCTACTGGAACAATTGACACTCTCTCACAAACAAATCGGCTGCGTGAAGTCACCTAAATTCAGGATTCTTCAGAATTCGTTCGAAGCTACGATAAACTGACACGACAATGAGAATGAACTATGTAGGCCTAATCATTGTAAAACGTGTCTAAACGATTTTGTTTTGCCATTATTCTAGTTTTATATTGTGAAATGATTGTTCTTCTATGTTTGGTAGGAAGAATAGAAGTTACGTAATTCAGACGCCATATTGTGAACCAGTCTCGTCTCTTACGTAACACTAATCACTGAGTGATGACCGTTTGCTCGCCACCTGTTCTGAGAACCTCAGCAGCGACACTTGCTTCGATTCCGTTATCCTGTCAGCAATAAATTTCCTGCTTCTTGTCTCCTTTTCGTGCAGTAAATTCCTCTCATATTTAGCTGTAAGATTTGTGAAAGCTCTTTGACTTTCTCGTTATTTTTAATTTCAGGTAATGTTACCATCTCTATTGTCCGTAACACTGATAAATTCAAAAACTGTTTATAAGGACTCTCCCCTAGTGTAGCACATTTTAAGGTTTCAAAGATATTTGGCAGCGTCAGTTTTAGTAGTCCCATGAATAACGGCTCCATTCCCGACAGGAACAAAAGATTCTTCTCAAAAGCGTCCAGACTGGCTCTGGGTCCCACCCAACCTCCTATTCAATGGGTACCGTGGGCTCTTTCTCCGGGGGTAAAGCGTCTGGAGAGTGAAACTGATCACTATCCTCGCTCTAGTGCCGAGGTTAAGCATGAGTAGAAGTACACCGCCATCCCCCTACCTATCTTCCTGCAGAAGGACAATTTTACTTTGAACCTTATAAAACATGAGTACGTAAACACTCGTATATTCATTAAAATTTACAGCAATGATTGCCGTCATATTTTCGACAGGAATCTTAATCGAAATTTAATGAGGTATAAACAAACCACTAGTGCATTTTTGAAAAACATGTCGCCCTGCATAAACTTGTCCCATTTTCAAAGGTCAATTTTGACCCTTGAAAATTTGACCGATAAGTTGTCCCGAAACTTCGGTAAATAACTACAAATCTACGCTGCGCAACATCACAGAAGAGCGAAGATCTCGAATATTATGGTTGTATATTCTGAAGTGCAAAATCGGAAAAGAAAGGGGTTTGAGATATTTGTGTAGGTATTCCGATATGGAATTTATTTCAGCTTCTTTCTGATATGACTTCTTGAACATATTTCGCCGCACGGTCTAGCACTTCCCTTGTCCCTTCAAGTTTCTGTAAGTTCTACAGCATCTCTCTACACATTGTCACCTCAAGTTCTACAGCATCTCTCTACAGATTGTCACTTCACATTCTACTGCATCTCTCTGCATATTGTCACCTCAAGTCCTACTGCATCTCTCCACACATTTTCACTACATCTGACGGGCTGGTATCCAGTCCTCCTTTGTAGGGTTCTCACAAAGACTTACTGTATATCGGGCATGTAATGCTAGGATCAGCGTATGGATCTGTTTAGCTTGTAAGGTATCCATGCCGCTTCGATGCATCTCATATGGAGCAACAAACCGTTTGCCTTACAAACAAAATTGAATGCTGCCGTTCCTGTCATAGCCAAAACATACGTCACTAAACTGCCCGTCTCACTCTTTTTTTTTGTCTTTCTTACCTTCCTTATTCTTTTCTTTCTATTATCGGCTTCTTTACTGTCCTTATTTTCGTTTATTTGTATTACTGTTTCTTCCTTTTTTCTGTTTTATCATTTTTACTTATTTCCATTTTGCAGCCTATTTATCGTATGTTATAAAGTTCAGTAAATTCTAAAGATCAGTACGACCTGTATTTAAGTACGCCGACTGATTCAAGTGTATATTACTCACATATAATTTGATTCAACTCTATTCAGCGACTTCGATATTAAAGAAACATATGGCCAGAGGGATGTAAAGCGTATTAAGTTGGTAAGAGTAGATATTCAAGTATTGTTGAAGTGCTGATACTCTTTGAGATGACTTGTAAGGTGAGACGTAAAAAAAGCCGAAATTGCTTCAAACCGATGTGTGAGGCCTGTGACCTAAGGCTACGCCTGTAAATGGGCCACTCCGACAGAACACAGCTGCCGAACATTTACCTCCCCCTCTTTCGCAGACAGGTTCTAAAATGTTCTTTTTGTGTGTCCACTTTGCCTTGAACTTGCTCCGGCCCATTGAGAACCGTCCAGCAATGTTGCCACGTACCGACATGTGGAGACAGCTCCTGTTATGCTGCGTATGGTCTACACTGAAGTAACTGTTCCTGCATGATGTTATTTTTGAATATTTTTAAATCTTGAGGCTCTTCGTCATTTTAGTCAACCCCTACAGTCCCTCTTCAGTTTAATTTATAACCGTCACTGATAAGAACCTCGCAACAGGCATGTCTAGTTTATCCGTTTCTGGTCTGTTTGCTAGGTAACCACAACAGGTTTTATAGCGCTTAAACCAATCGTTACGCGTTCAATGGCAAGTAATATGAGATGTGAGAAGTCCCACTGTTTTGCAGTTTAGTGATCTTTATTTCCTTCTGCTGAACGGGAATATTTTTTTTATTGAAGGGCCCCGAAGCAGATGCTACGGACGCACCGCAGCCTTGAAGGCTTATTGTGCAACCGTATGAGGAAGATGATGAATATTAGGTTTTTTTCTGCTTTTCCATTTTAATGGAGCGCCAGTGGAATGAAACTGACAGGGAAAACCCGAAGCACTCGGAGAAAAACCTGTCCCAGTGCCACTTTGTCCACCACAAATCCCACATAGACCGACCCGGGATCGAACCCGGGCCTCCGCGGTGAAAGGCCGCCGACTAACCGCATGAGCCATAGCACGGCCGGGCTGGTGAACGGAAGTATTTACATATTCATGGGATTATCATAATAAATAAAGGGTTTCACTATATTTAAATTAAATATTTCAACAAGACAGCCATACTCTTTCAACCTTCAGGACAATGTAGTTTGCTAAGTCAATTCAGGGAATGTGTTAGGCGGCGCTTTCCTAGTAACCATTACCTTCGAGTGTTACTCTTTTGTGAAGAGGCGTTCAACATCCAGACAACGTGGTGAGTGATGTCTCGCCGCCTAGCTTCCGTAAAGTAGGACACAGGCCTCTTCCTTGGAGCGCGATTCACGATAGCACGCCACACGTCTGAAAAGAAATAAATTGTTAACTTGAAACGGCACATGTGCTTGGTTTACGGTAGCACTTGTCAAGTTAATTGCGTGGTCACCGTCGTGACAAGAGCGTTCAGACTGCTGGCTGCTGAATCCGGTTACAAGTTCTCTGTAGTGATTCCTGAAGTTATTATTATTATTATTATTATTATTATTATTTACACTGTCCTTCTTTATGTTTACTTGTTGTTTGTCTGTAAATGCCGTTATTACCCGTCCAGCACTTGCATCTCTCTTAAACTTTTTACTTCAACAAGTACGTGTTTTCAAATCCACGATTTCTGTAAGGTGATATGTCTACTGGAGACGATGTAATCTATGAGATAGTTTATGTCTCTCATCCCGTTTTGTTAATTGTAACAAAGAAGGATTTAAATACTGTCAGACAAAACTAATGTATATTAAATTTTACTGTGGCAACACGTTTCGACCTAGTTCCGTCATCTTCAGGCCATTAATATAAAACTCATAAAAATGTTGTGTATAGTTGTATTAGAAGATATTAATAAATGAGATCTCAATTTTACAATTAAACCAATACATGGTGCAATGTCAGATTTTGTTTTATAATAGTTACAACGTTTAAACATTTAAAATGTTAAAATCTTAAAGCAATAATTCATTATTTATGAAGGATGCACAAAATACGAATCCTCCATAAATAAGTGTTATTGTTTTAACATTTCAACATTTTAAATGTGCTAATCCGCGTTTTAATTATCATAAAACAAAATCTGACACTCCACCATGTATTGGTTTAATTGTAAAATTGAGATCTCATTTATTAATACCTTATAATACAACTATACACAATACTTTTATGAGCTTTATATTAATGGCCTGAAGATGACTGAATTAGGTCGAAACGTGTTGCCACAATAAAGTATATAATGTATATTAACTGTGTCTGACGGTATTAAATCCCTCTTTGCCATGACAGATTAATACACTGTACTCTGCAGTACATTTTGTTATTCATCATCCAGTCTTGTTGGTCTTGATACCGCGTAGGACAAGTTGATACCGACGTTTCGGAGGAAGGTCAGTGCCAACTTATAATCCTATACGATTTTAAAATCTAGCAGCTAAGCATCCGATCAGCACTCACTACGAAACTTGAACACATATATGCTATATTTCCTTCCATGTTCATTGAATGTAAGGCCTATTGTTTTGTAAAAAGCCACAAAGGAATTCATAAAGCCTGTGACTTGATTCCAGTTCTTTTCGAATAGGCCAAAAGTCAGGCGCTTTATTGCTTCTTGTTCTACTTGAAGTGTCCTGCTTTCGTGCTGTGAACTGTTAGTGTGGCTCAGCAAACAGAAAACACATCTTACCTTCGTAACAAAGGAACTAATGTCTGGCCCATTTACTCAGTACATTACCGGTTCTAGTTCAGCAAGCATTGTGACCCTTCACATTCAGGTCATCAAGGACTTTCTGCAAGATGGGCACATCTCACGGTGGGTAGATGAGGTGTAGGCGATGTTGTCCCGACAACAATAGCAACAACTAATACAGTATGTCGAAAATATTGCGCGAGTGCATTACAAAATCGCCCGCCCGCACGGTTTTCTTCATATAAATGGCCAACAGCATATTTACGGGAACACATGGAAATAAAATCGTATGATCTCTTTCATGTCTGTGTCGAGCTTCATCAATATTCGTGGAGTGGTTGCGCAGATGTAACATGAACGGGCAGGCACATCACCATCCTATAGCCATGTTCTCCAGTTTGTCCTATGAATGCAAAATAATGACTGCAATGACAGAAACTCCGCGTCTGATGACAATTGTGCGGTACAGGTTACGATAGTAGGAGTAACAAACCAGATCCTATGCTTTATCCAATCACTGGAGAACCTTGCCGAGCGCGCAGACCATTATGGAAACATACGCGTTACTTAGAAAGATGTCTGGTCCGGAAAGGTCATTTTAGAAGGACAGGACCTTATATAGGTTTAGAGCTTACAAATCGTACTGTCTTTGGTAGGTCACTCGAGACTACTATGATGCTTTCTCTATTACTCACAGTGCAAAAGATTTAATTTTGTTTATGCGTAACAACATTTGTTCCATACTGTCCTGCAACGTATTTCATAGCCACGGTCGTATTTGGAGTGAATTGTCGATTTTTAGATTATCAACCGGATATGTTCAAACTGTACAGGTCAGATAGAGTCAAATGAAGTGGGAAAATGGATGCTGATGACTGATAAGCACGTAAGTACCTGCAGAGAACTGGCCGCGATCTGTATGAAAGCAGTAGGGTCTATTCTGGAAATCTATAGCCTTGTTAGAGCAGAAACAGCTGACACTCTGACAAGTATAGTAGACTGAAGTTTGAAATTTTATAAAGTATAATCGCCTCTGAAACAAACGGAAATAAATTATGAAAATGATAATATTATCATCATCAACGAAACAGCAAGAGCAACAACGATGACAACAAAAAAACAACAAAATAAAACAAAAACAACAACAATGTATGCACTGATGGAACGCAGCTGCTATGGAGAATGTTCTTTATTAACGGAAGGTATTATGGTTTCATCCTAATATAAACTGGATGATGAGCAACTCGTTTAGGATGGTTAAGTGCTTGTAGTAAACACGTTTCCTTTCCTAAACTCTATGCATTGAAAGGGTAAACGAACCGATATGCACTGCATTTTGTGCGTATTCCAGACAACTTTCCAAGTATTTTCTGGGACAATCTCTTTGAATCATTGTATAAATTAAATTAACAGGAATAAATTTATGGAGAAGCTGTTTATGACGGACTGGGTGAAATCGGGTGTGAAATGAAATAATGAAATAATGGATGTGAAAAAGGAAGCATTGTGCAGAGATTAGAAAGGGCAATATTATCGCGGTACGAACATAAAACAAAGAGTGAGAGAACTTGAGTCTCTTGAACAATTAATTTATTAGACACCGACCGGAAAACGTGCAAGGAGAAGTTATGGTTAGTAGCAAAGAGTGGTGGTGGGAATTAGAATGTCGACAGTTAAGGAGCACTAAACAAGGAATTTATAAAAAAAAAAGGGGCAACCCCTAGAAGATGACGGACGAAGAGAAGAACAGCAGTATGCAAACAAGAGGAATAAGGAAGGGGAAGCAAAGAACAAGTTGCAGAAAGAGGAAAGGGTAGAGGGAGAGAACACTAAGAGGTGAAGAGGAAGGAGAAGACGAAGAAAATGGAGACGGATGAGGAGGCAAAAGAAACGAAAGAGGAGAACAAAGATCAAGATAATTGGATGAGGGTGAAGATGAAGAGGAAGAAGGCCAATGAGGGATCTAAATGTAATGGTACACAATGCGCCCCGGGCTATACTCGTGTCTACGCCCTCTGTCCATCGATACTTAAGACGTTGTCCTTCACCGTCTCCGCTTGGGAACGACGACCTCTTGACAACAGTCACGCAACCTTCTTCCCTGTCGCGGACCACATCTTCCTCCGGCACCTGCTTCGGAAGGCACCTACAGGAATTCTTCATTGGTCTGTTAAATTCCTACTTTTGGCCCTAAGGCAGTGGTGACCATTGTTGTGTTCGACTAAACACGTCACTTCTGTACTGAATGAAAAAGAGAAAGAAGTCGCCCGTTTAGGTTTCCTTTTCATAAGAACTGTCTTAGAGGATTTAATGTTGAATTGAAAAATTTAGCCCCAGAACTACTCGTATGTCACTTTGAGGGGATAAACTACTAGCCTATAAAGACCGACGCTGCACGATCTTAGCAATTGATGGCGCCCTTAAATAGCACACGTAAATAAAGGGAGTATAAAGTTGAAGGCTACTCAGTGTTGACGGCGATGTTTGTGACATTGCACACCTCGCACGACTTCATTAAGTGACAAACCTGTGATCTTGTTGAAATACAGTCAATACGCCTTTCTTTAATCTTAAACAATCCACAAAATCGAAAACATTTTAAAGTAAAGAGTCTAAAGTCTTTAAGGTAGACCTATATTTTGTGTCACGTACCAAACTTTTGCAAGAAAAATCGTTTTTTAGAAAATTTACACTTTCGATTCGAGATTCATGTAAAGGTGTTGTATTAGCCCGATAAGAACAGCAATTGAATTCGACCCGTTGTTAGTCACCAGTACGAAACTGAAGATCAATCCATTGATTTTCGGAGACGAAAACATGTACGAAAAAGACCGTAACGTTTTGCTTTCATTTCAGGAATTTCGAGCAAGTAACCCCATGGAACAGAATATAAATTTCCCGACTTTCACGGATCCCGAAGGTTAATTAATTTCAACGAAGCCGTGTCACGTCTAAGGCGGCTAGTCGCAAGCCTCTCACCGCGAAGACCCGGGCTCAATCCCAGGACAGGCCAAGGGGGAAGTTGTGACACTGATACAGGCTTCAATCCGAGTATTTCGATTTTCCTTTGTCAGTATCATTTCTCCAGTGCTACACGCTCATTTAACCTTAATAATGACCTTATCAAAAGCACAAGCGGGTGAAGACGGAGAACCTTCAAACGAAGTAGTGCTACTTCGGATATCAGGAAGCAATTGATAGAAAAGTCTTTTCGCATTTTCTTGAAACAGACCAAGATACAGGACGCAAGAATGACCCGTCTTCTCGTCAGACCGACCCTTGACTGCAAAGGTTAAACTCACCATAGATAAGAGAGTAGACTCGCTATTTAGGTAAACAGGATAAATTTGACATTGGTCTTCAACTACGTGGACACATCTCGTGTAGATACGAACCGTATGTTGAATCGGCATATTTGGATTTTACATGTAGTTACCAATTCATAACGTCAAGCGTCACGCAGCGAACATTTCATATAAAAATGTGATCGGAATAAACCTGTGCAACACAGTATATTTCTAAAACTCAGGCGAGAAACATCTGTTTTTCTTTACCTTGATCCAAGGAATATGCAAATTATGAGGTTTTGTGCTTCTCATAATTTTAGGTTTTATAGTCGCCCCACATACAGTGAACCCTCGGTTATCCGATGTAATGGGGGGGGGGGGGGAAGCTCGAGTCGCAAAAGCCGTTAAGTCTGTTGTTCGGTGTCCGCTTCCTAGCCTAGAGATGTGAACTTAGGAAGCCAAATAAACAAACGTAAGGAATTGTTAGCACAAAAACACATACATACATACATACATACATACTATGTAGAATAAGAAAATAAATCCCTACATATGTGTCTGGAGCTTTCGTCACTCAATGAAGTTTGACCTGTGTCACATAGACCTAACTAGGGCTAGGCTAGCCCAGTGTCGTCGCTTTGTCTATCTAGTTCTGCAGGCTAAAGTATTGGATCCCACGAAAATACTTCTTCCAATGCTTTCATATATATTATGATGTTAGATCGCTATCTGGAATCACAAATTTTTATAGTCTATCATTTCTGTTCATAATTGACAATAGTAATGCATGAGTGAGCCGATCCCAGTGGCCGCGCGGTCTAAGGCGTGGGTCTACGGCCGCTCGCTTGCTGGGATTGTGGGTTCGAATCCCGCCGGGGGCATGGATGTCTGTCTCTTGTGTGTGTTGTGTGTTGTCAGGTAGAGGTCTCTGCGACGTGCTGATCCCTCGTCCAGAGGAGTCCTACCGAGTGTGGTGTGTCTGAGTGTGATCGCGAAACCTCGAAAAATGAGGAGGCCTAGGCCCCCTCGGGGCTGTCGAGCCATAGGAAAAAATATGTGTATATAATATGTTACCGAAATGCTAATTCAAGTTTTTACACACACATAATTCGGAATCGCTTTCGAATAATTTTCCTGGCGGTTCGGAAGGTCGTGTAGCTAAATGTGGGTGTCGGTTGATCGACGGTCTGACGACAGAGCTTTCGCTGTACCTGCATACTGCTTACGTAGGTAATCAATTTCTTCTGAGCAGCAACATAACACAGTTCGCTGTACCTGCATACTGCTTACGTAGGTAATCAATTTCTTCTGAGCAGCAACATAACACAGTTCTCTGAGCATTTCTGGTGGCGTCATTAAGCCCAGTGTTCCAGTGTCTTTCTCCGCCCGTAATTTGGAACCATTCCTGTACAATCCCAGTATGCAGCAGTAACTCTAGCATCATTCAGTAAGCACCGTATGATCAATCAACCATTTAAAGCCCAGTGGTAATTTTTTGTGACGCCAAGTTTAACATTTAAAAATCTACGTTATGCCCACACACTGCATTTATGTGTTTTGTGTGATCTCAGAAAAAAACAGCGATTATTTTCCTATACAGCATTAACTTTTTGTTTTTATAATCCAGTCGCAGTGTGTTTACTGTGTACGAACTGAATCTTTAAATACAATTCAGGATAATATAATTCTTTAAAGGGTTAATATGGGCGCAAGACGAACCAAGACTGACCCATATTCTTGTAGCTTCTTGCCGACTCACCCACTGACCCCCTCTTTGCCCACGCGGTGCAGAGCCGGAAGTGTTGTCCTGTTACAACTAGGATGCAGCTCTGTCGGCGCCAATCGGCCCGTCACTCCAGTTTCATATGTCCAGGAGTCACGAAGAGAAAGGTGCTGTGGCTTCACAGCTTTCAGTTTCATTGCTTCCTGAACGCCGCGGCTCCTCCAGCAGACTTGTTCTTGTGTTTCCTTAACATCGCCACATTAACTGTGCAGGAACCGAGAAAGTTGGGTAGCGGTTTAGATGTAACTTCCTTTCACAAGTTTGCCGATTGAAATCTCGGCCGGTACATCCCTATTCTCGTTAAAATGTTCTTGGCTTTCTTCAGCCCTTCCAGGCAAATGCCGATATAATACTTCAATGGGCCAAGACCGCACGCTTTCAATTCGTTTCCAGTTCATCATTAATCCTACCAGCCAGCTCTGTACGCTGACACGTCGTGAAACAACACAAGACCTTTAACTGCAAAAATTACATACCGTGTGAAGAAGACCTCAAAACCACCACCAGTAGATTAATTACTGTTCTCGGGGTCAGGATTCAAATACGGAACTTAAGAAGAATAAGTAGCAAAAGAACTCCAGCAACTTCGATTACGTAGTTCTAAGCACGAAAAACATTGGCTAGAATAGGGGCATCCGAATTCGAACCACAAACACGAAAATGATTAGAAATCTGTAAAGGCAAATGTAGTAGTAATCATTATGGATCTGAAAGCGTATGTCTTGTTTGTTAATATTACTGCACGACTGAATGACTCATGCATGAGAAGTATTAATCTTCTTCTGGTTGTGTTTGTCCGTCTATCTGTTATCTTCTAACAGGCAGTAACAGGTATTAAGGATGTGTAATTACAGTTCAGTGCCAGGTGTCTAATTTGATAGATTGTAGAGGCTATGTTAATGACGTTCAAAACAAATACTTTAATAAACGAAATTTTATTTATGGTAATTATTATCTATAAAGTTGAATACCATATCGACGTCGCAAATACCCTATGTTAATTGTGGATAAAATAATGAGTATTATGAGTGTATAATTTATGTTTTAAATTATAATACTGTATAAGCATACATATTCCTACATAGTATCTTTTGAAAGTTTATGCTTAAGTACCAATATGACGATGGTATCGCTTCTAGATTGAGTTTCACAACTTTAAAAACTTGTAAATCTATTCAACATGTAGCCATCACTGGAGACGACCAGTTTGTAACATGACTGTAGTAGCCCTTCATTTCACTGGACGTTCTTTGAAAGTTAAAAAACGCCTTATGTGGGGACAACGTCCATCCGTCTCACCATCTACCACCTATACCGTTGGACAGTTTTTTTAGTTTTGCATGACAGACTTTCATTAGAAGTTTCCAAGAATTTTCAATTTCCTTGCAACTGAATATTACAAACCACGGACATTTTTCTTGTAGCACTAAGTGCGTTTCTGCGAGCATCTCGCGCGTAACTCTCTACGTGTTTCTCAAAATAAAAAATTTCAAACAGTAGTTGTAGAAAAACATGAAACGTATTTTATACTCAGTACAGTTTTCCGTAAATCTAAAGACTTCAGTATGGTGAGAAAAATCATTTTTGTTGTGTTATCTCGCAAGTCCATAAGAGTTGGACTGATTTTGGTAGAAGATTATAGTGGAGATTCTTGCCCAAATTTTTCGAAGTTCACGTCTCTTCTTCTGTCAGTTCCTTAACCGTCGGACATAATGTTTTTTTTTAATTTGACATCGAAGACAGAGTGAAGCTTGTCATGTGTGTCACAAATAAAGACCTGTTTATCCACACATTTTACTCTTACTTCAGAAGGTCAAAAATGTATATCATACGGCGTTAATTAATGTTCATATACACAAACCGTAACTTAGCTTTAAAGCTTATCAAAATGTGTTTTTTTTACGAATTCTAATTGCAGGTGTGCCAAATTTCATAGCTCTTAGTTGCAGAAATACGAATACATCATTTAACCCCATGGATCTGTGTCATTTGGAAGGTAAAATTCTGCTAAGCTAAGCACCAAGCCGTAAAGACGTGTGGGAGAATGGACTTACAATCCCACGCGTTTTTAACTTCAGCACTAGGTAGAATTATCTGGTCAGCTTTATGCTCCGGCTGCTTTAACTCTGCGGAAAGAGCTCATGTACCCGTTAATTAGAAGGCTGGGTCCAAACCCGGTTTTGAGGAAAAATATGTCCCCGCCAGGAATCCAACCCCGGTCACCCAGTCCAAACCGTAATTACTATAGTTACTGAGCTACCCCTGCTAACCTTTAATATTGAATTACGACAAGTACGAGTATTTAGGACAGGCGGCAACATAAGTTTAGATCAGTATTTCTTTTTCAGTCATTCGAATCCACGTGTATTTCAAAGTGGATTTTCCACTTCGTTCCAGTACCACTCTGCTTGCGTGAGCACTTCTGCATCCTGGTTATGCATTTCGTCACCTTAACCTTTAAGTCTTGAACTTCCTCATTACATGAATTTCCGCGTTGTCGTTTCTGTCCAAGCTGTTCATCGCCTTGTTTTCAAATAGTTTTATTGCTTCCTTACACACAAAGCTAAAATTATATTTAAATTTTCCTCAAAGGTGTATTGTACTGAAATTAATCTGGTACAAGACAAATTTTGGATCTTGTTCAGGCCTGTAACTTTCATTTGAGAGGCTTTTCTGTGTAGTGTGTTCTCGTGCTTTACGACAAAAAGGAGGATTTTGTTTACGACTACGCAGTTTTGGCTGTTTGGCTTCAAAATAATTATGCATCTGCAGCGAATTAATATCCAGGTTAATCAGTTCTGTATGCAACACAACAAAGAAAGTTCGTGCTGAAACTGGTAAATATAGAAGCGACATACCCGCGTCCCACTTCTGAGAATGAATGAGACATGTCAGCTAAGTTCGCGAATGTTGATGAAACGGCAAACAGCAACAGTTTGGGGGCAACCAAATAGTCAGTGACGAGTATAACAGTAAATGCAGCAGATGTTACAGTACGCCGTTTTACCACGGTCACGCCGTGGTTCCGCGCAGGTCGTGGTGAGGTCATTCGTTTTAGATGACCAAATTTAGAGTGCCCTCTTTTTATTACAATAAAGTTTCACTGGCATGGATGGATGAGGTTCAGTCTAAGGCACTATTTAGGTACCGCCCAATAATGTAACTGACTTTTATACGGAAGGTGTTCAGTTCGAGTCTCTTCCCAGCAGATGGCCATCGCAGCATCGTGCTTTCTTTAAATTTCTGTCTTTCCACACAAATTCTATGATAACTATTTCCACACTGCACATGTCCTCTCTTCGAAAGTTTTTAGTCACATGTTCAGTTAGTCAAATTCCTTCCTTTTTATGGGGACCGGGATAGCGTAGTCAGTATAGTGATTAGGCTAAGGACTGGAAGGTCTGGAGTCCGAATCCCGAAAAGGAAACTGATTTTTCTCTTTTCCGAAACCTCCAGATTGGCTCTGGAGCCCACTCAACCTCCTGTTCAATGGATACCGGAATACTTTCGCGGGGGTAAAATGGCCAGGACGTGAAGTTGACGACTCACCTCCATCTAGTGCCGAGGTTAAGAATGGGTGGAGTTATATCTCTATTCCCCCTATATGCCTTCACGGCATGGACAGGGACTTTACTTTTACCTTCCTTTCATTGTACCAAAACTTTAATTGCTGTATTCACAACAGTCCGTTACTGATCCCCATTTTGTGCCAGTTGAGTCTAATCCACATCTTCTTACTCTGTTTCTGTCATCCCTGCTTTATACAGACCTTTATCCTTCCACACACAGTTACTTTTCACAAGTGCTCTCATCCTTGGAAGTATGCTGAGCAACATTTTTTACGTGTCTATTTCTAATATCTCCATGCGTGCTACATACGTCACCCCTCTTATCATTTTTTATTTAATTACGCTAATGTCATTACCTGAAGAGTAGCACTTTTCTATGTTGTTCGCTAATTTTCTGCACCCTCAGGCTTTCCCTTTCATCAGTCTCAGTATTTCCAAAACACATTTCTCACTCACAGTTCATGTGCTTCCTTTAGAATTAACAGCTCATAAACCGGAATAGTTTCTTTAACTGACCACGCCTACTTCTTTCCAAGTACAGCGTACGTAACCTTCACTTGACACAACAACGTGCGAACATAGCAGATATTTCTTATTTTTATGCGAGGTTTCGATTTGTGATGGTCAACGCTGCTCTTATGCAAGCTGTATTTTTACAGATACATTTCTCAAAATCAGTCACAACGTAAAAGACCGGATAAAACAGGCAACATGTTTCGGCTGAATAAGCCATCATCAGGCTTTTTTTGAGAACATTAAAAAGATACTAACGCTGCAACAGGCGTGAATCTCCACATTTACAACATAATAATACATTGAAAATGTACCCAAACAGATTTGTTTATAGTTTTTCTCTCTCGTCAGTAACTATAACCATTAGTAGGGCCACAGCTGGTAAAAACATTTGGCAGTTTTTCCTTTCCTTTTCTTCATACATGAAGAGTCCGTCATAAAATATATTTAAAATTCATATATTTTGGTGTTACTTTGAGCCTTAACAAGAACAGTCCAGATTTAATCGTGCTGCTATCCCACCACTTTCCCACATATTCCTCGCCACAGCTGAGGCATTTATCTTATCGTGCGACAAGTTTATCTATTCACGTTTGACATAAGCCCGTTTCTTTGTGCTATCAGCCATGGTGTCACAAATGTTTCCAAGCTGCGGTAATCTTTAAATCTGTGGGCGCTAAGATTTTGCTTCAGTGCATAATCGTAGTAGATGTAGGTTTTTTAGCTGCGGAGTTATACGCTCTATAAACTTGTTTTCTGACCGAACACCGTAAGACTCGTACTCATCTCCTTAATATTCTTATGCATCATCGTCAGCTCAGGGAAAATTTATCCTTTTATATACGAGTATTACCGATTAAGATTTGGTCATTTTCGCTAACACGGATTAAATCCTTAAACCCCATTGCTTTATAATGAGCACCTTCAGAGTTCGGTTTTAAAGGATTCTTTCCAAATGCTTTATATGTGTTTTTAATATTCATTTTATAATTTTATGAATACGTATTCCCATTTCGTCACTAATATCACCACTGCAGTTGTGTTTTATCATACACCGTATTCAGGTACTTCACTGTCCCTGACCTGTTATCCTCGTCGTTTTCTTGTCTTTAGCATCCGTATTGTTTCTTCTTGTGTTCGCTGTTCTTCGTTCTGTTCTTGCACGTTTCGTCAGACGAAAGTTTGGACGTTACCTGTTTTTCGTTCACGCTATTACCTGCAGGTGGCAGCGACCCGTATTGTCTCCCTTATCTAATAGTGAACATGAGTAACGGGTTTAGCAGAACCACATGATGACGTGGGTCAGTCCGTCTAGTCCATGGTGACGTCATAGCGGACCTGAATGCTGACCGCTGTAGGTCACGTAACATTGCGGAGCGTGGGCCAAACAACAGTAACAATATGACAGCTTAAACTGCCGGTGTATAAACTAGGACAGTTTTACTAAAGCTTCGTGGCACTTTGTTAGAAATGCTACTTCCTTGCTACTTTACTACGACCGAGAATTATTGGTACAAACCTCCTGACGTCTGCAATCACACTCCGATTTAGGTCTGTGAAAGAACTTTTAGATGACCCTGTGCAAATAAATCTTGAGATCTGCTGGCTTCATTATGCCAAATTTTCAGTCCAAATATTCGCGCCACTCATTCAAAATTGTAAAGCAATCTGATCACTTCGAAAAATGTCAAGGTTGGGCTGTTCTGTTTATTCGAAAGCGGGAGTCTGAATAAGAAAGTCTGCTCATTGCGTACTGCCATGTAATGTAGGTCGTGGTGTAATGGTTGAATAGTGGCTTTATCAGTGACAACCGCTGGATGAACTGAGGGTTCTGCACAACTTCTTCTTCATTGGTTGGAACAAGTAATGCAAGACAGATGAGATCCAAGACATTAGCCCTTGAAAGACTAATATTAACTGGAATCACATTTCAAGATTCGGCTCGTACCGCGTAGTAAACATACTCTGTCTGTGTTATAAAAGCCTATCACGTGATGCTGTATAAGGAAATAATCGCAGTTTGTCCTGAGAATCATACAAAAAAAAACAAATGACATGGTAGCACAAAGAATTTTCTGATGTTAAACCTGGTAGCACCTGAAGTAACCACTAGGCTTCAAAGGCTTAAAATCCTATCACCATAAACAGTGAGTAGTACTCGTACATATGAGATGCACTTTGGCCTCTCATTCTCCAAACAAAAACTTAGATTATGGATGTTTCCGAATAAAATTTTAACCTAAAACAAAAGGAGGATAAACAAAGTTTACGAGTGAGAAACTTAATAATTTTAATTACAAGAAACTAAACCAACAATATACGCTGCATTATTTCAGTTTTCACTTTGATCCGACATATTTTGGTTTTATTCAAGCATCATCAAGGATAAACTTAATACGTCATGGAGGTTACAAGACCATCAGGTAATGACTGTTAAAACCCAAATGTGCAATAATAACAGTATATAACATATCACAAACATGTAGTCGCAGTGTAATGTTAATCAGCTACTAAGTTATTAAATATAGACAATGTTTTTCACCAACTAAATGCACTTGTTATAAAAACACTAAAATATTCTAAAACTGTTTGATAAAAAGCCCCGACATGTTTCGGCTCACCAATGAGCCATCCTCAGGGGGTTACAACTGACTGTTCTCAAAACACGTACATATGTTAATCCTCTGTAGAGGTATATGGTCAACGTCTTATCTCATCAATCTTACTTTATCACTCCGTGAACCGATATGTTTTTTAAAACACTTCCTATGGATTATACACTATATTATTGCATCACTATAGTGTATAATTATAATCCATAGGAAGTGTTTTAAAAAACATATCGGTTCACGGAGTGATAAAGTAAGATTGATGAGATAAGACGTTGACCATATACCTCTACAGAGGATTAACATATGTACGTGTTTTGAGAACAGACAGTTGTGACCCCCTGAGGATGGCTCATTGGTGAGCCGAAACATGTCGGGGCTTTTTATCAAACAGTTTTAGAATATTTTAGTGTTTTTATAACAAGTGCATTTAGTTGGTGAAAAACATTGTCTAGACTCGAAAAATGCACGGTGAAAATAGAATAAAGTAAGTTATTAAAGTTTGGAGGTTTTTTCTATCGTACCAAAAGACAGTTTGTTATTCACTATGTGCGTGACATGCCGATTGCGTGAGACTAGCTAAAGGTAAAGCAACCCCATTACAGGCCTGCACAGGCCATTAGGGTTCCAGGAGGTTGAGGCTCCCAGATTTCTAGACAATCAGCACGTGAAGGTGGTAAGGTTGTCAGCCTTACGCACCGGCCGCCTTTACCTCCCAGGAAAGATTCCTGGTACTCATTTCTGTTGGAGGCTGAGTCGACCCCAGGGCCATACTGCGACCGAAACGATTATGATCTAATGAAATAACACAGTGGGTATTGTTGGCTTATTTTCTTACGGTACCGAAATACATGGTAAATGTCATAAAACTAATAATTTTATTTCTTTACACAGTGTTGTTAAAGTGATTAAGTGACGAAAATTTCATTGTCCATTTCTCAGTGGGAGTTGCTATTGCGGCTACTGACAGTGAGTTTGGTAAATTCAACTGAAGACGGAGCGCAGGCCGCTTTCTACCGCCCACGTGCGGTGGCAGTAACAGAACACAATGCCAATAAGCGTGCCATTATAGTGTGAATGTATACAGGGCCTTAATTTCTAACGATTTCCAGTTTAATTATCAATCCCGTCATTTTCTCGGATGCAGAACAAACAATCTGCATTTGGGCTGTGGACGTCGCAAGTAATGTGGTCCTTCTGAACACGTTACTTCATTCCCTCTGCCTGTCTACTTAAATCGCTAAAGAATACATTTTGGTATGGAAAAATTTATTTCAAACTTTCTTACATTTGATACATTTAAAATACAGGCCTAAGACATTTTAGAATTTATTCGTATTTCCGTCTTCGTATAGAAGGAAAGGACACTGGCTACCTACCTTGTGGGTCTCATTAGATAAAGCTGCCTGAAGACCAGACAGAGCAGACTCCGAAGGGTTCTAAGCCGGGACTTTATCTTTTCCAAGCAATTTGTGAAGGCAAATTTGTCCCTGTTCACGCCATGAATGCATAAGGCAGAAGCAGATTTATAGCTCCACTCATTCTTAACGTCGGCATTATATGGAGGTGAGTGGTCAGCTTCACGCCCCGACCGCATTATCCCAGGGAAAGAACTTCGGTGCCCATTGAATAGAAGGCTAGGTGGCCCCAAGAGCCGGTCTGGACGGTTTTCGAGAAGAGAAAATCTCTTATCCCTAATGGGATTCGAATTCCGTGCCGCCCAGCCCGTAGCTGGGCCCTATACCAACTACACTATCCCAGCTCCTTTCCAGACAATGGACGATGTACAAAAATAATCCCGCCATAATGATGCTAGATCAATGTTACAAAGCTTTAGGTATTTGCAGTACATTGCAAAGTAGGTTAGAGGTATTGACAATACCCAATAAATCCACTGTTTTGTGGAACCTAATTTTCTTTACGTCATCCGAAAGATCGCCATAGGATCCTATTCTGAGACAGTTTAATTCGTTTTACATTTTTGGAAGATCAATTTTTATGTATCCCGTCTTCTGTGTCTGTGTTTTCGTCAGTATTCTCTTCACTTCAGCTCCATGGAAAAGACTCATCCTTGTAAAGTTTATACATACACAGCTGTTCAAGAAAACCCTGCTTACTGCGCTTACTCTGCTTTTGTGGACCTGGAAACGTAGTTGTTGTCGTCATAAAAACTTACCCACAAGATGCTGAACTGAAAGAATTTAATTCACGTCACATCTGCAGAACACGTTTTCGTAAGATCCATTTCGACATTTAAAATCTGCGTATCCCAAGTTGTCCGTTTCCTCACAAAGTTCAATTGACACCCGCAGGAATCAAAATTAACAGAGAACTGCAGGAATTTGCCTTCTACGCTTTGTTGATAAATTAAGGGGACTTCGGAATAGAAGCCCCCTAGCATTCTTTTGTACAAGAGCATCTTTAAAAAGGCGTTCACCTCAGTTATGTACCGCAGAAGAAGGTTCAATGCTCTTTTTACTTTAGGCATAAACAAATTCGTGATTCTTCAGAATCCTGCAGCAGTACTTCCCTTCATTGAAATTTCTTCAGACGTCTGAAAGTTCAATGGATTAGGCACCGCTCTGTGAGAACACTGTAACCACACATGACACTAGGTAAAGTAAAGGTAAAGTCCCTGTGCACGCTATTAAGGCATATAAGCAGAATAGAAGTAGGTCCACTCATTCTTAACCTCGGATTTATATGGAGGTGAGTGGTTAACATCACGCCCCGGGACAGAACCCCTGTACCCCTTGAATAGGAAGCTGGGTGGTCCCCGGAGCCGGTCTGGACGTATTGGAGAGCAGAAAAATCTCTTGCCCGATTCGAACACCGGACCGTGCAGCCCGTAGCCTAGTTACTGTACCTATGACATTTAACCGTGGAAGTCAGGAGAGAAATTGAACAAGGCTGGAAGAAAGCTGATAACTGAGGTCACTTGGCATTGATGAATAACAATAGATAGAATTTCTTTTAGCCTTTAGGAGATTTCTAAATACCTTCTTCTTTTCTTCCAGTTGGACACTTTCCAAGTGACTTCCGTTCTAAATGGTTGTATGCATTTCTTATGTACTTTTCTGAACGTATTTTCAGCAGAATGTAACCTGTGGCCTTCACTATCCAAACAGTAAAAATAAACAACTTTTGCACGAGAATGGTTTTGTGTTTAGTAGAGGCTAATTGAAACCCTGAAAAGCCTGACGAAACGGCGATTTCTCGGGCTGAGAAACGAACAGGGTACCTCCCGATTTCAAGTCAGTAGCGTTCCGCTTGGGTAACCTCGACGGTAATTGCGTGCTGCCTTTTATTTACATTTCTTTCATCATTTAGAATTTCGAGGTCAAAGAGTTAAATGTATATTCTTTGGTTAATTTATATGAATGATAGAGAGCAGTGAAATTTTTAGGATACGATTTCGTCTACTGTCTCATTCTAAGTTGACTTTAATGCCTTCTTTGCACGAACTGTGTTAAATAAGTGCTTCATGGCCAGCTGTGTCCCTCAGTCGTCGTGTTTCATTAGAAAAAACCAATGGATTTCGACTAAATCCAGTATCAGTAGTCTACACTCAAAGTTGTTAGGTGAATTTATTTCAGGTCCGTAGCTTTGCAACGCCCACTTATATGAGGATGAAATATAACTGTGTAAATTGAATTAAGAAATAATTCATTACACCAAAAATATTCGATATATATGTAATTAAGTATAACTGTATGGCTGGATAAAAAAACAGTTGTTTGCTCTTTATAAGCTATCTCATATATTTGACCACATTTGGAGAAAATTGACACGACACCGAAGAAGCCATAAATACTGCAGTGAAAGGTAGGCCTGTTGCATTGCAGTACACATCCCCAACCATCACGAATTCCTGTCCACTCAATTATATGCAAGGAAAGTTTATATCCTACCGTATGAACATTCTAATAAGCTGAAAATTTAATGAGAAGCTCCCGAGTGGTTTGCGAAATGGAGAGGATGGATGGAAATATGTTACAAGTATGGAAGACTGGAAATTTGAAACGACCTCTGTTCCTGCTGTGGCCTGTTCTAGTTCTAGAAATTTGAAACAGTACAATTACGTTACATGTCTAATAGACACCCTTAGTTTGGCAAATAATTTATTTATTTTATATAATAAGTGAAAAAGTACGCCGCAGTCGAGATGCTTCCACTTCTGCCTCGTAGTCAGGGGGTCTCGAGTTCAAGTCTCAGCCCGGAGGCAGGTTGTCCTGAAACATTTCGTAGTTTTCCTCAGATATTCTAGCCCTATATAATCTCAGCCCACGACCGCTTTCTTCATTTTTTTTCCAATTTCTTATCCACTAATGAACTCATTATTCGACGCTTCATACCTACGGATACTGATAACGTCGTTAAATAAACCATAAACAGAAACAAGAGCAGAAGCCCTTGACGCGGTCACATTGCCATTGTTTATAACAAAAAGTCGACAGCGAAACTAATGTCGCTTTAATGACTGCTTCCTCCATCAGACTGAATAAAATAGGATTTTGTATTTTCACCATGTTTATACTTTCCACTACGTATAAGGCACGAGTATAAACATCAGCTAGATTAAAATCGGGGAATGCCTGCTGCAATTCTGTCCGGGAACTTGCTTTCCCATTTTATATCTAGAATGAAAGTTAAAATACAGAGAATTATAATTTTTCCTGTTGTTTTTAAGGGCGCGAAATATGGTCTCTTACATTAAGGGAAGAGTGAGGTGTTCGACAATTGCGTGCTGAGGAAGATATTTGGTCCTAAGAGAGAGAAAGTAACAGGAGGATTGAGAAAACTGCATAATGAGGACTTTCATGGTTTGTATTAACAAATATGATTAGGGCGATTAAATCAAGAAGGTTGAGATGGGCAGGGCATGCGGCATGTGCGGGGGAGAAGAGAAATGCTTTCAGGGTTTTGGTGTGGAAATATGAAGAAAATCGTCCATTTGAAAAACTAGGCGTAGATGGGAGGATGATATTAAAATGGACTTATAAATAAAAGGGATGGAATGGCGTGGATTAGCTGTGACTCTGGATATGTGCAAATGGCTGCCTGTTGCGAACACTTCAATAACCCTTCGAATTCCATAAAGTGTGTGGAATTCGTTGACTGCCCGAGGAGCTCGTAGCTTTTCAAGAGGGTCTCTGTCCTATACAGTTACTTAGTTACGCAGTTACACTTTACACTATAAGGACCTTTCCATACCAAATTTGTTCACATGTTTATAACATCTTAAAAATGTAGAACATGCCGAATACAATTCTTAATTTTTTGTCATCAACTCTAAAAATAACCAATATTTCTCGCACAGTCATGTTGTTGTTTGTCCATTTTTCACATACATTTGTAATATTAAGTGAATAAATTATTACAACAAATGCAGGATACTACGATTTTAGTAGACCTGCTGTAATCATTTTAAGAATGTTTACGGTCGCAGTGCTGGTATCTTCGAAACAGGGACTTAGAAAATGTTGTGGCGAGTTGACTTTCAAAGAGATGTACGTAAAGAACGCCTGTACGTGTTACCATATTAAAGTAATTCTACACGCTATGAGACTCTACACGGATTTTCCTTGTGTTAATTTTATCCTGGAACATTCCGTCTTGTCTAAACTTTTTACTGCAACAATGAAAAAGGCAGTTGTTGTGATGGATAAAATGTAACGCAGATGTACTAACAAGGTGGCTGCCTTGACTGATTGAAAATGTCCAACATATTTATGTAGGATTTATGGTACTAAGTGCAAAGAATGTGCAGTAATCCAGAGACATTTATGATGTCACATAAACGACATATTAATTGCTATTCCATGTTCATTGCTATCACCATTATGAATCTAGCTAATCAGCCCGTTCTGACGCCAGATATTCTTAATATGCTGTTTAAAAGTTTTTAATATGTGGGACTGACTATAAGTGTGTTAAAACCTGCCTCTCCATCGAACACATATAGGATCTTTTCTCTTTGTTTTCTTTGGGTCAGTACTAGACATGTACTGAATTCTTTAATTATCGCTCCCTACTCTTCAGCGACGTATTCTTGCGTTAATATCAACCACTATTCGCTGCCTTAATGTAACCCCATCCGAATTATTTTGTGGGTTCCTGTGACGTGTCTCAGTAGCAGGATTTTCTGAACACGGTGAAGGAACTACAGATTCAGTAAAGAACGGGCAATTTCTCGAAAAGCTGAAAGATTACTAGCTTTTGAAAAAGGTATTTAGTCCAGGCAGTTGGTCTGTGTCATGTTGTGTTTTGATCTTACGTTATCAGTGGTCGTGTTGTGTTTTGCTGTTAGGTTATCAGTGGTCGTGTTGTGTTTTGCTGTTAGGTTATCAGTGGTCGTGTTGTGTTTTGCTGTTACGTTATCAGTGGTCGTGTTGTGTTTTGATCTTACGTTATCAGTGGTCGTGTTGTGTTTTGCTGTTAGGTTATCAGTGGTCGTGTTGTGTTTTGCTGTTAGGTTATCAGTGGTCGTGTTGTGTTTTGCTGTTACGTTATCAGTGGTCGTGTTGTGTTTTGATCTTACGTTATCAGTGGTCGTGTTGTGTTTTGCTGTTACGTTATCAGTGGTCGTGTTGTGTTTTGCTGTTACGTTATCAGTGGTCGGTTGTGTTTTGATCTTACGTTATCAGTGGTCGTGTTGTGTTTTGATCTTACGTTATCAGTGGTCGTGTTGTGTTTTGCTGTTACGTTATCAGTGGTCGTGTTGTGTTTTGCTGTTACGTTATCAGTGGTCGTGTTGTGTTTTGCTGTTACGTTATCAGTGGTCGTGTTGTGTTTTGCTGTTACGTTATCAGTGGTCGTGTTGTGTTTTGCTGTTACGTTATCAGTGGTCGTGTTGTGTTTTGCTGTTACGTTATCAGTGGTCGATGTTAGTGGAAATGTTTTTCGCGTCTCTATCGCTTCCACCTTTCTACCCAATTGGCTCCGAAAACGCTTTCCCCGGGTTACAAGCGGCCGCAGCGTGAAGCCCACGATTCACTTTCCTTTTGTGACAGGCTTCAGAATAAAGTTGCACATCTACGCCCCTGAACTGAAGGCCTTCATAGTGTGGTGTTTGTATAGGGTGAAGTTGCAAGCAGTATTTCTAAAGAATTCCATGGAACTCGATCGGTTTCGTGCCTTCCTTGTGTTACGGTACGTAATGGCTTTCTACGCACAAGACGTGAGCAGTGGAGACTGCTCGGCGGAAGAGGCTGCATGTTTAAAGCAGGCTGTGACAGGAATGAAACATGTCAATAATTACACGAAGGCTACGGAAAGTGCCATGTAGCGAAATCCCCCACATCTCCCTCGAATTGTTAATGCTGCCCGTTCAGAGTTCATCCCTCTGCTTCCCTCCAATTGTTGATACATTTTTTAAAAGAATATTGGCAGTGACAGCCTCGTAACAACCTTACGTTGTGGAATGAGCTTAGGTCAGGGGAGGCTGAAGAGGAACACCACAGTAGGCAGGGAGGCGAAACCCCGACTGTCGTCATTCGAAAAGTCCATGGGACTTCTTCCCGTGGTTTCAATACACTCATAGTTGCGTACATTTTTAACTAACTTCACAGTGTACCGTTAAACATGCACACCTAAAATAAATTAACATAAATGCATTCGGCTGTTAACTAACTCTACGTGATGCAAATTAGTATACTTTGAGCGTTTTTAAGCTAATATCTGACTTGGTGCTGAAAGCGGGTGGTGACGAAACCACCAGGCATGTTAAGGCACTTCTGTAAAATGAAACGAACGTAGCGGCTATTCGCAAGCTGTGTTGAGTATTCAGCCTGATTACGATAATTAATACACCACACGAGCTAGGCATTAGAAATTTGGCATAGTTGTAGATAACATACATACCTACAAGCTCGGTATGAAACGTCAGTACTGTAAGTTAATATGGAAACGATGTGAAATTCTGAAGCTATGTACGTCAAATTTAACACACCAACTCAGTATTTAAGTTGTAAGCTCTTTAAAAATAAAAATACACTACTAATATTGCTAACATATTACTACTGCTGCTACCACCACTAACACTTTGTATAACATTTGCAATTGCAAACAGTAAAAGGGAATCCCACTGTACTGGGATTCAATCATATGAGTATATGTGCCTAAGAAGAACACACTAACCCTTGAGCTAAATTGGTAGTCCATGGTATGTCACCTCTGCTCTGAAAATGGAGGCACTATGTTACTCCGAAACGTAGGTGTCATAATAATATAGAAGAATACATTATGAATTTCACAACATGGATCACTTTACGGTAAAGGGTTGTTAATCATACGCGTCGAAGACCACCCCATTTATTACGCTGAAAGAAGGGCTTGGTTTTCGTGGTGCTGTACCTTCAGAGTGGTAGTGGTCTGACGAAGAGCTGTTAGTAAATCCCATAGCATAAGGAGCAGCGTTGCTACACGCAAAGGGACACACTCGATAACACTGTCTTACATGTAGTAGGAATACCTTGAAACTACAGAGCCCTTAAAGTGGGTGAGTAACAATAGTGAAATGAGAGCGAGCCGGGTCGCGCTTCTCACCTGTTCTGTCTGCTGACTGTCGAACACAACACTGTACACACGCTACATCTGGTTGCTGACCATGAACTGGTCTGTCAGCCGTCGCGCTCGGCCCCTTTGTTGTTATCTACCTGTTGATGGGGGGGGGGGGGGGGGTTGCTGGTTGTGGCGGTGTTGCCAAAGTCTACACATATTACGTCACGTTCTGTTATTGTCACTCACTGATAGGATGAGCTCCAGGGTTACAAATCGAGTCCTCAAACGAACTACATAGATACATCGTCCTTCTTAACTCCAGCTGCTCTCAGTCTTTTTTCTATTATCTTAATTTGACTCTCAGGCGTCATTACCTGTACATTACTGGCAGCGTTGTTGTTCACAGATCAAGTTGCCACTACCTGTGCTTTACTGTCATATTGTCGTTCACAGATCACTTTAAAGTTCCTGTAAAACAAATATAAACAGAATGATTTCAGTCAGTTTTCTGAATGCCCGATCAGGATTCTGTCCCCCCTTCCCGGCAGGGGCTAGAATTTTTGTTCTTATCGCTGCGACCAGACTGTCTACTGGAGTATTTTCCCTTGAATACCGAATGCTCCTTCCCCGGGAGTAATACGGCTCGTGTGCCTGATCAGTATCCTCCTTCCAATTCCCATATCGTAAACGTTAAACCATAACGAGGACGGCAGTAACGTCGGCCGAAACGTCGGTAACAAATTAGCCATCAAAAAGTCGTAATATCACCGACGACAGTAATCTGAATTAACAAATCTGTGAAAACCTCAGTTCACGCATTTGAACGCAGTCCATACCTTAACACCATATTTGTGTACGATTTAGTTCAGTGTAAGTTGTTTCTCCATTTACGTACATGCTACTTACTTCTCTGTAATGATCTGTCGTGTGCAGGCTGTTGATCTAAATGTTATAAATATACATACCTTGTATATCTGTATCCCTTTTAGCCACTAATGCTGCATATAAGGCCACGTCGTCTTTCGTGATTTAATTCTTTCCATTCTACACGCGAGATATGTCCTAGAATTACTAATGTTTGCAGTTTGAATTTATTTGCTATTTGAGCAGACGTTCCGCCATCTGTTAACAGTTGAAGGTAAATATCCGTACCTTTACAGAAACAAAATATAAATCGCAGTATAAATATAATAGTTGATGAATTTTTTTAAAAAACAGTAAGATGGGAAGTGTTTACCTTCATAAAAACAACATGCAGAGGCGGAAAATTATTAGGCTCGTTCTTTTGAGAATCAAATAAAAATGTAAACAAAAGGGACGCATAATTCTGGCAGCATTATCTGCCTTATAAGTTTGTGAAACCTATGTTTTTCCTTCCTGTTTTAGTTCTTTGTGGGTTTACTTCAGTAATTTACGTTCCATATTTAGCTGACAGATATAAAGGAATAGAAGCGAGTCTATGTTGGTCATACCTTTGGTACATGCAGTCTATAATAAGACTACCTGTCACCTTTCTGATGGTACTGCCTCTCTTGACAGATGGCCTGGTACTGAAATGTCAGCTACTGGCGAGCTTTCACTGTGGCGCCAAACACACGGACGAGTGTTACGCTTTCTCTGTAGAATCCCTTCTCTGGAGCTGCATTTAACACTTCTCCGCTGTAATTTTTAAACCCCCATCATAATTCTAACTTACCGTGGACTGAGGGTGTTTGAAAACACGAGGATGAAAAGAATATTCGAAACTAAGACAGACGAAGGAACGTAACATTTAGAAAAAGTATATAATGAGCAGCTTTTGATGTGTGCTTTTCATTCAACATCTTTAAGCTGACTAAATTAAGGAGAAAGAGATTGGCAGGTCAGAAGGAATGGATTAAGAAATTAGATTTGCGTAAATAATTTTAATCGGGAAAATTAAAAGGAAGAAGCTCTTTGTTTGAGAGGCATATAATATTAAAGTGAATATTAAGGAAATATGGTGTTAGGACGCGAACTGGATCCATCTGGCTCAGAACAGGTTCTAATAATTGGCTCCTCTAAGCACAGTAACAAATTTTGTGGTTTCATAAAAGTGGCAGATTTATTGATCATGTGATTTACTATTAGCTTCTCAAGGATTGTCTGTGAAACCAAGCAGTTCTGTAATTAATTTGTTTATTTTCGAATTTACGTGTGGCTAGTGGCTAGACATAACAGCAATTAGACAACGATAAGAATATTATCCTTCTAATTTACATAAACTTTAATTACATCTAGTTTTATATTATTTTTATATTGTTATTTTTCTACGCTTTGTCACTGATGTTGTGTGGCATGGAATGACGTAATAGCGATAGCTGGATAGACAGGGCTACTGGATTACAGCCGAGTACTCCTATCTTTACGTTCCGAATATAAAGCAGAGACTTTCCAATGTACCAACCCGCTGAACTATAAGAAAACCGTCCTTTCATATACGTCTAGGTTACCCTATAGAGGCCTACCTATTGCAGAAAATCTTCTTCTTACATGCGTGTGAAGAGAGAATGTAGAAGACTGGAACCTACAGCTCTGTACGCTTGAAATTACAAATTTTTATAATTATACTACCTTTTCGACTGGGGAAGAGCTGTGTTGTGTAATTTTTAAGCTATGGTGAGAGTTGCTGGCTTTGCGAACATTTATGTGGTTTTCTGCAGCGTTTCTCGGTGAAAGACGAGACATTTATATAGAAGATAATGGACTCCTAATTTATTACCTACTCACCATCCAGCTGCAATGTCATCATTTGTTATATAACCTCCATAGTTGAGAAAGTGTTAATGAATAATGTAGAACTCAGTCATTATGCGCAAACCCAAGCCATGGCACATGACGTTGCTCAGAAGTGCTGTTGCGTAAGGCACATCAGTGGACAGCTTGCAGATATTCTTTCGGTCTGCAGATTCTCCTCAGTATAATTGCCTCCACTTTATGTTGCAGGAAATATTTACATGTTGTGTAAATTACATAAACGCTTTTTATGTTTTGGTCGTTAAAGGCTACCTGGTAGGATGACCTCCTGATAATGGTCCCTCCGATTACCACATGAGTTTTTCGGCAACTTTCCACTCAACTTGTGTAGGAAGTAATGCACAGTTCTATGCAAGTCGATTGTATTTACGGGTACATGCGTCTACGTCAGTTACGCGTACACGCATGTCAGTTAATCTAACAGTCAATTATGTTATGGTACGGGGAGGTCGCTTTTTGCCACTGTTGAGAACAATTCAGGGTTCTAGTAGAAATAAAATGGATTTGACTTTTGTTTCCTTCAAACAGGCGATTTTAAGTATGAGTTATTGCGAGAGTTAATTACACTGGTTACCGTAGCTAACAATCTATTATATTTACAGGTTACTTTAACTGACAGCTGATTTTAATCAATCTATTACTTAAACAAACGGCTGATTTTATTAAGAGGTTATTTTACTTAACAGCCGATTTTACTTTACAGGGTACTTCAATTATTATTTGTTTTTACTTAACAGTTAATTTAACTCATAGCTGATTTTACTCACAACGTTACTTTAAATAACGGCTAACTTCACTTAACCCGTTGCTTTAAATAACGCCTGACTTCACTAAACACTTTACTTTAAATAACGACTGATTTCACTTAACACGTTATTTGAATGACGACTGGCTTGAATTATTAACACGTTACTTTAAATAAAGGCTGACTTCACTTAACACGTTACTTTAAATAAAGGCTGACTTCACTTAACACGTTACTTTAAATAAAGGCTGACTATCACTTAAACGACTTTACTTACTTTAAATAAAGGCTGACTTCACTTAACACGTTACTTTAAATAAAGGCTGACTTCACTTAACACGTTACTTTAAATAAAGGCTGACTTCACTTAACACGTTACTTTAAATAAAGGCTGACTTCACTTAACACGTTACTTTAAATAAAGGCTGACTTCACTTAACACGTTACATTAAATCACTGCCAACCGTACTTAACACGTTACTTTAATGACGTCCGACTCCACTGAACGCGTTATTTTAAGTAAGGACTGATTTCATTTAACACGTTACTTTGAACTGAGTTTTCGTCACCGCTGGACACAGCAGGATTCAGTTGAATTTCCACACATCTTCACACGCTATCCGTAGATTTGAATATCCCCGGTATAATGCGAGTTCTGCAAACATGGGTTTATTTTGTGGGAAAGAGTACCGTAGAAAAGTATTTGATTTTTACTTTTTGTGACGGTTGGCCCTAACAGAACTGCAATATACACGGGTATTTTTGACTAGAACTGGAGTATTATTGTACCGGTGTGTGTGATCTTCTGCTGTCTTCTTTGAAAGATGATGTGTAATTTATTATCTCCCCGAATCCCATATTCCAGTCTTGCCCCATTCATTTTCATACAAATGGATAAATACCAGTACTGTTTTTCCTATAATGAGGTAGTTTCCTTACCCTTTATAAAATAATTCACCAGCAATTGTTACATCGGATGCTCTACCCTTTGAATTATGTTTCATTATTATTTGAATAACCAACATGCTATAATGCAGTTAAGTATACACAATGACTGACATATATTTTTGCCCAGCGTGTTTCAGCTTAGAGCCACCGGTTCTCTATACAGTAAAGCAACCTAGAAAGATGCTGCTAGGTATGATGTAGGATATCTTTTCGTTAATGTATGTAGATCTTTTTGTATTATACGTTACATTTTTTATTTCAGGATTACCACATTCTAAGCAAAATTATAACTGGATTTCGATTCCTAGACGACTTGAAAAAAAAAATCTTCCCGCAGGTGACGTCACCTCATGTAACGCAAACCGCTCTATTTTCCGAAAACTTCCTCCAATTTACAATGTAACCAAAAACACAAGTCTTACAGTTTTTGTCTCTTTTCCTTTCATTGTCTGAGAAGTAATCTCGCATCTGAGGAGTAACTTGTGACTGGCGTTACTCTTTTAATTGTCAACTTAATTATGTTAAAAATTACGATATTGAGCATTAAAGCATTCCTCTTCATCTCTAGTTAAAGTAACGTAATTTCTATTCTAAATAAAATTGAAGAGTGTCTCTTACACTGTTTAGTAACACGCCTTATGTGACCCTTTCTGTCGTTATTAGCTTTCACTATTGTTCTATATATTTTCTCATGTATTCTCCGATTTGAGACTGTTGTACCGCAGCTTGCTTCTTTTGTGCGAAGTGTGATGGGTTTCTCAGTTGCGCATTTCTCTTTCAGAGTTTGATATAACGTAGGTTCGAACACGGAAACGTGTAAAGGGGAAAATTCGTTACACTTCATACAAAAGAAACAAGGTATAAGATAATGATCTGAACCTAGGGAAAATATTAAGGAATGGAGAGAGATAAGCTGATGAAAACAGGAAGGATCAGAGGCAAGCTTTCGTGCCGATTTTCATGAAAATTGGACACCTGCGACATCTCGAATTATATTTTGAATTGAATGATGTTGATTTACTTTCACATTCGAATTAAATACCTCGACGTCTCAGGAAAGTCTGTTTACAAGATATAATAAATATTAAGTGAAAATTTTCAGGCTAAGTACTGTGCTCATATTTAAAGGTTTGGTCTTCCACATACGTGCCCCCATATTCAGCAGCTTCAATAGGACCCAGATCTTTAAAACTTATTGCATTCTAATATTTTGTAGATCCCCCCCCCCCCCCCCCCGCAATTAGACTTGTGTTATCCTCTTTAGAATAAGCCCAGGTACAAAGCCTGTTATAGCAGTGTCGGGCGAACGTGAAGAGAAATGCATTAGAAGTTAGAATAGTTCTGACAGGGTGAGTAGAAATATTGTTCCGCAGTAACACAACTGGGTCTACAAGCTCTACTATACTTCTTAGAGCATCGTTTTCCTTAACTAGAACTGAAGTGGAAAATGAAATTTGATCATGGATGTTGGCGTTGTTTCTGCAAACAGATATTATAAAATAGCGAGATGTCAGGGGAACAGAATTTCTATACGCCCTGTTATATATTATTACCTGTAGAGCAGTAACTGTAAGCAGATAGATGGGAGTTCAATTTGTGACGTGTGTGGCCCAATGTCTGTACAGCCAACGGTTGATGGACCCTGTAATTATGTTGAGCCCTGTGCTTGTGGGCAATATAGCGTAGTCTATAATAGGTAAGTTGTGTAGTGTAGAGCTTACACCATAGATTGTAATTCCCCTCATAGTTTGTCCATTACTTTCCTGTCCTCACATCTTTAGTTACAGAAACTCCCTTACCTTGAGAGGCCATCAGTGGCACGACTACAGTAGGGGTGTCCAAAGAAGCGGTATAACTATTGTTATTTCAATGCAATGTAGTCTGTAGCAAACAGTCATCAGATGTGGCTTAGCGAAAACTAGTGTATGTGAATTTCACAGCTTTCACTTACCACGCTAATATTCAATATGTTTTGTATCGGATAACGACGACATACAGAGCAGAGCAATTGCAATCTAGCTTAATAACTGCACGGTGATCTGACCACGAAGTACTGCACGTACGAAAAGTGTTACTATTACAGCCTTTCTGCTACATGAGTTTATATATTTCAAAATCACTTTGACTTTAAGTGTAATTGCTTTTATTGCTCAACTCTCCGAGGACAGCCTATCTCGATATTGCCTAAGATTTGCGTTTTAGATTGCTTGATACGCAATTTATTTTCATAACCCGATATTTAGGAGCTGTGATATATCGATCAAATGCGGGATACGAACTTGACTGTCAGCGTTCAGCTCCCAGGTATTGTTGATGATAATATATATATATATATAGACAGAGAGAGAGAAAGAAAGAGAGTAGAACCCGGTTATAACAACATCGGTTTATACGACACCTCGCCTATAGAATCAGATATCCTGTGGTTCCAATTAATTCGTCACTGTTAACCATGAAATTAACTTCTCGGTTATAACGACACTAATTTATAACGACACAAAATATTCAGTCCCTTTCATGACATTATGACCGAGTTCGACTATATATATATATACACATATATATATATATATATATAATACAAGAACCGCTGTCTCCACCATCACATTCTTCATCCACATGTACAGGAACTTTTCCTCTTTCAGTAAATGTGGTCTGAGAGCGAAGATTAAATTGTGGCCTTCCTTCAGTTATGAAATTATGAATACGTGGAGTTTAATGTGAACTCCCTCTAAGCCATGTTAATATCTGATTCTTAGATTCTTAGGCACTGGAAAGCCTTAAAATGAATAATCCCTCGTAACAGCGAGGAACAGGTTGCTTACAAACTAGGTATCACAACGCTAGTTTCGTTATATTAAAAAAGAAAATTGGACACCCCTACACGTCAGTTGCTATTTCACCCTTAACATTCCGTCGTGACTACCAATAGATTGTTAGTGTCATTCCCCCACTTCCGCCATGAATTGATGGAGAAAAGTTTTGAAGGAGGTGCTGGAATCGGCATCGGGACATGTGGCGCCGGGACTCGAGTATGGCTGTGCTAATTGGATGCGTTTTTCAGTGCGGCTACCTCGACGGCTTGCGCTCCCAGTTGGGAGGCTGGACGCAGAAAGTGAAGTCTTGGTATTGGGGAAGGCCTCTCGTAAGTTAGAGATAGCAACACTACCCTCCACCCCCTTTAGATGCCCCTTTATGCACATATCATAGCATGCCAGCGACACAAGAGCACTAGAACAACACATATATAGAATTTAAACAGAAAACTTTTTGGACAAATTAAACACTATAAGACGCTGCAAACTATTACATAAAATAAAATATAAACCTCTGCAATAGATTCGTACTTTCTTGACATCCAATAATTAGGTCGTAACGGTGACCATGTGTTAGGTGACTGTACTCGTTTAATTCCCTTGATTTAATTTTACGCCGCCATCAGGTGCAAGAATCTACACTTATGCTTACATAATGTGTGATGCTATATGGTCAACGTGTTTTCGTTATCTGACTGTGTGTTTTCGCTCTATAGGAATTTTAACGTAGTTGCACAAGTGACAGCTATGTGTTTATGCCATCCGAAGAATGAATTATTCAATTAATTCAATGTTTTTACGGAGAAAGTTAGGAGAGTTGAAGAAAGAAATGGGATGAAGGATGAAGATATGAAAGAAAAGTTTCCTCCTTTAATTTCAGTGTTTCTTTTTTTTTCTGCTTGTAGGTCCTACGGTCGGTTTATTCTACCACGTCTTAATATACTCCATGGCCTAATACGAGTGCGCAGAATACAACGGCATACATAACTCAGTTTTAACCAAGAATGGAGATTGCTTGGTTTGATTTTAGGGGTCTCACATGTGTGTATAAACATACATTGCTCTAACAATATGGAAAAAGTGGGTGTGAAAAGTACAAAGCAATTTAAATGCAACAGGAGGTTTAAAATACCCGATATACTTGTATTCTGCAGTATTGGAAATATGGGTTTAGATTTTAGCACCAAACGTTTTGAAACCTCTATATTCCTGCAAAGGCAAGAAAGAACACTAATTCATTTTATCGCTTCATTTACTTGGAACACCAGATGAGGTGTCCAGCATATTTCTATCTCTAGGCTGTAAAATAATTCAGATGTTCTTTGTTCAAATTTCTAAATTCTGTTTTCTTACACCATCAGATATTGCGATAAAATAAACTTAGTCCTGCAAGGTGCATGCATGTTTTGTCCTTACAAGATCAAAGACCTGTGCGGTTAGTGACAGAATTTTAAATGACGTGGTCATCATCATCATCATCATCATCCTTATTTCACTATTCAGCTCGCCTCTGAGGCCCACCAAGCCTCTCATATCCAGTAAGTATCGGGAACTGTTTCTCCAGGAATAAAGCGGTCCTAACGTGAAGCTGATTACCAATCTCCATTTAGTATCAAGATTAAGAATGCGTGGATTCCTGTCTCCACCCTCCCATACTTCAGAATTAATTTACGATAGAATGAATCTAATTTTACTAATGTCTAAAGGACACTGGTAAAATTCCATACAAATGGCTCTGTTTATCGCAAGGCTTCTGTATCTACACAGATAATCGCAGACGAAATTCGTGGCCCAAGCGGGGTCCCAGTGTTAAAATCTGCGACTTTGCACATCGCGGCCGTATGATCTACTTGAACTTTGTGTGTTTTAACGACGTCAGTTACTGAGATTAAATAGCGTCTGTTATTGATGAATTAATGGCCATGGGAGTTCGGTGGAATGACACTGATAGGCGAAAATGGAAGTACTCGGAGAAACCCCTGTCCTAGCGCCGCACTGTCTACCAAAATTCCCACATAGCGGGGCTTGGATTTGAATCCTGGTTTCCGCGTTGAGAGGCCGGTGACTAACGGACTAAACCATGGCACGGCCTTGTATTTGTTATTGTGATTGTCATTATTATGATTATTATTATGTTTCTTCAAGCCCGATGTATCGACTGCATAATTTATACAGCGTCGAATAACGCATTGTTTGTGAATATTAATTGGGGAGTACGTGGAAGGAACGACCGCCGCCATTTTAAGGATAGCAGGGATCTAACCGCGATCTCCCGATAAAAAGCATCAGCCTGACGTTTGGTCCGTACGTAGTGCATTCGCCTAACACATCATTCATCGTATAAAAGTCAAAATTCGGCCACTTTTTACGTCCAAAAGCGGCATTTGCCAACAAATATTTTTCAGGGCACCACAGTTCCGACTTTTCGTGAGCAGTTGATGGATACAAGTATAAAATAAGCACAAACACAAGCATAGGCAGAAACACACAGAATATAACAGCACAAGTGCTGGGTTTTGTTAGAACGTGCATTTTATTTTCTGAATCAGTGTCATTTTTAAACACAGTCCTGGGTGTACTTTTATATTGAGCTGTGTTTCTCTTGCCGGGTATTCAAATTTTGGGCTTAAGTGCATTTCTCATGAAAGGAGAAGATTCTGCAATGTGTAAACTGTAAGTTAAATCCTGACATAAATTCGCATAACTGCCTATAGCCTCCATACGGCATTTTCTGAAACACTGCAGTTTGGCTGTAAGTGGGGTTAAAGATATAGTACCTGTATTTAAAATGCATATTTCGGTTTATTATTAAGATCGACGAGGATTGCAACTCTGTGTTAAATGACCCAGGCTTACATTATCACTACAGTGCTTCAGATAATGGATTCATATTTATATATCTTACTTCAGAGAAACAACTTGCAAGCATTGCTAATAGTGATGCAGAGAACACAGTCTCTCTGTCCTTTCAGCCTAGGTGCTTGTACCTTACGTCGAGTTGTAAACAAAGACTGAAGCATTTCGGAGCTGGGTGGTTTGACTGAGATGGTACACTGGTTAATCATCAATATTGGTGAGGCAATGACACTACGCCGATCCCAGTGGCCGTGCGGTCTAAGGCGTGGGTCTGCGGCCGCTCGCTTACTAGGATTGTGGGTTCGAATCCCAGCGGGGGCATGGATGTCTGTCTCTTGTGAGTTTTGTGTGTTGTTGTCAGGTAGAGGTCTCTGTGACGAGCTGGTCCCTCGTCCAGAGGAGTCCTACCGAGTGTGGTGTGTCTAAAAAGTGTGATCGTGAAGCCTCGAAAAATGAGGCGGCCTAGGCCTCCTAGGGGCTGTCGAGCCATTGAAAAAAAATGACACTTACTAATCAGGATTAGACGTTACCCACCCCCCTGTCTGAAAGGGACTGACTTTCTAATACCGCAAGTAAGCATAATACGCTGTCTGTGATACGTCAACAGTTTCGTCCAAGATTCTTCTCTCAATGTAATCTCCATATGTAGAAGAAATTACTGCTTCAATTCTGAAAGATTCTGACGGTCGAATGTTACGCGCTAGATTACTGATGTTCTGGGCTATGTTCAGGGTTTCGTAGCAAGAAAATAACACAACATTTTGGGAATTACATCTGTTCCTGTTCTCAGGAGAAAGGGTGGGGAGCAGCCTACACAGTTGGATCTGATGGAAGGAACTCTTCTTAGTTACTGCGCCATTGTGGCCAAATCCATACCAAGTAACGTTACAGCTGACAGATTGTAAGTCGGTTCACATTAATGTCGAGAACCTTCCTGACTTCCTGATCAGATTTTATTCCGAAAGTTACTGTTCCTTCCATGTTTCTTCTCTTTTGACGATAGAATCAACCTGTCAATTGTCAAGATCCTGAGCATTTACAACTTCTAAATATAAACGTAGCCACAGTACTACGTTACAAAAGCAGCATGTAGCAGACTTCGGGTGTCCAGTGGTCGAGAATACCCGTTTCTCTTGGACCAAACTTATTAGGCGTCTCTCCAAAACTTCGGCAGACGACGGGAACAGGCCCATTTCTCTAAACTTTGCGTTTCGTTTCAAACACGAGACTATGGACAAAGTTAACCTAGCAATCCCAAGTCAATTTATCAAAGGGCGCCATTGTGGATATCGACGTAATACAAGTGCTGGTTTGATATTCTGAGTTCATCAGATACTGGAAAATAGACAAAAGTAGTACAGTATATCAGCTGTTAACAGGCTTCAAGGATGTACGTGCTTCAGTTAGAAATGAAGTTTTGTACAATATTATTAAGTTGGAGATACATATACACGTACATGAAACTATTTAGACTAGTTAAAATGTGTTTCAATGAAGCCTTTGCTAAACTCCAGATACTTAAATACTTTTCTGATGACTTTGTGTTCCTGATTATTTGAAACAAGATTTTTATAGCCATGCTTTTCAAATTTTATTTAAAATATGCGATTCGGAAAATCTAAGAAAATTATGAATGACTGTATGGGACACATCAACTTCTGGAATACGCTGGTATGGTTAACTTATTCTGCGCAAACATAAATACCATAAAAAGAAGCGGAACCATTATTAGTCGCCAGTAAGAAGGTTGTGCCAGAAGTAGATCAGCAGGACAACATCACAGCATAGAGACATTCTTTCAAAATGTGGAGCAAATTTTAAAATTTAGAAAATACACTAACATCAAAATTTTATGAAAGGAGAGGATAAGAATAGATTCAATTCAATGAATGTTATCCGGTTCAGAATCTTCCGTCTTCTCGTCCGCTATAAAAAGTAAAAAAATAAAAAGGTACAAAACTGTAGTTTTGCCTGGTATTTTATTTGTATATGGAACTTGGTCTTTCAGGTTAAGGAAAAAAAGCAAACCTTTAGTGTTTTCTAGAACAGGATGCTGAGCAGAAAGTTTGAAGCCAGAAGGGAGGAAGTAGCAGGATGACCGAGGAGACTGCGTATTGATCAGTTTCATGATTTGTGCTTCTTGCTGGATATCATTAGGATGATCAGACCAAGGATGACGAGATGGGCGGATCATTTGGGATGAACGGAAGGGATCAGAAATGCATGCAGAGTTTTGGTAGGAAAATCTGAAACAAAGAGACCACTTCGATGGTGTAGGTTATAGGATATAAAACTATGCTATTAAAAGGAATCCTAGATAAATAGGATGGGATGTGTTAACTGGATTCATCTGGCTCTGGGTAGGGCCAGTGGCCATATCTTAGGAACACGGTAATGAACCTTCGTGGTCCATAAAATGTGGGCAATTTCTTGAGTAGCTAAGTAACCGTCAACTTCTCAAGATGCAGCCTATTGCACTGAGTTAATTACTTAACATTGTGAGACTATGGTGCTCAACATAAGTATGGAAAGTCTGTGCTTTTGCATGTAGAGACTGATATGCTGAAAGTCAGTTACAAGTTTGCTCTTAAACTGAGTGTACCTCTTGCAGCGGGAAACAAATTGTGAGATCTGCTAACCAACAAATGAAGCACTTCTCTGAAGGATTCAAATGCGTTTATGTCAGGATTATACTAACAGTGGACCGACTGTAGAAGTAGAAAACTATAGACACAGTGTTTTTAACGCGGAACTGAACAGATCCGAGCACTTGCAGAGCGGGCGACATCATCGGTCGTTATGCAACAATAATGTCGTCCGTCTACAGCTTGTAGTCCCGCGATAAAAAGCTCTCTGTGTATATTACGATATCTCCTGTCCAAAAAGTGAAAGAATAACACAGTCGCACCTTCAAATTAAAATTATCCCAAAAAAAAAACTAAAGTTTAGGAAATATTGCACCATTTACTCCTCTGTGGACATTGTGAATATTCGGTCTGTAACACATAATGTTTGCTAAAAACGAAAATATTCAATCATTTATGCAACACGTATCTTAATATTAAACTGCTTGTTAATTAGTTTTCATTGTCACAAAAGGCATTGGTTTTTTGTGGATACTTCCAACTGATTCTCTCCCTTTAAAAAAAGTAATCTTTATCACTTTTATAATTATTATTTTAGCGCCACGTGGTGTATAAGTGAGTCTAATTTTAAACTGAAATTGAATGTTAAGACCCACTAAATTACTTGAGTACTACATACATGGTAATTGTAACAATGTATTTTCATTCCGACACTCTAATAATGTCGCCCTTCCTGTAGACTAAATACATAAAATAGACAGAGGCGGAAAAAAATTACATGTCCTAACACTGCAAGAAAACTTTAAATTTTCAGTAACGGATAACACTGAAATTTTAGTGACAGTAACACCGTTTCCAGTGACTTAGATGAAATAAATTAATAAGTTCTAAATTAAAAACTTAAAATCATACATTATAGAGAGACTTTCTTTGGAACTGAAGATTTTACTTTCTATCGTCCTCCATCACAACACACTGCATGTCCTGTAGTGGCATAGAATATCCCAGTGAACTGTGTAGTAGCACTATATCCCAGTCGTAAGGCCTTCTACAAAGTCTGCATTTTGTGCAGGTCGTATATTTTAACAAACGTAGAGTCCTCTTCTTTGCGAAGTAAATTTCCATGCATTTGACACTCTTAGAGACAAGAGCGAAGTACCTTTTGAATGGGATGTTTTTCTTTACAAAACCAACTGTAAAGCGGAATGGTCTGTTTGCTCCTCATAACTGAAAGTGTTTGTGCTTCTGTGTTAAAGTAAATTTAGTTTATGAAACTGTACTGTTAGAGCTCCCATTTCGTAATCAAAACAACATCATATCATCAGTCTAATACTACTATGTATCCTGAGAAAACGCGTTTTTTGATTACATATTTGTGTTTGACTGATGATATGTTTTGATTATTTTTAAAAGACACAACGGGATGAATTCTATTAAAATTACCTTTCTTAAATTTATTGCGATGTATGACCCTGACTACATCTTTCATAGTTACACTTAGAACGTTGCCAAGTGATTTATATACTATTGTCCTAGTGTCAATTGTCAGTCCCGTAGTACCTTACTTATATTATAGATATACACGCTACACGCTACGTGCTACGTTGCACCAGTACATTGCAGTACTTTGCAAAATTCAACGCCTTAAGATAGACCCATGATCCTGAAACATGTAGCATGTGTATTCTAATGTGAATATCCACAATATGACTTTTTGGGACTGAAATTTGATATTAATATAATAGTAATTACAACATAATTTCAAAATTACGCAAAAATACGTAAAGTAAATATAAATTATTCTTGTGGTATGAATTGTAATTTACGTTAAATAAGTAGGCTAGATTTTAATTTGATTGCCGAAATTTTTAACTCAGCCTAACTGAATACAATATCGTGTGAAGAGGACTGTGCTATCCTCTTTCATGCAAAGGCTAGTCGAATCGACTGATTTTGATGATTAGTAAAAGAAGAACTGTTGCTTTAGTCAATTGTATATAAAATAGTGAGTTTCACAAATAAGTTCAGAAAATGAACAGAGTTTTGACTATCACTGTGTGAGCCACATGTATTGTAGAAGGCCTTGCAAGCTAATACAGGGATCTAAATTATTGACATGCCATGCAAGCGTAGTTCGGTAGAAGAAGACACGATTAATTGATTGATAAGTATTTAATATTGATGTTAGAGCATGAGAGTCTCTTCCATTTAACTCACGTGTAAGCTGTTTGCTGATACTGTGCGCTCTCGCCTCTCTGTGTTTGTGGTTCTGTCCCTCTTTCTATGTGTGTGTGTGTGTGTGTGTGCGCGCATTGTTTGCAGGTTTCTTAATGTCCTGTGGTGGACAGAGCAACGGTTCGGTGATGCACATTCTTTTAGATATCTTAAGGGGACCAAATAATTTCATGACATCGGTCTTTCCTGAGCGCTTCTTTGTTACCCAGCTGGTCAAGAAGTTCCTGTTCCTGCACAACCGGAAGACTCGTTAAGCTCACAGCCTACCCTATTCTGGACCATTTCAGTTATATTCACGCATGTTCATGTCAGTGCATGCTTCTGTAACCGCGTAAGATTCTTCACATATTCTGGTCTCAAGGTTTGTAATAAAAATGTAATGTTTAATAGAATTTTTTATATCTGATTAAATAATACGCCTGAAATCGTTCTAAAAATAGAACTGTCAAATCAAGAATTAGTAAGGATTCTCAAGAAATACAGAACGTTCACATAAAAACTTTGGAAATCTAATTAAGTGCAGTTTAAGAATACGGTCGCAAACGTAGCAGAGTTTTTGAGTATGGTAAAGCAACTCAAAATTTATTGTATTTGTTATTTTTATTATTTTATTTACATATTTATGTTATTATTTTTATTTATTACAGCGTAACTGACAGCGTCGACACCTCACGAGAAGGCTTAGTATGTGGCGTGGTTCATTGAGACCACACGCAACGTAAATTTCGAGCGAAATGCCGAAGGACATCACAAGTGAATGGCATAAGAAGTTCATTGAGACCACACGCAACGTAAATTTCGAGCGAAATGCCGAAGGACATCACCAAGTGAATGGCATAAGAAGTTCATTGAGACCACACGCAACGTAAATTTCGAGCGAAATGCCGAAGGACATCACCAAGTGAATGGCATAAGAAGTTCATTGAGACCACACGCAACGTAAATTTCGAGCGAAATGCCGAAGGACATCACCAAGTGAGTGGCATAAGAAGTTCATTGAGACCACACGCAACGTAAATTTCGAGCGAAATGCCGAAGGACATCACCAAGTGAGTGGCATAAGAAGTTCATGGAGACTGGAAGTGTCCTTCGGCAGGCTGGGTCCGGGCGTGCGAGCACAACATGAGGCTTTTCAGAGCCCCAGATTCTAACGTTGTGGCCGTTTACTCTCCTAGAGACATGGAAGATAGTGTGGTCTGGATAAACCTCTCCACACACACTGAGCCATCCCCTGGGGTGTCGACATTTTCGGTTTTTCGTATTAAATACAAATAATAAATAATAAACAAATAAAATACTAATATATATAAAAATAACTTTGTGCTGCTTTAATATTTGCAAAAAAATGCATTATATTATGTGAACATATTCAGAAGCTATACTTACTGAAATTAGTAAATGATTTATGTGGACACTCTGTGATTTGCTCTTATTTACTAGACTGAGTGTTTGTTGGCTCTAAATTCAATATCGCACTTCATTTAAAAGACGGCTGAATATTGACACAATTCTGTTCCTTACGTAGGTCTTTCCCATTTTTAGTAAAACTCACGAGACCAGCTGTGTTCAGTGCGGTTTGTCATTGTTTCTTCAAATTCCTTACCCAAATTTTGGGACCTTATCTTAGCCTTTTAAAGCCTACTGCTTACTTGATGTACCAACAGGTTTAACGTTCAAAAATTGTACATTCTGCCTACACTGTATTTATGTGTTTTGTATTCATCTCATAACCAACAGCGACTCTTACCCTGTATAACATAAACTGATTGGTTTTTATAACCTAGATGAAAAGTGTTACTGCGCGGTACGAACTGAGTCTTTGAATAAAAGAGTTTACGCTTCGTCTTTAAAGGGTTAATTTAGACATACAACATATATCTTTCTTTCCGCGTCTTTCTGAATTTATAATCCACAGTAATTCTCTTATTTGTAAGGGACACGTTTTGACAGTACAAAACACTGATTTGGAGCCTGAATTAAATTTGAATCCGGAGCCCGTTAAACAAAAATGTATTATATGTGACATACATTTAGTAGGGAGAGGATTGTGTACGTGCATTAAACAGGGCGGACTGTCAGTGAGAAATATTCCTGAAAGAATATGTTAGTAGAACTACCGTGTTACGACTATTACAATCCTGCTGATGGAAAGTTGCTAGTGGACTTCATTACCGAGCCACTTGTTCTGTTCATCACACAAAGCAGTACTAATTCTGTCTTATAGAACGTCACTCTGTTTCAACAACTTCCACATTCAAGCATCGCTGAACGAATTCTTGGTATTTTGTCCTGGTCAGTCAATGGCATATCCATGTTCGTTCCTTGAGCAGTTGATAATTATTTAGCTGATAATTAAATTCTCTATTACAAAGCATGCATATTTACCACCGCTACTTGTGGGTGTGATTTTTAAATTATTTATATGTATTTCACACCATCTAATTTAGAAATTGCCTTTTGCCACCTGCATGATTTTTATGTCGAATTCCAATCTCACGGTTGAATGCAGTAGGTCTAATGGAACTTGATGAAACAGATGATTTCAAAACGTTTTCATATTTCCTCTACCTCTTCTTGCTTACAAAGATCTCATTGTTATTTTTTCGAGATATGTAGTATTTATTAGGGTTTAAATTGTTGCTGAAATACTTCGTCTTCTCTTTGTGAGGAGGAAAACGTGCCGGCACCATCACAATTTAAGCCCTAGCATTTCAGTTACAAGACATTACTATGCTCTATAAAGTAAATATGAAATTCCCCCTACAGGGTACTTTGTATGAGTTCTTCTATGCTGTTGCATGTTTATGTGTTTCTAATTATCTTGCCTGTTTCTTACTTTTTATATTATATGACGACGGCCTACGATTTAATTAATACAGTAATTACAGTATAACTCAGACGACACGACCTTCTTGCCCGAGGTCAGTTCGTTCTACGCATGCGCCATAACACTTAATACATCTTGAATATAATGCGACTATATTACATATAACATTCTGTTTTGTTGTGTTAAAACAGGTTACTTTTTCCAAGGTTTGTTTCGGCCGTCGTTATTATAAGAAATAATTGTTCGACTACACTGCCTTGTGTAGGGGAATATTCAGCGACGTTGTGTCTTGATGACGCTATAAACACATCTTGTCGAAACATTAAATTCAAACCAAAGAATGCGACGCGGCTTGTTTTTACATGAAGGGTATCTCATACGTACCTTTCGATACTGAATCGCTTTACTGGAGTGAGTAAGTATCGCGATGGCATATAAAAAGTTCGCATAAAAAGAAAATAGCATTTATGCTGTAATAAATTTAGTGTACCAACCTGGGGAAGATTAGTATTGTCACTACGAAGTTTATGTAAATGTAAAAACTGAAGGAACGTAAATAAAATATCAGTACAAAATGTCATTTTAGACACAGAATTTGATTAAACGATATCGAATTCAATTACTGAAGTGAAATGGCCTCGCTAATGATTCTTGTAGCGTATTTCTGCCCGTCAGGTAAATAAGCTGCAGTTATCAAAGTAGAATGCACCAGGTCCCAGTCGCATCATACGCGATTCTTAACTAATCGTCACCTTATCATCCAATTAATGTCCACGTGTTAGGCACCGAAAGTGAAATTCTATGTTTCGTTGTTTGTGCTTAAGTCCTTTAATTCAGAGAATCCTAACAGTACAAAACTTTCCAGTGGAATGCTGTAACTTTATGCAATGCATTCCGAAGATAAATTTCTTCCGGATTTGGTAACCCTCCTACTCGGTGCACAGTTGTTTGAAAGCGGTTGGCAGGAGCAAGAGTACAATTTGGGACGTTCTGAACAACAGATGCGTCGATCACTCTGTACGTTGTAATATCAAAAGGATGATGTAATTAAATTTACGTTAACAATTTCATTATGGCCCAAAAATCTGAGCTGAAAACAAGGATCAACCAACCGAAATTCAACGGGACTTCCCTCACCTGTCAAGAGTTTTGAATCGTCTCTCCTTTTCGCGGGGCACGCGGTGATGCAGTTGGTTGAAACACTGCGCTACAATCCGGACGGTCGCGGGTTCGATTCCCGATGGTGTCACTGGAATTTTTCATTGACATAATCCTTTCGGTCGCACTATGGCCTTGGGTTCGACTCAGCCTCTAACAGAAATGAGTACCAGGAATATTTCCTTGGGGTAAAGGCGGCCGGTGCGTAGGGCTGACAACCTTACCACCATCATGTGCCGATTGTCTAGAAATGTGGGAACCTCAACCTCCTGGAACCCTAAGGGCCTGTCCAGGCCTGTAATGGGATTGCTTTACCTTTACCTTTACCTTACCTCTCCTTTTCCCTCCACTTCTGTTTAAAAGTTTGAAATCTTTTACGTTAATTCTACAAATTGTGTTTTGACATTCACGGCAATTGTTTTTCAAATCATAATTTTAATCCCCTGAAGTAATAACGGCAGTGTAACCTGCTGCAGTTCAGAATTAACTCAGAGAGTTTGTATCTTCGCGTAGCCGGCAGAAACTTCTGAATGGCGGATTAATCTTCAACAAAACAGTAAGTGAAAAAGGGAACGAACATGTGAGAGCCGAATAGGACTCAGCCTTTACCACGAAACGGGGAATGAGAAATAGAATACCCGTTCTTGCACCAACAACTAATCTACACACTGCGTGTTATCCTACATTGTTTCCTTCATTCTCCTCGGAAAATATTCGAAATGTGGTTTCTTTTCATGGCTTGACAGCCCCTAGTGGGCCTAGGCCGCCTCCTTGTCGAAATTGCGAGATCGTACTCAGAAACACCACATTCAGTAGGAATCCTCTGAACGAGTGATCGGCCCGTCGCAGAGACCTCTACCTGACAACACACAACACTCACAAGAGACAGACATCCATGCCCCCGGTGGGATTCGAACCCTCAAGCCCAGCAAGGGAGCGGCTGTAGACCCACGCTTTAGACCGCGCGGCCACTGTGATTGGCGAAATATGAAATTTCACATACTTAGTCCCCATTCCCTAGCCACATTTGTGACATACCCACCGAATAACAGCAAATACGTAATTGAAATTTGGGACCTGTGCCACTTTAATGTTAACTTTCTCATGTAGAAGAAGGTATATTACTGTACACATAAGAAGCAAACCTTCAAACGGAGAAGACTGCCTCACCGTCCTGAAAAGAATGTGAATGACAACTCTGATGATAAGGTGACAATTTCTGCACTGCTTAGGATTTCAGAACTCCAGTCCTCTGATTAAAAAACTGCCGTACTCCTCAATGAAATAGAAAAGGCCGACCATTAAACAAAAGATACTCTTCTTCCACTGTTCTTACGCTTTCTGCATCGCGTTCGAAAGCCATAAATTCGAAGCCATGTCTTTTACATTGATTTCTTTAATTTCCTTGGGTGAATGTAATAAATTAGATGTCGACCGCTTCTCCTCCATGACAGCTCATTTTTATATTTTCTATAAGCGCACAAATAAATCATACGCACTTTACGTATAAGTTGGAATAAATACAAATTTCATCTTTACTCAGCTCTTAGGGCCTAAGAATAAAAGAACGCAACGTTTTTCCTGAACCTATTGACCTCGCTGTCGTAGGGCCCAGTTGGGTATATATTTAACCTAGATGCCGTGATAAAGTAGCAAACTGTGCCTTAACTAAGGTATATTGCAACGTTAGGGCCCATTTATTTATTTCCTGAGTAAAAAATATATTCCCAGTACAACGTCGCTCTTGAGGCAGTGGCGATTTCCAGCACTACGACAGAGTTCTGTATACTCATAGCTAAAATTTTACAGTGTCCCTATTGAACGATGCACTAACATTGTCGCTGCACTAGGCCTGAGTTCTGCAGCTCTTGGGCTATGATGATATTCTGTCCCTGTACTGAGAAATGTGCTGGCGAAGGTATATCTTGAGCAATTTCAATAATTCGCCCCTACACTGAGAAATATACTGACGATTGCAAAGCACTGGGTATGTATTTTTAAGATGCAAAAATTTCCGTCATCTGAGTGATGCAGTGACAATTCTCCCTAATGGGGCACAGTTCTGAGCCAATGTTTCACAGTGGCCTTGAATTAAACGAGAAACTGACGACGTCATTTCACTAGAGCTCAGTTATTTAAGTCCCACAGATTGCATCCTGGGGTAAGGTAATGAGTCTTACAGTGTTCCTGAAGTGAACAAGTGACTGACGATATCGCTGCACGAGAGCCCGGTTCTTGCAGGAGTTGGCGCACAAGCTGAGTCGGAGTTTCGACATGAAAGAAGACCAGGAGTTGCTAGAAACTGAAGCATCAATGAGGCGCCATCAGTCCATGCAGCGTCTCTCCAGAGGGGAACTCGTTGATTCCCACATGGATGAGGAGTTGGTAAGGAGGAAGAACACTGTTTTACTGTTGTTCAAAGTGTCATATTTATGAAACAGTTCTGCACATTCCGATTCTAGAGCCAGATATTTGTAGCGCAGAGTTTGATATTCTGGGTTGTGGCACTTTTATCATGAAGAAGAAATCAGCAGTTTCCCTCGAAATGTTAATAACACTACATGATTATGCGGTGTCACAACTCGGAAAATAAAAATCTAAGCTTGCAGGGCCGTGAAAACTTCAGACTTTATATTTATCTTATGGCTTAAGGCGTGAAAACAAATGTAAAGTGTGGAAAATATCGGGTGCTTTTTGTGACGTAGGGTGCACTTGTCGTGCCCGACCAGCAGGGGAATCTCCGAATCACTGTCAAGAAGACCAAGCCCATCCTCGGAATCGCCATCGAGGGTGGCGCCAACACTAAGCACCCTCTGCCTCGTATTATCAACATCCATGTAAGTACTTCTATTGAGCTATTTTATGCCAGCTGACTCAGGTGTTTGCTTGACTCGCCCGAAATGTTAGCCTTCACAAGGAGGACTCTCTTCCATGAAATAAGTTAGATTGCTGTACTTTTCTACACCCTACCCCTTAAGCTATTTCTAATCAGGGACTAATGCCTTATGACAAGGTAAACAATTCAGTCAGAATTAAAATAACCTACTTACGTACCGAAACAAAAGGGGGTGATGAAAAATACATACGCCTAGGACATACTAGTCGGAAAATCTCAAGGGAAGAGACCACTTGGGAGACCTAGATATATATAGGATCGCATTAAAGTAAATATTAAATAAACTGGGCGTGAGTAGTGCACTGGATTAATGTGATCCGGAATGTTGTTTAAAGGGATCTTGTAAACACGGCGATAAACTTTTCAGTTCCGTAGAGCAACGACTTTTGCGAGATTTAGCAACGATTTTTGGCACCCTGAAATTATAATCCCTTCTACCCTCGTGAAATAAGATGAGGAATTTCAAGGAAAGTAAGTGTCGCAAGGACATCTCAGAATTTATTCTTTTCGATACATTTCCTTCGCACATGAATTATTGTGTACTTTTCAGGAGAATGGCGCCGCTTTCGAAGCCGGAGGCTTGGAGGTGGGACAGCTTATCCTGGAAGTCGACGGACAAAAAGTCGAGGGTAAGGATTTAGTTGAACGTCGATTTTACACGATGGAAGGAATTAAGCGGTGGGCGTATCAGGTCCATCCGTCAATCTGTCTGGTATAAACAGCACGATAACACTCTGAATAATAACAATATGATTCTAGTAATGTATGCGTACATTTTATTTGTCTGTGACATATATAATAAGAACGGTGAACTGTAATCTTGAATATGGAATTAAAAATGTGTGTTTTAAGCACATTGCCCTTCTGTTCTCAAGGTATACGTAGGCCATGCCTTGTAAATATGTCAGAGATCAGCTAGTAGACGTGGCGTTCATTGTAATAGTGAAATCCTTTGCCATGGCGCACATTTTATAATATGTAATGTTATAAACTAGTGATTGTTTTTAAATCCTTAAGGTCCCGAGGGTGTAAATCAGGCGCGGGCTGAAGTTGCCCCCTCACTTCCATCTAGTACCGAGGTTAAGAATTGATTGAGCTATACCTCTACTCCCCATGTATTCCTTTATGGCGCCGACATTGAAAGCTGTAGCTTTCTTTAACACTATTAAATATATTATGACATATCACCACATTGGCAAGTACAACTAAAGATATTTTCCGTCACTCTTCCTCTCCATGAACGTGGGCTCACCACCATCACTGGAAAAAACGTGTCATTGTTGCGTGAAGAGCTCAGTTCATTCAAACGCCACAGTCGCTTGCTTCCAGCCTGGCCCACCTCACTCTTCACAGTCATTCCACTAATCCCGCTACATGACGTATGCAGCGGAAGAAACTTTATCAAGTAACACAGCAACCATTAAACTTCTTGATCAAATGGTCAGCACTGCTTCTTCGGGTTCAGGAGGTACCTGGCTCGAATCTCGACAAGTTTACTGGCTATACTGACTGAGAGTTTTAGTTTTTTTCCTCATTCACATTAGGCGAGTGCTTGGAGGCTTCTACTTACAATTTTACAGTCACTGTTTGAAGATCCAGTACTTTAACCTGGTACAAGATGGTTAGATTACGAAGGTAACGCGTCGCCTCGCTGTACAATGAGGCAGGAATCATATACTCGTACAGACATATTCAGATAACTTGATACCTGAGCTCCCTAACACTGCACACAGCTGTAGTCGGCACGGTCCGGCCTCTGCTTGGCTCACGCCGGCATTGCCAGGCAATGTTATACCTGTTCCAAAAACATCTACTCTGTTGGGAGTACGAGTACGCTTTTTATCTTCATCGCAACGCTCGATTACCTTGCTAATAATGTCTCTGTCTTTGCTGTGAATTACTTTGTTAGAAATTTTTGACACTCCAATTCGCTCCATTGCTTAAACGACACTGCAGAGTCCTGCGAGTTATCAGATAATGTTTTTGAAACGGAGAGAAAAGGGTTGGAGCTGCGTGTGCAGTGCTTCCCCCTGACTAGCTCGCCTATTCACCCTCGCGCTAACAGGGATCAAGTTATCTGACGAGGGCAGTACGTTATTAAACATTTACTGGGGATGATTTTATGTTTTAGGTCTGCAGCATCAGGATGTAGCGCGATTGATAGCAGAATCGTTTGCTCGGCGGGAACGCCATGACATCGAATTTCTCGTGGTAGAAGCCAAGAAGTCCAACTTGGAACCGAAACCAACAGCGCTTATTTTTCTAGAAGCCTAGCAGCTGCTCTCCCTGCCCTGAGCCTGAGGTGCCACCCCCCAAGTGGACCCCTCGCAACCCACGAAGTAGCCTTAACTCACTGTTGGTGTGATGACAGAAGTAGCCTTAGTTGTACCTGGTTTGACTCACGTGATGTGCGAGTTATTGTCGTCTGTGTGTGAGGGGCTGAAACGCATGAGTCCAGGTTCCAGGTCAGGGAGCTCCGTTTAGCTTTTTTCTTTCTCTTCCCTTCATCTGACAGTTCTCGAGATGTTTGGTGGAGGGAACAGAACTCGAAACAACGTGGACCGTTAATAACTTCATCAAGTGTGCCAAAGCAATGAAGAAGAGAGGGCCAGCTTATTATTTTGTGCTTACAGCTGCAAGTTTCCTACACTCTTACATATGTATGCATAATGTTCTACAAATTAATGCCTTTATATGTGGCCAAAGCCTCATCTTTATGTACAGTACTAATCTGCGATGCAAAGCTTATATGTGGTCTGTTGCAATGACGTCAGAGATCACTGTGATCCATATGTAACACGGCAGGCACGGAAAATCCATTATTTTTTTACCATGACTGCAACTGGTTTGTACACTAAGAGAGCAAAGCTAACAACAGCTGGCATACTCAGGTTAATATAACAACAATGGAAAATTGAAAGGGCAAACGTTCATAATTGCTTTGTTAGCTACTATGAATACAGGTGACACCAGGCAATGCTTACTGGTGAACAAAAATAAAGAGAACTAAAATAAAACACAATGGATCAAAACTTTAAATGCAGTTGGGATGCTTGATTAGTTGAAACTCAAAGTCAGTCTGTCTTGCAGCAAAGCTCCATTTCAGTCTGAGAGAAGTTAAAATGCGATTTCTGACAGACAGTATGATAACTGAGTCTCAGTTTCCTCCACATGAAGTAGTTAATTTCGCTTGTCAGTAATTACTTCTACTGGTGACACTAGATGTTTTTCTTACACAGCCCCTTGCAAAAGACCAATCAACCAGTACACTACCAAAACATCAGTCCTGTTCTGGGACTTCATATTTTATCTAATTGTTAATTATTTTACTTTTATTTCACAGGGAATGCAATCTTTAACACTGTCTTCTTTTGTGGTTTGGTCTCAGTCCTGACATACCAGCTTCTTTGTTCGGTAACTCATAAAGTAACATATTCTGATCCCTTATTACCATGGTTCAATAACACAGGATCTGAAAATTGTGGTTGTCTAATATTTAGGGAGTCCAATTTTTAAAAACCAAAAACCGGGACTCTTAATAATATCAAATGGCGAGGGGAGGGGGTGAACCAGAAGTTAAAAAATTTTAACCTGTCACACAATGAAGAAAGCAGAGAAAGTTTTAATACTACTACTACACAACACAGATAAAAAATTATGACATACAGATATAAAACGGTAATTATTATTATTATTATTATGATTATTATTACGAAAATGCTCAAAATCAGACAGTTCATATATTTTTCTTTACATATCCATTTCTCATTTTCCACAGTCTCAGTCCAGCTCTATAATCATTACTCTACACATTTTCCTGTCCGTCCCCTCTTCCTTCATGTTAGTGACTGGTTGATGGCTGTCCTACCCATTTAGACCTTTTCTCCCACGGTGGGAAAGTAAGGATGTTCATAGGCATAGTCAGAAATGTCTAATTTTTATGACATGGAAATACCCGGGACATTGGGCGTCCCGAACCGAATTTTGCGGGACACCAGGACTGTCCCAGGAAAACCGGGACGAATGGGATCCCTACTGAAAGTACAAAATTTTTGACAGTGATTTACAATAATGCACATGGATTGGATAAATTGGAAGAAATAATTAAGTTTAATGATGGTAATTACCATATTTATCCTACATAGAAGACGAACACTACTTGTAAGATGACTTCCCTTCACAATCACCAATTTTCAGGAAAATACATATATTCGCATTAGCCAGCTTTTTAGATCACTTAGTGTTTGCATGCTTAATATTTTGGCACTATATGTTTATTAAAGTTATAATATTTTCCACCAACATGACAGTCTGTAACCAAATTCTTTTATGGTAACAGGGATTGAGGCCGATCCCGGTGGCTGTGCGGTCTAAGGCGTAGGTTTGCAATTGCTTGATTCCTGGGATCGGGGGTTCAAATCCCGCTGAAGGCATGGATGTTCGTCTCTGTGTTTGTTGTGTGTTGTGTAGGTAGTGGCCTCTGCGACGAGTTGTCACTCGTTCAGAGGAGTCCTACCGTGTGAGTGTGTCTAATTGTGTGTGATCCAGAAACCTCAACAATGAGGCGGCCTAGGGCCGAGTTGGGCTGTTGCGCCACAGAAAAAATCACGGACTGACCTGTGATGTAATAGCAGATCTCGTGCCACTTACAAATTATTCAGCACGTTTTCTAGCAAAATAAGGTAGGAGATATCTTAAGAGCTCAAGCAAAGGGCATTGAGACATATGGATGACCGAATTTTGGAGTTGCAAAGTGAGGGTTTTACAGTGATTAGCAGAGGCTGAAGGACAGTACATACCGTAAATGTATGATTTTAAGTTTTAGTCAACTTTCAATAACCACGTGCACCCATAAGTTGTGGCTTCCTGTACCAATGCAAATTTAAGTTTTGAGATGGGATAGTAGTTGTGTCCCATAAATTACGCTGACACACGTTCTTCTTTGTTACAGAAATTTTAGTAATTACTTAGAAAATAATTAGTGTAGTAGTTTATGTTACACCTTTATCTCATCTGCTTTAATGAACTTACGCTTTTACTTGGTCCATTTAACCTGCTGGCATATAACTCTTACCCTCTTCCAGCCATGTTCTCGAAGCTTCTCAGTATATGTCTGACCATTTATTTCCATGTTTCGTTAAGTCTATGCCTGGAGGAAACGAAGACAAACCAAGGAAAGACAATTCTTGCACTGTCATCTCTAGCATGACTTAACTTTCCGGTTTTCTGGAGCATTTTTTCTCAACCTGTGGTTTATAACTTAAATTATTGTGGTTCACCATTACCCATATTATACCACAAGGTAAAGTATCAGTATTTTACAACTATAAATCTTTCTTTTGTTTTATCTTAGTTTATAAATGGCCTGTATTGAACACTGCTGCTCTTATTCCTGTTTTTGGAGTCTTTTTTTTTGCACTCTTCAGAAAAAAATAGCCCAAGTCATATTATAAACCTCAGGTCCTTGGAAGATATGACAACTTAAAACTGTTACATGTATCACTGTGCATTATAATGTTTATCTGTGAGTGCTCAGTGTGGGTGATTATGATGTCCCTTTCATCTTAAACCACATAAGAAGTTAATTTTTCATTGTTAATAAATATGTTAGACACAATCTTTAGACTTCTGTACTATTATTTGCATTGGGCAGTGCTTGAAAACCCTCTGGTCTGTGAACCAGGGAAGGTCAAGAATCTCTGTTCTAAAGAATGAAATCATGAACAGGCTTCAGTACAGACTGATTGAAGCAATAGTTATCATACAGTACCCTTGAAGCAGTAAGCGCTTTTAAATGTAGATTGTTGTATGACAAAGTGGAAATATAATTGTGAATCTGTACCTCCTGCCAAAGAAACAAAATATGTGGATATGCAGTTTTCGCAAGCATGAATTAATGTCCTAGAAATATAAATGACCTGTACTGAGCATTTGACTTTTTATAATTGTTTGTATTTATTTCATAATTGCTGAAATATTGTTCAGTTTTAAAGTCAACGAAAGAAAGTGACTTTTTAGTGACTGTAATTAGAATATATGTAACTTCTGATAATTTGAAGGCACTCTTGCAAAATGTTAGTAATGACCTGGAATTCCAGCTGCCCTGTGTTTTGTTTACTCATATTGAGCTGAGACAGAGATTTTGATGTTGTGCTTGTACTTACTATAGAAGAGGCTTAGCATGGCACATCTAATGCACTTGCAAAAATTGATAATGACATGTTGCTATGTTGTTTACTGTACATAATAATTATTACTTATAAAAATATATAATTTATTATAAATATGGTGACATTATATTACATAGATTTTAATACCAGCTGACCATAAAATTATTAATTACTGTATCAGAGCAGAGGACTGACAAAGATAAAAATGAGATCACAATGTTGCTCAGTCAAAGGACCAACAGTATATCAAAGAACCTGCTGATGTATTATTGTCTTGCTCTCAAGCTTTTGGGATTACTGGTTTAGATACCAACATTTTGGGCACTGTTGCGAATTGCTTTTTAATGATCTTGATTATGCATGCATAAAAATTAATCACAGCAGAGCCCAAATTTAAAAATGGAGAACTTTACTGGGAAAATTTATGAAACACTAGATTCTTTGAATTAAACGAGAATTTCAAAAATTATGATCATTGTCTTACATTTCAATGTGTTGTGAATACCTCAACGAAATTTTTTTAACAGCAAAAAGATATGTGCACACATGCATGCACACACATACACACATGGCACAAATCACCCAGTGACACAGCACCATATCCCAAGAAAAGGAGATGTCAACTGCATACTGCAAAAGCCTAAAATCTTGCAGATATATTCCTGTTCTTTCTTCCCTGTTAAAACAAAGTTTTACATTCAAAATGTAAATACTAAGGACTTAAAATGTTCCTTGGGTTTCCTTGTAGCTCATAGTCTAATGTGATAGCACTTAAAGATACAACCATGATATAATAGCACACACTTGCCATAAGCATTATGTACTCTGAGACAAGTTCTTTCATTCAAGACATAATTTACAGTCTATAAATTTTGAAGTAATATGAAATAGAGTTTGAATACTCTGGACATAGGACTGAGTAACTTTGTACTCCCATTGAAGGTTAATGCCTAGCCTCAATCCTCATTGTTGACCTGATATTGTTGTTAAGTGCAAAGTCATCATAATAGTTCATTAGTGTACATAGTAGGAATGTAACCATGTGATATTACGAAGATATTTCATGGAGTCATTCTAATCCATCTCAACGATTTACAAAATATTCGTTAAACATGTTGCTAAAATGAATTATTATTATTAAGTTAAAGTTTGAAAGAGTGCCAAAGAATATTGCATGTAGGTATTTTAATAAATAAATGTGTAACATTGAGGTAAGGGAAGGCTGTAGTTGGGATGGGGAGGTAGACTTACTGAACATTACAAATTTATCACCCTCCTGATCTTACATTCTAGTGGGGAGGATGCCCTTTAAAAACACACTGAGTTTCAAAATGTGTACTTACTGGCAACACTGGTCTCCTGCAGAGTGTTAGCCTGTTCATTCCAATCCACTGCCTTTACTTCCATGTTCTAATCCAAGGGCAAGTTGTATTACTGAAGACATTATCACAGCAGTAACTCTCTACACTGATATTTTAGAAGTTCTTCAACTTTCTGCTAGTTAACTAAATATCTTAAATGAGTTATTTGTAATTTACTTGGTGGCTCAAGCCAAGTACTGGGATTGTACCTTAAAATGGGCTGTTACTACCTTCATCCACATCCTTTCTTATTTATCATTCTCTCATCTATTTAAACATTCATATTTATAGTCAAGCTGCCATTAAATAAATTAAGATCCAGTCATCTAAGTCACAGTGCATTATGCAACAATCTTTTTCTATGTATGCTAACACTTGTATCCCCAACCTCTTCATGTCCCTTTCACACTAATTAATTTGCCCAGCATCTTATTCAGTGGATACCAGGGGCTCTTTCCTTGGGGGTAAAGTGGCCAGGGTGTGAAGTTGACCACTCACCTCCACCTAGCATTGAGGTTAAGCATGAATGGAGCTATACATCTATCCCCCACTATGCCTTCTTGGTGTGCACAGGGATTATCTTTTTTTCACATTTACTTTTTACCAGTAATATATTTACTGTGTGCATATGCAATCTAATTTTGAGGATGAGACTGTGTTTTTTTGCTACCAGTGTTATGATTTTCCAAAACATTTCACATTATTTGCAGTTCAGAGTTGCTGTTCAAAGTTCAGTCTTGAGCATGTAAAACTAACATTGTATTAACATGTTCTTCCTACGTAAAATGTGTGATGTGTGATTATCACAGTCATAATGTGCAGTGCGATGCTCAAAGTGCCAAATGTCTTATATAATATAATATATATATATATATATATATATGTGTGTATATATATATGCTCTTATGCAGTATCTATTTAAATTTCGGTATTCTGTGCTCACTATGGCCATTTAATTATGCTACCAAATAGTTATGTTATGTCAACCTTACATGAAAATATTGAGGTTTTCATGCAGACCAGTTTTCTCCAGTAACTTCAACCCAGTATGAATTTAGCCATAAGGAAGTTGTCTTTTTTACGAAATTTTGTATCAAGGACTTTCTTCTGGGGGACATGTTTTGTAAAATCAGTTCATTTACAGATCAACAACTGTATTACTGATATAAATATTAGTTCATTCACCAACAAATATTTATTTTATAACTGAGACATTTTTGCATGTAGTCTTGGGCATTTCGGGAGACATTTGGCCTCAAATCCCTCTGTAAATACTGTCCTGTCTTAGACACAAAATCATGAAATGTGTTGTATCCAAATGACAAGCTGTTCAGTTTTCTGTTTTCCTTCCTGAATATTTTCAGAATGTTAAATTCACAAAAGTAACACTTAAACTTAAGACACACATATTTAATATCCTATAGCAATTTTCTTAATCACACCTATCCCTATTTTGGCATATATTTGCAAAGCAAACTTTTCATAGCCTCAACTACAGCCTTAGTAACTTCAAAAGATGTTGCAGGACAGCTGCCATCTTGGACTGTATTGGTGATATGATAATTGATGTACAGTAATATAGACTGCTGCCACTTTATACTATTCATACTGTGCATTGTCCTTCGAACACACACCACATCAACCAACAAATGCACTCTTATTAGACCTTGTTATGTTATACAATACAGTCACAGTGAACTAGCCCAACATGTTTCGATCCCCTGTTGGGATCATCATCAGGGACTTTTAGATTATAAATTACACAATTACAAATTAACAATAAAGGTACATATTAAAAGTATAAGATGTATAAAGGTTAAAATTGTAGGCTATGTTTATGTATGTTTATATCCATGTTTAACTTAATATTTTTAACATTAATTTCCAGTAGACCCAGGAACCAACAGAGATAGCCTACAATTTTAACCTTTATACATCTTATACTTTTAATATGTACCTTTATTGTTAATTTGTAATTGTGTAATTTATAATCTAAAAGTCCCTGATGATGATCCCAACAAGGGATCGAAACATGTCGGGCTAGTTCACTTGACTGTATAACATAACAAGTTATAATAAGAGTGCATTTGTTGGATAAAGTGGTGTGTGTTTGACTGCTGCCACTGTTGACACACAACTAGAGCTGAGTCATGTACTTCAAACAATTAGTTTATAAACATACTGTTACTTTGCCACTGTGGCAATCATAAGTGCCATATTTGTTTAAGCATAGTAAATTAGTAAACCTGTATTGTTTTGGAATTGATAGCCTTACACAGATACTTATTATTGTACAATCATATGTTCTTTCAGTTCATTGGATTGTTAATGAGATCTTGCATGGAGAGTGTGATTTGCCTAGGTACAGTATGGGAAGAAAGAATGAAGTGGTTGCAGCTAAAGTTCCTCATAAAGGAAAAGGCATGACACTGCATACTGTTCTAACAGACTACAACAGGCAGATGTTTATTATTATTTGTCCTATGCAACCATGTTCTGTTCACAGAGTTCAGGATATGCATTATGTGTAGTATTTATTTATTTAGTCATCATTTGCTCTTAACACCACATTAACTGAAACCTTAAACAGTACTGTCCTTGTTTTTGATAGTTCTTACGCTCCCTCCCTGCCCCATCCCCCAGCAAGAAAGAATGCCTCAAAACGTGACCAATGACAATGAGTCCGCCCATAGCGGTGGAATCAGTACAAACCTTATTTATTCTGTTATTAATGAGCCTGTCAATGAAATTTAATATTACTAGAGAATGGCCTATCCCAGTGGCCGCGCGGTCTAAGGCGTGGTCTACGGCCGCTCGCTTACTGGGATTGTGGGTTCGAATCCCGCCTAGGGCATGGATGTCTGTCTCTTGTACGTGTTGTGTGTTGTCAGGTAGAGGTCTCTGCAACGAGCTGGTCCCTCGTCCAGAGGAGTCATACCGAGTGTAGTGTGTCTAAAAAGTGTGATTGTGAAGCCTCGAAAAATGAGGCGGCCTAGGCCCCCAAGGGGCTGTTGAGCCATTGGGAAAGAAAGAAAAAGAAAGAAAAAAAAAAGAGAGAGAGAGAATGGCCTGACAGTTCCACCCCACTAATCAAATTAATAATTGATGCACCAGTATACCTACCAACATGAACAAACATTAATGTATAAATAGGGTTATACCAGACCATAACCCGTTTATAACTGTTTTTGTATGTAATACTTGATTTGTTCACTCTCCAAAATTATTTTTATCTTACAATCTGCAGTATCCATCACTGAATTATACAGACTTGAAATCTTAAGAACATTATATTCCATTTCCAGCATACAATACACAATAAAGCCCTGCCCAAAGAAAACAAATATGCTATATAAAGCAAAGTAAGAAATGATCAAACAAATAGTCAAAAGGGAAATGGAAAATATTAATACAGGAACCATGTATACATCATATCAAATTTCTGAAAAAGTAATTCCTTACATTCAACAAATTAATACAGTTCTGACTCTAAGCTTGGCATTAATAAAGTAATTTCTACCCAAGAAAGAATGATAAGAACTACCAGTGTGTAAATTTGTAACAGATTGGTTGAACAGATTAAAGATACCTGAGTGTACCTTATATGAATTGCTGCCTAATGATCTTCATGGACAGATTAATTCAAGCAGTTGTGTGTATTCCTGTTGTCAGTCAATTTTCTCTTATTCGTCTTCAGAGCATAGGGTCTCCATGAAGCAATCCCAGCAGACTTGGTTGCCAGCTATTACCTGGACCTCTCTCCAAGTCTTTCCCACTATTTCAGCTTCCTCTTACATCGTTGTCCTCCAGCTCCTTTTCCATCTTCCTCTCCTATGTTGTCCTTGGTGGTTCCAACTCAAAGTTTGTTTCTTTGTGACAGAGGAATCCTTCCTCATTGTACGTCCAGTCCATTTCCATTTCTGCAGTTTGATTTCCACTACCACTCTTCTGCATACTTCCACATTTCTTCATTTTAGATAATGTTAAGCCAGAGATTTTTAAAGTTTTCCTAAGGCACCTTTTTATAAATGTTTGCAGGTTCCTTCTGATTTTCCGCTACTTACCAAGAGTGCAGCAGAATTTTTTACAAGCTGATGCACATCACTTATATGTAAATTGACCAGATTTCATGATCAGTGCTGAATAAGGTAGCAACATAGTTATCATGTAATTAAAACTAAAACTGACTAAAACTGTAGGAATTGTACAAAATGTAGTTTTGCTTTCGTTTTTAATTTATTTTAATTTAATAAATTATTAAATGTCAAAATCCCAAAGTGATGCAAGTGTATCACCTTGCTCCTCACTACTGGCACCCCTGTAACCTTTAATGTTTCACGCCCATGTAGAATAACTGATTTTACATTACTTCAAAAATTCTCAAATTTGTTGCAATTGGTATCTCCCTAGCCTTCCCTAATCAATCAAGTTGAATAAAAGCTGCATTTTCCCTCTGAATCCGTATTTTTACATCTTCCTCTGCTCCACCAGTGTTGGTCACAACATTGCCCAAGTATGAAAATTTGTTTTCTTCTTCGATGCCATCCTAATTCCTTTTGAATTTTTGTCACTTTTCGCATTAATTCTGAGTGACATAGTTTTCTCACACTTAATCTGTAATCTGGCAATTATTCCTTCACTTTTAAGTCCCTTAGTTTCTTTTCCATTTTAACACATATTCCTCTTGTCATTCATGTATATGCTCGAGATGACAGTTTGTACAAAACAGATACATATTTATGACAAGGCTTTCCATAATTTATGAATTCAAAAATTTAGTTATCCAAAATTGAGGACATCTCCTGTTCTGTATTTTGTCAAGAATGTACCTTGGTCCACATGCAGTGTTGTCAAGCTCCGTTTCTTTCTCTCAAGACATGGGTTGCTCTCCATACAGAATCTTTTACTCTCAGACACAACTCTCAATTCTACATCCTGAATTGTCACGATAACAGCTCGTAGATTGGGGCATGGGTATCTTGTTATTTAGAGTTTTTCTTGGCATCAGGAATTTGAGGTGAATAGCTTCAAACCAATAGACAACATTCTAAAGGTGTTGGTGCTTTTAATTGTTGATTACTTGTCCCACTGTTGTGAGCTTTTATGTAACCCTGTGGCATGTGAAACCACACTGACATACATTCATATGTGATTGCAGTGAAAACTTCATGCTAGGGTTTACGGAGAGGACCTAGCAAGTATTGAGGCAGCATTCAATGCAACTTCCATTAATGTTACAGCAAAAAAAAACAATGGATGCCCACTGCATTTGTGATGGTGTATTTGGTAACACTCCCAAGCTGTTATCAATAAGGCAAATGAAAGAGTGCATTGCAAACATGTAGGACTGATAAACAGTATAGGTCTACATTCATATGTGAAATATCACACATGTATTGTACCGTTACAAATAGTGTTGATTATTAATGGATAGAATATGACTCTGAATTGTTATTAAATTATCATTATTTTTATTCTGTTATGACAAAAGATTTTAATTTTTCTTATGTTTAAATGAACAAAAAATTGTCTTGACAGTGTGCATTGTTGAAACTAATGTACTGTTCAGGGTTTGCCCAAGTTGATTAATGGTGGAAGTTGATATGTTTTTAAATGTGTGAAGAATTTGGCAAATCCAAAGATTTACATATCTATTATTGCCTTACAAAAAAACGTTTTACAGCTGTACTTTTACAAATGTTGATTTTAATTTACATTTTTAAAGATTGATCTCATCCTTTTAAAATCCCTAACCTACAACCTCCTGTTGAGATATCTGACGAGTTGCTCTCCTTGCCCCAACGCCTATTTTTCAATTTTTACAAATGCGGTGGACACTGTCAAATTGTAAATATACCATTGTGAAGCAACTGTGACAGATCCAAGGTGTGTTTTATAATAAACAAACCTTCCAAATGATATCATAAAGATGTTCATTAGCTAGTCAGCTCTTTCCTCCATCCCATTATCAGGAAAAAAGAGTTTCTTGGGGTATAACTATTGAATAAAACTTTACAAACAGTGACAAAGTTGACACCTGATCATAATCACCATCTTTGAGTTTTTGTTAATTTAGTCCTATAGTGGTTATGTCCACAAAAATGTGTACATATAAAAACTTCTCAGACCTTTGCTTTCTAATCCCTATTTCTCTTGTTTCAAATGTTCATGAAGATGTTTCAGAATCACATAGCCCTATTTTATTCATAATCATCCCAAAAATCTCAAACTTCATTGACTGCAATAAACCCTATGACTACTACATCAGTTTTCAGTGACTCAATACAATATTCCAATGAATGCCCATTGAAAGTGTCTACAGTTTGTTCCAGATCTTCACAAGGCTCTGAAATGAATGAATTTGACCCCACTAACCTTCACTGCTGTTGGCTAAAAAAGGGAATTTGGGTAGGTACAAAATACAAATGGATGAAGAACAGAACAGTGATTATGTGGTTGGGCTGCATGTTTCTATCCTGCCAAAATAAGTCATTTCCACAATAGTGGAATGAATATGTTAGTTTGCAGGAAAAATTACCTCAAAAAGGGGTTCTTCATTATTTAAATATTGTTTCGGTGGTCCAAACCAGTGTCAAGTGGTAAAATATGTATTGAATAATAAATTAAGAAGGAAGGTGATGGAAGTTTGCCAAGGCCTCAGTTAAGGTACAATTTTGGAATGTACCTGGTTGGATTTAGCAAAAGCACGAAAAAACCAGCCAGGCGAATGTACAAAGTGCATCCCGTTCTATGGATGATCTGTGGTCGGATCGTTATTCTATGCAATAACGATACGAAGTGATGAATTGTCCCTCACTGTAAATGTTAACTGCCCCTTTTCGTTTATTTACGAAACTGCAATTTCATTTAAGTACTGTACGCTCACTTAACAGGCTAGGCACTCGTATACCACCTCTCTTGGCTTCCTAGATCTCTATCACCAGAGGTACTACCGTATGTTATCGTTATCATCAGTGACGAACAAGTATGTGTCTAAATGTGGCATGGGTATTCCATTAGATCTTATAAGTGAAAGCTATTCATTTGGGGGTTGCAACATGTACATATTCTGGGACAAATTTTTAGCGAGCTGGAATATGATCCTTTACAAATACAGGTTACGAATTTAGCAGCACAATTAGGTATACATGACTAACAACCAACATGGACGCGATAAAGGTGGAGCCTGATTCAGACGGTGAGACAACTGAATCGCATGTAAATGACCAGGAAAGTTACTGCCAAGAAGACGGAATACGCCAACCATTCGCTTTTGCTGACGTGAAGGTAGAAGTTGAGGTGAGGACACGGAATTTTAATCTTAAGCTTTACACGTATTTCTCGCTCCAGGCATAACCTTAACGTTCTCCTTAACTGCTAAAATGTCGATAAGAGTATATAACTAAACTTTATTATATTTTTTGAAACGGTATGTTAGGTCAAAATGCAGGACTTAATGTAGAATAGGGCCTGGACTCATGTTCGATGTACCGCTTAAATGTACCATTGTTCAGGTACCTGTACTTCGAAAACTATTATTTTCGTAAGATAAGCAGTATTTATGAGGGGATATTTCAGTCGGTATAGTGACTAGGCTACAGGTTGGACGATCGAGAAACTGTGGTTCGGTTCTCGGCAGGGCAAAAGGTTTTTCTCATTTTCAAACTTGCCAAACCATCTCTGTGGCCCACCCAGCCTACTCTATGAATACTGGGAGTAAAGTGGCTGGGGTGTGAGGCTGATGATTTTCGTGTAATGCCACAGTTAAGAATCCGTGGAGTAACACCTCCACCTCACATATCTTCATGGCATAAAGCTTAATGAAGCACGATGTAGCTGAAGAAGGGGTTGAAATCCCAGGCAGGTTGCCCCTTGTATTTATATTTATTACATTCAGATATATCCATACAGGCTGATACAACCACGGGATGTAGAATACGTCAAGTAACATACAAACTTGCTATATCATATCATGCTATTTGTAACAAACAGATTTATTACAATAGATAAATAAAAATAAACTTCATAGATATACAGTTATTTATATATATAATATACAATACCAAGAAATATTTTTCAATCAATATATTTTTTTAAATTTAAATAGACATTAAAACATTTAAAATAATCTTGAGTTTCTAAATATAAAAACTGTTTTAACCGTTAAAATAGTACTATAATATTTTGAGTTTGTAAATACCAGTGGGCCTTGAAAACAATTGTGGTCAATTATATCTTATTGTAGTGTTATATATTGTAGAATTCCTCCAATGTATAAAAGGATTGTGCATTCAGAAATTTTTTTAAGACTTGTTTAAATTTGTTAGGATTTCCTATGATATTTTTTATTTCTAGTGGTAGATTATTAAAGATTTTTACACATGAGTAGTGAACTCCTTGTTGATAGATAGTTAAATTTGCCATTGGCTGATAGAGATTGTTACTTTGTCTAGTAATGTATGCTTGGATTTTCAGAATTTGTTGCGAAGAGATCTCTATTTCTAGTTTTTTAAATAAATTCCTATAAGAGTCCCTACTCTTACGTTCCATTATAATTCTAATTGCCCTCTTTTGTATTTTGAAATTTTTTAAACTATGGGAAGAGTTCCCCAACAATTAATACCGTAAGTCATAACTGAGCGGAAAAGAGAATAATAGATCCTTATCAATGTTGAATGAGATGTGTGCCTTGACAGCTCTAAGTACATAACAAGCAGTACTTAATTTATTTATAAGTAAGTCAGTATGATTTGTCCAAGGTAATATATTGTCAATAGTTAAACCAAGAAATTTTGTATGAGAAACATTTGGAATTGTTTTGTTATCATATCCAATCTTCTTGCAAGGGAACATGTTGGTTTTAGTTACAAATTGGATAAATTGTGTTTTCTCAAAATTTAGGGAAAGCAAGTTGGTCTTAAACCTTTTATTTGAAATTTCAAAAACCTTACGGACATGAATACAAAAATCTGTAGGATTAGAGTGCGTGAACAATATGCTGGTATCATCCGTGAATAATATGGGAACAGAGTCGTTATTTATTATCTTTGGTAAATCATTGATATGTAACAGAAATAGCAGTGGTTCTAAGTTGGAGCCCTGTGGCACAGCATGTTTAATTTCGGATCATTTTGAGAGTGTAATGCTATTATACTTCTTATTGTTTATTGATACTCTTTGATATCTATTATTAAGATAAATTTCATAGAGTGCTTTATCTTTAACAGTTGTACCATAAAATTCCATTTTAGACAGCAATATATCATGATTTACGCAATCAAAAGCTTTTTCTATATCACAGAAAATACCCCCCACCTTTATTTTGTTGTTCATAGCATTTAAGATTACATTAGTTGATTTATAAGTGGCTTTTCTGTTGTCAGTTTTTGTCTCAAACCATATTGTTCCATACTTATAATATTATTTTTAGTTAAGTGTTCCTCAAGTCTGATGTGCATTATTTTTTCAAAGTTTGAAAATTATGAGGCTGTATTGGTAATATCTGCATCTCTCATGTGCTGGAGCTTGCAACACTCTGTGGCCATTCTTCACTGGTTTTCATCAGAATTTTTTACAGCACAGACCATGTCAAGAATTTTGGACTTGTGAATTCTTCATTAGGAGAACGTTGAAAGTCATCTATATCTGGCAGCAGTTGTCCTCCACAGTTGAACGAGTGTTACTGAATTAATGGAAGACCATGCCTGAGATACACTATACATAGTACCGAACACTTTGTTTTCCGCAGAATGTTGTTATGTTGCCATCTTCTTCAGGAAGACTTCTGAGAAGGTCAGCCTGGTAGTGTCATTCCATGGATGCAATCACTTTTTGGTCCATGGGCCGTATAATTGCCGTGACATGGGGCAAAAACTTTACAATGATAAGGCTGTTGTTAGACATCAGTGTACTGTCACTTGGATGAGAAGGGGCATTATCTAGTAATAACTGCTTTCTGTGGTAGTTCTGCCTGATTGAAGAAGACCCAAACTTTTTAGAACAAAATACTTGTGGATCCAGTTTTCAGTGTCTTCCTATCCATCCATGCCCCTTTCTGGTTGTTAGAATGGACAGAAGTTGAGTTTGCTGTGGTGTACCCTTGAATGATTGTGGTTCTTTGGTATTTCTAAATGCTACAAGTTTTAGTTTGTGATTTACAAATGCATTTCCACAACACATGACTGTAACATGTTCAGACATTTTATGCCGAGGAGCTCACTTCTCTGCTTCAAACATAAGGGCTGCTGTTGGTAAGCCTTACCAGTACAATTCAGACATGCTGGTGTTGTGTATTTGCTCAGGTTTCAAGTGTTCTTTGTTTACAAATTTCTAAAATTGTATGCAGACCATGTCAGCTGCAGCATTATTGGTGCTAAATATCTCCACAATTCCCACTTCTTTCTGAGTTGTCTGGAATCAGGCTTGTCGGACACTTCATTTTCCTGTTTTCGAAGCCATTAATGCATCCCATAGGAAGGCTATTATTCTGACAGCTGACAAATGCATTCTGTTTCTTTAACCAGACATATGGTTCTCTTTTTACGCTTAGCCTGTCATGGACCTCATTCATGTGGTAAACTTTTTCAGGACTTGTAATGTTTACAAAAAATGTCTAGCATATTCTAGTAAGTACTTCAGGGGTGAAATCTAACCTTGCATATTATATTTCATATTTATTTATATATCCAGCAATCCTCAGAGGGTACAATAATCCGCACCATGGGATATGGAATTCGTCAAATAACCTTCAAATAACATATAATATATCAAATAACATACAATACACTTAAGAATATACTTAATGATATACTTAAATAATAAATTTATTCAGCCCCCCACCTTAAATGTACAGTCCTTGGTTTGTTAGTGCTCTGATTAATTTAGTTGAGTTTACTGTAGTTTAGTTTAGTTTAGTTTATTTATTATCCATCCAATTCAGTCAAGCATATGACATGGCACAGGTAACGCATGAAGGAATTTTGTATATTCCTTGATGTACGAATAGTTGATAAATTTTTAGAATGTGTGTCATGTGATTTTAATAAAAGGAAGGTAACAAGCCACTTTGCAGGTTCCATGTTTGCCGCCCTTTACTGTTATGCAGTATGTTGTTGTTTTTTTTATTGAATTACACTCAAATGTGTGATGAGAAGTTCTTAGTATAACATAATTGGAGGCTACATAAAAGAGTTAAAAGAATTTATGATGTAACACTTTAGCCTTATTAACCTTGATTATACATTATGGAGTTGGATTGCTGATTGGTGGTGGTTTCATTCTAGCTTGATCCCCAGGAACTTGTAGAAGTGAAAGTAGAACCAGATGTTGAAGTAAAGTATGAGGACCAGAAGGCTGATGCAGATATTGAAGGAAACTTTGAGGACCAGAAGGCTGATACATATAGAGATGGGTGGGTATAGTATTTATTATATCAATGCAATGGTGTATTTTCTTGGTCTTGTTCCTATTTCTCTTTGAAACACAGCTTTCTTGCTAATGTGTCATGCTGTATGTACAAAACTCAAGTAGAATTAAGAAAGAAACTTTTTCAGATATTTATAATGATTTCTTAGTTTCTGTAGTAGGTTTGGTAAACTAAATGTAAGATTACTACAGAGATCCAGTGGCAGCAAGCAGTATCATTTCCATCGGTGTTTGGAAAGTAGTGAACTACTAGCTTAGAACTTGTAACTAAAAGTTAGAAGTGGGTGTAAAGAAGATTGTGACTTTTTTAAAAATGTAATATTATTTGTTCCCTGCATTGTGATTGTAATCATTTTTAACATTGTATTGATGTATTAATCTTATATTCCTTTGTATTGACATCTCCCTGAGGATGGTGATTTATCACTGAAACATGTAGGAGGTTTCATATGTGTAGATAATTTGTAGGGTTGTAACTATTTATGTATTGGTTCTAAGGATGACAATGTTTTTCAGGATGGAGCAATGTTTTAAAATTGTATTTTTTATTTATAAAGGTTACATACTAGGGCTTAGGGGGCAGATAACTACCACAGATACTGTGTACACTTGTCAGGTATATCACGCAGACTTTAGCGAAAGAAGATTTAGATTTTACACAGGACATAGATTTATCACTACAGTTTTTACAAATATTAGCACAAACCACAAAAATATGTAAATTTGTTCTACAGTAATTTCCACGACTTAGTGCCTGTCTTGTAAAGTTTGAAATCTGCTTCAAGCACAGTCTCGTTGCAGTGGCGAATTCTCCGGCATAACTAGTATTGCGCCACCATACCACTGAAATGGAAGCAGTGATGTCCTTTCTGTATTAAAAAACTTGTAAATCTTGTTTGTGTTATATGGAATTTGTATAGCGCATTTGTCAAAGGGCTAGGGATGTAGAGAATTTCCTGTCGTACCTTGTGTGCTTGTGTGTGTGTGTGGTGTGTGTGAGAGAGAGAGAGAGAGAGAGAGAGAGAGAGAGGCAATGTGTTTATATTCAGCAGCATAATGGAGGGATAATAACAGCCATATTTCCATATTGCTTGTGTAACAAGCGAGAAAGCAAGGGAAGATAAGACAAGATACTATGTGGGACTCACTGGAAACAACACAAAGCTGAAAGACATTATTAGTTGCTAATCTGTTTTTGAATTGAGGAACCAGGTCTTCTGGGTTGTTGTGCCATGTGTTTGGGTAATTGCTTCCTGACATTTTTAACGAACATACTCCCTTCATCTTCAGGGTTAGGAGTCTGTGAATTGACTCAACCAGGAAAATGCAGACAATATGTTTCTTTGAAATGTCAGGAAGAAGTTCCACAACCTAATGGTGCAACAACCCAGAAGACCTTTTTCCTCAACAGTAACACAGTAGAAACCTCAAATCACTGTTTTCTTATCGTTAAGAATGTATTTATTTCCAATTATTTTATCTTCTTCATTTATTGCATCTTGTTGATACATGATTGATTTTCTATGAAAGAATGAAGTGATAACATTTTTATAATATTTGAATGTCAATCTCCATGAATACATCACAGTATTACATTAAAAAAGTAAAGAGAAGTGGGAATATTGTTCCGCATTAAATTTTGGTGCTCAGAATTCTAAGAATATGGTTGCTTTCACAGCAGGATTATGGTCTTGCGGTCCAAATGCCGCCGAGACTAGAAGGCAGTACGGTCATATACTGCTATTGTATGTTTCTATAGAATTAATTCATGTTTATCGTATTAAAACACTCCCCTTTCTCCAAGTTGGAATTTAACATAAGATTTTTTGTCATGAAAGTAGTATATGAGCTCAGTTCCCTTCCAAGTGATCACTGAAGTACAGACAAAGTGAGTTTTGTTTTATGTTGTAGGGTTTTATAAGATTGCAATAGTGTGATGTAGAAAACTAATTTTAAATTATTTTCTTCTTCACTAACCCTTCCTCTGAAGAACGGATGTGTGCAAAAGTGATAAAAGTGTGATTCAGGACTTATTAGAGACGCCATTCTCAAGAAGAAGTATAGCGGAAAAACTGAAGATAATAAAGAATGGACGCCCCTGCCCCCCATTACGTAACCTAAAGAGTGTACATAAGGACAAAAGAGATACGTATACAAGGAATTTTCAAGTTTCCCAGTATGACCTGTACCCGTGGTTATGTGGCTGCAAAAATCTGAGCAAGTTATTTTGTTGGCCATGCTTACTGTTTTCAAAAGGTGATAGTGCTTGGAGTTCAGCAGGATTCGACAAGCTGAACAGTTTATGCACATCACAAAAAAAACACAGATCTTCTGTAACACATCTGCAGTGCACGCTGGATCTTTTGCATTTCAGGCAGCAAAGAACTGATGAGACACTTGACAGTCAGCGTAAGTTTAGAAATTCAAAACACAATAAAATAGTTTGCAAGAACAGAGAAGTTTTGAAACGGCTAATTGACGTGATTTGCCACCTGGTAAACCAGGAGCTGCCTTTCAGTGGTCATGATGAATCTGATTTATCTCTTAACAGAGGCAACTACATTGAATTGTTGCAGCTTCTTAAAGAGTATGACCCTGTTCTGAAAGACCATTTAGAAACAGCCACAGTATTCAAAGCAACATCATCTGCCATTCAAAATGACTTGATTCAGTCAATCCATGAAGTGGTACTAGATGAAATTACAATACAAATTCAGAATGTTCCATTTGTTGGTATTATGTTGGATGAGACTTCGGATGTTGAAATGGTTTCACAGTTATCCACAGTACTGAGGTACATTCATGAAGGCAAAATTGAGGAAAGATTTGTTGGTTTTACTGACATTAGCACTGACAGGTGTTCTGATGGTCTTTTTTATCATGCACAAAGTGTAATTTCCAAGTTCAATCTTAAATCAAAGCTTGTAGCCCAAACATATGATGGAGCATCAGTTACGAGTGGAGATTTGCATGGTCTTCAGGCAAAAGTATTAGAAACATGTCCACACGCCCTCCATGTCCACTGTTATGCACATGCATCAAATCTTGTTCTGTCCCAGAGCCTTAGCAATATTCAAGAATGCAAGGTATTTTTTGCCAGCTTAAATGGAATTGCCACCTTTGCATCACATTCAAGCAAGCGAACATACACCTTGACTGAGCATCTTAAAAGGAAAATTCCATCCTTAGCAGCCATGGGATGGTCCTTTAGTTCTTGCTCAGTAAATGTGATTGATGAGCACAGAGACTTAATTATAGAATATTTTGAAAGTATGGAGGAGCAGGATGGCTGGAGTGCAAATGACAAAATGGCAGCAATTGGATACAGGAAATTCCTAAGAAAATTCGAAACAGTCTTCCTACTTAAGCTCTTTTCTTCAGTGTTTGCTTGTTCAGATATTTTGTATAATATATTGCAAACAAAACCCCTGGATATGAATTTTTGTGCCACCAAAATAAAAGAATTTCAAGAATATTTACAGCGTGAACGAGATACAGGGTTTCAACTTCTGTGGAAGTCCTCAAATGACCTGGCACAGCCCAGAGAAATCAAGAGATTGAAATACAACATGGTAGATTCAGTGGAGAGTAAGTACAGAATACTCTTTTATGAAATCAATGACAAATTACTCAGTAATCTGACAGTACGTTTCTCAAACACTGAAAAAATGGAATTTTTTGGACTACTGAATTGTGAGAAATTTGATGTATACAAACTTAAGTCTAACTTTCCTGATCACCTTATAAGCAAACTGATAAGAGTATATGAGGGTGAATTTGACACTGCTTTGCTGAAGAATGAATTAATGGTGCTTTATGGTTCAGAAGATATAAAAGGAAAATCCCCGTATGAAGTTCTGCAGTGGTTGCATAGCAGCAGTTTGGCCACCGCCTTTGAACAAACATACAAATTAGCAAATCTAATTTCCACCATCCCGGCTATAACAGCCTCAGTTGAACAGAGTTTTTCAGCCCTCAGGAGAATCAAGACCTACCTTCACTCCACTCAAGGTCAAGACAGATTGAGTCAACTCTCACTCCTGTCAATAGAGAAGGCCTTACTTGCAGAGCTGAAGAAAACCCCCAACTTCTACGATCTGGTCATTGCAAAATTTACGTCAATAAATAGGAGAGCAGAATTTCATTTCAGATGAGCTAAATATATCAGGTAAGAATTTTAGATTTCATTTCTGTCTTTTGCAGATAATGAATGAGTTTTGTGTGATTACATTTATGTTTTCGTTTATTATATTATTATTATTATTATTATTACCACATTGTATAATACTTGGATAGTTGACTTAATTTCTTAGAGGTGGGGGGGTGGGTAATTGGAAGGCATTCTGTACCCTTCCGCATGACCTGACCTCCGGATCAGGATTCGCCACTGTCTCATTGTAATCCAGAAAATAAGTTGGTAAACATTTAGCATGCTCTTTTGTTGGTGGAAAATTCTGTAACATATTTGTGTAGCTGTGTACTGTCACTCAGTGTAGTCAGCCTCCAGTGTCAAGAATCAAACCCAGGATCTTCCAAATACAGGAAGAGTGCTGTCTGCTCAACTGTGTGTGATGTTATCAATGATTTGTGGTAGACCTAATGAACAAAACAGACATTGTAATATAAAAGTACACATCCATTCTCATATTTTATTTATTTGTTTATTTGTGGTTCTTTTAATGACACTGTCAGTAGCTCACAACTGTAGCTTCAGATGGTACGGTGGTTAGTGGATAATGAATTGGAAATAATGCAGTCATTCCCTAAATTGAAGAATAACTGATGCAATATAGAATGGCACTTGTAAGTCACTTGGGAGTGGTTGGTGGTATCAGGCAACAATCCAGTTACCTTAATATTTTCCTACAAAAAAACATTCAGAAAAACAGATTAGTAGCCAATTTTCTTTCTGACAGCACACGGACTTTGCCCCTTTTCAGTGCCATAAAGTATATGTGGCTACTTCCTGTTCTGTTTTGCATCAGCTGTACTCTCTCAGCATTTGTCTGTACACACTGATAAGTGACAAAATTAAGTCAGGACAGCTGATCTCTGAGCTGAAATTTGAACCTGGGATCTCCCATATACAAAGCAGGAGTTTGCCCCCTCAAAAACAGTGTTTGGTACTACTGTGGTGTTTATTCTACTAGTCTCTCATTGGTTGTTTCATTATATTCAGATATGTTAAGAGAGCCTTTGTGATTTCAAAGACTGTCTAGTTCCAAGGTTCTGTGAACAAGAAGTTCACATTCTAGGTGGGCAGACAGAGTATCAAGTTGTTGCTTAAAAGTTTGTGGGTTGTAGCCCGGCGTGAATTTTTGGTGTGTAACCAACGTTTCGGGAACACTTGTTTGTCCCATCTTTAGGGTCTTGGGTAAAAAACAAGTGTTCCCGAAACGTTGGTTACACACCAAAAATTCACGCCGGGCTACAACCCAAAAACTTTTAAGCAACATTACGACCACGGCGGAAGCCTTCAATTACATACAGAGTATCAAGTTGTTAATCTAATGCAACCTTCCTCATTAATCTAATGCACCCTTCCCCAGGCTACACCCTCGTTTGTTCAAGTGACACATCTGACGTATATTTTGCCCTAATTTCACTTACATGTAGTATACTGTACATACGTTATCATAAAAGTGTTCTCAAGCAAATGCATTTCATATGTTTGTAACTACCTCTCTGTACTCTGTTCAGTGTTCAGTTGAGACTACATACGTAGCATTGCTGTATGTATTTTAAATGGGCATTGGTCACACAGCTACAGTCAGTATAAATACATTCGCTGTTCTGTGGCATTTGAGATGTAACAAAGGAAGGCGGTAAGTTTCTCTGAAAGGGTGGGTGATTCTAACCAATCTACACAAAGTCATATCCCAGAAGACTGGACTCTACATGAGCATAGCTGTGGCAACCCCATGTCTTGGGTGAACCGAATGTTTGCAGCACGACAGTTACAGCGACCTCTTGCCATGTAGTAAGTGGTCTGAACTGAACGTTGAACCAGGTATAGTAACAACTCAAAAGTTCCACACTGTCAATACGAAAACCTACCATGGAACAGGATGATGACCCAGTTCAGTCCAGTCAAGTTCCTTACAGCCTGTTTCTTCTAGAGCCAGTGTAATCTTTCAGAAAATTTCAAATGGTGTGCTCCTTGACATAGACTACAGACTTTACCAAGGCATTCATGACTAAGTAACTCCATGGAGCAGAGTCCTTCCTGAGAAGCTAACAGGTTCTCAGCTAGTCAAGAAATTCCCTGCAATTTATGGAACCCAAAGGTTCATTACCACATTCACAAAAGCCTGCCACCTGTCCCATCCTGATCCAGATCAATCCAATCCGTGCCCCCCATTCCACTTCTTGAAGATGCATTTAATGTTATCCTCCCATCAACGCCTGGGTCTTCCAAGTGGTTATTTCCCTCAGGTTTCCCCCACCAAAACCCTATGTGCACCTCTCATATCTCCCATACGTGCCGTATGACCCGCCCATGTCATTCTTCTTGATTTGATCACCCGAATAACATTTGGTGAGTAGTACAGATCATAAAGCTCCTCGTTATGTAGTCTTCTCCACTCCCCTATTACCTCGTCCCTCTTAGGCCCAAATATTCTCCTCAGCACCCTGTTCTCGAACACCGCCAACCTACGTCCCTCCGTCAGTGTGAGCGACCAAATTTCACACCCATACAAAACGAGAGGCAAAATTATAGTTATACCGATGCATTCATTGCTCCCAAAATGTAAAAAACGCATTACATGCATAAATGTAACTTCATTTGCGCCCATACGAAAAATACCGAATTTCCTGCGCCGGTTTTCACGAACTCACATGCTGAACAACATCATGTGGCGTTCCCTTGCACCGAATTTCACCAAAATCGCAAATAAATTGAAAGTAAGGATATGAATTTATTCATGTCCCAAGTAAAGTGTAGCTTACACTGCGCCAGTGTTCACGAAACTCATAATCATTCAATACATTTTTGTATCTCCTACCGAATTTTATCCAAAGAGATAAAAAATGTAGAAAATTCCGGCATAAATTTATTTACGTCCTTAAGTGAAGTGTTGTCTGCGCCGAAATTTACGACACAATTTCGTGGAGCTGTATACCGAATTTCTCCCACATTGCTCAAGAAATACGGAAATTACAGGTAGTAATTCATTTACACCGCTGAGTAAAGTATGACTGTCACTGCGCCGATTTTCAGGAAACTTATCGCTTCCTCAGGTTGGCAATTGGTCTATGAAGATGGTGTTTATTCCTTGTATTAATACTATGTATTGATGAATTTGTTTGAAAGTTTTCTTGATTATTAACGAGGAAGTTCATTAATGAAAATATATATTGGCATGGAACAGGCAAAATCTCTAGTTTTTTAAATAGACTTGTGCATGGAGTTCTAGGATGTGCACCAACCATAATTCTGATGATTTTCTTTTGTAATGTAAATATCTTCCTGCTGTTGGACGAATTTCCCCCAAAAAATTATTCCGTACTGTACAATAAAGTGAAAATATGCAAAATAAATTGACTTGAGAGAGTTAATGTTGCTGATGTGGAACATTGACCTAACTGCATAACATGCTCCACTTAATTTAGGTATTATTTGATCAGTATGACCTTTCCAATTTAGGTGGTTATCAAGATGTAAGCCAAGAAATTTTGAATTTAGTTTTTCTTCTATGTACATATCTTTATAACCAATAGTCAATGAACATTGTGGTGAATTATTTGTTACAAATTTCATTATATTTGTTTTCTGTAGATTTAGGACTAACTTGTTTGCTGAGAACCATTCAATCATACTGGAGAGAACTGAGTTTGATATCGTACAAAAATCTTCAAACTTTCTGTTAGAGATTATGACACTAGTGTCATCAGCAAATAATATTGGTTCTGACAAGGAATTTATTCTCAGTGGAAGGTCATTGATATAAATTATGAACAATAAGGGCCCTAGAATGGACCCTTGGGGGACTCCATGTTTCATCGTACCCCAGTCAGAGGAAAAATTTTGAGTTGAACTAGGAGATCTTATTTCGACTTTCTGTTGTCTGTTTGTTAAATAGGATCTGAACCAATCTGCCATTACTCCTTGAATGCATACTTTTCTTGTGGGTGTAAATTAAATTATTTTTATGCATATACCATGAAACCATATAACATTTTTAAAGTAAAGATTTCCATGGTAGAGTCAGTGTACAATGTCATGCAGTACATCATTTGCAACCTTGTGTGTGTGTGTGTGTTTGCACAGTCTTCCAAAGAGATTTTCAGGTTGCTTACCACTAAATTTATGTGTGCACTTCTTGTTTCCTCAGTCCAAGCTTGTATGTTATGCCTCTTCTATGTGATGTAATGAAATATTTATGCATTTCCTACAGTTCACAGGACTTCTCAAGTCATTATGCTGAAGCTGGTATAGGGAACTGTTCAAGTGAGTGGCCACATAAGTGTTCTGAATGTGGAAAGTCTTTCCCAACATTTGCTGGTGTGCAGAAACATTCATATAAGCATAAACCGAAGACATTTTCGTGTGATATTTGTGGCCAGAGCTTCTATCATCCCAACTTACTGAAGACACACAGACTGGTACACACAGATGGGAAACCTTATTTATGTGAAATATGTGGCAGACGGTTCCTGCAGGCCTCTAATTTAAGATTACATTCTGTAAAGCACAAAGGAGAGAAGAGTCATGAGTGTAAAATGTGCAAAAAGAGATTCTTTCATGCAGATACTCTGAAAACTCATTGTATGATTCACAGTGGAATTAGACCTCATGTCTGTGAGGTTTGTAATCGGAGATTTACTCAAGCCGGTAATCTCAAAACACACATGTTGGTACATACAAGGGAAAAACCATTTCAGTGTACGGAGTGTGGTAAGGGTTTCGCCTTGCGCCATGCATTAAAAAGTCATCAGACTCTCCATACTGGAGAGAAGCCATACAAGTGCGATGTGTGCAGTAAGGAGTTTCGACATCGTCAGGCCCTCATCAATCATCAGAAACTTCATACAGGAGACAAACCGTATGAGTGTGACATATGCTTGAAAAGATTTTCATTGCGTGGCAATCTTCAGAAGCACATTGTTATGCACATGAGTGAGAAACCCTACAACTGTACTTTTTGCTCGAAAAGATACTCAGACACGCAGTCTCTGAAGGAACATGTTGCGTCCATGTAAATAATATGCATTATAAATGTGGCGAGTGTAACAAGCAGTTTCCAAATCTCGAGGCATTGGAAAAACATTCTAATGACCACAAGGGCGAGATTGTTGTTGGCTTTTAGGTAATTATTTACAAAATATCCCATGAGGCCTCTATTTAGTGGGTATGGGAGGGGGCACTTTCATGGAGATGAAGCAGATGGGGCTTGTAGCTGACCACTCAAATTCATCTAGCACTGAGTTTAAGAATGACTGGAGCTATATCTCCACTCCTCCCTTTGCCTTTATGGCATGTACAGGGGCTATACCTTTCTAGTAAATATACACTTTAGCTTACCTGCTTGGTAAGTACATAATCATAGTGTGGTTTGTGACTTTCTTTGAAAGAACTGTTTGGAAAATTGTGTGCATTGTGTAGGAATTCATATTAAATTATTTCATTCCACCAGAATGTTTTAGTGTAAATGATTGCTTGTATGTGTGAAATGAGACTTGTAGTAATAGAACTAAATTCAATTAGTATGGCTATAAAACATTCATATTCTTGTGCAAAAGGTTAAAAAAAGACCTTCATTATGCCATGTACACATAATGTATACAATATATATATCCTTTTATTGCCTAATTTAATGTGAAGTGGAGCTCATTGTTGCCACAAATTTTTATATGCCTTTAGAAAATAGTTGGTACATGTGTAGTCCATAGAGTTCTTTGAAGCACTTGACATTGTGCTGTAAGGGCACATATCTTCAGTTTAGCTTTAGACTTCATGTGTTGTATGATTTATGTGTTAACACTGTGAGATCTGAACAACTTTTATACACAGTTATGCTAAAATCCTTAACATCAAGTACATTTACTTCACAGTATGTATGTGTATGATGTGTCAGTGATACTGAATCAGAACATTCGTAAAGGATGACTCACTGCTTGGCAGATTCGTTTTTTATGGACTGTTTGTAATTACATAATATCATATTGACGAACATAATTCTAAAGTTAGCCTCTAGCTGATTTAAGAAGGGTTTTCAGCTTCTAAGTATTTCAGTACATCAGTACATCTAGCTGTTTATGGTGTGGGCCTTTCTTGCCAACTGGACTAAGTTATATGAAATAGTTTGCAAGAATGTTGACCTTGATGATAGATTTGAATATATAAAATGAAAGGAAGAAAGGGGCGTTGTGTTCGAAACTCTCCTTGTAGTTTATATCAGAAGTTGTTTTTGTCATCACTGTGTTCCAGTACATTTATATGTTATATTTATACATGTGTATGCATAAAACAGTTATTTTGCAGTCTTGTTATACAGTGACCCTACCCAGTATTAAGCCTAGTTAATCTGTTGCAATATTAAACAAGGAGATGGAGGTGAACCCATAATTTTATTTTTGTAATACATAATTTCATGTTGCACATATTTCCAGCCCTACAAATCATGTGTTGTTAATGCCATATTGGGGAAATGTGAATTTATAATCCAGCAATAAAATACAGATTAGCTGATTGGTTAGCACGCTAAACTTGTGTGTACTCATAGATGGTCATGCCCTCAAATCCAAGTTGACTCAGAATTTTTTACTGCCTGCAGCTGTAAATGTGTTGTTAATATTATTGGTAGTGTCTTCTCCTCGAAAATAAGAGGTTTGGATTTGGTTCGAGTTAAAACTCGCTAAATCTCACACTGTAGCCATTCATGTTCATTATTTTTGACTTCATCATCATGTTAATATAATTGGTAGTCTTCTCCTTGAAAATAGGAAGTTTGGATTTGGCTTGATTTAAAATTGTCTAAATCTGTAGCCATTCATGTTCATTATTTTTGAGTTATAAACAGTATTTCCTACAGAATTTGTATTTATTTATTTCTATAACACATTCTAGCACATTCATACAAGGCAAAAGCCCTTGGATACAGAACTTGTCACACAACATGAACTTGCTATAATCAGCAAGTGTCATCTAAACAGTGCATATAAATACAATTGTAAATAATACCATGCACATAAAATTTAGTTGTTATGCAATTACTTATACATACATAACATTTATAAAATATGTATAAAACATAATACAATATTAAAATATATATATATGTGACAATAGGGTAAAATATGACAATATATTCATGACTATCCAAGGAGCTATCCCTGGCTAAAATAGTCCTCTAAGGTGTAGAAGGAATTGGAATGTAAGAAAGCACTTCGTGCCACTCTAAATTGTTTAATATTATGCGCTCTTTTATATTTAAAGGAAATGATTAAAGAGCTTGATACCAAAATAATAGGGCCCTTTCTGATAAGTTGTTAAATTTGACTGCGGGCGATAAAGATCAAAATTACGCCTTGTGTTAACACCATGTATCTGTGATGTCGTATGGTATAAACCCTTGTTATTCACAACGAATGTCAGTAAGGAAAATATGTATTGAGACTGCAATGGCAAAATTCTCCAAACCCTAAATGTATCCTTACAAGAATCCCTGGGTTTCAATCCACTCATAATTCTAATTATTCTCTTTTGAATTCTAAAAATTTGTAGGCTGTAGGAGGAGTTGCCCCAAAAAATAATTCCATAGGTCAGAAGGGAATGGAAATAGGAGTAATATACTACTTTTAATGTCTCACTGGGCATAATGGGTTTAATCACCCTCATTAAATAACAAGCCTTGCACAATTTAGGCAAAAGTTGGGATGTGTGAGCTGTCCAAGTACATGAGCTTTCAATGACTATTCCCAGGAATTTAACATTTGTGCTACTTAAAATAGGGTTGTTGTGATAACTAAAAGAAATTTCGTTATTAGAACTGGACTTTGCCGCAAATTGAACATGTTTGGTTTTGTTATAATTTAAGATTAATAGGTTTGAATTGAACCAGTCATTCAGACGAGCAAATGCTACATTAACATCATTTTTGTACTGTATGTTATTATGACTACTAATGACTAGACTTGTGTCATCTGCAAATAAAACTGATTTGACTGAATTATTAAAAATGTAGGTAAATCATTTATATAAAAAAGAAAAAGAGAGGACCAAGAATAGACCCCTGAGGGACTCCATGCCTGACAATGTCCCAACTAGAGCAACCAATGTGACTCGAGTCGGTTCTTGTTATTAAAACTCTCTGATATCTATCTAATAAATAGGATGTAATTAAATCATGAAATTTACCTCCTATTCCATAAAATTTAAGTTTGCTTAGTAAAATATTGTGATTAACACTGTCAAAGGCCTTTTTTAAGTTGCAAAAGATTCCACCTACAATTTTTTTCTTATTTAATGCTTCCAAGGTTTCATTAAATAACACATAGGAAGCTTTGGTAGATGGAGATTGAAGTCTGAAACCAAATTGCTCGTTTACTAAAATATTATTGGCGTAAACATGTTGATTTAATCTGGACCAAATGACTTTCTCAAAAATTTTTGAAAAGGAAGTTAAAAGAGAAATCGGTCTATAGTTGGATGAATCATTTTTACAGCCATCCTTGAACAAAGGCTTAATCTCAGCATACTTTAGCCTGTCTGGAAAAATACCAGAGGATAATATTTTATTACTAATATAGGTTAATGGAGAGATAATAAATGGAGAACTAAGTTTTAATATTTTTATTGAGATTTCATCATAACCTTGTGAGCCTTTTGTTATTAGTGATTTAATGATTTTAGTTATCTCAGATGACGTTACAGCATGATATTTTATACTTTGAAAGGGATGATGAAAAGCTTGCCGCAAATAATCCAGTGGGCTGTTATTAATTGTAAAAATTATTTTATTTCTAACCACAGATGAGAAAAAGCTATTTAAAGAATCTGTTATATCTTGACTACTACTAATAACATTCTCATTAACATTTAATTCCTGTATTGTATCCATTTTGGTTGACTTCCCTGTTACTAATTTTGTAATATCCCAAATAGTTCCTATTTTGCTACTGGAATTTGATACCTGTCTATTGTAATGCTGTTTTTTAGCTTCCCTTATAACATCTTTCAATATCTTACAATATAGTCTGTAGTGATTCTTCAAGGCCTCATCCTTACTATTCCTGTATAATAAGTAAAGATCTCTTTTATGCTTACAAGAGATGCTTATACCAGATGTAATCCATGAATTGTTATTTAATTTTCAATTCTTTTAAAGAAAAACTTGAATAAAATATTCTGAGAAATGAATTAAGGAAGGAATTATACATTATGTTTATGTCATTGGTATCAAAAACTGAGTCCCAAGTTTTGAAACTCAATTTGTATTGGAAATCCTGCACAGCAGCCTGATCAATTCTCCTTATTTTTTTTAAGCTCACATTCCTGGTGTTAACTTTGATATTTGTTAAAACAATTAGCTGAGCATCATGATCAGAGAGTCCATTACATAGAGGAAATATTGCAGAGTTATTTTGTAGTCTTGTTGGAAAATTCACTGTACTAGATAAATTATATGAAGCTAATAACATATCCATTTGTCTCTTTTTGTTATTATCAGTCATAATTAACATTTATATCACCACAAAGAACTAATTTAGTATTATTTCTAAAGAGCGGATTAAGAATAGATTCAAGTTTATTTAAAAAAAGAGTAAAATTACCACTAGGAGCTCTATAGATTGATAATATATAAATATTACCAAAAGAACTTGATAATAAAATTGCACACGCTTCGATATGTTGATCGATAGAAAGTTTACTTAAATCTACATTTAAGCAACTTAAATCACGATAAACTTAGATACAAACACCACCCTTTTTCATAGAGCGCCTACAGTAACTGGCTCCCAGGATATAGTTTTCTAGATGAACTGTGTCTAGTTCCAACTGATCAAGATGATGCTCAGATAAACACAAAATATGAGGAAAATCAGGATATAAGAAATTTAAAATCTCGTCAGTTTTACATCATAATCCTTGTATGTTTTGATGGTAAATTTGGAGGGCCACCTTAGAGAAGATTTTAGATGACTCTTTGTTTGAAGATAAAATGAATTTGCCTGGATGTGAATAAGATAGTTGTCCTTTTATCGTCTTAAAATTCAAATAACTGAGTCCATTACGTAGGATCTTTGTATTACTAATTAACCTAGAAGACAACTTCATAAAAAATCCTCCTTTTTTGTTACAGGGGCTTTTTTAACTCTACTTGATGTTTTATCTTCAACATGCCAGAATTTCTTACATTTATGTTGTCATTTATTGCACAACTTGTCGAACTTTCCTTAGCTAAACAGGGGATAATGGCTAACTTATCATAATAATATCATTGGTTATTAGATCCTGATTATCAAAGATAGCTACAGGGGAGGAATAACTGGCAGTAGAAGAAGAACTACTCTGTAAATAACCATCCTGCCAGGCAAGAGTTATTGGAGAACCAGTGTCTTCTTCCAATGCTGAATAAATATGGAGAAGTAGATGATTAAAAAGTAACTCTTTACCCAAACCGTTTAGGTGCAATCCATGTTTAGAAAATAGCAATCTGTTGTTGTTAGCTTCAATTACATTAACATGAGAAAAGATCTTAGTAAGTTTGTATAACTTCCTATTGAAAGATTTGATTTCATTGTTAATATGACAGTTCTTAAAATCATACCTATATGGGATACTTATTAAAATTGTATTAGTCTGATTAACACTTTTTACAAAATTAGTCACCTCATTAAAAACTTCTCTAAGGTCATTCCTATTTACATCATTCGACCCACTGCACATTATTAGGAAGTCATCCATTGTGAGTTTTTCAATATCACTTTTTACTGACTCCATCACAATGGAATGGTTGTCATGCATCTCCATACCAGACTTCAAATGCCTACCTCCAGCAGTTCATTAATTATTGACAATAGACTGAAAACTATGTTCTTGGAGCAGCCATGTTGTTTCTACATTCTACACAAAAAAATTGCCTTTACAAAAGCTTCAGTTTTTGAGGCTCTGATGTCACACATAATTTCAGGATCCTAGATAAAAGTGGAGCTGACGTTGCTCTAACCTCATAAGTTTCTGTTTCTGCCAGGTTCTTAGGACTGTAGAAAACTAAAGTACAATGTTTGGGTAGCCTGTAATGACCTCACATACATTCTAAATTTTGTGTAAATCCGTGACCAGATTCAAAACGTGAAGGAATCCCATAAACCAACATGGTGACATGAAGTGCATGGAACAGAGTCCATGAGATGCTGCTTGTTGCACAGCATGTCAGGACACTCCCCATCCCTTGAGTTTGGAAGGTTCATCACCTTGTGAAGACTGGATCTAATCTTCATCTACATTAGTCCAGTACAAATTCTTATACCATATATATTTTTAAATGCACTGTCATATTATCTGTCATCTAAACCTAGATTTCCCAAATTCTCTCATCCCTTTGGTTTTGAAAGTACAGCTTTTCTCATATGGTGCATGCCATAACCATCTCATTCTCAATTTGATCATCCTAATAAAGAGATGTTTTGTAACAAAATGAGATGTTACACTAACACTACATCAGGTTCACATATCAAGCAGAGACAGCTTACATGACAAAGGGTTTTATGTCACTGCAAGTGAATGTTGGGATAGTATGCTAAAGAACAGCCGGGACAGCTTCCTCAGGACCATTCATCCACAGTCATCATAGCTAATCACATTTGGCTTTATATAACCTCAGTAGTTATTGTTTTTATCCATAAAGTAATTGAATAACCAATCACATTACTAGGTGTTCAGGTTTGTGGCTGGAACAAAACCATGTGTTCAACATTTGTTGCTAGTAAAGTGCAGGAGGATCAGAGGGGTGGTGTAGGTAGTTGATAAGGGTGTACTGTCCAAACCATAAATGTTATTTCCCAGATTGCAGCATTCAGCTTCCTCTCTCAGTTTGGTGTCAGTAATATTTTGGGTTTATTGTAGGTGTGTTTTCTTCTTCCCACAGGATACTAAGACAGGTGAAATGTGTGGTTTGTTCCTTGCAACTTACAGTTGTCTCTTAGCTAGGGAGGCTGAATTTTGAATAACCCTGGCATGGCTTTGAGCTGCAACAGTACTGAAATGTGTTATGCACTAGGACGTAGTCAAACACCATCAACCTGTTTGCATTCTTTGTTTGTGTTTTATAATGCATGTAATGATCACCAAGAAGTATTTCTTATATGTTGGGTGTTAAGTATTGCTGCCGATAAAAGGCAGAACTGTTACCCGTGCTTTTCTGCTGGACTGTGATATTCCACAGAAATCTTATTTAAACCATTTTGTTTGGCAAAATAGCTTCCTACATCAATTCTGTGCAGCAACATTACAGTAAATGTTACTGCTTATAATTGAATGTTCCAACATGTCCACACAGTACCATCTGTGATGTACATAATGCCAGTATTGTCTTCATCACCATCATTTCCATCAGTATTTGGACTTGTGTAATGATGAAGAAACCCATACAGCGTGAAATATCACAAATATAATATTGATGGTTTACATTTGTTTTCCTGTATCTCTGCACCAGAATTATTTATCACAATCTGTGCCATTTGCAGCTCTACTCAATTTTCTGTCAGGTTTATTATACTGGTAGTGTTACATTGGTTGTTTTGCAACAAGCCAGTGTGATTTCTTTAATCTCTATGTAAATGGATGATCAGAGCACTAACCAAGACTTTTACTGAAAGTTACTTGGTGCAGAGAGCTCCTAGTTCAGCAGCTTGGAAGGTACTTGTCCTGATTGAGGGCTGACCAGTCACCTCAGACCTTACTGAATGTGACTGGAAATCAGTAGGCCAGGTGAGGCAGCCAAGTCAACAGAATGATCTGAGCCCAGCACTTTCCGGCTGCCTGACGTTCCATAATTTTTCTTGGTTCAATTTCAATTCAATTTAATGTATCTTCCAGAAATCTATGTACATAGATATAGAATCAGTCAACATGAAGGGAAATGCTAGGGAATAATTAAAAGATGAGACATCCTGTCCACAGTGACAAGGGCCCTAAGCCAACGTGGCTTCTCTGTAATCCACAAGGGGCTTTGGCCTACACGACCGAACCACTCTGGGTTTAAACGTCAAGATATCCATTGAACGAAACCGTACCCCCTCATCGCCAAAGGACATTGCCAGTTGTAGCAGAAGGGCTCATTATGACCATGCCAAGACCCGAAATCCGTTAACGTAAGCACAACCCCTGTTAAAGTTATGCTGTATAAGGACCTCGTGACAGGCGAGCAATGCGTTTCGTGCGCAGGAATGGTGAAACGGACCAACAGACGTCAACTTGCTCTTGGCGCAAATCTCCAGTAGCTGTTTGGTTGGTTCCTTTTTCTATGATCCGTGGCATGTGCATCGCAGCACCATAGTACAATGTCGAGCTATGCTCGGTCTAGGCTTCCTAGACGTCGTGTTGTATGCGAGGCTGCTATTTGATTTGGTTCAAGACGATCGAGCGTGGGTATTGTACGCTAGGTGGTGACGAATGGTGTGTAGTAATTGATTTATCTTTGAATGCAGTGTTTAAATGTTCCAAAACCTTTCAAGTAATAATTAATATGACAGTTGTATATACGTCAATTACCTTTACAGTCGTGGTGTAAGTGAAGTACAGTCAGTATGGACGAAGTAAAGGCGGAGCCTGATTCTGAAAGCGAGATACACAAGTCACAATTAATAAAACAGGAAAGTCCTACTGAAGAAGACAAAGTCCCGGAACCATTCGCTTTTGCTGCAGTGAAAATAGAAGCTGAGGTGAGGATAAATCTTTGAACTAACCCTTCGCTGGTCGATTTTGACAAGAAATTGGCCAGAACCTTCTTCAATTCCACTACACGTAAAGAAATGATCTGTACGGGTTTTTGTGTAATTGTTTGATTAAGTTATAAAAATGCTATTTGTATAATTTATGAAACTAGTACAGCATACAGGTGTAAGGTATTTCCACTGTTCTGATTGGTGGTATGGTACAGAATGCCCAGCTTAAAGCGGAGCGTGCTGATAGAATCTACAAACCTGCTCATAGAGTATACATTAACAGCGTTTTATACAGTGCGTTTTGTTTATTGCACGACTGCTGTCCGTAAAGTGCATGACGTGAAGCTGCCTGTTCTAGTTAAAAACGACTACATATACAGTGAAAAAGTTGTGTTTTAACAAGCAACATTTATGCCGGAACACAGCATTAAAAATGTCTCATTACCTCCACTCGGAACAAGAATTTATTTTATTTAAAATTTTAAGTTGTTATTAATATGTATCTAAGCATGGTGATGGTTCCATAATGTAATTACTTATTACCCTAACACTAAATAGATATTTAGTGGGTCATTTCATCTGACCTAAGTCATGTCTGACTTCCTGCCAGCATTCCAATTTATCATGAGTTGGGGTCCATGTGTTCTAGTTCAGTGTCTTGTTAATATTAGGTTCTTACGTGCCACATTCGAGGAAGGTGCTGGAAATGGTTTCCTTCGCCTCGCATATGTGCAAAACATCTTTCAAACATGTTGTTCACTGAATGTTGAAATTCTGCTGGTGCAAACAACCTGAATGGCCTTCCAGATCATTATCAGTACATGTCCTCTAACATGCCCCAGAGTAAAATTTGGCACGTTCAGATCTGGCAAACGAGAAGACCACAATCCACTGTATATTATTCTATCACCAAAAACACTCTGTAAACAATACATTGAATTGTGTGAGATGTTTTACTGTCTTGCTGGAAAAAAAGGGCATAGGTGCTCTTGTAATTGGGCAGGTTTTCAAAAAGAGGTGTCAGAATATGTGTAACATATCAATGTTAATTTGTGCTGTCAGAAAAAAAATTGGGCCCAGTAAACCCAGTTGTACTCATGGCACACCATATACGAACTGTAACATCATGTAATGGCACTTTGTAGATTTACATGGGCTTTTCTGCAGACCAGTGCCTGTTATTCAGAGCATTCATATTCCACTGAGATTAAACCAAGCTGTATTCCTAAACAGAACATGTGTGGGGTTCTGTTTCTCCATGCACCTGGTGAAGGAACCAGTTCACAAAATTTATGTTTGCTTCATTATCTTGTAGGAACTGTATTTAATGTATGTGTCATACAGAAACTTGTGATTTTCCAGTGGGATCCCAATGGAAACTGTAGATGACAGAGGCATGACACCTTCTCTCAAATAACCTGAACATCAGTAGGCTGCTGAGTGAGTGAAGGTCTATAAATGAGCTGACAGGAAGTGAAACAATATTTGTCAGATAAAATAAGGTCCCTGTATTAAGAGGTTGCTGATGTGATGTTACTGCTCTGAATGTGCATGCCCCAATTTATATTAAAAGTAATGATACAAAAGACAGTCTCTGTTAGGAAGTAGGGCAGGTAATCAATCAATTCCCAAAGTACCACATACAAATTCTGTTAGGAGATAACAATGCAAAATTGTGGACAGAAGATATTTTTAAATTGACAGTTTGTGATGAGAGTTTACATAAAGCTAGTCATATGAATGGTGTTAGACTAGCAAACTTTGTCACATGGAAAATCTAACTGTCAAGAGCACAATGTTCCCACATCAGAATATTCATAAATGCATTTTGACCCTTCTGATGGGTAAAGTGACATTGTGGTTGATTACATCTTGATGCTTCTCCTTCTCTTCCTCCTCCTTCACCACCACACCACCATTTCTGCTCACTGGCTAAGTAAAACTAATGTAACAAAGAAGATCATACTGAACTGTGCAGCAGGACTAAAACTGGCCACAGAATAAGGCATAATACTAAACCAGGTGTTCCCAAATTTTCCAAAAATCCAGTACCCACCTCCAGATTCTAGGTGTCAGAAGGGTGACACAAAGCAGGTTCCATGCTGAGGACCCACAGTTTTGGAGTGACCTGTAAACCTCACTTTTATGTGGCCTTTCTGCTCAGTGCATTTGAAGTGTTACACATTTCTGTATGTAAGGAGAACTGCAATAACTATGCTGAAAATACTACATGCCACCATACAAATTAAGTCACCCAGGTGGCCAGGTGCCTGGAAGTTTGGCAACACTGTAGTAAACCCAGATCATATTTTGCAGTTTAATTCATGATGTTTCCTTTATGGAAAGCATGATAAACCCACGCTCTGAGCTTAGAGTTGGTGAATCTGAAAGGTTTGTAATGTCAGTAATGTCAGGTTCGTAACAATTGTTGATTCGTCACGTCAGATGATACAACAAAACACTCCTAAACTTTAACTAGATGCGTAAAGAAAAAGCTGAACTAAGCACGCATTATCAGGAACACAGCAATGCATAGTCACTTTGTTTACTTATAACCAATACATGTAGTATAAAATTCACAGCATGATATTGTAGGGTGAAGATGTGACTGGAAGTAGCATAAACAGGCTTAATTTGTTCAGGTTGTTGTTATTGCTGCTGCTGTTCATCCTCATTAAAGTGTCCATAGCATATGAGCTGTAGTGCTGATTTGTGGTAGTTTGTATTCTAGGTTGATACCCAGGAAGCTGTAGAAGTCAAAGTAGAACCAGACATTGAAGATGACTTTGAGGAGTATCATGTGGATGTGAATGCAGTTAGGTGGGTATAGTTGTAATTATCTCAGTTACCTTAATATTATACAGAGTGAGTACAAAGTCTCTATTCACCTGTCGGAAGTGGATGTAGGTTAAAGCGGAAGTCACAGTGAATGAATTCACAGAACTGGCCGAGAGTCCAGGGTTGGAGGGGGTTTTACTATGTGGCAACAGGTCATGTATGCTGTCTGAAGTGTTTTATGTATGAGACTTCCTGCTCCAGCACAGTGTAGCATCCTTCTTGCATAGTTGCACTGGGATTTCTCACTCACCCTATATTATTGTGATTATTCCAAATTCTCTTGGAGAAACAACATTTTAACGTCATGCTGTTGTGATATGCTAAAAAATACAACTTAAGTAACCTCAATTCTACAAGTACCTCCCCCCGCCCCCCACTCCGAATGTTTATTGAGAAGGCTTTGTGGTGTTATTTTTAATATGATAACTTTTACATCAGCACTGAGATTTAGTTGCAGCAAGGAATATACATGTAATGTCATTCCCAACCATAACACTCAAACTATCTGGCATTCCACACTTGTGCTGGAATGTAAGTGTCCTTTTGACTACAGTGAAACCTGGATTTTATGTTCATTGAATCTATGTTTTCCTTAGTTCTACATGCATTTTTATGGGTCCTGTCAAAGTTCCATAAGAGCAACATTTTATCTTCCTTCAACTTACATTTGTTCTTTCTGCCCAATTCCTTGATTATACCTTTAAATTAAGCATAAGTTTGCCTGTTGCTATTGTTTTAATTACTTTAAATTAGAGATCAGGAAAGAAAATTGATTTTTGATTATAATTTCCTGTTTCCTCTATTGTCTTTATGTACACTTACTACCTTTCAAATGTGATGCTTACTAGGTGATCCATGCCATCTGTGCTACAAATTCTGTGGCACGAAGGTCACATTAGCAGAGCGGAGGCCTGCGTTATAGATAATCCGTGCCTGCATCGTTCTGGCGCCAAGCCTGTGTAGTTACAAATGACTTTGGACATGAGCTAGTGTTGCTTTTTGAATTTGCTGTGAAGTGAACTGGCAAGCAGTTTTATTTAGGTAATTTCTTTCTGGTTACAGTTTGTTATAGTGACTGCATGAGGTTTAATGTTGTCAGTAACATGATGGCTGCCCTCAGTAGTATTGAGAACAAGGTGTACAGGGCTCAGCAGAAAGTGGAGAAGCAGAAACTTACTTTAATGGACATGTGGAAGAAGTGAACTAGTTTAGATTTCTAAGACACTGTATTCAATTAGATTACATTTTTAATGCAGTGCAGTATTATTTTAGTGTATTCAGTTTGACTAGCTACATCAATTTTCATTTCCTTGATTTTGCATTTTCTCTGAGTTTACATTCGGTTTAAGTGGTCCCCTCAGAAACGTAAAGTCCAGGTTGCACTGTACTTGCCACGTCTGTTCACCAGAGATAAATATTACTTTTCCTTCACCTGTAAATGTTTACATTAAGATTTTAGTGGCAGCATGTCAGTTGCCAGCAATGTGAGAACAAAATCTCTGGCATTCCACCTTCTTTGCTTGTATGAGGAAGTAATTGCATTTCTTAATTACTTTCCTCATCTTGTCACCAGCGGAAAACATTAACCTTTTACCATGGAAGATCATGCATTTTACTTTGTGACACATGCATTTTGTTCTGGAGTAGTATGCTGTACAAGCCTGTAGTAGCTTCTGTGTTGTGGTGCTCTTGGCTGTCTGATTGAACAAGCTGGACAGAATTTACACCAGACACTGTGTGTATGTGTATGTGTGTGTGTGTAAGCATCAATTGACTACAAACCTAATCAGAATTTTTAATAAATACATAGTTTTATTGGCTACTAGTCAGTATACTGACTAGACTATGGGCTGGATGCCCAAGACATGATCATTTAATTTCCAGCGAGGGCCAGAAATTGTTCTCTTCTCTATATCATCCAGACTCACTCCAGTGCCCATCCATCCTCATATTCTGTGGGTACTAGGGGCAAAGTGGCTGGAGGGTGAAGCCAGCAACTCGCCTCCATCTAGTGCCGAGGTTAAGAATGTTCAGAGCTCTACCTCCACTCTCTAATATGCCTTCAAGGCACAAACAGGGACAGTTTTGCCTTTACCTTTACTGATATGGCATGTGTACTGGGTAAAGACACACTGAGAATTTATTTTGCATTGAAGATTTGATCATATTTAATATTACATATAGCCCCGTTGGTCACATAAGGTTTTGTTGTAGTTATACTATGTGTGCAAATACACTTGAAGTTTGTATAGACCTTTAGCTGATATTTAGATGTAGTTTTATATTTTCGTAATGAATGTGTATTTGTAATCCTGTGGAATGGACTGCTGGAGACAGTTATTTAGCTTAAGTGAAATGAAAATTATGAGACACTCGTAAATTTATTTTGTTCCTAGTGAACAGGAGGAGATCCTAAATTTGGTGAGACTCATCTGATCTAATCATCATTCCACCAACTCAGTAGTTGTAGTCCAGCTTGCTTAGGTCACATCAAGTAGTTCCTTAATTCATAACAAACTAACACTTCTTAGTCTCACATTCACTGCAAAAACAGTAACCTTTATTGGTTTAACCCTTTGGCGCCTAATATCAGGTATACCTGTCATGCAGTTTGACACACAAAACACCTAACGTCATGCATAGGCAACAGCCATTTAGTGTCCTAATGCAGCCCTCATTTAAATTCCGGTCTCCTGCACATTTTGCAGGGCATTTAGTTCTGGCACCAAAGGGTTAATAGCACCATTCGTGTCACTTTTACCTATACTTCATATACATTTAATATGTTATCAGCTGTTGTATTCTCCCTTGTGTACCATGTTTTCCATGTTTTTGTTATGAAATATGATTGAATGTTTTGGCATTTGCTACAGTTCACAGCAGTTGTCAAGTCAGTTTGCTGCATTACCAACCAGTGCTGGAAACTGTCCAAGTGAAAGGTCACATAAGTGTTCAGTATGTGGCAATTCTTTCCCAACATCTGGCGGTCTGCAGAAACATTCTTATAAGCACAAACCAAGGACATTTTCATGTGATATTTGTGGCCAGAGCTTCTATCATCCCAATTTACTGAAGACACACACACTGGTACACATAGATGGAAAACCTTATTTGTGTGAAATATGTGGGAAAAGTTTTTTGCAGGCATCTAATCTGAGGTTACATGGTGTGAAACATAGAGGAGTGAAGAGCCATGAGTGTGAATTGTGCAAGAAGAAATTCTTTCATGCAAGCACATTGAAAACTCACTATATGATACACAGTGGATTGAGGCCACATGTGTGTGAGATTTGTAACAGGAGTTTCAATCATGCTGGGAACTTAAAGACTCATATGTTAGTACATACAAGGGAAAAACCATTTCAGTGTACTGTTTGTGGTAAGGGATTCGCTTTGCGCCATGCATTGGCCAGTCACCAGACGCTCCATACTGGAGAGAAGCCTTTCAGGTGTGATGTATGCAATAAGCAGTTCCGACATCGTCATTCCCTTATTAACCATCAGAAACTTCACACAGGAGATAGACCCTATGAGTGTGATGTATGCCAAAAGAGGTTTGCACTACGTGGCAATCTCCAGAGGCATATCGCTACACACCGAAGGGACAAGCCTTATGCGTGTACATTGAGACCCAAAACATATGCCGATGTGCAGGCTTTAAAGGACCATGTTATGTCACATCATTCTGATGATAACAAGGAAGACATTGTTCTTGGGTTTTAGCTGCATTTGCATTCCTGTTAAAATTGCTCTGTACACACTCATATATCAACTCGGGGATGACTGAACAGATCTTTATGTTATTTAATATTGGTGAATTTTACAAAAAATGAATGAGCTCTGATGTGTTACTGCATGCATATACATTTACATGCATGTTCTCTGCAGAGTTGTCGGTGCATCATCTTTGGATCCATACACAAGATAGGAAAATACAACTAGATCTTTTATCATTGAAATTACATGTGCAAAAAGTGGAAATGTGGTGTACCAGCTACTTTGCCTTTTCTCCGTCTCCTAGCAGCATTGCCAAAATGAGTGTAACAGTAACTACGCATCAGTTTTAGCATTGTTGCTAGGATCTTTAGAGTCACATGTGGACTATGATAGCTGTGCTGTGCATACATTTTCACACTTGTTAATGATGTACATTGTATATGTCAGTACCTAGAGATATATTATTGGCTTTAGCAGTCTTACAGTTTAACAGCTTTCATGTTTTCCAAATGCTAAGGACATACTGTGGGGTGATACATGCATATTTTGTGGTTAGTAGTACTGCCTCATATGTGGGAGAACCCAGGCTTATGTCTTGGTCTTCAGAAAGAATATCCTGGCTAAGTTGCATGTTTGTCCATGTGAATTCAGGGATTAAACTTTGAGGTTTTACTTTGCCAACCTTCATAATGCATCTTTCACAGTTACCCTCCTTTTTGACACTCTGTGATACACTATTTAAAAGTGCTTTTATGTAAGACATGGAGCCACCACCAGAGCACTCTAGTAGCAGAACAATTTGCCAGTTTGTTTCAGAAGATGTTTGTAATGGGAATATATATCTGATAAGAAATTACTGTGTAAATAACCTACATTAAAAATGCATTGCTAGCACAAGCTCTCATACAGTATACGAGGTCTGACACAAAAAAAACGAGACTAACCCTATAGCTCTGGAACCAAGAGTGGGGGGATGAAACAAATATACGGCTATGGAACATGATCTGTCCTGTCACAGTGTTAGAAGTTTCAGCTCGATCGCTTCACTCAGTACAAGTTGACGCATCTTCAAATATAGGCGTGTTTTTACCCTCGGGACGGAAAATGTCGGACTGCAAAAGTGAACGAGGTAACATCAAGTTTCTTGTTAAACTGAAGAAATCCGCGACGAAAACTTTTCAATTATTGACTGAGGCTTATGGTGAAGATTGCATATCTCGTGCACGCGTTTTTGAGTGGCCCAAATGATTTTCGGAAGGCAGAGAAAGCGTGAAAGATGATGATCGCCCAGGCCGGCCACGCACAGCTGTTAACGATGACAACATTGAAAAAGTGCGACATGTGATTCGAAAAGACAGAAGGTTGGGTGTTCGAGCAGTAGCTGAGAAAGTTAATTTGGATAGGGAAAGTGTTCGACGAATTCTGACGGAAGAATTGAACATGACAAAGGTTTGTGCAAAAATGGTTCCAAAAATTCTGTCAGATGAACAAAAAGAACGCCGCCAGGAATTGTGTTGGACCTTTTGCAAGCAGTTTTTAGCCAATAAAAACATGACTGTGATGGAGCACCCACCTTATTCGCCAGACCTCGCTCCCTGTGACTTCTACCTCTTCCCAAAGATCAAGTCGGTGCTCAAAGGGACCCATTTTTTATCGGTAGAAGATGTGAAAGTAAAAACGACGAAGATCCTCAACAGTCTGACAGAAAATGACATGCAGAATTGCTTTGAACCTTGGCAGCATCGTATGCAGCTGTGTGTTAACTCAGAAGGGAACTACTTTGAAGGCGATCGTAGTTAATTTGCTGAATTTGTCAAACAGAAATAGTTACAGACACAGTCTCGTTTTTTTTGTGTCAGACCTCGTATATCCATTTGATAATTGAAGTGACATCTCAGAGCAAAGGTTTTTGTGCATTTTCATTAGTCGCACAGAAATTGAGACTTCAGCACAAGTTTTAGCTTGGTGGTAGAGGGAGGATTGTGTTTATTTCAATATATGTGAAATTTTATGATTATTTTTTAATTCTGTGTAGTCATTTTAAGTAGAATGCTTTGAAGACCTAGGTTTAGAAGCAAGGATAATATTACAGCAGATACGTTGGAAGGCTGTGGACTTGATTCATCTGACTTAGAACAGACAAATAGCAGGCTTTTGTGAACATGATGAAGTACCCTTGGGTTCCAAAGAATTCAGGGAATTTTGTGACTGAGTTCATCAACTGTTAATTTTTCAAGAGGGACTCTGTTCCATGGAATTAGTTGACATTCATCATCATCCATCCACAGTTCACATGACAGCATATCAGAAGCTCATATGAACAGGTACGTTTCTATCCACTGATGCACTTACTGTCAATCATTCATCGTATCAGTTCTTTTCATCAACTCATAAGCAACCATCCCTCAAACACCTGAAACACTCTTCCCTCACAGAGACCATCTAATGTGCTCAAAATGACTGTGTGTGCGTGCATGCGCATCTGCTTGTCTTCTTGCATGTTATTTCTCAAAGTATATTCTCATTTCATTTTGTGCCATATGCGACTTGCAATACCTCCGTGGATCGTTTATATCTGTCAGCACAACCAGCCCTAACCCAAAGATGCCCAATGTAAATACATCAAATCAAAATGCACCTATTTATTTATAACAAACAAATGAAAACCAAAACAGTACTTACAGAAGCGTAGTAGAAACAACTTACAATCACAATAAATCAAAACAGTCTCAATGACATTAAAGAGGAGCTCCACACAGCTCAGCGAACACTTGGTAGTGCTGTGTCGATACAAAACAACACACTCAGACCATAGCACTACCAAGGACTTCAACAACTCCATGATATCTCTTGCCGAAACGAAATTTGGATGTACAAGCCGAAACAGAATTTAGATGCTCATCCCTTGAAGCCTGGTTGTTGAGTGCTCAAGAAAAATACACCACTTATCAGGTAAACTCTGATTGAAAGTAGGGGAGGAAAGGAAAGAAAGGAACAGTCCAACTAGAGGTAGATCAAGGGTGTAGGGTATCGTCCGGTGGATCTCCTTGGAATGTCGATACTATGTCCCGGCACAATTTTAACATGAGATCGAGCACTGTTTACACTGAGCTTGTTGGTGCACTAAGTAACAGAATGGTGGAGTCAAATTCTGCTGCTTAACCTTGAGAATGATCCCTGTTAGTCAGTCTTCATCCAGTGTTTTTTCACCAGACCAGCCCTGAGCTTGTACCTTTAAGTCTTATTTAACTTAACTTGTGTCAAAAAGCTTATGGTGGGGTTCCATGTTTATCAGAGTTTGAAACCTTCTATAATGAAGTTATTTGAATGTTGTCATATGTGCATTGCTTTTTTAGCATTTGGCCAAACACAGATGATTCAGAGTGAATGCCCAGGAGGCTTTATGAGATGCATGAGCAAAATATGCCACTTTGACACATTGTAGAAGCAGTTGGTATGCCAGCATACTGTTTTGGCAGAGCTATTGGCACTAATGGTAGGACAGTGTCATATTAAAAACTCAGCTGATTTTGTATGGTTATAACAAATACTGCCATAAAGGATGCAGAAGTGTCAGTTCCTAATATGCCTTTTCACGAAAGTACCACTCAAGATGTTAGTGTTGTTAGAACAGTACTTTGAAGATGAATATTGGATTTATTCCAGTCGACATTAACACCCACATAATTTCTCTTCAATGGAAAATTCTGTGACCAAAAGAATGGCATAGCTATGAGTTACTACTTGCACTGGTTGTGGTCAATTCCTTCATGGAAAATTTTGAACAAAAGGCATGGAGAAGGGCCACAGAGAAAATGTTGATATAGATGTGTCAATTATATGTTTATCATTTGGCCATGTGGAATGAAATAATTGTGAGAAGTTGTGCAACGTGTAAACAACATACATGTGAACATAAGTTTACTATGAACAGAGAAACAAACAGGGTTGATGAAATTCCTGTACATAGCCATTGGTGATCAAGGACATACAGAGAGAAAACCACCAGTATGGACCCCGTCTTCATGCAGTCACAGCGTCATGCATTACCAAGATCTGGAGTTTTTCAACATTTCTTATGCCCACCAAGTTTGTCTGTGACACTGGAAGTCTCCCTGATGAATTCTGACATGTGAGGGAAGAACTTTAATGGAATAGTTACAGCAGTGCAGATTTCTACAGAGATGAGTGTCAGAGTGTTAGATGACAATGCAGGAGAGACCAGATGAGTTGATCACAGTACCATTCCAACATACAGTGCAATGTAGGTTCACCAGATGGCTAGAAACATGTAACATAAAATCCATATCCCACTTAAGGAGAGCTCAGACATTTTAAGACAGTGAAGGATGGCATAGGACTTAAGGTCACAAGAGTGACAGCATGCCATGGGAGTCCAGAAAATTGTAGTAGTACGGAGAGGTTGATCCACTCAGATAATATAAAGAACATGTCCAGCATGTATGTATGTGTCTAACAGACACACGTACTAGTGGAACACTGTAGTGAATTAAGCGAGCAGATCAAGTTGCAGAATACCAAGGTAGTAACCAAAACATTGGGTAGAGGACTTGTTAAAATGGCAGTAGAAATATGCAGCTACTACAATATTGCCTTTCGCTTTAACATATGCACTGTCCGCTCTCACCAAACCCCAAGGACAATGTGTCTTTCTTTGCCACTTGCATAATCTGTGTTCAGTATTTCACAGTTTCTTAATCCAACTGTAACATGGCAAAAGGAAAATTCTTTGAGATATTTAATAGTTTGCTGTGTGCTAAGCAAGACCACAATTCATTGTGTATGATGAGTGATGAGTGTGGTGGAATAACTGAGCAAGTGAAGAGTACACAACAGGAAAACAAGAACATTATTGAAAAAAATAACAAAAATGTTACTTAAGAAGTAGTTTTTCTTTATCTGAAGTTTTATGTTCATTATCAAAAGAAGTTAGCTTCTTACAAGAAAGGTTTGGTAAATAACTGGTGTTTTCTGAAATGAAGATTATGTCCCAGGTTGACTTGATTGAGATGCGTGCATTTGCAAGCTGATGGTGAATTTAATTTACATTATGGTCCATCAAGAACATTTGACTAAGTTTGTCCCATGAAAGCTGATAACATCAGACAGAGATGAGCAAGTAGCTAAATGTCTACTTTACATGTTGTATCTTAGGTGCACCTGATATACTTCAATCTGATAATGGAAGAGAATTTGTTAAGGTGATGGTAAAGGTAACCCTGTACATTTCATGAAGATGTATAGGGGGAGTGGAGGTATGGCTGTACTATCTTAATCTCAGCATTAGATAGAGGTCAGTGGTCAACCTCACACTCCAGCCAATTTACCTCCAGTGAAAGAGCCTGTGGTACCCATTGGATATGAGGCTGATCTAGATATTCTGGAGAAGAACTAAATCTTTGCCCCAACTGGGATTTGAACCCTAGATCGTCCAACCCGTAGCCTATCCACTGCTGACTACATTATCCCAACAGAGAATTTGTTAATATATATGATAGATTAATTGAAATCTATGTGGAATATGTGTGATTTCAGGCTTCTGCCATGGTGTGAATGAGATCTTCACTCTTCTGGGATGTTACGCAGTGTTGATTGGTAGTTATAATTACAGTTCACAATAAATCATACCAAAGCCAGAGCCAAGGAAATGTAGAATTTGCCTATAAAGACATTCAAAATATACTTGCTATATGGATGACATATTTAGGCGTGAAATAAAAGTTGGGGTTGCCGCCCTCCTTACCCAGTGAGGGTATAAAAAGTTCGGAAACTGAAGAGGATCTTGAAGAAATACGAGAAAGTATGAATATTAAATGATGAGATGAACCTAGAGAAAATCTAGAAGCAGAGACTGATGTGTCAGTTAAAAAAAATGGCTGTTGCAGTTGAAGCAACAGTAACTGCTGAGAAAACAAATATGTGTATTGCATGTAGCACTCACTCTAAAGAGAGCACATGATGTGAAAATCATGCCAGAGAAACATTCTGTTGTTGTGTGGTGAGGAAGATCTGAAAAATGGAAATAATGGTAGCGATGAGGGTAGTGTATAAAGAGAAACTCTGTTGCCACAAACAGAAAATTAACAAATAATAATTGAATAGAAAGTTGGCTAGATAATTCTTACCTGTTAAGAGAAGAAGAAGCATAAATTCAAATCATTACCTGCTGCAAATTTGGTGACATGCTAGAGTGAACTGATCAGGAACTGATTCTCAGAACATACACGTTCTTTCTGTTGATGTTGAACAATTGTATTAACTTGGCAACATATGGAATCCTGTCTTAGGTGTGCACAAGGACCAGTTCACTGTTTTCCCGAAAAGATTCCATTGATGAAGTGTCAATAGAAGGAAAATCATTTTTTGAAATAGCAAATTTGGTCACTTTTTGGAGGCCTAGGTTAACTTTGTTTCGAAGATGGACAATTTCATAAACTTGGCAACGGATATGGAATCCTACCTCAGGTGTTCACAAGAGACCGGTGCACTGTTTGCCATAAAACTTTTCCATTGATGATGTCTAAATACGAAAAATTGTTTTGTGAAACGGCAAATTCAGTTGGTGTCTGGAGATGTAGGGTGCCTACAAAATAAGCACATGCAAAACAAAACATGTCTCAAAAAAGTCCCAAGTACAAAGCTGCAAGTGTCCTGTTCAGCTATAAAAATGTCAGTCCAGTTTATCTTGGAATAATAGAGTTTGTTTTTCCACTATATATATTAGTTTATTATTCATCTACATAGTGTTTTGATATTTCAGACATTTTTTACAAGCCAGATGTAGCAATTCATACATTCCTTGTGTTGTGTAAGCAAAATTGTGTCACTTTTTTTGTGATCTTGTGGATGTAATAATTTTTTGTTGTATGAAGCAAAATGTCACAGTTTCATATTGTTATGCATTAAAAGTTTCTTACTGACATGATGTAATTTTATTTAAGAAGTTCCCTTTCAATATTAGTTATCCCAGTTTTGCTAATATCAAGATTATCCAGCAGATACCTTAAATGTGTCTCTTGAATGTTTTATTTCACATATCATCTTGTGTTGGATAATATCATCAGCCAGTTTACCTTGACATGAGCCATTTGTGGTCATTAGCAATTATGTGTACTTCTAGTGATCGTAATCATATTGTCTATAGCTGAGTGTCGTGAAATTTAATCAGGCTTGAAACACAGTTCCTACGTGTGCAATCAGTTTAAATTTTTATTGCATGTTTGAGATTGTACTGTAAGTTTCCAAGTTTAAAGTTGAACCTTAGTGTTTGTATGTTGTATGAACTGTTGGCACTAGTATCACCACCTCAGAACCAGTGTGCGTAGCCAATACAATAAAACTCGTAAAGATGACTGTCATTGTTAACAATACCCATTATGTCAACAAAAAAAGTGTATTCCAATAGAGCAACAGTTCAGGTATATTCTTTCAAAGGTGTATTTTGCTAGTTCATGGCATTGTCTGCAATTCGGTAAAGGACAGAAGAAAACCATGAGGAATTTCAAGATAACTGTTTCCATGATGGTAATTCAAACAAGGTATCTTTTTTTTTAGATGCACATTATATTGTCATTAAGCTGAGTCCAGGCATGTGCCCATCATCTATGGTGTGGATGGGCATATTGTCATTACTTTACAATGTTATACTGGTAACCTTGTGTAGAGTAACTTAAGTTGTTTTTATAATTATAGCAGATGTAAGGGAACAAGCAAATTAAAGGCAAAAATTTGTCATATTTTAGTATATGTACATAACATGACAGTATTACAAATAAAACGTATAGACCTTGGGGTCCCTGAAATTTTATCATCATCATAATTATGGTTAGTAGTGGTGGTGGCAGTAGTAGTAGTTAGTAGTAGTAGTAGTATAGTGGTGGTGGTGGTGGTGGTGGTAATCGTAGGTAGATGTACATTACGTGAAAATATTACATATAAAGGGTCTAGGCCTTGGGTTCCCTTACTTGTGTTTTTGTTCTGAGTGTGAATAGTAGTAGTAATACCAGTAGCCGTCTATTAGCATGCACGATTTCAGACAAAAGTTAGAACTTGTTGAAGTGAGGGTCAAATTGAGTACGAGAAAAATTAAATTCCATCGTAGCATTGAAGTGATTCCCTTGTACGAACTTCATGAATAATCCGCAGAGAAGTTATTGAGATGAAACAACAGGAAAGGAAAGAAACGAACTTCCCACAATATTTTATGTGCTTTGTCCAAAGAAATTGTTAAAATACAGTTTTCTTCTTTGACGTTCTTTGATCGATTAATCTGTGACCTAACATGCAGAGAATTTTGTGCATAGATGATCTGTGGTTTTGTGTAGCCATGTGTTATGCGGGAAATGCGAATGATTGTAACACGAAGGGGGGGGGGGGGGGGGGGGGCTGCTTATGCCAGGTGAAATGTGGCTAATGTAAAATAAATTAGTTCGCCACAAACTGCACCAGTAAGTGCATTACGTGTATGTGCTGAAGAAGGAACCTGATATAGGCACGGGAATACGTACATTATTAGCTACTCAAAATCAAACTGATTCGCCACGAGAATGACCAGGGGCATCATTTGTTGGAATGAAGGCTAACATTGAGGTAAGCGTACAATAAATATCATAGAAGTGAAGATTACGGTGTTCCATTTACTTCACGTGACGTGACTAGTACAAAGTACTGCTTGAATTCAAACTCATTATATAGATTTACATTTTAAAACTTTTTGTGTATAATTCAATGCATTTTGATATTCTGAGCAATGAATATTAAACTCCGCCTTTGATATGCCCATATTTCAAATCCTACCATTTTATGACATATGAGAATGTATAACACGGAATCTCTTAATATATTGTTTATGTATAGCAAAATGTGGATCTAGTGAGGATGTATTGTAAAAATGCTGTTTTTATATCGCTTGGCACAAAAATAATTACTTTTTATAACCTCAAACGTTTGCAATGTTGCCATATTCGTTATTGTTTACCTGTAAATGGTAGTTCATATCTGATGTGAGCATATTTTATATGTATGAAATATTGGTTGCAAGTTGCCAGTGACATGTAATATGATAGTGATGCAAAAGTTTAAGGTTACAATAATTTATTTTTTGCACCACCCAGTATATGACACACCAGTGTTTATGTAGCAGTTATTTGCTGTATTTTATAAAGCTAGTTACAGTGTGCATAGTCCCCAGATGTTTTGTTCATTAAAGTAGTGTGGTTGTCTCCTTCTAGACTGATAACCTTGATGTTACAGAAGTAAAAGACTAGTGATTGATTGAAGCAGGTACCAATGAGCATCTCGTGGCATTGGAGGAAGTTGTGTGAGTTGGTTTCAGACACTTGGATGATTGACGTGTTTTTAATATTTTATGAGAAGTCTTCGGTATGATGTGCAGTTTCTAGTCAACATTACGAGATGTTAAAGTTGCATGAAACATACTAAGGCTGTTTTTTATTTGCTCAGCAGGGATGAGGGAAGGAGTATAATCACCACCACTAGTAACCTATTATGTATGTTGATTACTATGGTTTTCTAAGGTCAAGCATGCTTATGGATTGTTCTGTGATGCACATTGCTCGTTATCTTCACACACAGTAATACTGTGAACATATTACTTATGATACTTAAAATGACAGTGTTCTTTCTTGTTTTGCCCAGTGATAGTGTAAACAGTAAAAGCAAAATTAGTGGGTATGGCTTTCTGTACTTTTTAACTTAACTAATAACTATGACCATAAAAGCAAAACATATTGGTTATATTAAATGTTACTGGTATTACTCACATCTCAGACATTCATGTTCTTGATGTACTGATATCCAAGATCCAAGTAGTGCAGCACAATCACTCATGGAGTAAACATCATCATCATCATCATTTATTTACAATCCATAGATCCAATACACAGTCACAAATACAAAACAGGATGTGGATTTGGTCATGTATCAAAACCTTGGATCTCCACTCCATCAAAAACAGGAGATATCTAATTTTCCAAGATGTTTGGAGACAAGTTTTTACAGTCATACATTTTATGTTTTAATACTTCACTTGAATTTTAAACTGCATTTCAGTAACACTGTACATCAATTGACCATTGTATAACAGTGATGTATATATGTATGTTTATCATTTACCGACATATGGTACGCTGCTTTTTATTTATAATATTATAGCTCCCTGCTGATGGCTACAATAGGTAGCTGAAACATGGAGCACAAAAACTAGCTTTGTGCAGTAGTTGGAAATAAAACTAGTGTGTAGAAGACAACTGCATGGCATATGTATGACATTAAATGAATTTTCTGTGTTCACTTGTAGCCTGATCCCTGTTTCATGAAACAAAGCTTGTGTTTCTTTAATGATATCTGTAATTTAATGGGTTTCATTTAAACACATTTTACTTGCCTAAGCAGTTGCAATGTGTATACCAAATTCAGTGAGAATGCTGTATAGTGCTTCATTCGTAACTAAACCATAGGCTTTCTTAAAGTCATTAGTAACTGACATGCTTTCCCATTGTATTCTCCTTTGTTTTACAATATCTGATTAATTCAGAATATATGATCAGTAGTAGATCAAAATCCATGCTGATGAATATCAATTAAAATAAACTGTGTACTTACTTGATATCGGTGATATTTCTTGATAATAACTACAGTTCACTGTATCAGCAATTTTGGCTGGTACAGTAATACTCCTTCCACTGTTTGGCAAGTCTTCCTTATTTGAAATAGGACTGATAAGTTCATGGATCTGAGAACATAATGGTTTAACTCCTACTTGAATAATTTCTGTTGTGATACGTACATGGTGATTTGTATGTTTTAAACTTTTCAGTAGCAGTCCCAGCCTCAAGAGGCACTACACCGTGTACTAACAGCCCAGCGTTACACATATCAGTCTGCTACACATCATTAAACTTAAACAATCCAATCACTGACCAGTAATTCGCCCACCTGTTCACAGTATGTGGATATCTGAGAGCATACCATCATCTCATCTTTTATCATTACTGTAGGTTAGTAACCCTTCTTAAGTGTATGTAGGCCCTGATGTTGAAATTTTACTACTAATGACTACATTAGGTACAGCATGCAGTTATGGGAAGAAAAATTGGCTTTATTAGACATTACAAATATTTCAACAAGTTCTATGGAATAGTTTCCTTCAACTATGTATATGGGAATGTCGTCTGAAAGTACTTGCACTTGAGAACTGCTTACGACACATGTCACACTTGAATGGTTTGCCTTCCTTCTGGTTACAGTGTTCTCTCTTATGAATACGGTAATGTTGAAATAGATTACCCTTGTTTGAAAATTTCTTAAAGCATATCTCACAACGAACACGTTTCTTTCCAAGGGATTGCAATTTGTTGTGAGGTGAGAGACTGCTGGTGTTGCATTGCTTGTCTGTACATTGTAAGCGTGAATGTATAATAAAATTCTTTGACCTAGAGAACTTAACATGGCACACATGACACTCAAAAAGTCTGTTCTCATGCAGAAGTTTATGGTTCCTGAGAGAATGCTTAGTACTGAGCCATTTATAGCAAATATTACACTGATGATGCTTTTCATGTGTGTGAACAGATAAATGTCGTTTCAAAGAACCTCTTAATGAGAACTGTCTGCCACACTCTCCACATTTATATGGCTTTTCTCCTGTGTGAGTGCGGTAATGTTCTTGAAGTTTGGTGAATTCTCTGTTACACAAATGACAGAACTGAGTTTTTGATCCTGTAATACAATAGGAGTGATCTATGAGGTGTGACTTATGAGACAAATGTGCTTTGGTAAAATTCACCCATCCTGTGTGAGTACGAGAATGTAATCTCAGGTCTGTTCTGTGTATAAATCCTTTATTGCATACCTTGCAGTTAAATGCTGGTGATTCCCTGAAAACAGAAACATATTTGTAAACAGCAACAAAAGCACATTTTAAATAATTTTAAGAACGATTTTCCATTTGAGGATATGACACTGTCACTGGGTAGTAGGTTCCGGAATTGTTCCCAGAACTCTAAACTGTTGAAGGTGAAGGCAGTACGTTCCTGCCAAATGTCAAGAACTGATTACCCAGTGACATAGTGTCATATCCCAGAAGAAAAGAATGTTGAACCACACTGTTGTGAAAACCTCAAAACTCGATTTTGTAGTCGATTGTAAAGTCAGTGTCAAGATCATTGCAGTGCATGATTCACTAAACACTGAAAAATGGGTTTTCATTTAATTCATCTACAGTTTTTACAAAAAAGTACAGATGTTCTATACACCTTAAAGTGTCCACACACTCTAGACCCACTTCATATCCTTGTTTGTCCTTCAGTTCTTCATCTGCTACATTTAACACTGCTTTATATGCAAGCTGTTTTTCCTGTAATAACAGAAGTTCATTAGTTGTCTTCAAAAACAAACATTACTGTAGGGCTGAACAAAAGTCATCAGTCCATAGGTTTATATATTGTTGCTCCTGATATTTTGTTAAATACTAATTAGATCAAGAACTGTAGATCTATTCAAGGTCCATACAGTATACCATGTGCTTATTTTTGTAGGATCAGTGCTTTATGAAAAAACTGATAAGTTCAGTTTTAGCTCCATGTAAATTTTGGGGTACACTGTAGTGGTACGTATGAGTATAGATTTAAATGGAACTTGTGAACACATAGACATCACTTCCCCATAATGTGTTAATTTTATAAATTTAATGCTAGGAATATATAGGAACTACTAAACGTTAATGTAAAATGAGGAAGTGCCATCTGATGATATATTAAGTAACTCCAAGGAGCAGAGTCCTTCCTGAGAAGCTAACAGGTCCTCAGCTAGTCAAGAAATTCCTTGCATTTTATGGAAACCGAAGTTCATTACCACATTCACAAGAGCCTGCCACCTGTCCCTGTCCTGAGCCAGATCAATCCAGTCCATGCCCCCCCCCCCCCCATTCAACTTCTTGAAGATCCATTTTATTATTATCCTACCATACATGCCTAGGTCTTCCAAATGGTCTCTTTCCCACAGGTCTCCCCATCAAAACCCTGCATGCTCCTCTCCTGTCTCCCATACATAACACATGCTCTGCCCATCTCATTCTTCTTGATTTGATCACCGGAATAAAATTTGGTGAGGAGTACAGATCATAAAGCTTCTCATTATGTAGTCTTCTCCACTCCCTGTTACCTCGTCCTTGACGAAATATTAAGCGGAAGGAAACTGAATACCCCTCTCATGAGAGATTTGTAAAATTCAAGTTGTTATTATTTGTAAGTGTTACTTAATATTTCCATTCTTTTGCAGTAAAACCACTAACCATATCTGCACATCGTTCGTGAAACAGCAGTTTGTCGTAACCCACACAATTCATCAAACTGAGATTCCTATAATACTGGACAATTGGGTTAAAAATACACCTTCCGTCAAAATGTTGTGTCCACAAAAAAATTGCTTCTCATATTTTCATAAAAACATAACATGCTTAAGTGTTTGTCTATTATGGAACAGTCAAGTTTTTTCTGTCTCCTATAAAATTGTGTATCAGTGGGTTATGATAAATTGCTGTTTCAGGAGCAATATAATGAATACAATCGATAGGACTGGGAATGTGAGTCCCAGCATGGTACTTCACATCTTATATGAGTACATGCTGTATGAAAAGGCCATAGACTAATTTCCAGAAACTCTTGTGCACTGGATTTCACTGTGGATGACTCAATACACAGAATATGCTCGAATATGTAAACTAGCCAGTGAGAACACTTCACTGGATACATGTTTGTATGAAGAAATCATCCACAATTACAGTATTTCATGGTAGGTTCAGAAATGTTTTATTGAAAACCAAGTCATGGCTTATTCAAGTACATTCCTTCAGCATCATTGGTTACAGCATTGAATAGTAGTAAGATTATGAATTATGAATGCACTGGGGAAGATGACCAGTGCACGTAGAGCCTGTTGTAGGATACAGTTTCAGTATTTGCCTTGAGGGTCTGAGGAAAACATGAAAAACCTCTATGAACATCTGGGACCTGAATATGATGCTAGGGTGCTAACAACTCAATTGTGACAGCTGATAGAAATTTGTGCACTTGGGTAAAGTAGTTACTATTTTCCCCTTCTGTTTACTTGTATTGCATTGGTCAACCTATGGAACTTCCTATGAAGATTCAGTTCTAAACTTCAAGACATGTTAGTAACACAAAATAAATGTTAACAAACATTAATTTATACAAAAGAAAGAGAACAGCTTGAAACATGTAAAGTAATGTTGTGATTTCTTTCTAATAATAATGTAAATTTCTGAAAATAGTGCACAGTATAGAGAACATTTACTGTTCATTAATGGACAGCATTACTTTATCAAATGCTTTAAAAAATCAAAAGGCAGTTACATGGCCATATTTAATCAGGCAGTGTACAAGATTTATTTCCTTAATATAAATGTCAAACATTATATACCATATTTGTTACTTTTCAACATCCGTGAATATTTCAGGAAAGTGTGTAGGCACATTCATAGCTCCCATCTTTAGAGAATGGTTTACCAGTTATCATAAAAATTCAACAAATGTATGAATGTAGTCATTGTGAATCATCAAAACATTATTGTGCTGAATGACAGACAACACTAAGGATGATGGTAACTGTACTGTAAGCATGCACTGTGTAACACATCTCTGCACTTCTCTTGGGGCAGTGTACCATTTTGATTTTCCTTGTTTGAGTGATAAGAGCTCCATCCACAACAGTGAAGAAATGAACCACTTACTTGGAAAGTATAACAAACACCCAGTAACAGAGAACACGCAAGTCTGTTTTTGTGTAAATTTTGCCTAAAAATAAAGTTTTGTAACTAATCAAATTTACTGCCAGATCTGTACAGTAAATTTCAGACCATGTCATAAAAACTGAATGTGCCAAAGAACCAACAGTTTTTGTAATCACTAAAACTGCCTCATCAGCACCATGAATTCAGTGTCAGGGAAAGGATTAATGGCTTGGGGAATGCACAACCCACCTCATCCATGCCCTTCACTGTATCAAAGTTGAGAGGGAGCATTACATCTGCCTTGTATATATCGGCAAATGGAGACGCTTGATGCGAGTCTACATCCATTTCAAGGTCTGTATGTGTGTCACCCTGTAAAATAGTGGGATTCAGGACAATTCATTCATAAGGAAAGTGAAAAAAAAAAACATATTTTACCTGTAGTTATAGTCCCTATATGATTTATGTGTTATAACAGAAACAATAATTGATGGGGCATGTTGATAAAAGTAACCCTAACATGCTTGAATATCGGTATTGCATTTTTAATTATAGTATTCTAAGGAACAATAACTAAAATAAGCAACTTAAGGATAACTTGGCTGTGCAACCAGATTATAAAACATGAGAGAATTAAAGGCATGTTTTATAAGTACAAAATAAGGCATTTCTTGACTCACATTCACATCAACAAAAATAAATGGTACAGGCACATCTTCTTCACTCTCGTGTTCCATGTCATTGAGCTGAGTAGCAGCTGTTGATGCAACAGAAGACAAAACTATTTTCTAGGTCAACTTCGATCTTAATTGCATCCATGTTAGTTAAAAATTGGCGTCAACCGCACCTACATCCTCGCCAACTCTTTGATTACATGTTCTGGGCACCGTTACTAATGCCTGCTCAATCTCAATTATGAATACATGTTGCACGCTCGTTATTGCGATATGTTTTGAAATAGTTCAGTATGTACTTGGGTACAATCGCAACAGTATTATAATATTTTTAAGGGTCTAGGATTACGGTAGAGTGGAGGCTGGGAACAACAGAGTGACTTCTTGGGAGTGCGATGATTCCAGCATACAATCCCACACAGGCACAACCTTCAGTAACCTGTGAGCAGTACATGAAACTGGAGTTTGAGACTTCGTTTCTATGTCGGTGTCACCATAATTTTCCACATGAATATCCAGTTGAATCTTTATCGGATTTCAAATTCGAAGTTCAGAGTAATTACGAGCTTGTCACAGTTCTTTTGAAAATATATAATTTACATTAGTAAGATGGGATTCCAAAATATTTTGCGGTCATACATCTACCACCATTTTCAAATTTACGTGTGCGTACTTGATCGCGTGTTGTATCGTCTTTCGACTTTTGACCATGACTGATCCATGGTGTCTTAACAAGTCTCTTTTTAGAAGCCATGCAATATGCGTTTTTCCCCCTTCATGATTCACAGGGCTATAAATATGGACAGTAGACTGATTATAATGCTGATTGTCGTTCACGTGTCCTTAACACGTCTCGTTGAACAGTGCATTACACTAGGACATAACAGGCGAAGACACGGTTTTACGCTGTTAATGCAAGAATTGGCGCTGCCGTTTTCAGTCGTCTGTACGATCACGTGTTGTATGTCCGAAATTGCCTGTTGCTTTCCGTTTAAATTTGGCGTGGTTCTATATGTAGTTTTGTAATATAAAATCTGTGTATAATCTCACATTATTGATAAGTGATTCATATATGTTGCTGACGACACGTTTCCTGGAACTTGCTCATGAGTGGATACATACGCGTTTTGTAGTTTGAACATTTTACGTCAGTATGTTTGCACTGGTTTGAAACAGGTTTAGAAACGTCATGTATATCATATGGTCTGGAAAGCTTTGGAGTAGGCTAATATGTGCGCCAGAAACATTTATATACCACAATACCATACAGGCATTTCCCTCCGCCCTTGCATCGGACGTGATCAAGTACAATACGAGCAGTGAAGCGTATTTTGAAAAGAAACTGAGTCTGGGCAATTAACATCAATATAAATCATCTGTAAACATTTTGAATCAGATGGATACAAGGCAACATTTTGTTTCTGAGAGATGACAATAACTTACATTTAAAATGTTAGCCATCTATTCGTTGTATTTGTAATGTTTCATGAATGCTTGGAAATGATGGAATTAGCAAAAAAACTCATTAAATGTAGAAAGCTATTCATGTGAGTAGCCATGTGGTCCTCTAACACCAGGGAGTCATAGCATCTTTTCTGCAATCAGATGTATGTTTGTAGATGGATTTGCGTATTGTAATCTCATTTTCCGTGTATTTTGTTTGACTTAAATGTGCATTAGTAGTGTCTTTTAAGATTCTAGGGACGAGTGAATTGTCGCTTGCAGACTTCATATACATGTCGTTTCTCTCCGATGTGGATTGTGTAATATTTATTCTGTGCGTTCGTATGGAGAAAATCGCTTGTCGCCTAGATGACACATGAGTCTTCTCCCCAGTATGTATACATGTATGAAACTTAAGTTAACCAGACTGCAAAAATATTTTCCCACAACATCGCCTGATCAGCAAATTTTCTTCTTTGTATGTTTTTTGAAGGCACTGACTATCGTAGATGTGAGAAGCAAATGTCTCAGTAGACGTTTCTCGTCATCGAAGCCGTCGGCGGAACTACAAACGACGACGTTCTTCGTCAGATACTTCGGAGCGTTGATTAATGCTCCAAACATATCTCACGTTGTTCAGTAATTTTCTTTTTCCTTGGCTTGCGCTGATTTGCAGCTCACCGTGTCCTTCGTGCAGCTTCTTTTGATCTGTAGACGAGTCATTCCACTGCTGTTTTAGTGATTACCTATACTAGATAATCTGTGGTGATGACGGTCCCTTGCTCAGATCTCATTCCAGACAAGAATTTTTCCTTTATGTTTTCTCAGACGTAGCCAAACTCTCTTTCAGCTCTTCTTTACTTATTGTACTCTTAGCTATGCATTCCTTAGGTTTCACAATGGAAACAGCAATGTATTCATCAACTAAGCAGTTGCATGTCTTTTGAATCCATGGTTATTTATATTGTGTCGTGAATGTATGAACTTATCATTTATTCCAAATTCTGGCCCTTTTTCGTATTTTGGTTTAGATGACTATCCAGAGTGGGGTTCGTAGAGGAATAATTTTTGTGGAGCAATGCGTTTTGATCTGTATTCACCAGTTTACCTACCATTCGACGTTATATAGTCTAAGATACTGGTAGTGTCATTTTGGTTGTCAGGTAGCAGTAAAGCTTTAATGAATGTAAGCCACGTCCATTGTAGGGTCGGATAAGAAGTTTTGCAGCACAGACAACTATGCATAAGCATTGTTACGTTATTTTGCAGAATCGGTTATAGTATTTATGCTTGAACCGTGGCATTAGCGCGACCACTGATCAGATAATCTGTGCACTGATCTAACTTACGTCAATCCGTGGCAAGTGTCAAGGAGGTTTGTGGTGTGGTTAAGCCTGAGGTTCTGAATTTCAAGTTGTTTAATAGGACAAGCTGTGAATAGAGAATTACTGTAATCTTTGTTAAACTACTTAGGGCTTGAAACAGTTCCACTTATAAGCAATGTGTAACGATTGGTGGGAAAAGGGATTTGAAGTTATATTTTAAGGTTAGGGTGCTATTGTAATGTTAATACCATGTGGTCAGCAGTTGCAAAGTTACGAATTTGAAGTGGGAGTCTTGTGACGTAATTTATACAGAGTTTTGTATAGTAGTAAGATAAGTTATAAATTTTAAATGTTCAAAATACTCGTGTCTTGGCCCATGCTGATACATCCACGCAAGCCTACGTGGATTTGTAATTTTCATGTATTGCAAGGTTATGAGAAAAGTAATTTGTTGCTTTAAGTGTTGGATTAATAAGAATATGTGACACTTTAGCAAGAAAGCGATATTGTACTTGTGAAAGTACTTGGGATGAAATGCAGAAATAATGTTGGTATTCCCTTCATTGGTCTTGTATAGTGTCATTATTTTACCTGACAAATATCGGTTGCCTCCTTCGCGTTGACTAGTTTATCATCTTAATGTAGCCCACTCAGTCGACCGGCACACACATAGTGGAGTAATGGTGGGAAATGGCAAAAGATAGTTCGCAGGCAAAATTACTTTTTCATTTTCGACGACCTACTTGTGGGCCACCTACAGCCGCAGCACCAACTGCTGCATTATAACTTTGTAATATATACAACATTCATCTTTTCACAATCTTCATTACAACCAACAAATGCACTAGATAAAATACATATATATATATATATTAAAGACCCCTACATATGTTTCGACAGCAAGGTGTAATCCTCAGGGGGTTCATTACAAAGGAACACAAGATCATTACATCAAGTTACATGAATAAAAGATCAAACATTAAAAACCCAAAACATACAAATTCCACAATCATGATTTACAATACTGTGATGTTAAAATATTAAAAGTGGTAAAACAGTTACTCCTGGTGTTTGTAGTTGTTGAACGCCGATCCAGTGGCCGTGCGGTCTAAGGCGTGGGTCTGCGGCCGCTCGCTTACTGGGATTGTGGGTTCGAATCCCGCCGGGGGCATGGATGTTTGTGTTGTGTTTGTTGTATAAGGACTAGTATGGATCATAAGTGACATGAAGAAGGACGGAAGGATTTAAAAGTACAAAATGGATCAAAGGGAAATAACGGAACAGAAAAAAAAAAAAAAAAATGTCATGTGGACTGTGCACACTAGCATCTGCATCGATCAGATATGGATCTCATCATGAAAATATGTTATGCCTATCAGTTATGAGTGACTATATATTAAGTATGTATGATACATGTCTTGCATTAAAAGAAATAAGTTTTAGACAGATTTAACATTGATTGTGGAGATGGAAGCTGACAAATTCTTGACATTATGGTACAGGAGATGTACATCTTTTTGGTTATACAGTTATAGCCCAAATGCAACATGACATCAGTGACACATTTTGATATTGCTGTTCCACACTTGAAAGAGTTTTATAGACAATTTTACAGTGATGAAATGCAACCAGTTTGTTTTATATAGGCCTATTGAGATTTCTGCACCATTGTGACAGTAGGTCTTAATTGGACAAGACTGACAGTAACTGTGACAGCCTTTGGAAAATTAAATTTCCCTTTGATAAGCTGAATAATGCTTATGCTGAATAGTTCATGTGAACGTTTAACTGTGGATGAAGTTATTGTAGTCTTTAGAATGAGTTATTTCCAAGAAAGGCTGTCTGAAGAAACGTATGCTTTGTTATAAGGATTTACGAAATGTGTGATATAACTGACTATGTTTTTATATGACATGGCTATACTTCAGAAAGGACACACAAAATACAACACATGACAACTGTTACAAATGTGGTACTGCAGTCTCACTAGGAGAGTAGAAGGAGTGGATGAGAAATTTTGCATGAGCAGTGCCTTTTATCCCCAAGATTTATTTGATGAAACTGCACAAAAAGCAAACAACTGCTGTAAACTGTTAGACAAAATCATAAAAGGATGCTGGGGCTGTGACAGGATGATACTAGAAGTGATATAGGATGATAAATGTGCTAGGGTAAGATATACCTTGACAGTTAATTTAGAATGATACTTTAGATGTGAACATATTGCATATGTGCATAAACAGTCAGCAGAAAGCACATGGGTGAGTTCCAAAATCTGTCAGTGTTGAAGACTACAGGTAGCACATCAAAAAAGGTGACAGTGACAGACAGCTGTTCAGTTATTGTGAGAACAGCAGAGTAGACAAAATGTGCTGAATCTATCTATGTTGAATAACTGTATCATTCTACTATCCTGTGGTAGTAAAATAGACCACCAGAAATGTTGTTTCAAAACTTGAACATCAGTGCAAGAGAGCCTGTCCTTACTCCATCCCAAGAGTCAAATGACCATGCTAAAGCTGGACATACTGATCACTGACCAGCTGCAGGATCACACATTAAGTGGTTCAGTGTTGTGCTCTAAGCCAATAAGACATGAGCATCTAGTACCAAGTTTACATTGTTCCATCCCACATTGTGTACGTAGACATAGTATATCAAATAACCAATCAAGTCATCAGTCTGTGTATGTCACTCATTGATTGAGTTACTTGAGCTGCTTTAAATAGCTTATACCTGTTTATCATTGTGGTAGCTACATCAGGTAACCTGTCAAGCAGCCAAATAGGTAGGCCTCATAACTTAAATGAAAAGTAGCAATATCACAAACTCATCTTTGACAGATGAAACTGTCAGTTAATATTATACTCCTACAGAAATATGTTAAAAAATTGATACTAAAATGATAAATTAATAATTCTGGACAATCTATTTGTTTCATGATACATGAACCGATAACATATGGCTGCATTTTAACTAACTCTGGTGGAGCTGTTAATGAATATAAGACACAGTCTAAACATTTACTTTTAAAATAGAAGCAAAGACTGGTTACTGAAGTGATGGTTAGTAGGGGTATTTGTTATCATGGTTTGTTGAGTTGGTACATACTAAATGTGATAACCTTGTATATTTGTATCAGGGTATTTGAAAGATCTACCAGAAGGTGGTAAGTCGGGACCAAAATGTATGTGAGGTATAGTAAGTGATACACAGAGCTTTATATATACTATGGCAGTTATTTAGTGTGGTGTATCTAATACCAAATTTATGTGACCAAACTGAAAATTCAGCCAGTGTTTGGACCTGTGTTTTTGTGTATATGTTGAAGACAGAATTTTGTTACAGTGTGCAATGGAGACATTTCCAGAGATGCAAGTACAGTTGATGCATATTTTTTTGTTTTGTTTTGTTTAAGGAAACTCTTAAACTCTGTGTTAATACAGCCATTTTTTGATAGTAAATAATAACTAGAATCAAACTGTTCTTTAAGAGGTCAATAAAGTGCTGGAACAGAAACTTGCTGGAAGAAAACAAATTGCTACTAAGAAAGCAAGAAATTAACCACTCTTTCCCCTACCCAAAAGTACTGGAATATGCAAGCATATTTTCTTTCAAGTGTTTTTTACTCATACTAGACTGTTTTAGCAAGAATATTTACAAAGCTGCAGCCATTTTGTAAATACTAATAACATTACTAGTTAAAACTTCTTAGTTACAAATTAGCCACCAACACCTTATTATGCAAGATATAAATATTTTATTTCAGTGCAAAGAGGGGTGGAAATTTTTGTTGATGACAAAGAAGAGTTGAATGTAACAGTTGTGACACCATTGCCTTATCATTGCCCAATGTAGTGAAATTTCTGTCTCATGTGTTGGTGTTCTTATTTTGTTTTATTAAATTATACTTCTTTTTTAAAGTGTGGTGAACCAGTTGAAAATGAAGAAAAGGTACAAAACTCATCCTGCACAAAATCAAAACCACTCATCTCCTGCACAAAATCAAAACCACTCATCTAGCCATTCTGAGAACTACACGGATGATGATGGTATTGGCACCAAGTGGTACAATGTGGTAAGTAACTTGTTTGTCCCTCAAGTATGCTTTGTAATTTGTAGTTGGTCAGCACACTGAGGAAGCAAAAAACATGAAGCGTAATGCTGCTGGTGCTGCTGATGATGATAATAGCATTTTCCCAATTTTTGTAATTGTTTTTTTAAGTAAGTATGATAGAGTTTAGTGCTTCTTTGGTTGGAGTTGTTGGAAAGTACAAAGTTCTTCATAGTTCAAGGCTGAAAGGTAATTTCACCAAAATATAACAGGACAAGGCTTGGCAGAAAGCAGCAGAAATAAAATGTTCTGGTAAGTCTGGTGTTTTATTAATACATAGGTTGTAATAAGTTGTTAAGCTCCATTAGTGGATCTGCACGATACAGACATTGCTTTTTAAATGAAGTATTAACAGAAATTAATCAAGGCAGTCACATAAGTTAATAAACAATCATGATGTCTAGGCCTGTAGTTTCTGTCGCACTGTTAATATGAGCGTCAAAACTCCGAGATTGTGTCCACTGATGCCACGTCTTCAACTGAACATTCTTTGCCAATCAGTGCATGCTGTGAAATTTATTTCAAGCTTCATACTCGTCTTCTTTTATGTTTCTTGCTTCATGCTTTTTGCTTCATGCTTTTTGCTTCCTTGGCGTGTAGCCCACTGTAGGACTAATGATGTATGTCTGTGACAGAAGTTATTGTGGATATGTCTTGATTGAACAAACAAGTCATCTGAGCTCCACTTGTACATAGATGCATTTTGTTGTGAGAGATGTATTGCAATTGCTGTTCATGTTTCTTCTTTTTCGTAAGAACACTTCACATTTGTGTAATTCAGATTATATTGTCAAATCATAATTTCGTTTCCCTCCTCACCCTCCTCCTCCTCCTCCATCTTCTTGTTCTTCTTGTTCTTTTTCTTTTTTATTCAGGTTCTTGAATTTCATTTTAAGGTTCATATTTGCTAATAATATTAGATTAGACTAGTCTCATACTGTTTCTTCCAGTCATCTTATGCAGTGTTTTGTATAGGCAGTGATTTAATTGACCAGCTGCGTGATTACGCTGGTCAACAGTCAGAATGTTTCGGAGGTTAAAGTAGTAACTCTGTACTAATTTTGGAGCGCTGAACATGAATATGACAAAGTTGTTAATTGACGCTACTTTCAAAGATCTGGGGTATGTGTGAATTTGCACACTTTGCACTGCTTTTGGCATTGAGCGGGTATGAGTGACGATCTGGCAACCCTTAGCCTAAAGTGGATGACACAGTAAGCAACCAGGCATTGCATTAGCCTACTTGCTTTCCATCAGAAAGTTGCAGCAGGCAAAGTGGATGATGCAATGAGCTCCCAGGTATTGCCACAACCAATTTGTTGCATTTCAGTTCCTTCCAGTGAGTTGCATCATACACACATATGTTGCTCATTTAAAAAAAGTATTCTTTTGCACAATAAAGTCTTCATAAATGCCCTAAATGTTTCATACAGTTGTTTCTTGGCCGACCCTCAACAGGAATGCAGCAAAATTGTATGAACAGTGGAGATAATTTCTGTTATGTTGTTGGAGAAGTGATTTTTTCATCACAAAAGTCTACCACTTTTACTTTGGCTGCCAGACTGGGGGCGAAGACAAGGGCTGGGCCTTGTACATATGCTGCAATATTTGTGCAGCAAATCTTGGAAGCTGTTTGAGTCACAAAAGGCGATAAATACCTTTTACCGTACCCACAGTGTAAAGAGAGCAGATAGAAGGTAACCTTGTTGCCTGTAATGACGTGGATGGTCTGATGACATCCTTGCATGTTAATCATAATCCTGAGGAGTGGAGATTGTTTATAGACTTATCAAAGCTAAGTCTGAAAGCTGTTCTGCTCCATAATGGCAACATGTTGCCATCAATTGCGTTTCACTGTGCAGTCAATATGAGGAATCACATGACAACATGAAGCTCCTTCTAGACTGCATAGACTACAAGAAATACCAATGGCAGCTTCATGGAGACTTGAAAGTATTTGTTATATTGCTAGGACTGCAGCAGGGCTACAAGAAGTTTTGCTGTTTATTGTGTGAATGGGAGAGTCGAGCAAAGAATTCCCATCACAAGAAGAGGGACTGGCCTTCCCGACAATCACTGGAACCGAGAACAAAGAATGTACACCACCTATCGCTGATATAATCCAGCAACATTTTGCTGATTCTTCTGCACATCAAACTGGCACTAATTGAGAACTTTGTGAAGGCTATGGATCCGACAGGGCCAGTGTTTAGGTACCTCACTGAGAGATTCCCAGGAATCAGTTGCAAAAACCAAGGAGGTTGTTTTCGTTGGTTCACAGGTCCGCAAGCTCTTTAAAGACAAGGAGTGCGAGCAACCAATGTTTTGGGAATTGACAAGGCTGACAACTACAGCAGATTTGTGGAAAACCTATTGTTGTCCTGTCAGAAATTAGGCTGCAGTATGTGTATAGAGATCGATTTTCTGCGTTCCCATCAGGATATTTTTCTGGAAAACTGTGGGGCTCTGAGCAAAGAGTGCGGCAAATATTTTGCTCATGATATCTCAGCATTGCAGAAGACAAACCAGGGTAGTTGGGGTTACTGATTTTGGCAGACTATTGCTGGACAGTAACGACATTCTCCTGAACTTCTGTACAAATGGCAGGCAAAGAGGCTTCACAAATAATCAAGGCAAGCTCGTCAGTATACACTGTGTCATGGATCTAGTGTGTAAGGCATGTGCAAGGTAAGTGAGTCAATTTTTCTTGGAAACTGTAGCTAGTCAAGCCTTTCCATGGCCATTTTCATGTTCAGCATCCCAAAATCTATAAAGGGAAACACATTTCATCTCCGAAGCAAGAAATAAGTCAAAATTTGTTGTACAGTGTTATTAGTGTCTCAAGAAAGGCTGTGCTTCATAGAGTTAGATGGTTGGTTGGTTAGTTGATTAGTTCTGTGAAGGAACTCAACAATTAAAGAATTGAAGTAAAATAAAGTGCACACAAAACAAAGCTTCCCAAATATAATTCTTGTATTTTAAAGAATGTTGTACTGGTATCTTGCATCCTGTCCTCTCCAAATATTAAAGGAAGTCCATTGAAGTCTTTATTTTTCCATTTATTTCAGTTTCAAGATGAGGTGGAAGAATTTCCACAACTGTCAGTGGACCAAATTGATAAATTTAAATCTGAAGCCAGAATGCTCCATGAGCAAGAAGCTGCATCTTATAATAGCAGTAAGTAAAACATTGTTGATTTCACTTCATGCACTTTGAACTCAGGCTTTGTTTATTCTTGTACTTGCATAAAATGAGACCTGTTGAGTGCCAGAGGGCTCTTCATCTGCAGATAAGGTGTCAGGTACATAAAAATGACCATCTCCCTCAATCTAATGTTAGAAGGGTGCCAGAGGACTCTGTATCGGGGATAAAGTAATCAGGGACATGAAGCTGACCATCCTCCTCTAGTGTCCTTGGGGCTCAGAGGGCTCTGTATCTGAGCATAAAGGTGTCAGAGACATGAAGCTGACCATCCTCCTCCATCTAGTGTCAGAGGAGCACCAGACAGCTGTGTATCTAGAGATAAAGTGGTCAGGGACATGATGCTAATGATCCTCTGTATCTAGTGTTATTAGGGCTTCAGAGGGCTCTGTACCTGGGGATAAGTGGTCAGAGACATAAAGCTGATCATCCTGTTTTATCCAGTGTAAGTGGGGTGCCAGAGGGCTCTGTTTTCAGGAACATCATCCTCCATCTAGTGTAAGTGGGGCACCAGAGGACTGTATCTGGAGCTGAATCAGTCAGGGACGTCCTCCTCCATTTAGTGTCAGTGTCTATATTTAAATTTACTTAGACATTGGTGTATGTCTTCAAGGCATGTTGCTTAGTCACTTCATTTTCAAAATATTCACAAACTTAGAATTTTGGAATACTGTTTCAGAAGTCTCAAAAAGTGCTTTGAAGTCAGATTACAACTGGATCCGCACTGTCATCAATAAAGGAGCAGTAGCAGACCGAATTGCTGCTCATACTATTGCCATTCAGGACTCGCCAGTCCACACACTACACTTACTTCAGAATCTTATCAATATGGTGAAAGTTAATAAGAAGAAGGAGTGTATCATGGTTTTAGGTAAGAACCACCTGGTGTTTAGGCCTAGGGCAAATTCATCATTCTCTCAAGATGCATGCTATAAAACAAGAAAATAATGTTTTCATCTGGTTCATGTTAGTCCTGTTCACATTTTGTTTCTCTAATGTCCATTTTAATGTTATTCTCGCACATACTGCATTTCTTAGAAGTGACCACATTTTACTAGGTGTACCATGAAACTGCAGATTTATTGTTTCCCTGTGTATTGTACATTCCAGCTAGTTCATATCTGTGTGATATTATCACCATAATCGTACCACACAAACCATATGAAGTTTCTCATGATGCAGTTCCCAGCATTCCCTTATTATGTGTTCTTTGCACAATGTGCATAAGAGCACACACTGTGGAGACCATCTTTGTCTGCCTCATTGGCTTTCAGTTTGAGAAATGGACAGATTTTGATGAATTTTTATATGAATTTAATGACTGGGCTACAGGCTGGACGGTCCAGGGTTCAAATCCCAACATGGACAAGAAATTTTTCTCTTCTCCAAAACATCCAGACCAGCTCTGGGCCAGCCTCCTATTCAGTGGGCACTGAGGGCTCTTGCCCTGGGGGCAAAGTGGCCAGGGCATGATGCTGAGCACTCATATCTAGTGCCAAGGTTAAGAATGAGTGGAGCTGTACCTCCACACCCTCTACATGCCTTAATGGTGTGCACAGGGACAACTACCTTTTGTATAATGCCATTGGAGACCACCTAAAGCTTCTACTTCTCAGTTTTGTACATTTGATATAACAAAATGATGGTCACACAAACTTGCGAGGTGTGGGTAACACATGCTCCACTTCTGAAGTGTTGTAACCACAGCAAGCATAAAAAGTGTAGTAACCACCACTATACTTAATATGGTTGACATCTTAATTGAAAGTATTTGGAAGTTGGAGCATTCAGAATGTGAAGGTGTAAAGACTGTAGAAACTCTCTGTATATTGTTACATATTGCACTTCTACAGTCTTTTTATTTCTGTTTTAGGTCCAGATATTCTGAGGTGTTTTCAGGTTCCATATGTTTTTATTCCTCCAAACAAAATAAATATTGCCACTTACTTGAATCCAGGTAGCCAGGATAGTGTAGTCAGTGTAGTGACTAGGTTATGGTCTGGCATTTAAATCCCAGCAGGGGAGAAATAAATTTTCTTTTAAAAAATGTCGAGATTCACTAGGACCCACCCAGCCTCCTATTGAGTGGACACCAGGGGCTCTCTCCCCAGGCATAAAGTGGCAGGGGCATGATGCTGACCACTCATCTCCATCTGGTGCTGAGGTTAAGAATAAGTGGATATATAGCTCTACTCCCCCTAAATGCCTTTGTTGTAACTGCCCTGTTTGTTTTGTTTGTATGCTGCAGATACGCTGACTGAACTGTTCCTGTCTGATTTGCTGCGACCAGATCAGAAACTTCGGGAATTTGAGAAGTATCCCCTGTCACTTCTAGAGAAATACAGTTCTGGTAATTATGTGAGCAGAAAGTTACGCCTTATTCACTGGTACTATGAAGATCAACTAAAGAAACTGTACCACAGTTTTATCCTGGCACTTAATACAGCTGCCCAAGACTCAGTGGAACGAAACAAGGAGAAAGCAATAACAGCTATGTATAAACTTCTGGCAGGAAATCCTGAACAAGAAGCAGTAAGTGTAACTCTACTGCCAGACTAATATCATGTATCATAGTTATGTTGGACATTGTTCATTTTCTGATATGTTTTTAATATGCACAGCATTTCAGGAGTTGAACTTCTGTCATTAGGTGTTTGGTTCTGAAAATAAAAGCGAAAATCAAACTTTGTTGATATGACATCCATTCACTATAAGACAGGAATGGCACTGTTGCCTAAAATGTCTTTTATATTAACCCTTATCTGTGAAATAAAATTACACCTGTCTTCATACACAGCTCTGAATTATTACAAAAAAAAGACAAGATGCTATCATTAATAATGGCCACGTAGAGCACTGAAGTTACTGACACATAGTTTGTCACCAAAAGCTGGTATAAACAATACATTCAGTTATGTGATCATCTGCTGGCTGCCTACACATGATAAGACAAGGCAGAAGTGTATGTCACGGAAACTCTGATACGATGTGCAACCAAAATATCTAATGTTGGAGCTACCCTCTCAGTGGAGGGATAAGAGGTAAGCTTCATTATCCAGGAATAGGAATTTTAAATGTGCATCTGCTACAGTGCTGGAAGCCATATTTTTAGTCGAAGGTAACAATTTGTCACCTGGAAGTATGGGATTTTAAATCTTTTGGTTCTACGGGGTTGGTAGCCATATTCAAACTAAGGGGTGGTTAACAGTGTTAGTATTAAAAGGATGTAATGCTCAGTCAGCTAAAATGCACATGTCTGCATTCAGAGTAATGCAGTGCATGGCAAGCAAATGTTTGTTTTCAGTGTAGTGGATATTTAATATTATGAACAGGAATGTTATGTTATCCCATTCTAGAAGTTTTGCTGCTAAATCAGTTCACTTAGTTTGGAGGGATGGAGGAAGACAGTGTAAAATTAAGACTGTAATTAATGTTGGGTCATTTAAGTAAGGTAGCACTTGTAATTGGTCATGATGTGGAGTTGTGAATCTTTGATACTCTTAAATTAATAAAAGGCTCGCATAATTTTCAGAAATCTCAACAGATAGACTGTTGCACAGAGGGACATGTTGTGCTTATTTAGGCATTAGTCATGACTAGAGGAACTTCAAATTTTTACTTTTTTTTTCAGCTGCTTCTTAGAAATCTTGTTAACAAATTTGGGGATCCAAGCCAAAAGGTTGCATCGAAAGCCATCTACAGTCTAATCCAGTTGCTGCATGTTCATCCCAACATGAAATTTGTAGTCATGGAAGAAACTGAGAAGTTACTCTTTAGGTAAATTAGGCTTATGTCCCTCTCAGTGACCATCTTGCACTGAATACCCATTTTTCTGCTAATTGTAGTCCATGTTTTGTTTTAGGCCACTTTGGTTGAGCCATGAGAGCAGATGTGTGAACAAGCAAGGACTGCCAACCCCATGTCTACTCTTGTGACTCAGCCACAGTAAAACTGACTATCATTCTTGATGATATGCCATACCTCAATATAAGGTGCAGTTTTCCCCACCTTGTGACAAAAGTATAAGGGTCATCTCATCTGCTTTCACAAGAATGGATCATATGTCACTCATATGAAGCATTTTGTATTTTTAGTGCAGGTGGCATTTCTATCCATGGTGTGGGCAGGGTATCCTTTATTTGCTGTACACTTCTTATGAAGTTAATGTTGTTAGTGAGTAAAACTAAGCTTTGAACAGGGCAGTGTTTTGTATAATAATGTGTATTATTTTTAACATGAGGGAAATCAAGAATTTATTGCAAGTTGTGTTAGTAGCACATCACAAAGGTGACACAAACAGTACAGATGTTCTAAGTTTGCATCTAATTGGTTTGTCATTTTGTCTGTAATCACAACTTTTGCAAGGTTTATAAGTTTGAATTAAAGATTACAACAACATGGAGTTAAGAAATCAGGTCTTCTGGGAGGGGATGCTAGTTTCACTTCTGGTGTGTTCTTGGATTCCTTGACCCTTGAAGTGAAGGCACTATGTCCATTCTAAGTGTTAGAAACCACATGCAGTCTCACATCCCAGAAGATCTGAATCTGCCGTCTTTCTGCCACATATGTTTCCTATTCCATTCATTCACTATGGTTAGTACAGTTATTGTATCCTCTGTTTTAGTATTTAGTTAACAGATATTATCAGAATGAAGCTCTGCACATTGTGTTCAAACTGTTTCAGGCCCAACATTAGCCACAAAGCGCAGTACTATGGGCTGTGCTTCTTGTCCCAGTTTCTGTTATCTAATGATGAAGCTGAGCTGGCCAGGAGTCTCATTCGTGTATATTTCTCCTTCTTTAAAGCATGTGTTAAAAAGGTAAGGCATTAGATTTGTTCATGGTTGGCTGATGTTTGAATATTATGATTCCTGGCAGTGGCACTGCCTGTCATCCAGCACTCACCCATCATGCAGCCAGTCATTACTGACTAAGTTGTCATATTTCCAAGTTTGATAGGCCTGTGTATGGACACAGAAACATTTTATACTTACCAGAGTTTCTGTTTTTTGCTTTTAAAGAGCTATTTTTATCTGAATTTGAATTATGTAAACGATGTAACTTAGGGTGCAGTGGATTCACGAATGATGACTGCTCTGCTGACTGGGGTGAACAGGGCATACCCATACGCAAAGGAAGAGATGGAGAAGATGTTGGAACACATAGACACTATGTACAGGGTGGTACATTATGCAAGTTTTAATGTGAGCCTACATACACTTTCCCTGCTGTTCCAAGTATCGGACTTCGCTAATTCTGTTTCTGACAGGTATGACATCAGTTCTTTCATTATCTGGTATTTTACTAAACAGTTTACATTGTGCCTGGCTTGTGCAGCACACAAAAATAAATTATATCTGTCCCTTTCATGTTCAAATTGCAACTGTGGACCCCAGCTCAATGTTTTCATGGTTAATAGTAAAAAATACTTTGGTCTAGGTGCAAATTCACCACTCCTCTGCTGTACATTATGCAGCCAGTATAGTGTCAGCATGAAATAGCTCAACACAAGCCAACAAAAACAAAAGTAGAGACAAATGATCATAGTTCCTGGCACTAACACCACAACCTTCAACCATAACACAGTATTATAAATATGCAATCTACAACAAGATAGCAAATGTTGTACTCTGTGGCACAGTACACAGACTTTATCAAGGTGTTGTTTACTTTCTGAATGTCATAATTCTTACATTACACACACAAATGTGATTTTATTTATGCCCATAAGAACAGTACAGCTTTCCCTGCACCAGTGTCATGAAACAAACAGCATTGTATGCAGTACTCTTATGCCAGATTTTATCCAGCGCAGACAAATGTCAAAAGTACAGATAGAAATTCATTTTTGCCTATTAGTGAAGTGTGACTGTCACTGAGCTGAGTCTCGTGAAATTCGCGCTTGACACCTTTCTGTAAAGGACTCCTGTAACACTGTGGTTTAGTTACCGGTTCTACATCATGGACAGGCAGAGAGAGAGAGACAGACAAGGTGTAAGGCATTTTTGTACTTTTTACTCTATACTCATTTTTTAAGCTTTGTAAGAAATGCCTAAAAACACAGGAATACATATGTACTTGGTTCTGGACCAGCAGTGGTAATGTGTGTGTGATTGTGCAGAAAGAGAATATATGCTGTCAGTTGATAGAGTATGTGTACAACAAGTTACGCATAAACAGTATCTAAACACTTTGTATATTTTTACAGTAAAATGAGTCATTTAAGATAAACCAGTCAACAAGACAAAATAAATACATCATAAAAGTAAAGTTCTCCCTAGAACAGGCCATGAAGGCCCAAAGGGGGAGTAGAGGTATAGCTCTACTCTTTCTTTAACCCTGGCACTAGTTGAGGGTGGGTGGTTAACTCCACGCCCCGTCCGCTTTACCTCTGGGAAAGAGACCCGGTACCCATTGTATAGGAGGCTGGGTAGGCCCCAGGGCCGGTCTGGACGGCTGCAAAAAATCTCGCCCCCACCGGGATTCGATCACAGGACCGTCCAGCCCGTAGCGAGTTGCTATACCGACTACGCTATCCCAGCCCACATAAATACATTATAGAAAGTAATTATTAACACAAACACATGAGGAAAAAATCATGTGAAATGCTGTTTATAATATTTTGTAACAACACACAATATTACAAAGACCATACAAATTTTAAAATAGCATATTAGTTGTGAAATGGTTTGAATGTTCCATGAACCAGGTTCTACTGTGCCCTCTACAAGAAGCTCCTGGACCCCCAGTTGGCAACATCATCGCACCAAGCATTGTTCCTTCACCTTGTATTCAAGGCTTTGAAGAAAGACCATGATATCCACAGGGTCAGGGTGTTTTCCAAGAGATTGCTCCAAGTAAGGTGGACAAATTGGAAACTTTGTACAATCAAGTCACCATTTAGTTTTGTGGGGACGGCATATTTTAAACACTTAAATGAGGAAGACATTAAATGGAGAGAACTTCATATTGTGAGACTGGGGCTGATTTTGCAAAAGTTTCAAACATAAAGGGACCTGCTTATCTTGTAACATATATTTTTGACAATGGTTTTGCATGATTAATATCAACAACATTCACAGGGACTTTTTCCATTGTCACAAATACTCAAAATAAACACTACGTTTCAGAAGCATCTGCTTTCTTTCTCAGGTGAAACCACTAATCCTAGCAAACAATTGACCAAACTATAAGAAATACGTCATCATAAATCACATGTGAGGAACAACAAACCAATACATCTAAAAATATGAATTCCACATTCACAAACCCTAAAAATTTAACAACAGTAATTACATTTTTTTAAATTTTGACATTTCATTGAAACTGAAAATTTAAATTTAAAAAACAAACAAAATTAGAGACATTGGCAACAACAGTAAGAAATAAATGCTGCATAGAGAAAAATGCTGTATTTTATTTTTCTGCAACTTTTTACCCATAGGTTTGTGGGTATTTGCCAGTTTCACTTGTGTGTGGAGTACTGTACATGGTCTCACAGCTGACCGATAAGAAGGAAAATCTTTTAGCACTCAACATAGTATCTACAAATCTTGCTGATGATGATGATGATCAGGGTGAGGAGCATTATGAAGACATAAAGCTTGAGGTATGTGGTGGTTTGTTTTCCAGACATTATTTGTGGTGTGTATGGAATGGATGTTACAGCCAAAACATGAGAAATGGGGAGCTGCAAACCAGTTGACAAGCAGTATAGTGGCGGTTCGTAAATGTATGCTGGAAACACATGTAACACGGTGTTCAGTATAGTGACAAAAAATGTCATTGTTAATTATGTCGTGTCGTTATGTGGCACACATAGGGCTGTTGAGACTGACATTGTCAAGTCACCACAGAAATTGTAAAGAATAGTAGTGTAGTGGTACTAATTTCTTACTACTTTGTGACTGGCTTTGATAGTTATTATTGGGTGACATACACATACAGAATGCATGTGTCCATAATATTTATTTCCCTTTCAGAAACCAAATTAAAACTGAAAGGAAGGGAGAGGAAATCATGCAAGTAAATATGCAGTATGTTTTAGTATTGTCTCAGGTGTCATGGTATGAAAATTAATACTCACGAAAAGTACTTTCAAATAGGCCATGACACTTCCATTCATTTCTCGATTCACTGCTGTCCTTGCGTTGGCATTTTTTATTTGACTCTATGCAACTTGTTCTCGTCTCAAAGTAATAAGTAATCAACATTTTTTCTTTGCCTTGAAGCTGACAAATTGGTTGTCAGTTTGTATAATGAACCAGCCTTGCAAGTGTAGAGGTTGTCATGGCATTGTGGCCGATCGTTCTGTTTTTCTGGGATATGACTCTGTGTCACTGGGTGATCAGTGCCTGATGCTTTGATGGAACATTGGGACTTCATTTTCAAGGGCTTAGAGGTCTGAGGAGAATGCCATGCATTCTCTTCCTTTGAAGCATCAAGACCTGATTACCCAGTGATGAGGTGTTATATCCCAAAAACACAGAGTCCGTGATTAACTCATTTGTTATTGGGTTCTATTTCAGGAGCATGAAGAGCTTGGAATTTCTCAGAATGGAGTAGATGGTGAGGGAAAGAACAATGAGAGTTGCATTGCTGTGGCTTCTGTCCCCACCTGGTTCCACTGTCTGAATACAGGGTCTGAAAATGGCAGGCAGAAGCAAGCAGCTGCATACAATCCATTCCATAGGAATCCATTGTTTGCTGGGGGAGAGTACTGTGCTTACACGGAACTCCTGAAACTGAGCCAACACTTTCATCCAACTGTCACACTGTTTGCAAACAAAATCCTGAAAGGTCAGGATAAACTGTTACGCGAAATGTAGTCTTGAGTGAAAAATTGTAATACAGCTTCCATATTGTAGTATATTTTCAAATACAGTGAAATCTCTATCTGTTGTTTCTCAAGGAACCGCAGAAATTGAATGATAAAATGCGGGAAAACGACAGTTGCTGGAAAGCATTAAAATGAGTCAGAAACACAAGAAAATAACAGTAAAATGAAAATTTTCCACTTCGGACAATAAACAAGTAAAACATTATGTTAATACTCGCATGCAAATCACTTCTTTCCAAAGAAATCTGTAATTGACAACTCTTTAGATGAAGCCTTATGTTTCAGACAAAACATCATGAATACCAGTGTTTGTCATGCTCGCTAGTGCTGTGCACATAAAAGAATGATTTACAGTCTCATAAGCAGCATGCACTTCAGTAAAACTCGGCACTCATTCAAAGGCATCTTCATTTTCATCTTCCCATTGCTCCACTCACCCTCATGATCATCACACAACTTGTCAGTACTGGAAAAGCCACGTTGGAAGGTCATTGTCCACAAATACTTACGACCTGAAGTTGACACCCTCAGGGAAGTAGCAACATCCAGTCCTCATGAAAGGCACCATGATTGTCAACTTTAGTACTAGAATGCGAGTCAGCTTTGGCATTATGTTCACACCCATTGCTGGGCAGACAAAATAATTCACATTTATCATTTGAGTGAATTGTTGACAAGTTGCTGCTGTGAAATGTACTGCTTGCAGAACATTTAAAATGTGGTCGTGGTTTACATGGTCTCATTTTGCGTGATTTTGAAATAATGTTCCTTTATAATATAATATAAATATAAATAATAATTACTTCTCCCTGATTGGGTTTTTTATGTTTCTGAAACTAAATATCTCACTTGAAAGTGTTTTATTTTGAGTCACTCTTTCTGTAGTCAATTAAATTTTTCTTTTGCCAGGTGAGGTCATTAAATACTCAGGGGATCCTCTACAAGACTTCACTCTTCCAAAGTTCCTTGATCGGTTTGTCTTCAAAAATCCAAAAAAGAAAAACAATGAGGAAGTGGTTGTAAACTCAAAGTTTTCACGTAAGAAAACATATGTACCTTCAGGCGTCAGATCTCTGCGTGTCGACAGTTCTAATTACCTTCATGAAGATGAATCCAAAATCCCAGTTGATGAGCTCTTCATGTACAAGTTAGTGTTGAGTTTTTGGGCAGTATCCTTTATTAAGACTACTCCGTGTACAGTTAAGTCTTAAAGCAGTGTTGAGCATTCCTCTGTTGTATGAAGACACATTTAATTATACCAGAACAGGGCTACATGTGAAATGATAAATAGTAACATTTGGTTTAATTGAATAAATTTTAAATTAACAAATACAAGACATAGTCAGAAAGTAAGTTTACGTGGCTTATACTGTCATGACTAAAGAACCTTGGAACATTCTGCATACATCCCTGATCTGGTGCTGAGCAATTATTATCCCTGCCCAACACAAAAAGTAAAATCTAACTGGCCACAAGCTGAAGATTATTGTGAGGTGGAAACATTTGTGACATGATGGCTGATAACACAAGGCACAGACTTCTATCAGCAGGCAGTACACAAGCTTCTCCTGCCATTTGCTAAATGCCTTAACTGTGCAGGGACTATATGGTAAAAGTAGTGGGATGGCAGTATAGTTAAATCTACAGGGTTATTAGGCTTGAGTAATATGTGGGTGAGTCAAATGAAAACCTTAAAAGTTCTAAAAAAAAAGTTAATACCATACTGTATGCAGATGTAGGCACAACATGTCAGCATGAGTATGGTAGATCTGACAACATGGGCTTTATGGTGTCAGCAGAGTGTGCAAAGATTGCTGCGTTACTGGAAGCATACACGAAGGAGGAACAGACTGCTTGCCTTGAACATCAGTTGTGGTGAAGCTAACCATATCATCAACAACCTGTTGCAGTTCCACAAAATGTTTGCAAGGTGCTTGCTTAGACACCTGATTCCTGAATGGAAAGAAGGACAAGTGGACATCTACCAGGAGCTTTCATGATGTTACGAAACAAAAGGTGATGAAGTTCATAGTGTCTGGAGATGAAAGCTGTTCCACTACTTCCAGCCTTGTTGCAGCATGACAGTGCCAGGCCACATACTGTCCATGTGACAGGTGAGGCCATCAAGGACATTCACTTCAAGTGTCTCTGTCGTCCCTCACACTCAACTGACCACGCTGTTTGTGACTGCTGTGTCTTTGGGGCACTTAAGGCGGCTGTTGGTGGCAAGACTTCCCACTTTAGTGAAGAAATGCAAGATGTCATTAAATATGCAGCCATAAAAATTTTGTTCATGACAAGGAATCCAGGCATTATTGAAATGTGGAGGACGTGCCTTGAACATAATGGGGACCATGGTGAAAAATGACAAAGCTGTACTGAACCTATCTGCTTGAAATTAACTAATAAAAACTTTTTAGTGTTTAATATGACTCACCTTCATAAATAACCAAAAATGCATAGTTGTAAACTTATTTTCTGATCAATTGTCATGTGTTTTTTCTTCTTGTTCCTTTTGTTTTTGTTGTTTATGGAAAAGTATGATAATTAATATTCTTTTAACCCTTTGGAAGCAGTATGTGTTTAGATCCACAATGTGGCACCTAATGAAGAGTTAGACCTACATTCAATTCAAATGTACTGTTTTCTTTTTCTGAGTTTACTAAATTTGTACCAGGTGTTAGTACCATACAGTCTATTAGCATTAAGTCATGGTACACCAGATGGAAACCCGTTGAGAATTCTGGAGATGATAATCTTTGACTTTAAAATTAAAAGCCACTCACAAAAGGTTAAGACTTACATTTTACGTGTTCTTTGCAATGTAAAAGAAAGACACCGTACTTGGTGACCACGATTCTCTGTCTGTGACATAGTATTACTGGCTAAGTTTTTGTTTTTGTACAGGAGTTCTTTACAAGAAGTTGTTGAGGATGCATGAGTTCTGTGAAAATCAGTATAGTGACAGTCATATTTCTACACATACTTTTCATTTCATATTTAACCTTTTTCGGCCAAACAGGATACACATGTCCCATTAAATGTAACTTTCACGGACAATTGGGAAAACACTGTCCCAGTCAGGTGCAGGCATGGTCATTTAAAACAGAAGAACTGTGGCTGTCAGCAGCTACATTGGGATTTAGAGGTTTGATGGTAAAGGTACATACAGAATGTTTGATATACCAGCAAATTTTTTGAAGAACAGTTGCTAAAAACTAACATTCTGCTATTAGAACCCTTTCACTCAACAATTTCATTTGGCATTTGCAGTTGAAATAGCATTGTTAAATGATATAAAAATTAGTCCCTTGGTGCTGCTCAAGTAAAAGCTCAGCATTGGACACAATCCTGAAACATGTCAATGCATTTCCCACCTTCACCATCTGTTTATATGAAATACATTTTAGTACTACTCTGCAGCTCTGTATTTGCTTTTCAATAGGCTTGCCCACAAGAAATGTGTATACTTTTCTTATTTTACCAATATTGGTGGTATGAATGACATTGCAGATACTTGCACAAGAAGAAGAGCTTAGATAGAGTGAAGACAGAGAAAGATACTGAGTGTGATACATCTAGTGTAGCTAGTGAGGAGTTCCAAGAGATGTTGGATGACTTGTTGGCTGGCAAAGATGAGAATCTTGATTTTGCTGAAGATGTGGGAAGATCTGCTTCCAAACAAGATGAAGGTTAGTTTAAATTTTATTAAAGGTACTTGGCATTGCCTTTTTATGTATCTTCATACAAATGTTGTATTATGTTATGCTATGTTTCCATAAAAATACCTTTTTATTACTACACACTAGTTTTATTTCCAACTACTGCACAAAGCTTAGTTTTTGCGCTCTTACATCTTTCGGCCACCTATTGTAGCCATCATCAGGGAGCTATAATAGTACAAAGACACAAGCAGCGTAACTGTGATTATAGCTTCTTGATGATGGCTACAATAGGTAGCCTAAGCATGTAGGAGCACAAAAACTAAGCTTTGTGCAGTAGTTGGAAGTAAAACTGTTGTGTAGAAGACAACTGGACGGAATATGTGTAACATTAAATATACCTTGTTATTAGCTTTGTATCTTTGGAACCTGCTATGTTTAATTAATTATAGAAGTGGACTAGAGTAACTCCAGGTGGTATCCATGAAAGAGTACTACCAAGACACAAGCAGGTGAACATGAGGTAAACTGAAAGGTTCACAGTATGCATGATTTGAGGTTTCCATAGCAGCGATGTTGAGGATTTAGGTCTTCGGGGTTTTCATGCTGAGTAACAGGGTTATTGATCCTCAGCGTTCTGAAGGAATCTACCACTTTGATCTTGAAGGGTTAAGGAGCCCTAGAAGTACCTTTTCTTCTCTGCTTCTGTTGTTTGAATTGAAATAAAGAAATACATACTCATACTCTGTACTCAGTCATGCTTATTTACAAATGGTTAGGGCATGAAATGTGCTTTTGCAGGTTCAGAAGATGAAGAAAGAGATGTTGATGATGAAGAAGGAGAAGAATGTGGTGATGATGAATGTGAATCAGAAGGTGAAGCAGACTTTCAGCAGGAAGGTTCTCTTTCTGAAGATGGTGACATCATCAGTGATGAAGATTTAGATGATGATGCTGAAGATATCGTTTTTGATAATTCTGAAAGTGATATGAGTCTTGCTGGTAGTGATGAGGAGTTGGGTCCAAGAAACAAGAAGAAGCAAAGGATGGTTTGTATTTGCAGTCAGAATTTAATATGAGCCATTTACTGGTCATAGCATTGACCTCCAGAACCTGCTATGTGTGTCTGCCTTCAGAGATTTCCTTTTCTTTCAGGAGAGACAGAGGAAGAATAAGAAGCATGGAAAAGGCAGTGATGTTTTTGTTTCTGCTGAAGAATTTTCAGAAATGCTGGACAGGGTAGGAGCATCTGGTCTCAAATTATCTGGGTCATCTGCTCTTTCAAACAGAGATAATGCAGGTAAATACTGATGAGGTTGAACCACATATTGAGACACAAAATCAAAACCTCATTCTATCTTAGTAGTCACTGCTGCTACTTCATATTAGTGAGGAGCTCAGAATATTGGCCAATATGGCAGGATGTTTTGGTGGGTGGGTGGTCTATGATGATTGAAACAGCTTATATTATAATAATTTTAATTATTTTCAGGTGAAAAGCAGTTGAAATGGGAGGCTGAACGTGATTTCTGGTTCAACAGAGGTAGGAAGAATTCTGGGAAGAGTAACAGCAACAAGAGAAAGTGGAATGGTCCTTCTCATAGAAAATGGAATGAAAATACCGCAAAGAAAAGAAAGAAGAAGTGAGAGAGTGTAACATGATCATTTATGTCAGCAGTTGTTTCATGTGGTCAGGGGTTACTGAATATGAAATTAAATTGAGGGACTTGGAAAGAAGTGTGAATAAATTACTCACAATAAATCATTCACTATTTTAAATATCTTTACTTCATAACAGTCACAGCTGGTGTTGGTCATAGAATCTCATTTAGGTCATTGCATTTCAACCCCATCTTCAGTCTATTCATCCTGCTGAAGGTGCAGAGAACATTTGAGAAGTGACAGTTGTCATCATATGAAGGTTAGAAATTTACTGTTGTTGCTTCCCAGTACAGGGGCACTTAGTGCACTCATAACCTCTATGGATTCATTACAAGGTGCTGTAAAAATCTTAATTTTTTATTCTAATATTTTGTACCACACACACAGTAAAAAACACAGTGAATGAACACAACTGGTGAAGAAGTCTGCCCATATTGTATTGCTTTCTTAAGCAGAGATGAGGAGTCTGTTCGATATTGACAAGAAAGTCAAAGTACTTGGAGAACACCGTGTTCCAGTGCCACTTTGCCCACCACAAATCCCACATGGACTGACCTTTACATTAAAATAACACTGGCAAAACAACAGAAGTTACAACTGTTGGCAGCAGTAACTTGAAGCAGAGAAACCTAGATAGAACAACATCCCCAAAGAGTGAAGACCTCAGCTGCACTGGGTCGAAGCCTGAAATGCCACAGAATTGTGCATTTTTGTCTCGTTTCATAATTTCAACTTTTAGCATTTTTACAAACAGTATGCTGGATTTAAACTCCAATTACTTTCACGTTATGTCACCATTAATCAGTAATATGTGGCAAGCATGTTGTATCTTTTTTCCCTTGTTGTGACTAGTCCTTCATCTGTCCAAATTCCATCAGGTCCATCCTGAATGGTGAGTTTCCCTTTGATTTCAGTGGACTGCAGTTACAGTGACATATTCCTGATACTTATATAAGTGCCAGCTCTGGATACTCAAGCCTAAGAAGATCGAACAGGAGAATGGAGAAAATTATGTGAGGTGCTTTACAGTTGTATTCACCATCTGTCATTGTCAGATTGAAGGAGACTGAGATGGATACAAGCTGGAGTTCACACAACCTAAGGGCATTGCAAATGATCAGTAAACAAAAACATTGGTGTCAATAGGTTACGTGAGACAGTTAAGTGAATGCTATTGGACACAAAAACACTGATGAAATTTTAGGAAGTTCTAGTAGTAATGTCTCTACAGCAGTGAAAGTTGACTCATAACACAGTAACATCTTGGAAAATGTGGGATATTTGTCTTTGGAGTTGTGTCACAAGAAGCACAAGTGAAATAATGTTGCATGGCTACACACCAGCAACTGCATCAAGGTTAAAACTGTTGAGTTCTGTGTTTTAATTATTCTGCTTTCTTCTTCCATATCTGTTAGCCCTGGATAAAGCACAAATACCGTATATTCTCGAATCTAATGTGCACCCGAATCTAATACGCACCCAGTTTTTGGCGACTTCTTAAACGAAAAAAAAGTTAGTTCGCGATTCTAATCCGCGACTTTCCTTCAACCACCCCTTGCCCACGGGGCGACTGATTGAATAATATTGGATGTTACCAATGCGTTAAAATCCGACGCTATGCCTGTGGCCGATGAGTCATACCGATAGAGGCGGGGCCTTTCTCAACAGACGTGCGCAATCTCGTCTGAAGCCAGCTGAGCTTTAGTTGTTGAAACGTGGGAGGTGCTTGTTCCAATTTGTCGTGTACCGTAGTTATGGAAGAGGGACACCTGAAATCTAAACGACTCTCATATACGGCGAAGTTCAAACGTGAAGTTATTCGGTGCGCAGGGGAGAATGGAAACCGCAAAGCCGCTGCAATTTTTGGAGTTGAATGAAAGCAACGTTCGACTATGGCGGAAACACAAGGCAGCGATCAGCGGGTGTGACGCAGCTCCTTCAGAAGTGGCGTGGTGGGTGTCGGCTGCATGGAAAGCCATCCCGGAGAGCATTATCGTCAGATCTTTCAAGAAGTGTTGCATAAGCAATGCTTTGGACGGAACCGAAGATGACATTGTATGGGAGGACGATGTTGAAGATAAAGATGATAGTGACTGGGTGGAGAGCACGGATAACGATTCAGTTATGAGTGATGACGGCGAGTCTGATGAATAATAAATTATAATAATAAATAATAAAATAATAGATTATTGTATTGTATTGTTCTTATGGCACGTACAGCAGCTCAATCATTTTTCCAAAATCCAGCTCTAGACCGCGAATCTAATACGCATCTGATTTTTTAGCCCTCTAAAACTGTAAAAAGGGTGCGCATTAGATTCGAGAATATACGGTACTGTGTATGATCTGTGCATCATCACTCACATTCTCCCCTGTAAGAAGAATAGGGTACCGATACTGTGTGGTTTTGAAACTTCATTTTTAACTAACTCCATGGAGTATAGTCCTTGATATGCTGCTAATAACAGGTAAGGGTATCCATCATCTCTTCAAGTTTGTCACAATGTAAAAACTGAGTCTTATCCCAAGCTAGATGGATCCAGCACAAATTATTATATCCTGCTTACTTAAAATACACTCATATTATCCTTCTTTCTACACCTATGTTTCCCAAACTGTCTCTTCCCTTTAGTTGAGAACATAAGGTTTTCTCATGTGCTACATGCTTTAACTGTCTCATTCTTGATTTGATTATCCTAATAAAGATATGTTTTGCAACTGACAGGGATCTTACAATGGGAACACATCAGCTTGATAAGGGTTTTGTGTCAGCACAAGTGAATGTTGGGATAGTACATTAAAAAAATAATGTAACTTTGTGCGGAGAATTCTGTTATGCTTGTTCTAGCTGATCATGCTCGGTTTTATATCAACTCGGCAGTTCATTTTTGGCATAAAGTAACTGAATAGCCTACCATTTACCAAGCTCTGAAATTCATGGCTAGGACAAAACCATGTATTCAACATCATTGCAATAAAGGGCAAAAGGATCGGAGGGGTTGGACAGCTAGTGCATAAGGAAGCATATACTGCCCAAGCTGTTAACATTATTTCCTAGACTGTGGTATCAAGCTTCGTGTCTCAGGTCAGTTAGTAATGTTTATTTTCCTTGTACTCACTAGACGGCCAACATGGGTAAAATGCATGGTGTATTCCTGGCAACTTAACAGTGGTCTTTGGTTAGGTATGTGCCATATGCTTGAGTGGCTCAGGTGCTCAAACAGCATTACTACAGTATGCTCTAGCATGAGTACTGTTGAGGTGTTGGAGCAGTGTCATTGTTCATTTGGTCATGATAATTCATGTTGCACAATCAGCTTTGTGGTAGGAAGGAAACTGCCCACACAGGCAGTAAAATCAGCCTGTTTCCAGTATTCCTGTGTTGTCATCACTTTTCCAGCACTCTCTGAATGTGAAGTTGCTGTCTAAATGTTTCAGCTGTATAACGTATGATCCCTCTTTCCAACACAACTTCATTTTAACAAGACATTTTGACTTCCATTATACAGTATCAACCCTCTCAGTCAACATCTTGCATTCAAGTTATCTTGCAACACTGGGAACCAATTACCCCATGACACTGCATCACATCCCACAAGAATGGACAGTTCATTCTGACTGGCTCTCCCTTTATCAAAGTATGATGATTTCCAGAATTATACAAGTAGATTTTCTACACCATGAGAAATTTGCTTTTTGTTAATAAGTAGCAGAAGTTTTGTCATAGCTTTTTCTCTTTTGCACATATAAATCATGTATTGTGTCCCTAAATAACAACATTGTGAGAAATTATTCTCTTTCCTGATGAATTCAGATGGCTCTCTGTACTGCATTCCTTTCTTTTTTGTGTTCCCCACTAATTTTTTGTAATGCCATACCCCACTCACATACGTGACTGCTCCTTCCATTCATTTTCTTGGGGGTAGTAACAAATATTTCTGCCGTCTTTCCTTTGTCACATTTCGCTATTTCCCTACCCTCAGTATGAGCTGAGCATGTTGGTTACCCATAATACAGAATATACTACTACTACTGCTACAGGTTTCCCACTCAATGCTGAACCCATGTAAGTGGCTAGCTTATCAAGCTGGCTATTGTTTAGGCTTTCAATCTCGATGGGACCAAGGTTTGCTCAAGCCGTAGCAAGGTGACAGCATAGCAAAGGCTTTTGCAATATAGTAGCTCAACCACTGTGCACATGTTACAATTTCTAGAAGCATGTGAAGAATTTTGAAGGGGCAGTTACCCCAACTGTCCCTCTTTGATTACAGGACAGCTGTGCAGCTGTATAGATGGCAGTATCTTGTGCATAGCATGATGCATGGGTGCTGGATTTGATGTGACAAGGCAACACACTCCATAGGGCAAAAATACAGCAAACTTGAAATATGCTGCACTGGCTTATTTAAATTGCTGTTTTATAAGTTGGACAAATATGGAACCATTGTCACCACCCACTCATTATGGTTGACAAAATCCTATCATGCACAATTCCACATAGTGGGTTTGGCCTATTTATAAATTTACCCAATTAGACAGGCAGTTTTGAAACTTCTTCACTGTACAAGCACATTTGGATTATAAGCTCAACCTTACACATAACAACTGCTGTAATATTGCCATAATTCACCTGGTTAATTTACACACCAATATTAACAGACTACAATTGCATTGCAAAGGGAACTGCTTTGGAGATTCAGTATGGACCACATATTTCAGAGCGAAACTGTAAAGATAATTCATTCTTAGTGGATGCAATCATTTTGGGTGATGACAAAAATTAGACTTGTCCCTGTGCATGCCCTGAAGGCATATGGGGGGGGGGGGGGAGAATGAGGTGTAGCTCTACTCATTCTTAACCTAGGCACTTGACGGGGGTGAGTGGTCAGCCTCACGACACGGCCTATTTGTCCCCGTGAAAAGGGCCCTCTGTAACAACTGAACGGGTGTATCGCCCTATAACAATATGTGCACGTGCACAATGTACCCACACACATGTCTTTCATACACTACCGTGACCAGTGCCCGCGATCTACTCCGGCTAAACACGAATCGCTTCCCGAAAGGTGTCAACCTGCTCGTGTTCCGGTGGAGCAGTTTTCCCATACCCACTCATATGTATTTTTTATTCTCTCTACATTGTACTGATTAACGGAGTATGTGAAGTTACAGTATTTGTGTCACTGGAAGACTTCATGGTAGACTCCGTAAATATTTCATTCGAAAATAAAATCGTGTGCATTATGCCGACAGCTACGTTGGTGGGGCGTGTATGTCAGCTGTTTGTCGTGTTGGCATGTGCTAATGTTGGATATCGTTTTAATGTGTAGTCAAAAATAAATTCTCGTCTTTCTGTATAAGACCAACATAGTGCAAGTTCAATGTGAAGTTTTATGCAAATCATTTTGCAATGGCATGGTTGGAAGGGCTTTCGACACTGAAAGGACAAATTACGAGTTTTACAAAAGAGGTTTTGTCGGAGGGAAGAGATGAAATTCATGGTAATTTTCTTATTCTATTAGCAGAATGTTGCGACAGTATTACTGTTGTGTCTGGATTGTATGCTTGGTTGATTTTGTGTAGACATTGGTAGTGTTTTTGTTTCAGATAGTCAAAATAGTAAGGTTACAACTGTGCAGGTTAGATTAGAGGTTAGTATGACAGTTCATCTTTTATATTAAACAAACTGAAGTAATTAGCGTTGGGTTTTGTAACAATGTGTATGTTTCTTTGTGAGTTTTTAAAATTTAAGACAAAGTTATGGAACGTTATTTATGACGGGAAATATAACTTGGCGTTCAGTTAATGTAAATTGTACAGAAATAAGCGCAGCTTAAAATATATTGGTCAACTCAGCTATTCACGTGTACATATTATGACCTCCATGAGGTCATCTTGAGGAGGATTTTCCTATCAACAGGTTATAGACAGTCAGCAGATTAAAACTTTTGTCAGTATGTTGATGAATTATGCAAACCAGAATGATAAAATATATTCTAAATTGGATTTATATCTCTACCATTACAATATGAGCATAGTTGTAATATTGTCAGTATGTTGATGAATTATGCAAACCAGAATGATAAAATATATTCTAAATTGGATTTATATCTCTGCCATTACAATATGAGCATAGTTGTAATAAAACCACTGGTGTGTGGAGCTGCTGCAGTAGTTACTGTCATGGCAGTATGTTTTATGTTCTCTAAATTTTGAGTCTTGTGTACAACAGTTCATCTCTACTACATGGGACCCTCTGTCACATATGACTGATTGTACACAGTGAACTATGGTACCCTAACTACGTAGCATCCTTTGTACAACAGAAAATTTAGAGAGTGTCAACATACTGCCATGGTAATAAGAACTATTGGAGGAGACCCACACACCAGTGATTATGGTACAACTTTGCTAATGCTTTAATGGTAGAGATATTAATATTTTTAACATATATTTTATCATTCTGGTTTGCATAATCCAACAATATAATGACATAAGTTTTAAAACTTTCGCGGCGACATGATTCAATATAGTTTTCTCGGGCGCACAGCCGCGTCAATTCGTTTGAATACAACGTTTCAGGGACTAGCTCCGTCCCCATCCTCAGGCAAAACTGATTAGTTTTGATCAGTTTTGCCTGAGGATGGGGACGGAGCTAGTCCCGAAACGTTGTATTCAAACGAATTGACGCGGCTGTGCGCCCGAGAAAACTATATTGAATATAATGACACACGGTTGTAATCAGCTGACTACATATAACTTGTTGACAGAAAATCCTCTGATGATAACCTCATGGAGGTTGAAACATGTAGAGATCCATACTTGAGTTGAGTATACTTTTTAAAGTTGTGTTTTGATAGTTTTAATGTTCTTTAGATGTTTGAAGCCTGCAAAAGTGGATGGACACTGATGTGAAGATAGTTATAATGAAGATTAATGTCTTTTGGAATGTGACACCATGTACTTTTTCAAGTGTCCATTAATACAATGCATTCTCCGAAAGGCTTGTTCTACAGATATCTTAAGTTAACTTATATTTTTTATGAACTCAGGTATAGGATATGCAGCTGTAACATTACTTGCACGCTGGCAATACAGTGGTCCATTTTATCATGTCCCAGAGCATGGCAGCTGTATTGCATAGAAGGCCTGCATCCACTTGTAGATACCATTGCAGCTTCCATGCTCAGAGACACCATAAAATGGACATTCTGTAGTTCTGCTATAGTACACCCATGCATACATTTCCTGTCCATAGTATACTTGTGCGTAATTTGTATCTTCATATGTGAGGTTTCCATGATTTGAAGATTTGTAGTATGATCTCCTAGGTTAGTGCAGAATCTTTTGCCTTCCAGTATGCTGTCCAAAAATATATGGTTCAAGATATACAGAACTGTAATTTTGCCTGTTGTTTTGTATGGGTATGAAGCTTGGTCTCTGACGTTGAGGGAGGAACATAGGCTGAGAGTGTTCAAGAATAGGGTGCTGAGGAAGATATTTGGACCTACTAGGGCATTTCAGAAGTTTTGTGTATGATTTTATTGTAATAACAAAATACTAGATAAAAATACTATTGATATTCCTGAATGTATATACACATGTCCTCTACTCAATGGAATCACCAGCACTGTCCACACACTTTTCCCATCTACATGGTAAACGATCAATTGCAGCTCTGTTTTTGTCCACGGACGGACGCTTTAAAGAGGCAGTGACAGCAGTGTTGATATTGTCTTCCGACTGAAATCGTTTTTCCCTAACATGTTCTTTCACACGTGAAAACAACCAATAATCACAAGGGGTGAAATCTGGAGAGTAGGGAGGATGTGCCAACACTTCTCAGCCCCAACGTTGCACCAGATTTTGCACATCACGATGGCGATGAGGTGTTGCGTTGTCCTGGAGCAAAATGGCACCACGCTCCAGCAGTTCTGGTTGTTTACGGCGAAGAGCCGTTCTCACCCAATCAGAAGTCGGAATCTCACCAGCAAGTGTTTACCATATCCTCACCAACAGCTTGGGTAAAAGAAAAGTTTGTGCAAAGTGGATTCCACACGTGCTCAACGATAACGAAAGAGCCATGCGTGTTCTTCTCGCCACCACCCATCTGCAGCATTGGAGAAATGAAGGCAGTGCATTCCTCGATCGCATTTTAACGGTTGACGAGTCATGGATGCATTCATTTGACCCTCAGCTGAAACAACAGAATGCTGAATGGCGCACCCCAATGTCACCGAGGAAGAAAATTGCATGGCGCTGTCTCGGTGCTCTGTCATGTTCTTCAGCCAAGATGGGCTTGTGCTTGACCATCCCGTGCCAGTTGGCACCACGGTCAATGGCCCATATTACTGCTCACTCTTGCAGGATAAGGTGAGGCCGGCTCTTCGCCGTAAACAACCAGAATTGCTGGAGTGTGGTTCCATTTTGCTCCAGGACAACGCAACACCTCATCGCCATCGTGATGTGCAAAATCTGGTGCAACGTTGGGGCTGAGAAGTGTTGGCACATCCTCCCTACTCTCCAGATTTCACCCCATGTGATTATTGGTTGTTTTCACGTGTGAAAGAACATGTTCTGGAAAAACAATTTCAGTCGGAAGACGATATCAACACTGCTGTCACTGCCTCTTTAAAGCGTCCGTCCGTGGACAAAAACAGAGCTGCAATTGATCGTTTACCACGTAGATGGGAAAAGTGTGTGGACAGTGCTGGTGATTCCATTGAGTAGAGGACATGTGTATATACATTCAGGAATATCAATAGTATTTTTATCTAGTATTTTGTTATTACAATAAAATCATACACAAAACTTCTGAAATGCCCTAGTAATATGGACGAGGTAACAGGGGACAGGAGAAGACTACATAGTGAGGAGCTTTATGCTGTGTACTCCTCACTCAATATTATTCAGGTGATCAAATTAAGAAGAATGAGATGGGTGGGGCATAGAGCACGTGTGGGGGACAGGAGAGGTGCATACAGGATTTCTGGTGGGGAGACCTGAGGGAAAGAGACCACTTGAAAGACCAAGGCATAGATGGGAGGATAATGTTAAAATGGATCTTCAAGAAATGGGGAGGCATGGACTAGATTGATCTGGCTCAGGGTAGGGACAGGAGGTGGGCGCTTGTAAATGCGGTAATGAACCTTCAGTCTCCATAAAATGCAGGGAATTTCTTGACTAACTAAGGACCTGTTAGCTTCTCAGGAAGGACTCTGCTCCAGGTTGGTTGGTTAGTTAGTTGTCCTAGGTTATGACATTGTGTGTTCTGGTAGTTGCACACCACCATTTCAGAGGACCATACTGCCTCTGTCTGTAGGGTAAATGAGGTAGTACATTTCTCCAAACTGTTCGTACTCATCTACCAGACTACATGGTGTCTTAAGCCAGAATTCCATAATATGAGTTTCTGTCTTTTTTATACTGATAGTCAATTTCATAACTACTATCAGCGCATACACATTTGCAATTTAGTAGTGTGCATGCACACGTGTGCATATGTATACATATGTACATAAAGTTTTATAAAGTATGGTTTAGTGCGCTTTGCTGGAAGTATTATGTGAGGTTGGTTGGTTTGGTAAGGCAGGTTGGAAGTTTATGCTGGGTAATGTTTTAATCATTTTCACATGCAGTAGGATCCCTGTGTAATGTGGCTGAGAATCTACTGAGATCAATACTTTTACGTATAAGTGTAGTCCTTCTTTGTCAAGATAAGGTGCCAGTGCCAGTAATCATTTGTGATGAGGTTAGGTGATACATTTTAACTGTGTTTTAAGTTTTATGATTAAAAAAAGTGGATATGAATTTCACATGTGAAAATCGTCAGCACTTGATTGTGAGTTTTCTTAATTTGAAGCCATTTTCATTTTTTTTTAATGGGGAAGTTAACATTATTCTGTTATATGAAAGGAGAGGCCAACACTTTGTACCAGAAAATCATCATTGTATGTATTTATATACATACTGGCATTTCTGTTCTGGAACGGTTTATGATCTCTGATGCTGAAAGTTTTATTTGAGTAAAAAGTGCTGAAATTCTGACACAAAAACTGCAGTCAGAGCATGTTTAGTTCCATGTTACACATGACAAAGTATAGTGTTTATGAGTCTGATCAGTCACATTTTGATAAAGAATTTATATTCTATGTAGCATTTCATAAAAGGCATTGATTTTAAATATATTTTGTAACTATGATATAGTTTAGTTTCTTGGGCCTGAATGTTTATTACCTCACTGGTGCAGATACTAATTTCTGTCCTTTTTAATTTAGTGTACTTGCCTAATTTTGCCTAATTAGGCCACAATTTGATACGTGAAAAATATTTTGCAGTACAAACCACTTGTCTTGTTTCTTTTGCAGATACTAGCTCAGAATTAACCACGTCAAAGAAGAAAATAGAAGAACTGGAAGCATTATGTGCTTCTCAGGACTTGGAAGTAAGTACAGATTGTGTTTACAGCTTTATATTGTTACCATATGTAAATAAACATGCAAGAGAAGTACCATACATTCTTGTATGTGGCTCCAGAAATACCCCATCCACTCAACACTAGAGTGTGTTAGGAAAAGGCCTGTAAGGTAAACAAGACAGGCAGTGTAGGTATACATAACATTGTGGTGTGTTTATTAACCATTGTTACAGTGGAAACTTGATAATTCTGTGTTCATTTCCTAGCAACACTGAGGTGAGTAATGATATTACATACACTGACCACTGTTGACCATATAGTCTTATATAAATTAGATTTAATATCTCTTAACTCAAAATTTCAATTAGCAGGCAACAGAATTACACAAATTATATGCACCAGTTTTAAAAGAAATTATATTCCAAGTAATTTTCACTCTCTCTTCACATTACATATAAATGCTGCATTGAAACAAAAGAATATTTGTTTGCTCATGGCCTTCTTAGACGTACAATTTGGCTAAACAGATCATAATGATAGATAAGTCCTTGCATAGTTTCTTAGTTTTTGTAAGTGTTGCTGTAAAACATTTTAAAAATCAAAAAGTATTAATCAGTTATGAAGCAATAAGTATTAAATATTATGACTGTGTGTCTGTATTGTTGCCTTAGTTGTCTGGCATGCAAATAGTGTCTTTTCTGCGTTGTATTATCTTGTCATTTGTGGCCTGCCTGGCTGTACCGTATTTTTCCACATTATCTCATAAAAGGCACGATTTTTGGAAGAAATTCATTGAATGTAAAATGTGTGTTTTGATTCTCTCTACACTTTTGTCTGAAATATTTCTCATTCTAAGAAGAATTCAGCAAGATATCATAAATGTGGATAGGTCTTCATGTAAAGTACCCGATATTCACATCAGATTTTAATGAAACTTGATTTTTCATGAAAGATTTTCGAAAAATCCCCAAATATCAAATTTCATGAAAATCCATGCAGTGGGAGTCGATTTGTTCCATGCAGATGGATGAATGGACGGACAGACGGACATGATGAAGTGAATAGTCGCTTTTTGCAATCTTGCTAAAGCGCTTAAAAGGTATTTGTATGAAGCATACTGTGAGACCATAGGTAATCAGGGCCAGTAAAAGTGCCCCCACCACTACCCTTCCCTGTTAAGCACAGAAGATCTTTTCCAAAACATCATCACAGTTAATAGTTCAGAATTTCTTGGTGCTGTGACAAAAAACCGTACTTGTTGGATTTTTTAAAACAACACTCTAAGAAACAGTAATACAAACATGGTGTAGTTCCTTTCAGTTTCTTAGGGAGCACCTTGCTTACCTATACACTACACTGAAATATAAAAATATACAGTTACCAGTCCATGCACAATTCTCTTTTATACTCTGTGGTGAGATTTGTTTAATGAATATCATACATTTCATATTTTGTCCACAGATGGTGGCTAGATCCATATAGCTACTACTGCCGCCATGTGTGTTTAGAAGAAATTCGTTACAGAGTTCAGGAAAATTGTTGTGGCTGAGACTGTTTTTGTTTTCAACAGTCTGTCAGTTTACAGTGTTTTTGACTGAAATAGTTAGCGGATGGTTCACATGGCCTGAATTATGCCCAAGAATTCAAAACGTATTTCCAGGATACTGCACCTTACAAACTGATAAGGGATCATGCATGATGGGGGAAATGAAAGGGAACGGATTGTGGAAATCACATGATATTTAGGAAATTTTTGCTATTATTCAGTTTCTTCCTGGTCTCCTTCAAAACACACAAGATAAACTAAGTAAAACTGATTTTACCCATTCTTTTGTCTGTTCATTTAAGTGTGTTACTGAATGATGCTGTCAGTTGCTGAGCTTATATAGCACTGGTGATGCATGAATCAGTATGGAGCGTTGTTGGGGAGGTCATACAGGGGAAAACCTGTCCCAGTACCACTTTGTCCACCACACATCCCATATGGACTGGCCTGAGGTCGAACCCAGGCTGCCATGGTGAAAGGCTGTCAATGAACCCTCTGAGTCATGGCATGGCCTTTTTTTTTTTTATTTATTTCATCTCATTCTGAGACAGGAACATGGTCAAACTTAATGAATTTGTGGGAGAAATTGCACATTTGACAAATGGTAACAAATATTCTTTATTTGTGAGGTGGTAATATTGTTTGTGATAAAATTCAAACATATTTTAGATCACTCCCTCCTCCTCACCCTTCCCATCCTCTTCACATGTTTATTTTGTGATTGGAGCTACCTGGAACTGCTGAAGCTTGTTTGAACATGGAACACAAGTCAGGGCTTGTTCTGTGAAGTGTGGGAAGGAACATCTAGTGTAAGGAAAATTTGATACCCATAAGAAATGACATCCAGGTGTACGTGCTCTAGAGTGGTTATTCTTGTAGTAATAATGCTATTGTGCAACTGTAAAGATGATGATTGTTCATGGGGTAAAGTGGCCACGCCATAAACTAGTTGATCACATCTATTTATCAGGGATTGAAGGGACATAGGTGCATCTGGACACTGTCTGTTGAGTTCCACAGCACTCTTTTAATAAAGCTATTTCTGATGCCTTATGATGTCATAACTGTCAATCCCAACAATGATACATGTAAGAATAAATTTCCTGAACCTGAATTGTAATCATTTCCTTTATAATAGCTGTTGGGCTTTTCTACTGTTTGGGTATATCTACCTAGTTATGAAAAGGCATTTTCTTCTCCTGTGTGAATATTTAAAATGCATGATCTTTACCTTCATGCCATCATGGTGTGGTGCTTATGCATAGGGTCAGTTTTATCTTTACATTTTTTTTTAATTATCTCACTAGTTCAAAGCAGGCTGTCTACATTCACAATACCACACACTAGATTTGAGGTCACTGACGTATTATTCAGGGGAGAATGTAGTGGTAGCATTTGTTGCTTTATAAGCATAGTTATCCAGCTGTAGGGATTTACAGGAGCTGAAAATACATCTGCAGAGCCATTTGTATTCACTTGAACATGAAATTGGTGATTCAATTTACAGTGCTTCCTAATCTTTACAGAAACTGTAGCAGAATATTCTCATCATCTGACTCAATTTTATATTTGCTCATCAGAATGTACATCTTATTTATGATTTACTGTTCAAAGTATAGTTATTGTAAATGACTGTTAGTTTCAATTTTGTTCTGTACACAGTGTGGTTTATTAGGTGATCAGACTTCACTTATTTAATGTTGGAAACCTGTTAATAAATTAAGTTTAAATGTTGTGTTGTTAGAACAGTTCAGCCATTGTCAGTGTGATCAAGGAGAAATTGTTTGAAAGCCTTTCTTATACCTCGAAGAATTCTGACCACGTTATTTCAGATTAGTTATTATTTTGAGTTGCACTTTTGATTTAAATTATATTGGTAGTAAAGGTATAGTTTGACAGTGGCGGGTTATGAATGTATGTGCAGTAGCAACATATCTTACGTGATGTCTCTTTTGCTGCAGCTGTGCCATTTGGATCATTCAGCAACAAGTTCTGTTGGTGTGTTGAAATTCTCTTGATATTCGAGGCATGTTTCTGTGTAATGTGTTAGCAGTTACAGTTACAGAGACATCTGCACAGCTACTGTGAAAGGCAAATGTGAATATCATGTGTGCTCAGATAAATTATCAGCGTTATGAACAAACAATGATTTTAGGCAAGTGGACAGTGATAAAATCATACCTTTGTTTAAATTGACTCCTGTGTTCCTAGAACTCCATGCATCTTTAATTATCCAGACACAATAACTCCTAAGTTGGTTTATAACCGCTAGAGCAGGCCTGCCCAGCCTTTCATGTGGTGTGGGCAACATCAGCACAATTTGGTCTGCATGTGGGCAACATAAAATTTGAAGCACAGAATGAAGAATGAATAAGTATTTGTATAATTATATGTATAACTACCTGTGTATTTTTCTGTACAACATGTGCAATAACAGAATATACTGATAATATTAGGAAAAATATATTTAAAAAAGTAATCCAAAACCTAGACCAGAGTTTAAAAACTGTATATTATTATTATTATATTATATTATATTATTATGAAGATCTAGACGAGGGTGTCACTGTTGTTGGCACACTTTTACAAAATGAATTGAGAGTATAATGCATGTACCATAAATAAATAGCTGACAAGTTTTCAAAATTGCTTCAGCATTGTTCTCATCTTTGCTGGGGGAAGTGTTACAAGACGTTTTCTCATTTCAAATGCCTCCGCAGGCAACATAACACTCTGTCATGGGCAACATGTTTTCTATGAACCATGGGTTGAGTGGGCCTGCCCTAGAGCATATGCAGATGCCGTGTATTTGCAGTATCAAGTATGTAATGACAGAGTATTTGATGTGTTAGTACTCATTTACAGAAATCCACAAAGACTGATATGTGGTGTATTTCAGTTTTGTGGTTGAGATATATTAATGTCTGCTGTTATGGTGTTTCATTCAGCAGCCAACTTTTGATCCAACATGGCTTGTGTTGTACTGCATTCAGCATTACAGTTGTTTAGCATACGTGCATGCTGATGAAAAGAATTTGTGAACACACTCTGTAGGTTTTGTCTCCAAAATAGATTCATGTCATACTGATTTCAGCATTAATATATAATGTCAGCATACAGACATTGGTAGCAATTACTTGTGGATGTAGTTTTCCACAGTGCATCAAATTTTGGATCCAAAATGAGTTCCTGTCTTACTGCATTGGGGTTTTTCAGCATGCAGTCACATTGGTAACAATAAGTGTGAAGATTTTAGAGTTCTGTGACTGTATGTTTTTCCACAAAGTACTGCTATTTCATATAAAGTGCAGAGACTTTATTAATCACTAATTAGTCTTTTTCCTCCAAAGAAAAATTATAGGAAAGTGATAATTTATTATTGTAAGGTGTCCTGAACATGTTATATGAAGGAATCAAAGAATGTGGTTGTCTGTGTATTGTCATGTGTGTGCTGATATAGCTGTTTGTAACATGTTGGTAAATGTGGATAAGAATAGCAGAAATGCGTATATTTGAGTATCTCTGAATTGTTATTAAACTATTAGGTGAAGAAATAATTCAGATCTGAGCAACATTTTCCAGATAACCCTTAGCACTGTAACATCTAGTCTGGTTTTCCTGTCTTTTACTTCCCTTGCTCTTCCCACAGCTCTTTTAGTACCCTTTTCATAGCACTCTATCTTTGTGTTATCACTAATTAGAGTGTTGCCAACTTGTTTATTGAAAATAACTGATATATATAAACTAAAACAAACTGTCTTGTCCAAAAGTGTTTTTGGCCATGGTGGATTTCAGGTTAAGTGTGAAGACAAGGTTAAATGTGATAAGAGCTCCCTCATAACTATAGCTGTGCAATGTTATTGCTTTTAACACATGAGAAAAGTCATTATATAATCCCTTTAAGGTGGAAGCAGGATTGTTTCTTTAACTGCTTAACCTGAAAATGGAGTCACTGCACTCCTCCAAAACATGAGTAACTGCTTACTAGCCAACACAGTGTAACATCCCAGAAGATTTGACTGTTCAGGATATTGTTTTGTCAGGGTGTTTTTAATAAAAATCTCAATTACGCATGCTAGCAGCAGTAAACGTCATTAGAATACTTGCTTAGATGGTATTATTGTGTTGACCCACTGCCAGAAAAAAATGTAACTCTAGATCACACATCAACACCTCATATTCTGTCTAGCTGTGTTTACACATCGTGATGTGGCCATGTTCATTGTTTTAAATGTTCAGAGGGTGTTTAGAAAATGATGAAAAGAAACCTCAGATGAAATAGTAATGAACAGAACAGCAGTATGTTTTTGCTGAAGAGCACTGCTTCTAAATTATCATCATCATCATCATATTAAGCTGTGCTTCCATGACTGTTTTAAGTTCATAGTGGGCATATTGATTGAAGGTGCTATAATATACTGTAACAGTGAATCAGTGGAAGGGTATCTGTGGCAACAGCAGCTAAAGATGAAATTTGTCAATTTTTACATTGAATTTTCATCTGGTGTGCCTCTAGTTTAATGTACTGTCAAAGCAGTTCTTTAAATAATAATTACTACTTTGTGTTTCATCCACCATTCAGCTCAGAATATTCTTTCTTTCTGAAAACCTAGAGACTTTTTGTCCTTCTATGTGTTGTCTTAAATGGGCGTGAAACTTTGTGTCCCACCTAAAGGAAGTACATGGATGGATGGTATCTGAGAGTGAAGTCAGAAATGTGTTAGATCAAAAATGAAGAAACATGGAACTGAAGATAATTGCACAAAGAGGTGCTTTGTAACTTTTAACTTAGTATTGCTACTTTGTTTAAGTGAGAGGTGAGTTGGATAAGGCATATTCCATGTAGACAATATGAGATATGCATACACAATTTTGGTTGAAACCCTGAAAGAAGGAGGATAGGATTAAAATGGATTTCAAAGGGGTATGGTGTTAGCTAGACTAGCTGACTCCTTATGAAGTCCAGTGGTGGGCGTATAAGAAGTGGTGCTGCCATCAGATTTCAAAGAAACTGAATTTCTTGACCACTTGAATAACTGCTATCATTTCAAGGAAGGCCATGTATCATGAGGCTGGTTATCTTCAGTCTCAAGTCTTTTGGAACTGTGAACATTTGCAGCTGTGAAGCCAAAAAACCAATGATGTATACTGTTCAGTATACTGAAACTCAAAAGTAATGGTCCCCACAGGACATGGTTTGCATTTAGAAGTGGTTTTTTGAAAGTAGAAAACATTATCATTTCACACAACATACAGTGCATTATGCTCGCACCTGGCATTGAAACTTTCCAACCCAGTATACTGGTGTTTACACATAACAGTATCAGTTTGAAAGTCAAACATTACCGTTAGTATCATACCCCCTATATTTTGATTGGCTGTCACTGTTTAAACATGCCTGCCATCTGTATCCAGTATGCAATATTGTGTTTTTGTTTGATGTGCACTCAAGGTGTGGCATTTGGTCATGTAGGTATTAAGCCGTTTATTCCCGCCACGATGACTGTAAGCTAATATTGGCTGATACCAGTTTCTCAGGGATGATGAAATGAAGCATGGAAATTTAATCTTCTGTTTAGATTTTGTGTTTCTTCTCACAAAAGAAAAATTTATTTACAACTTGACATTCCAACTGTGTGTCACAGATATGTGTGAATGTGTAAAATGAAGACTGACCATAACTCCATGGAGAAATATTGTTCCTGAGAAATGCTAGACAATAGTCAGTCAAGTAACACCCCCCCCCCCCCCCCCACACACACACACACCATTTTTTTGTGGAACGTGAAGGTACATTACTCTGTTCCTAAGAGGTGGACCTCTGTCCTCAGTCAGATCTATCCGGTTCGGTTGGTCACTTCTTTAAGATTCACTTCCACCTATCCTTTTACCTATGTGCCCAGATCTCCAAGGTGGCCCTTTCCTTTCAGGTTTTCGAACAAAAACTTTGTATGCATTACTCAATTTTGACCCCTGCTTGTTACATGGTCATCTCCTTCTTTAAATAAATAAACATTAGTCTTATAAAGTAAGATCTGTTGCAATAAAAATATCGCATTTAGTTACGAAATTACCCCCAGAGATCGTAAAATTACCTAAAAGGACCATAAAAGCCTAACCAACTCATTGTAACAGAGCTCGTCATGTGGTGCTAGTAGCCGCTTAGCTGTTCAAGAAATTGCTCGTGTTGTACGGAACCCGAAAGTTCACTACGGCGTTCACACAGCCCACCCGAAACCCTGGATAATGTTTCGTAATGTGCTGTCTTTTACGGTGACGGGTTTTTAGCTCCCGTCCAACCCTCAAGTTGGAAGAGCACACCCTTGTCAGTGTCTGGGACTGCCTATTCAAGATATTTGCAGCAACCCTTCGCATTTGGAAGCCGTCTCCTTCCTCAGCTAGAGGACGCGCCGTTCCGTAGTGTCAACGGACCCCCGAACATGGATAGAAACTTATAATAATTTATCAGTTCGTTTACTTAATTAGAGATGTGTCATGCACCCGATGCCAGTTGCCTGTATGTACTGAATTTGTTAAAGAACTCTGACAGTTGAAAAAAATTGATGAACCTCATTGTAGAAGACTTCGTATTGTTACTACAGTATTAGCTACTGTGTTATATATATAGGCTTTGGATGAATGGTGATTGCTTGTCCTGTGGCTTATTTTGTGGCACCGGGGACGTGGAATTCGACACCAGATGGAGGTGACTATTGAATTCATGATTTGACCGACAGTTTCATAGATTGACATTGGGCAGAAAGCAAGATGTATGTTTGTTGTTTTGGTTGTGGTGATGAACGGAGAAGTGATCCATTCCACTGCCACGAGTCCAATTCTTTTATTTAGTGGGTTAATATTATGGTCAGCGGATCAGTGGTTGATAACCACTGTTTTACATTTACTCCCTAAAGGTGGTAGGTTCGAGAGAGGCCAACTAATGTGGCATATATCGGTGTGGCTTGGGAGAATGTGTGATTATACTAACGCATTTATGAGCACTGGGTGGAGCACACCATGCAAATGAAGGTATTAGTAAAACGTGTTGCATATTAAACCGTTGACGTCATAGATAATACAGTAGAAGGAGAGGGGAAAGTAGTTATTGTTTTTCCACTTCCTTCCTTAGGTTGACAACTTCCGTCTCCCAGTACATTTACAGATAAACCTTCAAAGCAAAAGCCTTGTGCCTCTGCTTTTGAAAGTTAAGAATTTGCAGAGCCGTGTCCAGTGATAAGGAACTTGTTTAGGGATGTATTGTGGGTTTGTTGCGTACAAGAAGATAGTTGTGACTTTAGGATAGCGTTGCTTCGTTGTAGTAATCGTCCCTATTGAACCCATTTTCGATAGGAAACAAGAAACTGTTAGTATGATGTGTTTATCCTGAGTTGTCCTTAATATAGTTTGTCGATTTTTATGAAATGGGGCAGAACGTAACAGTACAGTGTTGTTAAAAATGTTATTTTCAGTATTTTCAATTGGATGGGCCTCTAATGTGCCCATTTTACATTCTTCGAATGCTAGTTAAATCAATATGGAGACTGCTTAGAATGATAATTGACTGGGGAAGACCACAGAACTCGGAGAAGAATCTGCCCCAGTGCCACCACAAATCGCACATGGATTGCCCTGAGAGCAAACTTGGACCTCTGCGGTGAGAATCCTACGTGTGAGCTGTAGTACAGTCGTTTGTTGCTCGTGAATTTCTTCGTATTTGTCTGAAACAATAGGCGGCAGTCCCCTGAAAAGGCTGTGGTTACAGTGGAAACATATTCGCGCAAAGTCGAGTTCTCGCGAATACTGTCGAATTCGCCCGATAAAGTGGGTGGTATTTGGTTTGGGCTACATCGCGCGAATACGAACAACGGTACTACGAGTGTAGTCATGGATCCTACCTTGAAATTATGTTTCTTTTTAGAAAATGATTTGTTAAAATTTGTTTTTGAACGAAACTATCCATAATAGTGGTTGACTCCTTTATTTTAACGCCATGAAAGTGAATACTCGAAAATGTTTGACGAGTTATCTGGGAAACCAGAAAGCTGTTACGAATGTTACCGAATGACACCTGATTCACGTTTACAGCCCATTATGGTGAATAAAATATTGAAAATTATACACAACGCTTTGATTCTCGGGGGGAGGGGAGAAGAGGTATTTAGATTCGCACTTGGTGTGCTGTTTGCGTTTCTTATTTCCGCATTTGTCCCTCATATCTCGTCCATCTTATCCACCTTCAAATTAGATTGAACGTAGAAATTACGAAATGCCTTGTTATGTATTTTTCTCCAGTCCATCTGGTCTAAATCCGCAGTGCTCCTCACCGTGCTTGGCCTGCCAGTAGGATAACTGGATTTACGAATGGCAGCACATTGAACACTACGAAGCCGTAGACACAGATGTGGCATTTCTTCGAGAGCTCCGATCATGGTCACATAACTTCAGTTCGGTCACACCGTGTGACACACGGGCATTTGTTGCCTGGAGTTCCGGCACCCACCAGATTGTACCCATTAGTGTTTGCCGTCTCATAAAATGTCCGTTTTGTGATACCTTGTCTTCATGACATGTTGCTCAGCATCCTTAGAGATGATCTTCGTCATTCTTCAACAGTAATAAGCTCTCGAAGTCGATTTAAATTGTCGTTGCTTTCAAATTTGATTTTATATTTTTTTAAGTTAACCACATTTAATTCTTTGTACATTAGTAGCATGTCATTTCGTGCCCCCCCCCCCCCACACACACACACACACACACACATATATATATATATATATATGTATGTATAAGAGAACGCAGTGTTCGTAACACCCATTGGAAGTTCCAAGACGGTTACTTAAACGCTGAGGTGATATTCTTTACATGCTGCTGTAAATTCACAAAATATCCACTGTAATATTAAAGATATGGATTAGTGCTGAAAGGGTTAAACCCGCCCACTGACGTGGGTAGCGTACATGAACACTCGTTCTAGTAAGTACGAGTATCACATACGTGTTGTTTCGGCAGAAAATAACACGACCGACTTGGGAGTGAATGGCTGCTTATTACACGGGTCAGGAGTAGAAGTTAGAACTACCCGAGGCTCGGAATTTTATGTGGGCTGGCACATAACGCATAAGTTAGCATCACAGTGTCGGTTGAACTATTTAATGCGGCGGAATTGAAGAGACATTGAATTAACTCGGCGCTAGGCTTCAGCGTTCCCCTGACGACGACCACAGCGTTCCCAGCATGTGCTGTTATCTGGGTACGTGTTATTCGTAACGTGTGCAGGCTGTGAATTTGCCTCTGCCGCCAGCAGTCCGATTGTCCGCCACCCGACATGACGAGGAAGAGCGTCTGACGCATCGGACTGCGGGGGGGGGGGGGGGGGGGGCAAGATTTGCGGGACGCTGTAAGAAAGATCTTGCTGTAAACAGACTGTGTAAGTTACTTGGTTGTCGTATGAAACTGCTGTCACTTGCAGCATGAATCCTGTAGATAGATAGGATAAAATGCAGGTGTGAGATGTTGCTTTGCCTAAGCATTGCGTCTAGGAGGTGCATATGAGCCTTGCGGCACAAGTCTGCACATTCTAGACCTTGCTGTTGGATGGATATGAGTGCCAGTTTTTAGCCCTGGAGAAGCAGTCCCCCCCCCCTCAAGATGCCATTGCAAAGGAGAATGGGTGGACTGCAAAATGATAGAAGTGTTATGAGTGAAACAAACGTCCTATCGCTGCCGGGATTCCAGTCTTGAGCCTTCAGTCCCTAGCCAGACTCCTTACTAACTGAGCTATCCTGACGTAGAGGATTGCCAGTCTCACTGTTCATGGAAACGTCCCATAAACCTTGAAACCACATAAGCTGAATTATCACCTGTTTATTCGACCACACGGCCGCTTGTCGGAATAATACCCATTGTTTTGTAATATAACCCATTTGATTGTAAATGAAAGCGCTCTCCAGTATGCGGCAACACGCGGTCTGTTAATGCAAGGGTCACCGAACTCAGAACTAACTTTCCTTCCTCCACGCGAAGGGTTAGTTAAAGTGTGTTTCAAATTTCAATGGCCTATTTATTGTCTTACTTTGTAGTGTGTTTCGTGGCAAATACAGGATCAAGTAGAACCGCGTTTGTGAAAAGTGTTATAACCCAAATGACCGGAAACTGATTTCGGTGAATTTGGTGTGGGGAGGTCACACTAAAAGTAAAGTGGTCGGGTGAGTTTATTTTGATTCCGTCAGACCATTGTGACTCCTATGTTATATGACGCTCAGTGCGAATGATAAATTACTAAACTCTACCCATCTTACGAATTTGCAATTTTAAGATGCAAAGTACCGGTCTCTTTACATTTTAGCATGTCTTTATTCGAATAATTTCCGGTATGGTGTATACGTAAGGAAATGCCACCAAAATGATTTCGCTTTGGAGTACATACGTAATTCTAGTTTTGATTATCATTGTCATTGCCCTCCATTCATATTTGCATGAAGACAGGCGATGAGTGAAGATATTGCTGCCCACATCCTTAAACTCGACACTAAATGGGCGTGAATGCTCAGCGTCACGCCCGGCTGCTGGATGTGGGGTTGGGTCTCAGAGTCCGTCCAGACGTGGAGAAGAAATAATGTGCCTGTGCCTGGAATCGATTCCTAATATGTGTGTGCTCAACCCACAATCTAGTCCCTACACTGATTGAGCTACCCCACTTCCTACAGTACAGGTGATTAAAATTATGTGAGCGATTCCAAAAAAATTGTTGGTAGGAAAGTAATAGAGACAAAAAAAATTAAATGCACACCGTTGTAAAGAGCAATTCAGAAATTCCTTTCAAGCCCTATTGAGTTTCAGCATGTGTTCAATATGTTATCCTGCACACATCAAGACGATATTGAACATAGTGCCAAATATTTTGCAAGAAAGGCTCTCGAGTTATCTGCAGTCGGTGTTCGTGTTCGATCCCTCAAGTTGTTCATGGCTATAGAAATTGGTGGATTGTGACAGAGTACCACCACAAATCCACAATGAGATTACAAGTTTCTTGAATAGGTATTTGCCTGAGAGATAGTTCGGCCGAGGGTGGTTCACTTCCTGACTTCCGTGATCTTGAGATCTGACCCCTTTGAATTCTTCTTGTGAGGCTCCGTGAAAGAAGAGATGTACGTTCCGCCAGTGCCTATAACCCTGAACAGTTTGAAGGATCAAATAAAAACTGCGACTGTAAAATTGAACAACCTGAAGTAAAATGTTTGGCACAAAGTTGAGTATCGTCTCATGTGTTCAGGACAATAAATGGAACAAATTTTGAGATCGGGTAGGGTATGAAAAAAATTGAGGTGCTCTTTGCAATGGTGTGTATTAATGTTGTGTGTGGCCATTGCCTTTTTATCAATAAATTTTTGTAATCGCCCACATCATTTGTAATTATGTATATGGTTGTATCTACCATAAACGAACACCAATACCAAATAATGAAGAATGGCAAATGGAAAATATGTGTACATCACTGCCGGCATCTTTTGAACCTAATTATGGCTTTATAACTATTATATCTGGTGTACAGGAAATGCCACTACGAAATCGTAGGTTATGCGTCTGTCAGTTTCGTTTTTATGTTTTCGTTTTGACTTTGTTAATGTGTTGACTGTCGTGAGTAATGACTTCAGAACAGCAAAAAGGCTGATAAATGCCAACTGGAAGCGAGATGCAGAGGGGCTCCATTCTGACTCAATGTAACCTCTAACCTACACATACTGCTACAGGCTAAATTAGCTATTTACTACACAAATCTTCTTTGCAGATCACAGAACTTCGACAGCGAAATGCAGAACTCGAGAGGCGGCTCGTAACAGGAGGAACAGCAGCACCGATTACGGTAACGTACAACCGTTTTACATAATAATCATCACCTGTAGTGCCCAACCGCACTGCTTGTATTTCCGTGGCGATATTGAGGTTTTAGTTCCCGCTTCGCGCATTTCAAACAGATTTTGTAGATTAACGTCACGTATATTTGTTCGAGACTTAACGGAACGATAGAGCGACAGTTTGCCCTCTTTCGCGGATAATATCCGCGATTGTACTAAACTACCAGAAAAGTTTAAGAACGTATTTATAGTTTATCCCGTCTGAACAGGGAGTGCGCGTTTTCTTGAGAGCGCTAATGTTTTTCATCGGTGCTTGGGGTACTTTAAATTGAGAAAAGATGGCAAGGTGGGGGTAGGGGTGTTTTATGTACGCCTGAAGTCTGACCAAACCTATCAGGCTAACAGCCTATTGACATCTGAATGTCAGCTGTGTCACTGGCAGCTGTGCCCCCTCATGAGGGCAGGCAGGTGGTTTTGGTGTGAGGACCCAACACTGCGGAACGATACTAGCAAGCCCTGATGTTCCAGCAGAAACAGAACGAGAAGGTATACTCCGATGGAGTACACATTTTCAAAATGCGTTCTGTGCTATTTTGTAAGAGAGACCGTGAAGGCTAATTAACACATACAGGACTGTGCTCCTACCGTGCTCCGACCGTGACGTGTGACTCACTCACACATAACTAACTCAGTGAAGCAGTGTTTCTCAGATAGTCAAGAAATTCCCTTCATTTTGTTGAAACTAAGTATTATTAACATAAATCCGTTTTAATATTACTCTCCCATCAACGCCGAGGTCTTCAAAGTGGTCTCTTTCCTACAGCTTTTCCCACCAAAACCCTGTATACATACCTTTCTTCCTCAATGCGTCCACATGCTCGATATCGAACGACCGAATGAATAGTCCTTTTGTCTCATATTCCGGAGGTCCCTGGTTTGGCTCTTGATCCTGACGTGCTGTCCTGGATGAGATTTTTTATCGTTCTTGCAGAAATTTCCGGGATGATATCTTAAAATAACTTGCGGTCTGTTCTTTCCACATTCCTCTCAATGTTTCATTCATAATCTTCCCGTCATTTCACATTCGATGGTCCTCTGTATTAAATTTTGGCAGTTGACAAAGCTTCTTTAGATAATCTGGAACAGTATACAATACAAGACTTGAGGTTTTTACAGCCACAGATCATCTAGTTCACAGCTGTGAAGATTCATAGTGTATTCTTCTAGGTTGTGACACCGTGTAGTCTGGTGAGTACAATTGTTTTGGAGGAGCATACTATCTGTACTCTTCCTGGGGGCAGTATGCTCCTTCGAAACGTTTATACTCGCCTACCAGACTGCACGGTTTTATAACCCAACGGAACACAATATGAAAACTGGAAACATTTCAAGGCATTTTGCTTTGGTGTGGTTGTAAGTTTACGCAGGCACTGTACACTACAGACGTCTGTTCTTTTATGTGAATAACTCCACGACACAGAATTTTTCTTGAAGAGTTGAGAAGTTAGTAAACTGGTTAAGAAAACGTCAGATTTCATAAAACCTAAATGTGCGTCGCCATGTGCAGAAAACCCACCAACGGGTCCCGTCTTGAGCCAGTTGCTTTTAATCCTCCCTTTCACAGTCCTCTTTCTCGTAAGGTCTAGGAGCCGGGATAATGTAGTCGGTATAGTGACTAGGCTGTGGGCTGGACGGTCCGGGGTTATATTCCTGACAAGGGAATTGGATGCCGAGGATTCTTTCCTCGGGCTAAGATGGGCGGGGCGTGAAGCTGACCTCTCTGATCTCCGTCACTGACTCAATTCCATCAAGTAGAGTGCCGTTATGCCTCTTCTCCCCCTGTTTGCCTTTATGGCGTGCAAAGGGGCAACTTTGCAACTTTACTTTGTCCATGGGCCGTCATCTTTTTCCCGTTTGCACTCAGGTTTTCCACGTCGTATCTTCCCTTGGGGGTTTCGGACTCCCATGAGTGCTGCATCAGCGACCATCTCAGTGTGGTTGATTTCATCGCCCTACCATTATTACACACAAATTGTGAAACTTCTTGTTGTGCGGTTTTCAATTCTGGTTTCTTTGAAGCGAGAGCTAAAGGTGTCAATTTCTTGTTCGTGGCTGTACCATTTCCGTTGACTCCTCCCTCTTCTGCAAATATAGATAGTTTTGAAATATGTTTGAATCGCGTTATCGCGGGAAGCGGCACACCTTCCAACCCAGAGCAAACAAACATTCCTTTTTTATCCCAAACACAAATTTGATGAGGAATTTGCCAAATTCTATGTCCGTTGCTACACCGTGGGCTGGTGCCCGGTTAGGTTGGTAACTATTTCTGTGTCATTTGAAGGAGACAGTCAGTTCGAGGAATTATCTATTGGCATGGCGACCTTAATGAGCATTCGTATCCTGTAAGAGAAACCTCCTGGTGTTTGGATTAAACTTCATGTTTTATATTGAGAGGACTCTTCGAAGTTTGGAAAGGAGATGTGCGTTTCTAAGATTTTTAGTGGTTCCTGCAGGCGGCTAACGTTGGAACAGTACCGAAAACAGGTCATGGCCATTTTCTTCTTCAGTTCGCCCATCACAGTCTTCCGTTACAGAGAAAACGCGAAAAACGCGGAACTAAACCAAACTGCATCGAACCGTGTTGTGTACTGGTTATCACTGGGCGAATGCGGTTTTACGACGGTGTAGTTGAGGATTTAGTCCTTCTGGGGTATGACGTCTCTTCTCTGGGTAATCGATCCCCGACGTTTCGAAGGTACTATGTGCCTTCGAAAAGTCGGGTACCGAGTACGAAATAACACGGCGTCATATCCCAGAAAAACTGAGTCTTTGGGTATCACTGTTTCATATACGGCAGGTTTCGAGTTCGAATCTTGTCCTTGAAGACGGTTGTTCTACATCAGCTTTAGCGTGGTTTTCCTTAGTCTCCCAGACCAGTGTTGGGACTGTACCGTACTGTGGTCCATTGCTCCTTCGTTCCATAGTCACTGTCAGACTTTTTATACTCTACAGCCATTATAGTTGAGAAAACACCTTTAAAACGAGGAAAAAGACAAACATCTACACATTGCAACGTAATTATTTCACCGCAGTACCATATTTGCCCGAATACATTGTGGGATCAGAATTTGGATGATTATAGGATAGAGGATTTTGAGGAAATGGCACTGGCCCAAGCAGTCCACAAGCTCTTCTGATGGTTTCCCCACACAAAGGACGCCCTAATGATCTGTGTCCATGCACCAGAGAACCCGGAGGCACTCTGGAACCACCTGAATAATGTCCACCAGAACATGCAGTTCACTACGGAGACGGACAAAGATGACGTCGCACCCCAGAAGACTGGAATCTTCAAAGGAAGCGTTCTCTTTTTATTCGCACCTGAGTTTTACAATTTATAGAATGATTTGTAAATGCAGTAGACAAACGGCAATGTTCTGAACTTCCTAAAAATCCTTTGTTATCGTTGTAACATAGAAACAGTTAAAACCAGTCTCAATAAATCACATAGTGTGTGTTTTTAGTTTGATAGTTTTGAATGTTTGTAAATATAATTTTTTTTTCAATGGCTCAACAGCCCCTAGGGGCCTAGGCCGCCTCATTGTTCGAGGCTTCACGATCACACTTTTAGACACACCACTCGGTAGGACTGCTCTGGACGAGTGATCAGCCCGTCGCAGAGACCTCTGTCTGACAACACACAACACTCACAAGAGACAGACATCAATGCCCCCGGCGAGATTCGAACCCACAATCCCAGTAAGCGAGCGGTCGCAGACCCACGCCTTAGACCGCGCCGCCACTGGGATCGGCTTGTCAATATAATGTCCAGTCAAATTTGAGGTAAAAACAGTTTCTATATATTTTCTATGAATACCAGCACCTTTTGAGTCTTCTTTGTCTGCTGTATGTAAATATTTTCGGGTGTGGGGGTTGACCCCTTTTAACTCCTCCCCCTATTTCATAACACAGTTTTGCTCACAGGAAAGGCGTATGGCGATAAACCGTTTCCCGCACATAATCTTGTTTAATTGACATTTTGAATTATTCCTGCCATTATTCTTTGACGCTGTTGGTCCGTCAAAGATAAGATTAGCACATTGTTTGTGTTACCATTATCTGTGTGGCAGTGGCTTCGTTTAGAAGTCGAAGCGGACGACAGAGGTGCAAAGTCAACAGGAAGGTTTAATATTGCACGAGATACGGAGCTCTTGAAGCCGCCATCTGCCAGTGCAATATGTTACCAGGCACTCCTGCCTGATAATCAGCTCTTGTGTACATAGTCTTGCTTGGGAAGTAATTACAAAACCGGATCCCCATCAGTTACAGAAACCCGCCCCTGGGCTGTGCTTCACCGCATTTTAATCTAGGTCACGTCTTCATAACCTATTTATCGAAAACTCTTTTTCGTATTACATTTTCCAATGGATACGGGGGGGGTAAAGCATCGGGGACGTGAAGCTGACAACGCGCCTCCATTTTTAAAAATACATAGAGCTATATCTTTAGTTCCCCTGTTATCAGCATGACATGATTCTTAATTAAGCACAAGGACTTCACGTTTTACTTGCATCTGTATCTAGACCTTCCATGGGGTCTGTTCCCATGAGGTTTTCCAACCAAACTTAGTATACATATCGTGTTTCTCCCGCGTGCTTTTTATGCCTCGGTCATCGAATCCATGAAATAATCGCCCTGAGTGAAGAATGCATAAGAGGGCATTACCTCCTTATAGACAATTGCAGGGGCGTAGCTGGTGGGGGGAGGGGGCGAATGGTGTGGCCGCCCCGGGCGGCAGAGTCCAAGGGACAGCAAAATGAATATTTCAAATTAAAAATTCTGACATTCTACGCTCAACAGGTTGTAAATTCTTGAACCAAATACAAGGAAATCAGTAAATAATTGTAGATTCATTTAAAGTTCATAGTTTCTGTTAGTAGCGGCCATTGTGATTCCTCGCCCCGGCGCCAAAAAAAACCTAGCTACGCCACTAGGCAGTTGACAGGTAATTAAGAAATACCCGTTGTTACAAGACCCGACATTTTATTTCCATCAGCACAAAGCACACAATGCTGAGCCATTTATACTTGAGTTACACGTTGCTTGATGTAGTGGTGGATCTCGAGTCGCTGGAGTGTCGCAGCTCAAAGTCTGTCCATCCCTGTCATATGTGCTGGCGCTCTGGCTCGTGGCTTCGAATTGCGTTCGTGTGACTACGTTTTACGACTCCGCGTCTGGACGTTACGCGTGATGGTCGGCCGAGTTGTCTTGTCGGTTTTGAACTTGCCCTCACTTCTCAGATGTGAATCACGCTGAGGATAGAATAGATTTTGAGAGAGCTTGTTCTGTATTTTCTCATTCTTTCTTTCTTTCTCTTTTTTCTGTTGGTCTGTTCCGTATCTGCATTTCTACCTCTGTACCGATCGTTCTCTTTAATTTTCTCTTGTCTTCATTCTTTTTGTCAAGCTTTATATAATTTTTTGTCGTGTTTTCTGTTGTATCTATGCCTCTACCAACGTTTTTCTTTAATTCTCTCGTTCCTTCTCTCTCTTTTTATGTCGGTCTTTATGCCTGTCTTTTTCTGTGCCCTGTTTTCTATGTGTACCTATACCTCTGTGCTGACATTTTTCATTAATTATGTCGTTTTTTCTTCCTGTTTATTTGTCAGTCTTTATTTATCCCGTTTTCTGTGTTGTGGGTTAGTTTTGTATCTGCACCTCTGTACTCTCATCTCTTTTTATTTTGTACAATATTCATGTATCTGTACGTACACACACATCGGATGGCGCAAGAAAGTGCCTGTTTTAAAAGAATGAAAAGTACTGTGCGGCTGGAAGGAATTGAGCGCAATCGTCTAAATTGCTTACATTATACCGAAGTTTATGTATAAAAATATTTATTCAGTTCAATTGTATTGTCACGCAAACAAATAGTTTTAATTTTTGAATGTTACAAGTAGGCTTTAAACCTATTTTACTTGCTTAAAAGGAAAAAGAAAGCGTGTGAGATCACGTGGTCTATCTGTGTGACCGCGTGTACTCGCACGGCCCCATTTTATCTTTTTGAACCGCTTGACTGATTTTTACGAAAGGTGGTATGAAATTTATGGCTTTGAATGCTACCACAATGCTGTACTTTATAATTTCCTACTCTTATTAATAGCAACAAACGGAAATGCTAACTTCTGTCGTGGACGCGACACTGGCATCACTTACTGTAGGGTCTTAAAATTATGTGTGGTAACAGGCTATGAAAAAGTGCAAATTCTGTTAATTATTAATATTATTGTAAAATGTCAAATAATCAGATATATACTATTTATGTATTTGTGTTCGGTTGTTACTGAATGTGTAAAACGACTGTTGAAGTGCAGTAGTAAAGTATGGAATAAGGAAACATTCAAAACACGTAGGTTTTACAGCTCTGTACTTTTAACTCTGAACAAAATGCAATAGTAAGGTATTGTAGAACCTTCTCGTTTAAGGCACATGTATTTTTGCGAAACCGTGGTACAGAGTAACCATAGCAGTTGATACAACACCAGCAGGTTATGGTCTTATTTCCCTTTTCCTTGTTGCTCAGCTTCACAGACTTCTGTATAGTGCAAATATGCAACTAGACGAGGAAATGGTTAGTAAATAAACGCTGTAGTGTTACAGCCCGACTTCTTGTTACAGTCACTAATTTATATGTACAGTTGTTGCGGAGTTGTGGAGTACGTAGGGGGAAAAGGTTGTACGTTGTAGAACGATCATTATCTACGGACATACATTAAATCCTTTGAAAGTCTATCATATTTAAAGCATTTGGGAACTGTAATATCAAAGCGAAATTATTTTGGTAATAAAATTACTATTAGGTTAAATTTGAATCATATTTACTGCTGCTCAGATCACAATCTGTTGTCCCGTCTGAAACCAAAGAATGAAACATGAGGTACATACACAAGATGCGGCAGAAAGTGCTGAAATATTTTAAATCGCTGTAGTTGTTAACGAGTATAAATTTAAGCGCGCCCGCCAATTCTCAAGTTCAGGAGGGTTGAAGTTATTTTTACATCTAGCACACCATTCCAAGACGGAACGGTGGTCAATGCAGGCTTGAAGTATTATTAAAATATAAAACATGTCGGAACTTTTTGCTGCCCAATTTAGTAACAAAAGCACCTGCCTTCCAGTTTTTTTTTAACTATGATAATGAAATTATTTCTTATGGTAGCCTTATTAATGTTTTCCCATTGCTCAGTTTTCTGTTACATATCGCCGTGGCGCTGGATAGGGATCGCTTTATCCTGTACATGGTTACCAGGTTACCAAGTAACGAAACAGGTATACTCTGCAGCAGTGCGTGTCATCCATGCCAAAAAATGAAAAACGCCGAAGGCCGGACGAATGGGATTTAGGTGTAAGACGCGTTAACTCATGTTGGATATGGGTTGCAGACTTGGTTTATAACTGTGATGGCGGAACATAGATTGATGATGGTCTTGAACAACATTCCGAAGACAAATGGCAACTTAGAATAAATTAAGTAACAGTAAACTGAAGAACATTGCATAAGTAAAGGATTATAATTTGTAATTAGACATAATACAAACTTTTAGTAGTGATATCTAAAGACAGTGAACGGCAGTGCACCTATGGGTTCCGTGACAGCATGGAATTTCTTGAACAACTCAGTGAAGTATCAACATTTCATGAACTCTCGGGCACCGTGTACTTAGTTAATCTCGTCATTCCTCGCCTCACGTAGAAGATAATCGTATAATAGGAAACTAGACGTGATCATGTTCGAAATCTTTTGCCTGAAAGTAGCTGCACGCGGTGCAGTGCATGCCGACATAACATGATGATCATGCCCAACAAAACTGTTTCTTCTCGCCAGCTATGGAAGGCGACGTGTCGTCAGACCTGTACGTGACTTTACCTTAATAATACTAGAATGCTTCATACTTGCATTGTGCGTGTCTGTGTTTGGAAGAATTTACATATCAATTAATTAAAACACGAGACGCCGTTCTCAGGCGGCAACTTCTCGACATGTATGTGAGGCGTGTGGACTATTCACACTTCCCGGTCCACCCTATTTGGTGTTTGCTGTGTATTGTCTAAATTCAGCAGCTGTATAAATTGTGTTCCGTGTACTGTATTTTTGGTGCTTGTAAATATGTTAGTAATGAATATAGTTTTTATTTGTTCCTGTCGTTATTAAATACTTGAACTTTTCCACATCTGTCCCTTTGTGTCGGAACAAAAGTGTAGAATGTGAAGGAACAGAATAAAATAAATGTATTTAGGGTCGATTAATCGATTGCACGTTTCCCTGCGCGAGGCTAGAAGCGATGGGCGCCATGTTGGCATGTACTTTCTTATCTATAAAGAAACTACGGTTGTGTTGCTTCAAGTCACCAACCTTGGAGTTAGCTTACATGTAAATACACACACTGTTACATATAAGGGATGTCCAAAACCTTCTGCTTCATACCTTGCGTGTCTCCGTTTATCATGCCGATAGGGTGCCTTGGAAATGGCGAGTGTCAGGGAATCAGAACGTCAGTGTTGTACAAGACACCAGTTTTTAAAACGTGGATTGGAAAGGATGTCATTCATGCTAGAAGATAACTAGCTTTGTTTACCAGAAGAACATCCACGCTTCATACGAAGCACGATGCAACCTGGTATATCAACTGATTTAAAATCAACTGCATTTAGTCACTCGCGATTATCACAAAGTGCCGTATAGTGACCAGGCTACAGACTGGAAAACAAAAGAATCATGGTTTGATTCCCAGCAGCAGCAAGAAATTTTCTGCTTCTCCATTGCGTCTGTATTGGTTGTGGGGCCCATCCAGCCCCTTATTCGGGGGTTACCAGGAGCCCTGTCCCCGGGATATAGCGGCGGACAATTCATTTCAATCTAATGCCAGTCAGTAATGAGTGGAGCTTTAACTCCGCTCCCCCATATGCCTTTATGGTATGCGCAGAGACAACTTTTATCAGCAAGTTAAACAAAACTCAAAAAGCTATAGACCAAATCAGAGCTGGCCTAACTTACATCTGTGATGTCCTGGTCTCCACGCCAGGTACAGTGGTTGCGCTGCCATGACCTCTTTGGTTAGGCAACGACATTTCAATGGAATATGATGTTCTGCATAGGTCTGTATGTGAAAAGGGAAACGTCTGTTCCACTCTTTAAACGTCCCAGATTTTGCATTGAAAGTTCATCGGTTACAGCATTACTAAATTACAGATCTTTTAAAGCTGTAATGTTTTTAGCCTTTTCCCCTGTACATGTACACGTAATAGTATTTAACGAAATACAGGGAAAGTAATTTGACACTGTGCATTGTTATCTGTTGTTTGCGATTAGCTTTGCTGCAGTAGCTGTGTGTCTGCAACGTGGAGGCCAGTGAGGTACGAGGCATGCACAGTCAGTGGCTTGTTAGGTTAGGCGTTTAATTTCTTGAATACGAGAAAGTAAGAAGCACAGTAGTAGCGTTTTTGTTTTCTGCAGAAGAATCAGTGGAGGTTTCCCACAGTTTTACGCAATTATTGGCCATGTGTTCTTTCATTACTTTTTTTTTTTTCTCACTTTCTTCCTGCGTATATATTTTCTTTCTTTCTTCCGTTCTTCTCTTGTTTTATTACTCTTTTGTTTCCATCTTCCCTTACATCAGTCTTATGTGAAGTTTAGTAGGTTTTCGTAAGAAGTGTGCACAGTTGGCCCAAGGCTGAATTTCCTGAATGAGTGCTGTCTCATCATATACTGTATGTCCTCGTGGTGTAAAGCGTATGCCGTCTGGGACAGCTCATATACTGGGATTACGGTTCGAATATTGCTTGGGGTAAGGCTGAATATTCGTGTTTTTATGCGTTCTGTTGTCATGTGTACGTACGGACATCGCTACGGGCCATTATTGAGTCCAAGGAGGTCTACAGAATATCAAAACAATTCAGTGGTTTAGAATTCTGAATGGAAGTGGGTTAGGGGGTCTAATCCTATGATTGCTGAAGAGAAGATGCAGGCTTGTAATGTGAAGATATATAACAGAAGCATGAATGTACCTCTGAGGAGTCTTAGATATAATTCCAGACAGTCGTCATCTTTCTGCTTTCCACTTGTAGACATATCGCACTGGTTATCGACATGCGACCTGTACGTGACACGTGGCTATTCGCAACGGTGTTGGAACCTGCGTTTCTTGTCGGGTTCATTTACGTATATGTCGAGGAATGACGTAACTTTACCTCAACACCTTCGTTTTGACGTTGACCTGGACAAGAGATCATATTAGCCGATTCCTGCTGGCATTGGAACCTAAACTTACGTAGCGGCTGTCGGTAACTTAGCTGTATTTACAGTAATGGGGCTGCGGGCTGTATTGCACTGACTCAGGACTGTCTTCAGTAAAGGGCGTGGGTGTTAGTGTTGAACCTGCAGTTTATGTTATTTTTACTAGAGGGTTATCCTCGTGTCGGCGATGCTTAACCATGTCTTCATCTTTGTTTTGTGTTCTTCCTTCAGTCTCTTCTAACTGCTTCCATTCTTCTTTCTTTCCATATTCCTTTTACTCTTGTCTTTGTTTCGTTGGCTCAACGTATCAGGATTTTTCTTCTCCCCTTTTTTGTTCCTTTTTTCTTTGCTACTTCATTTTATGTTCTGTTTGTCGATATTGCTTTCTTATTTGTTTGTTTGGTTTGTCTCTAGTACCTTTCCTCTTTTCTTCCTTTGTCCGTGTTTCGCGGGCTACGGCCATATGTAAATCAGACCATATGAGCTTCATGATACTAAACTTCATTTGAGTGATGCGCTGGGTACCACGGATAAGAGCCATTACTTTTATTTTACAAGTAACGGAAGTCGGTGTTTAAGACTGTGTCGGTGCATACGCAGAAAAGTACTTCTGTCGGCTAGCCCAGTGGAAGTCGGGACCTCAGGTTTGAAATGGTGGCTAACGTACTCAACCGTCTTGAGAAATTCATACTATGACTACAGCAGACTCCCAAGTGACACGGAAAGTGCTCTTGTTGCTTCTTGGAAACGAGGGAAGGGAGAGGCGTGACATATTGACATAGAGATATGGCGGATGTTTGTGGGTTTTAAGGTATGTCTGGCGTTTAAAAAAAAGTATGGATCTTCTAGTTTCTGACAATTCTTAGAATTTTGTGTTTCTATCAATATTATGTCGGCCATTGTCCATTGTCTGGGTCATATTTTATGCACACGACGTTTCGGGAGTTAAGTATATCGTTTTCACGTGATTGGTTGTAACAGTTAATTGGAGAAAATGTCGTCGGATTCCTGATGTTACCTGATAGCATAATTTTACTGAACGGAACTGAGGAAAACGCGAAAATTTATGTCGGCCACTTTCCCGTCTCACAGCTCCAAACGCCAAACTCGGTGCCGTGAAATTCCATAGAGGGACTTTGCCATTTGTAACAACATATGGGCCACACCATAACGGCTGTGTGACTGAGGCAAAAAATAAACAAGACGCCCTTGGTCTAGACTTCCGACATTGATGCAGGCGTTTCCGGTGGAGGATATTACGCGACAATAGAAGTCATTATAACATCGCAGTGGCCTCAGTATGGAGGGAAATTGTCACATGGCTCGGTTTATTTCACGACACGACAGCGAGGCATACTTCGATCGTAAAATTTTTTTTTTATTTCGGACAATTTTTCGTTTAGCAAAGGCACTTCTAGGTAAATCGCAAATACCTCTTGGTTGAAACATGTCATACGTGATTCCAGATAGTAAATGAACTACCTAAGATATAGTTATAACAGAATCTCAGCTGGACTTGAATGTTTTTTTCGTATCAGTCAGGTGTATGTGTAAGATAAGTCTAGGTAAAAATGCGTAAAGATTCCTTTCCTGTCATGCAGCTCTGCCGGTTTCGTGATATACAACGAGCACCAGCGGTAGTCTTCTATAGCCCGCCTGACTTGTCCGTTTCAGGCCGATTTCCGCTTAGGAGAGGTAGTCTAAACAGTAATAAAGGTGCTGTACGTGACAGACCTCTTCTCAGTCACGGATTTATGCTGCCTATTACACTGCACATTTGCTGATCTGTACACATTTTCTGTTTTATTTTTGTCCCTTTTGTTACGTCCGTCATTAGTCCATTAAAACATTCTACAAAGTCTATTGAAGCTTAATATTCGTTCTTTCTCATTTGTGACCATTCCGAGACAAATGCCAAAAAATACGGTGGAAAACGGAATTAAGTCGACTACTTTGTTTTACTGTACAGTAGCCATGTTGCTTCTGCATTGTGAAGGATCTTTTCTCGAGCAGTTAATGGATTTTATGATGATGAAGAATTTCTTTCTTGATTGATTGATTCTTAGGTTACTGGTACGCTGTATCAACTGCAGAAGTTTTATAGCTTCGGATATTGTGGGAAGATAATAAAAAAATGTTAGCAGCTAAGGATTCTGGAGGATGTTGAATAAAGCCATTACGGCTTTAGTCTGACTGTTCGTGGGTTCAAGGCCTGTTACCCACACCTGTCATTGATTTGAGATGTCCGTGTGTTATTGCCGTCTGCACGACGTGCCCTTGAAGTCGGTACGGTAGCTTTATAGCAGTTTGATATTGATTCTTCAACTAAGCACAGCACTGCTGTCCATTAATAGGCTACATATACGTACAGGCCTAATAAGAGACTTGCAGTAGCCAGTGGTCACGTGCCTGGCTGGTGTAGCCGACATTCGGTGGAGAGTTTGAAGAAAGCCATGAAAAGACCTCGGTTATTTTTGCCAATTATTTGACGAGATTCGAATTTGGTGCCTCTCGAATACAAGTCTCAAGCGTTACCGACACGTTAACCTGCTTTACGAACGTTCAAATAACTCCGTAACCAAAGCCTTGAACAGAATTCTTTCTGCGAATATAATAGTCACTCGACTCGTCAAGAAGTTCCATGCCGTTTGAGAACCCGTATTCACAAGAGGCCGCCATTGGACCATACCCTGGCGTAGATGAATTCATTCCACATCGTTTTCCTGAAGGTGTGCTTCAGTATTATCCTCAGTATGGACGTTGATTTCACTCTGATGAGTTTGATCGCCTAAGAAGGCGCAGTCAGTCGCTGTGAAAAATTCAAATCTGACATAGAGCCTGCTTTTTGCATTTTTCTGGAGCTTATTTATTTAATTATGTATAGAGTAAATGGGCAGTGATGTCCCTTTTTTATTCGGCCCACTTTTTAACAGATATAAATTTCAACATGACTTATGCCTGAGTGTGAAATGTATGTGTGGTGGAGTTTCTACTATATGACAGTCCGTTCCTTTATAGACAATATAACTCCATTTACCCACAGTAATAAAAATTGCGAAGGTGTGCAAAGGGGCTTCTTTGGCAGATTGGGTGGTGAAAGATACTCCACATGTAATGAAGTACAAAGTAATGTAACTTTAATAAGTAAGATTGTAATAATAAAATTATCAGTGTTCTGTGTCACTATGAGGCACGTCACTTCTTCCTAGTTTTTGTAAGATTTTCAAGATTTTCCGAACGTTTGTAACGGCAGCATAAAATGCAGGGTTTGGATGAAATTGTGCAGTTTTTGTGCTGCCAGTTTTCACAGATGGAGCAATACTGTGCTCTGAGCCATACAGCTATACTCTTTCAAAGGTCTTTAGTTTATACAGCCCGTTGTGACACGTGTATATGGAAGTAATACATAAACCGTCGCTCACAACATAAATATTTTCAGTTTACTGACAAGTTACAACATTGAATTCTAAAAGGTTTTGACGATGGTATATAACATTGTGAACCACTTGTTTCTTGGACTCTGTCCATCGTCTTTAATGTGAATAAAGCATAAAATATGAAATGTAAAATATAAAAATCTAAAATTCACTACGTTTCGGAAGATGGCTCTTCTTCCGTCTTCAGGCTTACTCAGATGGGTCCTGTTGATTAAGCTAGTCTCAATCACCGGTGTGAGACTAGCATCTGCACTCTGTGGAAGTTAGCGGAGTACTCACTGTGTCGACTGTATATTCAGTGGCCATACTCGGAACACGGGTTTGCGCTGTTGCAACGTAACAGATTTGGGGTGCAGGTTGACGTTCGCATATTTGATGTGTCGGACACCCCTGTCACGTTGTATTGTGTCATGTCGTGTTCTTAATACAGGATGGGAAATGGACATTTTTAATGAGCAGAGGAGGTCGGAGTGAGGCCACGAAGGCCAATGAGAGGTGCCCCGATAGTTTTGTGTAATAATGTTTATTCTTGCTATAGCTTTATGTATTTGCATTCGTGACACCTAGTACATGTATTTAGACCTATGTCATTTATATCCACTGAACGTGTGCAATGTTGAATCCACCGCAAGAATTTGACTGTGCGAATCCTCACTGACGTTGGACGTTGACTCAGCACATTAATAAATGACATTATTATTATCATTATCGTCACCATCGTCGTCGACGTCGTCAAGCGTTAAAAATGAGCTATACTATATTTATCCTCATCGTCATGTGATTTCATAATTCCAGCTTGCAGTCACGAGTATATTCTGTGAGCCCTTTGACACAGTTGTAGTGACACTTGCTCTGTCACCGTATCGTGGCAATATCGAACGAAGATTCGATGTAAGTGCAGTTACTTCTGAATTTTTTACGACGTCGCAATCAATACTGTTCCTGCTTACAGTTTCCAGGCAAAGTTTCGAGTATGTCTTCTTATGACTGAAGTCACACATATCTCCAAACCGCAGAAAAAAAAAGCCGCCACTGCCAATTTCCGTCAGCTGTGGAATGTTCCTATTGCCCTGTACTCATTGACTAAAATAGAGAACGCCACATGTGGATGTCGTGTCCTTCCGCCCGCACGTTTCCGTTTGAAACCACATAAACCCTTTTGGGCTGTTCAGAATTGTTGTTATTACAGCGACGAGCTTTTCTTCCGTAAAATGCTTAAGGATTTCAAGAATACTTATCGCTCCTTGAATTCGTGTTACTGTTACTTAGGAATACAGGGCTACTGAAGTCTTTATATTTCCCTCCAAGTTAAAAGCCATGGTCCTCCAGCTTGAGTTTGGGCGGGAGGGCTAAGAACCCTTACCGGTGATATTGCATAGTGGTGCCTCGCTTAAAAAAAGAAAAATAAATTTATTCGAGTGATACATAAACAAGTATGAGATAAATAAGAACATGTAACAAGAGTTGGAGGGTCGAGAAAGGCGTATAGATTTTGGTTGCATATGATGCACTTGGAAGACCGAAGTGTAAGCGGGAAGAAACTATTGAAATGAAGTTGAGGAAGTGTTTTAGGAGGACGTGGATTGGACTCATTTGGCTAAGAAGAATAGATTGGGAACAACCACTCTTAAAACTCCCAATTTTGGGACATGCCATGATAATATCGCCGTTTGATACTGTGCATCTTCCTGCTAAGTAATACACTTATACACTTTCCAAGCATCGGTCAGTATTAGGATCGTGTTTCTACAGCACATCAGACCAGCACTTCCAAACTTCTTTGGGCGTGGAACACTTTAGGCTTGAAATATAGAGACGGAACCGAGAAGGGGTCTGAAAAATAACGTGGCAAAATAACACAAATGAAGTTTACAGGTATCTGTATACCGAGAATACGTGAAACATGCATGTGACTTTTCTGATATATTGCCCTCCTGTCTGCGTAGTGTCAAGTTGAGGAGTCAAGAACATTCGTGTCTCCCTATTTCCTCCCAGCACCCTGTTTAAGCATTGCGAAGTCTATGGCTGGCACACGTAATTGAGCAGGGAACGAGCTGCGTCCCAGTAAATGGCCGGGTTTTTCGTGAACGCGACGGGAGGGGGGGGGGGGGATTTTGCCATCGTTGAAATTTTCTCACGGAACCCCTACTTACACCTTTTATAACCCCAGGGTTCTTCGGACCACGTTTTAAGTACTGCTGTAATAAACTGTTGATCTGAAGCCGCGTTTCCACGACTGGTATATGTGACAAACATTTGTCACTTGTTGATACTCTGCCACGTCGTGGAAACGATGCACGTGTACAAATATTAACCACTTGTCCGTTTCCACGGACTGTCTGTAAATGTGATACAAATCAAAGTAATTCCCAGCATCTTTGGAACACAACTGTTGTTGCGTTTCACGACATGTTTAAAAGGCTAGGTGTTTGCTCCGTCAGCCTTAAGGTAGCCAGTGCTTGCCAAATAAACCAGTCGTGGAAACAGTATGACAGTTATTCACTTGGCGCATTTGTAAAGCGGTCCATGTAAACGAACAATACACACCACGTCAGTAGTGTACTGCCAGCATACATCCATGTTTTGGAAGCACGTTTCTGCAATAAACATACGCATCTACTTATAATCGTGCGTTATGGGACTTACATTACAGCCACAAACAGACAGTAAGGCCTATGTTTAGCTGCAGAACTCTGGTGATATGACCTGGAATGTTTAGGAACGGGTTACCGATCTAGAGCCGATTTATTCCTGGTGCATACAGTATTTTCCACATGAGTTTTTCCTTCTTTAATACGTTACCCCATTACCTGTATGTTACTTCTTTGCAGTGTAATTCGGGTGCTGCAAAGCTACGTCCTACATAGTGTTACAAGTTATTTACAAGCCGAAACATGTAACATACTCATTTATACTGTATAAGCATAAGGCGTAATTGCTAAAGACATTTCTATTTTATGCCATTCACTATTTTTTGTACGATTACCATTTTGGCAATGACCAAGTCGCGCCGAAATTAAAGTCCCAGATTTAGTTGAAATCTGTTATTTCAGAAGTGAAACAAGCAGACGGACACAATTTGCCCTTGTACGTACATTTTATGCATATTACACAAAGAGTTCATACAAGAGGAGTAAGTTGCATTCTGTTAAAACAAACGTAAAACTTGCAACTACATAGGTAAGCTCTTGTTTTTACTGGGGAGACTATAGTCCGGTGTGTGAAAACGGGAAGTGAAAATTTGATTTCGTAAGGGTGGAAGAGGGCCTACCGGTAATATTAAAAAATGTAACCCTACTGTTAACGCTGGATACATTGTAGGCGGCTGTAGTACAGGCATGCACCACCATTCGCGCCTGTCCTGCAAGAAAGGTTCGGTATCGCGACGAATACGTTGTTTCCACAGCGAATGCTGTTCCTTGCGAAGCCCCTCCATTGCCCATATCTACCACGCCACAAGTCAGCAACCCCCGAGATAAGCAAGCGGGCTGAGTACGAGTACAGGCGCTTGGCGTGGTCGACGGCACACCTGCCATGAGGTTGTGCGTGCGATGCGGGTTCAGTCTGTCCCTGACTGTCTTAGCGATGAGACGTGTGAGTGCGTGCTGGGGCTCTAATGCAGTATGACATGGAAAGTGTCGCCGTGTTGTCGTCAGTACCCCGGCCGTTGACTGAAACAGAGTGACGCAATTTACGTGCAGCTCGGACGGACAAGGTAAATATTATGACTTGGTTCTTTTATTTCACTTAACCTTGTGCACTTTGTGTTCGTTGCTTCATCACTTCGAGCAACATTAGAAAGTAGGATGTTTTCATCCACATGTAAGCCCCCCCCCTCCACTTTTAAATTTGTAGTGTACTGAATAGTTTGTTGGGCATGTTTCATGGATGGCAGAGCAACCAATGAAACAAAATGTTTTAAAAAAAGTCTAGGAAATTGTCCCTATTGAAGACCCATGGTAAGATATGGGATACTATTAAAACGGACGGTAAGTAAATTGGCAGCGAGGATGTGAACGGCAACTGAAGTGGGTCGTGATTGTGTTGGGTTGCAGCCTTTGGTATTGGCGGCGTTGAAGTAACACGCCCTACTACAACACGATTGGTTGGTTTCATAGACGATTAGTAATGATTACCTGTTTCTTTTTTTTTTTTTACGTTGGGATTCTGGTAATCAAACTAAGGAGGATGATAATCCTTACATGCCATCAAAGTAACGGTTTATGTGTGTAATTACCTGTTTTACTATGTGTAATATTGTATACAAATTGTTACTTCGATGGTATTTAAGCATATATTGTTTACCAAGTACATAGCGGAAATTAATTTATTAAAATCCAAGGAGGACGAAATGAGCAGGGTATGTGGCAGGTATGGGAGCGAAGAAAAATGTACGGAGTTTTGGTGGGGAAACCTGAAGGGAAGAGATCACTTGTAAGACCTAGGCGTAGATGGGAATGTTAAAGTGAATCGTAAATAAATAGGATGTGTGTACTGGATCCATCTGACTCAGGATAGGGACAAGTGGCGAGCTGTGGTGAACACGCATTTTATGGAACCAAGGGTTCCATAAAATGCGGGGAATTTTTTTGACTAGGTGAGGAACAGTTAGCTTCTCACGAAGTGGTCTTAATATTAGACACGGACTTCCATACAGAAGGGGCCAGGCTCTTTATCTTGTCGCGACATGCCAGTTTGCTTGGGCAGAATTGAAGCGGGGCAAACCAGGTTTCGATTCCCTGCAGGGATAGGGATTTTTTGCTTTGCTGCCATGTCCAGACCGTCTGTGTGGGTGGTCCCAGCTTCCTGGCAAGTAGCCAGTAAGTAGTAACGTCCGAATAGAGTGACAGCGAAGTGAGGATGTAGAAGGAACGTACGGTGTAGTATTTTGTTAAGTCTGACTATAATGATGATAATTTACAGAATCTTATCAAAGGAATTTCCTGTCATGCCATGTTCAGTTCCGCATCGTAAATTTGCACCAAGAAAAGCTTAAGAAATTAACACTGTATGGGGTGAAGACGATCAACGTAATGCTTTAACAGTCGGTTGTTAACCAGAAGAAAACATACCGTATCTCCATTGTATGTAGAAGTCAGTTAATGTTGCTGTTATGAGAAGCACACAACCCCCACAATTAAACTTTGTGTACGAAGTGTTTATGCTAGCAGTACACAGCCCTGTAAGGGGTTAAAGAATTTGAACGGCTTCGTAACCCACCCCACCTTCTATCTGGTATTTACCAGATGACGGGTGAGGCTGACTGCTTACTCGTCACGGTGCCAAATTTAATAAGGTATGGGAAACTTTATCTCCACACCCCGGTTTGCCGTCATTGCGTTATACAGTTACTTTTTACGGTTTTTTAACGAACAGAAATTTTAGGATCCAGCAGGATGACCATTAAGAGTCTTGCGCCATTTAAGTTATAAATGCATGTAGAATTTTTGCAAAGAAGCTTCCTAGGAAGCGGCCAGCTGAGCAAGAAGATGCAAAGATGTTTCGGATGGAAATTAAAAGAAAATTATTATGAGAGGATGAGTAGTACGTAGGTCAGGATCTTATCCATGGCGGTCTTAAACATTAGCAGTGCTGAACTTCAGAGTTGTATAGCTAGTTTTCCCTGGTGACTAATTTAATTTCAATCTGTCGGGTTTATTGCACATTTGCAACATCTCAAATGTTCACTTTTATTTTAATTACTTTAAATTAATTGCTGTTGGTGGAACTAATGTAATGGCGACAAAGGTTATGTTCCTTTTGTTACTCAAATGTTTGCGAATGTTTATTCACCAGTACCCTCGAAAGACTTAGACGTGTAACGCAAGCAATATTTAAGAATGAATGTAGGACGTATATTCGTAATGTAAGCGTCATTACTGTTCTGTTCGCGTCACATACTATGGAAGCCATACTGAATCTGCGTTTCCAACATCGATAGTAACAGTGACGTGACGGTTGCTAACATTCATGGCTACCAACATAATAAAACGCAACGCCTCTTGTACGTTTCTTAGATGTGTATTGGCAACGGTGACGTCTTTGGAGTCTTTTATCACTAAAGGACATTCACGTTTCCGTTCCATCACGGAACGCCGTCTTTCAGTAAAAGTTTCTCATGTGTGATTAAACAGAGTTGTTCACATGAACAGGCTCGTCTGCGTCACGTCTCAGTTTCGTTCGTCTCCGTTGCCACGACGATGAATGTGGATCGGTCGTAATACGAAACTGGAAGGCCTAAACTTTGGCCTAATGGATCACATTTCCCGTTTTGTTTGTGTCTGTTAGGCAACTATATTGTGCACGTGTGACTGTGTTGTGTTGGTGACTGATATAAGATGGCGAGAATTTTCTAGGGCGCGACATAAAAAAGAAGACAACCATTATGATTACGTTTGCGTGTTCACTTATAAATATTGCCATGGCTATAGAAGTAATATATTTAGAAAGAAGAATTGTACTTTTAAGTGTCAGAAGAGAAATGTTGTCACTGTTCTACCTTAATACGCTTGCAGAAACAAGGCACTGCAGTATTCGTGCAGAAGTATTCCGGTGCTATTCTTATGTTTGCGTCACACATTTCTTTGTAAGTCCATAGTTCTTGTTAGACGATACTTTTTATGTTACATAAAAATTGTGTTCGTGGGGCTTTAGGTAGAGCAGGGGTTATGTTGGAACTACACGGGTCGAAATTAAATTTTCCATATAGCTGTAGTATAGACACGTACCGCATTTGCCCGACACATGTTAGTGTAAACACGTTTTATCGAATTTGCCCCACATTGTTTAGTGTTAACACGTACCAAATTTAATCTTATTACTTTGGATAGTCAATACTAGTATGTACTGATAAACGGAATGCCTAAATTACTTTTTTCTTAATTTTTAGCCAATTTGAGATCACGTACTGTTTGTGGTTACCTCCCTCTTCAGTTGCTTAACTAGTAGACCGATTTCTACGATACTTTGCGTGAACGTCATGCCTTGGAGATAATCGCAACGTACGAGCTTGTGAGGTGGAAAGGCTAGTGGCACAGTATTGCTCTCTGAAAGAATTTATAATGTGTCTCCTGAAAGTGTGTAACTTGTATTTATATATTTTAAAGGATGTAAAACAAAATGGCGGCTGTATGAAATACGTATTTAACCTTGGGTTTGATGGTTATGACTAATAGCTATTGGACACCTGAAATCTGGTATTTAGATGATAAACACACCCACAAAGACCGGGTGGGCTGGTGTAGTGCCTGTATAGACTTATTCGGGACATGCCTGGTTCGATTTTGGGGTGGGACAGCGTCTCGTGACTGAGGTTTTTCGAGGGTTTTATCAGTCCCACTAGTAAAATATGCTGCTACCTCGGTTAGGTCACGACTGCCTCCTTCCAATTCAACCATCAACCATACTACCATTTAGCGCTATAGTCTTCAGTTACAGACAGTGTTCCAAAACAACCCCACGTAAAAACACGTACAAATTTTGTATGAAATATTGTATGTAAGTCTACAGTTAACAAAACTGGCGGTGCGAAATGTTGAGATTTATCCGACAAATTCAGTGCACACAATAATAATGTAATTAATTCCCCTCAACAGGGTTATTATGCAAATGATAATGATAATCACGTTTAACTGTAATACATTTGCACCTAAATCAGTAAAGTAAAATTTGACTCCAGAAGGATTGGATCACCTGCGTACAACACGCAAACCCGTAAGGGACATTGCATTTTAATATTTAATTATAAATTTGCTATATTTAGTGACACAAGGCTTGTATATCGAGAATAATGGAGATTATAAACGTGTTCTGCTTGGAACCTGTGTGCATTTTGTGATAAGAGCCCATAATATCTTCCATTTCCACAAAATGTCCTCACCTTCTGGAGTGCCTCACCGAGAATTAAATTAGCTGTTGACGCCAATGCTAATCTTCGTTTCGTCTGGGGCAGTAATAGAGGCTTGTCATGGTGGACTAGGCCTTTGTTACCGACTTCCCATCACGGAATGAAGCACGCACTGAGAACTAGAGGTCCAGGGTACACCTCAGCTCATGTGGCAGCACTAATTCTAGTCAAATAATTTAGAACTTAAGGCGTCTTGAATTTTCCAAAACCCTCAGTGGCATCCGTATTTGTAGCTGACCTATATCATTAAATACGTCCAGCAAATTCTGCTGTTAATGAAGAACCAAAGAATACAGAAATAATGTATCTGCACAGTTTTGAAGTACCTTGTGTATCAGCGGGGGTTTCGCGTTGTTGCCGTACGAAACGACCTCCAGCTATTAATTCCAACCAGCCGTGACGGTTTGTACAGCTGTTTTGCGGAATTATGATTAATGCGTCTCTCAAAAGTCTGATAGTGTTTCAAAACATTTACCTGTGGCACATTTCCCAGAACACAATGGTCACTTTTCCTATAAATATTCCGAAACCCGAAGATGAAAACCTAACCCCAGGGAACACGGACCTTGTTGAGGGAATATTCTTCCCATACTCAGGAAATTTTCCTCGTTTTTCGGAATCCGGAGGTTTATAACCCTGTTTACAACAGCTGGAACCTAAGGATTAAAATACACAGGACTAGTATTACGTGTTGTTTTATGTGGGTTTGTAACTTGGTATGTCACCCAGAGATAGTTTGAGGATGTTTTGGGAGTAGGGTACTAAAAATAATAAGGAAGCTACAGGAGGGCATAGAAACCTATTTGATATCGAGCATCATAATGTTTACTGTTCCCCGAAAATTTTTCGGGTGATAAAATCAAGGTCAGTGAGATGTTGTTGAGAAATGGGTGCAATGGTTTAGTCGAAAAACCTAAAAGAGGAGACCACTTAGGAGACAAGGGCTTAGATGGGAAGGCGTTAAAATGAATCGTTAAGGAATAGGGTACAAGGACGTCAACTAATTCTTCTGGACGATTATAGGGCCCAGTGGGAGGCTCTTATGATCACGGTAATGTACGCTCATATACCATAAATGGCGGGACATTCCTGTCTAAGCGACTATTAGCTTTTCAAGAAGAGCTCTCCTCCATGCTGTTAACCGGAATTAATTATGCTTAAATCGATTGCGTGCAACAGGTACTTCTATTATTATTGAAGAGTTCTTGAATCGCATTGTTCCTACGAATAAGCAGCTGTTTCTTTCCGTGTATGTGATGAAAAGTCCGATGACACTTGTCAGCCTTCCTACATGCGTGGAGGGGTCGAGCCACAGATGAGCAGCAAGTCGTGTCCCGTCTGTTGCTTCACGGTTGCGTGTGACGTTTGTGACGAGGGAAGGAGTCGCAACCTTGGGCCATTTCATAGAGGAACAAAACTGTAATTGTGGTTTTGGAACTCAGTGTGAGAGGTAGACCTTACGTGTACATCGATGGGCAAAGTTTGGCGCCCCGAGGCGTGCCTCCCCCCCCCCCCCCCCCCCCCCCAGTCTGGCTTCTGAAACGCTACAAGGAACCATATATGTATTAGTTATAGTTATGAAACGCGGTCGTTTGGTTTTATTGAAGAATATAAATTACGAGAGCCGGAAAAATAAAATATTCTGGAAAACATAAGAGGAGTGAAGTAAATGAACAGGTGAGGATGTGAACCTAACGATGAACTCCACGATTTATACAGATAAGCGAATGTTGATCAGATGAGGCAGTGACCCTACAATAGGCCTTACGTATGAGTAGTGATACCGAGGAGGCTGCGATGGGCTGTGGACTAATGTGGGGAGAGTAGTGCGTACAGAAAGTGGCAATGATAGAGGCCGTTAAGGCGCTGAAGAATGGTAAATCACACGGTACAGGTAATACCAGCAAAATTAATAAAAGCAGGGGGAACATCCATAGCAGAATACATCTGGAAGCTGATGAATATTTGGCAGACAGAATGGATGCCGAGGGTTTGGAAAATGGGACTCAAGAGAAAGTAAGACTGCGGTAACTAAAGGAACATTATATTCCTGTGCACAACATACAAAATCTTGACACTCATTTTACGAAGAAGATTATATAGCATCTTGGAAAGAATCATTGGTGATTACTGGGGGGGGGGGGGGGGGGTTCGGGCCAGGAAGGTTGACCACTGATCAATTTTTACTGTGAGGTGCATGGCTGGAAAGATTTCTAGAGTAAGCTGGACCTTCATCATCTCTTCATAGATTTAAGGACAGCTTGTGATAGAATAAACAGGTGCAGGCTGTATGAAATACTGGCTTAGCAAGGTCTAGCCAGGAAAATCACGGGACTGGTAGGATGATCATGTCAGACACGATGGCACAAGTGAAGATACTAGGAGGCACTACGGAGGTATTTGAATTACGTAGAGGATTAAAGGAAGGCGGTGGACTGGCCCCAATGCTATTTAATCAGGCATTAGACTGGGTGATCAGACAGCAGTAGGTATCAGTGGGTCTTTACTATACACAAGAGCGCTTAGGTAATGGGGTATGCTGACGATGTCGACATTGTGGGAAGGACATTAACAGAAATGGGGGAAGTATGTAAGAACTGGGAAGTAACAGCCGGCTCAGTGAGACTACAGGTAAATCAGGAAAAGAACTCAGATGTTGGCACAGTCCAGAACCAAATAACTTCACTGTGGGCCAGAGTCAATTTAATGCAGCGAAAGAATTTAAATATCATTTTGTCTGTATGGATCAGCAATAGTAATGGATGGATATAAATGGAAAGGCCAATTGTAGCAGCCAGCAAAGCGTATTTCTGGCTATTAAATGTTACGAAGTCGAATTATGCGCATAAGAATGGACTTTTTTGCTCCAACTACGCTCATGAAGTTTGGCCACTACGTCGAGAACACTCTGTATATTAATTTAGTTTTCAGAGGCTTAAAGTGTAAATATCGATGGCCTCGCACAGCAGTTGCTAGGCACCCTAGACGTAATTACTGCTTGTAGTTGTTTGTATCGTGTATAAACAATGATCAGGATTAAGTTATCCTCAAAAAAACTGTTTACTTTAATCTTCAGGTTTTAGGTAGGTCACGAGAAGAATGAAAGTTTAGAAAAATATGGCCCATATGACAACTATTTACCTTGGCGACACTAGTAAATTTTATATGAAAATGTTTTCAGATTTGACTAGTAGGCCTACGTAGGTATTTTTTGCGGTGTTGTTATGTATTGTGGAGGTCCGGGGTTGAAGTCACGATACCGAGACCCGCTAATGTGGCTGCAGTTCTTGGTTTTCCTCAGGCATATGCTGGGGTAGTACCTTCAATTAGGTCACAACCACTTTCTGCCACATCCTTCCCAATTCATTCTTCACGCATTAACCCTATCATTCATTGCTGTATAATCTGAGCAACTGAAAGCTCCGTTGAATAAACCAATGAATGAATGAATGAGTCAGTGAGTGAATGAATGAGTTGTGTAATTAACAGGAAGAACATACATTAAAGGATTTTTTAAAAGATTGCGTTCAGGGGTATAGTTGGGTTGAAGAAAAAGTAACAGGAAACCGCAGAAAATTGCGTAATTCGAAGTTTCACGATGTGTAATCTTCGCTGGATAATATTTTGATGATCAGCTCAAGGATGAATGGGTGTGGCATGTGTACGTAAGGGAGAGATGAGAAATGCATACGGATTCCAGTGGGGGCACGTAAAGGGAAGAAACCACTTGGAAGACCGAGTTCATTTCAAAGGGTGACATTAAAATAATCTTAAAGAACTGTCGTTTGAGGATGTCGACTGGATTCGTGTGCGTAAAGGACATGGTTACGCGACGGGGTATTAACACGGTAATGAATTTCCGGGTACCATAAATGTGGGGTATTTCTTTACAAGCTGAGCGACTGTTACATGTCAACGTATCTGCCTCCGCCCCACACGGAATTCCTGTGCCGTTCCACACGATGCTATACCGGAATGCCACGTGCGATATGCAGCCATGGTAGGTGAGCTGGCTGGGTTGTTGATAAAGAGTGCCCGCCATTTGTTTGCAACATCACGTGATACGACTCAGTAAATAATAATTCGTTACGACTGCACGTAAACGCTCCTTTATGCAGACAGATGACGTAGCTCTGCAATTTAGTTGTGCAAAAATTTGCCACGCTGCGGTTCTCAAAGTAGTTGCTGCCAGAAACGAAGGCTCTACCGTTGTTGCGTGAGTACGGATAGCCTATGTGTATTTGTATCTGTTTTAAATCGTTGCATCGACTGCGGTCTTACGTTTTTTTCAAAATGTTCGTGTATGGGGGCCAAACAGTGTAATATATTGAAACAATGGGAATTGTATTGCTCAGTTATTGGTGTTGTTATTGCACCAGCCCAGCCGATGTTTCTCAACAGGCATAGCGCGGCATTTGAATTCAGATACATTTCTTACCTTAGTCAGTAAGCGAAGTGTGGTAATAAAAGCGAACTCACATGTAAGTCTGATTTTTTTTTCTCTTTCGTAAGCTTGTGCTGGTGTTTCTTGGTGTTGTAATGTAGTACTGCTGTACTAATGGTGCACCATAACGTAATGCCACTGCATTAACTGTTGTGACTTACTAGTGTTTTGTTGCTTTGTAATTAATGTACGCATTTCGGTTATAACAGCGCGCAGTTACTTCATATTTGTTACTGAAGAAACGATTTAGTAACTGACTGTTGCCGTTCATTGCGTGCTCCTGAACTGCTGAACTTTACTTATGCTGCAAAATAAAATCAGGCGAACGTAAAGGCGAAGCGCACGCACGTGAACACACACACATGGACACAACTGTTCAGTAATACAGTCACTCCCCGGACTTGCGGAATTTCAAGTTACCCATTTTCAGACGTACGTAATTTAAAAAAAGTGAAACTTGAAATAATATTTTTAAACGTGCGCCGAATTTTCCCTTGTGCGATTAAGGGCGCAGTGAGACAGCGGCGGAAGAATACTGCTGGGCGATAACTCATGCGGCGGGGCGGCCATGCTGCTGCCGATCGGGTTCCAGTGTGTTGGAGTTCGGATTTCATCTGGGCTCCCTTGTATATACACGCACATGTATACTGCATTCAGACTTGCGCCGGATCTTCAGGAACGTAACTGTAGCGCAAGCCGCGGAGAGCCTGTGCATGATTTGGTGTACCGTGGAGTTATTGAACAACAAGGTTTTCATTGTCCGGCGCTCCATAAGTGCCGAACTATTCTTGACCTGCTTATTTGTACAGGCATGTTTGCAGCGTCATAGTTTGAAAATCGCGTATAATTTAGTGTTCCGCCACGTAGTCAAATGTGAGAAAAATTACGGCACTTCCGTAGGATTTTTTCGATGCTTTTTTGGAGCAAGTAAAAATAAAAACATGTTACCACTGCCATCAAACAATGTCTTGTCTAACAAAAGTGGCATGAACGTAGGTCCTGTATCGTTGCGTTAATAATTGCGTGTGTAATACTGATCGAATTATCATGTGTAGCTAGTCGGTACGAGTACATAATGAGGAGCTTTGGGATGCGTATTTGTCACTAAACATAGACAACTAAGGTGATAAAATTAAGGAGCATTGGGTGGGCGGAGCATGTCACTTTGGGGGAGAAGAGAAATGCATAAAGGAATTTGATAGGGCAACTTGAAGGAAAGAGACAATGTAGAAGACCTAGGCGTAGATATGAGGGTATATTACAACGAATTTTAAAGAAATAGGATGGGAGGGTGTGGACTGGTTTTATCTGCCTCACAACAGGGACAAATGGCGGGTTTTTGCGTACTAATTGATTTTATCTTTGCATAATATATGGGCAGTTTCTTTATTAGCCCAGGAACTGTCAGCTTCTCAAGAAGGGATCTGCTCCATGGAATTAGTTTAGTAGCTGGTTAATAATCGCTGTGCCCTGGTGATGAACCAAACGGTTTGAAGCATGTCGGGCACACATAATGTTTATGTTAGTGGGTGAACAGTTCCTGTTTTAAAATAATTTATTTGGGGTGTAGTGTCGTATATAAGTAATAATGATGTATGTAATAATATAGAAGAGTTCCAGTGTATGTGGCACAATTCGACGTACATTTATGGGCGTGAGGATTGGGCTTCATTAAAACTCAGCCAAAAATAGAAACGGCGGAGATGAAAATTTTGAGGTAAGTTGCAGGACTTAAATTGTGTGTCCATAAAACAAAAATGGAAATAATATGTATATAATTGAATTTAAATTGTGAATTACAGACGTAACTGGACACAATATGTGTTAAGAATGAATGATAACGCGTGCTCCCCAGTTAGTGTATGGAATACATTCCAGCCGACAGAAGAAACATAGGCCTATGTCGCCCAAGGAAAATATGGTGAGACCAGCACGCAGGATGGCTTATGTGTATGTCCTGTTGTTATTGTTGCTGCTTTCTCCATTTGGTATTTATAAGGTCACTATCGAATTTTGATTGACACTGGTATGCTCATCCGTCAAATATGACGTAGTATTGTCTTGCAACAGATCATGACAGCTGCATGCTCTCGTTCTACTCTTCGAATCGCCCTTCCCATCGTCGTTTCTGTAGGACATGGTGAAAGAAAGTGTTTACGTAGTGTGAAGTCCTTCACTTATTGATGGAGATGAGGACGATGTGTAGCAGATATTTATGGATTGAGAGCAGTTCAGAATGTTGTATGAGTAACATCATTATAGTAGGCCTATGTTACCGTAATCACGTCAAGGTTACTTTTCTAGGGAGTGTTGTATCTTAGAAAGCGGAGGTTACGGTTAATGAGGAAAACCGGCTGAGGGGTAGTGCTGAACGTACGGGTTCAGCTACCGCAGTGTAAGGTGAGGTCCTACAGAAGATGGTAGCGAGGGTGGGACGTGGATGGAACTGGCTGTGGTGCTGAACGTGATTCGGTAACGTTGAAACTTGAAGATGGACTGAAATAAACGCCCAGAAATATACGGCTGTTGTTACAGTATAAGCGTATTTGCGCGAAGTCGAGCTGTCGCGAATACGACCGGACACGCCTGAACAGAACAGACCTGTAACCTGTGGAAGCAAAGTTTTCGCGTGAATCGCGCTACATGGCTTGACGTTCAAACATCCCCCCCCCCCTTGAGAAAGTCCAAGTCAGGATGCATTCCTACCGCTGTCCGCATTCGCGTGATGTAGCCCAAACCAAACACCGCCCACTTTATGTGGGGCGAATTCCGTCGTATTCGCGAGAAGTGGATTTAAGGCGAATACCATTCCACTGTAACGACTGCCTAAGAGTAGCAGTGTTGACCGTATATCATTAAAGTTTGTAATTTTGTGTAAACGTAAAATCTTAGCTGTGCCTAAAATACACACCATGAAGACTAATGCGGTAGTGTGCCAATTGCATGCGGGCTCTGTAACCCAGGGAAGTATCTCCCGCTGTATAGGTTTACTGCATAGAAGGGTGCGTGGGCCCCGTATTCGGTTGGGAATGACGGTAATGAAGAAAGACTGCGAGCAAGCGAACACAGGTTGCTCAGCCAATAACAACTCGTGTATTGCTGGGGCAATGAAACCAGTAAGGTTATGATTTGTAGGACATCTAACGAGCACTGGCGAAAACGAAGTGCTCAGAGATTTGAAAAGATACCACTTACTAATAGTAACTGTGGATGGGTGATAATACTAAAATGGCGGTAAGAGAAACGGATTCTTAAAGTTGACGTGGCTAGTGACAAGTTCCAGTGGAAAACTTTTGTGACGACTGTTATGAGCTGTTGTGTCATAGCAGCAGAGGGTCTGATTGGTTGAATAACAACGATGTGCTGAAGGAAAAGTTATATTGCGGGCCGTTCTGTAGTCGCGCCCACAGGAACTGAAGCTTGCGGTAAAATGTAAGCTTGCCACCAGACGGGGTCTAGGAGGCGGGGCCCAAGCACCACTCCGTAACAGATTAGGTCTTCCCTCATCCTTATTGCCTAGTGCATTGCGTTCGTCTCAGTTGGGAGTGAAAAGAAATTGAAAACAGCGAGAAAAGTTCAGGTTCACTCCTGTATAAGTAAATTGTTAGGCCTATTTCTGTAAGGTCGTTTGTTGTTGCCGCTTTAGCCTATAGAATAACGTACCTGTGACTGTGTGTATCTGTCAACAATTGTGGCCGCGACCATAGTGCCTGAAGGCCAGATGCTGTCCTACCCCATCCCATTCCAGCGTACTAATTGGTCACTTACTGTGTAGTTTGGCGACCCTGAATAGTAAACCATTGTTTACCCGCTCGTACTCAGCCTGCGGATGGAGTGTTCCTCGTCTTACGTATAGTGTTTCTCTGAAACGCTAAACTCGACACCCAGTGCAGAGATGTTGGCGCAAGTGGCTCCCAACTCGATTTAGAATTGTCAAACAAGAAAGGAACGCTGCAAACAGGCAATGTGTAGTACTGAGGCGATGAGGTGAAGTTATTTATTGGTCCTTTTTGTAATTGTTTGGGGCGTGGCCTAGAGTAAAAGATGGAGTGTGCGTATGAATGTGTTCCCGCGCGACCGCCCTGTCATCTGTCTCCTTAAAAGCTTCTGTTTGTTGTATTTTCATAATTTAGTGGAAGGATGTTTCATGTGCGTTACACTTTCATACAACGGAATCCCAAATTACCTCTTTTTTGTTCCGATTAATGCAGGTACTTGACAGGTCTGTTCACTATACAAAAAATTACTGGTGGAAAATGAATTCTACACTGTTTCTGAGCATGTGTAACTTTCGATTACCTTTTCCTTCCTTTCTTTCGCCCCCTTTTACTTCTCACTTTCTCTTTCTGTATTTAGTCGTTCATTAATTATTCTGCACACGTTTGTTCTACGATTGTCCGTGTTCTTTCCTTATTAAACACGAATATTCCTTCTCAGATAGATATCATGGAGTAAGGTAGGTAAACAAAATTATATTGATAAAAAATTGTACATCATACCATTTTCTGTTGGCTGTTTTTATTTGCGTTACACTCCGTTTGTTGGAGGCAATTCTGTATTTGTTTTCGCGCTGTTCTGATGACCGGAGACATTTTCCGATAAAGGTCGGTTTCTATACAATCCAGGTTTTATTTGATACAAGTCTTATTGTAGTAAACATTTCCAAATTCAGTATGGCATTAATACTGCAGTGGTCGAATAGTCGACACGGTGTTACAGAAATGTCCGTTCCCTATCGATTATACTATCCTGCAGCAGAAGCTCATCCTCGCAAAAAGGTGAGCGCAGCTACCATATATGTGTTCGTCATGTGCGTGTGGCGTATTAATTGTAGTATTCATGAAAGAAAATACTCTCCAAACCCATTCCTTACTACGTATTTCATATTCCTCGTTGGTCATAATGTTGATGTTCTGGTGACGTAAATCCTTTACTGGGGGCGTGTTATGTGCGCGCAAACAGTGAAGTTATAACGCCTGTGTAAAATATATTCTTGGACGATTCGTCTTTAATGAGTTAAGGCCCATTTTGTTTTGGAAGGAGAGGGGTAAAGAATAAAGTGCAAATCCGTCTACTGCAAAGTGTTCATTTAGAACTCCATTCCAGCGTTATATATTACTAATTTGGCGACAACAGATTACAAAAAAAAAAACGCGTACAGTGATGGATGTCCTTATGCTTCCATACAGCGCCCTGCGCGTCGCATTGGGATTTCGCACACGCGAAAAGAAATTACAGGCGTGTTGCCTATTGACATGCATCCGTCTTTGTAGTACCGCTATATCATTAACTGCAGCAGCACACACATTCCTTCTTAAGATGGCCCGTTAATTAAAAGTCTAACCTGTTGAAGTCGGATGATATTGTGGGCCGTGCAATTGACCCGCCACGTCCTACCCATCCTTACAGTAACAGCGATCGTAAAATGAGGGGAAGCATCATCGTACATGAACCAGGTGGACACTCTTGTCTGCAGTGGGACATCGTCTAACAGCTGTGGATGGGTGGTGTGTGGAAGGTCACGGTAAGCTGCCCCTTTCAGCCTATGCTGGAAAACATGAGGACCCATCAGTATATCTCCAGTTATGTCCACCCACACATTTATTGAAAATCGTTGGTGGCGACGGAATGATTGCACATGGATTGTCGTCTACCCACGAATGTTGATTGTGGAAGTTCATGATACAGGTAGCCCTCGATTTACACCGGGGATGCTTTCCTGGACGAACCGGCGTAATCGGAATCGGCGTAAATTGCAACGATTTTATAATGTAAATCAATGGGAAGTCAATGACATGCGTTCCCGGCACCCAAACATTGACGAGTAATATAATGGCATTGCATTTAAAGCTCTGAAATAACGTAAATATAATAAAGGGAATTTAAAGAGTATATTTTGTACACTTACAACCGGCAATGGCGTAATGAAGCAGCGTTAGTTTCTCTAAGTCCCTGGTTGAGGATAGTCACGTTTTTTAAAGAAAGCATGCGGTGTGGACTGTCGTGATTTCTTTTTTCTTTCTATCAAAATGTCATGATAAGGCCTCGTGGATGCCATAACGCTCCTCTTCGCTGTACACTTCGCTCCCAGTCGTGGTCAATCTCGCAGAGCTCATCAGTGAGTTTATCTATGTCTGAGAGGATGCGCTGGAGATTCTTGTCTTCATTTCACGTAGACGAAGTTCTTCTTCCTCTTATTCCTCCTCTTCCTCTTACATCAGCGATGTAAGAATTACGATTTAGTATAAGAAGCAGTACGAGAAAAATTGTAAAACGTTATAAATAATAGTAAAATATATTTTTTCACTTTTTGACCTGGTTTCAAAATCGGCGTTATTCTGAATCGGCCCAAATTGGACCGGCGCAAATCGAGGGCTACCTGTACAATCACGAGTAGGCAGAAATTCTGTCACGTCCATCTGGGTCAGAAAAAGAGGAGGAGGAACACTACCTGCACGTTGCTCGAGGAGTCACTGAGTGGAGAACTCCACTCTTTCTGGGTACTCTTGGCCTGGTTCTGGCACTAGTGGTTAGGTGGGAAGGGTTGGGCAGTTGCTCATGGAGGACCGCGGAAGACAGCCGAGTGGGCAACGTATTCTGAAACGGCGATCATCCGCGTGGTGATGGCAAGATGTTCGGCAGCGTCATGCCGAATTGTCTTCCAGCTCTGGTGTTTGGGCTGCCTTTGTGTTCCTCCTCAAACTGCCGCGAGCGCAATTTTCCTCATTGCCTTTGGCGTCAGTCGGTGCTATAAAATGTCAAATTCGACGACCGGGAAATTTGTCCCGGTAAAGACGACGTGCCGCAGCCTATCGTCGTTTGCACTACCAAACACGATGTGCGTATGGGTGATCGCCGCAAATACGTATCTGCCGGCATAACACAGAACAACACTGTCACATCACGTTGCATATTGAGCAGCACCATGTTTAAGCATGAGAGGGAGGGTCTTGTGGAAGGAGCCCAGCAGTGCGGGTAAGGATACTGCACCTTTCGACCCTTCTCTTTTCAAATACGCTTCTAAGGTGCCATGTTTACATAGGGTCATTTTTTCGTTAATTTGTGCACAGAACACGCCTCTACAGTGGTACCATACATTTTAGAAATACTATATAGTTTTCTTTTAGTGTGTGTATGATCTCAGAGTAAACAGCTTTTATGTCGGTTTCATTTTTCTGTACATAATTTGAAGGTCGTGTATGTTTGGCCTGTCATTCGAAATTCCGTGTTTGTGTACCAGCTTCTTGTCTAAAGGGGTGCTCTTGAGATTTATGTGAATGAGACGTTACATAGTTCGTTAATACAGTCGAACATTTATAGTCACATATTCCACCATCATTTGCTGTATATGTCCAGTACCAAGTTTTGTTGAAATTGGAGTGGTTTCAGAGGTGGGACATGCTGTCTTCCATTGTGTGTTCATTTTATGCAAAAGGTCTTGGTGAGGTCATAGTAACAGGTAAAGCTTTCCCATAACAAATCATGAAGGCTCAGAGGGGGAATGGAATGTCGGGCGTCCATCGTTACTTTGACATTCGGCACAACTAGGACGGCAGAGTTTCAGCTCTACGCGCCTGCGGCACTGTATCGCTAAGGAAGTTCCTTGGTACTCATTTCTGTTAGAGGCTGAGTAGACCCCAGGGCTACTGAATGCGGACAGAAGTATAGGTCACTTGAAAGTTTCCAAGGACCGTACCGGAAATCGACCCCCGGAACCTCCTGTCTTGTGGCACAGTGCCACAGCCAACTGCACACGGCTGGCGGTGAGGTCATAGTGTTGGTGATTATTTGTGCTAGTGTAATGACAACTGGGTGTACCCTGAGAAGCAATTTTCTGTACACAAGTTCAGAACTCATATTGCAAAATTAGTCGCACTACATGTAACTCTTGTACCTCCTATTTGATTAACAATTTGCCCTGTCATAAAGATGTAAAATGGAAGGTGCAGTAGATGTTAATGACACCTGCTAGTTGTTTCCACAGTGTGTTCTGAGAAAAATTGTAAATTTTGGTTTGAGCTTTATGTAAAATAGGAGCTGTACGCAGCCAGTCAGTACGGATTGGGAGAGAACCACCTGCACTTTACAGATATGCTCACATGAGCATGCTTCCATTACAATGTTGATTTCAAATTACCATTCTTTTGCAGGACTCTCCTATTTGGGAAAATGTGGCACTGCAGAACTTACAGATCCAGGATAAACAAGTCAGAACTAACGAAGTGGGACTTCAAGGTAAAGATATTACTGAGCAGGCAACCTATATACAATAGCCTACACAAATTTTGCTATGTTGCCTGTTAAACTGTATTGTCCTGGCTCAGGACAGCCTCCAACAAGATGGCGCTTTATTTTGTATCAGGATACTTCTTGAACAGTTACTTGTTGTGTATCAGTTACAGAAGGGGTATGTTATAATGAAGATTCAGAAGTCAGTTTTGTTAAGCCTCATTGATAAGGTAGATACATGCTGTGCCAGTAATTGTAATTCTTATTTTGTGTATCATTTAGTAGAGTTTGATGATGAGTTCTGTTTTCATATTTGTCACTGTTTTACAAAACTTAACTTATTTGTTGGCAGTGTTTCTGTCTTAAATAAGCAGGATATGGGGATATAGAGGAATTACTTTATCTGACCCATATCATTGGTCACTTCCTGTTGCTATTCTGATATTCTGTGAGTCAGGATCTACGTGTGTTAGTTCAAGGTCCTGCAGTTAATATTAGGTTTTTACTCACCGTATATAAAGAAGGTGCTGGGAAGTTCGAGTCCAGTGTATTGTATTTTAATATTAGCTTTGTACTACCATATTTAAGAAGGTGCTGAAAAAGTTTCCTTCAGCTTGCAGGCAAGCATCACATCTAACAAACACATTCATTGCACATCAGCTTCTGCTGTTGAAATTAAAGACATTGTATCCTGACTGATTTTTTTTCTAGACCATTTTCAGTGCAAGCATTACTACTATACATTTAATTCTTTAACGTGCCCTACAAGGAAAAATTGCACAGGTTCAGATCTGGCAAATAAGAAGGACCACAATCCCTACTTATTATTCAGTCACAAAAAACGCTCTTTAAACAACACATAGATTTGCTGACAGTGTGAACTGTTGCACTGTCTTGCTGGAAAAAGACATTGGTTCTCGCCATCAGACAGGTATTAAAAATGGTGTCAGAATGTAACAGCCTGGTATGAATTTATGGTCTCAGGTAAAAAAAGGGCTCAGTAACAGTAGTTTCACTCAAAGCAACCAGAGATGTCAATGAAGAAACGAAAAATTTCATCAGAAAGTTACACAAATTAGCTACCAAATTCAAGGACATAAATGTAGTAAGTGCAGACTTATCAAGAAGTTACTTCACTTGACATGGTTTACACTTAAAGAACTCCAGCAAGGATGAAATAACCAATAGAGTAGTGGAAGCAATCAGATCAACCAAGGAGAAATCTACAGAAATTATCCCAGTAAGTCTAACATGGAAGGACAATCCTGTTACATCAACAAATGAATCACAAGTTAAAAAATCTTCACTGACAAATATAATAGACATTAAAAATAAACAGCTCATCAGATTCAACAGCCAAAACGCCAAAGGAGAACTCCAGCACATAGATAGCAAGATTTTTTGTGGATGTAACGATGAAATCCAAGGAAAGGGATATGAAATAAATTAAAGTGGTTTAAGTGTGAGTAGTGATGAAATAGTGGAAAAACTTAAAAAATTAGTGAAAATAGACTAAGTGCAAGTAAATTAGTTGTAAGTAGTGAGATTATGGCTTTCAATTTTCAAAATAGAGTAACCAAAGATACATTCCAAAAAACCTTAACTATAATTAAAAAGTCACAACCAGTAAATGATATAAAGCTCTTCAATGTTTACCATCAGAACATTAGAGGGTTAAGAGGGAAAATAAACGAACTGTTTAAGTCATCTATACCCGGCCTTCCCTCATATATTATGCTTTATGGAGCACCATATGAATCTTTTGGAACTACAACAGACTTACATAGATTGTTATGATCTAGGTGCAAACTACTGTAGAACATTCTATGAAAAAGGAGGTGTGTGCACCTATATACATAAAAGCCTAAATTTTGTAAACATAGACTTTAAAAAATATTGCAAGGATAAAGATTTTGAGGTCTGCACTATAAAGCTTTACTTAAATTCTGAAAGAGTGTGTATAATTACAATATATAGAGCTCCATCTGGAAATTTTGATTTATTTATAACTAAACTAGACACAATACTTAGAAATTTATATGTCTCAACACAAGAATATATTATTTGTGGTGCCATAAATATAAATTATCTCATTTACAGTGAAAGGAAAAGCCAATTAGAAGCTTTGTTGTGAACTTATAATCTAACAAGTATAGTAAATTTTCCCACTAGGTAATTCTACTACAGGTATCGATAATATTTTTATTGATATTGCTAAAAGAGATAGTTATTCAATATGTCTAATAATTAATGGATTATCTGATCATGATGCACAATCCATAACATTTAACACAATAAATTTGAAACCACACACTAAACAGTTCAAAGTAATAAGGAAAATTAATAAATGTACAATAAATGATTTTCTAACTCAACTAAGTTATGAAACATGGGACTTAACCTTTTCTAGTGTTGATGTTAATAAAATGTTTAACTCCTTCTTAGATACCTACTTGAAGATCTTTTACTCCAGCCTTCCATTAAAAAAATTAAACCGTTAATAAAAGAAATGATTGGATTACTATAGGAATAAAGACTTCTTGCAAACGTAAAAGAGAGCTTCATATAGCGTATAGGAACAGCAATAATACTGGCTTAAGAAACTATTACAAAAAATATGGTAAACTTTTAACTACGGCTATTAAGGAAGCTAAAAAACTTAAATGTTCAGTATTTCCACCATGTTCTGCACTTTATGTCTTCTGCACTGTCAGTAGTTCTTTTGTGTGTTTAATGTATAATGAAGTGGAATCAATACATTTTGTAACACTGTGACTGTAAAACTGTATATTGTGTGAAATGGAATTTCACAGAACGAAACTTTGTGGAACTTTTCTCTAGTGTATACTTCTTGCTTGGTATTGAGTCAGTTACCTTCCAGCTAACACTTGTGTTGAATATAACTTTCTGTTCAAATAATGTTGTTGACGTATGGAGGAAATGTGTACACTTGACCTGCTTTATTACATGACATGTTAGAACTTGTACTGTGCTTAAATAATGCATCATTCTTTGGTTTCTTTCTGCAAGGAGACTCTGCTTTATGGTGATGTATACTGTCACTATATATTTTCCTAATAAGAATGACTGACCACTTTTAAAACCCAGGTTTGAAGGACATGTCAGTGAAGGTCACATAATCACTTTAATACCACTTATGAATAGCAACAAGGATATTGAACTAATCTTTAACAGACAGTAACACTGATAACATACATTGTGTCTGGAAATGTCTTCTTGTGAAAACTATGTAACTTTTGTTAAAAGTAATTTTTGTCCAGAAGGGTTGACAAGGAAATGAGCGAGATGAGATGTCTCTTGTGTGGTGGCCACTTGAAGAATGAGGAACTGGAAAGATAATAGTGATACAGATCACTCAATGATTAAATCAACAAATGCACTTTATTTGTTAAGCATGTCCACTAACCCTACATATGTTTCAGCTGCAATAGAGCCATCTTCAGGGGTTCAAGGTCACGTTCACTTCAACTTTCACTAATCCATTTGGTATCACCACATATACACCACAATGTATGTCAAGTTTCTCTTAGCGGTTAATAACACTCACTGTTTTCGTTTGTACAACCATACAATATCTTTTAAATGTCTTAGCGTAGGGTGTTTTCATCTTTGAGTTAAAAGCGTATATGATGATAATACAATGTCATTAAAAGTTGTTAAAAATTATTAAAAATTGCTGGCAATTGGTTTGTATACAAGTAGTGTTGTCCGAGCCCTGTTTTTGTTGTTAGTGTCTTGTGGACCTATACCATTGTAGCGTTCCATTTCCAGTCCGTAACAACCATGAGGTAGGATAGCTGGCAACTGGGCTAAGATTTGATCATTGTACTTCCTGAATTTCCATATAGTGTTACTACTTCCAGCCTAGTTTGTCTCAAGAAAAATAACAGTAGGAAGTGGCCTGTCATCCTATTTATGAGTCATGCTAAGATTTGATCATTGTACTTCCTGAATTTGTGTATAGTGTTACTACTTCCAACCTGGTTTGTCTCAAGAAAAAAAAAAACAGTAGGAAGTGGCCTATCATCCTATTTATGAGTCATCCCAGCACTGAGGATTTAGATGGCAGTGTTCTGGGTTACAACACCATGTATTCGTGTGGGCAGTTAGGCACCAGCTGCCTACATCCTCAGGGTAGAAGTGACCATGTGTAAGATACACATTGTCATAGCCCAGAAGGCTACAGTCTAAACAAAGTATTGTTCTAACATTTGTGTTTAAAGACTGAATAAAATCGCAGTAAAATCCCAGTGGAGCATATGTAAAGTAAAACAGTTCGAGAAGCTTATAATTTTATTTGAACGCAGTGAATGGTGCGTCTTCTCCGCCTTGCTGTATCTTTGCTTGCTTATTGAAAATTAATGTATGATCTCGCAGCCATACTGCTGGTTTATATGAATGGTAAGGATTTAGGTGTTAATTTAAAAACTGTAACACATTTTTGTCATTTCAGATGCATCTTCAGACGGTCCTGATGGCCTTCTGGCTGTACTGCAAAATGAAAAACAAGAACTGGAAGAGAAATCACAACTTTTGGTGGTCTTCAAGGAACGGCTTGAAAGCCTTAATGCTGAGAAAGAGCATGTGAGTTGAATTTATTATAGTTTATAGAAGTAAAATAAAAATTGAAGTTGATTTAATTTGGGGATTGTGTATGAAGAATTCCATGAGACATTGATATTTGTATGAGTAGCTTGCTTTGCACTGGTGCAAGATATACCCAAATCTCATGTCATGCTGGTTTGCTTAAACTGTGCCATGATCCGGAGTTTAGTTATCCTCTCGCTGTGGAGGCCTGGCCTCGATTCCAGGCCAGTCTCAGCGGGATTTGTGGTGGACAAACTGGAGATGGGACAAGTTTTTTTTTTTTTCAGATTCTTTCCCTTGTCTTGTCACTGTCATTCCATCAGTGCTCCATACTCATTCAGTCATCTACCATTAATGCAACATAATCTTAAGAATATGACAGCATCGTTAAATAATGCACCAGCTTTACACAGTATAAATTTCCAGCAGTTATTTATTTTGTTTTTGGCCTCATTGTAGAGATCAAAAATAGCATAACGTCAGAGTTTCGTTGGTCAGTATGGTCCAAATATGAAAAGCATTTGCTTCCTTTTATTCTTCTGTTACATTTTAAACACATACAAAATGAAACAGGTAAAGATAATTATATAACAAGGACCTTCATGTTTGAAAACATTACATAGTGTTGTTGGGGTAATTAAATTGAACAGACAGATCTTTTGGATGTGTAGCTTGGATAGGGGAAGCCAGGAATGTATACAGCACTTTGGTTTGAGAACTCATGAAAGGGGTAACATACAAGACGCAGATGTAGATCATAAAGCAGCAGGTCAACATGAACTGAAGGAGGTGATTGAATATCAGATACATTGGAGTTGGGAGTTCCAGACCTTCTAAGATTCATAGAGGGTTAAGCTCAAGTCTAGATGTTTTTCATGATGTACATTGACTGTAAACATGAACATTATTTTTGATATTGTGCATTGTCTTTAGATTTTTCAAACACAATATCTGGGGAACTGGATTTTTTTTCTTCTGGCAGAGGGAAGGATGGATTCCTACAGAGTTTGGGCTTTCTGGAAAGAACTGCTGCTGATCACTGGATCATTCAGTCTTCAAGCTAATAGTTTATTGCAGCAGTGGTTTTCCCCTACTGAACACTGACAATGCAAATATTTCATTAGCTTGTCCAAATATGTATATTTTTCAGTATACAAACTAAAGCCTTTCTGTCATATTAAAATCAAATGTTGTCATAGTGTCCTTGTAGGCCATCATTGGCTGTATTATTATTGTCAGATTGTAATAGAAGTTGGAATGTATGGGCAGTTCTTTAGTAAAACTTAAAAATACCAAATTTCATTAAATTCTGTTGAACATTTCTCAAGTTATTTCATGTGTATAGTCATCAGGTTTTGGTACATACCAGTAAATTAACATAGAACTGACACTGGTTGGAAATTTGATCACTTGTGGTGCAGTGTGAACTTAGTTTTGTAATAACACAGCATGGAAGGCTGTTCTGTAACATGCCAGGCAGGCACTGAGAGGAGGTACAGGCATAGCTTTACCCATGCTCAACCTCAGCGCTAGAAGGGGGTGATTGGTCAGTGCCACTCACTGGCCCCTTTATCCATGGGAAAGAGACCCAATGCCCATTGTACAGGAGGCTGGGTGGGTCTTGGGGCCAGTCTGGATAGGATTAACATTTTAATGACTGCATACTGCTGATTGTTTACAGAAGATCTTATACCAGCGGTACATTCTCTCTGTCTGTCTGTCTGTGTCTCTCTCTCTCTGTCTCTCTCTCAGCCTCTAAAATGTGAACTGTATTATAACAAACCTTTCTTTGTTAGAAAATTTACCTGGGCCTGAGATAATGGAATGAAAAGCAAAGTATTACCTCCAGAAAACATAAACGCTTCAACCTGTATTATCCTGTGTGTGAAGTTTTGTTACGAGGGATAAGACAGTGTGTCATTGAGCAAGTAGTTCCTGCTGACTTGAAGGACTGCAGTGTCTTCAAAATAACAGGAACTACTCACCCAATGACAGAGCATCACATCCCAGAAGACTTTAATCAGCAGTCTTACCACTGTGAGACCTGAAATATCTCAAGTCTTTAATTTTGTGGGATATACAGTTGATCTCATCAAGCCATTGTTAGACACCACTGAACTCAGGGTGAGTAAAGGTTTAGTATTAAATTTTTTGTGTGTAGGTCAGTACAAGATGTGCTTACCTGGAGGAACAAGTACAGAAACTATCAAAACAACTTGAGAATGAATCTGAGAAGCGAACAACATCTGAGTCAAGTGAACTTGAACAACTTCACAGCCAATTAAAAGCTGCCACTGACCAGCTGGCGCAGACAAGAGATGAGAATACGGGAGTGTTAAAGGAACAGCTGAATGGTATTGTGTATTCCTTTAGCTTTTACCTCAGATTCACATAAATGCACACATTAGCTCTTATAGCCATAGAACTTCTGCTTTTCACCGTATAAATAACAATTGTAGTTAAATATATTAGTAGACCATTTCCACTAATATTCCCTCCTGAGTGTAATACCTGATCTCTCTCATTGGTTATGTTGCTGTTCATATAATTGTCCTTTTGGACTGTTAATTACACAATGAATCAACTTCCTGTGTAGTATATATATGTCACACAAGAAGTTGCTAGTACTCTTGTTGCTGACCAGTGCATGGTGAAGGTGCATAGGTTATTTGCCATATTTGCACATATGAGACCTTTTTTAGGCGTGTTTGCAAACTTGCGAAAAGTGACTATTAATTTTGTCATGTCTGTCCATCCGTCCGCTTGGTACAACTCTGTTCCACTGGACCGATTTTCATGAAAGCTGATATTTGAGTATTTTTCGAAAACCTGTCAAGAATATTCAAGTTTGATTAAAATCTGACAAGAATAACGGGTATGTTACATGAAGACCTATGTACATTCATGGTAGTATCTCGCTCACTTCTTCTTAGAATGAAAAATGTTTCAGAAAAAGGTTGTAGAGAAAATCAAAACGCACATTTTATGTTCAGTAACATTTTTTCGAAAATCATTTTGTTTATGAGATAATGTGGAAAAATATGGTAGATCCGGACAGGCCACAGATGACAGTATATGGTGCGTGCACTTTGCATGCTGGATAACTAAGGCTACAAACACACACTCAGAATATGTAATAGTTACTGCTTTTCCACAGCAACAGTGGTTACGCAAATGCGCCTCAATGTTATGTTATACGTACATTGCCTGTCTGGTTTAATTGCTGTCCTAGTGCTTGGTGAAAAATGAAAAAGGAGTTTTTGTCCATGCCATGACAGCCTATAGGGGTAGTAGAGGTATAGCTCCACTCATTCTTAACTTTGGCGCTGGCTGGACGTTCTTGGAGAACAGAAAAATCTCATGCCCCTGTCTGGATTGGAACCCTGGATTGTCCAGCCTGTAACCCAGTCACTACACCAACTACACTATTGTGACTCCCATACCGGTGCTTGTTATTGTGCGAAAATATTGACCCATTCCATACTGAGTTTCATTTATAAAACTGCTTCTGTTTGGTTTCTGACATTATGGGCCTTGCTCTGGACCTCTTGCAGCCTTCTGTTGGGACAGTGCTGAGATTATGAGGAGAGGTGCTTTGTCTCCATTCCCTCTGTAAATTTTTCCAGACATTATTAGGCAGAAAACTTTACCTTCTGCCTTTATTAGTATGTGCACATGGTTAACTAGATATAATTTTCAGTTATGAAATGATAAACAGATATGTAGCTTGAATTGCTAGAGACACAGCAAGAGAGGTGTGTTTTCATTGACGTTACTAAACACCATAATTTTTCATAACAGGTGACCATTGTTTCTGAAAGTGATACCTGTGCATAGCATGGAAGAGGTTAAAGTCTGCTATTTAGTCTGTAATGTGACATGTAACATTGGTTTCTGCACAGTTGCTGAACGCAAGATAGAGGAACTTGAGAAGGAGTTACTAAAAGTTCATCAGCAGATGTTGGACCACCTCAGTGACTCACAGGTAATCTGCATTGCAAAGTTACTGCATGCTGCAATTGAGTAGTTACCACTCCATATCCTTGAGGTACCATGGTCAGTTCTATGGCTGGGCACTGCCTATCTTTGCTATGTTTTGTGATTTTTCTCAGTTCGTCCATGCAGGTACTGTAGTAGTACCAGAAAATGTTTGTCATTTTCAGATGAACACCAGTGAAATCCGAGGGGAAGTAGAACAAACAAGGTGGCAGCTGTTGCAGGAATCTGGAATTCAGAAGACGGAATTGCTGAGGGCTCGTCAGGATATGGTGAACCGGATCATCCAAATGGGAGAAAAGGTGCAGTGCTGTATTAGTTGATTAGACAATCCAGGCATATGCATAAGAAGCCAGTAGGAGCAGTTCTTCCTTGTTATATATGATATTGTCAGAAAATTGGTGTTGTGAGTGCCATTCTTATGCCTATTTTCACAAAATGCATAAAATTAATGCATATTGGTAAGGTATTTTGCACTTTATCTCAGAATTTTATTGATTGGATTTTGATTAAATTTAGCAATTCTTGTCTAGTAATAGTTGCTTGCTAGGTACGGCAATTTTATGTTATGTTTTGTTGTAGAGGTGATCCACAAGAAAAATAAGGCATGTCAGCACCAAACATTTTTGGGTAATGTTGCTTTTGTTTGGCAGTGAAATATAAATCACCTACATGAAGGTGAAATGAATCTTACAGTTTTTCTAACAATCAGCCCATTGTCCAAAAAATTGTCACAACACACACTGTAGATTTTATTATTTTGTATGAAACATTACTCATTGTAATAAATATTTAACAAAATGCAAGGACAAGCGGTATCTTATTACTTTTGTGGTGTGATTATGTGAATAGCTTTGCAACAGCAGAGTTGTGTCTGCAGTAAATTAATATGATGTTTGTTGAGGTCTTTCCCTGACCTGAATTTATGGCCATTTAGTGCTTTAGTGCTGCTGAAGGACCCTGACATCACCATCAACATGCAGGACTATTCCAGAACACTTTTTGTACCACCATCAAGAGAGAGTACTGCAGGATGCTGATAAGTGTTTCATGTTGAACATGGATCACTCTCCCGGATTTCGACATATGACCAACGCAAAAACATAATGCAACAATATGGATCATAGGACAAATGATAGGCTATATGTATAACAATTCAGCATTGACTATGAAAGACTTTCTAGACTTCATGAGAAGAGCAAGGTGGAAGACATACAGGAGAAACAACAAATACACCAACTGCGGGAAATATTTAGATGGGATAGACCAATAAAAAAAATTGACTGGTTGACCAAATGAACGTTTAATTTCTAACATAATAAAGTGTGGTTTCATGCTGATGAGATAAGAAATGTATGTGAAGAAGTTATGTCAATGCCAAATCGTATAAAACAAGTTATTGCAGCTAATGGTGGCCATATTAATTACTAATAATTTATATAAATAATTCTATGTATTATTTTCATGAACGAAAGATAACACAGCAAAAGAGACGCGATTAACGTAACGTAAAAGTAAAGTGAACAGTTGTGTCTACAAATAATGTGCCACCTTTTATTTATAACCTTGAGGAATAATCTTGTATTAGACTATTCATTTTATATGTGCATCCTTTAATTCAACTGTAAGCTCCTAGTATTAATAAAAAAAAAAAATGACAATACCCATCCTCATGTGGTCCACACTGACCAGGACATGCTGCACTCCATGCAGTGGAAGATACCAGACCATCCTCAATGCAGCCAAGACCTTTCATAATGTGACTTCAGTGTGTTTGAGTTCTTCAAGAAGCACTAAAACGGCATAGATCTGGGTCAGATGAAGACATCAAGGCCATACTGGTTCCTGTGGCAGACCAGGGAGGCCTTTGCAGTGGGAAGCATTGGCTGGTGTTTGAGTGGGTTGCCTGCCTCAACATCCATGCAGACTGTTTTTAACAGGCCCCACTCTTTCACCCAGAAAAATCCCTGAGTGGATTTCATTTGAACAGATTAATATTAATAATATTAATTAATATATTACAAGTTATGTGATGAAAAAAACATGTTTGGAAAATATGTGTACTTCAGATTGAATTATATCATTTTGAACGTGCACTCTTCATTTCTTCCAGAGCCGAGAGGTAGAGATGAGCATGAAGAAGCTGCAGCTGGATGGCAAACACTTGACTGCAGACATTGTGGCCATCATCCACAAATTGGGTGATCCAGAGCAGCAAGAGCTTATTCATGGTGAGTGGATAATCACAAATCGCTGATCCGTTGCTAAGGAATTCATTATCAGTGCATTCACTGCCAACTTTTAAAACAAACATTTAATGTCTTCACATCTTCTGTCACACTTGTCAAGCATACACAGAAGTAATGTGGTCCAATTTCAAACTGATTTCAACAGTTTTAACTATGTGAAATGAAAGCACAAGTACAGTAAAACCCCTATTTAATGAATTGCTGGGGGATTAGAATATATTTCACTAAATCGGGGTTTTCATTAAATGGAGGTTTTGTCTAGGTTTTGAGCTATTGTCGGGACATGAAAAAATCATCACTAAATCCGGGATTTCACTAAATGCGGGAACATTAAATCGGGGTTTTACTGTAGTTAAATGGAATTTGCATGAGTGGTTTGTCCTGTGTTACTAGATTCAGTCCAACGTGAGGAAAGTCTATGTCTATTGAATATTTGAAATTTAAGGCATGATTTCAACTTGGCATGTCATTTAGCAGAGTAAGTGCACCAGCATGAGTAGGAAGTATAGTATTAAAATGAATCTTCCAGAAATAGGATGGGAGGGTGTGGACTTTGATATATCTGACTCAGGATAGGGACCAGTGATGAGTTGTTGTGAACATGATAATGCATCTTTGGGCTCTATAAATGTAGGGAATGTCGTGACTAGCTGAGGAATTATTAGCTTCTCATGAAGGGTTCTACTTCGAGGAATTGGTCAGTCAGATAGAATTTTTGATGATGTGATGAGTAGAATGATGTAACTATTCAATATAGTTAATCCCCTCAACTCCCAAAGTGAGATATTGTGGTATCACATGTGAGATGTCATATGCATTGCTTTTTGCCTGTCCTTTCCCAAGTACATACTCATCATAAGTATAGCCAGTCTTACTTCACAGTTTGTAAGTCCTTATACAGTAAAACCTCATCATTTCGAAATAACCACATAATTCACCAGCTTTAACCTTGAATCTTGTATAGTTTTTAATGTGATTAGCTCAAAATATGGTTAATTTGTAATTCAGGGCTATATTACAGTCCTGTGATTACAAGAAGTTGAGTAATTTGAATTGTTATATTCTCTGGACAGTTTGTGTAAACATTGCACATTACTGTAGCATAGTACAGTCACCATTCTTATGACATGATGGTTAGGCTTGTGCTGGTGTCGGTAGTTTAGCTGGGTTACTCCATACCTCAGCGTTACTTTGCAGAGGCAACCAAAATTCATCTGTACATTCATGTGTAAATAGCTGAATTTCAGTTATCTTTGCGATGGTCATGCTGGAGTGTGGAGTCTATAATTGTTTCATGTCATGGACTGTACAGAGGACAAGCTACCAACCATTGCATATGCTGGGTACTGCTGTGAAACAAAACAACAAGTGGGAGGAATAGCAAGGTCACATACATTGTCCTAGGTGGCTTTGACAAGTTTCTGAATGTTAACCAATCAATTCCAACCTGTACAGTCATGTCAGGGTGTCATCAGCATTTATCATCGGCATCAAACATGTCTCAGTATTGGCTCTATTCAAAGTATGTAGTCTCTCCTACCAACAGTTTGGTCACTTCAGTGAACTAGAGTAGAAAGATGGTAATTGGTGTAGAATCATTGTTCGCAGGGGTTGCCTCTTTAATATCTTCTGTGCCCTCAGAGCTTCAGGAGAAATGGTGGGTACCACCAGTGTTTCAAGTGTATTTTGTCTTCTGACCTAACTCTGTCTCGGCTTCTGTTTTCATTATTGCAATCACTGCTGCTACTGTGTCTTCGTTAAGCTCACTTTCACTGCCATATGAGGTTGTTTTGGTGTCCACTGTTAGCTCCTGTTCAGTATCCATTTTACTCATAAAAATTTGCACCGTTATGACAAGGATAAATTATGTTCTGTTGAGAATGACATCTGTTGACTCGTTTTACCACATTCAGCAGTGTAGTTGTTTCTGATGGGGATCTATAACCCTCACTCCCCAGTCCCTGAACAAAAAAATGCATAAGATAAGTTTAATTTCTTTGAGCCACTTTCACACTAATGTATTAATTTTAGCAGGTCTGTGTTCATTACATCATACAGTGGTATCTGCTTCCTCATTTGTAGTGTAATAATTGGTACAGATTGGTTGTAACTAAAGGGGCATTCTAGTGGCACAAGCATGACACACAATCGATTTATTTGTGGGTATGCCAGTGTATTGCAGTCAAAAAGGGAAAAGTGGGTAAACTTCTTTAATATTCATGTTGTTAATTTTTTTTTCAGGTACCCTAAAGGCTTTGGAACTTGAAAATCAGGTTTTGAAGTTGAGAAATGCTCAGCTGGAGCTGGCTGGAAATACAGAAACACTAAAAGGTTGGTATGATAACCTGACATTGAAGTTTCTGTTTGAATGCATTGACAGCATTGCGTTGTTAATGAAATCGGAACTTGTGCTTAACCTGTCATTGCATTTCCTTTTCGTGGTTGGTTCATCAAATTAATTAATTTTATTAATTTAATTGTCTTCTTATGGTCTGTGGTTGAACTGGAGTGTATTTGTTCAGCATTGTTCAAAATGTTTTTGCTATTGATAGAACCTTGCAGATGTTTTGTATAATTTTTATTGACGGTGTCCTTAGAGATCCCTTTTCAAATGCTTTCAGGCAGCAGTTATGAGTCCAGCAGTAAAGTTGATTTTCATTATGAAGATGATGAAAAGAAATTGTCTGGTGGACACAACATGAATCTGAACTCAAAACATTCAGATATCAGTAGCAGGAAGACTGAAGTGAGTATGTTTTTATGCAACTGAGAATTACAGTATGTTACATATGTGTAAAAAAAAAGCATGCATTTCAGTAAGACACTGATAGTGCCAGTCGTCGTATGTTTCAGCAGCTGCAATAGTAAATGCTCGTCATTGGCAGCTACCATCTAATCTGGGGCTTGGGGGCAGAATACAGTTATGTTTTTGTAAATTAATTTTGACTTTATTTAAAGGCCCTGTGAATTCTCATTTGAACAGGAAATATTGAAAGTTTTAATATCATGCTTACTTTTTTCACAGGTAATTGTGGGTTTGTTGATAGAGAATCAGTATTTTAAGTACAGTAATTCCTCAGTAGTATGGATCCCCGGGTAATCCAAACAATTTTGGGCCAACTATAGCCCTTGGTGATCTGGAAAATTAAAAACAAAAAAGAGAAAACATGCATACAGATAGATGTGGCATTACCAGTGGACAAAAATGTCACGCAAAAGGAAGCAGAAAAGAAACTGAAATGCAAGGCTCAGCAATTAAATCAACAAATGCACCTTATTTCTTAAGCATGTCCACTAACCCTACATATGTTTCGGCTGCAATAGAGCCATCATCAGGGGTTCAAGGTCACATTCACATCAACATTCACTAAACCATTTTGTATCACTACATATACACCACAATGTATGTCAAGTTTCTATTAGCAGTTAATAACACTCACTGTTTTCGTTTATACAACCATATAATTTCTTTTAAATGTCTTGGCTTAGGTTGTTTACATCTTTGAGTTATAAGCGTAAAAAATGATAATACAATGTAATTAAAAGTTGTTAAAAAATTATTGCCAGCAATTTTTAATAATTTTTTAACAACTTTTAATGACATTGTATTATCATCTTTTACACTTATAACTCAAAGATGTAAACAACCTACGCCAAGACATTTAAAAGAAATTATATGGTTGTATAAATGAAAACAGTGAGTGTTATTAACTGCTAATAGAAACTTGACATACATTGTGGTGTATATGTAGTGATACAAAATGGTTTAGTGAATGTTGAAGTGAATGTGACCTTGGACCCCCTAATGATGGCTCTATTGCAGCCGAAACATATGTAGGGTTAGTGGACATGCTTAAGAAGTAAAGTGCATTTGTTGGTTTAATTGCTGAGTGATATCAGAATGCACGGTGAACACAACGTAAAATGCAAGAGTTTATGTATAGAGATACAACGAATGTGAAACATGAATTGTATGATTGTACCAGTAATTGGAGCCACTGGAATAATAACAAAAAGTTTAAAGAAAAATTTAGAAGCCATACCAGGAAAACATTCAATAGATTCACTACAAAAGACAGCTATACTTGGAACATCACACATAATACAGAACGTATTGCAGTCTGAAACTTGAAACCTGAGCGGTGGGGATCACCTTTGGTTCAAGATAAGTACCAGGTAGAAAAGGCCTGTGTCAAGAGACAAATTATTATTATTATTATTATTATAAACACTGTTAAGTCCAGTATTTAGGCTTTGAGGAGTTATACTTGAGCTTTTATGACTTTTTTTGTATGTTGCCTATACCATGGACTTTGGTGATCCGGATGACTGAGGGACTACTGTACCTGAAAGTAATTCCTGTTTGCTTGTTAGAAGTAAATGGAAGTGATCCAGAGAACAGAGCTTTGATTTATCTTGTATATATTTCATACTCATAATAAACATGTGTGCTATAATCAACCAAGGTGGTTTGGAATTTAAAATCTTCATGTAACCTATATTCCACAGTCAACAAATGTTGGCTGAATTCATCAGTCAGATGAAACAGGAGGTAGCTGTGGTTTAACAAACTATTAGCAGTGTAGATATCACAACTGCTAAGTATCTAGTTAACTTTTCAGAACTGATGATGACACTGTCAGCAGTAAGTCTGCTGTTTACAACTTTCCTCCATACTGCAAACAGTCTTGTTATTTTCTTCTTTTCATGATGATTACTGAATACTGTTGTAATAAATTTAGGCTCTACAAGGGACTTGTCAACATAACATAACATTCAATGAAGTATCCAATATAATTATATAATAGTTGTTTATCCCACAGTGATTAATAAAGTATAATGTTGAGGACAGGGAACATGTAACACACTTACCACTACGATAAATAACTGACTTGCAGAAATTAACCTTTTGTTGCTGTTTTATATGATTTTGTGCCCTGCTTTGACGCTCCCCCTTGCCTTGGGCTCTGGTGCTCTTCCCATTTCAGACATTGTAAATCTATATACAATTTTCTTCGGAATATGTTTGTACAAACAATATATGACCTTTTATTATGCACTGACATGTTTTCAGGATGATTCCGAGACAGAATCCTTAAAATCCGAAATATCAGAGCTCTGCCTATTGAAACAGAAGCTGGATTATCAGGTTTCACAACTGCAAACAAAAGTTGAAACCTATGAGAGGGACATTGAATGCTTTGAAATGGTAAGCAGCTTCATTTCTTTGGGCAGTGAAGGAATTCTGAACACCTAAAACCATTGGTGAGGGCTAGGGAAACTGGAGAGATTATCAGTTCTGTAATAAATGGTTTTCAGTAATTTGGAAGTGCTACATAGTTGATAACAGCAACACAGAATGTCTCAATCAAGCACATACCACTCTTGCTCTGTGTTTTGGATATCCTGGGTTCAAATCTCCACCTGGAGACTGGCTATCCTGAATGGGATTTCAGTTGCCTACCCCAGTCCCATCAGGCAAGTGCTAGGATAGTATGTCAAATTAGACCACCATCAGTTCCTTACATCCTTCCAATTAATGAATCGTTAATAATTTTGTCATTCAATACTGTAAGTTTTGAGCTACTTATAGGATTGTTAAATAACCATGAAATAATTAAGTAAACTCATTCTTAACCTGAACTGTAGATGGAGGGGAGTATCCCCCCCCCCAGGGAAAAACACCTTTACAAATACAAACATATTTTATCTTTCTTCTGTGCAGATGAAGTCTGACTGGACTGTGGAAAAGAACACTTTGGAACAACTTTTGTCTGATTTGAAACGGCAGCTGAGGGAAAAAGAAGAGAAGCTAAATCTCGTTATTGCACAGAAGGTTTGTAGATTATTCTTTTTTATTACCTTCTTTCTGTTTCCTGATTTTTGTTGTTTGGAAGTTAACATTTATCTTTTTCAAGTGTGATTTTAAGATGTGAGTCATGAGCACAGCTTCAGATATATGCTTGCACACTTAACATGACAAATTAACAGAAACCAGTGGGAAGTACATTTTAGCCTTCAGCTGGTTGAGGTCTCTGTTCATTGAAGACCTCAGCTGCATTGCTGTAAAAGTCTAAAAACTCTGTTTAACTAGTTGTTATAAAGATATCTGGTTACTGCTGTGTAAGATGCCATAACCTTCAACATAATAATTAATACTTAGTTTTTAAATATCACCTACAAAAATACTTGTCTGAAGTGCTGTGAGACTGTAGACTTATTAAGTGCCTAGTAGACCGGGGGTTTGGTTCTGGAGCCTGCTTATGAGGAATGAAGAGATACTAAGACTGTGATTGAAGGGACAATTTTGCATGCAGATATTTCAAGATGTACAGAAAATTAAGTATAAAAGGGTAGAATTTGTTACCATTTTAGACGTGTTTATGTGCGATTGGTTTAGCTGTAAGTTTAGAATTGAAATGAAACTACCATGAATATATAACAGTGTTTTTTTTAAGAATTTATTTATGCTTGTTATGTTTACTACTGATAAGATATTCCACATTTGTCAAATGCCTGAGAAAAATGAGAATACAGGTGGGCAGTGTATCAGCTCATTATGGACTTTAGGCAAGCCTATGATTTGGTTAGGAAGGAACTTCTGTCTAACATTTGCGTGGAGTTTGGTATACCCATGAAAATAATAGGTTAATTAAAATGTGTTTAAGTGTAACTTACAGTACAGTCTGGACAGGCAAATGTTTTTCTCAGAATGGTCTGTAACAAGGAGATGGTCTATCACTATTGCTTTTGAGCTTTACAGTATGCTATTAGGAAGGTCATATCAGTTAAGGTGGGAGGGACTGAAATTGAATGGGACACGCCAGCTTCTAGTCAGTGCTGATGATATTCATTTATTGGACAAAAATGTCAGTACTGTAAGGAAAAACATAAGCATTGTTAGTCACTAGAAAGGAGGTTGGTCTGGAAGTAAATGTTGAGGAAACCAAGTATGTGTATGGTCATGTCTTGTCAACAGAATTCAGGACAAAATCACAACATAAAGATAGCTAGCTAATAAATCCTTTGAAAATGTGTCAAAGTTCAAATATTTCACAATCGACCTTGTCAGTATAAATGACCGGTGGTGATCATACATAGTTACTTGCTGTTTGCACTAATGTATGTGTTTTTTTTAAGTGTATTCTGAGTCGCTTTTGATGCCTAGGGATTGATGGAAGTGAAGAAACACTCACTTGTTCAAACGGACAAATGTGAAGAACAGCTGGTGCTTCAGGAGAGAGTGGATGAACTGATGGTTCAGTTGACTCATGTTCAAGAAGAGAAAAAACAGCTTCAAGAGGGAAAGGTAAGTCAGAGTAGCGCACACAGCTTTGAGAATAGAAATGTGACTGTATTGGCCAGTCATGTATTTTGTAGTGTAATGTAACTGCTGTATTGTGCATTGTACGACAGTAATATAACATCATTGGGGCTCAAAGTGAACATAGTGGTTCACTGGCATCTCTGCCTCATGTTTGCGAAGTTTAAGTCTTGTCTGGGCTACCAACTGTGCTGAGATTCACACTCATCTCTATAAGTGAATGCTTCTGCCCAACTCTTTTCTCACTCACCATTACTTAACGGCTGGTAAGGTAAGCCCATGAGAGACCACAGTAAGAATAGATTTACTTTTGATTTTATCTCTGGTCTGCTTCTGTACCTCAGTAGGAGTTGTCAGAATTTGCACTGAGTTATGAATATGAAGCATGGAATGTTACTTATGTAATTAAAGTGACAAGGCCCACCAGGTTGTGAAGTGCTGAAGGTAAGCAAGGTTCTGTTGAGGAGAAGAGCAACATCAGTAAGGTTTATAGTTGGGGATTTTTGTTTTTATCAGACTATGTATAATGCGAAGGGATTTTTTAGATAGCTCTAAGATAGTTAAAAAAACTGCATAGTTCCAGTTGTGCTCTGCTTTATTTACAGGTTTGTCTGACATCTGAAGTGCATGCTATGGCCCAGATAGTTCAGGATTTGGAATCTCAGGTTGCAAGAGCTCAAGAGGAGAATGCAGGGCTGAACAAGAACCTGGAAGAGCTGGATGATCAGCATCAGGATGCAATTGGTTTGTAGTCTTGTGCATCAAGGTTATTGCTTCATGTGGAATTCTTAAAGTTATACAGCTAGGATAATTGTCAGAATTTCATAATGTGTGTTTGTAAATTTATGTTATGGAATTTTACAGACTTTAAAGTCATATTTATGGCACTGGAAAGTACATGTGATATTCACGGGGAAAAATTAAATTGTGTATATTAAAAATTTATCTGTGTACATGAAGTTCTTCTAACTAAAACAAATGTTAACAAGGTGTAAATCTGTGCATAAAGTAACAGTTCTGCCACATTTGCTTTCTTTTATTTAATTGTCTCATAAGAAACAAACTTTAAATTGTAGTGAAGTAATGATCACAGCAGCATGTTTGATTACGTTGTAATTAAATACAAATTTATGAGCATGTAGACCTATGAATTCAGGGAAGGAGAAGCAGTGTTTAATTATTATCAAGAAGAAGAGACTTTGGTAATGTTACTTTATATTTAGAAGAACATTGTCAGTTGTTCAGTATATAGATCTGAAAATCTACTCTCACTTAATTACCATGTAAACCATAAGACTTAAGGAAAAAAATGTGTTGGCTGTAAAGTTTGTTTCATTCCTCACTACAAGTTTTGTTTGAAGTATTTTTTTGCTGTAACTGTTTACTGAGTTTGTTTCAGATACTTACAGTAATGCATCTAGGTCATCCTGTAAACTCTTTATTATAATTGTCTGATCTAAATTAAAACTGAAATAGTGGGACAAATCTTATCCTGGTTCATCCTCAGGGACTTCAGTATTTTAAATTACACATATTTTACATCAATGGTACAATTGGTGTAAAAATGTGTAATTTAAAATACTGAAGTCCCTGAGGATGAACCAGGATAAGGTTCGAAACATGTAGGAGTGTATTTCACAATTAATAGTGAATAAAAGTGTACATTCGTCGGACAATAAACATAGAAAAGAAAATGTACAGAATGAATAATATTAAGTGGGACAAATGTTAGGAAAATTTACAAGAATCAGATTTTACAAAAATTCATTCAGCAGTTCGTTGAGTTGTTTCATGCATACGGACAGATGGACTGGGTGATTGTAATGAGACTGTAAGGTTGCAAACCTAAATGAAACTGTGTCATGTAGGGTCTATATTTTTTATCTGTAGGCAGGACTAGATGATATGCTTGAAAATCAAACTAAATTAGTTTATGATAGTATGACTGCTTACTCTTTGTGCTTCATATTTTTTCAGACCAGTTGCTGCAAGTAAAGGAGTCACTTTTGAAGCAGAATGGAACACTACAGTCTGAGTTAGCAACCCTGAAGGAGAGGTTTGATTATGAAGAGCGCAGAATAAGGAGTGAAAACTTTGAAAAGATTGATGTCGGAACAGAATGTTTGATTCCAGTACACCTGTACAAAGGAATCCAGACTGAACCATGCAGTGACTTTCAAGAAAATGATGATGTGTATGCAAAATTCAGAAGGACTTTGGAGATAGAAATTCAGGAGAAGATCTTGAAGCTTGTTACATTTGAAATCCCACGAGATTATTATAGCTTTAAGAATAACAATAAAGATGACATTACACCCATGGGGACAGTGGAAGCGTTAGTCAAGATGTGTGTAGAATGTAAATGGCAAAGAGACACATTGGAACGTAAAGTTACAGAGCTCATGAAGGAACTCCGAGATGCCAAGCATATGTGTGAGGAACGTAGCAAGGCAGCCCATGAACTTGATTGTGAGTGTAGGGCACTGAAGGGTAATGTTGAAACCCTTATAGAAGAACTGATGGTTAGTAAGAGTGGTGGTGGAGAAGCATTGGCACCCATCCTAGAAAATAGTGAGGAGGCAGAAGCAATGGAGCAGAAAATTGTGATTTTAGAGAATGAGATAGAGGTGCTGAGGGAGGCCAGGTCAAACCTCGAGGTTGATGCAAAGGCACTGAGGGAGGAAGGACAGGCACTTGTCAGTTTGCTGCAGGCAGCAAATGCAAAGCTACGAAACCAAGAGAATCTGGAGGCAGAAATTAGCAGGTGGCAAGATGCAGCAACTTGTGCAGATGGACAGTTAAAAGAAGCTTTAACAGCTAAGTGTTGCCTGGAGGAGGAAGTAGAAATGTTACATTTACAGCTGTTGAAGGTGGAGGCCATGACTCAACATCAAATTTCTTCAAGCCAAAAGACAGTTGAAAAGTTGGAGGAAGAGGTTGCACAGCTCCAGGAAAGACTGCTTGACCAAGAAGATCTAAGGATTCAAAAGGAGGGCTTGTTAAATACGGTAACCTGCACGCAAGACCAGCTGCATCTCTCCAACATAGATAGGTCTAAATTGAAAGATGAAATAGAAGAACTGCACAAGCACATTGAAGCTCAGGGGCATTTGCAGACAGAAGTTGAAATTCTTCAGAAGCAGCTGCTGGAAACACAACACGCAAAGGAGCAATTGACAGCTAAAACAAAAGAGCTGGAAGAGGCCTCATTGAGGATTTCAGAATGTGAACTCCATTCTCAGGACTTACATGAAGACCTTAAAAACTGTAAAGAAGACTTAGAGGCTTTGAAAGTAAAACTGAATGAAAAGGAGGCTCAGTTAAATGATGAAGTGAATTCTAAGTTATTGATTCAAAAGGAATTAGGCCATATTCAGGCAGAACTTAATCTAAAGTTAGAAGAAATTTCTAAATTTAAAGATGAAAAGACATTGATTGAGCAGAACCTCATACATATTGTCCAAGAGAAGTCTGATGCAGAAAGTAAATATGAAGGGCTGCTATCTGAACTTCATAGCAGAGATGTGGAAATACAGAACTTGACAACAATGAAGCTGCAATTAGAACAAGAGGTTGAAAGACTCCATTCTCCCATAGTGCAGGCCGAATATCAGGTCACAGCCACAGAAGTTAATAGATGGAAGGAAATGGCCGAGGCATATGAAAGACAGTTGAATGAGGCATTTAAAGTGCGAGATGAGTTGGAACAAGAGTGCAGAAGACTGTACTTGATTGAGACCCGAATGCAAAGTCAGGAAAATCTATATCAAGAGGTAGAACACTTGAAAAAATTGTTGGTAGAAATGGAACAGAATTCTAATCAGTTATTAACTGCTAAATTATCATTGGAGAAGCAGTGTGCAGACATTAAAAAACAACTTAATAATATTGAAGAGATGGAGAAAGAGGCAAAGGAGAGAGCAGCCAGTACAGAACAACAGCTTAGGGATGTACTAAATGATAAAGCTGAACTAGAAACAAAGATTCAGATGATGCATGCTGTTGAAGAAAAGTTCAAGAATCTACAGAAGGAATTTATCAGAAAGGAGGAGTTGAACCTTAGTCTCCAGAAGGAATTGCATGAGGTTACATCAGCAAAGTGTGAACTAGAAGCAGAATGTAAGAGGCTGCTTGCTGTGGAAGGAAAGCTTCAAAATCAAGAGAGCCTGGAACTGGAATTGAAAGAATTGAGACAAAAGTTAACAGGTGTTGAAAAAGAACTGGATGAAGCTATGGTAGCAAAGTCACAGCTGGAGGATGATTATAAGAAAATTGAAACAACACATAGACTTCTCAAGTCTGAAGTAATTACCCAGAAAAGTAAGAGTGGAGTCCCTGAAGAATGTGAAATGTGGAACAGTCAAGAAGTGTTGAAAATGAAACAAGAGATCAAGATTTTACAGAGTGAACAACAGAAACTTCTGTCTGTTCTGGACAATAAAACGCGTGAAAATGACATACTTAAAGCAGACAACATACGATTATTGCAAGTTATTGCAGAACAAACATCAGGTACCACCAGATGTGAGGGGGAGTGTCAGTTCCAGTGTCATGAATCGGCACAAATGGCAAAGGAAACAATTGCAAATCTGTCAAAGATCATAAAGGATAAGGACATGGAAATTGAAGTCTTGAATCAAAATTCAGGAACTCTGCTACATTGTTATGAAACCCATTCGAGAAGTGAAGAGTTTATGAAATTCAAAGAGGCAGTCGCAGGACAGCTCAGAAGACTTAATGATGAAAAAATGCAGTTACTAAGAACTGTTCAAGTTAAGCATGAAGAAAACGTTCAGTGTAACGGGGAAATACAACGACTGACTGGTCTACTGGAGCAGGAGATGAATAAACTTGCAGAAATGAAGTTCCATCATGCTAACTTGGCTCAGCTGTATGAAGAGAAACAGAAGTTAGTACTCAACATGCAGAATGATTTGGCTACTGCAATGCTGAGAATTCAGCAGCTAGAAATTGGACACACACATTTAGCCTCTTGTAGTGACTCAGGTGAAGGTGGCAATGCTGACATTACACAGAAAATGTCCGAACTTGTTCAGAGACATGCACAAGAACAGAAAGCAATGGAAAACACAATTCAGTTGCTACATTCACAAGTCGAAGATTTGCAGAATCAGATACTGCTCTTGTCAGAACAGAAACACACTGAACCAGTCCCTCATACTCATAACAAGGTGAGTTGTGAAGTTAGTATGTAAGACACCTATGTTTTTAGTACACTGAGCTTCATATACCAGAATGTAGAAAGTCTCTTATGATTCTGCCAAGGTTTGTTACAGTTGTTGAATTATTGCAAAGCAGTTATATTGAACATTCCATTGTTTGATGCATATTTCATATACATACATTCTTGAATACCCAGTGCCTTTGAAAAAGCCATGCATCTGATTAACAAAAAAAAAGTTCATTTGAATTTAAGGTGTATGTGTAGGATTTTAACTTTTCACTGTGAATAAATGCCCAAATAGCCTCTCAAATGATGAGCCATATTTAGTTACTGTAAGTTGTATAGCACATAATTTTTTCAGATACAAATGCTGTGTTTGTTATTTATTTCTACTACAGCCTCATATTTTCTAGGATCTGATGCCCTGTCACAGAGGACATTGTTTCTTTTCCTGATACACAGATTTTTGCCATCTGTCCCTGGCTTACTTCAAAGCCTTGAATTTCATGTTCTGCCACCTTTAAATGGCACATTTTGACTGATGATGTTACTGGAACTGCCACCTCACTTAACATATTTACAAAGTTTAACTCCTCTTTCAGAATATTAAATCTTCTTGCCGCAAGGGCCTCTGCTTTCTTCTTCTTTACTCAGTCTGTTACACAACCTTCACTAATGTTGTATTTTCTACCAGCAGCACAATTTCTGATTTCTTCTGCCTCTTAAATTATTTCCAGTTGTTCATGAGCAATGAAAGGTTGTAGATGCAGGCCTTCAGTACCTCACATTTGACAGAGCATATGCACATTACCTCACAGATAAATATTTGTTTGTGCACTTCACCTGTTTATTGTGCTCGAAAGGAAGGGGAAAGGGTGAAAGTTACTCTGCACTGTTGCCTTGGTTGTCATGGTAAACCCTGAAGATGAAGGCAGCAGGTTTCTCCGAAACGTCGGTACTCATTCTGGGATACATGGTGCCCCATTCTAAAAGACTAATCTTCAGCCACTGCCATGAGAACCTCAAATCTCACAAGTTGTCAAATTGATACAAAGTCTTCCCATAAGGTGCACAATATGTAAGTGAAAAGTCTGATGTACTGGGGCAAACTGAAGTTGTCTCTATGCATGCCATGAAGGCATATGGAAGAGTAGAAGTATAATGCTAATGATTCTTAATCTTGGCACTAGATGGAAATGAATGATCAGCTTTATGCCCTTGCCAATTCCCTGTGTGGAAAGTGATCCTGCTACCCATAGAATAAGGGGCTGGATGGGTCTCAGAGCTGGTCTAGGTGCTTTGGAGAAGAGAAAAATCTCTTTCCTCTGCCATGAATTGAGTCACGGTTCCCGTAGTTCCATTACTTTACCAATTACACTATCCCAGCTTGTCATGTATTAAGGCCCTGCTTCTAAATGAACTGTGAAATGTTTTGTATGCCTGCAGACAGTGAATGTGGATATCTCAGTACCTGAGGATCTTCCGAGTGCAACTAGAAACATTGAAGGCTGAATACAAACAAATGGCAGACAGCCTTCTGCAGGAACAAACTCGAAACAAGTACCTGCAAAATGAGGTATGATGCAAATTTCTTAACAACACTGTGATATCACTGTGTTATTTTGATGTATCATATCTCACGTTGAGTGGGTAGCATCCTATCATGTTCAGGAGGTGCCAGGTTCAAATCTTTGCCGATATACAGTATCTTATCTCATATTTTTATGGCTTTCCTGAGTCTTGGTAATGTTTGAATAGGCCATAGCTGCTTCTCCATCTTTATAGTTCATCTTTACAGCCATCTTACCATTCAGTGCTATGTAACTGGCCTAATGAAAGAGCACCTGTGTCTACTGTAACCTGTTTGCACCCCATACTGAGTTTGAAATGTCATATTTCTGAAGCATAATTGACTGTGTGACTGGTTGAACTCACTCTGGAGCTTGATTGGACAGTGAATTATCTGCATTGTCATTGTTGTTGTCATCAGTCAGCTCTAGAAATATTGCAGTTTATAAGTACTGTTTGGCATTACATTGTAAACAGTATTGCAATGTGGAGTTGCACACTTAATAAAAATTTCAGTCCCAGTATAATCCTGATCTAAGGTTTCTCAATTTAAGATTTTCACACATTTTACATTCATTTGATGTTCTCCTGGCCATAACACAATGTGTATAATGTATAATTTTTCCCAATGTAAGGTTTCTAGGTTTTATGTTTTTCCTGCATTTAAGACATGAAAATTCAGTCCCTACACCATTTGGAGCCTCAATTTAGGGTTTTTGTTTTCAACTTTGAAGTTTGGGTTGCATATATAATGCCATATTATGCTCAGTGTAAGTGATGTTAGAACTAATTGCAAACTATCACACCAGTGTACTGTCAATTCCTAAGTCAGCCAGCATGTGATTGGTCAGAAAGCTCATGACAGAAGCTATTTGGCACATAAGAACATTTCAAACTCATTATTATATCATGGATATAAGTACCTGGAGATTTGTAATCATATACTGTGCTGACGGAAGAGTGGACTTTTATGTGTTGTATAATGAAACACTAATTGTAGTTCTTGTGATTTTTTTCTTTCATGTCCCATAAAATGAATGTAAAAAATATAAATATAAAATGGATTAAAAGTAAACATCATTAGGTTTAAATTTAGAGTGAATATGATGTTTTTGCAACCACAGTAGTAATTTTCTGTTTCATTTTGACACAATCCCCATTTACGATCTTTCTCAGTTTAAGGTATATAAAGCTTTTCTCCTAGACGAATAATAAGTGGGGTTCTAGGGTATAAGGAAATTATTTATACATTGTTAATCTCCTGTCATGTAAACTTAAATATTTGTCTCAGTTAATTATATTTGTATATAAAATAATCATTGCCGGGCTTAATTGATGAATAAGAATAGACTTGTGAAATATATTTTAAAGTTGTCCATTGCATACATTTTTTAGATCCATGTATTCAATTTATTGTACCAACTAAATGCACATTATTAGTTTCATATGAGTGTTAAATACATAGCTGTGACATGTTTCGGTGTAAGCGCACCATCCTCGGGGAACACAGTATGCTTGGCATACTGTACTCCCTGAGGGTATTTCACAACAGTTATGGTGTGTGATGACTCCAGCATTCACTTCACACCATATAACAGTTTTGTGGCCTTGTAAAGGCATAGACTGCGTTGAATTTTTTTTATGTAACAACATGGATGCATGGCTGGAACAGTGGTCACCTTCCCACAATTCTCAACTGCTTTTAAAACATTTGTATCATTTGAACACTCTTAATTGGCTGAATATCTCATCAGCAAATTTCACTTTTTACAAATCATGTTTTCTTAGCAGTTTTTCATGTTTTGTAACAAAATTTTACACAAATTCACTGTTCCATTAATGACATTTTTAAAAAATTGCTAGTGTCTACTTTCTTTGAATCAAATATTGCCTTTACGTGACAACATAACATGTTAGGACTGACTGGAAGCCAGGAACAAGATTCAGACTGCCTACTGAGCCTTGCCCAATCATTACACAGTCATCACATGATTTTAGAGTTGAGGTTGGGTGCGCAATACAGGAACTTCTTGAGCAGCTTTTGTATATGTTGTGTCATTTGCAAAAGGTGGAAAATTCTAAGCTGAGGGGCATATTTGCAGAGTGATAAGTAGAGAAGATATGGGCCTACACTCAGGCAATTATAGTATTCATCAGAGGATAAATTTATATATTGCTGCCGCATCATGTTTCTTGTCAGGTACAAGAACAGTGTGAGAAAGAGAGTGTGCTGCTGAAGGAGCTTGAGAGGTTACGACTTCATCTGGTGGCAGTAGAGGAGGGTTACACGCAGGAGGCCCTGAATGCTGAGGAGCAGATGAAGGACCTACAGAACAAATTGGCACAGGCTGAAGAGAGGATCAAGAATTCCTCTACGGCCTACACATCGGCAAGGTTAGTACAGTTCTTACAATTTCGGGTTTGTTATGTGTCAGGAAGATGGAATTTGATGCACATGCCCAGTTCTGTTCATACTAATGAGCAAGTCATTGTAGTGGTAATGGTATACCTGCATATGAATGTAAGCCAGTGGTTAGACTACTGGCTGCATTGAGGTTTTATTGTTCTCCTCTCTGTCTCAAAGGAATCTGGTATAGTACAGTGAAATAAGCCATAAATGGTGTGATGGTGATAATGAATAAACTGTTATAGCTAGGCATGTGAAGTACTGTTTGTAAGCCAACAAGTACAGTCATAGCAAGAGTGTGATATTTGGAGGTCATGTCTGAGAAATTTAGAAAATATTTGTCCAGTTTCATTGAACAGGAAATGTGCATATTAGACCCTTTTTGGAGGGTCACTGACTTTTATATCTCGGTTGAATTTTGTAAGCCTGTATTCACGGCCATGGATGAAGCACATTTTTATCACGGTTTGGGGTATAATGAGTTGCAGCAGACTGTGATGAGGACTCCATACACACGATACCCTCACACATTCAGCGTCCTCTTCTGAAGACTGTTGTCTTCTTGGTGGTTCTTGTGTCAGCTTGTTTCCTGTTTCTGTTAATTGATGAGCCCTTGATGAGTCATTATGGCACTTGGCATTACACTTTCATACATACATTGAAAATTGTGTTCAGTGGTTACATTGGCCATGAACCTGGCAAACCATATCTTGCACGGGACTTCAACCTCAATGGATGTAATTTTCTTTAGTTTATACATACCATTGTGACATATATAAGGAAGTAATATATAAACTGTCAATCACAGCATTTATATTATGATACCTGATGATGGCCTTATTTAGGCCGAAAAATGTTTTAACTCATCATTAAACACCTGGCAATATTTGTGTTACGATAGACTGTTTATATATTCTTCTTTATGGATGCCATTTTGCTGAATACCTCAGGCACACAGTTTAATGCCACTATGAATCCAGCATGCGTTTGTGTGAACATGTGCAGCAGCCAGGTAATGAGAACCTTCGGACTTCTGAACATTCAGTCTGCATTATTATACATAAAAAGGTAAAAAGGCAAAGTTATTCCTGTCCACATGATGGCATGTAGGGGATGAAGGGGTATAGCTCTATTTTTTCCTAATCTCAGCACAAGATGGAGCTGAGTGGTGGACATCATGTTTCAGTTACTTTATCCCAAGGGAAAGTCCGCCCAGTACCTGTTGAACAGGGAGCTGGGTGGGCTTCAGAGCCAATTTGGATGTTTTGAAGAACAGAAAAACTACTGCCTATGCCAGGAATTGAACCTCAGATTATCCATTCCATAGCATAGTCACATGATTATATGTTACAAAGAAAATAAGGTATTCAGCTTTAAAACCAAGAAGATCTTTTTTGATGATCTCTACTTGTTAAGCAAAATTTTAAATATTTTCATAGCACTTTCATTTTCTTACCAGAGTCATAGACTTTCCAATTATGGCACCAAAAGGATACTCAGCCAACAGCTTTAGGTAATACTGTACTAAGTTTTTATTGCTGTTGTCTGTCAGTATCAGAGCCAATCAACATGTGGAGTCCCTACAGGGGCAGGCCCGACTGATAGCTCAGCAGAGAGATGAGATCCAACTGAAACTGTCAGCTGCTGAGGATCAAATTCACCATCACTCAGCAGCACTGTGTAACCTGCAGATTGTGCTGGAGCAGTTCCAGAAAGGTCAGATCTTGTAAAGTCTTTACTATCTGTATGTTTAGTCTGATAGGACATCATCATGTTTCTGTGAATTTGAGCGGGACCAGATTTGCTGTCACATGCAGAATTGGTTGGACTGAGGTTGCAGTCCTTCCAGACTGACAATAGTATGAATGAAGTGTGTACTTATAAATTGTTTTTTCCGCAATAATTGTTTTATGGAAGTTACATTAATCCCACTAGAACAGGAAATCGAGAAGTTTTGTTTTATAAGTTGGGTATTGATTTACTTTTCGTATCCCAATCAAAAAAAAATGTAGAGCTTAAAGAACAAAGCTGTAATTTTGTCTGTTCTTTCATATGGATGTAATACTTTGTCTGTCACATTTAGGGATGTTACAGACTGAAGGTGTTTGATAAGAGGGCACTAAGAAGAATACTGGACCTAGGGGGGAGAAAGTAACAGGAAGCTGGAGAAAATGGTATAATGAGGAGCTTTGTGATGTACACTGCTCACCAAATGTTATTAGAATGTTGTAATTGAGAAGGATGAGATTGGCACAATATGTGACGCACGTGGGAGTGAAGAAAACTACTTGCTGACTTACTGGTGGGAAAACCTGAAGACAAGAGACTAAGTGGTAGATGTAGCCATAGGTGGGAGGATGATATTAAGTGGATCTTAATGAAATGTGATGGGAGGGTGTGGAGTGGATTAATCTGGCTGTATGTATGCATGCATGCATGCATGTATTGTATGTATATTGGGCTGCTGTGATTGTGACAATGAACTTTTCGGTTCCATACAGTGCAGGGAATTTCTTGACTAGCCGAGTGTGTTGGCTTCTCATGAGGGTCCCTGCTCCAAAGAGTTAGTTTGTGCTGTAGTATCATAAGTCACCATGTGAGGTACTTCTAGCAAGATGTATTCAGTTGCTGGAAAATGGATTGGAGAAGAAACCCCTAAAGGATAATTAATTAATTTTATTTCAATCCAACAAATGCACTACACCTTTCTTTCGCTGATTTCTTGCCCCTACATATGTTTCGGCAAACCCTGTGCCATCCTCAAGAGGGTCGTCGAGAGTTCACAGTCTTCAATACATCCAATTGTTTTTCACTCACTTTCACAGCACATAATTTTGTATGCCACAGGCACTAAATATCACTTGTCTTTCTGTTCATAGTGATAACTTATCATGAGATGTAAAGCTTTATAATGTAAAGTAATGCCAATATGACCTGTGTTTTTTTATTCTCTTTTAGTTATTTAGATTGTGGCGTGTGAGGATACATTAATCCAAGAACAAATGGATGTATTGCAACCATGAAAGGATCATTATAAAAACTGGAACATATTTGATGATGTGACGTGGGGTACAGATGTCGATAAAATATGTGATCATAGTTGCTTATGTTGGCAGATAAAGAAATGGAGATAAAGTTGGCAACAGAGAGACTGCAGCAGCAACTGCAAGGAGCACAGCAGCATCATGATGAGCTGTGTGCAGAAATAACTGCACTCAAAGTAAGAAACCTTTAGTAAGTTTAATATGCATCCATATACAATGCAGAATTATTGCCTTGTGGAAATATTTCATAAAGGATGCTGACATATTTCCTTGAAAAGCAGAAACATACCATTTGAGTTGCAGTTTGAAATGCAAGTGAAAGAACCAGTTGTCACTTCCATCTGTACACTTTAAGAAACTTAACTTTGACTGAATTGTTTTCTTACTGTTTACAATCTGAACAAAACTCTGTTGAGGAATTTTAATTTCATCCATGGTTATATGATTCTATATATGGTGTTTGAGAACATATCTGTCTAAATCTGAAGTGGACAGAGTGCTGAGATTAATGGTTTTCTGTAAGGCTTATTACAGACAAGATCTGTGAATACAAGAAACTGTTATCATATGGATCAGCATCATAGCTACAGACTGCCATGTATTTCCTTTTAACAATACAAAACTTGGCTCAACAGTCTTGCACATTTGTACCCATTTGTTCTCATCCATCTTTAATAGGGAGTAATATGATGTCATTGAGCAGGGTCATTCTTTGTAAGACATCTGTTTTTATAGCCACTTCCTGTCAGCTCATTTATTGTATTAACTTAGCCCACTCAGCCAACCACACACATGCACAGCAGAATACCAACAGGAAGTGAAAAATTATAATTGTCACATAAAAGAAGGACCCTGTATATACATTTATTTATTTATTTATTTATTTACCTTTGCTTTATAGTTTCAGTTAACAGAAGCAAAAGAAGGTCTGAGTGCTGCTGCTCGACTTGGAGAGCAACTGGATAAAAAATCTGAAATAATTGCTGGTCTAAAGGAAGAAGGTAAGGATCAACTTTACACTTGTTCTATTAACTGAAATCCCTTGTGTTTGTTTAGTTCAGATAATAAGAGTGAAATCGTAACTAATTCAGGTGACTGTATCATGAAATTAAAATAATTTCATATAACTGCTGCCAAATAGTACCACAGGACCACTGCAAACAGTGTTTTGGTATCCCTGATTTCTTCTGAAGGAGGACATAGGTGAATATGTGTATTTACTGTTACATGCGTGGCTGCCTTTGGTCTTTAACATCCAGGTTTGTGCTGTACTGTCTGTTACACGTGGGAAGGCTTGTTTGTGCTTATATAGAACTAGGAGAAGGATGAGTCATGATACTATTTAATGAGGGCATGTAGCATATTGACTTCGTTACGAGACACTACTGTTGAGGTCACTGGCGCACAGATGTTTCAGTTACAGCTGTGTGACATTTGCACAGCTCCAAACAAGACATTTCATTTTGGGAATTCAGAAATACTAGCTTCATGAAGCTAAGCCCTTCATGAGAAGTTTGTAGCTACTCATCTAGTCAGAGAATCCCCAACTTTGTGTGTAACCTGAAGGTTCAGTGCCATGTTCAGAATTACTTGTCACTATCCTGAGCTATACAAACCACATCATCACATTCTGTATCTGTTAAGATCTGTTTTAACATGATCCTCCCATCCATTGTTGGTCTCCCAAGTGGTCTTTTGCTTAAGGTTTCCTGTCCAAACTTTTGTGTGCAGTTCTCATCTCCCATGAGTGCCACATGTGCCACCTATCTTTCATTCTTTATCACCATTCTGATATTATTTCATAATGATGAAGTTCGTCATAATGCAGTTTCTTTAAGCCTTCTGTTACTTCCTCTTTTAAAAGCCCAAATATTCTCCTGAGCACCCTGTTCTAATACTCCAGTAATTCTTGTTGTTCCAAAGTTTCATAGCCATATGAAACAACAGGAAAAATTATAGGTTTGTGTATTTTAATCCTCCAATTTTAGGGAGGCATTGGGAAGGCAGAATATTCTGAGCTGAAAGGTACAAGAATTTCCAGACATGTAGTCACCTTTCATTTGTCTAGTAGTGCAATTTTGATTTGACGCTGTCATCACCAAATGGTACAACTTCTGGCACATCTTCAAAGCATTTATTAGTTTTTTTAATATTTATATTTTTTCCTCTCTTCTGGTGATGAAACATGATCACAAAACTTAAAATGTTTTATTAAGTTATTAACCATGCCTGAAATAAGATATTATTTTGTAATCCCATAAGTGTTTCATGTAATTGAGGACATGAATAATATCTGTGTTTATGTTATAGATGTTTACCAGCACAAAAATTGTGAGTAGTGGTCCAGGGTAGTATTTGAACTGGTGCAGTCAGTTGCATGTTACACAACTAAGTACAGTATGTGGATTGCTGTTCATGTATTGTGATTTTGTCATGTTTCTGTTTCACTGTGTAATGCTTGTGATACGCTGCCTCTCTCATTTGAAGTTGCATGCTGTAAGAAACAAGCTGACAGTATGAACATTGTATTGTATGCCTTTATTTTAGCGTTCATTATTTCTTTACATAGGCCATCTTCATGAAGTAATTTGTCATGTAGTCATTGAATGTATTTACTAAAAATGCTTTATTTTGCAGCAGTAAACTATGTATAGTACATTTCTTGTTATGTTTTTGTCACAATTGCTTGGACCATTTCAAGGTACATTCACAGTCCTAGGGACTGGGTATTAAAGTAGTTGTATCCATCTGTTTGTCTCTAGATGTGAAAACCCTTGGAAAACTGTAAACAATTTTTATGGAGTTTTATCAACAAACTCCAGTTTTGGTTAAAAATGGACAAAAATAACATGTTTTCCATGTGCACCTGTGTACATTTATGCTCATATCTTGAGAATAATTTAAAGGATGCTTATAGCAGCAAAAAAGTGTTTCAAACAAAAGCCATAGAGAAGAATGAGACATATTTCCATTGCACTTTATTTCCATAATTCTTAAAAGTAAACAAGAATTGTTAACACTGGTGTACATTCCCTTATATATTGAAGAGTGAAGAGTGATATTCCTAACACCTGCAGAGCATACCATACGATAGCCGCTGGTTCTCCAGATACATGGAGAGATAACCACTGGTTATTATTTCACCAGTAATTGAATGAAGCATCCTCCCGCGTAAATAAATGTAAAAGCCTGCGCGTGTATGTTTATTTGATGTGTACCATTTGACTTCTCTTAATGTGGGTGACATTAAAATTCCAACAGCCTTTAACCTAGGCTTGTTACGTCTGAGTTTTCAACGTCTACACCCACATCATCATCATCACCACCATCATCATCATCAGTGCCCCTGTGCTGTTGTAGGTGTTTGTGTTTGTGTGTGTGTGTGTGTGTGTAAACATGTGTTTAATTAAAATATGATTTTACATAAGAGCATAATAAGTTCTTAAATACATACTGTGCATAAAATAGTTTGACTGCATTAAATGTCGTAGGATGGACAACAAAATCTTCTGCAAAAGGTGCCTGTTTATGTCTTGTATGCCTTGTAACAGCTGCAGGGTGGGCATTTTTCTTTTCACAGGACTTGTACAAATGTCAGTTTCTTGCATGAATATAAGTTGTTTTAAACCTTTTGGGGAAAACCTCTTTAGGCATTTAAGTTAAATTGTGTGAAACTGTACCTTTACCTGTGGTTTTTGTATGGGTGTGAATCGTGGGCTCAATCTGAGGTTCAGGGCGTTTATAGACGGTCTCTGTTATAACAGTTGTGATGCAACTCTGTGGAACAGGATACAGTTTGTTTCTACATGAAGGCACTGGTAGTTTTCCTTGATCCCTGCCTCCAAATGAGGAATTTGTAAATGTAATAAATTATCTATTATGTTAATATCAGATAGTTATATAAGAAATGTCTTTGTGACATTCATTTAGTAGTACAAATTGAATGTGGAATATAAATGAAAATTCCAGTCACTTTATTTTAGCATAAATTCAGATTTTGGAATGTAATCGAAATCGTCAAAATATATATGTGTTATGTCCTTATTTTCTACACAGGTATATTTACCTTTCAATTATTCGTCAAGTGAGTTGTTACTGAGTTGTGGCATGCATGTAGCAATATGAGGTTCCCAAGGGATGCCATTGGTAGAACGGTGAATAGCCGGTTTATGGTCAAATATCAGCTGGTAATTCTGGGGGTGCATGATTAACGTTACCCAGGCTGCTTGCTGATATCAGGCTTTTATCCGGCAGTTTCAACTTTACAGTTGTTCTGTTGTTATCACTGCTTGTGTGTTGGAAGAGTACAAGCATGTCTGCATGTGAACACAAGACATTGCAGTAAGCAGCTGCTTCTTGTAACGACATTATGTATGTTAGCGCATCCCTGCCAAGACATGGTAACATGTGCAACAACCTCATTATGATATTTGGTGTATTGTACAATGAAACTTGTGAAGTTGGTTGTGTCTGTATGTTCATCAGTTCTTGAATTGATCACATTTTTAGTGAACTGCCATAAAGGTGTCTGTGTATGCCTGATTAGCCTTCCATAATATATATATATATATATATATATTTATATATATATATATATGAAGCCACCCATCGCACAGTTTTTATATGACAGTCCCCCTGTGACATGAAAGTTATATTGGACATTGTCCACTATCAGAAATGTTTGATATACATGATGTTTCAGGAGGTGGTTCTGCTCTCATCTTCAGGTTATTTACTGTGTTGATACTGATAGATATTTCTTTAAACAGTAACAATGTTTTGAAGTTATTAGATACGGGTTTGTTGTTCGCAAGTGTCTGTGTTTGGCCCCAATCGTTGCCGCTCACCTTAAAAATGTAGACAATTACAAGTGGCGCTCAGTATGACATCTAGTCACCTGAAGAAGACAGGAGAGGAGCTAATTCTGGAACACCATGTATATAAAATATACCCCAGACAATATGGCAGTGTCCACCACAGTTGCGGTGTAATGAATTAGCTGGCCTACAGCCATGAAACTTCCTGTCATTTGACAGCTTAAGTATATTATTGCTGAGGGTGGGTGGCAACCCTGCATCACATTCTGAGTTTGTGACAGAGAGAATGCATTGTACTTGTGTTTATTTTTGTAAAGTGATGGTTACTTTAACCAGTATGCTTTCCATCTCACATTGTACAATATGTGGTACTGAAGTTCAAGGATTTAACAGTGCCAGTAATTCATGATGCACTATCATGCTTATAAATAGATCCACTTTAATATTGGATTTTGAAGGAACAGGGTGTGTGGCACATCAGAGGGGTGTCTGACCACCCAACTTCCCCTTACTGCCAAGGGCTGGAATGTGTGTAGGATTATTGGATGTCTCAATTTTCTAGTAGTCTCATCACTGGACCTCTGTTTCTGTTATCTCATGAAAAGATTGAGAGGCACATACTGTGTTTGGTCCTATTGAAAGAACTAATATAAATCACTGGACCCAGACAGTGGCACAAGTCCATTAACCCAGTAATTCTAAGTGTAACCTGTGTTTTTCTCACTAATTATAAGTTTCCTGTGCCTGTGTGACATAGATAGGGAGAGAATTTCAGTATAGATTTTGACATCTTTTGCTGCATTTTTAGATCAACATCTCATGTTTTTTTCCCCACAAACATTGCAATGTGCAGATGGAAGTATCATGTGTGTGTGTTGTGTAGGTCACAGGACACTCAACCAACCTTCCACAAATCTTTGACTTTATGTTGTTGCTACAATGCAGTTTATGGGGTCAGTATCACAAGACCACATAAGAGAGATAGTATGTCTGTGAGGTCCTTGAAGATACCGAGTTGTTGAGCTATATTTTTAAATTTGAGGCGCAAGATAAATTCATGTTAGACAAAGGTGTGCTTAGTAATAGATGCTTCTTTGCATGGTTCTAGTGAAACAGCATTTGCTGGTTACCACTTCCTCCAAAATAATTGATAAAGATTCAGCTAGAGCAGGTATTTTGATTTTAATTCCTAAATCATCAACCAACCACAAATCAAAAAGACATACATACAGACTTTGCAGATTGACGCTATATTATCACAAAAAGAGCTATCTTTTATCTGAGTTTGGGAGGTGTGGTGTTCGTTTCCAGCAAATTACAAAGTGTGTGATGGTGCTGCTGGTGTAATCTCATGTGGTAACTGTGAGTGATGTGTACTAACTCAGATTGCCATGTGGGGTTTCACATGTGGCCTCACAGCCAGCTCACGTCTGATGCAAGGCACTCCAATCTTAACTCTCTGCAGTCAGAGAATTGGCTTCTGGTTCACTGTACTATCTGTCTCAGGTCCATATATTTTGACATAGAGCACTCAACTGAGTCAAGTTTATTTTGCATGAATTTCAGCATTGGTAGATCAGGTTTGACACAATTGACTGTAACTTGATCTTATTAATTAATATTGGATATAAGAGCCCAGTTAAGTAGGAAAGATTATCGGGTGACCATACACCTAAGTGCAGTTGATGTACACACTAGCCATGTGACCTCTTCATTCTTCCTTCACAAAACATTGGACGTAATTCCCATTATTTTGGCATTGAAGGCGAACATGGTTGAGTAGTACAGCTAAGACTGTTGTAATCAGCTCCCATTTAAGTGACACAGCATTTATCACAAGGCTTAGCAGGACTTGATTGCAGATTGTTAATAGAATTTTGCAATTATTCCGGGCTTGCATTAAAATTTATTGTGTTCTGTTTGTGATTGGAGATGGTGATAACACTCCTCACTTACACTCTCTTTCATAATATGAGAAAAATGGTTACGCTGAAATTAACTTGTGTGATTGACATATTTAATAAACAGGTGTGGTTAGTACACATAAGCTGTTGGGCTTTTAGTTTATTTTGGATATACACACTTTTTCCTCCCAACTCTTTGAAACAGTGAATTTCTTTTTTGTCATGAGACAATTGAAGCTCAAATCAGAAAGGATAGATGAAGCCTCATATGGACAACATTTCTGAATAATGAATTTAATGGATACATTTTACAAAGACTCTGAAACTGATGATACGTGATGTGAAAGATACGTAATATGTACCTGTAGGTTTGGATATCTTGGTAAATATGAGGCCATTGTTATCTTAGAATAATAAAATGTTACACTGTTGAATGAAAGTTGCAGGTATGTTTTATTTGCAAGAAACTCCACATATAAGTAAGTGATAGCCTGTGATGTATGCCATGATTTGTTCTTGATATGTAGATGTTTGGTAATTTTAGGTATTTCTTTGCAGTGTTTTCCTGAGTAGCATTGTTGTGTGCAATGTATGATTGTTTCATATGATTGTATGTTACGAAAAAATCAGGCACCTTTGCTGTTCATAAGTGCAGCTTGATGGATGGATTTGTAAGACATGACGCTAGGTCCTTAAAATTGTAACACAGTTGCAGTTATCATTGAAATAATGTCAAGCTGTATACTTGGTGAACCCTGTAAATAGTGTCAAGCTGTATATTTGGAGATCCCTCTAAATAATGTCCACGTTTGATATCCAGTCATTCCTTATGAGGTTTGTGGCAGACACATTGAGAAACACAAACATTTGTGTAGCAAATCTTCCTATTTTTCACTTATCTGTTTCAGTACTTACAGAACACTTGTCTTTCCTTCCCTTGGGGAAGGGTGGAAACAGAAAAGCATCACATGTTTTTTAACCACCGCCCGTTTATATTATTTGCCCATAAATTCTGTGGCTGCAGTTTTAATCGGCCTAGTTAACATTGAGTGTTACCTGTTGTGAGATCAACAAAGATGGTGAAATGTTTGGTCAAGGTTATGAAGTGTTGATAATGTGGGGACTGCTTTCCAAAAATGTTATCAAGTATTTGAAGCAACATCGAATAATTAGTGCCATACTAGCGCTGTGTGGACACACAAAACAAGTCAAAGTCTTGAGAGTGAGAGAGACTTGTGCCATGTACTGTATGTAGTTTGTTCTTTCCACCGCAGTGATTTTTCGTTTCCCACAGTTTCTGCCATTAAAATTGTCCTCAGGAACTAAGAGATATGCCTATTTACGCACGAGTTTGTGAGTTGCACTTGTGAACATAATGGCTGTCCTATTGCATCATAATGAGGAATGTAACAGGCTTTTATACCGCATGTGTATGAATGTGTTTTCAATTTAATACCAGCAGTTTGAGCATAGGATAAACATGTGTTAAGGGTACCAGAGAATGGATATTATAGTTCTGTTTTGGCTGCTTGTAGACTTAGTTTAAAAGAAAGAAATACTAAATCAGTGTTTTGTTTCTGAATGCAGAATACTCTGTAGACCAAACTTATAATCTTTCTCATTGTATTCTTTAGAGAATTACTTCAGTTACCTATGAGATGGAATAGCTAAGTTTTTAAAGTCTTTGGCTGGATGGTTTTGGTTTATTTCCTGCAAGAGCTGGAACTTTTTTGGTTTATCTCTGCAACTCACCCAGCCAGTCCAGTGGTATCAGGGCTGCTGTGCTCAGTGATAAAAGTTCCTGGAGTGTAAAGCTGCCCACTCACTCCCATCTGCTGCTAAGTTCTATAAAATTTTTGACTTTCCCTCTGCTTCCTTACATACCTTTTCGTGGCATGGTGCTTGGGCATGAGAATTGTACTGTTTCACATTTAAACTGCTTGGCAACAAGTTTTCCATGTTTGTCATCATGTCTTCCATATTTTATTCTTCGTATCTCTGCAGTTTCATAGGCTTCAAGACTGATGTGAATCAGGAACGCAAGGAGAAGCAGATTAGGATTTAAGAAGAGATAAACAGTAGAAGCTTTTCATTCCCCAAAGCTTTGTGTCAGAGATAGTTTCATATTGCATATTGCCCTGTTTATCATTACCTTTTTTCTAAAACCTTGTAAATGCAATCTTTCATGACTCTTAAGTTGCAGATAAAGTCTGCGTGTATAATGTTACCTTTTATCTGGTAAAACTTTGAAAGTTTAAATTGACAAGACTTCTATTATTTAAATATATATAAAACCTTCTATCTGGTCATATCATCTGTTTAAAGTGTAAAGTTTTTTTCATGTCCTGAAAATTTGAGAGAAAGGATGTATGAACTCTTGGAAGTAAAGCAGTGTTATGGTGGTTATTCTCATTGTCTGAGGTACACTGTATTTTATATTCAGGTGACTGGTGTCTGATGTTGACAGATCATCATCATCACACCACCACCACCATCACATGTCAACCAATAAATAGTCACTGACACGAAGATGGGAATAGAACTAGCTCCAAAAATTTTATACAGTAACGCCTCCCCATTGTGGTTTTTCCCAGGTTGGTTTTTACTGTATATAATTGAAAATAATTAATTGTTTGGGGAGAAGTTCTGCTTACTGTTGAAAAGTGTACATATTGTAAGTGATGGTGGGTCCATAAGCATTCAACTTCACATAACCCTATAATCCTATTTTTCCCATAAGAAGTTGATTAACGCGGTTTTGCCCAACAAGCCTTCATTGCTCCCCCAAATCCCTGCATTGGCCAAGGGATTATACTGCAGGCAATAGAGAATGTTCAACATAATAGTGGTTCATCAGTACTTTCTAGCACATTGAGATCATTATCAGCTGCTGAATCACACAGTTCATATTGTAATCGTTGCACTTATTGCATTTTTATATTTAAAATTTATATTTGATTGCAAGTGTAAGTAGTTAGTTTGGTTTGGGGGGTTTTGTTAAAACAGGACATGGTAGGTCAGTAGTAACATCTGGACGACAGAAGAGTGGACAGATCAGGGTAGAAGAGCGAGAAAGATTTAGTAAGGAAGGAGGGAAATGTAGACAGGCACAGCAAAGTGAAGGGGGGCCAGTACATGTCGCATTTTGTCACTGTCAAAATTAATGGGATTTTAGAAAACTCCAGAACCTTAGAAATTCGATACTCTGACAGATTTTGGCCCTCATATTTTAACATGTGGGTGGTAACTACAGAAAAATCCAGTTGGTACGTTAGGGTGCGACAGGGTTCACACAGGCAGATTCATAGATTACAGAATTAGGTCAGAGTCAGCCAAATGGAAGACATTATTTAAAATTCACATTCTCGACCTATTAGGCCCAGTCAAAATTTGCTTATAGCCAATGAGAAGAAGTAGGAAAATCTAAGGGGGGATGAATTTCGAACCAGGGTGCTAGAGAGTGCGTGCCCAAGCCATAGTAGTAGCGTCCTAGCTTCAGACATGGGCGGTTGGATTGATCAGCCGATCAGTAATTCGAGTTAACTTTAGACGCGGACAGTACGATAAACTGAGCTAAGAGAATAAAAGGAATAATAATATTCATTCAGTGCCGGATTCATAAAAATCAAACAAGTCTCTGTATTACTTGAAACAAATGATAGTAAAGAATATGTATTCAATTTCATTTAGCTAATTCTCTATCACTTGGACCACTTATATTCCCTGAAACAAGAGTTTGCTCTACTGACTGAGAAGGAGATAGTCGGCTGGTTATAATAATGTACTATTTGATTTTTTGTATTATGATACATATGCAGGGTTTCTTCTCACATATCTGTATTTGCATTTTATATGAATGAGATGCATGTGTGATATGATAAAGATACTCGTGCAAGATACTTTATTACAATTTTGAGTAGCTGCTTGGAAATGCCAACGTAATTTCTATGTAGCAATATAAAAACACTCATACTTCCATAGCATCCTGTGATGTGAACGTCACTGTAGTTGATAATATCAAAACAATGGAAGCTTTATTTGGAGGCAGCAAAGACTTTTGTGCATTTATATTTTATGACTATTATTTTATCGTTAATATTTTTATTTCAAAAAACTGCATGTGTTGTATGAGTAGAGGTACCGTCAGAATAATGCTGAAGTCACTTTGAAATTATATGGATGAATGTGGCAGTTTAATTATGTTGCCATTGTAATCAGTAAAATGGTAAAGACCTCTGCATTCTTGCACCCCTTTTATTGGATATTTTGTATTCAGTTTATATCATTATATTAATGTAGTTTTGATGTAAAAAATTAACAGTACGAAGAACAGGAACACAGTGATGCTTTGAGACTGTAATCTGTTCAGTGTTACATATATTTTTTTTAGGTTTCTGTACAGTCTGCTCTGGTATGCTTACACTACATAGTTGGGCTTCACATGCTGCAAAAAAGGTTTCAGAATGGAAGCTACAATATGCCAGTCTGTCTTATGCACCATAGAGAAATTGACTGTAAAAATATAAACTGTATCTGACTGGCTGTTCAGACAGTTAAAATGGTGGGCTTCTGTAGTAACAGTAATGAAGCTTCAACTTCCATATCAGTACATTTCTTGACTAGCTGTATACCTGCCATCCCCTGATACTTGGGAGAAGTAGTTGTAATTTTAAAACTGGTCATTCTCTTGTTGTCTTGGTCTCTTTTGGATTTATGTTTGTATTTGGTTTGCAGCTGTGTAAATTTAAGTGTATTCTGTGTTATCCATTTTCCTTCACATCTTCATTTGTATTCTTAGTGTTTGATTGTTATTCACTTATGTCTTTATTTCTGTTTCTGCCTAATGTGGCAATTGTTAAAATTAATCACTTAAAATTGCCCTCTGTGTTTCATTTCCATATTTCTGCATTTAAAGTGTTTTTTTGTTGAGTAACTTTAATAGTGTTAGTTGACATTCTTGTAAGTTAATCGATTCACTATATGAATGTGTACTGCTGTATGCATTCTTATTGTAATGTTTGTTTTAATGTTCATTATTCAGTGAAGATTATTTTTACATTTGTTGTACAGATTTAGTACTTATATATGAAAGATACGCTATGGCTTCTCTCATGCTGAGGTTGTATTTAGGATGCAGCAGATGCAATCAGGCATAACTATAAAGTTTAGCCCATGTTGGTGCTGAATCTCTAAATTTAATTCTCTTCATTTATCTGCAGCAAGTTTGAGAAATTAAAAATCGTGAGATTTGAGGTTGTCATTGATGGCCATGAAGATTATTGTATTCTGTGATATGATGTTTTGTAATTTGTTAGATGTGATTCATAGATTCTCTGAAACTTTGGTAACTACCTACCAAACTAGGTGGCATCGTATCCCAGATGACATTAGTCTTAAAATTAGAAATTGCTCTGCAGCATGAGATATCCTTGTATTATGCTAAATCAGGTCATGGACGCATTGTATGCATTGGGTATTGTAGAGCAGAAGATTGGCAGCAGGAAGAACACCAACTGCAGGTTTGGTTTGAACAATTAGCTGCATGCACCACGTAGTGCATGTCCCCTCGCATGGAGCCTTGACGCTTGTGGTGGGCGCCAAGGCATGAGTATTACATCAGGTACTGGTGAGCTTACATAACCCACCCAGTGCTTGTGTCATACTTCCGCCTTGTCGTTCATGCTCGACTGTTCACCTGCCAGCTGGAAGTAATTACTGAGAATTGTTTATTGGTGTTATAGACATAAGTTACATATGTTTAAAATCATAGGGACTCTCAATTTCTGCAGATTGTCTCTGGTTTGGTGTGTACAAAACTGAACTGTTTGTACTTGACATATTACCAGTACTAATCCTACTTACAGTGGGAACCCCATTGAATGTTCCTACCTGTTTTCTTTCATTTGACATTCAATTTCAGTGAACCTACATCAATAATCTCACTGTTGAATTTTATCCATGTAAGATTTTCCTTAGCTTAGTGCTCAAACCACTGCTGCCCAAGGAAACTTTACATGGGGGTTTCACTGTGTTGTTTCGTCTTTCCTGTGCATCCAGATGGCAACCCACTTGGTCCTTCTGAATTCTCGTAATACCAGGTTATAGTATATCCATCCAAGTCAGGAGGCTGCTTAGTGTTATGTTCCTCATTCATTATGTCTTCTTTCTTTGCACAGGCTGTGCAGAGTTAACACATGTGATACAGAGCAGCTTGTCATCTGTCTGCATGTTTCTTTTTCAAATTGTCAGCATTATATGACAAATTTGGTTCAAATCTGATACAAGGGGTCTACATTAAAATGTGTCTGGCAAGTTAATGTTGGTTCATACCACTCAAGTATTTAGGTTACATGGTTTGGTGAAACACAAATTCAGCTTCATTAATTTACACAAAAACAGCACATCATACAAAAAATAATTATGTGGCATAAACTGTAGATTTTATTATGATCTGCTGGTTTTATTTGTGACATTTCTTAATATTGTGATTTTTAAATGGAATGGAGCTTTGTAGTGGATGTGAAACTTGGTCTCTCATTCCAAGGGCAAAACATAGATAGGCTGTTTGGTAGCAGAATGTTGAGAGAATATGTGGACTTAGAAGGGAGGAAGTAACAGGAGGTTAGAGAAAAGAGCATGATGAGGAGCTTTATAATTTTCACTCTTTACCAAATATCATTTGGGTCATTAACGGAGGAAGATGAGATAGGTGGAGCATGTTGCATGCACGGGAGAGATAAGAAATGAAATTATTTTAGTTACAGAACCTGAAGGGAAGAGACTCGAGAGATCTAGAGATAGGTGGGAGAACTGTAAAATTGGCTATAAATAAACTGGGTTCGAAGATATGTTATAAGAAGAGTAAGATATGTCCAGTACTTGGTCTGATCATATAATTTCCAGATTGTACATTTTTCTCTGTGATAGCCGTTTTCTTGGTGTCCCCTTCAAAGTAGTTCTCTTGTGACTTGATGCAGTGAGTCCACCAGTTGCACATATTGAAAGTATTTGCAGACATCTTGTGTTTTGAACTCTGCAGATGCAGCTTGTGATTGTTCTTGAATTGTTGAATTGTAATGATACTGTCAGATTTCATCCTCTTGATTCCCAACTTGAATATTATAAAACCAGAAAGTCAGATGTGGGGAGGTCAGACAGTGCAGAATTGACAGTAATGCCGGTTTTAGACAGAAATTCATGTGCAAAAAGCAGTGAGCAGGAACCTTTCTGTGACAGAAACACATCTCTAGTTTGCCACTTTGTAGGGCATTTTTAGTACATGTTTTTGCGTAGATGCCACAGAACACTGGAATTCCATAAATGTTGAAAAATACTCAGCATGCCCTTCACACTGAACGGATTTGTCTGGCCTTCCTTGAGGACAGAAGTGATGGGCTCCTCTGATGAGATTGTTGCTTTATTTTATGATCATTCCCATAAATCCATGTTTTGTCACCTGTGATGACCTTTGAAAGGAATTGCTGGGCTATGAATGTTTTACTATAGCTCCCAACACTCATCAACATGATCCTGCATTTGCTTATCAGCAGGGGTCCACATATTTTCCAAAACTCTGGGAGCCACCTCCAAATTCCAAATGCAAGAAGGGTGATCTGAAGCAAGTTCCATACTGTAGACCCACAATTTTTGAGTGATGCTTTCTGCTCAGTGCATGTGAATTGATGCACATACTTGTATGGCAGGAAAACAACTATAATAATTATGCTGAAATATGTATTAGGTGCCACCATACAAAATTTAGTCACCTGAGTGACTAGGCGCGTGGGATTTGTGCACCTCATCTGCTCTTCAGTCAGCAGATGACACACCAGTTTTGTAGCAGTCACATTTTCAGACCTTCCAAACTGAGCAGATTGTACTCTACTTTGCCTAGCAGAGGAGTTTTGCCATAACTGTAGTAGTGTCAAATTGTGACCAGTCTGGAAACTGATCGCACTACATAGTAAAGGAAAAGGTAAAGTTGAATGTAAAGTTGTCCCTATACACACGCCATGAAGTAATATAGAGGGAAGAGAGATATAGCTCCACTCGTTCTTAATCTCAGCACTAGACGGAGGTGACTGGTGAATTTCATGCCCTGTCTGCTTTATTCCCAGGGAAAGAGTCCCAGGTACCCATTGAATAGGAGGCTGGGTGGGCCTCAGAGCCGGTCTGGATGTTTTTGGAGAAGAGAAAAATCTGTTGCCCCTGGCAGAAATCAAACTCCATATCATCCAGCCTGCAGCCATACTTACTATGCTTTCCCAACTCCACGATCACACTAAATAATACAAATTATTATTTTTTAAATCTGATTGCATATTTTATATTATTTTTACCTTATTAACTATTGCTGCATCAAATGTTTGTGTTACATAATACAAAATAAGCTGGTATTGAGAGATGCTTTTGGTGGGATGTCAAAGGAGTTAATTGTGGTCTGTTTTAAGATATTGTTACAGAATTTATCTGGAGGGATGAGGTAAACCACACAAACCTCACTCAGGACAATCCATGTATGTACTGAAATTGAAACTGATGACCAGATCACACATACTCTGTCCACACTTCTTCTGCATAGTTATCATGTCCTTTTAAGGTAGCAAGCCAAACTACATTTTGTTTTTTATTATGGAGTAATAAACCTGTGATCTATTGTATTTCCATCTCTTCCTTGCCACCTCTTGACTAAAACTGGAGTTCCAGGAAACCTATAATGGACAAGAAAACACTAAAATAGTGTAGTGCATTTGTTGGAATAAGTAAATAATTAATTACTGAAATGCACGGTACAGATAATATAAAGTTCTATAATTTTCCGTTTTCTATATATGTCGTCCCTTTCCACCATTGTCTTTGATACGTTATTCTGCCAAGAAGTTCGTAATAATCCTTCCCCACAGTCCCATTCCTCACTATGTCCCAGCAACCAAGTAAGTTCCTTTAGCATTCAGTGCAATCAAAATTTATTGGTTCCAGACAAAAAAAATGCATGTAGAAACTGTAGTGTTCTGCAGAGGTTGACACCCTGTAATAGCTTCTGTAAACAGGTGGTAGGAGAAAAAGGAGTTTGTTAATATTTTTGTATGAGATTTGTTACGGAGCATGTGCATAGAGTGCATGTAAAGCCTGTGTGTTCTGGTTTTATCCATTAAAATTAAATTGTGAGATGTTTTTGCAAGAATTTCCATTGTCCCTCAAGGTTAGTGCAGGGGTAGTGTCTTGAAGTATGATGCATCTTTTTCAAGTAGCCTATGTTGTGCTGTTTTATAGTGTATGCTGACTGCTGAGTCCCATATTATAGTGACTGCATTATAAGATGCTTCAGATAGTCAAAGTTGGTGGCCAGGTTGATTGATGCATAAAACCATTGGCAGTGGCTGACAGTCATGAAAATTCGTACTATTGGGAGCATACACACAAATACACATTCCCTAAAGTAAGCTTCCTTCACATTCTGATGTGATGGTTTTTCCCTGCCACAAGGTGGCATCTCTGACTTACATGATCTATGCCATGGTTTCTCCAACTGTGATGCACGTACCACTACTGGTATGCCAACCATTGTTTACTCATACGCAGCATTAATAAGAAATGGAAACATAAGGAAGGATAAAAGTTTTAAAAATAAAACATAAGCCAGATTTATTTGCCAGTATGCAGCATTGCTGGCAACATTCTATAACTTTTCCCCACTATCAGCCAGTCTTTCCAATTTCGCCTTTTTTATTTAAATGCAAAAAAAAATTGATGGTGCATTGAAATTGTTAGATTTCATGTAGTGGTACACCAACAAAAAAGCTGACAACCCTGTTCTGTATATTTTTCTGTTCCCAGTGCATGTCTCAGCTCACCACAGTGTGAAAGTCACATGAAACAGTTGTGTTGTTGACATTGCATTCTGGCTAAGATGTGTGCTCTTGAAGTTTTGACTGACTTTTTCACTGAGAAAAGAATTTGAGACCTGACTCATGACAAGTCTCATGAATGTGCTTGAAAGTTGTAGTACATATAGTCAGAAAATTTCTTTAGAGTGATTATATATGTAGTTCTTAATTTTCAGGAAATTTGCTATACTTGACCAACACATTCATAGGCTAACTTCACTGATACCTGTGTATTTAAGTAAAGTTCAGTAGTTTTAGTCTAGGAATATGTCATGTCTGTTATGTTGACAAGTTTATCTGTTCGGAATAATTGGTACCATTTAAACTAAATTGGTTATGACAATGCAAGTGTTCTCAGGTGATCAGCTATGTGATTACACAAGAAAAGTATGATGTTTCACACAGTCTCCCTCTCTGTCACTGTAGACTGCATTACAAGTGACAGAGATTGGCTAATATTTATATGCGTGCAGACAGTAGCATAGAAAACCCACTGGGGGCCAGGGGCTTGACTATTAAGCCCCCACCCCCTTATAATTATTAGTGAAGTTACTCCCAGATCTCTCAGAATACTGCCGTATATCAGAAGAACGAAATCCTGTCCAAAAGAACACAACAAGCTGTAATGTGTTGTATGTTTTGGTGCCTCCTGCACCATGGGCTCTGAGGAAGCCTTATCTGTACCACTGCGTGCAGACATCATGGATCCCAGTCATCTGTTCAAAAACAACAGATTTCTGTTGTGTACGAATCAAGTATCCTTTCTTTCCTTGCATTTTTCTGAACGTAAACTGTATGGAAATAATGAAATTGTTTATTTATAAGAAGTTTTATAAATCTGTATTCCTTTTGACCATTGTTCTATGATACATTGTCATGGTATCAGACATCATGGATCCCAGTCATCTGTGTTCAAAAACAACAGATTTTTATTGTGTACTAATGAAGTATCCTTTCTTTCCTTGGATTCTTCTGAACATAAACTGTGTGGAAATAATTAAATTGCTTATATATAAGAAGTTTTATAAATTTGTATTTGTTTTGACCATTGTTCTATGATACACTGTCATGGTATCACATAGTGATTAATCAGTGCACTAAATGGTTGCCAGGCAATAAAATAATAGTGGACAAAATTTGCTTATGAATATGCATTAAACAGTTGCCAAAGAACAAAACAGCAATTATTTTTGCACTATGAAACTAGTGATTTTTGCATAGCAGTACAGGAATTGAGATCACTGAACAAAAGGAATGTAATATAAGATCAACACATCTGGTTACGTGAACAGCGTTCTTTGCATTTAGTCATAATGACAAACTTTAGATTTAATATGGTTTTGGTAAGTGAAAGTAGATAAGTTAGAGTATTTTCAGAAATTATTTTTCATAATTTTTGTTTACTTTTATAACTGTTAATGGCAAAACTTTCAGGAGGACCTTCCTTGTGTGCTGCACCCAGTTTAGCCAAACTGGTACCTGCAAATTCAAAACAGATTTGAAAAGTGCCTTGGGAGCAACCCCATCCCAGCCAGACACTGCACACACATGAACTTGTATATGTGAACACACAAGCACATACATGCAATGAAGAAATTACAAGCACCTTTTGCATTCTAGAGATTATGCTAATAACAAGTTGCAGTTGACAATTTAAGATGCAAATTTTCAGTTAACAGTTTGGCACCACCCTGCTGTGTGGGAACTTAGGTTTCACATAGTAATGTATTATATCATACTTTCTTACAGCGAGCAAACTGAACAGCCGGTTGCAAGAATCTGAGGCCCGAGTTCAGTCTGTGAGTCTGAGTGCGGAGGGGAAAGTTGACAGGTGAGAACTGCATTGGGTCTTCTCTTAATTTTGGCTGAACAGATTGGTGTAGCAAGAATGCTCTGGACTTGTGTTAAAGATGTACCTGATTCATGTTATGTTTGGGCTAGCAGCCGTCCTGGGTGAGCTTGTTCACAGTTTCATGTCTCCGTGTGAATGTTTGGAGGAGGCTACAATCACCTTCCTACCTGCATCCGTCATGATCATTTTCCTTTGAAATCCAGTGTTGGATAGTATTTACAGTTGAAAATGCATCATTAAATGACCTGAAAGTCAATAAATCTGCATCATTTTGTACCCATAATCATTTAACTGTTACTTAATGTTGCAGTAGTACAGTTTTTTGGAACAGTCAGTGGTCAAAGAGGGACACACTGTATGCAAGTGGTACAGCATAATGTTAGTGCTATATTCCTGTCAATGCCCTTTGAGAATATCTAAGAATCAAGTTGCTGTATTTTCTCATTATATTCCATGGTGGTTTGGAATACAGTCTTAGTTCTGCAATTGACTATAATATTTATGCTGTTACAAAGGTTTTTCATATGAATTGGAAGTGTTTTGATTCAGAGGTCTCATGAAACTACTTGGATGTAATAAGTCCATTACATTTTGGATTACTTTATAATAGTAGTTCAGATACAGAGGTTATATAGTATAAAATGAGATTGGAAAAGGAAAATGTATGATGAGTTGTGAAGGCTGTCAAAGGAGGCTGTTATGACATATTTCAAGGTATACTATACCAGCATTCATCTGAAGTGGCTAAACTAGGGGTTATAATGAGCCAAATGAAATGGCCTTGATAATTTTTAGTTTAGATTCCACAGTGTTAGCATTTTTAAAGTGTTTTTATTCAGCAACATTATCTGTTACTAAGACAGTAAAGCATTGAATGTAAATGAATGACTATGAATATGGAACACAAGTAGAATGATAAGTGACTGGAGAAGTAAAGTGCTGTGAGAGAAAAACCTGCCCCAGTGCCACTTTGTCCACCACAAATCCCACCTTCTCACCCCAGACCTCTGGAGTGAGTAGGTGGCGACTAATTGCCTAAGCTATACCACAGCCCTGTCAAGTTTTATCAAGAAATTTGTGTTGTTTTGGAAGTGAAACATGAGAAGTGGATTGACTGGTATGTCCTTATTGTGCCTTTATTGCTGACTGTCTCTGTGTGCTTGTGGACTCTGTGGACTTGTCACACTATCTATAAGCTTCTCGTTACAGAAGTACCTGTTTGTTCTGTTGTGATCAGTGAATAATTTTGACACTTGAAGCCCATCTCTCTTTGACAGCATATCATTAGGGGTAACACTTTACACATTATTTGTATTACTTGCCTATTGAATAATAATAACCTACTGTACTTGCAACAAATTAACATATCAGTTAAAGTGAATTCATTTTGCTATTGCATCTAGATTTTTAATTTGAGAGTATTAACTGATTCTTATAAATAGTGTGAAAGAAAGGGAGCTGGTGAGCAGTTATGAGATGACACAGCATGAATGTGTCTTTTGGTAAACTAATAAGATATTCAGACACTTCTCTGAAAAAAAAAAAGTGTGACACATAGAACATACAGTAACTTTACTCAGCAGTCATATTTTTTAATTCACTGTGCTGTTACATATTAATCATTGTGGAATGTGAACTGCAGGCATGGGAGGCATAATGCTTGTAAATGTTACAGGTATCTTGTGAAGAATCTGGTACTGGGTTATTTCATGGCCCCACCAAACACTCGCAGCCAGGTGCTCCGCATAGTGGCAACTGTGTTGGACTTCAATCAAGAAGAGCGAGATCGGGTAGGACTGGAATCAGGGACATCAACTTCTGGCTGGTTTAGGAGTTTCTTGCAGCCGGGCAAAGGGCCGTCCAACACACAGGTACATTACCAAATGACTGTCTTATTTGTTACCTACATTTTTAGCCACTTTTAAGCAAGTTTTTTATAGTGTGGTGTCTGTATCACGAGCCAAAAGTGTACGCTTGTTTATGCACCACTGTTCCGAGCAGTGTGTATTTTTTTCTTTCATTGTCCTTGTGTTTTCTTGTTTCCAGCGATCTTCAGTACTCTTTCAAAGCACTATACACACACAGTTTTATTGTTCAGCTCAGTTCTTTATGACCACAGTGTTAGTAACTGCTTAATTTAAACCTGTGGGAAAGGGAAGGAATGTTGCTTTTCAGATATTTCCAGGGAACACAGTGCAGAATATAATTGTATGAAGCAAAAGCAATGACATACCTAATAAGTTTTTTTATTTTTAACTTCCACATTAAACAGTTCCCATTTCTTGGAGATAATCTCTCTCTTGTCCCCATTAGTAAATGCTTAGTGTTAATTCAACAAACACTGGAGTTAATTCAACAAGGTTTTATGTTGATCTGTTATAATTTTCTTTGATCTTATGACCTGCAATATATTTCTGTTACTTTAATTTCATATGATAGTAATTTGACATGTTGGGGGTGTGGTTAATTTTTTGCTGCTTATCTCCCATAGGTGTTGCACACTCTCCTCTTTTATTCATATAATTTTTCCCTCATCTGCTGCAGTGCCTAATGGTAAGGATTAGTTTCTTACAAGAAATCCCACAGAGTAGGAACTCTTTCCTTTTGTATGAAGTTAGAGACACAGTCAGCCTCAAAACAGTAATTTTGTAACCATGTGATGGACAATGTGCAAATAAATTATTCTCTATAATGCCTCTAAGCAAGTCATCATTACAGAAATTATTTTGTAATAATGTATTGGCATTTTTCAGTCACTGTCAGAAGCCTTTGTAAGGTTCCTTGAGAATGAATCGCAGCCTCAACCACAGCTGCGCCTATTACCAGAAATTGAAGAAGCAACTCAGGGAGATAGCAGATCAGTAAGTATATGACTTTGTCCACAGTTCACCATTACCTCTGCTACCATGTGAGTTATCTTCCATGCACCCCTCCACCCCTTTCCTTCGCAGTGAAATGAATAAATATAATTTGCCCCAATTGTGAATCTTGTGTTTGTCAAAAAACAGGTCATCTATACAGGAAGTTTCTACAGTACATAAAATACAAATCTAATGTGGCATTGTTTGAAACGTTTTAAATATAATGGATGTTTAATATTTAATAAAACACAAAAGAAGTATTAATGGGATTGGCTTTCCAAAGTAAATTTATGACTGCAGTAAATCTAAATCATTGTTACTGATATATGAAACATAGCAAGGAACGTATTTGTAAAATATAAGATCTGATGAGTCCATCTTTCCATTCTTCTTTGTTAACAGGATTCCCCCTCCAGTTCAACAGGTGGTTCACACCGTCGATCACCTCTTCTGCTGTCTGAGGTTCATCTTCCTACATTCACCCAGTTCCCAGTTGGCCGGAACAGCAGCAGCATCCTCAAAGATGTCCTGAAAGACAGTTGACATCCAGAGCTATAGCAGTTGCATTCCCAACGAGCTCCGTAATGAAGTATAGGAGCTTATTCAAGGAGCACAAATAATGTTCATGAATATACCAGAGAATAGGAAAGAAAATTTAAGAAATATGGTCATGAAGAGACCAAAAATTATGTGAAGCTTTATTAGTGAAGAATATAGTATTAGCAGAGTTGCTGTTACTCTTTGCACAGTTATCTCTTAAAAGGGATTGATATCTGACAGTGGAAGAACTGATGAGGTGGGTAAATGTGCAAGGTGAGAAGCACGTAAACAGAAAGGGCCAAAGACAGACAGTATGAGATATTTTGTACATGCTTTAAACTTCTCAAAATAAGAAACAATAAAGAGTTCTGTAAATGTTAGTACACAAGTTTATAGGCATTTCATTGTCATCAGTTCATTAACCTTCCAAGTCATGGTGACATCTGTTGTGCGACTATGTGAAAGACTGATACCACTGGATGTACTTTGTGCGTCCTGGTGGGTAGCAACTTCCCAAACTTTTTAACTGCAAAAATATGTGTGCAGGCAAATCTGCAAATGGGCTTAATTAATTTGCAACGCGATACTAATCTTAAGCAGAAATTGTTATCACTGTTATATGTACTGTTTTTTGCCTTGTTTTGTGTATGTGTTGTATTTGTGTTTTTGATGCTGGCTTTGTAGTTGGCACTTGTGGTGTCATGCCAGCACATTAATATACACCTACTGATTACTGATGTTGTTGTCTGGTCAGTTCTCACACTTAAGTCGCACTGTTTCTGCAGAGAGCTGAAAACATTCGTGGAATGTTTAGCGGCACTCACACACCTTGCCTGTTGAGTATGGTGGTTGGGCTCTGCTACAGGATCCTGGGCAATATGGTGGCGACTGAATGCACTATCTCCCGTGTGGGGTGCTGCAGTGGAGGAGACTGTCTCCTGTATGGGGCACTGCGGTACAGGGATACAGGGACTGGAACAGGTTCCAACCTCACTTGTGAATGACGAAAAAGTAAAGGATTCAGAAAATGAGTCCAACAAATAGAGAAAGGAGATGCTATCTCAATTCTAATAGATTCATTTCCTGGAAACATCTCCAGCGTAAAAATAATCCCTATCATTGAAGCTGAGATAAAAAGTATAATACGTCCACTAAAACCAAAATAAACCATCAAGTTATGATGAAATAACAAGTAAAACTTTAAAAAGCTCTGCATCTGTCATTTCACCCATTAGCTACATTTATAATTGCTGTGTACAGTATTTTTTCTGACTGCCTTAAAATTGCAGTAGTAAAACCATTTTAAAAGAAAGGAGACAAAACTAGTATGACAAATTATAGGCCTATTGTATTTTTAACTGTTTTTGCTAAGGTATTAGAGAAAGCTATGCACAGTAGGTTAAGCCAGCATCTGCATACTAACTACATACTGGTCACAGAACAGCATGGTTTTAGGAAAGGGATGTTTACTGAAAATGCTGCCTTCAGGCTAACAGATAGTGTATTTAAATCTATTAATAAAAAATGCTTGGAGGAATTTTCTATGATTTGGCAAAGTCTTTTGACTGTGTAAATCATGAAACTTTGTTAGCCAAATTACGTTTCTATGGCATTTGAGGAGTATCTGAAGATTGGTTCAGGTCCTATTTAGCTAATAGAAGACAGAACGTTGAAGTAAAATCACCTAATACAACTCAACATTTTTTCTCTGACTTTGGTAAGTTGAAACATGGAGTTCCTCAAGGATCAATTCTAAGGCCTCTATTGCTCATAATATATATAAATGACCTTCCCCAAGAATAAATTCTATATTAGAACCAATATCATTTGCTGATGACACTAGTGTCATAATTTCAAGCAGAAAGTTTGAAGAGTTCTGTTTAGTGTTAAACTTTGTTCTCATATGATGAAATGGTTTGCTGCTAATAAGTTAGTCCTTAATCTAGATAAAACAAATATAATGACATAACAAGTAATTCATCACATTCTGTATTATGTATAGGTTATAAAGAAAAGTATGTAGAAAGAAGAGACAGTAAATACAAAATTTCTTGGCGTAAAAATTGATAACAGCCTAAATTGGAAGAATCATATTAAACAAATTATTTCTAAATTATGTGGAGCATGTTATACCATTAGGTCGGTGGTCATATCAGTAACATTAACACACTCAAATCAATTTACTATGCATAGTTTCATTCTGTTATAAAATATGGATTAATTTTTTGGGGTAACTCTTCCATCAGTGGGAAGATTTTACTTTACAAAAGGAACTTGTCAGAATTATGGCTGATGCCCAACCCAGAACTTCACGTAGAAGTCTGTTTAAACAATTAAGAGATTCTACCTGTTCCATGCCAATATATACTTTCATTAATGAACTTCATTGTCAATAATCAAGAAAATTTTCAAACAAATTCATCTATACACGATATGAATACAAGGAATAAGCACCATCTTCATACACCAAATGCCAACCTATCATGTTTTAAAAATAGTACATTCTATGCTGGCATCAAAATTTTCAGCAGTTTACCATGTAGTCTGACAATTCCTAAGAATGAAAAGGCAACGTTTAAATTAGCCTTAAGAAAATACATACATACACACTCCTTTTACTCTGTAGATTAATTTTTTATGTGTAAAGATCTATAATACTGTTTTGTAAAATGATTTTAGTATTTTACACTGTAAAGATTGTGTATATTTGTGTATTTATGACTTTTTCCACATCTTATTGTCTTAGTGACACACTTATGGATCCACGGAAGGTATGTACATATGTATGTATTATGTACAATATATACTATCACTTCTTTTATTTGTGGTTAGCAGCAAAAATAAATTCAAATTAAATTCTGATGTATGTAACATAAATAATAGACAAAAATATAACTTTCACCAACCTTCATCAAATCTATCACTATATCAAAACAGACTGAGTCTACTTAGTTGGCCTAAAAGTATTTAACAGTCTCCCACAAAATATAAAAAATTTACAAATGAATGTTTATTTATCTATCAATCACACACAACAACCCATTTTGTACACATTATACTGGTGACAAGTTTCAGCTCTAGGCATGAGCCATCATCAGGCCACTAACAAGAACAGTAAAAATTGAAGGCTCTGTATATCATAGGATGGAGATCTCCACCTTTACAGCTTGCCATTTTTATTGTTCTTGTTAGTGGCCTGATGATGGCTCATGTCTAGAGCCAAAACGAGTTGCCAGAATAATGCGCACAAAATGGCTTGTTGTGCATGATTGTCATTAAATAAACATACATGTGTGATCTGACACACCAGTGGAGATGTCCTATATCAGGATTATGAAAAATGTGACACCCCAAAACAATTTAAATCAGCCCCAAATAATTGTTTATATGCTCACTCCTTCTACTCCACAGACAAATACTTTAATGTACATAGAGAATGATAAACTAAGCTTAATCAGTTGTATTGTACCAAATCTACTGTAATATTTTCTTGACTTCCATATCTGAGATATTAACTTGTTTTGGATTCATAGAATACAAATAAATTCAGCCGATCCCAGTGGCCACGCGGTGTAAGGTGTGGGTCTACGACCGCTCGCTTGCTGGGATTGCGGGTTCGAATCCCGCCGGGGGCATGGATGTGTGTCTCTTGCGAGTGTTGTGTGTTGTAAGGTAGAAGTCTCTGCGCCGGGCTGATCACTCATCCAGAGGAGTCCTACCGTGTGTGGTGTGTCTGAGTGTGATTGTGCAGCGTCGATAATGAGGCCCTGGCCCACTTGGGGCTGTTGCGCAATGTAAATAAATTCAAATCTTTCTGGCGCGCCCCTCCTACCCCCTAGCACAGGGGAACGGTTCGTTTTCTCGTATTGCCGTCCACCAATCATTCTTCGACAGGGACATATGGTAGGGGGTTCAGGCCTGTATTACACTATCAAAAGCTCTGTGACAAACATTATCATGGAATATTTCATGAAACATATTATAAAAGAACGGAGGTGACCCGTGCATTTCTTTTGTGTTTGTTTGTGTGGTTGAAATGGTGGAAGAAATCAAAGCTGTTATCGCGACGTACCAGCGGCGCCTAATGGAGATGCCGTACGTTGCCGCAACGTCGTACGGGCCTAATGCGCTTGGAGACTACGATGATACGAAAAAGCTATTTCTCATGTACTTCAGCGACCAGGACGTAGGGTTGCTTCGCAGCAAGGTGACGTGTAACACGTGAGGTTGTGATATGTCCTGGTGCCCTGAACCTAAGCTCAAGGACAGTTTCAGATGTCGGTGTCGGAGGACACCTGCTTCCATGTGCTCTACTGCGTCTGTCAGGCACGTTTCACGGTTTCAGCAGAGTAACCTCACTTTCCAAGACGTTATATTTCTCACATACGACATCGTGCGCCGCGTACCTGCCCACATTACCCAACGAGAGCATCGCTTCAGCCACAGTACCATCGCAGACTGGGGCCAATTCTGCGGAGAAACCATGTTGGTGTACCTGGAGGGCTGCTGTGAGAAGATCAGCGGTCCTAAGAAGACCGTCGAAATAGACGACAGCAAGTTCGGTCGGCGCAAATATCATAGGGGCCACCCTGTTAAGGGGCAATGGGTGTTTGGCGGTGTTGAGTGCAAGTCTGGAAAAACGTTTCTCATTCCCGCTCCAGGCAGAACCGTTGACACCTTGATCGATGTTATTAGGGACTGAATCGAACGGGGCACTACCATCATCAGTGATTGCTGGGCGGATATTACTCACCGGAGCATGATATTATACAACTAGGACGCCTTTTACACGCAATTTGTAGAAATTTAACTCAGAACGGCATTTTCCCCCGTTTCCAACATTTTGTGATTTTGACGAACCCTGCCTATCGCCTGAACGTACGGTTATTCGTAATGAATCACAGATAATTAGCCCTCATTGGACAGTATTCGAGCACGGAATAAGGTGATTAGTAGCTCCTTTTCTGTGGCGCAACCTGCTAGAAAGTTGCAGTCTGGTGTCGCTTGTGTGACATGACGGGATTTGAAACACGGATTACAGATCGCAATCGCCTATTGTCAACAACAGCTCTTCTTGGTTCATCTTGACCAACAGTATCGATCTCGCTCACATCGAGTGATCTGTGCCTATAACCACGGAACATGTATGGCGTTCTTTTAAAGTGGTTATAGGTTGGATACAGGCAGGCAGGTAGGTTTATTGCGTTGAAATTATTGATTAGTGCATGTAGCTGAGAAAGGTACTTTCCCGCGTGGCATTATTGACCACGGTCCACTGTCATTATCGGACTGCGGTGTGACAGTACGTCTGTGTGTTTTGTGAGTGGTCATGTACTTACGGCTATAGAGTACTTGAATATGCAGTGATTATCTGTAATGAAAGCTTGTATTTTATTTTACATTGCCATATGTTTTATTTACATGTAAAAAGTATGCAATTGCGTGTAAATATCTTATTGGAAATAAGTATTTAGTTTTAATTTAAAAATCTTTAAATTGTAATTAAATGGTCATTTATTGCCACGTACGGCAGGCATTTCGTTTTGTTTATTTTTATCGTGGAAAGTGACAATTCAGAAACTGGACAGTGTAAATTAGACAAGAGTGTTTGATTTAAGAAAGAATAAGAGTAATTGTAACCGCAGCTGAAGTGAAATATTACTGGGATGACACTGTGTGTGAACTGTGACTGACGAATTTTAAAAAAAAAAAAAAAAAAAAAAAAAGGTTGGCTCTGGATTGGATGTAACTTACTACGTTACTGTAGAACGAGTAAAAGTCCGAAACCGGATTTTGGTATGAGTCTACAGTAATTTTAGCTGTGGGGATGTACTGATTGAAGCAGTTCAGTTTCCTGTCTAGTGTCAGGCTCTGGTATTCTCTTTCTTTAATATTGAGGTTTTACTACTGTAGAGTTCAGGCCATTGACTTAGCTTGTAACAAGGAGGAACCCCCCTACTTAATAATTGTTGGAGGAGAGGAGTTTGTAATTCAATGGTGTTTTCTATTGAGTAGACATATTTTATAGGCCTTTGAAATACTAGTATATGAAGCTACATCTGACTTGGACTTGACTGATATAAAATTCAGTACGGTAAATAGCGGTCTACAGAATAAGGGCATAGTCACAAAGTCCTTAATTCCCCATTTTATGATTACTTCCTGAGGTACACTACTGAAATTGTGCGATCAATCTGATCCGTGTGCTTGTCTTTAGTTATATAGGGCTTGTACTTTGAGGAAAGAATGTATATAGCAAGCATTAGAATATGTTTTGTCATAAGGGAGATAATTGGGAAATTGAAGATATTGCATGATGAGGGACTTTGTGATTTATGCAGGCCAACTTGTTACAGTTTTGAAATCTAGGAGGTTACAGTGGACAGGATGTGTAGATTGTATAGAAGAGACAAATGCGAAGCTTTGATGGGGAACCTTCATGTAAACTGCACACTTGAAAGACTGAGATGAAAGTGGGAGGATAACATTAAGCAAAGAGATTGTGAGAAGGGGAGGTGAATGAAAATCACCCAGAATTATGTCCAGTTGTGAGCTTTGCCTATAACTGGGTTTCTGAAGTCTTAATTATGAAATAGTGGTGCACCACATGCAAGTGATGTTGGCATTGAAACAAGAGAATTTATTCCTATAACCAGTTTTTCTATAGTCTTGTTTTGCAGATTGGTGCAACATGAGTGATGCTGAAATCTTGGCCCTGACGGCGAATTTGGGTGCCTCTCTCTATCAGTCACTAACCGTCTTTGATGTGGAGAAGAAAATTGGCAAGGGTCAGTTCAGTGTGGTATATCGTGCTCGTTGTCGAAAAGATGGGGCTGTTGTTGCCCTTAAGAAGGTGCAGATATTTGAAATGATGGATGCCAAAGCACGCCTTGATTGTATGAAAGAAATTAGCTTGTTACAGGTAGGTTTTCTGTGTCTTGTACAACTTTGTCACGAACTCCATTTAAACTTACCTGTCTTAACATATCTATAACAAGTATATGGAACAGATAAATTTATGTAATTGTCTACAGTTACTTGTTGTTGCTGTCTTAGGGCTATTTTGTTGTGATTAGGTACTTGCAGTTATGTTCTTATTTCAGAATAATTAATGATGTTCCGGACCATAATAACAGTTGACAGATTAACTGTTTTACATGCCTTTTGAATGTAGGTGACATGACTTTGCTTGAACTGAGAAGTAATAAGTATTTCCTGAATTTACTCTCCACATATTTGCATTATGGATGTCTTCTTGTTTGTTATTGTAATTCACATGTATATACATTTTTATGCTTTTTAAAATTATTGATTATGTCTTGTTGTATTGTAACTTTTTTGCTAATTTTACTTTTATAAGTTTTATCCAGATATATTCTGTGTAAAAAAGTGACAGTGGAATAATTAGGGCTTATCAGTGAAATGTTATAATACACTGTTAAACAAACTGGAAAGGAATATGTTGAAACAAGGAGCTAATAGGATTTCCCAAGAAATGATAGAGTATAAACCTAGAAGAAGGAAGAGAAAGAAGGGTTTTGTGAAGACCTGTAAACGCAATGTATAATGATCTTCATGACACATGTGGAGCTATGTTTACGGCATGTTTTTCCACATTCGGTTTATTAAAGCTAAGGTCTTTTAGAATTTTGAAATGCATTTGTCCTCTGCATGAGAGACATACATATTTTTATTTAACTTTATTATGTACATAGCTTTGTAACATTTATAACTTGACATTTTCTTATTTCTCAGCAACTAAACCACCCAAATATAATAAAATATGTCTCATCATTCATTGAAGACAATGAACTCAGTATTGTGTTGGAGTTGGCAGATGCTGGAGACCTCTCTCGCATGATCAAACACTTTCGTAAACAGCGACGACTCATCCCAGAGCGCACAATATGGAAATACTTCGTACAGCTATGTAGTGCTGTGGAGCACATGCATTCCAAGAGGATAATGCATCGAGGTTAGCTGATTATCACCAGTAGCAATGGATTGTTTACTAGTTCATTCCTTTTGGTCTATCCCAGAGTACAGTGTAGTTTCTGTTTTTTCCACAAAACTTGTTACAAAACCTTATTCATCAACACCTTGAAATATCAGTAAGTGGTATGAAGATTGATATGCTATTATAAAATACAAGAGGAAGTGCGGAATTTATATGTACTGTTCACATTTCATTGTTATTTGTGGCTTATACATAGACGCTATTGTACAACTAGAACAGGGTTGCCAACAGACGAATTATGGCACCACGGTTAGGGTTTGACTTATATACCCCAAGTTTTCATTTCTCCGCTCTTCTACAGGGATTTTATTTCCTTCTCATGGTTTTTAAACAGTTATACATGCCATCGTCCAACACAACATATCTTCCAAAAGAGTCTTTGAGCACATTCACAACAGTCTTTTAATTCCTGCTAGTATGTCCTTATCATGTCGCTAAATGATGTGCTGTTTTTAAGCCCTAAAGCCTCCTGGACTGTTTCCTTAAACATAGTTGCTACCACCACATGTGTTAACAGCTGCTGTTTCCATCTGTTCAGTCAGTGCATGTGATATCAGCATAGTTACATTTCCATTCTAAGTGTCACTTATCATACATTTATAAGTGTTTGAGGTGTTCCTGTTAAGTAGAATATTCTACAGCTCTTTGTGAGAAGAGAGAAACACTGTGCACTATTGTGGACTAGCTCCAGTTCTTTATTTGAAGAAGTTATAGATGATTGTGAATAGTAAATTGGTGATCAGTGTGACATATTTCACGGAAGTTTCCAAATAATTTTTCTGATAGGACTGAGAAAACCATAGCAACTGTAGGATAGCTGGTCTTTCTCACAGCATTTGAATTGGAGTACTCCTATGTACAAAGCAAGAGCGCTAAGCAGAACACCATGGTGTACAGCAGTAGCGATGGTAAAAACCTGAATACTCTTACCATAATTCCTTTCATGTTTGTTTAGATTGTAAAAATGGTATAACTCCTTAAAACCCCTTGGTTTTATCCTTGATATGCATTATAGTTCTCAGAAAAGCCAGGATTTAAATGTTTCCTTATCACTGCATTTTGTAAGTACCAAGACAGTGAATATGAAGTGAAACTAGTGTGTGCTATTCAAGTATATTGGTAATATGCAACATTAGTGAATGTAGAACCTATCCTAATACAGATACTATCAGTGATATTATATTTTAAAACCAAGAACTTGAATTTCCATGATACCAGTACTGCATCCAAGTCCATATTCCAGAAATTAATAGTTATGATTGTGTACTTCATGACACAGAAGTTATATTGTAGCAAACTGTGTATTATTATTATTATTGTTAAGTCATTCTTCTTCCAGCAGGATTTTGTGAATAGTTATTACACAGTCAAAAGCCATATTTACCAACATGAACTGTCTATACATCTGTAGCTATCACACCACTCCCTCCCAACAATGACATTTAATGGAGTTCATCCACTTAGAAATCAGAATTAACATCATATTTTTCATGGTCACCATGTTAATAATTTTGGTATGTTCTGTCAGCTGTAATAGATACATCCTCAGTTTCTAGGAGCCCTGACTAGTAAGTTTACTGAACTGAAATTTGTGTATTATTACTGTACACTGAAATGGTAGCATGTTGTGAATGCAGAAACACCTAGGACATTTCTTAAAGTGTCACATGGTTTTGGGTTTGATATAATTGAGGGTCAATGGGGCATTTTGAACTTCGGTGTCTTATTGTGAGTCTAAAAATATATATTTTTCTGTTCATTAACACCAAGTAAGTTGGTATACAAACATCAAGACATCTTACTGTCTATCTTATCTTGGGGAGGCGGTTATGGCTTTGTTGAATGCCAAGATAGTACCTTGAAAAGGTCTGTAAACACCTCCTCCTAAATTCTTATCTTTACTCCTTTTATGATGATTTTTTTTATAACTCCTGTATTTGACACGGCATCATTAAACAATCTAAGAATTAATCCATCCTTTCACTCTTCAATCTATATGTTAGATAACCTACAATAAGCCTTGAGATATTTGTGAAGAAATAAAGGAAAAAATGTTTTCCTCATTTCTAGCCCTTAACCAAATACATAAGACTGCAGAATGAGACAAAACACTGAGGTTTTACCTTTGGCACAGGCCTTGCACTGGGCTCCGCTATTCAGGAGTGTAAAACACTTCATGTAACTGACCTGGAATTGTTATGTTACAAATGAAAGACAAGTGGTATGTTGCAGATATCAAGCCAGCAAATGTGTTTATCACAGCTCAGGGGTTGTGAAACTGGTGACCTTGGACTTGGACGGTTTTTCAGCTCAAAGACAACTGCAGCACATTCCTTAGTTGGTACACCATACTATATGAGCCCAGAGCGAATACATGAGCATGGTTACAACTTTAAAAGCGACATATGGTCACTTGGTTGTCTGCTTTATGAGGTAGGTGTAAGTTGCAGTTAAAGGTAAAGTTCACCCTATAACCTGCCATGAAGGCACAGAGGGGTAGATGTATAGCTCTACTCTTTCTTTAACCTTAGTGCTAGATGGAGGTGTGTGGTCATCGCCACGCCCCGGCCACTTTGCCGCCAGGAATGACCCACTACCCATTGTATAGGAGGCTGAATGGGCCCCAGGATTGGTCTGGGCAGATGCAGAAAATCTCACCCCCCACCGGGCTTCGATCCCCGGACCGTCCAGCCCGTACTGAGTCACCATACCCACTATGCTACCCAGCCCACATAAGTTGCAGTTAATTAATATAAATCTTTTGTTTACTGCTGCTAATTCTTCCCATGTGTTAGGCTCAACGCTGTTCTATCCATGTAGCTTCCTCTACAGTTTCATCCCTTGGCATTTCCACCCATGCTGCACATCATATCAAAGCCTTTTTCATTGACTTCTATCTTTCCATACATTCTGCTTTTGATAACAGTGAGAAAATCCAGCTCCATCAATTCTGTAAGAAAGGTGTGGGTCTATTAAATGACGTAAGGTGAAAAATGTTTGTAAAATCTGAAGCCACTGCAAACAGATGTGTGGGATGAGATTATTTTCCAGCAAAGCTGTAAGGAGTGCATGGACAGAAGCATGTACAAAACTAAGCAAACAGAAGTGCAATATGCTACAGTGTACTACAAGAACTGTGATGTGGGGGTCTCTCTTGGAGAATGTTCCAGAAAGTACTGTTCAACAGCAAACTGTTGACATTAAAACAAATATAAGCAACCATAAAATACTTTTCAATTTAAAGTGTGTAAGGTAGGCTATGTGCATATGTGTGTGAGAGAGAGTGAGTGGGTGGGCGAATGAGTGAGAAAAGCCAATTGTAAACTAGCTTCTGTATTTGGTTCTGTGATGAAACTCTACAAATTACCTGAGTTTTAGATATTTGTGAATGTGTAATATTATGAGAATTTTTTCCTTTTTTGGAAAAAGCTGCCAAAATAATACCATCATCATCAGCTCTAGAGCCCTTGGTGGGCTTTGGGTTCTTTAAAATAATAAGATGCTTATGAATATTCTTGATGGCAACGAGACTTTAACCACTTAAGGGGTCGAATTTTTAAATTAATTTTAATATTGTTTTCCTATCTATGCCTCTTTCTCTAAAGTGGTCTCAGCACTTCGTGTTAAATTTTGAATGCTGTTCTCATGCCCCTATGCATGCTACATGTGCTTCCCATCTCACCCTTTTTGGTTTGGTGAAGAGTACAGTTATGTAGCTCTTGATTATACAGTTTTCCCTGTCACTGTGTTCCTTCCTTGCTTGAAGTTCCGATATTATACACAGTACCCTCTTCTCAATCACTTGTATTCTTCTCTGCCTTTAAGGTGAGAGACCAGGCTTCACACCCAAACAAAGCTACAGGTAAAATTATAATTTTGTATATTTTAGGCTTAATATTAATCTGTTTCATTTGTTCGTAGTTTATTACTGTTCTTCTCATTTGGTTGCTAAATTGTTGAAGAACTTACTAGCTTTTTGTGTTACAAGCTTGTGTGCAGAGGGCTCAGATAGCTTGGTCAGTACAGTATTGTGACTATACTGCAGGCTGATGACCAGGAAATCAGACTTCTATTTTTGGCAGCAGCAGAGAGTTTTTCTCTTCCCCACAGCCTCCAGAACTGCTCTGGGGTCCACGCAACCTCCTGCCAAATAGATGTGGGAGTTTTTTTTGGGGGGGGGGGGTGTGTAAAGTAGCTTGGGTATGAAGCTGACCACTCACCTTCATCTAGCACTGAAGTTAAAAATGCATGGAGTTATACCTCCACTCCTCCATGCATCTTAACATGTCCTTGATTAAACACAAGGACAACTTTTACTTTAACCTGAATTCTGGTGCTGAGATATGAGCTGTACTCTTGTCTTGTTTGTTTGAGTGTTTGTGTACATATTATTGTTATTGTCCCACATGCTGACGTGTGTTGTTACTAGTTTATGGCTGAATTCCTTTTGTGACAGATGGCTGCTCTGCAATCACCATTCTATGGGGAGAAAATGAATCTGTACACACTGTGCCTGAAGATAGAGCAGTGTGATTATCCACCACTCCCAGCTGATATATACTCTCAAGAGGTGGGTGGTTACATAATGAATTTTATAGGCAGTTGTCCTAATTTTGCATTTTGAATATTTCTGTGTTAAGAATGTCATTTCTAGGGCTAAAAATATGATTGCTTAATCATTTGAGGTGAGTTTACATTGTGTGCTCACCGGCTTACAACAATCATTTATATAAATGGATCATGTAATTTTCCCAGAGGTTGCAAAACGCTATGCAAATGAAATACATCTGATAAAGAATGCCATATGTATGTACTTTATTTAAAGCATTATTATTTCATTGTAGGAATATGACATTAAGTGAGAACAGGAGGTTCCACCATTTTTTCACAATGATTGGCATAGATAACCAGTCACCCCCATGACTTAGTAATCAGGGGCCCCCTATAATTATTAGTGAAATTACCCCCCAGATCTCATAACATGGATCCAGAATACTGTCTTCAGTTGGGAGAATGGAATCCAGTCTGAAGGAACTCTCAATAAAGTTTAGTAGTCTGTACATTTGAGAGGCATGTGCCATGGGGTGTGCAGAGGCCTTAACTACACCACTATTCACAACTTCATGAAAATCAACACTATTCTTCCAAACTATGCAGTTAATATTTGTATTTTGTATTAGTTCATAAATCTTTAAAAGAAGTTGTTAATCCTGCCTATTTCCAGTGTTAAAAATCAGTATTATATTCTGACATAACATAATGTGGCAGCAGAAGTGATAACATAATTATGTACAGACACAATTAAGGTTTTATGATGGTTGTGGAGTATCAAAATTTGCCTTTACCTTTATGGCGTAACTAATTTTTAGTTGGCCAGGTACTGCATGATATAATTTTTCAAGCTCTTGTCAATGAGCATGTATGTGAGGCAGTTTGATTAGCCTTCCTTTCTTACAGCCCATTTCCACATGAACATGTTAAAATTAGCTTCCTATTTCCATCTCAGTGTTCCAAGTGGCGAACTTTTCTTGGGCTTTCCCTCACCAAAACTCTGTATGCATTTCTTGTATTCCAACCTGAACTTATTCTTGTCTGCCCCTTCTTGAATCTATTGTAATTTATACAAATTAGAATGCATCTTATTTTGTAGTGCCCTGAATTTCCTACCTTTGCATCCACTTACCACTCTTTAGAGTCAGAACACTGTCAATTGATGTGATGTCTGATATTTTCTCAAAAGTTGCGAGACCTGGTGCGTGTCTGTATCAATGCTGAGGCATCAAGGCGACCTGACATCAGCTATGTGTATGGAGTTGCACGTGAGATGCATACCCGCACCCAGGCAACAGGTAGTGCTGTGTCAATGGCACATGGCCACCAGAACACCATGTACAGGCACCGCGACTAACATTTGCAATGAAAGTAAGTTGCCTGACTTACAATCTAGTTTTGAAGATTTTTAAATTATTCATCCTGAGTTTCCTAGATGTTCAGCAGTGAAAAAGATTTCCATTATGTTAAGTTTACTTTTTATCAACTTCATAGGAGCCTTCCCTTAAGGAAAGAAAAGTACACTCAAAATACACACCATGTGTGATTTATTATTTTTTACCTTATCTCATTTTCAGAGGAAGGTGAATTCAGGTTTCTGAAGACTTCAAGTTGGTCTGTTCAGCACTGCGGTTCCTGAAGGCAGTATTATTTAAGCACGCTTCTCCTTCAGAAGGATTTTTATGCAAATCTCACAGAGTGTGAATTTAATTGCAGCACATGTAAAATGAATTTGAACAGCCACGTGTTCTCACATCATGCATCCACCACACACGTCAAGATAAGACTGAGTCATAAATGAGTAATATGTGCCTTGCTAAAAGTGATGCTAGAGTTGTTTATGTTCAGTTTAATCAGGGCAAGTTTTATCACCGTTAATGTTTGTCATCTGAATAAATATTTAGTTATATAATCATGAGTGCATAAGTCATGTTAATATTAACATATTTACCCTGGCATTATTTCCTGGTTCTAAACACTGTTTGCCATTATCCAGGTCTCTCCCATTCAGCTGCATAGTGAAACGCAGCAAGGAGCAAATAAATTGGTGTTAAAGAACATTTTTTACTGTGCATGCCATATGGGGGGAACAGAATCATAACTCCACTCATTCTTAACTTTGGCACTAGAGTGGTGAGTGATCAGCTTCCCACCCTGGCTGCTTTACCCCAGAGCCAGTCTGGAAGCTCTGGGGGAAAGAAAAACCTCTTGGCCCTGCTGGAAATCAATCCACAACTCTTTGGTCGTCCAGCCTGTAGTCTAGTCACTGTACTAATTTAGCTATTCCCAGCTCCTAAGAGAAGAGTGGGATTTATTTTATTTGACTTTACCGTATCACATATATTCTTCTATTTGCTGTAATTGGTGCTGTGTTATGTGTGAAATTCCTCTTCTATCTGTTTAGTATTAATGCCCATGTTTTGGATAGCCATGTACGTATTAAATTAGCAATGGAAGTACCATTAATTACTGAGAGCACCAGATTGCATCATTGCTTGGACTTCGCATGTGCATGTAGGGCTGTTGGGTGTGGACAGACAGTCCCTAGTGTCAGGAGAGGCACAATGCTTGGGACAGCGGCGTGCAGTTTGCACCTAGAGGTGTCAGAGGCTGGTATTCAGTCAAAAGTAAATTTCAGATTATGAATTGGGTGTCTTTATTGGATTTTGGCAATGGTCATATTCATTTTCTTTTGAGAACTCATCAGAAGATGCTGATTGTTGGGAATAATGAAAGTCACGTCCAGAATGTTTTGTTTCCATTCATTATTTTTGTGAGATTTTCAAATGTAGATTTATTTTTTGATCATTTGGATGCTGTATCTGTACCTGTATAAGGTGCATCTAGAGATTTCTTGTTAGATGTCAGGTTTCATTCTGGGAAGTAGAATTATAAACTCAGTAGGCATGTGCAGCATTTACTTTTGTCTGTACAGAAAGAATTGTAGAAAATTGTCATCCTTTTTCACAGTTTTAGATGATTAAAAAAACTGGGCATCCAGAAAGTCACTCTAAACACTATATGTACTGAAGAAACAAGCTCCAAAATGAGTGTTATCTCAGAAGTTGTCCTGATACATAACAAAGTTATTAGAATCTTTTTTTTTTCTTTCCTCCCCTCCCCTCATTGAGACCATGAATATTGGAAACATTCAGAAGCTGCACCCTTCAGTCCAGAATCTTTGTGTTTGCTGTCTAAACGCAAAGATTAAAGTAGCAGAACTATAGTTTTGCTTCTTATTCTATATGGGTGTGAAACTTAGTCTCTCACATTAAGGGAAGAACATAGGTGGGGAGTCTTTTGCTGTGGAATATATTGGGCCAAAGAGTGAGGAAGTGGAGAATGGGTGGATCATGTGGCACATACAGGGGAGATGAGAAATACTACAGGGTTTTGGCAGGGAAACCTGAAGGAAAGGGACCGCTTGGAAGACCTAGGCATAGATGGGTACATAATATGAAAATGGCTCTTACAGAAATAGGGTGGAAGGGTGTGGACTGGATTGCTTTGGATCAGGATAGGAGCTCGGGCTGTTGTAAACATGGTCATGAACCTTTGCGTTGCGTTCCATACAATGTGGCGAATTTCTTGACTAGCTGTATACAAGTAAATCCTATTGGCAGTACACACAAGGCAAGGTGCACAGCAGCACAGCGTGCATGTAATACCGAAACGTGTATAGTGTAGATATCTGGCTAAACACCTTTAAACAGTGATCTTATAATACGTAAATATTCTCACTCTCTGGACTTATCTACCATATGTAATTCACGAGACACGCTTGTACTTGTTTGCTTCTACATATGGATTTCGAAAATTTGTGACGCCGCTATCTTGGGAAACATCTGAGCGAAAACAGATAACCCTTTTCTTTCTTCCTACCCCTAGTATCGCCCATCTTAATTTACTAAACAAGTCTGGAGCATATCTACAATGACATACACGATTGATTTGCGCGCGTAAAATATATAGAAACACCGGAACTGCTCGTGGCCTTCGTCATACTGACAAATTTGATAACATTAGTCAGTTCAAGGGAGAGAGTTAAAAACGTATTATCTCTTGTGAATAGAGTATTGTGCCCCGTAGCAGCTATATAGTATTACTATTTAGTAAATTCAGACCCTGTTGCTGACTAATTATCGATTAAGTGAATTATGTAGCCTGCATAATTACTTGGGCCGTCGGGTGAGTAGTAAATGTTTATAACATGAGCTTTCACTGCCATGTGCTGCCTTTCTGTTACGTTTCTCCGGCTCGGACATAACCTTACTTTTGTGTTGCGGTCGCATTGTGTTTCCCTTAGTTTAATGTGCAATTTCTATTCCCAGGATCACAGTTTTGAGTTAAAGACATATTGAACTGAATAACAATGCTCATCTAAGAATAAGTCGAGTCAGTACATTCAGTTTCTGTTCCTAAAAATACAAAAATGTATACAAGTTTTGTCACAATGCCTACTGGGAAGAAGTAGTATCACTCATTTTGGCTGTTACATGACCTCGGTATGGAGTTTAAAGTTAAAAAGAAATAATTATTTTCCCTCCATAATGTTATATCGTAGTTTCTCGGTACAAGAGTCAAAACAATTATTCTCTGCAAGCGAGCAAATATATGAGAACTTGAGATCTCCCTTCTTCTGGGATGTGGCGCCGCGTCACTGGGTAACTGGTGCCTGACATTTCGACATTTGGTCTCATCTGCAAGGGTCGAAGTGTCGAAGAAGAACGATATTTCGACCCTTGAAGATAAGACCACCAGGTTGTCTCGAAACGTCGGGCACCAATTATCCACTGACGCGGCGCCACATTCCATAAGAACGGAGAATGACTAAGAACCCACAAATGAGAACTTGCTTTAGAAAACTATGAATAGAGAACTGCTCTGCCAGGTTTTTAATTATTTTTTAATATATAGTGTGCAGGAACCTCAGAGCCCATTCTCTATGTATTACAGTGAAAAAAGGTCAGCCTTAAAAAACTAGTAACTTGTAAGAAATGCCGCACCTTATAAGAAGTAAGATGGGTCCAAGTGTGCATCGCAGTAAGCCCGTAGGCTAGTGGCCGCTATTAAGTTTCATAAAGACCCGTGTCTTCTGCAATATGATGTACAGTTGGTGTATAGGTACCAGCTGCTATGATTTAATATCCCAAAAGAATTTAATCTTCATCAACACTGCTGTGAGAACCTCAAATTTGTGAGGAAACATCTAACAGTGACTCTGATTTATACTTACAAGAGATCTATCCTGAGGCTGAGAATGACTGAATTTTGATAACTAAATATGTCTCTGCAGTTGTGTTACTTTCATGTTGTAATAACCTAGGCCAGGTGCGCACCCAGAAGTTTTCCTTGGTGGGGGCTGACCCTGAGGCTGTATATAATTTGTGTTTGATTTTAAAAATCATGTTATAAATATTATGTCATAAGTATAACATAACACTGTCTGCAACTGCATTTATATACATACAAATATAACTACATATTCCATGACTCAATTATAGTGTCCTATCTTCTTGTTTTTGTTAATTTTATTAATTTAGTTTTCAAAATTCTAATGTATCAGTCATTAGCCGATTCCAGTGGCTGATTTCAGCTGACAGGTAAATCACGTAAAACTTTTGATATCACAATATCTACAAAATCTGTGTTTTTTAAATTTCGGTTTGGTGGGGGGGGGGCTGCCAGGCTGCAGCCCCCCCTCCGGTGGGTGCGGCCCTGCCCTAGGCCTCAACTGAAGCGTAGCAAATCTGTATCTGATATTTTGAAATAGATTTATGCCCCGTCAAGCACATGTTTGCTTTGGAGCTGACTGTACTGTCTTAGCAGGCAAGGATTAGTGTGTAGTAGTATGAGACCAATGAATGAAATGTTCCATTTTCCGGTGCAGAATAGTGCTTAGCTGCATGGTCCAACTGTTATATGCATTGGATGGGAGGTCAGGTCACCCCTGAGGTTGGTCTAGACATTGTGGCAAAGGGGAAAATTCCCATCCTTACTTGGAATTGAACCCTGTTATGCCAATGAGAAGGGAATGGCATGAGACTTGAATTGCAATGATGTCAAAATTTAAGGGCCTCACATACGCTGATTATTCCCAACCTCTCTGGGAACAGCCCTGGTAATTGGGAAACATTGTGATACTAAGACACACAAATGTCCATACCAGAGACATCAGAAGTGAGTGAGTAAGGGGTAAAAACAACTCTATGCTCATATTTTTGGTCATCTGTTAAATACTTTGCAGGCCACAGTTCACATTTTCAGGTTCAGTTCTGACTTCTCTGGATCTGTATAAAAGATTCAAGATTGGTACAGATTTCTCATCACTTACAGAAATCATTTAATATCTTTTTGAAATGTGATAGTTGTGAGTACAGTATTACAGTAGTCTTTATACCCTCAGAAGAGTGGTCAAGATTAGCAGCATGGAAATGAATGAAGTCTGTACAGGTGTCCCCATGTTGGTCTGTCTCAGAATGGTAGCCAATTCAGCTGAAAAAATAGACATTGTGTTTTTAAATTGCTTGATATCCAGTGCATGTAAGCTACAAAAGATAATTATCTCATGTTTAAATTGTTAAACATCTGGCACATGACATCAGCTGCCCAGTTAATGTAATAAGCAGGGCTTGACAAATCCCAGGTGCCAGGTCATTGTGACACCTGAAATTCTCATTGTGGCACCTAAGTATGTCACAGTGTGCTATTCGGAATGTTTTGTGTAGTCATGTATGAACAGTTCAGAAATTCATAGCTTGTATTTCCAATTCAGTTACCACAGCTATAATTGTAATAAAAAAGGAGACCCTTTTTCCACCCTGCATCTTCAGTTGACATAACTAGTTGTTAAAATCTACAGAGCCAATCTTCACATATGTTTAGGGGCTTGGTGTAAGGTTAGCTGTTGTACATTCATCCATATACATACATGCAGGACAGTGCTTTCAGCACTTGAACCCTCAGTACATAATCATTCAAGGCTTCATTTATTTCATCACTCTACACTGGGGTAAATATTTCTGGATTTGTAGAGATGACTAACCAAATGTATCTGCTGTGGTAGCATAAAATGTATTTACTGGAGCAAAAGAAGTGTAACATTGTGGAGTAAAATGAAACTAACTGATTGTATGTTCAATATATTTTTCTGTCAGTGTTTTGGTTTGCAGGATAATTAAACATTATGCACATCCTTTCAGAAGGATGTGTTAAAGTAGTAATTCCAAGATAAAATTCTGCCCAGTTTCATTTGAAGAATTCTAGTGTGGGTTGTCATATGTCAAAGGTAATAGACAGTTCTATTTCAGCTGCATACTTAACGTTTGTTGAAATACTAACACATATTTTCAAAATCTGTCCGTGTTTAGTTTTCTTAGTACGTGTTGAAGTCCACACAAGTTATAAATTCCTGTAATTTAACCCACCCCCAGACAGAACTGTGTATGATGATGCATGATTATTTACCCCAGTTTTTTTTTTAACACAACTGTTACTCTTATGTTGATATAGTAAAGGTAAAGTAATTTGTCTACCTAAAGCAACACACCATGAAGGCATGTATGGATGATGTGAATTTAAACCCTGCATATATTAGACCCTTAACAATTATACTTTTGATGTTATTTTTGTATTATTCTAAACCTCATAAATTGCTTCAAACGTAAAGTCTAAGACATATATTCCATGTGAAACAATTAGAATGAGGAAATTTCAACAAATTGGTGATAGTTAATTGAGTAGAAAAACATGGAAATTGTACAAAGATTTTTGTTCCTCAATGCAACTTACCTCTGATAAGGTTATCTTCAGACTTTCTTTCTGTTGGGAGAACATGCTCATTGTATGCACAGTCTGTAACAGATAAGAATTACCATCAGACTCGAACACTGTTCAATTAAATAAGCACTTTCATAATAAAATAATGTAAGTTTAAAAGCAGAATGAAAGGAATAATTAAGACATTTTAGGAAATGATGAGAAATTCAACACTCTTATGGTTTCACAGTGTTTCTTACAGTAAATGGTGACAGTAAATGCTAGGTCTTGGGTAAGGCAGATGAAGTGGAAATTGAGGTGGCATAATTTAAATGTTTTATGTCCCTCTGTAGGAGTGGCATTAAAGGACAATATTGAAACGATCAACTTGGGACAGATAATAGAAAAAGGTAAATGTTAAAGGTAAAGTTGTACCTCTTCACACTATGAAGGCATATAGGGGGGAGTAGAGGTGTAGCTCCACTGTTTCTTAACCTTGGCATTGGATGGACGTGAGTGGTCAATTTAAAGCTCTGGCTGCTTTACCCCAAAGAGAGAACCCCAGTACCCATTGAATAGGAGGCTGAGTGGGCCCCAGAGTCAGTCTGGACATTCTGGAGAAGAGAAAAATCTGTTGCCCTTGCCAAAATTGGAACCCTGGATTGTTTAGCCCATAGCCATACACCAACTATGCTATGCCAGCTCCCCTGAGATAGATAAATAGTCCACAGAATTTGTAAGTACTGCCAGAAGTGTCAAGAACATGTGCAATGAATGCCATCATATTACTGACATACTGACAGTAGTTGCAGTATTCAAACCTCATGGGTGAAGATGCTAGGGAGGGCATAGGAAGAGACAGAAAGTTCAATAGTGTGTTTGCTTTAGAGTAGGAAATGAAGTACTTAAATCATGGGAGGAAGAATGTGAAGACAAGTTTTGTCGCATACATCTTTATTTTTCTGTGTTTGTAGGCTGTGCCATGGCTTAGGCTGTAAGTTGCTGGCTTCTAACCATGGAGGACCAGCTTCGATCCCTGGCCAGTTCATGTGGAATTTATGATGGACAAAATGGCACTGTGACAGGTCTTTCACTGAGTACTTTAGTTATCCCCTGTCACTACAGTGCTCCATACTTGTATTTCATTCATCTACCACCAATACCATATAATCTTAGCAAATGACATTGTCATTAATTAAAATGCACTTCTGCTATGTATATACAGTCTTCCACATATTATAAATATGATTAAAAAAAACAGGTATTGTAACCATTAACCTGTTACATGATGCATTTTATTCAGATTTATCAAAGATGGTACCCAGCAGATGTCACTACATATGTACAAAGAATCAAATAAGTTTACAAGTGGCCAGTAGTTCACTGCAGCAAAGCAGAAAATGCTTTTGAACCATTCCTCTTCTACTCATGTGTACATTTTCTTCCTGTTCATAGTCAGAGGTCGGTATGCAAAGGATTGTAAGATAGGAGCTGAAGTTACAGGTTTATTCACTTGATTGCTTATTCGTTCATTTAATTTAGGAATCCTTTTAATTAAGTCCATTATTAGGTCAAGATTATACTAAAAACCTTTTCCTCTGTTGATACCCAACATAATACCTTTAAGAAGTGTTAGGAGGAACAGACACATATCAACAGATGATGGACTGACCACATACACACACACACACACACATCCACAGTTACTGCATAATGTAAGCATCTATTTCCTTATAAAAGATAAGGAAAGTAGTCTAAAATGAGAATAATTCTACTCAGCATTACTGTCCAGTGGTTAATATTGTTGCTTTGTGTTCTGGAGGTCTGGGATTCAATTCTCAGTCTGGAGAATGGCTATTCTGACTGAGGTTTCTGTGATTTTCATCAGTTCACCTACCTCAAAATTGGCCATGATTAGTTCCTCTGACATTCTTTCCAATTTATTGTTTATTATATATCCTATCATATGATCATATAATATGAGTTAATAGGTCCCATAATTAAATAAATCCAGACTGAATAAAGAATGAGGAGAACACTAGTTTTCCTGCACTGCTGTTATACTCACCAGCTCCCTCAGTACCAAACCTCAGTATCGCTGATGGCTTGCTCCAGCCAAACCTGTTTCTGGACAGAATCATTGCCTCATATATGGTAGCAATGGAGAGGCCAGTGAGAGTGTAGGACTTGCTGTGGATAGGTCCTGGTGAAGAGCTGTCTGCTGGAATTATCAACTTTGTCCACTTATGTGCCATTGTATGTGGCTACAAGGAAAAAAATCACAAAAAATCAGGAAAATACAGAACAACAGACAAAATAACTTTATAGTTTGGTATAATGACATGCCAAATCAAGTATTGTTTAATGGTTTTGTGTGTATGTGCGTGTGTGTTGTAAAATGTAATTATTTCTCTGTAATATATGTGGCAGGATATTGAACAATTTAACAATTTAAAGCTGTTTATAAGTTGAAGAGAGGTTCAAGTATTAAAAATTAAAACTTTGGTTCATACACAAAAATCTGCATCAGGAGATGAACAGAAATCAAAACTGAGTCTCCCCAGTGTGTGTGTGTGTGTGTGTGGGTATTTGTGTGTGTGTGTGTGTGTGAAGGGCCCGCAGCAGATGCTACGGACGCACCGCAGCCTTAAGGCTTATTGTGTAACCATGTGATGAAGATGATTAGTTTTTCTTTTTTCGTTTTTCCTTGTAATAGAGCAGCGGTGGAATGAAATTGACAGGGAAAACCAAAGTACTCGGGAAAAAACCTGTTCCAGTACCACTTTGTTCACCACAAATCCCACATGGACTGACCCGGGATCGAACCAGGGCCTCCGCGGTGAGAAGCCGGCGACTAACCCCCTGAGCCATGGCACTGCCCTCTCCCCAGTGTTACATACAAAGTAAAAATTATGAAGCTCTTCATGTAATTTTCTGTTTACACTCTTCTTTAAGTTCCACAGAACTGTCTGTTGCAGATGAGTTTGCTGAGTTAAACTATGATGACACAATCCATGAACTTCTAGAAATGAAAATATACCTGTGAACATTTATTATATTCTTGCTTTACTTACGAAATATCTCCGGAACAGTAGATTGTACTCTATGATGGGCGAGTAGCTGTCCACTTCCCAGATTAGTGTGTAGTTTGTTTCTGAAGGCACACGGGACTCATTCTTAAACACTGCTGCATTTGCAACACCTGAAGTATTATTTCTCTCGTTACTGTTCAGCCAGTTTTTATAGTCTTTATTCAAACAAACATTAAAAATAAACACATTTATAAAAATAAATTCCTTCATCCCATTGCACACATCAAGAAAAAAAAGTCTCCCATATGCATACACCTGATTTCTAGTTCATTTGGCATATTCAGTGTAGTTTTGAAGTCACACTGTTTATGCATGAGAAAAGTAGCTCATAATTGTTTTATTAGAACCCCAAACTTTTATTTTCTTGCTTATGAGAGACTGAGTTTTGCAATCAAACGAACGAACATTAATGGTACAGTTTTATCCAGCTGCTGCTTTGGCCTGTTTTTGGGACACTCGCAAAACATTTGCAAAAACCTTCATGATATGTGTGTGTGTGTGTGCGTGCGCTTGTGTGTGCGTGTGCGTGCCTGCTTGCCTATCTGCATGACTTCCATGGGATGGAATTTCATGAAATTTTATTGTGGGGGTTTTTACTAAAATCTGTTGACCAAATTCAAGTTTGATAAAAGCTGTACAAATATAACAGACACTTTATGTGATAAATAAATGTATGATAATATCTCATTGTTTAAAGGATGAGAACAACAAATACAGCAGAGCTAGAAAGGCAAAAGGGACAGTTGACAATCTAAAAATACTAGTGCAGTTTGCATGTCAGGTATTAGGGCAAAGTGTGCAAATGTACAGTGGCACTTTTCTGAAAGTGGAGACATTCCTCTTGGAAGACTGCTACTTGATATACCAATGAGATCGGTAGATGACATTGGAACTAAGTTGTGAGAATCGGTGGTGGACGGAGCTTGTTTAGGATTGTGTCCAGAGTAGACAAGGCTCTACTTTGAGATGTAGAGAGTATGCTTCTTCAAAATGCTGGTATTCCTCTACAAATCTGTATGGTATTGCATTCCAGAAGATCATAATTTTGACACTTAACTGCCATCTCACACTTTGACAGTGTTTAAAATCAAAAATATCTAATGAGACCTATATTTCTCTCATGTACAATTCTTTTTGTACCGTGAGCTGGCTGTGAGAAACCGATAATTTGCTTTTTAACTTTATGTGAAGCAGTAGTTATATGTGATTGGTATCGAACAAATTGCCAACACCAGATTCTGTCACAGTCTACTGGATACTTTCAGAAATGAAACACGTTGACAGACATACACATCCTATGCATTATACGTTTATATATGCACTTTTGTTTCTTTATTACAATGAAGATATAACATTAACCCTTCAATGTTGTCCTTAGTATTCTGTAGGTATCTTTAATTTTTCACATGCCCCTACTGTCCATGCACCATACGTTCATGAAAACTTTTAAGGCTACTCTAGATTTAAAACCCCTCCTTCATGCACAGTAGTTGGAATTTAAATCCCAGCATCAGTGAAGGATTCATTAACATCACACTTGCCGTAGGGAACATGAGAACCCACATCTACAGCCTTTAGTCTTTCCAAGTGAAACGCACTCAGCTGAATGATAATACTTGCGCCAATTTTGGAAAGAAGCTTAGGAAAGCCATGTACCTGAGAGTTGTATGATTTGCTCACTGACACCAAGCTCATTTGTGGCTCGGCATTTGAAGTAACCAAAGTCCAGTGGCTGGACTGTGCGGAACAAAAGGGTGTGCTTGTTGTTTGTTGACAGTTCTACCACACGGGTACTGGTGATGACTGGAACGTCATTTTTCAGCCACGCCACCTGCAATTATGAATAATAGTGAACTTTGCCATACCACTTAATGGCTGACTAAGTTATGACGATAATGAGCAGTGGAGTATATGACAAGATTAAGAGAAGATTAAACCAGAGAAATGTTTGCTACCATTCAGTTCAGAACCCTTTAGCTTCCCATAGCCTATCTAAAGACCAAATGCTTAAAATATGTAAAACTGTATCTTACCCATGGCTCCATATCTATGTCAAACTTAGTCTCTCACCCTGAGTTAAGAACATAAATTTTACTACCGTCATATTAGTTCAGGAGCCAGAATATCTTATTTAGTATATTAACTAGACTACAGACTGGACAACTGCAGGCAAGAAATTTTTCTCTTCCCCGAAACATCCAGAGAAGCTCTTGACCCATGCTTCCTCCTATCCAACAAGTACTGGGAGTTCTTTCCCTGGGCTAAATTTGCTCTGGTGTGAAGCCGACCAGTCATCTCCTTCTAGTGCTGAGGTTAAGAACATAGGCATGCGTAGCACATTTCATTAGGGTGTGTACCCAGCGAATTTTATTTTTTCGTTTTTTTTTTAAATGGTGAACATTTATTGAATACTTAGTCATAAAGGACATTACTTTTATTCACCAAACAAAAAAACGAAAAGCTTACTGAATTTTTTAAAATTAACAAATAAACTCTACTTAAAAATACAAACTTAAAAAAGTGAGACACAAAATACCAAATTGTAGGGTTTTGAGACATTAGGGTGTTCCAGAGCACACCTGGTACACCCCATGTGCACGCCTATGCGTTAGAATGCATGAAGCTATACATCCATTCCTCCATGTGTTTTCATAGCATAGTGCTTAATTAGGCAAAGGAATAAGTTTACATTTATCTTTACCTTTACCTTTTCATATCCTGTTACTTTATGGTGACATCTGGTCTAGGAACGACAGGAGGGAAGTTAATAGCATTAGGGGAAAGAAAAGAGTAAGCATCTGTATTAGTATTGGAAGGAGAAGTAGTGGCAGCATAAGTATAGATCTCTTAGGAAATACCATTAGTTAGCACGAATTTCAGTGATGTAGTATGACGCAGGATTTTTATGATTGTGTGTTGTCAACTTATGACTGACCACTACTTCTCTTGTTTACCTTTGCACAGTTTTATCTTGTGTAGGCAGTGTATAACAAATGGTGCTCACCAAGACCTGCTGTACAGATTGACCTGCCTAGATAAAGTGGCCCACAAACTTCTGAAAGTGCACCAAACCAAATTTCCAGTGCACCCAAGACTAAGCAGCCACCATGGAACAATAAACTTTCCTCCAAAGATTATATAGATATTTGTGTGTGCATACGCACATGCGCACATAAACCTAGCAGTACAGGAAGATCAGTCAGTTGATGGAGATCACACTAACCTTAGCATCAGGATCAGCAAGGACGTTACATGCTAACTCTGATCTGACACCTGGAGCAGCATGGACCCATGACCGTTCAACTTCTATCTCAGGAGGAACTAAAAAATTAGTATTACAACCATATTCAGTCAGTTCTGAGAGAAAGTAGAAGTTTTGATGTGATTACTTGAAGTTTTGTGAGATAATATTCAAACTTTCCATGAGGTACATTATTTCAGAGAGGAACAAGTTTTATTTAGAACTGTCCTGCTGTCGCCTACAAGATAATATTTTGTAACTTTCTATAAAGTGAGTTTGTAAGTTACAGTGGAAATAAACAAAGAAAGGAAGCTGTTTATTTGCATACGTCAGGCATTGTGAGGGCCGGGATAGTGTAGTTGGTATAGCGACGTGCTACAGACTGGGTGGTCTGGGGATTGAATCCTGGTAGGGGTGAGATTTTCCGCACCCATCCAGACCGGCCCTGGGGCCCACTCAGCCTGCTATAAAATGGGTACCGGGTCATTCCGGGGGTAAAACGGCCGGGGCGTGGCGTTAACCACTCACCCACATCTAGCACTGAGGTTAAAGAAAGAGTAGAGCTATACCTCTACTCTCACTCTGCACCTTCATGGCATGTTATAGGGTGAACTTTACCTTTACCTTTACCATCAAACATAATAAGCATTAAGTGCATCTGACAGAGATGTGTCATGAAAGTGTGAGCCTAAACAAAATGCCAAAGAGCGTGATCTGGTTTTGCAGTTATGTGGTGAAAACTGCAAATATTCAAATGCCATAACAGTGGGGATATTTTTGATGACTGTAAACTGCTTTAAGAATATCATTTTGTTATCAAGTTATACACTCCTTGCACAAAGTGCATGAAATGGGCACACAATGGGAATAAGGTGTTTTTTTATCTGTGTATTTCATCTCTGAAACTTCTCAACAAATTTCAAAGACATTTTTAATTGGGAACTTGTGCAAAAAGGTGTTACAGAGGATTTTAATTTTAATATATATTTGTTTCATATAATCCACACTTTTATGATGATCATATAAAACTCCATAATGGCTCAACACCCAGAGAATTAGTATATAACATGAACTATAGGTCTTACTAAAATCTGCACTGTTTTTCAGTATGGTGAATATTTAATAAAATACAGCAAAAAATAATTTATGATTCTGTTCTCCGAAATCTGTAATGTGATTTACTTTGCAACAATGTATTTATGCTTGCAATAAGCAAACATCAAGGCCATCCAACTGTGCAGACTTACAAGACCTCATTTATAAAACATAGTTTACTCTAGTTGTAATTTATTGTTACTTATACAGAGCGTAGAACACTTCAGATTGTTTTTCATGACTCTGCATCAGAGATGTTCTATTAGCATCACTTTCGGGTAACATATTCCTTTTAAATGGTACTCACAGAGTATCCTGAGTTGTATGGTAGCTGTTGCAGGGTTACCAACACCATTAATAGCTATGCATTGGTATATTCCAGCCAAATTCCTGGTATGTGCTTGAAAGCGCAAAATAGGCCGGTTGTCCAAAAGCTGCATTTCTTCCCCTACAGATACAACAAATTTCAGTACCAGTATCTCCAATGTTTTCATTTTTCACGTGTAATATTTCAGCATGTTACTACTACTACTACTCTCTTTCGTTTTATTTGTATGGAAATGCTATTTTGAATTGCTGCATTAGGTACTGTACCTCATTAGACCATGTGACAATGGGATGTGGTACCCCTGAAGCTTTACATCCTATGGCAACTTCATCCCCTAGCTGCACCTCCAGCAGGCCTTCTTCAGGGATAGGAGTTACAGATGGTGGATCTGAAAATTTCGTAGTTCCTACATAACCCACCCATTCGTTTCCAAAAGTGTCAATTATTGCTCTAGCAAGCACACAAGCCTAGTGTCAATAACACACAACCCATGACAATATAGTCAAATAATACTTTGTTGCATGAATATTTAATTAACATATTAGTTATTTAATTAATTTTCAGGTTACAAATTTGAGAAACCTAAACCATTTTCAGAATGTGTAATCAGCAGCATAAAATTGCATGTAGATTGGCAACAGACAATTTAAGAACCAGAGTGAACCACTTGAAAAAACAAGATTCACTACTCATACCCACAAATGGCAGCATTTGGTATGGTGGATTGTTCATCTGTAAAGTACACTTATTTGGAACCATCGATGGCTTCACACATTAATGACTTAAAAGGAGAGGGATTTTCTATTCGTGGACATTGTACATTGATGGTTTCAAGCCTGATGTTGTAAAGAATGCCTAGGAAATATGTGAAACAGATATTTCATATTTTGCATGAGGTTTTCAATATTCTATACAGTGCTTGATTTATATTTTCCCTGTAACATGTGTGCATGCTTATGCATGTATGTATGACTTTTCACGTAATGAATCAGTTTTCAGGACTCAATTTCATGTAATCCATAGTTGTTTGAACAGGTGTCATTCACCTCTATGTGTTATCTCCTAAATGTTCACAGATTTTAATTAAATATCTTACTTAGGGCCTGTACCATTTGTCCTCAGGCAAATTTGACTTTCGTCTATGTTGCTGCAATATGACTGATACTTTAATGCAGCTGAGATCAAACTTTATTTCTGCTTACACAGAACCTCAATGGCATGAACCTGCTGGATGGGTCCCCATGGTTCTGGCCGAATAATCTGACACCTGTACTCTCCTGTATCCTCTGCCCGGAGGTCCGACACCTGCAATGTGTTGTTAGGCAGCATCTTGATCCGCGGCGGGGACACAAATCGAGGGTTACTTGAATCTGCCACGAGTTGGTTCTCCCACCACCACCGCACATTGTTGTAACCTGGGTAAGTCAGCAACCATTATGAGTAAGCCTGCTTAAATCAGCAGCCCATACAAAGACAGTACACAAGTTGTGTTCATCTGGGGCTCCATTTCTGGCAATGTACTGTGGTGTATTGTACTGTAACTCTTACATAAAACACACACAAAACAGAACAAAATCTCTTATGAGACACAGCCAAACAGGAGCGCACCCCTCCTCCTCCTCCTCCCCCCCGAATTCGAAATTTAAAAAAACACAGATTTTGTAGAAATGATGATATCAAACGTTTCTCGTGATTTACTTTTCAGCTGAAATTAGTCACTGAAATCGGCTGATGATATGTACATTAGAATTTTGAAAAATAAGAAAAGGTTAGGAGGTTTTAGATGAAATTAAAAAAAACCAAGAAGATTAGACCTTGTGATTTAAATTAGGTGAGTAAGTAATGGAACGTATAGTTATATTTGTATGTATATAAATGCAGTTGCAAACACTGTTATGTTACAGTTGTACTTATGACATGATTTTTACAACATAATTTTTAAAATCAAACATAAATTATACATAGCTCAGGGTAAGCACCCTCCCCCCAAAAAAAATTCTCGGTGCACACCTGTATCCAAAGGTGTACTAATTTTTAATCTCTTGGGGAATCCTCGTTATCCGTGGTCATTTTGGATTCAAAAAACCGCATAAATCGCATCCTCTTTAAGCTGGGAGTTTCCGCCTATAAATAGTATGTAAATATGAGTTCATGAGGAAGGGGTGGGTGTGTACAGTACATTTTACGAGTAAAATTAATTAAACATGTTCGCAAAAAATGCGTTATGTTTCAGATCTGCCGGTTCCTTATGGTAAAAGCCATTTTTATTGCATTGCAGAGCTGAAAATTCTGAAATGACTGGGAATGTTGTTTCCATTTGTGTTGCTTCCCATTTCCTGCCATGAGTGGGGGCAACACATCATTGTTGCTTATAAACATCAACATGGCGAACAGTGACGAATGACTGCAATATAAAAGTTGAATAAAGTGGGGTATTCGTTAAAAAAGTACTGTTTACGGGTGAAATTTCAACAATTATTTGAATTTATCGGTGATCACTGACATGCCGACGACAATCAAAACGTAAATATGTAACGATCTTTTCTTATTTGCTGTTTAGAAATCGTGTGCAAGAGCTTGGATAACGAGTATAAAAAACTGATAAAATGGCGGGTACATGCGAGATTAACCGCGTTTTCTTTTGGAAATTTTGTGCTGCACGGATGTGACACCTGGGAGTACGGGGAACTTTTGTGTGTAGTTCATGAATATTTTGGCTCCATATATGCAGAGAAACGCACTGAATCCTTTTTCTCTTCGAAAGTCCGTTGCCCACGAATGCGATACTCGGAAGTGCGAAGAAGTTTTACGTATTCATTTCTCAAAAATTTATATGATTGACTAGACACAACGGGATGGATACCATGAAATTGTTCTAAAAAATTTGGCCCCTTATATGCGCGGAAACGGATATTTGGACTCGGATAATGGGGATCCCCTTCATTATCTTTCTCATGTTCGTATCTTAAACTACTGTTTGCTCCATTTTTGAGAGTTTCACTTTTCAGAATGTATTTGTTCTCATACAAGAATTTATTATTTCCTTGTAAAAATTACTGTACTCTCTGTTATTATTTGTGTCTTTCAAGTAACGGAATGTATGTGTAAACGAATGGTTTAGTATATTGGTTTTTATTAGCCAGTTTTTAAACAAAAACACTGAAATTTAACCTTTTGTCAAAATCTCTTAAAAATGTTTTGGCTGCCTTTTCTCCCTTTATCGCCCCCCGGGTACCAGCAGCTTAGTTTCTGGAGGAACCCGCATAGAGAATTTTTACAACACATCAAAGGAATGTGTTTGTTAGTATGTAAGTTTCATATGCGTGGCATTCACATTCGCTTACATTCCGTAAATCCTAGCAAGGTGAAAGAACCCTTTGGATATGGAATCAGTCAATAGTATTATATACATGTGTTTGCTTACGAAAAGCATGTGTCAGGTTTACAATAAGCAAAAGTTGACAGTCAAAATACAACGTAATATAACAAATTAACATTACAACAATATAACACTTATTTATCCTAAAAGTTAATAAATTAAATTTTAAAATTGCGTTATATAAAAATATGCTTATGAAATAAATTTACTAAGGACCAAGATCTTTAGTCGAATTCCAATTAGGATATTCATCCCATGAATAAAATGAATTGTAAGAAGAAACCTCTTTAAATCAGATCTAAATTGTTTTTCTTTAAGAGATAAATCTTGGATACTAATGATAAATGATTAAAAACCTTAATTCCAAAATAGAAGATACCTTTTTGGAACTTTGTTAAATTTGATATAGGAGGATGTAAATCAGCACCATGTCTGGTGTTTATACTACGAATCTCAGAATTGGATTTAAATAGGTCCCTGTTCTTAATCACAAATAATAAAAGAGAAAGTATATATTGTGATTGGAATGGAAGAATCTTTAGTTTCTTAAATAATTCTCGACAAGAAACTCTACTTCGGGAATTTGTAATAATTCTAATGATTCTTTTTTGTATTTTAAAAATACTACTGCAATAGGATGAATTGCCCCAGAAGGTTATACCATATGTCATAACAGAATGAAAATAAGAGAAATAAATTCTCCTTAAGGATTCTTGTGTCATAAGAGATTTGACAGCTCTGATTGCGTACATGCTGAACTGTCTTTTGTAGCAAAATTCTTGAAGAATCCTGGGTATATATATATATATACACGTACAAATACGTGTATGTGTGTGTGTTCATAAAAAGTAATAAGACTATAGTAACAATTACACCTACCCAAATTATCTACGTAACAAGGCAGTAACACTGTATCATTCTCAGATGTCTTCACTGTTGTTGGGATACTTCTGAAATATGGATCTCTCGCAAAGCATAGTCCTGTAAGAAAGAAACAGGTTTCCTCAGGCCCTAATGTTGAACATAACGTGTCTAAAATGGCGGGACTGAACACATTGGTGAGTTGGCATGTTTTTTAGTCACACGAAAACATGATTGAACAGTTTTTTGGACAAGCAGTTGTTAGGGTTCACTTTGATCTGTGGTTGCAGTAGGCGTTTTATTAGCTCTGTTTTTTTTTCTGTCACAAGTAAATCCATACAGAAGACTCTTTGAGAAGATAATAGTTGCCCAGTTGACCAAGAAATTTCCTACCTTTTATGGAACCAGAAGGTTCATTATCACATCCACAGGAGCCCACCTCTATTCCCTGTCTTATGCCAGATAAGTCCAATTTATACTGTCATATTGTTTTTCTTTCTGAGGGTTTGTTTTTAAGTCCATATATTTTGGTTTATTTAATCTCACCTCCTATAAGAACAGTTCATATTTAACTGTATTGCAATCCTTCTACTTTGCTGCTTATTCCACGCCACATCTGAAGTATTTATCATATCGTGGGACGAGTTTTCTGTTGCCTGTTGACAGAATACGATGTGTAGTGTTATTAACCATCGTGTCACAACTGTTTTCACCTCGCGGTCATCTTTAAAAATTTGTGGCCGCCCAAATTTTGCTTTAGCTCTGGGAAAGTGATACTCGCTCGTCGACGACGAGTGCCCCTGATCCTATCACAATCAGTGTACGTTCTTTAGCTACGGAATTACACGCCGTGTAAACTTATTTTCTTGCTAACACTCGTATGTCAAAAGCATGGGTGATAAACACGTAGAACTGAGAACGAACACAGTCCAAAAGACAGCAGAAAATATGGAAATGAGTAGAAAAATTATGTGAATAATTTTAAACAAAAACCTGAACATTTATAATGTTTGTTCCAAAATAATACCGAAAGCTTTCAGCACTGACTTATACTTAAGAAAAGAAATTTGTTCAGCCCTTTCAGCAAGATTGTTGGAAGAACCCAAAATGTTGATGGAAATACTGAGTTGAGATGAAACTGGATCGTTCAGGACGACCCATAAGTAAAGCACCAGTCTCCAATGAAAATATCCATTCTCTTAGACCAAGGATTGAGCTGGGTCAACGGTGATTTTAACAGCAATTCACACTTCGATTAATATAGTTTAAAAATGGCGGCCGGGTTAGTGTAGTCGGCATAGCGACTCGCTACGGGATGGCCCCCGGTGGCGGAAGATTTTCCGTACCCGTCCAGACCGGTCGCAAAGCTCACCCAGCCTACTGTACAAAGTGTAACAGGGCTGTTTCCCGGCGACAAAGCGACCGGAGCGTGGCGTTGACCACTCACCCCTATCTAGCGCCGAAGTTAAAGAAAGGGCAGAGCTACACCTCTAACACCACCCCCTGTCTGTACCTTCGCGTCATGTTATAGGGTGAAATTTATGGTTTAAAAATTTTAATTACTGATAATTTGTTGCGAAGTTTTGCCTAATTACCAAGCTAATTTCTATTGTTTATTTTGAAAGTAATAGTGAAATTTCGTGATCTTCAGCAGTTTTGATACCCTTTGTAAGCCGAGTAACTATTAGGCTATCTTTTCATGCAACTTTCCGTCGTATAAACATGGTGTTTAAAGAGCCATTTGAGTTCTTTCATCACAGCTGAGATACAACCTTTGGGCTTGAAGCAACACAAAATGTAAATTGTCACAATCAGGTTATAACATGGTTTCTGGTTGTTGAAACTTGATTTTTTGAAGACCTGTGGTTTGGTGCGGATGTAATTCTGTTTGCTTCAATTGACGTGGCTTAATATCCGCCTGCAGACACGTTCATTACAATTATCAAGTTAGCATGGACTAACACAGCGCGGCTCTTATGTGAACGGCATCTCGTGCTCGTTCAAGACCCTAGCTTTAAAAAACGGGGATCTATAAATTGACCTACATTGCTGTCACGAATGAAAAGCTTTTTCTTGCCGCTGTAGACAAACCACTCACTGGCTGAGTAGCGTTCAGTTCAGACATTGCAGTTGGCAGGTTCTCACGGCGTGTTCAAATGATCTTAGTGTGTGGTATGCCGTTGTATTTTCTGATATGAAACCAAGATAACGTTTTTCAGTCGACTCAGTCCTCTTTGTCAGTAAACAAATTTCTTTTCTTTACAATAAATAGTTATATCACATCATTTCAATTCTAATGTGGTATTGACATCTCACACCATACAGTAGTTCATTTGTATGCATTACTATTTTTTGTTTAGCCTGGTGGTTACAATGTTGTATGTATTGCATTATATTATGTATTCGTTAAAAATTACGTTATCTTGATATTATTTTGTGAAATCCTTTTAAAAGGTTTAAAAAACTGACTGGCTCATGCATCATGGTAGTGTGGTTTTTGTCTATGATTGTGTTGTTCTGCCGTCTGATTCACGTTGTGCTAGCTTTGTCACGCATGACATGTATGCATTCCATACTAGTGTACGTTTAAATCCGGCAACTTACTGCCCGACTGATACTTGTACAGACGCAGCTGATAAACAAACTAATGTCTGATAAAACATTCCTCTCCGCACACGAAAATCGGCTTAACAAAAATCACGTGCTGGTAGCGGTCGCCAGTCACATTTTGTTAATTAGTTATCATCTATTTTATGACACATATTTACCGCGTATTTCAGTACAGTAAGAAAATTAACCAACAACATACAGCCTATTATTTCATTTTTTGTTTCGGTTTTATTCAACCATCATCAGGGGTCGGACATACTACGTAATGGTCCTGTAATCATGTATATTATTCGTTTATTTTCTTATTATAGTTCTCAACTAGTCAGTATATTCAGTGCTTGCGAACCGAGAGAGTTATGGGCTGTGTGATAGGCGAATTGGGGGTTGAAGTCTCAGAAAAGATAGGCTTTTTGTCTTATCCACAGCGCCCAGACGGCTCTAAAGCCCACCCAGCCTCCTATTCAATGGGGATTGGGGGCTTTTCCCCCGGAGCTAAAGCGATCGGAGAGTGAAGCTGACCATTCACGTCCTTCTACTGCAGATGTTAAATATGCGTGGAGCTCTACTGCAACTCGCCATACGTCTTCGTGGCGTGGTAGTTAATTAAGAACGTGACAACTTGCATTTACGTTAGTTAAGCTTTTGTCCAGATGGATGAGTCTGACGGCGCGCTTGTGTTGTGATGGCACAGAACCTGTATGAGTACAGGGAATTCTTGAATCAACTCTGTGACTCTCAAATGCTGGAAAGAATTTAGTTATGTAGTGAGGCAGGTGATCTTTCTTTCAGTTGGTCAACCAGGTAGGCAGTCAGGCAGTCACTTAATATTAAGTCAGTGTATTTATTTAGCTAGTTGCACTTGTGGTATGGGGGTGTTTGCGAGGAGGGTGTTGAGGAAGATTTTGGACTTAAGAAGGAAGAAGTAACAGGAGCTTGCAGACAATTACATATTGAGGTGCTTCATGATTTGTACTGCTCATCAAATATTGGGGTGATCAAATAAAAGGGGATGAGGTGCCTGGGGCATGTGGCAAGTATGGTGGAGAAGAGAAATGCATAAAGAGTGTTGATAGGGAAGCACGAAAGAAAGAGACTGCTTGGAAGTCTATTCGTAAGTGGAGTATAATATTAAAATTGATCTTAAAGAAATAGGACGGGAAGTCGTGGATTGGGTCCATTTGGCTCAGGACAGGGAGCAGTGGCGGGCTGTTGTGAACACTGTAACGAACATTCGGATTCCATAAAGTGCGGAGAATTACTTGACTAACTTAGGAACTCTCAACTTTTCAAAAGGACTCTTCTCCATAGAGATAGTTCGTTACCTAGCTGGTTGGTTGGTTGGTTGGTTGGTTGGTCGGTCGGTCGGTCGAACCTGTGGCTTAATAATTACGGAAGTATTAATTCCATTCTTGCCCCAGAACCCATTGCAAACTAACATGACTTCTCGCCAGAGCACCCTCGATCTCAACTCTTTTTAAGATGTGTTTCGTTGTGGCAATTACAGATGAAGTCCTCTCTTTTTTGTTAGCTTATGGAACATCGTATCATTCATGGAGAATGGAACAAGGATAGGCAGTTAGCGGTAAATGGCAGTCCACAGCAGCACAAAAGAGAGCTATTTATCAATAGAAGGCGCCCACTGGAATAATCAGCTTTGATAAGGGAACAGAAGATTGCATTCTATTTTTTATGTAGCAGCAACAATGGAAGAAGCAGTCACGTTAAAAAAGGCGTAATGACATTTTATCTCCAGGGATAGCCAAAACTGTATGGCCTAAACAGTGTAATATCTTGGCAATTATAATTACGGAATACCACTGCGTTAATGATGATTATAATTGGTGATAGGTACTGAGTTGGCCAAGAAATTTTCCACCTTGCATGGTACACTCCTCTTCTTCTTCTTCGCTGGCTCTACAACCCTTGGTGGGTTTTGGCCTCATTGACAACTGCCCTCCAGACTTCTCTATCGGCTGTTTTTATCCTCCATCCTCTGATTCCCATTGTCGCCAGGTCCGCCATCACATCTTCTATCCACCTCCTCCTAGGACGTCCCCTTCTTCTTCTGTTATCGAGTGCATGGTACACTACAATGTTTATAAGAGCCCACCTCTAGATCTGAGATTATATATGCTCTGAACTGTATCCTGGGCCAGATAAATCCACTCCACGCTCTCATACTTCGTCTTAGGGATGCACAAATTTTCGAAAAATCTAGGAGACACCTCAAAATTCTATGGGACCGGAAGGGTGACACGTAGCAAGTTCCGTACTGAGGACCTATAAGTATTAGGCGCCATTCTCATCGCTTAGTGTGTGCTACATGTTCGTACCATCCCATTGTTCCTAATTATATCACCTAATGATATCTGGCGAAGAGTCAGATGTGGGAGTCTCCTTGTTATGCAACTTTTCCTGCCTCCTGTTACTTCATATCTCTTGGACCCAAACATTACAACTATACTTATCCTTAGCATTCGGTTCTAAAATCATCCTCACTCTATTTTCTTTCGTTAGGATACGACAGCAAGTTCCACACCATACAGAACAGTAGGTAAAATTATAGCTTTGTGTATTTTAATCTTTCCATTTTGTATAAACGACCGAAAGACAAAGCATTATGAACTGGCAAGTAGCATGTATGCCCCGAATTTAATCCGCTCGCAGTTTCTTCACGCATTTAGGACTGATTTGATCCGTTATCTTCGTTAGTATGAGTTTTAACTGTGCCACACTTAGAGTATTTTATCATCTGTATGGACGTATAGGTCTACTTAACCTTCTCTATGGTTCCTTATATACGAATCTCGATACAAAAGCTTACTAAAGCTTCTGTATTTGCCTTTGTTTTTTATGCTTTCACCCAGTAAATCAGTAAAGTCAGCATAAAACAGAAGCTGATGTGTCCCACTCGACATAATTTCCTCCCGATTTTCTTAGACCTTCTGAATGGCATATTCTAAGGTAACGATTCAAAGTAATGCCGATCAGCGAAATATATGAAATTTTGCGTGCTGAAATTACACTAAGCACTCTTCACGTTTTGTGAGACAGCTTCATGTAGTTTTTCCCGATTTTGTTTCATTTCCTATCTTAAAGTTTCAAATATCCTGCTTATAATTTATTTTCAACTTACCAGATAATAGCAGAAGAATGCTACCAGCAAGTATGAGTCTATACATATTGGAATTCCACTGAAAATCTTTTCACTATCAGCACAGCGAAATTTTCGCGGTAGATCGTACCCACACGGATGGCAGTCAGAACACGACTGACTGAGGCGCTGACAGTTGGCTAGTTGAGTAATTCTTCCGAGGACATTGCTTATTGTAACATAATGGTGTGCGGGATGCTGGGAACATATGCCTCTAGATTACATCTTACGGACAATGGTGGTTTATTCTATTCCAGTCACCCTTCCCCTATCACGAAGAGAAGAATTGATTTAAATTTGTACCAAACTTTGTTTCATCCGACGGGCTCTGGGGCCCAACTAGCTTCCTACCCAATGAGTCCGCGCGAAAGCGACCGGGAGGACTGCTCGCCTCCATCTAGAGCTGAGTTTAGACTGCGTGGAGCCATACCTTCACTCCCCGCATCTGCCTGCACGAAGTGCACATAGACAGCTTTGTTTTTATCCAGCTCACGGATCCCCCCCCCCCCCCAGCACGTGCCTTTTGCTGTGGGGAGTCCGTGTTCTGTCCGTTACGACGTAAGCTATCATGATCATAATGGTTTCTTATTTCTTTCGGGCATTTCTTTTTACATTTTAAAGATGTAACTTATTACTTATTCACACAAGTGGATGTAGCTAACTCACAAACTTAGCAAATAATTAACTCAATATCTACTACTTGTACCAGTTCTTCAATGTTAAAATAAGCCTAGTGCCTACGAGGCTTATTTGAATATTGAAGAACTTCCCTTTCTTACCAGACGTACTGGAAAACAATTCTAATAGTTTTAATATAATATACGTTCATTATATTTTAATATACAGGATTGACTTTTATCTAGTTTATGCTTATAGAACTCCAATTTTTGTAAAGTTGAGATCTCAACCGTGTGAAAAAGTATCATTTTTAATGGGTTGTATTTAATTATCTTCCTTTATGTATTTTTAATTGCTTGATGATGGCGTTTTACTAAAGCCGAAACATGTAGCAAGCAATAAAACTGATATATATTCATTTGTGGCTGACGGTTTGTACTTCCGTTGTACTGTTCATGTATCGCAACAGAATGTCACTGATAAAGATCTATCGACCTCTATTCCACACAGCCTGCTTTTTGAAGATCACTCTTTTAAGTGGGCACTTTTCAGGGGGTTTTCCACAAAAATTCTGTAAACCTTTCTGGCCTTCCACCCGAACTACTTGCCTAGCCACTCTTAATCGCGTTCATTTCGCTGCTCAAACGGTAGGTCTGTGTAAATTATGAAGTCAGTCCCGATGTAAATCCTACACTTCGCACTTTGTTCATCCGTTTTTTTGTTCAAATGTATTCCTGAACACTTGCTTTGTAAACGCGTGTTTCATAGATGTATAAATACGAGTAACAAAATTATCAATTTACATACAGTGTTTTAGTCTCTGTTGTTTTGGAAAATAGCATCACAAAAGTCTCTTAACCGAATAATAACAGACATTTCCCGATGTGACGAGTAATCTTCCCTGATTTATGACGAACGTCACTTGTTTATTGCTGTTTCCAGATACAGACACTCCCCGAAGTACTCAATTTAAAAAAAAGGTGGAAAGATATTTAAACAGATTTTCTGAAACGCACGCCGAATTTTTATTTGCGGGGATGGAAGCGCAATGAGACGGTGACGGAAGAATACTGCTGGGCGATACACAGACGGCGGGGCAGTCATACTGCGGTAGATCAGGTTCCAGTGTGTTGGAGTTTGGATTTAAACTGGACTCCCTTATATATTACACGTAGAGCTGACCATGTGTGTACTAAGTTCAAATTTGTGCAAAATTCGACTTGCGCCTAATCTTCACTAAGGTAACTACTGCGTAAGTCGGGGAGCGCCTGTACTTTAATTTTTAAATGTCATAAAACTATGCATTGCCTGCAATGACAATAATCTGTAGCGCTGTCAACTGTTTACAAAACGGATGACTCACTCGAAACTCAGGCCTGAAGCTTGAGCAGTGTCGCGCATAAGGTAATGCGCAAAATGAATGTGGTCAAGGTCATATTGTTTGGTTTCGCGTTCTTTCCGCACACAATTCCGGAACGCCACACGAAGACGAGGGTATTTTAGCCATGTTATGAGCTGTGAAGCTGTAGATTGTATTAGTAACTGCGGGTCTTTAACAAGTCAAAGCACCACTGAGCGCAGCATTCTATTCTGCAGATGTCTAAATCGAACTGACACTAGGGTATAATGTCTAGCTTTTGTGGGTTTTATGTGAACAGGGGGTGCTTTAAAACCAATAACAAAATGTGCAAAGAACTCCCAGTTTAAGTTGTACAAAATGCACGGAGTCAGTGCTTAAAGGAGAGGTCGTGCCTGTCTGTATTTCGCCTCAGGAAGTACTGAATGGATTTCGATTAAGTGTGTTCTTGGGGGCTTTGTTCTAGAATATCTTGGAACAGTTACGTTTTGTTCGTATCGGACCAATATAAGGAACCGGGATAATGCAGTTACCACAGTGACGGACTATGGATTGGACAATCGAGGTTTGTTCCTGGCAGAGGCGAGGATTTTGCTCTTTTGTACCATATCCAGACCAAATGGAGCAACCCAGCCTTCTACCCACTGAGTACAAGCGGATCTTTCAAGGGGGTAAAGTGGCTGGAACATAAAGCTAACTTTGTACAGCCGATGTTTAAAAAAATCCCTCGTGAATGTCAAGACGTGGTGCCTTCTTAGAGCACAGGGGTAAATTTTATTGATCCCGATTCAATATTGTCCATTCTTTACATGAAGAGCTAACTGAACTGTATCATCCCTCTTCATCGTACAAAACCCGATAGGCCTACATATCGATAACGCAAAATATCCATGTTGTTACAGCGGACAGCTTTTATCGGCGGAGACGACTTTGATATGGTCGTTACGAAATTCAACGGAAGCAATTCTTAGGCTTCGCGGTGTGGTAGCCGGTATATCGTGCATTACGTTTGCAGTAAATTAATGTCCAGGGAATTTAGGCATACAGGCGCGCAAACTTTGTATAGCCTGTACACACGTCTACTTGTATTAATTACACCAAAAGTAGTAGGTCAGGCAGCACAGCGACTGGATACTGGCTTCACGGCAGTTCTATTGACGAAGGAGCAACAGTTTTACTCTTCATCGCCTCTTTGGGCCCTGCCCAGCCCTAGTCCTATGGGTAGCAGGGGCTCTTTTCTTGGGGCAAAACCGGCCAGATCGAAACTCCACCTAGTGTCGCGGTTTTAAATACGTGGAACTTTATACCTCTACACTACTTCAGGCCTAGACAAAGGAAGGGGAAAAAAAAGAAAGAAAGAAAGAAGGGAAGGATAAAGGAAGAACCCAGTAAGTATGGGTACTTGAACGTCAACGCCAACTGTCTTTACTCTGTTCAGCCGTGTTGACAGAGCGGAAAGAATGACAGGAAGTGAGGTAATGCTGGCACAAGACACGTCATTGCCACTGTATGAACAGCTGACCAGTGCCCCCAAGCGCGTCTTTTTATAGCAAGTGACAGCAAGCAATGTAATTCGGAGCGAAGGCATATCTACCACGCTAGCGTGTAGCGCCCTGTTCATTGCTCGACCACACCTGGGAGTGCCTCCATGGCCACCAACATTCATCAGTGTATATTATTCAAGAAATTTCTTTAGTAGGTGAACGAATATGACCTTTTGAAGAAGGACCCTGCTACGTGGAGTTACTTGGATGTGAAAATACTGTAATTTATTGCAATGTGGCAATAATGTAGAGGGGCTTCTTGCTGCTTCATGTAAATGCATGAGACTGTGTACCACATAAAATTGTGATCCGAAAAATGTACACTCTATTATTTCCTATTTAATACAGTCTATATTAAAAACAGTCCAACATGTTTCGAACTATGTTACAGTTCATCTTCAGGGACTTATTTGTTCATTACACCAGCTATACATGTATGGTACTCATTAAAATATGTAAGTTAGGTGGATAAAATGTCGTTAAGTGTGTTGAGTTTGTGGACACTACAATCAACATTAAAACATATTTAAGCTAAGATATTTAAAATTCAAATCAAATTTGTATAATGGTTATGCTTGGTAGAACGGCTGTTGAAGTGTTATCATCGTACATACCTGTATCAGCTACCTCGTGTTCACCATTTGATATTTAGTGTTGTAGTGTCCACAAACTCAACGCATTTAGCGACATTTTATCTACCTAACTTATATATTTTAATGAGTACCATACGTGTATAGCTGGTGTAATGAACAAATGAGTCCCTGAAGATGAACTGTAACATAGTTCGAAACATGTTGGACTATTTTTAATATAGACTGTATTAAATAGCAAATAATAAAGATAGTACATTTGTCGGATCACGATTTTATGTAATCAAGAAAAATGTACGGTACAAATAACCTAAAAACTGTGTACCACCTTATCTGTGGAAGAGAAGGAACCTAATTTTTTCCAGATGCGGTCTCGCTCGGTGTGGATGTTCCGACGTGTGACAGTTTCAATAGGCCTGTGAGACATTCTTAGTCACAGGTGCTCGTAAACTCTCTCTTCGGATTATGCACGTCCGGTCTGCATTTTAATTGCTGTTATGAGCAGGAGGATTGCTTCCCACCCTCTCTGCTTTGTACTAACAGGTTAGTTTTGCCAGTTGCCTTCTATTCCTTCCACTCTCATTCAAAAACAGTGCTGAAACGTGACCCCCTTAACCTTTCGTATTAAAAACTTTCGTCTGGCTTTGAAAAAAAAATATCGCTTCAACTGCAACTCTAATTAGAATTGAGATGCAGGGGTACCAACATTGTCAGCAAGAATTGTGGTTAGCTGTTACTCTGTTGGCCTAGTGATCAAATCCCGAGTAGGCCTGTGCCGTTTGATTCCTATTCATGCTATGTAGTGGACTTTACTCCTACTTCGTATTCAGGGATACTCTTTCGATTCCCAGTCGGGGTATCTGCTGTAATGGCTTTCCATGTAGTAACTCAGCTGCTCAAGACGATGCATGTTTGATATACCTAAGAGGTTCACCACCGCATGCACAACAGGACGGCAATGGACTGTGTTATAAGTGAGTTCATTTCATAGGCGTTTGCACGGTCAGTTGCTTCATGATGCGGTCCCAGATGTAAGGAAAGTAGTCTGTCACTACTAAGCACAGGTTAACTCGATCCCCTTGCTTTTAGACCCGTTCGCGATGTCTTTCAGCATGAAAAGTGTCGGCTATAATTTAGCTGATTTTGACGAAACTTGGTGATGGAGGTTTATATAAGTATGTGTAATAACTTCAGTTTTCAGCTACGTAATCCTGTTATTTCCCACATGTGAACATGGTTTTTATTTGTGTGGGGCGCTCGTCTACCGGCGTGTGTGTGGGTATTCCTAAGTTGAGGTGGGGGATTGAGGTATTTTTGACCACAGATTGTAGCAGTTAAAATTTTTTCCGTCTGAGTTCTCAGTAATCCGTATCGTTATTCATCTAATTCTTATCGTTATACTTTTGATCATGATTATTTTGCGGCTTCAGTTATCTCCTTACCTTGTTCTTTCTAAATATATATATTGTATATTTTAGTTGTAATTTCCGTGTGTTTTGAATCTGAAATTTAATATTTAGTGCGGAAGTTGATATTAACTACTTAATAGTTACGAATAACAAGTTGAAATAAGCCTTATAACTTGCAAAACACTTTCTGGAGAAGTGAATGGCGTGGATATTTCAAAAGAAACAAAGCGGATTGAAAATAATTTATCTAAATGATTCTTCTGATTGTAAAAATTTGCCAACATGTTTGACTTCGATACGCACTGGACCATAAATTTTGCATACTGTTTATCTTCACGTTCCTGATAGTTCTGCTTTACACGTAGAAAAGACGTCATATATCGAAATAACGAGTCGATCAGCGAAGTTGGTACAGAAGGATCCTTTAAGGTCTGGCTTAATGGTTTCTGCTTGCCTTAAAATTTACACTGCACATGTGGAAGAGAGAAGGCCAAAAATTATGTCCTGTAGTTAGCGTTAATGAAGGATTACAGTACGGAAGAAATATACTCTTAATTTACATGATTGAAGTCAATTGTTTGAAATGACTACGCACAACGAATTATTCGTCACGAATAGTACGACATCTGTGGGTAGTTTCGTGACCTGTCCAGGAAAGTTCAGTAGTAAAATCACAGATGGTGCGACATACACAAAATGGTGAAATCTTGATTTTAGGCTTCCGCCGCGATGTTGATAAGATCTGCACTCTCTTGGGATATTATACGACGCCGCGTAACATCCCAGAAGAGCGCAGATCAAAATGGTGAAATGTCCAGTAGCCGGTTCGTTAGTCACGCAAACAAGCGTATTTCCGTCAGACACAGCCCTTTATTTTTCTTCTAAACACTACATGTTTCGATCAGAAGCTGATCGTTAGTGTTTTCTGACACCAGTTATAAAGAAGTGGTGAGTAGTGTAATTATACACTTATCTGGGCCATCGTATTTGACATAGTGACTATTCACACCCCCAGAAGACCGATGTTTGACTCTCTACAGAGTCAGCCTCCCTTATATTCAGTGCCTACCTTTTCAGCATGGGTTACAGTGATCTAAACATGAAAGTAACTCATCTAAGTATAGTGCCGACGTCTAGAATGCTTGAAGCTGCACCTTCATGCGTCTGGTGCTTAAGTGACATAAAACGTATTCAAGCCGTTGCTTGGACATCTTCGCTTGAATGGGAAAATGAAAAAGTACACAATTTTGGTAGGTGCAGCCATAGGAAAGCAGCCAACTGGAAGACAAAAAACGGGACGCGAGAATAATATTAGCCTTTAGAAAACCCAGTGGTATCTATATGTACCATTTGGTGTAACGTTAAAAAAACCCGCAGTTTGCAACACAGCGTGTTTATAAGTTCCGTATATTTCGCGCAGTAAACAGCGACAAATTTCTTAAACCACATTAAGCGGTTGGTTTAAGGCGTTCTTTATGAAGTTAAAGGACGCCTGATGTGGAGACCACGTCCGCCCGTCCGTCTGTTTATTAAGCTCTGCGACTAAACTATTGGTCAGATTTTCATGAAATGCGGTATAGGAGTTCTTCACAAAAAGTTGTCGAGCAAGCACGAGCTTCGTGAAAAAGGCTCAGCTACAGTCATACCGTACTTCGGAAATAAATGAATTTATACTCGTAATTTCCATATTTCTTGACTGCTTTTGGTAGAATCCAGTACATATTTCCATGTAATGTTAGTCCGATTCTAAGTTTCGTGATGTCGGTGCAGTGAGAGCCATGCTTTACTTAAGGGCGTAAATTAAATTGTGCCCCTACTGTCTATATTTTTGTCTAATTTGGAAACAATTTGGTAAGATCTCCACGCATTGTCATTTAGCAGCTTTGAGTTGAGTGAAAATCGGTGCACTGACAGGTAGCCTATACGATACTTAAGGGTGTCAAAATATTTGCGGCGTAAATGAAATTGTGCCCCTACTGTCTATATTGTTGTCTAATTTGGAAAAAAATTGGTAAGATCTCCACGCATTGTCATTTAGCAGCTTTGAGTTGAGTGAAAATCGGTGCACTGACAGGTAGCCTATACGATACTTAAGGGTGTCAAAAAATTTGCCGGCGTAAATGAAATTGTGCCCCTACTGTCTATATTTTTGTCTAATTTGGAAAAAATTTGGTAAGATCTCCACGCATTGTCATTTAGCAGCTTTGAGTTGAGTGAAAATCGGTGCACTGACAGGTAGCCTATACGATACTTAAGGGTGTCAAAAAATTTGCCGGCGTAAATGAAATTGTGCCCCTACTGTCTATATTTTTTGTCTAATTTGGAAAAAATTTGGTAAGATCTCCACGCATTGTCATTTAGCAGCTTTGAGTTGAGTGAAAATCGGTGCACTGACAGGTAGCCTATACGATAATTAAGGGTGTCAAAATATTTGCCAGTGTTTGCTACATTTTCTTCTGATTTGGATAATGTTCATTATAAGAGGTGCCCACAATAATTGGTTTTGTGAATATCAGCACAGTGAAAGCCATATTATACTTAGGGGCGTGAACGAATTTCTATAAATTTTGTAGAGTGGAATTTTATGAAAGCAACCGCCATTAGGCAAGTTCGCCCTCTGTTAAAGAAGCACTGTGAGCCATCTGACGCAGATAGATCACATACATTGCAAGGCACTTGGACAGTTGCTGAAGGTGAAAGGCGTCACACGGATGTCAATAACAATTTTTCCGAAAACCGCAGGATGGGTGATGTCGTATGTATACAAGGTCGTTAGAATAGCCGTTTATTATTATTATTATTATTATTATTATTATTATTATTATTATTATTTGCGTGTATGTGGCTTGGAAGTCCTGCCATCTGGCGAGCCAGTAGAGACACGAGTTGTTCAGGTTAAGTTCGCCAGGTGTCGAGCTTGTGCGCCATGTTTGCGGCGGGGACGGAAGCGAAGCTAGTATGATCCGAAAATAGAACAGAATCGTGTCATTTTTCCTGAATGATGATATTGGGCCATGTCCAAAATAGTAACTGCCAGCTAGGGTCCGGGGGGGGGGGGGGGGGAGGAATGCGGAATTCGCAGCGCCGAGCACGTTCGCAGGACCTTAGTCCGTGAAGAACCAGTTACATCAGCCATAAGTTAAGTCATGATTTGGCTTGCCTTCTCTTATTTGCTTTTATTCACTATTTTTATCTCGTCATGAAATGGCAGGAATTTAATCGTGTAGTACCAAAATACAAAATGGGATTCCTATCCAATACACCACTGAATTTGGTAAGAGCTTTTCTAAACCCCTTGGAATGTACCTCGTGTGGTTTGACGTCCCCCAAGATGCGAAAAGCTTGTTCCCCCTCTCTCATCTACTTGGATTTTCTGACACGCGATATCATACCCCTACATCAATTAAACTCTTGCGATTTGACCTACATTCACTCAGCACGTCGGAAAGGTTATCACACGGTGGTCAAGAATGTAGATTCGTGTGAAACATAATAGTGTAACTACACTCCATTCAAGATAACTGTAACAACAGGCATTCAGAAACTAATTAACAACAGCCCTAACATTTATGCGCGCATAGTAATTAATGGTTAGTGAATGCATTGTCGTTAACAAGTCTGTAACTATTTCACTAACCCTTGGTGATGTCAATCCACTCCATGACGTCCATGACTTGGTCGAAAATTTGAATCTGACAGCGAGGAAGTGGTAGTAGGCTGTAGAAAACGCATAATGAGGGGCCTCATGCGTTGTATTCTTCATTTAATTTTATTAAATTCATCAAATCGTCGATAAGGCGAATTTGGGTATGTAGCAAGCATGGGAGAGACTAGAAACACATAAAACACTTTGTTTGGAAATCCTGAAGGGAAGGGACCGCTTCCAAGACCATGGCGTAGATGAGAGGATAATATTAAAATTTATCTTAAAAGGATGTGATAATTTGGTTGATACGGCCAAGTGACAGGCTGTCGTTAGCGTGTTACTAATTCTTCGGATTGCATAAAATGTAGGGAATTTCTGGAATAGTTGACCGTAAATGAAACTGCTCCATGGAATCAGTTATAACTAGTACACTGCAGTACAGTGTAGTTTAATTGCTGGTCACCCGTCCTAACCGGCCCTCTGGCCTACCCAACTTCCTGTGCAGTGGGTACCGGAGCGCTTTCCCGGGGGTAAAGCTGTCGGGGCCTGGCGTTGACTACCCTCCTCCATGTAGCGCCGAGGTTAAAGAAAAAGATCTATACCTTTATTCCCCCTTTGACCCTTCATGGCATGTTATAGGGTGAATTTTACTTTTACCATGAGTGGAATAAGATACTGAAGAGATTAACTGATCGGGGAGAGAGAGAGAGAGCAAGTAACAGGAGACGGAGAGAATTGGCTACATAATGAGGCTACATCAAATATACAGGTTTTTAAAAGTCAGAACCAGTGTTCTGTTTGTTAAAATCCACAACCTTCCATTTCGCGATCAGGATTGTCTTTTATAACGTTCCGTTGAAATCCACAAGTTAGTTACTTCGTGATAAAAAAAAAAGACACTGTACGTTCTGTTAAAATCCACGCAACATACATAGTTTCCCCATGTTACTTAAACTTAGTGAGAGTTAAACTTGTGTTCAGTCTTGTGAACTGTGTATTTGGTGCGTGCTGTGGAAACTGGACAGACTCCGTGACAAGCAGGGTGTGGTCGGTCTTCCTTCTGAGCACTGACTACGCCGTGTTTGTAAATCAGCAGTCTGTCGTGCATGCCGTTCTTAAGGCGACTATCCTTCATTTCACATTCGTCCTTATATTTTTGTGCGGTGTCACGCCCCACCATGTTGTTCCAGATTTCATGAAAACGGTGGCGTGTTCTTTGGTCTTTGCTTTCTTTGTTTCTTCTGTTCTTTCTTCCATTATTTGCATTTTGCATTTATTTACTTTTCTTTTTCTTCTTTCATTCTTTCTTCTTTCTTTCTGCCAAACGAATGCCACATCAGACAAAATTCGGCGACCACTCGTAGTTGACTTCAAATCAAAATATTTATCAATTCAGTCAAATTGTGCAGCAGGCTACGGCTTAAAACCAGGGTTTTGCAGTTCGCAGCCCTTATGCCTAGTTCTACTAAGTTTTATACAACCTTTACCTCAGTCTACCACATTTTTCCAATTCTGAAAAACAAACCTCCACCCAAGTCTTGTAAATCTAATATCGTTTCAAATATGATATAATGACGTTCTTTCTTATCCTTTCTATAACTTTTATCGTAGTTCAGTTGTTAGGACAGCTCCACCGCCTCTGACGAAGTACATGGAGACTATGTTTGCAGTTACTGTGTTATTGGTCTTCAAGTAACCAATAACTTTTGCGCAAATATTTATGTAAATTTTAATTTCCGTACTGTGTATTCTACAGTCTCTCGATACAGTGAAATCGTTTCAAGTTGCCTGACGGTCATAGAGTGAATTCTTGCCTGATCAAGTCACTAAAGTAAAGTGGTGAATATTGTACAATTAATATTATACATATTCCGTGCATTTGTTTTGCATATAGGCTTTTATTATTATTACCAACTACTGCAAAATAATAATAATTATTGTACGGTAATTGGTAATAATAATAAAAGCGTATATTATTAATATTGTCTTTATCAGCTAAAATTACTAGTGATATTTGTATTTATTCCACACTAAAAATTAAACCTTTAAACTTCCCTCAATTGTTTCGAAATTACAGAGAAATTGAAGGCATTCGATATGGCTAAAGAAATAAATAGCTTAGAATCAATGTGGCTTCAAGATTTAGAAGACGGAAAAGAAATGTTTACTGTCTATATCAGCGGTCGCCAACCTATGGTCCGCGGACCACTGATGGTTCGCGAGAAAATTTTGGTGGTCCGTGGAGAAATTTGGACATTATTTGCAATTTTTATGTTTTTTTATACTGTTTCATTGTATTCTGATTCGTCTTCGTGTCACCGACACAGGATCGCTGACAATTTTCGCCTTATTACGTTGCATCAAATTCAACAATATCACACTAAATAATTTTGTTATAATTAAACAAGTGATCATTTTTTATAGATGTTTGTACCTTTTTAAAAATATTCATGTTAGTGGTCCGCGGGATTCAAAATTGTTTAGTGGTCCGTGAGGTCCGAATGGTTGGCGACCGCTGGTCTATATCGAGGAAATATCGTGTCATTCACCTGAAAGAAAACGTGAGTTAGGTAATTCGCTGTTCCTTTTCAGATTCGAACTCGTCCTGAAGACAAGTCAGTTTCTGTATGAACCTTTTTAATAAGAAAAATAAAACTGACTTTGTTGATGTCATGATTACGATGTTGCATCCCTTTAGTTGGTACTGGAGTCGAACCGAGTCTCATTAACGGGTCCTCGACTTCAGCGACGTGTGAGGTAGATGGCCTACGCCACGCCTCACTTCGCTTTTGCCGAAGCTCACGTTCCACTGTGGCATCTCCGGCCAGGTTTCAGTTTTTATCAATTCCTCAGCGTTCGCTCGCTCTGTAAGAATAAGAATGAAGTTGCTGGCCGGTGACAGGGATGTCGAAACTTGGTCCTGCTTGGTTGAATTCGATCCGTTATTGGATTATTCAGACTATCGGTAGGATTACATCGACCTTCGCAGGAAAGGGTAACAAGTCGCACGATGGTGACATAGGTGAGGAAACCTCCGCACTTTTTTTTTTTTTTTTTTTTTGTGAGGGGGCCCCGCAGCTGATGATACGGACGCACCGCAGCCTTAAGGCTTATTGTGCAACCCCTGTGATGAAGATGAAGATGAGCAGTTTTTTACCAAGTTTTACAAGTAATGGAGCACCAGTGGAATGAAATTGACAGGGGAAAACCGACAACTCGGAGAAAAACCTGTCCCAGTGCCACTTTGTCCACCACAAATCTCACATGGACTTGACCTGGGATCGAACCCGGGCCTCCGTGGTGAGAGGCCGGCGACTAACCGCTTGAGCCATGGCACGGCCAACCTCCGCACTTGAAAGCATTGTCTTGACCGGCAAGGTAATTGAATTTTGAGCTGCAGCAATAACCCGTATAGGATGATTTCAGAGGGGAGTATTTTCATTACGTTGGAGAGTACTCACAAGTCAACAAAGTTGGAAACGACTGAGTGATTTTGTCACAATGGCGATATGCATTCGGGAGATATTGGCTGGAGTCCGGGAACGGGAATAGCGTGTTCGGCATAGAGTCTAGGCTACGGGCTGGACGTCCGAGAGTCGTCGTTCGATTCCCGTGGGAGTCAGGAGATTCTTCTGCAAAGCATCTAGACCCACTATAACCCACCCAGCCACCTGTTGAATGGGTGCCGCGTGCTCTTTCTCCGGAGTGTGAAGCTGACCTCTCACCCCATCCAGTGCCGGGACTAATAATGTGTGGAGCTATATCTCCACTCCACATCCCTTCATGGGTGAACAGGTACTTGACTGTAACCCCGCCCTGTGATTGACAGACTGAGCTCTCTTCCTTTTTTTTATGTGCTGCAGACAGGTAGGGAATAGTAGCTTGAATAGTCCCAGAAATGTATAAATTAAGTAGTATTATCTTATGAAGCCTAATTTGATTAAAATTAGTCTACTTAGTTACATTTTATAATACTTTGTAAATATTTCAATGAGTCGTAGCGTCTTAATTTGAGAAAAAAAATATATGGCACGTGTTTGAAAATGAATTGCTCGGGCGAATATTTCTACCCAAGAAGGGAGAATACGCAAGAAATTGCGATATTAACATATCAACGAACTACATGATTCATACGGGTCACGTAAGATTGTTACGAGAGGGAATTCTAGCAGTTTAATACTACTAAATATAACTGCCGTCGAACATAACACTCTTTATTGCTTATATCAATAATGCTGCTACATGTTTCGGCCCCCTTCTCGGACCATCATCAGGTACAAAAATTACATATCAAAACGTAAGTATGTGTGCAAGTTGGAAATTATTTATTGGTGAGCTCTCAAATGTTATGTTCGACGACAGTTGCCTTTAGTAATACTGAATGACGACGTAATGGGATGAACTCCATTAAAATTCTAGTAGTTTACTGTACACTGGACATGGTGGCGAAAAAAATAAGTCCATAATGTTGTTGGGGAACTTATTTTAAAGCATCCACTAGGAGAATCAAGAAGGGAATTGGAGCAGTTTATCAAATGGGTCTAAGCACAGTTCAGTAAGTTGTAAGGTTGTGAGCTGGATTGAGTAGTTCAGGCTTTAATATTGAAATATGACACTGATAAACACCCTACCAGAAGAAAGATGCGACACCAAAACAGTGTTCAGAATATGGAACTTACTCGTAATGACGTGTGTGTCCACTCTTCTGCAAGCCATAATGAAGTCATCACTGCGACAGGTATCTGACGGCCATATGAGACAGGCGAGCAATACATTGCTCGTGACGCATCAGGCTGGCGATGACGGCTTTTTCAGCACGATCAGTGACATCAACGCGGACGTGCTTCTTTGAAGTTCTGATGACCAGCGTATTGACCGAGAGCGTGGAAGAAGGATCTATATGCAGTCTTTACTGTTGAATTTAATTGTTGGCGAGGTGGTTACTTGCATTTCATATTAGCTGAGAGCAGTGTTCACAAACCTTCTTGCTCGCGGACCCCTTTTGGCGTCGAAAAATAACCACGGATCTTCACATTCTTGCTCACGTAAATGTAGAGTGTCTAAATGACAGGTACCCAAAATGAAAAATGTATATCTCAGAACTTATTTTAGATAGCCACGAATACATACCAGTAGCATACGTAACAATGCATTGCATGATTTGACCTGAATTACTGATTGTCGCTCGCTTCGTGGCTACAAAGAGTTCCTTAATGAGATATTCTAACGTTCATAAAAAATAAACCGCCAATTAAAGAAGTTCCGCCATTATTTTTAACAAAACCGCACACGTCATAGTAGCCATTACAGAAAAGTATCCACGGTTCCCCTGGGAACTGGTCACGGATCCCTTAAGTTCCGCGGAGGTGACAGGGGTTAGATCCCTGGCAGTGCAAGACTTTTTCTATTCACCACCACTTCCACACTGGTTCTGAAGCTCATCTGTCATCTTAATTAGTGGGTACCGGGAGTAAAGGGGTCGAAGCGTGAATCTCACCACCCCTCTCCTTCTACTGTCGAAGCCTGTTAGGTATGCAACTGTACCTCCAGTCTTTCTACAAAATTATAGAACTATGCTAGAAATACGTGCCGTGTTGAGTTAGGGTGGTTATTGAAAGCCAAAATGCGTACAGGATTACGCAGGTTAATGAAACCCAAAAAGCATATGTTACAGGATCACTCGAAGTTTAATTTTACACCTCATCGTATATTCTCGATCCAAACTTTTATGACTTCCTGTTCCAAATATGTTCACGGAAACTTCTTACAAACGAATTGAGCCCACGCCCTTGCACCCATTAGTTTTTTTATCTGCCAGTCGGCCCCTATGTGTTTCAAGTGGTTTCTTCTTTGCGCATTTCCTGACATCATTCTACTCGCACATATCACTGCTTACGATTTGTGTGGAAGTTTTAAGGGGACACAAGAAAATGTCAGAATATCAAATGTCTGAGACGAGAATCAAACCGAAGGTCAATAATGCGACACAGGAGTGCCAGACACTCAGCCCCATCATTCGGTTCAAATGATGATAAAAAGACAAAGGATAGTGGCGGCATTATGTGGAGTTACTGAAAGCGTCTGGACACACCCTGATTTTCCACTAGACCCTTAACTGCAGTTCTGATGATAAGAATATATCATTCTTGCATTCAGTCCTGAGGTGTGCTTCAGTAATAATGCGCTCCCTGCCAATGAGGTGGTACCGCGGCAAAAGTCTGGGTGTGTATGTATGTGTAATTCTATTCTTAGAGCGCATTCAGAAACCCGATTCTGCGAAGCTGTGGTCGTGTTGTAGCTACTACACAACAGTGTTCTAGGGCAGTGGCATTCAATCTGGGGTACGCGTACCCCCGGGGGTACGCGAAGACATCTTAGGGGTACGTAAAATTAAAAAAATTAATATATTATTTCATGATAAACACTGAATAATCAGGGCCAGATTTAGGGTTAGCCACAAGAGACCCGGACGTAAGGAAATGCGATTTGGGAGCACCAATTTTATTTTCTCTCTCTCTCTCCTTTATGCGATTCTTATCTGGGCGGCTAGTTTTATTTTATTCCACATAGTGCGCATAATTGTGCTTTGCTAAAATACCTTTGTTTCTTTATTAATATTTATATGATAGGCAATAATATATTTGTTATTTAATAGCTTGATTCTCCTTTTCTTTAATTTAAAACTTATTATTTAATACATTATTTTGGATGTAATTTATTTAACTTATTTTAGATGTAGATTATAGTTTATGTATAACTTGAATTATGCACCAACAACTTTGGGGGTACAAAGTTGAAGAGAAATTATATGTGGGGGTACGCGAACAAAAAAGGTTGAATACCACTGCTCTAGACAAGTAACTAAACAAATACCTATCTGCATCTGTTGACACCAAATAATGTCTGTATTTAACAGTATCCAAGAAACTAAAGCAAAGTATTGGTTATTCCACGGAGAAGCGACCTGAAAACCAGGATCAAAAGTCAGGCTGACACGTTAAATTTTGTGTTCTGGAGAGGTGAATTTTATCTTTCCAACGCTGTACGTTGTTGCTGGTTGTAGATGATAGCAGACGCGGTGTCCATTGAAACGATCGCTTGCGGGGGCAGGGGGGGGGGGGGGGAGGTGTATGTGGAATCTCAAGAACGCTCCATTGTCTCTTTCAAGTTTAGCTAGCTGACGCCGAACACCTGCTTGCATATCATTACAGATCGCAACACCAATAGTTGATTCTGTGTTATACTGACAAGAAAGTCTTCCTGACCGCAAAAGAAAACACACAGAACTTCAACATTGCTGAAATCTTGCAGTTAGTGCTGACAGTTCTGTATTAATGCAAAAAGGACAGCTGAACAGCACAATTATCCTACGTAGCTTACAATGGCAGGTTCTCAGTTCCAATACTGACCGCTGTCAGTCGCAGTTACTCTTCTGCTGTCTTCCGTCTGCCGAACGGGTACGTCTAGCGGTAAAACTCTAGGCCTGTATGTGGACGGTGTCTGAGGCCTCCGCTCTTCGGGGATTTTGCGCAGCGTAGATTTGTACTTTGTTGCCGACGTTTCGGGACAACCTATCGGTCCCACGTTCTTGGACTGCTTGACCCTTGAAGATGGGAGCGATAGGTAGTCCCGAAACATCGGTAACAAACTACCAACCTACGCTACGTAAAGTCCCAGAAGAGCGAATAACTCGTTTGCACCGCGACGGAAGCCTGAAATCACGCATGGGGAGTATGTGTGGCGAATCGTGGTTGGTTATCGGCAATCCTTCCTAAAGGCTTCTCGCGCTTTTCTTCGGTTTCTAAAGACGAATACAAAGATACTACATAAAAGCAGGCCAAGACGCAGTTAGCTGCCTGCTATTGATGACATCTACACCTTATTGAACGCTGTATGGAACTTGTGAAGTTGAAACAATATCGTTAATAAAGTCCTCTCTCTCCGAGATATGAAGGCATTCTAAATCTCGGCACTGGTTGGAGGTGAGTGGTTAACTTCACCCCTTGGCCTCTTTACCCCCCGGAAAGAAACCCGGTATCCATTGAATAGGAGACTGGGTGGATTTCAGGGCCGGTCAGGACGTTGTTGAGAAGAGAAAAATCGCTTATACGTACCGGGATTCGAACCCCAGATCGTCCAGTCCGTAGCCTAGTCAGTATGCCGACTACGTTACCCATCTTCACAAACCAATACACTGCTTTTCGGGCCAAATTCTCAGAAATCATGGCGTGGAACTCTCTGTTATCACAATATAAGCTCTGCCTACGAAATCTTGTCAATATAATCACAAGGCTCCGTGGACTGAATTGCACTCCATCAGATTTTTCTCCGGTGTTTTGACTTTTAGGCGTTCTTTACGAAGTAGAAAGGACTGCCTAATATGGAGGACACGTTCATCCGTCCGTCCGTTTGTGACCTAATATCGGCGACTAAATCTTTCGTCGGAATTTCATTAAGTTTCACGAAAAGTCGTCGAGCAAGCATGGGTTTCGTGAAAATAGGCGCAGTGATAGTCATGCTTTACTTAAGGGCGTAAAAGAATTTCTGTCCGTAATTTCCATGTTTCTCGACTGATTGGGTTCAAATTAGCACCATATATCTCCATGCAATGCCTTTGAGCATTTGTGAGTCGCATGTAAATCGGTGCAGTGAAAGTCATATTTGCTTAACGTGTGAATGAAATTTTGCCCGCAGCGTGTACGTAATTTATCCGACTTGGATAAAATTCAGCAGGAGATGTCGGCAGAAATTTATTTAATGATTGTGGGTTTCGTGAAAATCGGCGCAGTGGAAACCATACTTTACTTAGGAGAGTGAATGAAATTCTATCCGTATTTTTTACATTTATTTTAGATTTGGACGAAATTCGGTATGAGAGATCTGCACATAAATCTGTTGAGCGTTTGTGATTTGCGTGAAAATTTGCGCAGGGAATGGCCGTACTTTTCTTATGGGCGTAAATGAAAATACATTTACGCAGGGGTGCACAAATTTGCGAAAAATCTAGGAGCCACCTCAAAATTCTATGCTCCGGAAGGGTGATATGAAAGAAGCACCATACTGAGCATCCACAGATATTAGGCACCACAGTACAAAATTTAGTCGACGCCGTGACCCGGCCCCCGAGATTTGTGCACCGCTGCATTTACGCATGTATCATTTCAAACTGTATCACATTTAGAAAGTAAAGAACGCCTTGTTAAAGTCTGTGCACTACGTCACGGATTTGGCCTATACCGTATGCAGTCTTGTGCTTTTCTGCTGTTACTAATCTTATGTGCACTTTTGGGATCATTTCTGTTATTTGTATGTTGTAATTGGGAGACTAGGCTGACATATATCCTGGAGGGAGAGTAACACGCGTGACAGAGAGACTAGCCTGGCGTCTAAGGCCGCGTTCTCACGGGGCGTGAATCACACTTTCGTGGGCCACTACCCATGTGAACGCGGAGTCGTGGACCTTGCGTGTGACGTCAGCAGTCCACGATCCTGTCGTGGCAGGATCTAACCATGTTTGATTTTCAGTCGTGGTGCTGGCGTTCGTGAGGTAAGATGTCGTCACAAATGCTAAGACTCAGTGACAGCGAAACTTTACGTTTCTTAACTCTGCTTAACAAGTATTCAAACTGTATTTCTGTCATTCGCAGTAAATTTTTTAAGTCATCTGGATAGCGATGTTTAAGTTCGGTATCAATAAATCTGGATGCTCCCACAAGTGGGCGCCGTGTTATCCACTCCTTAACCCACCAACGCTTTCTCCGACGTTTTTCTTGTCTTCTGTCGAGTGCGCGAACAATTTTATATGCTAAAATTCCACAAAACACAGAGCACACTACGGCACAGCCCTCAGCAACTATCCCGTCCATGGTCATGATTGTACTGAAACCTTTTGTCCGTGTGAACAGCTCACGCTTTCCACCAAGCGTGGAGGCAACACGAGTGAGCACGCCAGTGTGATTCACGCGCGTGGTTCACGCCCCGTGAGAACGCGGCCTAACGTAAGCCTCTTTTGTAGGGCAACACACTGGTGCTTATATAACAGGAAAGGTTCCACATTTATCATTGCCACTGAATGTGCTTAGGCCTGATCAGGCATTGTCTAGTCTTCATTTAAGAGGATGTGGTCACTACTATTTCCACAACTTGCCTTCGCGTTTTGGGTATAATTTCTCATTTCGCTCATAGAGTACACATAGATTGGCCCACATTTCATGTGTTGCAGTTTGTCCTACATATTAACAGCCGACTGATCGTTTGCAGCAGAGGTGCAGGATGGCTTTCTCACAATGGTTATTGTAGTAGTGCTTGCAGTACGCTAGACTGTATCGCTTCTACGGGTCTGTTTGCAATTTCTGAAACACCTGGTACTTCTGTATGAGGGGTTATACCCATTTGTTTGGACTTCTAGATCCCCCATAAACGATCAGTAATTCTGAATCATCTAATTTTTGCTGGCCTGACAACTCTGCGGTAGGAATGACTTCACCAGTTCGCAGAGCAAGCGTTACGCCATGACGCATTATCGTAGGGGATTTTATTACAGGACTGGGGAGAGGCAACTGTAGAATTTATACGAGTTCCGGGAGTATAGTACATAAAATAGAATGCTGGAGATATTGTGTCTATCCATCCATCCGTATATTTTAGGTCCGAAGCTGCTAAACATATTTGAATGATTAACTAGAAAGCATCAATAAAATGCACTGTTTGAACAACGAAGTGAAATATTTGAATTGGTCTTGGTACAGGCATAAATTTCGCTCGTACAAACTTTTTTTTATGACAAAGCACATACACGTACCCTGTGCATGGCTTATTACCCAAACACGAGGTCGTCCATCCGAAATCGTCCAAACAAAATCAGTGCCGTGGAATCATTTAAGCCGCGAAGAAGGAATATGAGAGCATAAAAATGTTATTATTAGCAATTATTAGTAATGCTGTACATCAATTGACTATTGTATAATGCTGATGTATTTATGTTTACCACTTGCTGACACATCATACGCTGCTTGTGTCTTTATAATATTATAGCTCCCTGATATGGCCGAAACACGTAGGAGCGCAAAACCTAAGCTTTAGGCAGTAGTGGGTATAAAACTAGTTTATTTTCCCATTATTGTTTACAGCATATATCTGATTTCTAAAATAGCGTATATAATAATGTAATGGAGCCGACCGAGATAGCTCAATCGGTATGGTGTCTAGCCAGCGGGCTGGACGACGGAGGAATCGTGGTTCGGTTCTCGGTACAGGTAAGCAATTTTTCTCTTCTTAAAAGTATCTGCACGACTCTGGTACCCATTCAGCCTCCTATTCAGTGCCTACCGCGGGCAGATTCCCCGGGGGTAAATTGGCCGGGGCGTTAAGCTAACCACTCATCTCCGTCTAGTGCCAAAGTTAAGAATGAATGGAACTGTATCTTCCCCTATGTAACTTCGCGACATGCACAGGTATCTTATGTAATAATATCACATGTTTACGCTGCTGGTATGTTTCGTTTCAGGGAACAAAATTGTTTGTTGATAATTTTTGCCGCTTTTGGGTCATTTGGGGACGTGGACCACAACTACAGTTTTCTGCTTACGGAAAGAGTGACTCTCTTGACGAACTGTCTCCAGGAACTTGAAGTATTCGTAACAGTGCGGACTGCCGGTGTTGGGGATCTGTACTAAAAGCTGTAGAACAAATTTAATTCTGGTTTTTATCTGTCAAATAGAAACTATGCTGTTAGTGCACTGGAAATTGTCCATCTTTTTTACAACGGATGTTGGTATAAACATTTATACATAACATCAGCAATATATAGAATTGATCGAACTCGACGTGTAATATGTTTTCTCTAGTCTCGAATGATTTTGAGCCAGACTGTTTAACTTATTGTTAGTGTAAGCTAGCCCGTTGCTGATGTATCGAGTTGTTTGTCGGTCTGTCGTTTTTGTCTTTCGTTTCCATGAAAAAGAAATTAAAATTTCAGTTTTTATAGCAATGCTACAAATGTTAATAATGACAAAGAACTCTTTAAGCACCGAATTTAATATAAATATTATGCATCGTGTGCTAATTCAGAGGTGTCATTAATCAGCTATCAGCATTGTAAAAATTGGGGAATGCAAGTTTGAACAAGTACAAACAGTCGTATACCGCGGCATAATGGTCAGTATTTGGAACGTGTAAGTGAAGAAATAAAAACTCGAACTATAGCCGCAAATAGGAGTTATTTTGGCCTGCATAAACACCTAGAACCCCAGACCGTGTCAATGACAACAGAAGTCCAGATACACAAAACTGTAATTCGACCGATTATAATGTATGGGGCAGAGTGCTGGATGTGTTCGAGAGGAAAATATTGCGAAGGATCTGCGGCCCAATGCAGGTCGGTGGCGTTGGGGGAGCAGGTATAACTTTGAATTATATATACATTGTGTAAGTGGGCCAGGATCGAATCCTGCCGATCCCAGTGGCCGTGCGGTCTAAGGCGTGGGTCTGCGGCCGCTCGCTTGCTAGGATTGTGGGTTCGAATTGCCGATCCCAGTGGCCGCGCGGTCTAAGGCGTGGGTCTTCGACCGCTCGCTTACTGGGATCGTGGGTTCGAATCCCACCGGGGGCATGGATGTTTGTGTTGTGTTGTAAAAAGACGGTTGTGGACCGTAGGTGACATGAAAAGGACGAAAAAGGATTAATACAGAACAAAAGGAATCAAAGGGGAAAACCCAGGAATTAGTAAAAAAAAAAAAAAAATCCCACCGGGGGCATGGATGTTTGTGTTGTGTTTGTTGCAAGGACGGTAGCATGGAACGTAAAGTGACATGAAGGACGAAATGATTTAAACAGTACAAAAATGGATCAAAGGGGAAAAACCCCGGACAGGCAAAAAAAAAAAAAAAAAAAAAAAAATCCCTGTGGGGGCGAGAATTTGAGCACCCGTCCAGACCGCACCTGGGGCCCTCCCAGCGTCCTATACAATGGGTATCGGGTCCCTTTCCCGGGGGTAAAGCGGCCGCGGCGTGGCGTTGACCTCCCATCCACGTGTAGTGCTGAGGTTGAAGAAATAGTAGAGCTCTGCTTCTACTCCCCCTCTCTGCCTTCGTGGCAAGTTATAGGGTGAACTTTACCTCTACTTTTACAATGTGTAAAGAAACAGACTTGAGAGCAAGCAATAAGAATAGCCAGATTAGCTGGGCCGGTCATGTGCAATGTGCGGAAGAGGGACAGATGCCCAAGAGACTCCCATATGGGGGGGGGGGGGGGGGGAATAACCCGTGTAAAAGGGAAAGTAAGAAGACCAAAATCAAGATGGCTGGATTAAGCTAATGGAGACGCAAGGAAACTGGGAATAAAAATGTGGTGGCGAAGAGCTTTAGGTGGAAGACAGTAGAGGAAACCTACTGGAAGGCAAAACTCATTCATGAGTTGTAGAGCTGATGATGATGATGATGATGATGATAATGATAATGATTGTACCCAAGTGGCGTATTCTGTTGTTGGTGCTGTCTGTAGTGTGGCCTACAGCCATTGTTTGACTTGCTGAGAGTATACCTTCCACAGATTAGTATGTTGTGTGTCGCAGAAACTGCAGCGTTTGGCATTTTTTAGGCTACGAATCAAGTTGCAAAATGTTACATTCCTTAGATTAAGAATGAAGTCAGCTACCGGCTGTATTCGTAAGCAAATACTCAGTAATCGGCTGCCTTTTTCACAGTGTCAGCATATTAACAGACATGAAAGCTGTCACTTATTCGTAGGAAATGTATTGTAATGACGATCATCTTCAGCTAACCTTAGTATTCTGTAGGCGGACACTTTGCCGGCCAAAGCGCGTGCAAGGAATTCATTAGTCCTGTCTTAATTAAGATTCTGGTGCTATCGTAATTTCCGGCACACAGAAAAAAAAAGTGAAAATTCTTCGTCTGTTTTCTTTTCTTCCTCTCTTCCGCTCTTTCTTTATTTTTATGTCATTTTCTTTCTTTCTTTCCTACTTTGTCTAGTATATTAAACGGAGAACGTTAACCCGAAAATTTCTGTTTTGTTCAGGTGACAATTCAGCGTTCGCCCCCTGTTCGAATCGCCCAGTGTGAATTTCTTTTCACTATAACATCCAACGCCGTATTTAACTGTGCTAGCAAACGACTAGTTTCCTCAATTAACTGCCAATTGCTTCCAGTGTTCTGCATAGTACAATCTCTACCATGTTCAACATTGACCTAACATAGATATACAGATACTCACTTGGGGTTCTATTCACGAACTCAGCGACGTTACAAGCTGTCAATTCACTTCGTTCCAAGAATGTATAGCACACTCATGGGTGCACAACGGGCCAGATGAGATCACCTCATAACAAAGTAACCCGAAAATAAACCATTGTCGGAGTAGATTAGCTCAGGGATAACACTTTTATATTGCGCGTGGTTTTCTCACCGATGCTGTGTAAATTGCATTTCGCTTTGTAGAACGTCATCGAGGTGCGTCCCTTCAAATGTGAATAATAAGCAGTCCGTATATTAATGCAGTTCCTTGCTTTTGTGAAGCCAGAACAGCGATCGCTAGACCTTATTCTGAGCTACTTCATTGCAGTCCATGCTGTCACTCCCTGTTTCTCAGAAATACTTTTAATAATATCCTCCCATTTTTTTACGTTGTATTCACCGTGCATTTTGATATCACTCAACAATTAAACCAACAAATGCACTTTATTATTAACATATGTAGGGTTATTGGACATGCTTAAGAAATAAAGTGCATTGTTGGTTTAATTGTTGATGTGATTAATATCCTCCCAATTTGGTTCAAGCGGTAATTCTTATGACTTGCATTTGGGAGGTGTCCAGTTCATATTTTGGTCGGGTTCCCACTGCCTTGATGAAGGTTTTTCGTGGTTTTTCCTCATTACTGCACGCAAATGTTGGGGCAGTTCCATATATTAGGCCACGACCGCTTCCTTCCACATAATTCACAGTTAATGTGTTCACCAATTATTCGAGGTATATAGTCAGACTTACTGACGTCGTTAAATAAACCTTAACGATACAAAGCCTTCTTTATAGGATTTCCGGCTATTTTTTTGTGGATTTCTTAGTCTCACGATTGCTACATGTTCCCCCATCTTAGTTACCTTCTTTTATGACATATTGATAGACCTGTTAAGTGAGGATTCACATTGTGAAACTCCTGATGTGTAATTTCAAGACTGCATTTGCTTATACTACAGTTAAGCAATGGATCAAGGGGGTGACATCTGGATTTATTGGAGCTTTTTGCACGCCAGCGTTAGCATGTACAGTGGATGTAACACAGACATGCAAGAGCTGGTCGTCTGTACTAGCGTGGTACCCAGAAGGTACCGGTTTGATCTAATAAACTGCTGCTAATCTTGAAGTGAAGTCACCAATTGCCTCAAGGTGTATGGGTGAATGGTCGTGAACCTATAGCGTCATTCATTCTTAACCTCGACAGTGGATTGAGGTAAGTTATGTGCTTCACACTTCGGCTGCTTTACCCCCAGGGAAAGTACTTTCTGCTATCATTGAATAGGAGTCTGTTTAGGCCCCAGAACCGAACATAAAATTTCTTGCCCCTGCTAGTGCTCTAACCACGATCCCTATTTCATTGAATTATTCCATTTACACTTTTAAATCCAACACCAGATTGTCACTATCGACGAGGCTCAAACCCAAGTATTCAGAACATAATTATGCTGTTGTAGGCGTGGGCGATCACGCTGGTTGGGGCGGGCTCCTCGCGCTGTGGGAAGTCGCGTAGGGCGTACGTCTCCAGGAAGTGGCACGTTAAGGGCAGCGCCAGTGATCACCATGTCCATGGGAGACGGTTTAATTAGCAACCGCGCTACTGTGTGACCGCAAACTGCCATCACTGCAGCAAATCTGGGCGGACCGAACATTGTGGTTGATTGACGAGAGTCCTTTTGTATTTGGGTCTCGAAATGTATTGTGACTTTCCTCAGTCTGTCCACATACTGGAATAGTGTCTTGAAATACGGCCAACTATTTGTTGTAATATTGTCATGCTGTTGTAGACAAAACATTGTCGCTGAACAACCTTTGAATTGGTCACGAATACGATTGTCGTGTTCAGTGTTCCTCTGCCTTGTGGCAAACGTCACAATTTGGCAGTGCAAAGCCGGATGGACTATCATATACCGTCTGACGTTCTTTGTACTTCCGGGTGTCGTATCTTCCAGAAAGGCGTGGTTGACGTGCACCAGTATCAGTCATTTCAGTATAGACAACCACCTTCGATCACCAGTGTTGCGAACACAACATAACACAGTCAAACACCGAGATGACGCCACTGTTAGTTCACCGCAATTTGTGGCGAAGTAAGGAGGGTGGTGATAGCTCTAAGTACCCTGTAACAGGACATGTCTGTTCACAGACTTTCGTTGGTGGTTTGTGAGTGTGGCGCTGTGTAGGAGTTCAGTGTATTTTATTTTATTTTATTTTATTTTTCTCCTTCATGGTTCGGCTTTTGGTGCCAGTGTCAAAGAAAATTTTATGAACACACTCAAGGACGGCGCCTAAGTCTTACAGTGTTTACAGTACTGTGTATTATGGTTATACATTTAGGCTAAAGTATACATCGAATTAAATAGGTGGTTATTAGCACGCAGTGCGTTAATGATATGTAAAAACCTGTAAATGGGGCTTAGTTTTTATCAAGCATTCCAGTACTAGACCATTAACGAGGATAAAATCGTTGCAATACAATAGGTATACATTAAATTATATTTACAGGTTCGACCCTATGGTTGGATCATTGTGCACGAGTATTTTTTGCACGGCCGGCTTGTTATTGTATATTCTGCAAAAATTACTTCAGCAAGACTTGCATATTCTTCGAAACTCTCTGGCTGTTACATTATTTCAGGGCCTGATATTGCGTGTCGTTCCCACCTAACAAGTTCGCGCGTCCGTCATGTTGAAACTATTCTTTTTGTGAAATTACAAATTACGTGCTCCAGTGTCGTAACGTTCATACCACATGTCGTGAAAATCTGCTAACTTGTTCAGAAGTTGAAATGGACACCTAGACTTGGTGTTTCGTAATCCTGCTCTTGCCTTTAAGGAAGGAAATTATGCTAGTCTCAGGCGTCATGTGTTAGTTGAAAACGCACTTGTCAGAGTGCTTACTCATGAAGCGTAAAACTTTCCTGTTTTGAAGCAAACTTACTGTAGGTTATTATTCAGCTTTATATGAAAATAGTAATGAAAAACTAGAGCATTTCTGTGTTAACTTTTGCAGTGCGTGTAAATTATGTGCGCTGTATTATCTGAATATCCCTTGAAGAGGGCCTATACAAGATCTGCATCGTGAACCACACTTTTGGTAGGGCCTGCTGGTAGGTATGTGGAAAGTCTAAGCAGAAGAGAGTGAGTTTATTATTTCGTTCTTTCTATGTTCCTTTGTTTCTCTGGAGTTCTATCTTTCTCCTTTCCCTAATTAAAGGCCGAGACTCCCTTGCTAGGTTAAACCATTCCACCGTACGAAACGTATAGCTGGCCTGTGGAAACTGTGCCGTATAAATCTGAACGGGTAAGTCAGCTGCTGCAGACGGGTTTGGTACCGTGACTGAACGCCTTGGCGTTAGTTGTTATGCGTGCTTGAAGTATTCATAATGACTTACTATTTTGAGTGGGGGAGGGGGAGGTTCGTCGTACATGTGATTGTTTCTTGCTTTTACATGCTTGTTCCTTTCTCGCCCTGCCTTCCACTCCATGTATAGGCCTATCTCTTTCCTTCTTTGTACCTTCGTATTTCTTTGTCTCTCGCTTTCTTCGTATCGTACTTTTCGTAGTCTCTCCTCGTCCACTGCTCGTTTCACGCTTTTGTTTCGCTGATTGTTGTGCATTCAGTGGACCTCCTTGAATGTGGCACAGTCCCATCACAAGGCGTGTATCTGCGTAAGACAACAAAGGAATTAGGGGCGCATATGGAACCCTCGATCCTAGTGTTCTAGAATAGACCAGATAGGCTAAAAGTACCTTGCAAAAGCAGATGGCACGTAGCTTCTACAGTAAGAATTCCTGCAGCTGGTTTGCCTCGACAAATAATTAAGTCACTTAAAGGGAATGCAGCGCAGTGCAGCTATTCCTGTCATACATTGCATAGAGTAATTTTGTGCCTGATATGCACTGCATTGTAAGCCCAGTGTTCATTATATGCCATATTTATGTACAAGTAATTATAGCCATTACTTGAACTAATCATCCATCCTTCATTCTTTATGAATGTTGTAATTCTTTGTAACCGTGTATTTTCCTTGTATAGAAAAGTCAGGGGCGTGATATAGACGTTTGAAGGTTAAATGATCACGGAGGAACTGCAACAGCAGTGCGCAAATGTCAGTGTCTCGTTTACCGCATTCCGTCACTGTTCTGCGTCGCAAAGGTCGATATATTTTTGGGCATAAATGTCACGTGCTGACCGCAGCATTCATTCCTATGCATATTTGAAGTAAACTGCCATGCCTGTACCTTGCGAAATCTCAAAACTGCGCGTCTCTCTCTGTCCCCTGATTCAACTCATCTTACGAACATAAACGTCACATCGGCTCTTAATAGAAAGGAAATATGTTGGGAGAGGAGAGGGTGGCGTGAAGAAATATTTCTTTGTTCCGACGATAACCGATGACTCGCCATACTGTGGCGTTTCAAATACATTCGCTGTAGTGTGCGCGGTCGATCTAGATCTCGCGCCCTTTTGCTGTTTTAATAACGAACAACAGACTACTGTCTAGCTGCAGAGCCGTGGAGCCGTGTTGCTGTTCCTCCTGGCCTTCCTTGCTGTCGCAGCTCCCGTGGCCCTTTCTAGGCTATTCTTTCGATATCCTCGCTCAGGGATTAGATCAACTGCTCAGACTATAGTTGCGCGAGCTCTGTCGTAACGAAATGTTCCTACTGATCTCTGAAAGCTCCTATTCTTATCGCATAAGCTGTAGCCCTGTTATGTTTTGTTGTTAGTGTTATATTTAGGTAATGTCGATTAACAGTTAATCAGTGAGGCGCAATTTAATGTATGGTTTAGCGTGATGGAATCGTTGAATCCTGCAGTCAAGTCGGAATGCTTAATTGCATGCTCATCTGTTTGTGGACTCAGAGCTGCTAAATAAGACTTTCAGGAAAGATATTGATACACGTTTTTACTGTTGTCATTGTCTGACATAAGCCTTCCTCTCCGCACATTCTGCCCGCAAAACGAGGCACCGCCGGTCAGGGGCACTCACAGCTAGGTAGGCTTATGAATTTCTTTTTCCAATGGCTCGACAGCCCCTTGGGGGCCTAGGCCGCCTCAATTTTCGAGGCTTCACGATCACACACTTTTTAGACACACCACACTCGGTAGGACTCCTCTGGACGAGGGACCAGCTCGTCGCAGAGACCTCTACCTGACAACACACAACACTCACAAGAGACAGACATCCATGCCCTAGGCGGGATTCGAACCCACAATCCCAGTAAGCGAGCGGCCGTAGACCCACGCCATAGAACCCAGCGGCCACTGACTGGGATCGGCAGGCTTATTAATAGCAATATTAATTACCACTCTATTCTGTATCTTCAATAATGACTCATGACACTTGAGTCACAGAACAGAATTTACGAGTAAAATGCTTGTACGGAGTTCCAACGAGTTACAAGTAAAAAAAGGACTTGAATACTTATACGAGGACTCAGTTTCTGTTTCGCAGCATTTATTTTAAGTTGTTGGCATATATTTTGTGCAGAAGGAAGGGTTTTAGAACACACCAAACGTACGTATTGAATCAGTAGGATGAAATAATGGTCAAGTATAGAGATTGTGACGGGGTAGGAAGCAGTGCCCCGGTGTGGGGCAGATGAATGCATGCAGCATTTGCGAATACGTTAATAAATAAATGGTTCGGTATTATATTTAAGAGGCAAGTGGGCATTTTTCCGGTACTTATACCTTGCTGGAACTGACAATGCGTCAAACAATGAGTGTTGCGTGAGCGTGGCGTTCTGCCCTCCAAGTTGGGGCTTCCCACAACGAGTATGCTAATGGTTGCGCTAGCTAGACATCTCACTGTATTGTGATACTGAAACGTCAGATAAACATATCAAGCAACATAGGTAATGCCATTAACGGGTTCTGAATCCTCAACCAAGCCATTACCTTTCCAGTTTTTAGGTCCACGTCTTGACACCAGGTCTGAAACACTGCCAACTGTCTCCAGCGGTTAAACTGTTTTTCAAATAGGCCTATTAGGAGCGTCCTGGTGTTATTTGACCCGAATAAGGGCAGTTGTGACGGTGACACCCGTAGACGGTCGGCTGACGTGTTAACTTAGCATAATCGTCTGACTTCTGCCATGACACTTGCTGCACCGGAAAATTACTTCCGAGGTGAAGCACCCCATAGGTGTACATACGAATACGTAACCATGTTGATCTAGTAACAGATGGAGGAGAACCTAAGATATGGCTGAATAAAGGACAAATCTTAATACGAGTGTAAGAATTACTGACATACACGTACAATGAAAACATGACGTAGTTCAAGTAGGTTCATGTGGGAAAGACAGGAACAAGTAAAGATTACATTCGTACTTAAACTGGGGGCAGCATAAGCTCGGTAAGTGGTTTAAAACTAAGTAGATGATGTCTTCCCATGTCTACTCCCAGTTCCATTCCCGGTTTGGTATTCTGTGGAGGTAGAGGCCGATGCCCCTCCAAGGAATCATACCAAATGTGTAAAAGGATTGATTTTTCAAGAATTAATTCAGAAGCAAAGTGCCAAAATGGTAACTCAAGATGGGAGTGTTATGGTTATAGAGACGCAATCTTATATTTATTATTATTATTATTATTATTATTATTATATTGTCTTTACGGCAAGGGCAGTGACCTCTGAGGATTATAAACATAACTGCTGAAGGTGTAAACAAATGACACTAGTTTTTTAAATTAAGTGACTGGGGATGTACATAACATACAGTAAATACTGCACGTGATCTCTTGGATCAAGCAAGTATGGAACGATATTTTGTACACTGCAACGAAACGGAATACTCCCAAGTGAATATAAAACACATGACGACACACCAAGTACCATCATTCAGTAGGACTCTGTTCCTTACCAGGATGGTCTCACTTCTATAAAATGATGTCACGAAGTAAAAGTGCCTCTCCATTGTCATCCTCCAGCTCAGTTTGCTTATACGGCTGGACTTTTCTCACTCCTTTGTCTTCGTGCTAGTGGACGCAGATTGTATTATAATAGTTTCTTTCTTTGTCTCGTTCTCACTTTCTTCTCCTTCCTTCTTTGATGGTGATGCTGGTGACCAGTGGCGTAGCTAGGTTTTTCGGCGCCCGGGGCGAGTAATCACAATGACCACCCTTAAAAGGAATTATGAACTTAAAAAATTCACAATTATTTATTGCATTTCCTGTTATGTGTTCTCAATAATTTCAAAATGGTTGGACGCAGAAAATCAATTTCTTCTTCCTTTAAAGTATTCATTTGGCTGCCCACTTTGCTGCCCCGTGGACTCTGCCACCCAGGACAGCCGCATCATTCGCCCTGTCCTAGCTACGCCCCTGCTGGTGACGACAAAATTGTTTGTGATGATGCAGAATGAGTTGAACTGCATCGTGTATGTATTCAGTGCTGAATATCGATTTGTCGATATATTACATATCCTGTTACGCCTACTTATGTAGTTATCGATGTAGAAGAGGGGTGCACGAATCCAGGGCGCCAGGAAGCTCGGGCTGCTAAATTTTATACTTCTTCTTCCTTAGCATCACAGCCCGCGGTGGGCCTTAGCTTCCTCGACAATTCGCCTCCACTTTTTCCATCCGAGGCTCATCACGACGTTTCGTAACACATGTTTTTTCCGAGATAGGGTTGTTGGCCCTATGCTCAGCCCCCACCCTGGAGGACCGGGTTTGTAATCAGGGTTCCTTCCCCTAGGGAGGCTGGTTTTACCCACCTACAGAGGCCCCCCTCCCCCTTGGTTTTCTGTCAGGGTTTGCCTTCCCTTAGCCCAATGCTTCCTTTTTAAGGCGCCGGAAACTTGCCTTTCGTCCTTCTCTCTCAGCTACACTCTGAGCTCTCACCTCAGAGCGTATTACCAGGGCCACCACTTGGAGGTGAGAGATAGGACTTGCTGACCCAACCCTGTTACAGGGGAGCATTTCCTGATATTTAATGGTGTATACCTATGGGCATCGGTATACCCCACCAGGACTCGAGTCAGCCTTTTGACCCCACTAAATTTTATACGGTGGCGCCAAATATTGGTTAGTCCTGGTTGCAGTTGAACTGATCGTTTTTTACGTCAGCTGTGCCAACTCTTTGGAGTCTGCTTTCAAGTTCTTTATTCTTTAGACCAGCGATTCACAATCTTTTATGTGTGTGACCCTAAAGTAGCAAACGGTATGTGACCGCGACCCTTCCATGGAAACGGCAATAGTCAGCGATATTTACTATAAATGAACTAATACTAACGCCTTCTCTTGAACACTACAGAACATTGCCACTTATTAAAAGTATTAAATTTTTAATGTTACTTGTCAAATCCCATATTTTTGGGACAATATTAAGTACACAAAACATGCAAGAAACAAAACTTTATTTAAATAACTCGTACACGTGCTGGTTAGAAAAATCATTTGCTTCTAAATAAAAACTTGTAAAATACTGAACATATGTAACGTTACATAAAATGAATTTTGATTTTTTAAATAATTATAGAGCTCTCCATAAGACCCTCTCGCGACCCTACGTCAGACCCCCCGCGACCCTGGTGTGGGTCGCGACCTGAGGTTGGGAACCACTGCTTTAGATTGCGTTTCTTGTACAGACTACAGAGGATCCTAGTAGCAGATGTGCACAGATTTTCCAAAAGTGTGTTAGGCAACTCAAAATTCTAGGCCCCAGCAGCGTGAGTGAAGCATTTTTCATACTGAGGACCAACAAACATTACGCACCATCGTACAAACTGTAGTCTCCCGAGATTTGTGCACTCCTGTCGTGCAGTCTCTTAATTTGCAAATGTAGTGGGCCCCTTACTACCACAGCATGGGTTGTCCTTACGTTGCGGATGAAGCAGACGGTTTGTGAACATGGAAGACAGCTGCGAATGTAGTCGCGGACAACCGAAAACTGGGCAGTTCTCCATACTGGGGTTGGGCGGCGGCAGACAGCCTTTCATCGTCAAGGTATGTGATGTTACGAAATGTTGCACAGCCCTCGGACTTCGCGCATTCCTGTAGAGCACGGTGCTGAATCATCAGGTTCTATAAAACGCGGAAAATTGTTTTGTTCAGCCGAGCGACTGTCAAATTGTTAAGAGGACTGTGCTTCATGAACGTCATCAACTTGTCGCGTTTTGGTTGACCTACAGCTACGACATTATTATTATTCCATTGTACGGTCCTGAAGCCCAAGACATGAGTATTAATTAGGACTGCTAATGCATTGTTCCACTGGGGCGCGTCTGGGGAACCACTGACAACTGAAACTCGTCACTGTACAAATTAGTTCAGTTGCTTCCGTGACAATACTAAGCAGATGAGTGTGACGCTTCAAGGACGAATCGATGCTTCACATTCGCCTTATTTGTTGCTTCTTGTGAAGCTGCGTTTTTTATTAGAGATTGTCTTACATTCTTATACTGTGTATTTCAAACTTTTTTGCATATGTTTCCCTTCCATAGTGTGTGTGTGTGTGTGTTTGCTGACGCACTTGCAGCACAAAAACTACACAGCAAAGATGGGTAACATTAGGCGCATGATCGATTTCGAAATTGGCGTGGGCTGCAAGTACTGAGTGGTCTGTTGCAGTGTCAGTAGCACGCATGGTCGAAAAAGTAATATGTACAAAATTGGAAAAATCCCAAAGTACAAAATATTTGTAATTGATTTCTATTTCAAACGTTGTTAGCAATTTTAACTGATAATATTGTATTTTAACTCCACACGTCCACGTATTCCACAGAATTTGCTGCATTTGTATTCCTTTGTATACAGCCTTCATGATAATGGCCTTGTAAAGGCCGAAACATGTAGGAAGGGCATTATAAATGACAAATTATTATTTATTGTTGATTGTACAATTTGTTTTATTAAGTACTTTATATTCATTCTGTTGCACGTAATGTGGTTTACATTAAATCTGAATGAGATATTTTGATGTCATAATTCCATTACGATATTTTGATGTCATAATTCCATTACGATATTTTGATGTCATAATTCCATTACGATATTTTGATGTCATAATTCCATTACGATATTTTGATGTCATAATTCCATTACGATATTTTGATGTCATAATTCCATTACGATATTTTGATGTCATAATTCCATTACGATATTTTGATATCATAATTCCATTACGATATTTTGATGTCATAATTCCATTACGATATTTTGATGTCATAATTCCATTACGATATTTTGATATCATAATTCCATTACGATATTTTGATGTCATAATTCCATTACGATATTTTGATGTCATAATTCCATTACGATATTTTGATGTCATAATTCCATTACGATATTTTGATGTCATAATTCCATTACGATATTTTGATGTCATAATTCCATTACGATATTTTGATGTCATAATTCCATTACGATATTTTGATGTCATAATTCCATTACGATATTTTGATATCATAATTCCATTACGATATTTTGATGTCATAATTCCATTACGATACCCTCCATCACAACCGACTGCCTAACCATTTAAGTTGCTAGCAAACTAAATGACTAAGCAAGTTGCTATCTAGCTGTACCAAGATGCTGAATAAGTAGGTAACATTCTAACCAGCTAAATGACTGATATCGCTAGATCTCGGGTTCTCACGGCGTGATTATGAAGACTGCCGTCTTCTCGGATGTGACGCCGTGCATTCCGAAACGTCGACAAATTATTGACTACGCAATATCACATCCCAGAAGACGGCAGTCCTCATATGGCTAACTGCATAAAATCTGTTTAGGTAGTTGACTAACCTATCGACTGAATGCTTTAATTTGGTAGGCCTAACTATACAATCACCTACTAATTACCAAATTAGCGGCGGGAGGGGTAGGTGTGTATTTGTACCCATAAAATCACCTCCAAAATACAACCATGGATGCAGAAGTAGCTCAGTGAATACAATTAATGGCTGCATGTAGTGTGACTGACATTCGTTTCCCGGAGGTGGAAATACCGAGGATGCTTCCAACTGGTAAAGACGGCCGGAACGTGCAGAGATCGAGAAGGCGCGGAGGCGTAGGAGTAATATTACATTCACCTAGCCATTTTATTTTAATTTATTTTGGTGTCCATTCATTTTAGGATTTCTTCGATAAGGGAACATCCGTAACATTTCATCTAAACAGTTCAATAAAAAAAAGTTGAATCAACACCAGAGAAAATGGAATTCAACTTTTCAGCGAGTTATACGCTCTGAGAGGTTTTGGGTGCAGTATACCAGCTGAAGGGCCGATCCCAATGGCCGTGCGGTCTAAGGCGTGGGGCTACGGCCGCTCGCTTACTAGGATTGTGGGTTCGAATCCCACCGGGGGCATGGATATCTGTCTGTTGTGAGTGTTGTGTGTTGTCAGGTAGAGGTCTCTGCGACGAGCTGGTCCCTCGTCCAGAGGAGTCCTACCGACTGTGGTGTGTCTAAAAAAGTGTGATCGTGAAGCCTCGAAAAATGAAGCGGCCTAGGCCCCCAAGGGGCTGTCGAGCCATAGGAAAAAAAAATACCAGCTGAAGAAGACGTATTGTTCACAGATCATTTGCTTTATGTCTATTCTTGTGGTGCCACACTGTCCTTGTGTGTCTGCTTCATTTGAACGTGGCGAATAACACGCATATGTTTGTATGTACACAGTTCTATTTGTGAACACATACATACACGGTTGAGGAGATTTCTGTAAACTGTATTGAGGAGAAACCCGGACCGAATCCTGACCGCGTTATCGGTTATCCTGATGTGTGTGTTGGTTTTTCTATCTCTACAGGTGATTGCCAAAAATGTACCTCGAGTTTTCTACTTGTTTTGTATTGTTGTGAAACGTGGGCTTTTACATTAATGAACGGAAATGAATTGCCGGCGCTACAAACAAGTCCCTCGGAAAAATAGGTAGTGGCGATCTGTGGAAGTGGACTTGTCAGAGTGTTGTATAACCAAGGCGTTTGTGTACTGGGGTACTTAGTGTTCTTAGAGTGTGATGGACTGGCATTGTAGCGCGAACGGTACTTTATTACCATATTCTTGATTTGGCAGGTTACTTGAACTTTTACTAGAAGTACCCAGTCCTTATCTCGGCTGGAATATTGACATCCTGCGTTTCTCCTAGTAGAGTACTAGATAATAAGTACCTTAGGTCACGGCCATTTTCTGCCCAATCGTTTTAAGCTCTTATTCTTACCTTTATGAATTAGACTGAATACTATTCCGACTTCTAGCCACCCTCTACGTATAACTGTCTTTCCTGTAACATTATGCCCATTTGGTGTGCATTGAACATAAGGGTGTTAACATGAAAATACAAGCATGTGCGTATTAGCTTCGCCATGCCTGTCTGTCTGTCTGTCTGTGTCCACATATAACAACTCAAGAACAGCTGAAAGATTATTTGACGAGAATGCAAGTTGCTGAGGTTATGTAGCGTCGGTGATAGGTGAATGAGTATGGAGCGTCGGTCGAATGACACTGACAGCAGAAAATCGCAGTACTGCGTGAAGACACCTGTCCCATTGCGAAATTTTCCACCACAGATCCCACATGAACTGTACTGGGATTGAACCAGAGCTAGCTGAAAGAATTTTCATTTAATTTGATATAAGGGTATGTTGAATAGTTTTCTAAAATATTTCTGTCCATTCCGATATTGATTAGTATCCGACTGCAGCAACAACAGTAGCGATAACAAACAACAACAACGGACATTTTACAAGAAGACCTGCACGTGTTTATGTGGATATCTTGGATATAACTCGAGTGTAATACTTATCGAAGCGAAAAATGTTTCCACAATAGTTGTAGAGAAGTTTTAATCTTGCCTTTTCGAAATAATGAAACAACATGGAGTGTAGGCACCACAAATTTACGCTATGCGTGCAGTTACGTTTCTTTGTTCATTTTATTTTGTCTTTTTTTCCATTTACATAAAATATGCTCGTATTTATTTCCGTTCTTACTCCACAATTGGGCCATGCGGTGGCGCAGTTGGTTGAGGCACTGCGCTACAAGCCAGAAGGTCGCGGGTTCGATTACCGATGTTGTCATTGGAATTTTTCATTAACATAATCCTTCCGGCCTCTAACAGAAATGAGTACCAGGAATGTTTCCTGGGAGGTAAAGGCGGCCGGTGCGCAGGGCTCACAACCTTACCACCTTCATGTGCCGACTGTCTTGAAATCTGGGAGCATGTACAGGGATTGCTTTATCGTCTTTTATGTAGTGTACCCTTTCACGCATGATGAAATTTATGAATACTTTAATTCGGATAAACCGATTTATGTAAAATGGTAAAAGGACCAACAGTATGGTGTACCAGTGACACTCTAGACATATGTTCAAGAGATGGGTGCTTCAAATCTTGGCCGGAACACCGGCTACGCTGTCTGAGTTATTTGTCTTCCTCGTTCGCTACAGGCATCGGCCAGGACGATACCGTGGGTAGGCCACAATCGCTTCCTTCCAAATCCATTCCAGTTTATCAATCTTATCTTTCAAAGGCGTCGTTAAATAACGCACCAGAAGAAATCGGTAAGAATTAGCGCCAGACATGAAATCTTAACTATGTTTTTTTCCCCGAAGTTCTAATGCTGTCGCCCAACATATTCATGCGACATATGCATTTGGGTTTTTACATCAGATCAGCATAGTAAGACACGTTACAGTACAAGAAGTTACACCATAAATTTAAAACAGTTACCGTTCAGTTTACCGTACGTAATTGTTCATCTGTTTCAATACCATTGTTACAGCATTGTGACCTATAACAAACTAATGTATATAACCATGTTCACGAAAGCCCACTTTTGAAACCTATTCTGCACCTCATTGTCTCTAGCAATCTGGAGACTTGCTAATGGAACGCACCTGAATCGTTAATGATGCCAGACGTAGATTTCACTTTTACCTGACTGTACCATTGGCTAGCAAAACTACACGTTAAGCTGATAAAAGCAGCTACGTGTTGTTACGTGCAGCAACATTACGATTAGTCATAGGAACTGCCAGTGTATGTCGTCCAAGGTTTCCTATCCCCTTCCCTTTCTAAACTTTTCTACGTTCTTTCTAACGCAATAAAGCTGACAGAACTGCTATGCGTTAGATCTCAGGGACTTGACTACGAACTTTGCCGTCCAGTCTGGTACTTGTCGTGGATTGTGTCGTCTGAACTAAAGACATTTCTTACTATATTTATAGTCCGACAAATGTACAATTTAATTACATTGTGTAACACTGTCCTACATGTTTCGAACCCTTAATTCCGGTTCATCCTCAGGGACGGGAGTCCCTGAGGATGAACCGGAATTAAGGGTTGTACATTTGTCGGACTATAAATATAGAGATAAAATGTACGAAATGAATAATATTAAACATTTCTTACTGTCTGGTTTCGTTCTTACAGTGAGCTTTCCTGTCAGTCAAGCACCAATATATTAGATAATTATTCAGGTTGAAGCAACTAACTGCATCATACAGATTTATCCCTCAAACTCTGTGGATAAGCCGCGCTGGTTACGAAATGTCATGCATTTATAGACCCCGATGTTTCTCACCATGCTCACGAAAGTCACAACGTTCGACTAAACTAATTTCAAATCCTCGGCGCCTATTTATTTTGATTAGTTTTAATATTACCATTTCATCTACCCCAAGATCTTCTAAATGACCTCTTATCTTATTATATTATGTAACTTCAGTAATGTTTCATTATTATTTGTTTTAAATGTGCGTCGAACTGTTCCACATATGTAATGAAACCTTTGTAGCTTGTTGCTATGTACAGGTGTGAACTTACAGTTTCATACCTCGCCGTATAGCGATCACAGCGATCACTCCGCATATGAAACAGCCGCCAGCACGGAAACAGCATTGTGCTGTATATTTACAGTGCCCAAGTACGTGGGCCTGGTGGCCAAATACACTACTGTACAGCTTACGTATTAGCTGTGTGGGTGGCGATATTTGTAATGGGTGACGTCATAAGTGAAAGTGCGCGTAGCAAGTGGGCTGCCGTCAGGAACGCCTTTATTGCCAGGTCATTCCCGGACCACAGCAACGTCGTAATAGATTGGTGAGCTATCTGCAAGCAGTGCATATGTCGTGACGCCAAAGCAACATTTCCCAAAATCTTGAACTCCGCAGACCATCTGAGCAACCTTTCCTCGCTTATTTACTTAACTTTCCCGTTTGTCAACATTTATCCGTCCTGTAACAATCGAACGAGTTGCCAACCACGATACGATACCGCTCGAAAGTACGCTTGTGAAAAGACAGACGTGCAGGAGATGCAGTAGCAACCTCGACAACCCCACACAAAACGTGCCCAAACCAAAGGGAGGGAAAAGCCACCGCAACGGGCCAAATCGTTCAGTCAGTTCAAGCAACATTCCACACAACCGCAAAGTACATTTTGCGACAGCAAATAAATACACAATAATAATAACAGTAATAATAATAATTCCATTCTTGTGTACTAACGTGATGAGTGAACAGCTGAGTGGCCAATAACAGAAACAGCACACCGTGCAAACGCAAATAACAGATGACAGTGACGACGACAGAGGCGGCGGCGATAATGATGTAATAATAAATAATAATAATAATAATAATAATAAAAGCATATCAAGGAACTACAGAAAACAGCCATGTTGGGCACTGCGCTTCGGAAATAACTAATGTCAAAGTACAAAAATTTTAACATGGGAAATACCATAACATGTACCATAAATTGTAACCACAGAATAGCTGCAACACTATATACCCTAGAAGCACGGTTTGTTTCAGGTATATAATGCATATAGGTTATAACAAATAATAATAATAATAATAATAATCAGTAAATATACAAAAGATTTAATATGTTAAGTAAAATTACATGCACTATATATAGATTGTAACGACAGAATAGCTGCAACATTATATAACCTAGAAACATTGTTTTAGGTATATAATTGTAAATACGCCGCATAAAAGTAATAATAATAATGATAATTTTTCCGGTTCCAGGCCATGTGGTCCGTAACAGTTATACGCCATCCTTTAAGTGGTCTTCCTGAATTTTCTTTCCTCTAGGTTTGTGTGTTATGATCTGTTTTGCAATTCTGTTTTGTGTTCCGTATTTTATGCTGTTTCCAGTTACTTCAGTAGTTTTGTATATATTTCATGACAGTTTCAATTTGTAATTCTCCTAAAACACCTTCATTTTGTTTATTTTCGTGGATCAAGTATAACAACTACATAAACCATTGTCCGGCGCGGAGGATGCGTGCCACGAAAGTGGCACATTCGGTCGATCCACGTTGTATGGTACTAACTGAGATACGGAAAGCTGCCTTGGTAAGTAAATAAAAGATAAAAAAAATAAACATGCTACAGTCATATTTATTTATGAACATTAAGTGTGGTGAGCTACAGAGGGGCGATAAAGGCGTCAGACGAAAAATCATGTGATGATAGCTGAGCCCAATATTTGCTCTGTTACGTATGCTGCACCACACAAACCAAGTTGGTTATACAAATATCTACGCAAAAATGAAACATTAGCTTTTTAAAACTAGAGGCATTTTTCATATGCTACTACAGTGTGTACAGCAGACGCCGCCCAACCCAGTTTTCCGTACTCTGAACGTGATAGTTCGCATATATTTTCACACGTATTGTCGACTCCGCACTGGAGGAGGGTTTATTGTACAGTAACGATTGCATGATTTAGAAAACTTGACAGATTACTGCCTCTGTCTTCCGCCTAGGTTCTCATTTTGATGTCTTCCGAAGATAAAAGTTCACAGGCTGACAGATCATTGCCTCAGTCTTCTAAGTAGTCTTTGTTTTGACTTTTGTCGGAGACAAATTTTGCAGGTTACTGCCTCTCTCTTGCAAGCAGTCTCACTTTGACTTCTTCCTGACACAAACCTAGGCCTGCGTAAAGTCATTACACAGTCTGCGCAAATTCATAGCTAGCGGCTTTCAACGCAGGCACATACTCAGTCATTTGATGTCAGAAGGGCTTAGATGGATGGACTGTATTAAAATGGACGTTAGTAAATTGGATGTAAGGGTGTCTACTGGATTCATCTGGCTGAGGCTGCGATCCAGTGACAAGCTTTTGTGAACACAATACTGAAATTTCGAGTTTCGTAAAGGAGGGACATTTGTTGACCAGCTGAACGACTATCACTTTTTCAAGACAATCCTGCATCTAGGAATGTTAAGGAGTTAAGACAGCGTTAGTGAAACACAGAGCAGCCGACTATGGAGCGTTTCGTATGAGTGTATTCTGAAGTTCACATCAGTAACGGGCAGTAGAACTTGACTATAAGAAATGCCTATGGGATCAGAAGGTAAATTGACACTGTTTTCTGGTTTCAGACAGCTTTGTGTTTAAAACAGTCCTTTCTTTCTTTATTTCTTTCTTTCTTAGTCTGACCTCTTGTACCTACTCATTGTAGGTGTGGAGGGTTATTGTTACACCTAATTACACCAAGGACATACACACACTCGGTAGGACTCCTCTGGACGAGGGATCGGCTCATCGCAGAGACCTCTGCCTGACAACACAACACTCACAAGAGACAACCATGCCCCATGTGGGATTCGAACCCGCAATCCCAGCAAGCGAGTGGCCGCAAACCCACGACTTAGACGGCGCGGCCACCCGGATCGGCCAGTCGTTGCTGGTGGATAAATAATGTCGCACACTATGATGCATGTAATTACGGGGCCTATTTTGTTTATATTCCGTGACGGTCGCATTTGTTTCCAATTTTTAATTGGAATGTTCCTTGTCGGATAAATAACAACATATAGGCTTACAGCACGGAAAGAATATATATTGCCAGAACACAACGCCCAGATTTACTCGAGCAGACGATTTCTCATTAGATTGCTGTTTTCGTGCCGCTGTCTGCACCAGACATCCGTTTAGGTAAAGGTAAAGTTCTCCCTAGAACAGGCCACGAAGGCCCAGAGGGGGAGTAGAGGTATAGCTCTACTCTTTCTTTAACCTCGGCGCTAGATGAGGGTGGGTGGTCAACTCCACGCCCCGGCCGCTACCCATAGTAGTCATAATTGTAATGTTGGTTTACGGCTACACACTGTGCACTGAAGAAGTGATAGGGCCTGTTTATATTACTGAGTGGTTATATTCCAAATCCTATCCATTAATTCAAATTGGTTTTAAGGGACTGATGCACTGACGGGGTGACAGTGTAGAGTCACATAACTGCGCGAGACGGATGCGCGTTTTGCTAGCCCGAAAAGAAAACGACTCAGTGGTCTGCGCTGTGTGTAGTCTGGGGTGTGCTGCCGAAGAGGAAGGTTGCGATTAGGTTCGTTGCGTGTGGCCAGCTTTACTGAATTAACGTGCTGGAGTTAACAGTGGTGAAAGAATTGGTGATTTTGTGGGTGTGTGTGTTTGTGTGGTGGTAAACAGTTTTATCTACAGGTGTAAGAATGGCGCACGTTTCAGTCAAGACGATTTTTGTTACGTCGTTATTAGTATGTCTGCTGGCTGCAAAAGGTAAGGTTACATTCAGTCGTTAAGTCTTTGGAGGTACTTTTTTTTTAGAAGGGCCCCGCAGCCTAAAGGCTTATTATGCAACCCTATGAGATGATAATTTTTTTTCCAAGTAATGGAGCACCGATGGAATGAAAGTGACAGGGGAAAACCGAAGTAATCGGGGAAAAAACCTGTCCCAGTGCCACTTTGTCCACCACAAATCCCACATGGACTGACCCGGGATCGGACCCGGGCCTCCGCGGTGGGAGCTTTGGAGGTACTGGTTTGTGTAGAACTGTGAACAGTTCTGTATCAGTAGGGAAACGAAGCACATTCCTGTTAGAGCTCGCTGTGGTGGTTGATGAAGACACGGCATGTTGGCCGTACAATGGTTATGAAGTTTTTATTTGGTCTTCAGAATAAACGGCTGTTGTTTTCCTTGTTTTGTTGTATTAAGGAGAGAATGTGTGTTTATTGTCGAGGTAGGGAGCAGTTTATTTTGTTTGAGGTAGGAACCTAATTTATAAACATTATTTACGGAAGTTTGTTTTATTTAGTATTGTGAGCGAATTTGTAGAACGCGTAGAGCAGTGTTATGTTACAGGGTCGTGCCGAAGTTATAAATATTATGTAGGCGAGTTCTGCTATGGACTCCGATACAGTTGCAATGGGAGTATTTTACTTCCGCCATTAAGTTAACGTAGAGGAATGGTAGTTCTTGCACACGTAAAGTACCCATAATCCGCCATTACATGTCGCAGGTTGATGTAGCTGACTTCTATTCGGGAGCTACCTGGTTCGGATCTCATCTGTGTTACGAGGTATCAAGACAGGTCTTTTTTTTTTTTTTTCGTAATTATCCTCAGTTTGCAGGCGAATGCTAGCACTTAAGTTTGTGATGGACCACAACCGCACACTTCCCAGGCCTTACTGACTGGATATTCATGGTTATATTGGAACCTCTTTTCACCTGTGGAGTTGAAATAGTGTTATAGCATGATTAATCTAATCATTCGGTCATTTATTTTTGGTCTGTGAAGGATTAAATCGTGTTCCATGTGTTCGTACACTCTGGCTAGTTTCCAGCCGGTTGTCTTGGTGGGGGTGAAGGTGATTTCCCGCTGGAATATGTAATGGACTTCGAAGAACGAAAAGTAAATAGATAAATAAACAGATTAATAATAAATAAATAATGTGACTGTTTGCCGAACCATGCGGGGAGGCGTTACGATCGCATCGAAACTTTCCCGACAATGTGGTCGGGGGTTCGAACCCGCAGATTGAAAACACGACTCACTTCATCATATTCTTACGCTACAAATAAAAGTGAGCAGCTGGTATCGTGTACGTTCTTGTTACGTCTAGGAAAAGATGGCAAGATATAATAGAGCTTAAAGCTGCATGACGAAGGGTAAGAGAACAGTGGCACCCCTAAAAGAGGATTTTGAGGTCTGAACTGATACCAAATTGGCTACCATTTAAAAACAAGAACACAATTTTTTCCATTTGACGTAAAATGCAGTTCGTTGCCGTGGCTTAAAAGCTCGTGAATGTGCAGAAGACGTTGAAACTGCAAATTTCGAGAATAGGCCATCTCGCAGGTCGGCATGGTATGTCTGGTTGTGTGAAAAGTATGGCACCCGCAGAGCTTGTCTGCTAAACACTGTGCGGCCTCCTGTGATGGCGGGAAGTATCGGCTTGTGCGGTCCGCACATTGCAAACACGTGGTGGACCTGCAAACGGTTGCAACACCGTACAGTGCTTCATTAATCGCCAAACGTTCGATTTGTAATGCAGTTCTAGAAGACAAAAGTCTGGTGTTGCTGACACTTCGAACAGGGTTTGAATCTGTAGCTCTTTCGCATCTTGCCGTCAACAAGATACCTACATTGGCGGTAACAAGATCTGAATTCCAATTATATTTTTCAATACGCATTATTGTGCCGAGCCCGGTGGCCGCTAGGCCAAAGGCGTGGGTCTGCGGCCACTCACTTGCTGGGATAGCGTGTTTGAATTCCGCCGGGAGCATGGATCTGTCTCTTGTGAGTGTTGTGTATTGTCAGGTAGAGGTCTGTGCGACGGGCCGATCCCTCGTCCAGAGGAGTCCTACCGAGTGGTGTGTCGAACTCAATGTGATCGAGGAACCTCGTAGAGGAGACTAGGGCTGTGGAGCCGTGAAAGAAGAAGTACTCATTATTATGCCTGAAATATCGCAACAAAGTACAGAATCTAGAATTGTTAATTGCGAAACTCCGGGTGTGGAACATAACTGTAATCGAAACATAAAAGGCCGAGCCGTGTATACTCTAATTCACCAGACGTACGTGAGATGGGCAGGGGAATGTGTTGCGCGCGCATCAAAATTGCAGAAATGGTGCACTGTTGTTACGCGTACACTTCTAGATACGTGTGGTATTAACCATCCTCAACAATTAATGGTTTAGAAACGTCTGAACCCCCCCCCCGGAATACTTTGGTATCGAATCCAGTTTGGCAAGGAACTAAGGAGCGCAGGTCGCAAGACTTCCGGTGATTCGTGTTCCGGGCTTCGTGCAGGGAACGGTATGATAAACATTACGCCCAACTTGCTTGTCTTTGCTGTTGGTGCGATAAAGCATAGAGGTCGACACCGCGCCACTCACCTTCCAACCAGAAAGCTAAGGACGGAGACACGCGAAACGCAGGTCGACCAGTTAAAACCATTCCTTCGACTGAAACGCATAGCTGGAATGTGAAAAATGTGCCGTATGAATTTGAACAGGGAGTGAGCACTGCACTTTAGCGTGTTGGCTTTGTAATCTTTCTCCGGCTGGTCACATTTCGACGTCACGCAGAACGTGGGGACTGACTGTGTGAGAGGATTGTTTATTAATGCACTAGTAGGCCCTGATTCGGCAGGACTTACTGTGTTTGAAGACATCTGCATCACGCCAGGTTATTTACAGTTTATAAAAACATGTCACATATATGTTTATGAGCTTAGTGTGAAAACCTGAAGGGAAGAGACCACGTGGGAGTCCAAAGAGCAAATCAGACGATAATATTAAAACTGGTCTTACAGAAATGGGGTGGTAGTATGTGGACTCGAATTTTCTGACTCAGGGTAGGATCCAGTGGAGGGAACGTGTGAACACGGTAATGAACCGTCTAGTTACAAAAAGAGGGTGGGGGAGGAATTTACCGACTAGCTGAGGGAGTGTTAGCAGCTCAGGAAGGGCTCTGGACGTTGAAAGGCCAGTGCATGATACGAAAAGATGACGGTGGTTGTGTTATGAGTTGTTAATTTGCTTGTAGTTTAAAAGGGCTGCGCACCGCAATAACCTGGTGTTAGCCGGCGCGGCACTTCGTATTTCTGTTTCATTATTATTATATTATTATTATTATTATTATTATATTATTATTATTACTACGGTATTTTATTTGACGACCTTGTCAGTATCTCGGACTGTAAAGCGTCAAAACACTGACTGTTGAGTAATGAATTGGAAAGGATGTGGACATAAGCCGTCGTGGCCTAATTGGAGATACTGCACCGGTATTTGCGTGGAGGGACTGAGGGAAACCACGAAGTATGTCAGTCAGGATAGGCGGTGTGTATTTGAATATGTCTACACTCAGTATACTTCCCTGCTTATCAAGCCGGATCCTCATGTCATGTTTTGGTGTATTACAGTTACAAGGTTTATGTTAAAGGTATAATATGATCAGAGGGGGCATTGCCAAATACCACAGCCGAGTTGTGCCCTAAGTCAGAAACCAGCTGCTCCCACGCCTGTTTTTCGTGAGCATGGTTCCTGTGATAGTAACGGCATCTCAGAATTCATCCCTGTGTGCACTGGCTGATCAGAGGGCTGTCACAGACGACTCGAGCGAGCCGCTGTAATGCCGACACGTGCAGTTTTCGCAAGCACAATACCGATCAGCTGACTGGGAAGAAGCACAAGGAAAACCGGTTTAGGGATGTAAAAGGCATTACCTCAATCATGTTACGTCACAAATACAATGGCATCTAAAGGCGGCAAGGTTAATGGAAGCTGTCAACGGCGCCAAAATTGATGGAACCCACCTTACATATGTTACGTCACAACGCTACGGTATTTAGCGGTACCATGAGTAATGGAATCTGTTACAAGGCTGCATAAAATTCTATGATCGTTTATAGAATTCGTGAGTACTATAAGAGGTAAAGTTCACCCTAGAACAGCCATGATGGCCCAGAAGGGGAGCAGAGGTATAACTTCACTCTTTCTTGAACCTGGGCGTTAGATGGGGGTGGGTGGTCAACGCCACGCCCCGGCCGCTTTACCCCTGAAAAAGAGACCCGGCACTCATTGTACAGGAGGCTGGATAGGGCCCAGGCTCGGTCTGGACGCATGCGGAAAATCTCGCCTCTACCGGGATTCGATCCCCGGACGGTCCCAGCCCGAAGTTGACTGCTCATTAAATACATTGGTTGCCCGTGTGATGGCTCAGGCTGTTATTGTCCGGCCTGTCTCCGCGGAGGCCATGGTTCAATCACAGGCCAGTCCTTGTGGGATTTATGGTGGACAACGTGGCACTGGAACAGGGTTTTCTCCAAGTACTTCGGTTTTTTCCTGTCAGTATCATTCTACCAGTGCTGCATACTCATGCACCTGTCACCGAGACCATACTAATCTTCGTAATTCACAGCATCGTTTAACACACTTTTTAAACAGGAGGGGGTAGTCTGGGCTGGAACTGTACCCGCCTACAAACCATCGTGCAGACACACGTTACAAACAAGATTTTTGGTTCATGAATACCAGCAACCTCTGATCTGAATATCAGAATGTTTAAAAGTCACTTAGATATTCGTTTGTTCTTTCTTAATGTAAGTTAATTTTGTTTCCGAGGAGGGTGTGTCTCCGTTGCCATGGAACATTGTATACTGAAGGAGGGCCTATTTACATTCCTCAAATCCCCATCACCATCATCATCATCATCATCGTCATCATCATCATTCTTAAACGAGAAACTTCTCGTCTCTACTATCATGTCTCTTTTTCTCTTCCTTCCTCCTACTTCATGAATTTCACAGAGCCAGGTAAAGCTTCCGATTTGTACTCAGTAAGTACCCACGTCAATCCCGTCTGTCAAATACTCTGGAGAGTGTAGATAAATTAAGCCATGGATAAAGAGGATTGGCTCCCTGGCTTCATCTGTAAACGCGTGGAAGAACTGAGCAACACAGAAACGTGCAGCGCCCCTTGATACTGTCGGAAACATAGTTACAGATTGTGGAGAAATAGGCAGTGACCGCGATAAAGTGATAAAAAAGATAGTGGAGAGGATTTGGGTGGCCTGAGAACTTCACAGAAGTGACTTATGCCGGCCACACACGTTCAGGTAGGCCTGTCAGTTTTGCCTGCGCAGGCCGCCTGAAGAGAGGCGGCCGGATAAACTGAAGTCCCCACACACGTTCAGGTAGGCCTGTCAGTTTTGCCTGCGCAGGCCGCCTGAAGATAGGCGGCCGGATAAACTGAAGTCCTCACACACGTTCAGGCGAATCCCGGTAGTCTTGATCATGGCCTCAACAGACGACGACACGCTCGCTATTGTTGGCTTAATAGCTATGAAGAGTAAAAATAAGCGCAAAATGTGGTGTAAAGAGTGGTTACAAAAAAGAAACACGTATTCCCATGTAAATTTGTTGACTGAGTTGAAGCTGGCCCCTAAAGACTGGCATAATTATTTGCGAATGGATAAAGAAACATACTTACAACTCCTTTCATTAGTGGCTCCATTACTTGAAAAGAAAAATACAGTGATGAGGCTTCAACACGTGGCCTGAACTGACGCCGTTCCGACCGGCCGGAACCTACACACGCTCCGGTACGCCTGCACAGTCCTCAGGCCTGCCGGTTGGTCGAACGCGTTTTCGTATTTGCTCCGGCCGCCTGTACAGTTTTAACTGAAAGGTGTGCCGGACCCTACACACGCTCCGGCGGCCTGTCGCAGGCATAACTGTGCAGGCAAAACTGACAGGCCTACCTGAACGTGTGTGGCCGGCATTAGGAGCTTCAGGTAGGTGGTGTATGTTTTTAGTTCAGTGTATACACACACGCGTCGCAGCTGTCAGTCTCACACTACGTGACGTCACCCACACCTCAGTGTCCAAAGTACAAAAAGCTGTAAACAGATGTGCGTTTATTTATTCCTTTTTTGGGGAGGGGGTTGAGTGTTAAAGTGGTTTCAAAACTTCATATGGCTCACTTGCTGTGTAGTATTTATCTGTGTGCGTGCATGCGAACAGTAGTGTATTTTTTCAGAATACCTCACAAAGCATAGATATGCTACTGATCCGGATGGACCGACAAGGTACGTGATGTGTGTTTGCTTCCAGGATTACTTGCAGTATGGTGTTCTGTAGTTATTGGCATCCTGCAGCTTCGCGCAGAATTTGTGTCAGTTGTGTGCATAAACACGGAACGCATTCAACCAGCGGTTTGATGTTGCCGGTTTTGTTCCATTCTGGCCGGGCCACTGACTTGGGATGAAGTTAATATCTTATTATTACGCTATTCTTCCGTGTTTAGACATCAAGAAAGCCTAATGATTGACGTAGTTCGCTGCTCAATACTGCGTATTTGAGTCCATCCGTACTGTTTAGCAATAGCTTTCGGCCCGTGCGTGTTAACGTATTATTTTGATAATCCGCTATTTTTAATTCACCGTAATTAATGTACAGTTTTCTTAGTGTTCTGTTTGGCGATGTTACCAGTTGCCAGAACTAAGTTGCGTCGGTGGAAGAGAGTGGAAAGTGAACGAATTAGAGCATAGGTGGAATGATGGCAAGAAAACCGAAGTACTTGGAGAGAAACCTGTGCTTGTCCCGCTTTGTCAACCACATTTCTCAGTTGGATTACCGTATGTTCGAACATGGACCTCCGCGGTGAGAAACCGGCGATTAACAGCCCGAGCTATGGCATGTCCCCTCGGGTAGTGCGACTTTTGTGATCTTAGAGTACGCACTGTGCTGGTGCTGCTGCTGCTGCTACTACCACTACTACTACTACTCTACTGACTACTACTACTACTACTACTACTACTACTACTACTACTACTACTACTACTACTGTTGCTGCTGCTGCTGCCGCTGCCGCCTCCACCAACGTGGTAGCAGTAGTGCTAGTAATAGTAATTTTGGCGGAAATGGAAGTTTAGTGATCCCTAAAACGTGTATTTAATATTGTAATTTAAATGCCTTACCGAACTGTATATTAAGTGGCGGTAGTTGAGTAAGTCTACTTCAGATTCTGCTTAATGCATGTCTTATCACGTTGAGAACATCAGTCAGTTGATGTTAACGTGTCCAGGGTAGTTACTTATGATGCAGTCTTATGCCTGCAGAAGTACCCATTACATGTGTTGGGTTCTTGTCAATAATTGATGGCTGTTAAACAGGTCTTTTGTTTGCTGACTAGTACCGACGTTTCCTGAGGCTCTCTGCAATTCGCTGTGAAATAACCTGCCGTGTGGCCTTAAGGCACGCAGGTACCGGGAGATCTTTGCGTATGTGTCTGATGCTTGAACACAGCGAAATATCCGTATAAAGTACGTCAGTTAAGGAATGACAGTAAACGCGCTTTCAGAATATCCGTGCACCTTAATTTTTTATACTCTGAGTTTGCATATAGCCGGTATGTCTTCATGTAATGATCGGCAAAAGAAACGTGACTTGGAAAAGAAAAGGCAGAATAAATATCTCAACAGATTTTGAATTAAACATGGACGATATTCAGATCTGATTTGACTGATATGGTGTGGAGAAATTTATATCGGCCGATTGACCTCTTATAGCCCAGTGGTAACTATATGAACCACCTGCTGAAACACCAGAAGCGTTGCATTTGCCCACGCACTGTATTGATTTGTTTCATATTCTTACAAATACCGATTAGGCTTATTTCCCTAATAGCATGAACCCCGTTGAACTTTGTAATGGTTACGGACTGTTCTCTGTGAGGTGGGAACTGAAGTTTCATACATATTTGTCAGTCTCAGACGATCGGTCGCGGCATTCCGAACAGACAATCATTTAAATGTTGTGTATGAATACAGTTGACCCAGTTCGAGGCTGTTAACTGCACTTCAGTTACACTTGACGTTAGGCTGTATGAGATGCAACACGACAGATAGTGGCAAGATACGAGGGAAAGGTGTTTAGCTGACTGGACAGTGTGCGTGCCAAGTTTGATTATTTGTGTTTTGCTCGTCCAGTAAGTTCTGTTCCGGATCTGTGAAGCTGTACGAGCAAGACTGCTCCGAGGCAAGCTGTTTGAAATTTCAGGCTAATAAGCGTATAGTTCAGTGATTCCCAAAGTGTGCTCTGCGGATCTCAAGGAATTCGCCACCAGTTCCCAGGGGATCAGTGGATACATCTATGTAATGACTACTTTGAAGTTTGATGTTTTGTTAAAATTAATCGCGTAACATCCTAATTGGCGATGTGTTTATTTCGTATGACCGTTAGAATATCTAATTAAGAAACACTCTGTACCCACGAAGCAAGCGACAATCAGTAATTTAGGTCAAATGCATCGCATTATTCCGTATGCTATTGGTATGTATTCGTAGCTATCTGAAATCAGTTCTGAGATATACACACATTTATAATTTTGCATACTTGTCATCCGGACACTGTATATTTACGTGAGCAAGGATGTGAGGATCCGTGGTTATTTTTCGAAGCCAAAAGGGGCCCGCGAACAAAAAAGTTTGGGAAACACTGGTATAGTTCTACATAAAGCAACTCTGGTAGTTATGTAATTGTATAAATAGGTATATAAGATAGGGTTGTTACTGTGACAAGAAAATTGAAAGGATGACTTGTAGCTGAAGTGAAGTTGGATGATAGACCGGGGTTTAAAGTTTGAAATTTGCCGTGTTTCCTACGCACAAATGCGACGTAAGAATGCAAAATACTTTATGAAGGTGGCATCAGCTTCCTGTTGAGTGGGTACCGGTAACTGTTTCCCCAGGGGGTAAAGCGGGCGGGGCGTGAAATTCATTACCACCATCCAGCGCCGAGGTTAAGTGTGAGTGGAGTTATAGTCCACTTCCTCATGTTCATTAATGACATGCGTAATGACAACTTTATTTTGCAAACAACAATGGAAATCACGTCCGTCGCTTGTTGTAGTCTGTAAGTCTGTCAGTTCTGGTAGCGGTCCAACGTGCCGAGAGGAGCATCCGAGTCTCCGCCTGGGAGGTACAGAGACTGGGGGAACGCTCCACAAAAATCTCATTGCGTAATGCCCGTACTTAGAGGCTTTTGCTTCAGTGCACATGTATCACAACTTTAACTCTTTTAACTTCAATAGCAGAGCTCTTCAGAAGCTGATAGTTGTTCAGCTAGTCAGTAAATTCTCCACCTGTCGTGGAACCTGAAGGTTCATTAAGATGTTCACTGGTAGTCCGCCCTTGGCAGGCTCTACGCACCTCCTGTCCCCACCCTCCTATTATGTTTCTTTAAATATTGGTTTTAGTACTGTCTTCCTGTCTACGCCTAGATCGGCAAAGTGGCCCCTTCCCGTCAGGTTTTCCATCATAATTCTGGTATTCATTCCCCACATGCCACATGTGTGCTCCTAGGCCCGCCGTCTCATCTTTCTCGATTTATTTGCTCATGATATTTTGCGAAAAGCATGAAGTTGCTCATAATTTAGTGTCTCTATCCCCTTGTTAGTTCCTCTGGTTACTTAACAGCACTTTCGGTCGCACTGTGGCCCTGGGGTCGACTCAGCCTCTAACAGAAATGAGTACCTGGAGTATTTCCTGGGGGGGGGGGGGGTAAAGGCGGCCGGTGCGTAGGGCTGACATCCCTACCACCTTCATGTGCCGATTGTCTAGAAATCTGGGAGCCTCAATCCTCTGGAACCCTACGGGCCTGTCCAGGCAGTGAGCAGTTGGTTGAGGCACTGTACTACAGGCCGGAAGGTCGCGGGTTCGATTCCCGATGGTGTCATTGGAATTTTTCATTGACATAATCTTTCCGGCCGCACTATGGCCCTGGGGTCGACTCAGCCTCTAAGAGAAATGAGTACCACGGGTATCTGCTGGTGGGTAAAGGTGGCCGGTGCGTAGGGCTGACATCCTTACCACCGTCATGTGCCGACTGTCTTGAAATCTGGGAGCCTCAACCTCCTGGAATCCTCAGGGCCTGTACAGGGATTGCTTTACTGTACATTATAGGCGCGGAAACATATGCACTGTAATCTAATTAACAAAATCCGCGTGTTTGATTACGGTAATGATATTAGGCCTACATAATGAGTCAGTATGTAGTTTTCACCTCTGTCCTGCTTTCTTAAGTTTTCCGAAGTCCGTATTTTGTCAGCGCTTCGTTTTAAAATTTTCCAAATTTATTTTTTCCTTGACGTCGGACACAGTATAACACTGCGGAAGATATCTGTGCAGTGCACAAACCAATTCCCATCCCACTGCCCACGCAAACTGCAGTAATGACTTGATACGTGAGCTTATGTTTTTTGTTCCAATGGCTCGACAGCCCCTTGGGGGCCTAGGCCGCTTCATTTTTCGAGGCTTCACGATCACACACTTTTTAGACACACCACATTCGGTAGGACTCCTCTGGACGAGGGACCAGCTCGTCGCAGAGACCTCTACCTGACAACACACAACACTCACAAGAGACAGACATCCATGCCGTAGGCGGGATTCGAACCCACAATCCCAGTAAGCGAGCGGCCGTAGACCCACGCCTTAGACCGCGCGGCCACTGGGATCGGCGCTTATGGTTTTAGGGCTTGTAAATAAAAATGTAACTACGTCACCAAGTATCTGACCAACTTACTCAGCCGTCAGATAGAATAACCCGCAGTCTCAGCGCCACTAATAACGATGTCGTTTGTTTGACACGATGCTCATACAGTTCCGTGCACCCCACTTTTCGTAAGATCCAGTTTAATGCCATTATAAATTGTCTGTTGGACATTGCAGAGGGCCGCTTTCCAAGGAGTTTTTACATCGCAAATTCAAACAAAATCGACGAGAGGTGTGTGAGTTATTCAGTAAACATTAGGCAGTCGGTCGTCTGTATTTCCCATCTCTTGTAATGTTGTTTCAGCTGCGTCTTGTTAGTCACAGGCTTCCTTTCTTCCACTGGTGCAGACTCTTCAAGTTTTTATTTCATGGTTATCGTATCGGAACTGTGACACCTTGTACATGTCGCCGAAGTAGTTTACTTGGATCTGGTCCGGGTTATCAAGGAGCCTGAAACTGGAGGGACATGGGTGCATGGGAACCATGAAAAATGCACAGAAAATTTTGGTAGGAAGACACCGAATGTCACCACCTACGAGACATCAACATAGAGAGAGGAAAATATGAAATTGTGTCTTAATAGTGTACGGTGCCAGTGTGTGGACTGGTTCAGACTGACTGGATAGTAAGCAGTAATGCATTTTTTGTATTTCTGTTACACTTTTTACTTGTGATGACGTGTGATAATACCAAATGAACCAGTGCCAGTGAAGTGAACCTACTAGTGTACCGTGATGATGGCTGGACCACAGCCGAAACATATGTAGGGTAAAAAGTGTAACAGAAATACAAAAAGTGAATTTGTTGGTTATAATACTTTTAATTGAATCAAAATGCGCGGTGAAAATAACGTGAAGATTGACTGGATAGTGTTCATGGCAGATCTTTGTGTGCAAGGCAACTGACATTTACTTGCCTTTCATTAAGGCTGTGCACATTGGAGGTGATAAAGGTGATTTGAGTAAACAGTCACAACATTCAGGACATAAAGATATATGAAAATGACGTGAACTGTGAGGTATTTTCGGTCACACCCGACATGTTTATTATCTGACGTATTTGTGTGTGTCAGAAGACGGTCAAGTCAGGACCCTTTTTCGATCTTGTTCTGTCTGATTAGTGTGCCAGCCAAGCTCCTTGATGCTAGGCCGTTTCCCCAGCTATTCGTAGTGAAACGTTGCACGCACAGTGCGTTTGGCTATGGCTGGGAAAGGGCGATTAACGAGGGTGTATTTATATAGCAATGATAGGGAATGGAACTTGGGGTCTGCACAGTGTACAGCTGCTCCATACACATTCAGCTTTTTTTAAATAAAAAAGCAAAGAAACAAATGGGTCGAGAGGGCATGCCTCGTACAGTCGATGCGATGGTTTAGTGGCCTTGTTTTAAATTAACAGATTGCTTGAGTACGGCAGCTGAATTCTGTTGAAGATTGAGGTTTGCTTCCTGCCTATATGCAATGACTTTTTCTCAGATGCGGTTTTTGTGTAGTGTGTAATATGAATATGATTATGAATTATGGATTGGGAAGGATATGGAAAGAAGGGGCTGTGGCGTATTTTAGGGCACTTCCGTAGTATGTACCTGAAAGGACTGAGGAAGACTACACAAAATATGAGGCCTCTGCTTTGGAATCAGTCTGAGACCCGCATACGAAGCAGGGATGTTCGTGACGTTCGTTCACGGAATTCATTCAACACAGTAACTTCATTGGGCAGATTTCTCCTTGAGAAGCTGTTGTCACTTTTTAAGGAACTCGTTGGTCCATTAACGCTTTCACAGGAGCCGGCCACTGATCCCTGTCCTAAGCCGCATTAATTCAGTCCACATGTGGTGTCATCCATACAGGTTTTTCAGCTAAATATGTTTATTATTTATCTTCTGTCCTATGCGTGCTACATACATCTTCCATCTCATCTTTCATTTTATTGCCCTAATGACGACTGATAAGTATAAAGGTCATATTTTTCCTCTCTTCTGTTGGTCTGCTTCTGCTCTTTCAGGTCTAAATATTTTATCTCAGCACCTTGTTTCGTGCATCCTTATTCTATCTTATGGTGAGCGGCCATGTTCTGTGTGCATGCAAAACCAGTAAAATTATAATTTTATACATTTTAAGTCATGCAGTACAATGTATGATTCAGAATGGGAATTTGAAGAATTCAAAATTTTCACAATGCCGTCTGATTCTTTCCTTTGTCTCTGAGGGAAGGTAAAGATACGGCCGCCACTGTGCGTAATTAATCGCCACCCAATAAAGGGAGTGAAGGCCTATATGCAAATGGCCCAAATCTCGGCATTAGATGCAGGTGAGTGGTCAGCTTCACGCCTCGACAGCTTTACCCCCAGGAAAGAGCCCCCAGCACCTGGAGGTTGGGAGGGCCCCACAGCCGGTCTGGACTCTTGGGAGATGAGAAAAAAAATCTCTCGCCATTGCCGGGTGTCGAAATATGATTACTCCGGCGTACACCCCTTAGCCTAGTCAGTATACCAGCCGAGTTGTCTGAGGGAAGAGGGCGAAACGCCATGGAAGATCCTGAACCTAACAAATACGAAGTAACGCTACGTGGAGATCGTTATCATTCATTCTGTAGTCTGTCTTACGACAGGTCCGTAGCCTCTTCCAAAGCGAGTTCTCCACAGGGTGCGATCTAGTGCTTCCTCTTTCAATTTCCAGTATCTCTTCTTTTCCTTAAGGTCATCCAGTAGCTGCTTACGTCTTCTCCCTCGTCGTCCCGTCATTTCTATCCTTCCTTCTAACTTTCCTTCAATCACGTGTTTCAGAAGGCAGTTTCTACGCAAGATGTGACCAATCCAGTTAGCCTTTCTTCTTTTTATTGTATGTAGGATATTCCTCTCCTCCTTGACTCTGTGTAATACTTCTTCATTTCTCACACGATCGGTCCAACTGATCTTCTCCATTCTTCTCCAGCACCACATTTCAAAACTTTCCAGATACTTCTGATCTACTTTCCGAAGTGTCCACGTTTCAGCACCATACAAAGCTATGCTCCAAATGTAGCACTTTACTAGTTTCTTCCTTAAATTTAATTCCAGTTTGCTGGTGAAAAGATTTTTCTTCTTGTTGAATGCTGTTTTTGCCATGGCAATTCTGGATTTAATTTCACGTGTACACCTTGCATCACTTGTTATCATGCTACCCAAATAATTGAAATATTCCACATTTTCCAATTGTTTTTGATCTATCATAATTTTCATTGGGGATGGTTGCCTTGAGATTTTCATTACTTTAGTTTTTCCCACATTCATTTCCATTCCATAGCGTCTTCCAATTTCAATTAGTCTATCAATCATGCCCTGTAGCACCTTTTCTTCCCTAGCCAGTAGCACAAGGTCATCTGCATATTTCACAGTGCGAATTACTTGTCCTCCTATTTTGAAGTCTCCAAACCCTTCAAGAGCTTCCTTGGTAAGGTACTCGTTGTATAAGTTGAATAGAATCGGTGACAAGCAGCAACCTTGTCTAACTCCTCTTCCAATCTTCACACTTCTCGTCTCCCCTTGGTCCAGTCTTATTTTGACACTCTGTTCCATGTACAGTTTGCTGATCAATCTTCTTTCGCGCCAGTCTATCCCAATTCCCTTTAGGATCTGCATTAATTTGGTCCAGTTGACACGGTCAAATGCCTTCTGCCAGTCTATGAAGCAAGCACACAATTCCTCATATATGACCAAGGTTCGTTCTGATATTATTCTCAGCATCCCAATTGCATCTCTAGTTCCTTTTCCTCTTCTAAATCCAAACTGATCTTCTCCAAGTGCATCTTCAATTTTCCTCTCAATCCTTCTTCTAAGTATCCTCGCTACTATCTTTGCTGCATGAGCGATGTTGCTGATTGTGCGATGGTCGCTGCATTTTGTAGCTTTGGGCTTCTTCTTTAAGGCAATCATTGTAACTTCAATAAAATCTCTGGGCCATTCTCCAGTTACATACATGCTGTTGATCATCTGTGTCATTAGCCTTAGACCACCTTCTCCCACCAATTTGAGTACATCCCCAGGTACATCATCATCTCCTGTAGCCTTCTTATCCCTCATCTCCTTGATAGCTTTTTCCACTTCACTTTGCAAAATATAAGGGCCTTTCTCATCTTCATCTACTTCATCTTCAGGTTCGACGTCTAGATGTTCTGGTCGATTAGCTCGATCGTAGAGCTCTGTGATATAATTCTCCCAAATTTGCAGTACTCTTCTCTGATTTATTATTATATTGCCTTGAGAGTCTTCGATGCCAATGTTTTGAATCGTATGGTTTTCTTTCCAACCTAGTTCCTTTGTCTTCATGTACATTAAATCATAACGTCCTATTCTTTGAAATTCTATGATCTCGTCGCATATGCTCTCCAGATATTCCTTCTTGGCGTTGTCCGTGGCTCTTTTCAATTCATTCCTCAGTCTTCTGTAGTTCTTCCTTCCTTCTTCATTGTTGACATTCTTCCATTTCCTTCGTTCATCCATTTTACTGATCATCTCCTGTGTAATCCATGGCTTTCTTGCTCTCCTCTCGACTTTTCCAACCAAACCACTCATAGTATCTAACACACATTTCTTGATATTGTTCCACTGCACTTCCACATTCCCACTTTCACATTTGATTGTACCAAGCTTTTCTTCTAGTCTATCGTGTACTACCTGTCGTTGAGCTTATAGCTTCTCCAAATCCCATCTTGGTTATACTCGTATTAAAATGGGCATGTGAATGTGTGCTCTGCTGTGATGTGTTAAGTACAGATACGGCTCCGTAACGTAACGTGTGCGGGGCGAATGCATGTATAATTTCGATTACAAGATATCAATGGAAGGTACCACGGGGGCCTGCGTATGTGTGTGTTCGTATAAAAGCGAAATTTAAATAAATAGTTTGCGAAGATCTGAACGTCTTTTAGGCCGTTCAGGATGTGTTCCGTTGGTAATGTTATGGGAACAATAAGGAACTTTCAGAATCTTTAAAAGCAAGAAATTTGTTTACCGTCAGATTTTCTGCCCAAGGAGAACGTTACACGGTTGATCAGATTTGTATTTGCGTGACAAAACACTGTACCAGAAATTGTTACTTACAGTCATTACGCCTCAGTCTATTTTCAAAACCTCCCCATGCCACTTCCGAGTCTGGTGGCCATATGTTTACCCTAGTCTCGAACTCTGAACCTGAATGTCTGCAGCAGCCTCCACCTCCACATGAATCATGTCGAGTCGCGTCATGTGCTAAGAGGGTGTAGGAAGCTAAGGGTGAAGAGTAGGGGCTGACGTGTGTGACGGCCACAGAGAAATGAATGTTAGTGATGGTTTTTGTTCTTTTTCTTTCCTCATGCTGTATTCTGAACTCGAGGGGCTATTGGTACAGCATAGATCATAATATGTTGAATATTCTTTTAGGATGAAAGCTTCAAGAAGGCTTATCTAAGAGGAAGTATCTTCATGAGAAGCTAATAGTCGCACAGCTGGTTCCAGAACTATGAAACTGCTTGTCACTAACTGCCCAATGAAATTTATACTGTTGTGTTACGATTTTGTAAATATTTCTTCACAACGACGACAGGCGTAACAAGAACGTAAAAGTGTAGTCCAGCTGGATTACATATTTTTCCGCATTGTGTCGTTTGCTGTTTTGTATACCTTACTGGTCTTGCCTATTCATTTATTGCAGAGGTAAATCTGCTCTTGGATAGCCAATCAGATTACAGATATTGTTCGATTAGTCAGAAATTACCTGTCTTTGTAGCCCACCAGCTTCCACATAAAAAAGGAAGGGGGGTTTTGAGATCACTATCTCATTCGAACTGTCTACTAATTGTTACGAAACTTGGTATGAACATAATGCCATTGAAGGACACCCGAACCCCGAACGTTTCACCTCCCTATGATCAACAGCAATAACATGCCGGGCGCGCGTGCTTGGGATGTGGTAATATATTTTGGACAACATGCAAGTTTTTTAAGGTAAAGTTTCTATAGAATGTGGAGTGCCAAGATGGCGGTTGGGCGAAGAGTTTCCTTGATTATATACGAAGTTTGTTTGTAAGTAAAGATTTACAAACACGGTGACGATGGGAATCCGTGGGATCGTATCCGACAAAACCATAACACGGAATCTATAATCACGTAATAAGTTGTTCACAAAGTTAAAACAAAACAACACAACACAAATAATACTGTTAGATGTATAGGACTAGAAATGTGTGCCACATTTCGCTCGTCAGAGGCTTTGCGGTGCCCGGGGCAAGCAATGACAATAGCCGCTACTGCCAGAAGTTAATGAAATTATAAAAAATTGCAGTCGTTTACTGAATTCCCTTTTATTTGCCTCAATATTTTAAGATCTCTTAAACGCAGAAAATGAAATTTTTCATTTAAAGTAATCATTTTGCCGCCCAATGGACTCCGCCGCCCTGAGCGGTAGCGCAACTCGCACGCTCTAGTACGCCCCAGCAACTCATAACTGGTTGTTCCTTCATTGCAAAGATTCTTTGTTGAATGGTGCTTCTTGTGATCAGTAACAGATGGGGAAGGGTGAGGTGGGGGTGCAGAGACATTGCCATTAATGCGTTCAGTGCTCGGACGATGCGTCGCACTGTCTGATGTTTGTATTTTATTGTAACTTGCCATACGTGCATCGTACCGCGTTCCTTGAGGAACGTCTGTCATTCAGACCTTTGTCGCCACCGCCTGCGTCCTGCAATGAGCAACCACACACGAGGGACAGTTTCTTTCCTTCATGAAGAACAAGACGTTCTGTGTTCTGCTGCATACGTCGGGAGTGCGTCAGAAACTACTGTGTCTTGTCGCTGAAACTGATCATGATTGCTGTGGAATTTCCGTTCGGTCCGAAAATATTTTCTGTTTCAGAGGCTGGGTAGTCGGCGTCTTTATTCAAAGCTGAATGTGAAGGTTTTCTCCAGTACAATCCAGATGCGTTCCTTGCCAGTCTGTATATCTCAGAGGTCGTGATGTTCACTTATTTGAGGTTTGTACATGTCTGTTGTTACAAACATTGTTTTGCGTTATACTTGAGAGCCTGAATTCATCTCTGTTATATTTCGATTAAGTGTCACGTGGGGAAATGTTTTGAATGAAAGTTGTAGAGCTTAACGGTGCGAGGTAGCCCTTTATATCTATATATCATATTTTTGTAAATGGAACCATTTGTAAGAAAAACGATCAAGTTTTATGAAACGTAAAATGTTGGTACAGCAGAAGAATAATAAAGTTCCGGTATAAAAGGAGATCTAAAAAGTTGAACTGAATGAATTGGTCTCCAGACTGAATACATTGGTGCCCCTTCAGCTTAGCCAAGACTTTATCGAAGAAATCCCCTTTGTCACCTGTGTGTTAATCTTGTTGTAAATTCAGTTTTTCATTTACCAAATTTTAGTTACGTATTTAATTTTATTTGCCGGTAAGCGTTCTCCTATTCACAGTCTTACGGCACACTTGGCAAATGTTCGCGGTACAGTAGTGTTCCGCGGCACACAGGTTGAGAACCACTAATAGAACTACACGAACAAGATTAAATTTGCCCACCACCTTGTACCATAGAACACCCCCCCCCCCAAGTACTAAATTTAGTTGAAATCTGTTGAGTAATTTCGGGGATAAAACACGCAGGCAGTTTGGCAGACAGTGTTCCTTTTACGAGCTCAGTTTGTGCCCTTGATGCAGTGAAGAAGTATGAAGAATGGTATGGGCCCCAGTTCGTATAGCGTTTTCAATGTCACCGATTAATCCCAGAGTGCTAACTACGGATTTCAACCTATACCGTACCGTACCAATTTGGAACCAGTATAACATAGTCGGTATAGTGACTAGGCTGCGGCCTGGACTACCGCGGAATCGTGGTTCGATTCCCGGCAGGGGTAAAAAATTTTCTCCTCTCCAAAGTGACCAGACCGACTCTGTGGACACCCAGCCTCCTATGGAGTACTGGTGGCTCTTTCACCGGGAGTAAAGCGGCTGGGGCCTGAAGCTGATTCCTCACCACCATTTAGTGCCGAGATTAAGAATGAGTGGACCTGTTATACCTCTGCTCCCTTCCAATGACGTACACAGGCACAATTTCACCCTTACGCCTACCTATACGTTTGTTGTGGAAAACACTTCACAGGGCAGACCGTGTACCTCGCAGTGAAGAACAGCGTACAAATAGACTTCATTACAAATACAAGTGAGCCGTCGTCGGAGAGGGGACATTATCGCGTGGCTAATGACAGGGCAGCGGCGGTCAATTGCCCGCAATTACCGTATAGCTTGTGAAGCTGTAATTTGAGTCTCCAGTAACATTACTGAGAAGTGCTTGTAAGGAGTGTCATTACTGTAAGGGTGTTGCCACGCGTGTGATCTGTCGGATACATCCTTAGGACTGGAATGTAACGGAAAGGGTGATCTGTCGGATACATCCTCAGGACTGGAATGTAACGGGAAGGGTGATCTGTCGGAAAACTTACTCGGTTTCTCCAGTTACTCATTGCTTTATACGCTGGTGTGGAATGGAACTGAAGTAAGCATTGAATTCGAAATATGGAAATAATTTTCAGAGTGGCTTTATGGATTGAACATCGTCTCCGCCCCACCTCGCTCGAAATACTAATTCTTAAAGCCAGGGGCAACGTGAAAACATATAGAGTCATGTTTGGGAGGTTCCAGGTTCCAATGTCTGCTCAAAAGTCGATTATCCTCAGTGATACTTTTTGTAGGTTTCTCAGTACATCGGGCGAGATCTGGATTAGTGTAAATGACAGCCATTTTATCTGACACTATTTCCAGTTACATAATTAACTTAACCAACTCCATACAGCAGAGACCTTTCCGAGAAGCTGATAGTTCCTCAGCCAGTCAAACATTTCCTGTATGTTAATGAATCCGAAGGGTCAGCACCGTGTTGAAATGAGCCTGCCACTGATCGCTTACCTGGGCCAGATGAATCCAGTAGACCTGATATGGAAGAAGTAAAGTGACCTTGGAGAAAATATCGCAATGAGGATCTTCATGATTTTTACTCTTCACCAGGTATTATTCGTCTGATTAAATCGAGTATTTAGTGAGCGGGGTACGTGACACGCTTGGGGAGGAATAGAAATACGTACTGGGTTTTGGTGGGGAAGCGTAAAGGATGGATTGGCGCATACTGGATTCATCTGGCTCAAGATAGGGACATGTGGCGGACTGTCGTGAACGCGGAACGAACGAACGCACAAATGAACGAACGAAAGGTTTTTATAAACTAAGGGGAATTTCTTGAGTAGCTAAGAACCTGTTACCTTCTAAAAAGTACTCTCCTGCATGGAGTTAATAGATGTCGCACTTTATATTTGTGTCAGTTGCTGTTCAGGCTTTTCATTATATGACGCTGCGTAAGCCCGATGTAAAGGATGAACTAACCTAGGTCGGCTCGTTTTTGCAAGCATCTTCGCAACGTCGTAATTTAAAAGCCTCGTATAATCTGCGTAAACCAAGAGGACGACCAAGAAACAGATGGTGGAATTGTGTACAAACAGATATTAAGAAGTGTAAAATTAACAACTGGAAAGAAAGGTCAAAAAATAGAGTGGACTGGGAGAGGGCCATTAAGGAGGCGAAGGTCCGCATTGGACCGTAGTGCCACCGAAGAAGAAGATAATCTGCGTGAACATCAGGAGGTAGGTTGTTCACTAATTCAGCTGTCGGTAAAGCGTGAATTTGATGATGGTAAAAATGTTTGTTGCCCTTGTCCCATCCCTTTTGCTATATATCAGCATGGGTCAGTGTGGTATATTTCTGTTGATGATGGTTAGCGTGCTAGATGTTCTGGCACTGGTTCTCTCGTGTCCGAAATAGACGTTCCTATCTCGCCTTCTGCCTGGCCCAGTTTCATGTTCCGTTGCATCTCCTGCCAGACATTGTATCAGTGACCACTTGCAGCTGTGTTTTGCAGTCTGTGCCTTCAATAATATCGCTCGCCAAGCCACTTGCGGCTTAGTGGTGGCACGTACCTCTGTGCAGCGCAGCACAGTCATCATTAAGTGGCCATTTGGAGCTTAGGTTGCAGTTTGCTGTCCATTCTGGCCGCTAGGTAGGAGCAGTATTCGCCAGTGTCGCAAAATGGTTTCTGCACCAGAAAAGCCGTTTTATGTGTTAGGTTTTCGTGAAACGAAATGCACTGCGTACAACTAATCGTGTCTCTGAGGACGGCAGCTCTTACGGGATATATACCGCAGAGGAAGCCTGCATCTGTCGGGAATTTTAAAGAGTCATTTTTTTCACTTGCAGTACAGCTTATTTCTTAGTAGACTCTCGAAATGCCGATCTTACTTTTGTAAGCAGGCCTCACAACTTCTGAAAGCATCTCTGGACACACGACAGAGCTCTTATCTTGACATATCAATTTATTTTCGAATATTACCTTTCAGTTTTTGTAAAGAATATTGATTGTTCACATAAACGCTTTATTTTAATGTCCCCCACAAATAACTGTCACACAGATTCAAATCTAAATCTGGGGGGCCGCAATTCGTGAGCTATATATTATTTCTTCAAAAGACGAGGGCCCTATGATTCTGCGCGCATTCACTGCACACCAGACTCCGACTTTACAGTCTTTCGGAGGAACTTGGTGAACAGCATGTGGATTTTCTAACACCAGTGTTACCGGCTCTGGGGCCCACTCAGCTTCCTCTACAGTGGTTACCATGGGTTCTGTCCAGGGGATAAAGCGGCCGGGGATTTAAGTTGACCAATCACCTTCATGTAGTGCGCTCATCTCCATCTAGGACAGAGATTAATAATGAGTGGAGCTCCTATATGCCTTCATGCTGTGTGCAGGTACAATTTTAGCTAACGTTTGAGCTAGTGTCAACCTGTATCATGAGTTTGCATGTCCGCCATGTTGCTGTTACTGATTGTAAGGAATTTAAAGTACAGTGGCGGGGAGGGGCTGTAGTGCCAGAAAGTTGCTAAGGGCCTAAAAGTCGTTTGACACATGGTTTTTGTAGAGTTGTTCCTGTGCATGTAATAAACAGTTCGAAATGAAAGTTTTGTATCTTATGTTTATAATAAACGATAACACATTGTTTGATGTAAAACTGAACTCACCACTGCAAAGCGGCACGTGAAGTCGCACTCTGAAACGTTTTGGTGCTCAGTAACTTTGTCAGTTATTGCCCTATAAATTGCCCGTTTCAGATGTAATTAATTTTGCGCCTATAGGCCCGTGAAGTAATTGTGAGGATATTCGAGCAAGTCTTCGAAAGATACGGATTTTTACAGGAACATTATTCACATTAGCTTCAGGAAGGGCAGTAGACGCCTTAGGCGAAATTTGGCAAGTGTAAAATCCTTCAATGTCTGAATAAGAAAAGCTTATGGTTACACAACATATGAAGGAATATTTTCTTCGTCGTTCATAAGTATTAAAGAACGATGATCACGAGGCTTTTGAGATGAAGAAACAAGCATTTCGTCAATCAGAAGTTGATTAAAGATGAACATTCTGTCAACTGTTGAAGTAAACACTTCATGACTTCGAAAGTTTGGCAGTACACAGCCTGTTATGCTGAGGAGCATGTGTTGAAGATTAAAAAAAGCGTCTTTTTTTTATTTGAGAGGAGAGCTCGTTATTAAGCAAAGTGTTTGCTTGCTTTCAGATTAATGATAAACGAACAGGAGCTTCTGATGAAAACTAAAACGATTACTGTGTCGCTTGTCTTCACTGCGTCAGTGGTGAAGAAGCGTTTTAATTATGTGGCTATTGTTTTGCGAGTTGGTTGAATTAGGAGGGAGTTCTCGTTTTGAAAGTTGTTTTTCTGCTCTGTGATGTAATGATAGATGTTACAGCACAGGATGTGACAAAAGCATGTAGCCAACTCGTACTGAAGTGTTTGCTATAATGATGCACGTTGGTATACTGAATATGCTGAATGGTGTTCATACAGCATTTGCCGGACGGGTGTACCCTGATGACTGATACTCATATGAAGAAATGTCGTGCTCATACAGTGTATGCCAAAATGACGTATTCTGATGCCAGATTCTTATAATAGACAAAAGCACATTGAATTTTAAACCAGGGATATTGACAGTTACCACCTCTATCTGTGAGTTTTACAGATAATCCTTCCATTGATCCGTTCGTGTACATTATTGCCCTGACAGATGCTGTGGTATCGTAGTTTCAATTTATATACATACACTCCGTTAACTTCTGAAGTTCTTGAAAGACAGTTTGATAGAATAAGCTTTTATCGCCAAAAGTCGAGGCTGCAAATCCAACCGAAGCATATGTACATCTTGATTGTTTCATGCACTCATTGTTTTGTCGGCAGTCTCTACCATCTGGTGTTTGTATCCGTGATTATGGGAATGACATGAACGACAGAATTTTATCTCTGATGTAGACTGCTCTTGCTGCAGCCGCTGAAAGGGCGTACTGTTATTATTGATACTAAAACCCGTTCTCGTAAAGAATATGCGGAATTTGTGTAACACAAAATCGAATAATGATGGCCCTATCGAAACCAACCTCATTGTCTCAGTCGGTTTAAATTTCAAGAGATTTGAATTGAAACAGATTCTGAAAAAGAGCTGAAAACGTTTTGAGACTTGAAGAGAAGTAAGAACAGTGATCGTTCACGTCACGTGTCCACACACGTGGAGGGTGAAGACTGGAAACAGACGAAAAGTCTCTTCAAAGAAAAAGGAATAAAAATTTCGAGACATCCTGTCTTCATGAGGTACAAATATTTGAATTTGTAAATGGAATACTTTGCCTGTAGTAAAGTCGTGACCCGTTTCCTGCTGTCACTGTCCAAACACACCGAGTAGTAAATAAACAAGCACGTCCTTCCTCTCCGAAATTGCTTCTCAGTTCATGTGTGATGATGTCAAAATGTCATCATTACTGATTCCACTAACATCGCGTTTGTAATCTCAACATCTTTTACAAGTGTTTAAAACGAAGCTTTAAAGCTAAACAGAAGAGGAAATTTCGTTCAGTAAAACAGTCTCAGTTGCACGAAAATCGCCCGCAGTATTTACGCTACGAGTTTCATTTGATGTGAATGTGAGTGAGTCCAGTGCTGGATGAAGCCAAGTAGTTGGCAGTGCGCGCCTCTCACTCCTCGTCTCTGACAAAGACTTGCACAGTGTCGGTTCGTCAGACACCTATACGGGGACCATGGCTCAGCAGCCCTAGTGGGCGTAGGCCTCCTCTATGACGTTCCTCGATCGCACTGAATTAGACACACCACACTCGGTAGGACTCGTCTGGACGAGTGATACGCTCTGCCTGGCAAGACACAACACTCACAAGAGACAGACATCCATGCCTCTGGCGAGATTCGAACCCGCTACCCCAGCAAACGAGCGGCCGCAGATGCACGCCTTAGATCGCGCGGCCACTGGGATCGGCCTCATACAGGAGTAGTGCACTGAAAAGATCCCAGTGCGTGCTAGTGTCTCAGGTGGAGGATTTGTTTGAGAGTTTGTGAAATGATATTTACTTCTGATTGTAAATTCAAACGTGCTGAGGTGAATATAAAACTAAGAGAAAGTAACAGGAGAATGGCATAACGAGGGAATTAATATTTCACGTTGTATTCACCGTGCATCTTGATAGCTAATTAAAAGTTTTAGAAACCAACATATGCACTATATTCTAAGTAAGTGAATTGCCCCTACATATGCCACTGCCATTAATTTTATAAACAACTATAGATACGTAATTTTTTAAAGAAACTTTGAACCTTTTATGGAAAACTAGTATAACACATTCCCCTGGATTTTACATAATTCGACAGCTGGAAGTAATAATACCAAAATCCATTGGAAATTAAGATTTATTTTATTCTATGTGGATGTACAAGTTGTTTAAAAATTGAACTAATAGATGTAAAGCATATGTAAAATTTTGACCCCCCTGAGGATGGCTTGTTAAAAGCCGAAACATATGTAGGGGCAATTCACTTACTTATGAGAATATAGTGCATGTGTTGGTTTCTAAAACTTTTTAATTAGAGGGAATTAATAATTTGTATACTACTCTTTATGGAATATTAAGATGAACAAACGCAGGGATATGAAGTGGGCGGGACTTGTAACGCGGGTAGGGGTTGAGAAATTCATGTATAAGTTTAGTCGGTAACCTGACAGAGACATTTAGCCGTATTAAGGATAGTACAATATTAAAATGAATCCTGAAGAAATAGGGTGTAAGAGTGTGAACTGCATATGTGTGGACCAAGACAGGCGCCATGGAACCAACGAACAACCAGATCGACTCACAGAAGGTCGCGGTTCTTCGCTTACGACGGTATTCAGTGTTTTTTTTTTATTCCGTGGGTTCAGATCTCAACTTCGAGACGGGCTGTCCTGGCTGAGGTTTCTGTGATTTTACTCAGTCCCCCCGGACAAATGACGTTGTAACTTTGGCCACAGTGGCGTTCTTTCACATCGTTTCCAATACTTCATCATAACCCATCGCACTTTTAGACGGTACGTGACGTAGACAGTTCAGAAAGATCACCAAATCGGGATTTAATATAAGCTAACCGTCCCATCCTAACTTATGTCATCTTTGCTCAGCTGCGCTCTCCCTCCCTTCCTCTGCGTTACCCTCCCTGTCCTCTTGCACCCCCACCGAAGTTTTTCGTTTGTTGGGGGTAAGGTTAACCTGAACGTTTTCGGCCAACGTCAGAGGACATGAAATATTCGACGACTCGCCGACCGAAGAATTCTTGATCATTTTCCCTTTTCGTTCGTTACAGTTGGAAGTACATCGTTAAAACCTCACTCCACCTCATCTCATATTATCTGATATCCTATCATTTTATAACTCAGCTCTTTGCTCTGCGTTTCTCTCCCGCGCCCTCTCGAACCCTCCCAACGTTGTCTGGGTTATTGCGGTCTGAGCCTATAAAATAGGCCACGTCGATCTCTTCAATTCTTATTTAGTGACAGTTATTATCTTCTCGTGTTATCTGTTGCATTTGGAAGGGCACTGTTTAAAGCCCGAAGTTCACAATAGACTTTCTACCTGTAATTCCGCCACTGGGTCACGTGATAGTATGTCGCGTCATTCACAAATACCTGCACCATGTAAATACGCTACCTGATGCCAAAGCCAGCCATTTGGACCGCTTCTTTGTGAGTTCCGAATCTTCTTGAGATTGTTATAGTTGTAGCCTGCTTTTCATCGTCTTTTGTCACAGCCGTACTTTCTTTGTGATTATATTGCACAACGGGGGTCTTTTGAACCTGAGGTATCAAACATACCCCCCTGGGGAGAAATTGCATGCGACCCACACAGAAATACAAACCCGATAGACTGCCCCCCGATATAGCGCCACCCTTCCTCACTTAGCGCCCATGAAAATCTGTAAACATGAATTTTATATTATACAGTGCTTCGATTTATCGCCACTCTAGATATACCGCTACAAATTGCGGTGAACAGTGGCGCTATATCGGGGTTTGGCTGTATGTACATTTCGCGTGACGCAAGCCATACAGCAGAATTGCTGAAGTGTGCTTTTGAACCTGTCTGTCACAGTGACTTCGAAATTAAACATGCGGTACACCGGAATTTTCCTTTCATGCAGTCTTCCCGTGGGTTCTTTTTAAATTATTTCCATTTCATTTCTTCTTAACTTTCTCACTTTCCCACTTTATCTATCCTTCCTCATCTCTCTTCAGGGCCGTGTCAGCCGGTTAGTCACCCCCTCGGAGGCCCGCAACCCCAGACCAGTCTATATGTGAGATTTGTAGTGGACACAGTGGCAGTGTGACAGATTTTCTCCGAGTACTTAACGTGTTCCTCTCAGTATCATAACACCAATGCTTCCTGTCATTCCTTCATCACCGACGGCGCATAACCTGACGATTGGCAGCTTCATTAAATAACGCCATTTAAAATATCTCATGACTAGCGTTTTCTCGTGTATAACATTTTATTAATAATTGCTTAAGCTTTTGTTTTCTTTTTTACTTTACTCACATATTCTGAGTACTTTTCTTTATTTTTTCCCCTCCACCGTTTCTTTCTTGGGTGTAGAGCGTTATAGAATGACACCCATCTGAGTTCTGTCTTTGTTACAATCTGAGACCGTAGAGCGTGTTGTATTAACGAGTTCTTTGGCTGTTTCATCACAGAACTTATCCGACATTTTTGTTTTCTTGGCCATTTAAAACCCTGAGCTACGTAACTGAGTTTGTGACTGCCGATATCCAGACTGGGCATTATTGTTTTCCTGGAGGTTCCTACTCATCGCATGGAACTCTGCTTCTGTAAAAAAAAAAACCACGCTGACAAGTAATTTTATTTTTATGAGCTATTTGAATATCCGTTTTTAAGGTTTTAGTAATTGTGCAGGAAAGTGTGAATTATAGATGTTTTTAGGCGTCGGCTATATGAAGCTGAAAGATGTGACGCTCAATTGTGTGAGGGTCAACAGCCAAGCTTCTAGGAAGTGATGACGTAGGCGTGGATCCTGTGCACCTCGCGTGCCTTCACCATGTCTTCGGCGCTGGCATGGCAGAGAAGAACGGTCACGCACTGGGTTTTGAACAAGAGTAATAATATATTTAGCTGATAATCTGGCCTCTGGAACCGTTTGACCGCAGATTAAGGCTAATTGCTTTGAAGTCTTTACCAGCTTGCAACTTTATGGGCTAGACACAGCATCTATGCTATAGCACGCGCAACAGTTCCTCGTTTCCTGATATGGAGTTAAAAAATAAAACACTTGCACCAGGAATTGTCAAAATCGGGACTGAATGAACAATAAACCATTTTTTTCTGGACTTGAGAATAGTATGAAAACGTAGAAAAATATTTCTAGTAATTCCTCACAGGCGTGGATTCGTTCTTTTGTTAAGCATGCTAATAAATGACAACTGTTGTTCCAGACACTGTAGGCCTATATTTTATTTGTAGATTAAAATTAGAAGACTAGATGGTTCTCTTATTGAATGAAGATGGACAATGGTTAATCGGCTGAAACTCGGTTGTTCGTCGTATGTAAATTCGCTGCTCTAAACTTGAGGTTGAACTTCAGGATAACCAATTTTCCTCAGTTGACTCCGAACCCCTGGCCCTGTTATTACTGATTTACTGATGTTATGGCGAATGTCATCACCTCTATAAACATGTCATTCTGTTTATATCGGTTCGGCTGACTGAGCGGACAACGTCTGGCCGTTGAGCCGCTCTCATAAAAAGGTTAAATTGCTGTTAATGAAAGAGTACCATGACAGTTGAGAGCCACATCCTGCATGCAAGTGCTTTCGCGTCACGCGGATAAAACTGTGACAGATCTTCAGCTTCCCCACGAATATTATGCCTACATGTAAATATAAGAAAGCAGGGGATACCGCAGTCGGTGTACTGACTCGGCTACGGGCTGTACAACCGAGGAATTATGGTTCGATTCCTTGTAGGGGCAGGTGATTTAATCGCTTTTCAAAGCGTCTAGACCGGCTCTGTTCAGTGGATACCACGGACTCTTTCCCGTTGGGTAAACTGGCCGGGGCGTGAACCTGACCACTTACCTTAATCTAGTGCCGAGGTTAAGAGCAGCTGTAACTGACCTTTACTTTACATCCAAGTATCATAATTGACAGGATGTTTCTTGAGAAACTTCTTAGTTGGTTACGGGATCAGTATCTCCACGGAATCAGAAACTAGATAGTCCGTGTAGGCGAGGGATAGCTTTATTGTTTAGGCTGCTTTACCCTCGGGGGACGAGACCACTGTAACCATTAGAGCCGGCCTACATTTGGCTGCGAAGATGACACTCCGTGATATTTCTCTTAATGTACACGTTTACTGTTGCGACTCGCCACGGCCTGGCCGGTCCGGGGATCCAATCCCGGTGGGGTGAGATTTTCTGTGCCTTCCAGATCGGCCCAAAGGCCCACCCAGCCTCCTGTACAATGGGGTGCTGGGTTTTTCCCGTGGGTAAAGCGGCCGTAGCGTGGTGGTGACCACCCACCTCCTTGTAGTGCCGGGTTGCGAACGGTTTGGAGCTATACCTCCGCCTCCCCTCTGTGCCTGCATAGGCATGTCATGGGGTGAACTTTAGTTTTTGTACACGTTAATATAAGCCTGTGCAACTTCTGGAAAGAACTGACGGCTGTGTCTGTATGTCACACACTTTGGTAGTTGGCTGTGGACTGGGGGTTCTTCCAAAGCAAGCAGGTCGTCGTCATACAGTAACGTAGTTCTGTAAGACAGTTTGTTGTCGAGGGTGGTGTGTGTTGTGTTTGTGTGCCCCCTCACCCGCGTTTATGTGCTGGTGTGCGTGTGTATGTGTTAGAAAATCGGCCACAGCTTAACAGGCGGAAGTTGCTCACATATCAACGTATTGTTTTCCTCATCCTACGTGTAATAGCTACAAATTCGGTATCTTCTATGTGTTCTTTTCACACTTTAATGCTTTTCTTTTTAACTCAGTTGATCTGATTCTTGAGAATCTCGTGGTCGAACAGCTAATCAAGAAATTCCTAGCCTGTTACAGAAACAGAAAATTGATTACCAAGTTGATGCGCGCCTGTCTGTCTGTCCAGTCAAGTCCCATCATTGTTGTACCACTCTACTCGTTATTTTCCCTTTCACTCGAGTTGGATGAGGTGTGAAAGTAAGCAGATTTTCTTAATACTCAATAAAACGCACGTGCAGTCGAAAGTCAACATTCTTTTTTGCCACTGAGTGAGTCCGGGTTTAAATATTAGTGTGGGCGGATGATCCACTTTGTATTGATCGTTTCAATACCAGTAAACTTACCGTTTTGCTCACTTTGTTAATGAAATCCGTCATTCGAATAACTTGTCAGGAGAACTCGAAAAATTCATGCCACCGTTGTATAAAGTGCGGCATTCATTTGAAGCACGATGGTACAGTTGGTTACCCAGGAGTACGACTTTGACCTTGTTAATGGTTTCTCAGGGGTAAGTGAGACCATTAGATGTTTGCCACCAGCAGCCAATGTATTCCAGTTAGTAGTGCATAGGGCTGAAGTGCAGTCTTATTAGGGCAAGTTAATTTTATTATGTGAGATAGAATTTTTTGTTGTGTTTTGTCTGGTTAGAGCTGTGAATAAATTTGACTAGGCTTTTTATAATGTGAACACCTAACATACGGCTATAGGGGAAAGTGACAAACGCTTCCGTTTATGACGGGATCTATATGTTTTCTTTGCAAGCTTCGTTCGGAATGGGTCCACGCTGTCAAGGCCAGAGCTTTACACCTGAGTAACGATCTGTACTTCAATTTGTACATCTCTCGGAAGAATGAGAGAGGGGCACAATCTGGTGTTCACTTGATACGGGGAAGGTCGCACGTGACCGGAGTACAGACGAGGATTCTGGGTCACGAAGAAAGAACCGACTATAAACTTTGGGATTACGCAGCAAGCTGCGTGCACCCACACATAGCACCTGTTGTGTACCGTCCAGTGTGTGATGTGGATGATGTTTTGTTACAGGTAAGGCTGCTGCGTGCCATTTGAATAGCATCGGGCGACAAGTGGTAGACAAGTTTGTAGCTGTCCTGTGGTAGTCCTTGCTTACAAATGAACTGTGCAGGTAGCTCGTTAACCGTGTGATACGTTAGTGTAGGCCTACTTTTATTAGACTAATGCGTCTTTCGGATACGCTCCTACAGTACTACACTCTCATGAGCCAGAAGCACTGAGTAAAGTAACGTTTCAGTTGTAAATTAAGCGCACGCCATGAAGACGTGTAGGGCAGTGGAGGTATAGGTCCACACATTCTTATCTTCTGCACTACATACAATATTCATTGATTCATTCTTTCGTTCGTTATTAGGTTGTTAACAAAGCTTTCAGTTCTTGAGATCATATAACGTCGAATGATAGTGTAGATGGATACATTCTGTCTAGCTAACTAGCGAACTAACCAACCAGCCAACCATCTAACCAACCAATTAGTAACGAACTGCTTCTGTAATAGATCTTCTTCAGAAGCTGATAGTTTCCCATGTAGTCTAGAAATTCCTTGCATTTTATGCAGTCTGTCGGCCCATTACTATGGTAACAAGATCTCGCCACTGGTTCCTGTCTTAAGCCAGAATAATCCAATCGACACCGCCCCATTCTATTTCAGATGTATTTTGATATTATCTTCTCACGTACGTGTAGGACTTCCATGCGCTGTCTTTCCTTCAGATGTATCCACCGAGGCATTGTGTGCATGTCTGTTTTCTGTGCGTGCCACATGTCTCGCCCATCCGATCCTCCCTGATTTTGATTACTAATAGCATTTGGCTAGGAATAAGTCATGAAGCTGCTCGTTCACTTTCCTCCCACCCGCTGTTACTTCCTTCCTGTTAGGTCCAGATATTCTGTTCAGCACGCTGTTCTCGACACACCGTAGCATTTGTTCTTCCCTTAATGCGAAAACCCTGGTTTCAGGTGAAGTCATAGTTCTTTATGTTTGAATATTTACAGTTTTAGGTAGCAGACGGGAAGGTTGAAGATTCGTGGGTGAATGGTAGCAAGCATTTCCCGAATTCGATCTGGTCTTAATTTTTTCTTGAGTGCAATTTTGAATTGTTAGTGTCGTTTTGAAATATTTTAAATTGACACATTTTTTAAAGTATTTATTATCTGTTGTGTTTTTGTCGTTTATTCTGTTGCATTTACTTCTAAATGGACCTCATCATTACCGACTAATGGAGGGTCTGTGTTTTTATTTACAATGTTCGTGTTTTTTTCTCAATAAAGTATCTGCGTAGACAAGAATCTGATGTGTCCCATTCAGTTTCACTCCTGGTTTTCTTGGACCTTATGTACATTATACAACGATATGGGAAAGGAATGGCGACGAAGCGTCTCATTGTTTGAGAAAATTCTGTACTGTAAAGTTATCGGGGTTCTGAAATGAGGCTTCGTGAAGTACCGGCGGCATGCATATTCCGAGTTCATTCGCGAAAAGACTTCTGTAGCCAGGCTGATGAATTTCCTGTTTCTGTTAACAGAAAATTACACAGAACAGAATATTAGAGTTCCATAGAACATTGGACATTTATAGACTGGCTGAGCTACTGGCAGCCTAAGAAAGACTGCTCGGTGGTGTTCTGTATTAATTGTACAGCAGTTTATTTAGTCACCTCTACTGGTGGAAGGAAGGGATCCAACTCTCAGTCTGTTGGGTGGATGGGGCAGATGGTGTGGCGCTGTACGAGTTACGCCTACTCAGTTAACGAGGTTTTACGGGTTCTGTCCGCCACTCACCTGTTCCCAAAAAACATGTAGGGCGCCATAAATAAATTCCAAATTATGAGAGTATAGTAAGTGAAGATGATACTCGTGTTTGGTGGTAGGGGGCAAAAACTTATTTTAGCAACATTTATTTTTGAAAATACCGGTATGTAGGTTTATTGCAGCGTTGCGAGGTTTGGGGCTTTTACAGTGTCGTATTGCGGAGGATTCAGGCCTTGTGGGATGTGCCAGTTTCGTTGTGTGAGTGGTTTCGTACGTTTCGAATGATCGTAGTACCTCTGTCTTCGAGGGCTAAGCCCTCTAGAAGAATCTGAGTATCTTCTTGGCCTGATTAGTACTTGAAGATGAAGGCACCGCGATCATACGAAACGTCGGGAGGCACTCACCCAACAACAGAGTCACAATCCAGAAGACCTGAATCCTGACATAGTGTTGTTTTCTTTCATTTATTTTGGAGAAACCGACCAAAAATGAAGTCCTGGTAACGCATTCTGGCCTGTGCAAATATTACAGACCCCTGACCTACATTGGCCGGCGTCGTCATAGAGACGCCAGCCAGTGTGAGAAATACGCGTATCGGGTTGTGTGAGTATTGGAACGTGTTGGTCATTATGTTAACGCCTGTTGACCTACAGAAGTGTCCGAATTTCTGTGTCTGCCAGTACTGTGCGTTCTTGCGAGTGCAGTGGAATAGCTGTTGCGTATACCTGAAAGGGAAGCCACACTGGTGTCCTGTGTGTTTGCCCTTATATTTATAACTAAATATCCCTCTTATACACTGTCAGCCCCTGACAGTCCGTTTTAATTTCCAAAAAGCATCTATGTGCATATCATTTCCTGAATTTTTTCGAGCATTTTAACGCCTCGATTTTAAAATGTTGGAGAACGACACTAACAAATCAGAATTACATGAATGAAGTATAAATTCGGAGAATGCCTGCCACCATTCAGTCCAGAATCTTTTTTTCTTTCCGTCTGATGTCTAAAAACCGTAATTTTATCTGTTGGTTTATATGGGCGTGAAACTTGGTCTCTCACATTAAATGACGACCGTAGGTTGAGGGTGTTGGCAGTAGCGTGCTGAGTAAGATATTTGGGCCAAGAGGGAGGAGGTAACAGGAGACTGGAGAACATTTCATGATGAGCGCCATGATTTATACTCCGCGCCAAATGTTCTTAGGGTGATCAAATAAAGGAGACAGACGGACGGGACGTGCGGCACATATGGCGGAGAAGTGCATAGAGGCTTTGGTTGGGAAACCTGAAGGAAAGAGATTACTTTGAAGACCTTGGTGTAAATGGGAGGATAATATTAAAATTTATGTTCACGAAATAGACAGGGAGGGTGTGCGCTGGATTAATCTGTCTCAGAATTTTGAACAAGTGGCGGGCTGTTGTGAATATGGTGATGAACCGTCCGGGTGCATAAAATGCGGAGAATTCGTTGACCAGCTGAGGAACTATTTCTCAGGAAGGACCTCGCCACGTGGAGTTAGTTCGTAAGCCCCGAGTATCCGTTTTGTACAGCCCTGGTACCAGTTGTACAGTGCAGGGTCCCAAATTCATATCTTGTACGTGTCTTTTTTTTTCCATTGGTCCAGCAGCCCGTTGTGGGCCTAGGCCGCCGCATTATCGAGGCTTCACGATCACACTCAGACACACGTCACTCGGTAGGACTCCTCTGGACAAATGATCAGCCCAACGCAGAGACCTCTATGTGACAACACACAACGCTCACAAGAGACAGGTATCCATGCCCCCGACAGGTTTTGAAACCACAATCGCAGCAAACGAACGGCCGCAGACCCACGCCTTAGACCGCGCGGCTACTGGGACCGGCCTTGTACATGTCATCCATTGGATATGTCTTGTACAGTATAGCCCCCTGAATATATCTTGCACATTTTCCTGTATGTGTCTCTTGTACGTTGTCGGGACCTTGAAGATGTCTTGTAATGACCACTTCCTGAAGCTAAACCTGTGTAAAACATAATCATGTATTGAAAAATTTAAACATAAATTAGTTCTAATACAGAGTGAAAGAACTGGCCGTTAGGACCAAAACTTCGTAATCTCTTCGTAGGCGTAGGATCACAATACGCTTCGTTGTCAAATTTAATCTGAATCGACTTCGTGATGTCTCGTATCTAATTACAAACTTTCTGTTGGCGTATCTTTACATTACTGAATGTCTGCCACGAGACACAGTGCTGGTGAAATGTTATTAGCAGGGTTTGCGCATTCTTTTATTTCATTCATTGAATTTAAAAGTCGTAAATAGTGGGTTGCAGTAACAATTAAAATAATTTATTGGGCAATTTTTAATGTGATTTCAGTTATTTGCCCTTCTAGTAAGGATATGAATCGTTTTGTATGTTGATTAAAAATTAAGACCGTGTTCCTATTTCATGAGACTAATCATTATTAATTCCAAAAGTTGCTCAGTAATTTATGTACCGGTATACAGAGTTGTGGTAATGTGGCTGGAAGTAGCAAGCAGCATTATTTGGTGGCAGGCAACAAACAACTCTTGGAGGAATGCTGCGTAGCACCCCAGCACTGTCTGTGTTACTTCCCCTTCCCCGTGCCTTATCTTCACCCCACTTGGCTATATGCTCCTGTGTTGTCCCCGGGCGAAAGTTAACAGCCAGTCATAAATCACAACTCTCCACCCTGTGATGTTGACATTTCGCTATGCCATTCCCTACTCTGCCAGTGACATCGTCTGTGACACGGTTTTGCGAAACTTTGTCTGTCATATAGGCCTGCTTGTTGTGTATGAGTCTCAAACTTGGTCACCTTTTCACTCATAGCCCTGAATGTGTTAAGAGAACATGTTGCCAATTGGAATATTTGAACGTAAGAAAATGTATGTTGTGAATTACAGAATGTACTTCGTAATTTGTGTTCCTGGGCTTCGTATTATTAGGGCCATTAAGTCGGCGGAGCATGTAGCATGCATTGGGGAAGAGGGAAGCTAAGATATTTTGGTGGTGAAACTACGACCAAATGGACGGAAGATGCAGGCGTAAATAGTGGATTAGTGTCGCAGTGGATGTTACATTGAATGCGAAGCTGTGGACTAGATTCAGGTGACACAGTGCAAGATTGAATGGCAAGGTTTTGTGAACACGGCAGTGAACTTTTGGGTTACATAATACGGGTATTTGTTTTACAATTTCTGAACTTATTAACATTTCATGAAACCTCTTTACCACAAACTATAGAGTATTGAACTACTTAACTGTTCTTGTATCAGAGTACTATGTAATTTGTTCGTTGTATAATATATTATGTGGTATATAAGTGGTCCATCCCGCATACACAGTCGTAACATTTTTGTTATGTTCCTGTTGTACGCTACTGCAGATACATTAAAATTCAAGTAATATTTGTGGGAACTTTTGTTTGGTGTTTATATTATAATATTACAGTTAATAGATTATTATTCTCAGTGTCGGAGATAGTGAGCCTGAATTTGTGGGTAAATGTGACGCGTGCAGCTGGTACTGCGAACTGGTGCGTTGAGTTTACGTGTGAGGTATCTGCATATGTTTGAGTTGACCTGCGAAGTATCTGCATATGTTTGAGTTTATGTGTGAAGTATCTGCATATGTTTGAGTTTATGTGTGAAGTATCTGCATATGTTTAAGTTATACGTGAAATATCTGCATATGTTTGAGTTGACCTGCGAAGTATCTGCATATGTTTGAGTTTATGCGTGAAGTATCTGCATATGTTTGAGTTGACCTGCGAAGTATCTGCATATGTTTGAGTTTACCTGAGAAGTATGTGCATATGTTTGAGTTTACGTGTGAGGTATCTGCATATGTTTGAGTTTACCTGCGAAGTATCTGCATATGTTTGAGTATGTGTGAAGTATCTGCATATGTTTGAGTTTACCTGCGAAGTATCTGCATATGTTTGAGTTTATGTGTGAAGTATCTGCATATGTTTGAGTTATGTGTGAAATATCTGCATATGTTTGAGTTGGCCTGTGAAGTATCTGCATGTGTTTGAGTTTACCTGCGAAGTATCTGCATATGTTTGAGTTTACTGCGAAGTATCTGCATATGTTTGAGTTTACCTGCGAAATGTCTGCATATGTTTGAGTTTATGTGTGAAGTATCTGCATATGTTTGAGTTTACCTGCGAAGTGTTTGAATATGTTTGAGTTTACGTGCCTGAATATGTTTGAGTTTACGTGCAAAGTAACTGCATATGTTTGAATTTACCTGCGAAGTGTCTGCATATGTTTGAATTTACGTGGGAAGTACCCGCATATGTTTGAATTTGCATGCGAAGTGTCTGCATTATGTTTGAATTTACGTGCGAAGTGTCTGCATATGTTTGGATTTACGTGCGAAGTATCTTCATATGTTTGAGTGCACCTACGAAATTTGTGCATATGATGAGGGTCTTGAATAAAGTAGGCAATGCATATTTTATTCCCATGTGTAGCCCTCATTGACCTTACCATAAACTCAAGCCATTATTTTTTAACTGTCGGAGAATGCTTCCTAACTGAATATGTTTTATAGCTTTGGATTGTTTGAACTGCATGTGGAATACATGTATCGAGGTGAGTGGCGTCCATAAGCAAATATATATATATATATATATATACTCACCGCGCCACTGAATCGTGCAATAACAGCGGCCAATTTGTTATGTATTAAGGCCAATGCAGTAAGAAGGCATATTGGGGTCAAGAAGCAAGATTTAAATGAATCATACGGTGGCGTTTCTTATGGTATTGCCCAAGCTATATTCGCTAGTTCATGTGTCAGGCCAGACCAGCCATTTCCATTTAGCCGTTTGCAGGCAGACATTTAAGTGACAGGAAAATATTAAATTTGTTTTCGGATCTCAGTGTTACAGTAACTCCCGATTTTCTTTGTTTCGTCTAGAATATTTTCGAAGGTATAGGTGTTAGGCGGGTTAGCGTAGTGGTTAGCGACTAGGTTACGTGCTGGACAGCCGTGGAATCACTTTTCTATTCCCAGCAGGGGCAAAAGATTTTTCTCTTCTCCAAAGTGTCCACACAGGCTCTGGGACCCACCCACACCATCCCATTGAATAGGGGCCGGGGGCGCTCTGCCCGGCAGAGGGGGTTAAAGCGGCCGAAGCGTGAAGCTTACAAGTCCCTCTACTGCCGGGGTGAAGAATGAGTGGAAATAAGCCTCCACTTGCCGATATGCTGTTATGGCGTATACTGGGACAACGTAGGCCTACACCCAACACAAATGTATATGTAAGGAGCTAAACTTTCTACCAACGCTCATATGAATGCGTGCATTTGTGACTGTACCAACAAACGAACCCAACTCGACTCGTCTCAGTTGAACCGAAATGATGTCATATCCATCCAAGGCATCAGTCTGTCAATCATTCCAGCCAGAAGCATTTCACTGCCAATATTACAGGAAGGAAAGGGCTACTAGCACGGCCGTATCCAACATCTCGTGTGTTTGATGTCGAAACATTTAACTGCGGCTTTATACGAAACAGTAATTTTAAAGTCCTTTAAGGTCCCAGGACTTCTCTTGACTTGTTACGGCACCACAGACATCCGCTGTGTTTTTTATTCCCCGATATGTTTGGTAACATCGGCATGTGAATGTCAGATGAAGGGGGAGATACTGTGGCCGCTAGACGCCGGGGTTTATTTGCGCTGCTTGGGGAGTCTTGCCTCCTGCAAGGTCTGTGAACAGTTCCGTCAACTATATCTCTGTTTTGGATGAATGACGCGACGTATCGCGCATGCTATATTGTTTGCCTATTTTGCAACACTGTATCAACTGCTGATGCGATTCCGTGAATACCAGGCGATAGGGCGATGTATGATTAACATGAATTTGGGTTGAAGCGATTGTGGCTTCTTTGAAGGTAGTTTACTGTCGCGGCATGCGCCTGCTCCAGAAGTAGGAATTGTTTCACGCGGGGGCCACGTAGGACTATTTCAAAGTGATCGCGAGTTGGAGATACTTGTGTGAAAACTATGTTAGTTTATAGAAACGCACACACCAATAGCGCAATAGTACTGTAAAAGTTCGGTTATCCGGCAAGACTGGGGAGTAGGTGTGCCGATAGATTTTTCCGGTATGTAGAGTGGTGACACGATGTGCGAATTAGTGTGGGCTGATCATGATTACGAAGTCTCTTGCGACAGGTCCGTAGCCTCTACCAAAGCGAGTTCTTTACAGAGTACGATCTAGTGCTTCCTCTTCCAAATTCCATATCTTCTCTTTTCCGTAATTGTCATCCATTAGCTGCTTACATCATCTTCCTCGTCTTCCCATCTCTTTTGCCTTTCCTTCTATCTTTCGTTCAGTAACGTGTTTTAGAAGGCAGTTCCTAAGCAAGATGTGTAAAGATCATCGCGAACAATAAAGTGTACAGTGCAATATTTACTTCCTCACAGACAAATAAATGTGTTATGTATTCAGTCTACTACATTCCGTTAAGTACAGATTCGTTTTTACGTTTCCACGCTAGTTGCCATGTACTGAAGATAATTTGACATTAAGTTTCAAGCACTTCTCTGTACCAGAGTATTTTTCCGATAAAGTCGGGTTTCCGTTCTAGCCAGTTTCATTCATGCAGTTCATAGCGTTTTCGTCAATCATTTCCTCGCTTACTGCAATAATACGCCCGCGGGCTATTCGTTTCATGCCGGAGTTTCTCGTTGGCGACTTGAAAAGAGGGTATGTCCCTTTATAATAAGGAGTGGAAGCTGAATTTGAGTGACAACCAGACGTTTTTTTCTGGTGTTTTACGCCTGTTTGTCGGACAGCACTGTGGGTGGAGGCCCAACTCAAGTGAGAGCCGTAGTAGCGGATGACGGAAGAACTGCTACCGCTATTTCTGGTATATGAGGGAGCGAGGCGCCTTCGGGACGCAGAGAGGAAACATCCCGACAACCAACAAGAAGAAACAAACACCGCACGGCGTATCCCGCCTAGGAACGTTTAACGTTTTGCAAGGTATTCCATGGATCTGGCCCTTCATTTAAAGAACTCGTGCTACGCGGCGGATATTTGCGTGTACTTTAATATTGTGCACTTCACTGTTACAGAGAGTGTGTTTATTCCATAACTTTTATTATTAATTTCTCGGGACAGCCATTCTCCAGTGCATTTCATTCTTCTTCTTATGCTCAACGTTCTCATTCCCGTTCTGTGTCTCTCATTCATCTCTCCTGTGCCTTGTCCTAACACTGTTTCCTCTCTCCATGCCTGCACACCGACATCTTCCATCATTTTGGCAAATAGACTTACGTATAAGCCATCTTACCGTAAACAACAAATTATTAGTCTTCTTGGACTGCTTGATGCTGAAAGTGGAGGCACGACCGAACTGTTATAGAACATTTCTGTATGCTTGTTTACCGTTTTAGTAACTTGGCCTCCCATATTTACTTCCTGTTCTTTATTATTTGTTTACTTATTTGTGCATTTATTTGTTTATTTTGCCGTTATTTGACAGGCACTCTACGTTTTAAATGTGTCTTATTTTTTTATCGTGCTGTCGTACAGTAATTATTTCGCCTTTAGTTGAGTGATTTTGAGCGAAGAAATTAGATTTTCTTTCTTAAAAACGAAGATTATTTGAGTAATTGAAAATAAATTACATATCTTAGAGAATAAAGTGCTGCTGAGGATAATTTTGACTTTAGGATGAATTTTAAAAAGTGTCCAGTTTATATTAGGCCTGTACAGCGGAGAGGAACTTCGCGATTTAAGTCTAAATAGACCATTTCGTGTTGTTAGGGTAGCCAGTTGTCGGTAAAGACGAGGATGCGTATAGAATTATGATAGGAGAATCTATTGAGAAATATCCATTTCAGCGAGCAAGAAGGAGATGGGCGGACGACTTTCAGATGGGTTGGAGAGAGGGATATGTCAGGCTAAATGAAGAATTCTGATTTTTCTGCTACAATGGCCATCCATCCACCTTTGAACCTAATACGGAAGTGACGTGACTTCAGTCCTCCGTTTTTCTCCCGCCCGTATTTCGAAGTTCCCTGCGTGCTGTATTAGGTGTTAACCTTTACGAGTATAATCAAATTTTAATTGGACTATTACGCTAATCTGTTCATCTGATGACGTGTGTATTAATTACAGGTAGTGGCCGACGTTGCAAAAGCACACACCTTCCTGCGTAATTAAGGGAAGTAGTCATGGCAACGACTGTGCCAAACAATGTGATGACATCAGCGATGTTGTCACCTCCCTCTGTTTTTGTAACGGTGAAGGCTAGGCCGCACAAAGCTCGTCCGTATGGTCTCGGGTGTCATCATTCTGGCTCATCGCAAGTATAAACTTAATCAGGTATGTAGTACACTCACGTCTTCAGCGAAGTAGAACATAAGACAGGTCTGCCATTTCTTGAAACCCGGCGGGAAAACTTTGGCAGAGTATCACGTCTTGAAGGCACGTAGAATTGTAGGTAAAGCTCCTCACATTGTTAACCTCGGCACTGGGCAGGTAAATGGTGATAGGTTCACGGTCCTGTCGCTTTGCCGCTTGGGAGGCAGGGTTGGCCAAACAGCAAGTGCGGACATAGTGCAAAGATAAAAAGGATCGTGGCGTGTCATAAAACACCGGTCGGCGGACCGCCGAAGAGCATAATCTTTATCATAACTTTTTTCCTGCAAATCTCACTTAAAATTCGGTGTAATTAGAACTGCGAACATGGCGATGACGCCAAACAGTATGTGATTGTTATTTGAATTGTACATTCGAGTGGAAATGACAGGGTTAGCGCAGTCGGTATGGTGGTTAGACTACGGGATGAGCTACCGTGGAATCTGAGTTTGTTACCCGGCAGGGGCAAGATATTTTTTCTCCTCTTCAAAGCGTCCAGACTGGCACTGAGGCCACACACATCCTCCTATCTAGTGGGTACCGGAGGCTGTCTCCCGAAGGAAAGCGGCCGGAGCTTGAAGCTGACTACACGTTTTTGACGTGTGTAGAGGTTAAGAATGTGTGGAGCTATACCTCCACTCTGTTTTCACGTTGTGGTGCTTAGTAAAAGGCACAGGTACTGTTTTACCGTTTAAACTCCTCCGTGAACGAGCCGGAAGATCCCAGTACGCTGGTCACAGAATTGCCGTGTAGTCTGGTGGGTAGCAACGTTTCGGAGGAACTGAATCGCCTGCGCGCTGTCTGCTTCCCGTTTGAAATAGCCAAACACCTCTAAAGCTATATTTCTGACTTGGTGCTTGCTTTTGTGGCAGTCAGTTTTCAGAGTCGCAGTGTAACGTAGTTGAAACCAACATTGCGCAAACCTCTTCAAAGAAGCGATTTTAATTTTACAAATTCCAGAATGCTCGAATGTTTCAGAAGCGCTTCCTATGAGTGACTTCCGGTGATGAGTTCTGAGTGAGCACATGGCAGTTCTTTGCGTTGGCACGTCCGCGGTGACCCGTCTTAAGAAATGTGCAGGCGTTTTCGCGATTTGAAAAACTGGGGGCCGCAGCAGAGCAAACACGTCTGCATTGTTACACAGTTGGTTTGCTCGATGGAAGCGTCTGTGGATTGGTGTCTTTCGTTAATGGGAGAGCAGCGTGAACGAGTCATCACTGGGCCATTAGGCCTATTTGAAATTACCTATTTGCTTGTCCTGTTATTTCTGTATGAAATTCCAGGGTCTCACGGCTGTGAATCTGAGAATAGGCTTATGTATTCTGGCTTATGACGACGTGTAGTCTTTTAGAAATTTACGGACGTTTCGTACGAACCTGCTGCCTTTTCCTTCATGGTATTATATTTTTGTCAATGGAAAGAGGCAGACCGGAATGTTTCTGATAGTATGTCAAAGAAAACCCATCGTAACTGCCGGATGTTGCAGCAGTAATAACCCACAGCCCATTGTTTGTAGCTGTAGGAGCGGCATTGGGTTGCTAGCCCTGGAACTCATCCAGGATTCTTACGGCATATCATTTCCAGTACAGGGACTTTAATAAAATGTTATGGTTGACGGTCTTTACACTTGATGTGTATAGGAGCACAGCGGCATATGCCACAGTAAAATATTACTTCAGTTCGAATATTTTGGTATTTGGTTTACATTAATACGGTGCGTGCTGTGAATTACAATCTTCTAGTTACCCATCATCCACAAGAGGTTCGCTGCCCCTTCTCCGCCTCCTCCTCCTCCTTCAGCACGACACCCCTTTAAGTTTGGCCTTGGCTTCCCTTTCGGGCTCCTCAACATTATCATTTTTATTACAGAATGAGGTTGTCAGCCTCATGCCCAACCACCAACCTAAAGGGCTGGGATTTCATTTTGGGGTGGCTTCCCTAGGGAGGCTGACAAACGCCTAAGGAGCCCTTCCTGCCCCCTCGCTTTTGGACGCTCTTTGGCTGTTCTGCTGATACCTGCCCGGCTCGGGTGACCCTACCATAGCTACGCCACCGACGGCATGGTCTCCAGCTTCATTGGAGCACACAGTCCTCCCCGCCCGGTTTAACATAAACCTTCGAAAAGGCGGTGGCCTCCTGTGGAGGGTTGGCTACCCCTGGTTAGTACTATTCCCGCATCCGATCTCGTGACCTATATACGGGGTATTAACTCATAGTGGCTAGGCATTGCGTCACCGAACCATAAATAGTCACGGAAATATATTTCAAGTAGAAGTACTCTGCGTTGACTCAACGTGTTGTTCCCGTTGTAGAGGAGGTTCGTGGACAGGCAATGAAAGTGTAGTAACAGTGAGATGCTGTTATTGCAAAACCGAGATAATGTTATGTGTGTGTTCTACAGTTAATTAGTGGGCTCCATTACGGGCGTATGAAAGTGATTAATGTTGAAACAGAGTGAAAAATGACGTTCATAAACATATTTTGCGGCGTGCGTTTAATTAGTGTGGCAGATCGCCATGCAATTTGAAATGAAGGTTACAACTTGCCACATTACGTTGTAACTGGAACATTATCTGCTTTATGCTACCCAAAGGCTTGTTTCTGAGATTACAGAATCCACCTATTGGACTCTGTCTTCAGTGAGTAACATCTTTGTAAACAATTCAAGAATGCGTGACTGAATAAAAGTCAAAAAATTACGTAACGAGGAACTTTACGTTTTATACTCTTCACGAAATGTTTTTTGGGTTGATCCAGTAAAGGATGATAAGATGGGTGGGGCATGTAGCATTCGTGGAAGCGACGTAAATGCATACAAATTGTCTTTCGAAATCTGAATGGAGGGGCCACTATAGACATCTAAGCTAACATTGGAGGATAACGTTAAGGTGAATCTGTAGAAAATGGAATGCGAGACTGTGCACTGCATTTCTGTTGCTGATGACAGGGTCAAGTGACAGGTTGTTGTGATAACGGTGATGAACCTTCGTGATCCAGGAAGCGAAGTAAATTTCTCGGCAGGCCAAGTGACCATTAGCACCCGAAGAAGAACTCTGCTTCGTGGTGATGGTTAATTGTATGTGCAGACCTTTTTCAGAACTCTTCTCTCCAGGCGATAGTGGGATATCTCCAAATAGAAAGAGACTGGCTCGTTCCAATCCCTAACTGGCCATCGTGTTGTACCATAGTGTTACCGCATGTTGCATTTGAAACAGTGTCATTAAACTAAAACTGGATCAGTAGTTTCGAGTTGGGGCGTCCCAATTTATTTTCAATAGTGGGCCACGTGATCAGAAATCCTTATTTGTGTTGCGGGCTGTATGAATCTCTTTATTGATAACAATGGTGAAATGTAGCCTGTTGTTTTTTGAAAATACAAATTTTCTTAAAACTCTAAGTAACTACATGGAGCAGAGAATTTTTGAGAAGCTAACAGGTTCACAGCTAGTCAAATTCCCCGCATTTTATGGAACCCAAAGGCTCATTACCGCATTCACAAGCGCCCGCCACCTGTCCGTATTCTGAACATGATTAATCCAGTCCATGCCCCTATACACTTCTTGAATATCTATTTTAATATTATATTCCCATCTACGCCTAGGTCTTCAAGTGGTCTCTTTCCCTCAGGTTTACCCGCTAAAATCCTGTATGCACGTTTCCTGCCCCTAATACGTGCTACATGCTTCAGCCATCTCGTGATTTTATCGCCCGAATAATGTTTGGTGAGGAGTACAGATCATAAGCTCCTCTCATAAGCCTTCTCCACTCCCCTGTTAACAGTAACACAAAATCGATTCTAAAAACATTTTACTCAGGTGGTGAGATCGTCGCTCTTCTGGGACGTTACGCGGCGTAGATTGGTAGCTATTTACCGATGTTTCCGGACAATTTATCGGTCCCTTCTTCTTGGACTGCTTTACCCTTGCAGATGGGACCGATACGTTTCCCGAAACGTCGGTAAATAACTACCAATCTACGCTGCGGAAAATTCCAGAAGAGCGAAGATCTCATTTATACCGCGGCGGAAGCGTGAAGTCACGCAGGTGGTTTAGGGCTTACTGGTACCTACAAGTTCACGTACATTTTTTCTTTCTAACTCGGGCCAGCCGAATTCCGGGCCCAGGTGGGCCACCATGTTGGGTACCACTGGTTTGGAGTTCCCAAAGATAGAGCAATCGCCATTTTGCAACTCCGCATCACACAGATGTTTGGATACTCAATAAGTAGACGTCTGGGTAAGATAATATGAAAGACGGGGTACTCCAGAAAGACCTCCCTGCTGAGGTTTGTGCTGCTGAGTTCGACGATTGGACAATGTGTGTCCTCTGCTCATACGGTACAAAGTGTGAACAATACAGTTTGCGTGATATAATTATGTGTATGTATGCCACGGTTCCATGACAAAAGCCCACACGACGAAAGCCCACACGACAATTGCGCACAGATAAAACCCCACTGTCATGAATGCTCAGGAAAAATACCCACACCGATAAATGCTCACACGGATGAATGCTCACACGGATTAATGCTCACAAGGATAATTGCTCACAAGGATAAATGCTCACACGGACAAATGCTCACACGGACAAATGCTCACACTGGCGAATTGTCACACAGGAAAGTAATGGTAGTGTAATGAGGGGGACGAGGTTGAAATATCGCGCTGACTGTAACAGAGACATAGCCTACACGCTAACCTAAGTTTGTGTCCAGTGGCCATTCCCTTCATATACAGAACAGAGACATAGCCTGAACGCTAACGTAACTTTGTGTCCAGTGGCCATTCACTTAATATACAAAACAGAGACATAGCCTGAACGCTAACCGAAGTTTGTGTCCAGTGGCCATTCACTTAATATACAAAACAGAGACATAGCCTACACGCTAACCTAAGTTTGTGTCCAGTGGCCATTCCCTTCATATACAGAACAGAGACATAGCCTGAACGCTAACCAAACTTTGTGTCCAGTGGCCATTCACTTAATATACAAAACAGAGACATAGCCTGAACGCTAACCTAAGTTTGTGTCCAGTGGCCATTCACTTAATATACAAAACAGAGACATAGCCTACACGCTAACCTAAGTTTGTGTCCAGTGGCCATTCCCTTCATATACAGAACAGAGAAATAGCCTGAACGCTAACGTAACCTAATTCTTGTATGTGCGTACTTTCCTGTGTGACAATTCGCCCGTGTAAGCATTTGTCCGTGTGAGCATTTATCAATGTGAGCATTTAAACTTGTGAGCAATTGTCCTTGTGAGCATTCATCCGTGTGAGCATATATCCGTGTGAGCATTTATCGGTGTGGGTATTTTTCCTGTGAGCATTCATGACTGTGGGGTTTTATCTGTGCGCAATTGTCGTGTGGGCTTTCGTCGTGTGCGCATTTATCCGGTCACCGTATGCCACACTGGTTATACAAGTCGAATTGCGAAATGAGGTCATGGAATTGTAAAATTGTGTAACAGTGTATATCTTCTTTTGTTGCGTACGTTGACATAGCCATATGGCTGAAAGGTGTGTAGGAGCTCTTGAGTGTCGAGTAATGGGGAGAGATGGTTAAGGTTACAGCGGAGTTATTTCCCCGTGCTGTTGATAAGGGATTGTTAGGTAGCGAGGGTCTCATATCCATCTAAACAGAATCTGGAATAAATGGAAATCTGTCCGCATTTGAGCTTTGCGCACTTGTGGCTTGTTAATGCAGCGTATAGTGGTAATTCTGAACCGACGTTTCGGGACAACCTATCCTTCCCATCTTCAGTGTTCAAGGAGTCCAAGAAGTCTTGGACTTCTTGACGTCGGTACAGAATTACCACTCTGCGCTGCGTAATATCCCAGAAGAGCGCAGGTCTCATCTACCTCACGGCGGACGCCTGAAATCAATTCACATTTGGTTCAAAATTTCTTGAACGTTCATCCTGTAGGAGCTGAGTTGTTCCATACGGACGGACGGGTAAGAAGACGGACAGACGTGACTCATTTAATGCTAACTTCTTGTATTTGATTTTCAAACATGCATAAAATCGAGAATTTGACGAAAATTGCCTGACGGAATATTTTTTTGTACTTTGGTTCCTAGAATTAAGTCTGTCAGAAAAGGATCATTCCCGTCACAAATGGGAAAGATGGTGGACAAAATACTATATGTGCAGAATGTGACAGGGGATTGCAGGGACAGTTCAAATGAAGAAAGAATAAGAAAAAAGCCAGAAAGCAGATGCGAACAGGGAATGTGTACTCACACTCGTACACAAACACAGCATTTTGTTTTTGTTTGTGGTGCTTCAGATAAATTAAGCAAGATAGACATTAACAAATAAATGGAGAAATAAGGATAGAGCGAAAGAAAAAAGCACGATATATAAATATTTGTGCCCAGTAAGTAGGTTATGTAACGTTCAACTTTCGTACTATCCAAATGACCATCCAGAAGTAGCCAAAGCCTTTATGACACAAAGCGTTCTAAGAGATCATGCGGGCCTTTTTTTTTTGTGTTCTGGTATCGCATAGTTTTCTTGGTGATATGAAACAAAGGCCGGTCTTGTCTTGCGCCTTAAAGAAACCCAAACCAAAGCCCATTTATACATCAGATGGATGAGCCACTCCCTTTTTCCAAGTCTGTACCCCCACAAGTGTTTGTGCTGTTCACGTAACAAATTGCCATACACATCACTTCGGTAGTGCTGCTGATGGGGTTACCGCGCAACACACACAGCGCATTGCGCAACCGCGTGTCCGAAAGTTTCAGTTAACTTCAGGGAATGTGTGGTGCGTAGAATTTTCTTATATTCTGGAGGTCGCAGGTTCGAATCGTGGCATAGAGTTCATCTTTCTTTGAGGCAGATTACTGGATCGTACATTAACCATTTAAAGCCCAGTCAGTGGTTGCTTTGTATGGCACAGGGTTTAACATAAAAAAAAGTTTGTTCTCTGCCCGCGCAGTGTATTTGTGTGTTGTATATGGATCTCAGAACAAACAGTGATTATTTCCGTATACAGCGTAATCTGATTGGGTTTTGTAACCGGCACGAAGTGTATTTGCTGTGCGGTACGAACTGAATCTTTAAATATAATTCAAGCTAATCTTAGTCTGAACATGGCCGTGCCATGGCTCAGGCGGTTAGTGGCTGGCGTCTGTCCGGGGAAGCCCGGGTTTGATTCCGGGTTGGTCCTGTGACATTTATAGTGGACGCAGTGGCACGGGGACAGGTTTTTCTCCGCGTAGGTTGCTTGGGTTTTCCCCTGTCATCATTCCACAGATGGTCCATATTCATATTCATACACACGTTGCTTCAATCAAAAGGACGGCTGAAGTGTGGGATCCTTCCAAAAGCAATACTGTTTTGGAAATCGGAGAGCACTGAGTACAAACGTACTCTCCCACTTCGTCTGTAGAGGGTTTAAAGCAGCCAAATAAAATTCCGTTTACCCGTTCATAATCATCCGATCATTCGATGGTATAACCACTGTGGATGATGATCGGCGATGCATCAGTCGGGTAGCGAATCCGGGATTGGTCTTGTGCAGCCCTGTACTGTCCGGAGTCATTTTATTTTCCTTTGTTTTTTAATCATCGGCTTTGTTAATGTATGGAGCTTATCAGCCTCTCTTTGGAAGATCAGTAACCGTACTAAGGCTGTTATGAATGAGACCAACTGTTGCACAAGCCTCCCCTAGCATCCCAAGAAGTTTGCTCGTAACAAGAAGTTTTAGCAGGAAGGGATAGGACGTTAACAACCACCCACTTGTTTGCTGTCCCTTCTCTACAAACTTGGAACGTAGAGACTTTTATTTGTAAGCCCTTTAAAATTGAAAGAGGTTCTTGGTTCGGTGTTGAATCATGGGAGTTGTTAGGTATGTGTGTTGAATCTGGGATGAAGCATGGCGCTATTGACTGCACGATGTGCAATTCCTATGCCGTGTGTCCACAAGTTGTTTCTACACGCTGGTACTCGAGCGCCACTTGTGCTTAGCACTATCTAGTGCAGTATATGGAACAAATGGAATTTCAGTGATCAGACTGTCCGAACGCTGGGGTTCGGCGACTTAAAAATATTCTTAGTGGCAAAGTTTTGTATGAATATAAGTGTGGAAAATTATTTTATATGAAGTGAGTATGAATGGATTGGCAACTGGAAGTACTGAGTTGTCTGTTTACAAAACATTTCTAGTCTTCCAGTTCCAGAAATTATCTTGCGTTGGGAGACGCCGACTGCGTGAGTTACGACAATACAACTCTCGTCTCTCGCGTTGTATTGATCCGCTCCCTCTGGCCAGCATAGGAAATCGCGGTCTCGTTCAGTCTAACGCGTCGATGTGTGTCAGATGGCGCGGAACAGAAATGATGCGGTTTAACACCCACCACGTCACGTAATTATCACGTTGTATTCCAAGTGTAAGAATTCGGCATGTTGAGATGTAATTGAATTTCGAGAACCAGTATGGTAATATTGAATTGCTAAGTCATTTGTAATTTGCAATTCATTTTTCTGTACATTCTTGTAGACTAAAGATTACTAGTGATGTCAGTATAATCGAATACACTGTACATTATTTAATACGTGAATTGCTTTATCATTTAAATTTAAAAAGTTTTCACTATCCACGGCATGAAGACATTTAGGTGGTAGAGGTATGGCTCCACTCATTCTTAATCTCGGCACTAGATGGACTTGAGTAGTCAACGCCCCGGCCGCTTTACCCCCTGGAAGGAACGTCGGTAGTCATTGAATTGGAGGATAGGTGGGCTACAGAGGCTTTTTGGACGTTTTGGAGAACACAATCTCTTGCCCTGCCAGGATTAAACCCCGAGTGGTCCAATATGTAGCCCAGTCGTAGGCTCAACTGATTTCTTAATAGTCTTGTCGCGCAGGGTACCTGTAGGCTACACCAGATAGGGCTTTGAGATGCTCTGAGTTGTTGATGTTAAGACAGGAGTATAGACCGCAGTTAAAAATTATTATTATTATTATTATTATTATTGTTATAAGTACAATTATTATTCACTTCGTGGTTTAAGTAATGAAACTTGTTCCGCCTTCACATACACACCATCTTTTCCAAGGTCTTCCTCATTCTCGGGTGTCCTTGTTCATACGGCACTGCAGAAACTGTTGTAAATTAGAAATCATAAAACGAGTTCGAGGAAGGATAAGTAGTATGTCAGTGTGATTATTCCTGAAATGCTGCCTCGTTGTTATGTGTTACACACAACACACTCTTATATCTCATAGTTAACAGTTGCCGTTATTCTGTTGTTAGCCTTGCCGCATCTTAAGTAATGTATCAGTTTTTTGTCTGCATTCAACACCGATCCTTCGAAATTGTGAGGCACATCGTTGGGTCTGCTGATGGAATTTCGTGCTGATCCAATGTTCAACGCCGCTGATTCCCTAGTTTTTCTTTATTTGGAGAAGAAATTTTTGTATTCTTGTTTTAATTTGACCATTCTCAAGGATGGTCTCAAACTTTTGTTCTAAACGCAGCAACCCGAGACTGCTTGAAAGGGGTGTGCTGTAATGAAGTTCCTCTTAATAGAAGTTGGTTCTTTCATTCTCTACGTCAGTTTGTGTTCATCTACACCAGGGGTGAGAATAAGCCAGTCCACAGGCCTGATCCGTCCCGACAGCTGTGTCAAACCGACCCGCGACAGCATGTATGAACACAGCAACAGAACGAATTAAGAACTGTGTACTTTCTGTGTGAGCTTACACTTTAAATCAGTGAGGCAAGAGACGGAGAACTGAGACAAGAGTTGAAATGGAGAAAACTGAGCTGAGAATGGATGGAAAGGGACATGAGGAAGAAGGAAGGAAGGAAGGAAGGTGATGAGTTTTATGCATCCAGTTGAGTATCCCTGGTCAATTGGTAGGTAACAAATGGCCGAAGTATCGTCTGTGTTTATTTCCAAATTCACTCATTAAATAGACTTTCCTTCCTTCCAGATTATAATTATGCACACACTTACTGCGAAATGCGAACAAAGAGACATTACTTGTCTTTATTATTATTATTATTATTATTATTTAATGTTAATAATAATAATAATAATAATAAAGACATTACTTGTACGTCATAACATTCGTTCTATAATGACGGTCGTATAATTCGCTGATTCCGGATACCACACGGTTAAGTGCTGGGAGGAACTTAATGTGAATCTCTTTTTGAGGGTTGTGAGGGCGGATTTAAGGTCAAAGCCACTGGGAATTATTGAATTCTTTCGTGTTTTATTGCTGTTTTGTACGGAGAAGCTCAAAACGATGTGTTCAACTGTTGGCGTGACTGATAGCGAGTGGATGATACTGGACCACAGAACGTAGAAGTGACCTCGAGGTCATATTTGAAGCAAATATGGCATGATCCAAGTAAATTTTTTTCTTTTTTGTTTTAGTGAAGATAACCTTATGTGACCCTGACACTCGAGCTATGATTTTCGTCAAGTGAATGGAAAGTGTATTGACCGGTGTAACTGTAGGCTGCCGGCGGCTGGCTGGATGAACGGGAGTTGCGTTGCGTTGCGGACGGACTGATTATTGGGTACTTACTGGGACTTCTTGTTGGGTAAAGGTGGCTGTTGCTTGAAACACAACCAAAGCAGAGCGTTTTTAATGCCCCTTATTGTCATTTATCGTGAATTAGGCACAGGGGCAGCTTTGATTGCCACACGATGAACTGTCCCTGTGTTACAAATCAGTGGTTAGAGGGCCCGATTTAGCGTCGACTGTGGTTCCTTTGCCGTCCGTTTGGAGCGCACCACCCTCCTTCCACACAGGCACACAAACATTTCATCTTGTTCCAATTTCAACGGACCTCTTTTACGACGTCTCCTCCGTTTCCTGATCTGGACCTGACTTCATATGACATCTGCGAGCAGTAAAGCTTTCAGTTAGGGAGAAGCTAGAAATATTAATTGGCCAGCTGCTTAGCATGAGTTATATATAGCTTTTCTTACTTCAATGTAACTTGACTCCTAATACATATGCGGACGAAACATATGGCTCTCCCATTTGTGGTGTATTTAGGGGGGGGGGGCGCAAATTTGCAGAAGGGTGGAGACATAATGTTCATCCAAGTAACTATATAAGGGTTTCGTATTTCGCATCCTTCCATCCACCCATCATCCACTTATTCGTCGACTTGTTAATTATTTTTGTTTCGTTTCTCCGTTCTTTATTGTTTTAGATTCTTCTGTATTTTGTCCTTTTGCCAATACTTCCTTCTACAGTTGTTTCACAGTGTTGAGATTTTTATTCGGCTGTTGTGATTATGATAATGAGGTAACGAGTCCCTGGTTTCTCTACCATCTGAGTGACTACTATCTCCCCAAGGACTGTCTTCGTGTAGTTACTTACCTCATTCATTTATCATCTGTTTGTCTCTTTAGCGTTTCGTCTCCTCTTGCGTATTTGGCCAGTTTTTGTGCCTATCTTTACTACCCATGTAGCCATATATTACTCGTCACTATCCCTGCCTTCCTGGCCTTCAGGACTGCGGTGTATTTCTAGAATATGTTAAATATCTCTACACGAATGTGCACTGCCTCCGGTCGGTGGGCTATATACAGACCCTTGCATGATTGCTGGACTGCTACGAAGTACTTCTGAAGGTGGCGCGTGGACGTCGCGATATAGAAGCGAGAACTTGGAGTTTTATGAACTTAAGTTTATATCTGGGACATTCGAAAGATTAATGAGGTTGTGATACGGAGTTTTCATTGAACCTTCATATTTATTGACGCCCTTCCTCTGGTTTATTGCAACCCGAGTGCTTCACCTGTGAATCAACAAGAGCCCGTCGTAGGCAGTGTCCAGTTTGGTCTTCTGCCAGACCTGTAGTCTTCGTTTGCAGTGAGATATGACACACGATTTACGCATTTGTTTTACGATGTAACTGAAGATCAGTCGCCGTCGAGAAACTGTACGTGATGGGACCTTGACAAATGAGAGGGAAACGTGATTGAGGCAGACATTAGCCACGAGTTTGTTGTAAGAATATTGGATCAACGTTAAATGCAGTGCATTTACGAGTACGTTTATTTTAGCAATACTACGTACAAAGTCGTATACATTAAAGGGAACCCAGTTCGGGAACTGTTTATATTTTTAACCAGGCTCGCCCTCTTGCAAAGATAAGCCGAATTCCTCATGAACCAATGAGTTATGCGCACTGGCCCATGCCTAGCAGCCAGCGAGATGAATGTAAAGGCGAACAATCAGCGGTGGGTGAATCCCTAAACCTTTCCATGCTGCGAACGACATATCTCGTTTTGAAGTACCAGGCGTATTTGCTGGTAATGTCTTTAGTTAATGACAATGTGTGCATCAGTATTCTGTCACTTTTTCTTAGTCCGATAATTTCTAATGTCTCACACTTGTATTACTGTAAAAATCGGCACTGCGTTTTACTTGTTTAGTATGTACTGCTCAGTAGGAAGATTTTGTGCAGTCAGTGATGAACCTGCGAGTAGTAGCAAAGTCAGGGAATTTCTAGACCGGCTGAGAAGCTACAAACTTTCAAAGGAATGAGCTTGTTCTGTAGCTACCATGGAGTTATTTATTTTATTGGTAATGATTCTAGAACGTATTTCATGAGCCGCATTGAAATTTTTCAAGGACGGCTTTTGAGGCGTGGGCCATATTTTCCCACCCTTGGCAGAGTCAGCGAGTTCATCGACATTATAGTTTACAGGCATGCGAGAGATAGGGGCCAAATTTTTAGATGCAGACGACAGACAGCTGACGGACAGCCCGTGGGCTCTGTGTGTCCTGTGTCCCGAGATCGTAGTGCATGAATCATATTTCGAGTGTTGAAACATCTACATGGTCGCGCAGTAAATATTCTAGTTAACAGAAAAAGCCATATTGCTACCAACAAAACTTCAGATAAGCTACTACTTATTGTGTGTTAAATATGAATAGTTAATGAGTTGTAATTTCGGGAGCGGTCTCACTTCTTGAGTCTGATGCTTCTTACAACATGGTCGCTTGTTATGTAGTCCGCTGATACTGTGTTTTCGTGGTTCGTTAAACGCTTTGTCAATTGCATTAGTTCACCAGCCTCAGTTGATGGTTTTGAGTGATATAGTATGCAAGCGATCGTGGATTATTGAATGTTTGTTAACTTAGTGTCTGACTGGAGGACCTGAGAAGTTTCACTGTCGTGGCCTGTTTACATTACTATCATACTAGGTCCTCGATAAACTGAGGAATTTCACTAGAGATCATTTGAAGGAAATCGCTGTGGCCTATTTTAAGGAATTATCTCGGCGAATGGCGGACGGAAGCGAGGAAGATCACGAAAAAAGCGTATTTTTATCAAATTTAAGTGGTTACCGGATCGAAAGTCCAGCATGAAAATATGTTATTTTCTGTCAATATAATTTTGTGACATTGATTATACTGAAGAGACTACTGGGAAGGCGTAGGTTGGAGGATAATAGTAAAATTAATTAAAAAATAGAATGGGGAAAGTGGACTGGTGTCATCTGTCTCAGGATGGGATCAAGTGGTGGGCTGTTGTTATACGGTATGAACTGTGCTGTGGACGTTGTTGGTTATACAGAAGAATGTGTGACACGCTAATCTGTTTGAAGCAAAAATGTGTTTCGGTTCCTCGGGATTTCGTTATAAACTAGTTTTAATGCAGTCTTCTAAACTGGTTTGGTAAAAAGGCTCGTAATCGGGAATGACACGCGGTCTTGTTGGGGAAGCTTGCTTGCCAGCCAGGCAGATGAGAGGGCTAAAGCCAAGAACTCATGTGAGCAGACGAAGCTCTGTAGCAGTAGACAAGGCAGTCTTTGAGGGAAGGAATCCTAATTAAAAACTTGATCATCCGGAATGGTGGTTGTGCGGAAGACCGGTTATTTTCCCATGTCAGAATTACATAAACTCAAAAGCTTCACACAGTATAGCCGGGCGGAAGATTGGAACGGAATTTAAGCGAGTTAAAAGAAAATGACTAAAGGGCCGTGCACGTAATTGTGGGGGGCGCCTTGGATCCGTAGTAGCAAAGAATTGTCACATGCTCACGGGTCGCAAGTCAGCATTAGTCACCGTGAGGAACTAACTCCTTGGTGCAGAGTCCTTGAGAAGCTAACAGTTTCTCATCGGGTCACGAAATTTCCCGTTTGGGAACCGAAGGCTCATTAACGTGTTTACAAGTGCCCGATGGCCATATCCTGAGTCAGAGCATTGCAATCTACGACCGCCAGCCCATCATATTTCTTGCAGATACATTTTAATATCCTCTCATCTACGTCTAGGTCTTCCAAGTGGTCTCTTTACCTCAGGTCCCCCCCCCTTCCCCAAATTCTCTATGCACCTGTCCTCTGCCCCATACGTGCCACATGCCCCTCCCGTTTCATTCTTCTTGATTTGATCTCCTGAATGATTTTTTGTGAGGAGTGCAGATCATGAAGCTTCCCCAGTCCCTATTAACTCGTCCCCGTTAGGCCCAAATATCTCCCAAAATTTGCATTATATTGGTGTGGGATTTGTTCGTGAAGGTGAAGTGTTTCTCTGAAGTAGCTTATGGATTGCTGATTCTAATTGTATTTTTCTGTTATTTTAAAAATGGAATGTCAGCAAAGCAACGGTCAAGTCCTACATTAACAAGCCAGAGACGTAGTTTTAAAGGTGACTGGCTGTTTCAAGCAGGAAGTAGGCCGTGATCAATTCGCCATTTACCATATGTCATGAACACACAGTTGATGCTATTGATGGCCTGAGAACTGTGAAACGCAATTGTTAACGCAGGAAAGTATTTGCTTAGTTCTTACACCAGTACAGAAGGACATTTGGATTTCAGCTCGCGTGGTAAAAGACTGCGGTAAAGCGACAAAAAGTGACGGGTGTTGATGATTGTGATGGAATTGTATTGTGATGTAAGTTTTTACTTTTTATGAAATGGGATAATTTTGCTGTGGTAAGAAGTTGGTAGTGGAAGTGATGTTACAGGATTTGAAAGTAGTAATGTTGTCACGTTGAGGATTGTGAGATCCATGTGCTTTTTGTTTAAATACGCAAGGTAATGACAGAAGGTTGCTAATGGAGCGCAGTAATATTCCGCTGCGAAAAAAAATTAGATGAGTGGGTACTCCAGGTATAGGAATACGTATAACATTCGAATGAAACGTGTATGAAGCAGAACTACAGTAGCAAAATCGCTGGAAGATGAGTGACGGATTCAGTGGCCTTAAGGCCCAGTTTATGATGTGGTGGTTCTGTTGACAGAGGTTTCATTCCGGAAAGGGAGTTTTTCGGTCGTAATAAGAATTTATACTGATTACTACGGGGGAATGAACACCCGAATTGTTTAAAAAGTGGTTTCAAGAACACTTTACACCGTACCTTGATCCGTAGACTGCCATTGTTACGGATAATGCGAGCTGTTATTCTGCACTGTCGGTGTAGCGTCCATCTAGAAAGAAGAAAGAAAGTCGACATGACAGCTTGGCAGTCCAGTAACAATTCGCAGCACACTGCCACAGAGCCACGTGCTTGGAGTTGTTGCAGTTGGTGTGAATCGAGCAGGCTGTATGGTGTGACATTGCTTGTAGTGAGTAGAGCGTTATTGGCTGAGCACTGCTGAAACTGCTGTGAAACAGTACATTACAGAAAGGAGTAACAGCCGAAGCCGTGACGTTATCTCACGAACACGTAGTGTTAGAGGTTGGGGGGGGTGGGGAGTGTTTGACGGCGAGAACCGGAAGGAAGATGGTTTTGCGAAGAAAATAGCGCAAGACGAGGTTATGGAGCCAATAATTATGAAACAATGAAATCAGATTCAGATGCTTTGGACAGTAACCATGTGACCCGTATTAAATGTAAGACAGTTTCTTTGGTGTGATACAACAGCCCAATTCGGGCCCAGGCCACCTCGTTGTTGAGGTTTCTAGATCACACACAAAGTAAACACACACACACGGTAGGACTCCTCTGAATGAGTGATCAGCTCGTCGCAGAGGCCACTACCTACACAACACATAACAAACACAAGAGACGAACATCCATGCCCTCATTGGGATTCGAACCCGTGATCTCAGCAATCAAGCGGCTGCAGAGCTACGCTTAGACCGCACGGCTACCGAGATCGGCAAATATAAGACAATATATTTTATTAATCATATTATCGTACGACTTAATAATGATACCGTAATTAAATCTTTAAGTGCTTGTTAATGTGCGAGGCTAATACCGCTTAATATAAAATGAATGGCGATATCGCAAGTTATAGATGCCAGGGTTGACCAGTCCTCCGTATATGACATATTCGCGTCTTTCGTTTGCTACATGCAACCGATTGGTTGCAGAGGTGACAGCTGTGTCATTCCACAGCATTGAACATTAAGTGAAGTTAACTGAAATTGACTCAAACCTGAAGCGAGGATAACATTTCGGGAGGGGATAGGCTGTGAGCATGGGAGGTGAATGTGTAGTGTTCTGCGTTGTGCCCAAAGTGGATGTAAGTTCGCAAAGAGAGTTCGTTTTTGTCGCAGCAAATGACTGCCGTGTTGTGATGTCTGTTGATGTACCCGAGGTCTGCTACCTAGCGCGTGCTAACCATGTATCAATTTTGGAACCTCCAGTGCAAAGGTTATAGTGCTGTGTTAATCAGCAGTCCGTTGTCATTAACTGTGGCTTGGCCCGGAAGCGTGTTGATGAGTTTACCTTCCCATTCGGAATAGCATTCTTATCATTCGATTTAACAAGCAGTTGTGAACCTTATGCTGCTCATTTACCAACAGCCATGCTACTTTGTTTGGCTCGGCCCTGGGGCGACCCAGCCTCCTGTACAATGGGTAACGGGCATCTTTCCGGGGGGTAAAGCGGCCGGGGCGTGGCGTTGACCACCCACCCCCATCCAGCGCCGAGGTTAAAAATGGAATTAGAGCTATACCTCTACTCCCCCTTTGGGCCTACATGGCGTGTTAACTTGCTGACTTGCCTCGTTGATGTTTGCTTTTTGTTCTGTCTCGTGCGAGGATACAAATTCGAGTCAGATCAAGAACAGGAAGGGTATGCTTTTTATGAGGTTAGAGCCATCTTTCAGAACACAAGAAGGTTGTTGCATGGCATGCTTCTGGCTTAAATAAAGCATACATTCCATTGTCGCCATGTACAAGAGGGGATAATGTATATTTATGGGTGACGTGACGTACAGTGGGGTGGTAAAACAACCAGACGAGTATCTGAGGGCGTTTGGACCAAGAAGAGGACAGAAGTTAGGAGAGACAGAGTATTGGCTGCTGTGTAATAAAGTGGGAGAGAAATGATTGGGGACGTGACCTTCAAGATATGACTTCATGTCGTTCACAAGGTCACAATATACGCTTGATATGCGACCTTTTATACACAGTAGCGAGATTTGTACCAAGTGTAATGATAAATGGAATGTTGTTTTGTTTTGGTGTATTTTACAGGGTGGTAGTTATTTCTCTGTTTATAAAACACTTCTGTGAATTTCATAATTCGCACTTTTCGTCTTAGATTGGGCTGGAAGGATAAGATGGAAGACGGAAGTTGGGGTATTAGGCCTTATTAACGCTTTGAGGTCTTTCGTCTACATTATATATTAAATATTCTGTTCCTACCTCGCAGAGAACAGTCTGCAACCGCTAGAAGGACCAGACGGTGAATGCTCTGTAGGGAAATAATTGGTATTTAATATGAGCATCGATGACCTTAAGGAAAAGAGGAGATACTGAAATTTGAAAGATGAAGCACTAGATCGCACTCTGTGGAGAACTCGGTTTCGAAGAGGCTGTTGACCTGTCACAAGACAAACCACGCAGTGAATGAAAATGAATGAATGAATGAATGAATGAGTGAGAATTATACGAAACACACACGTACGCACGCACGCAGACTGCGTGAGCAGATGCAGACTTTCGTAATGTTACAACAGGTGGTGCACATAGTTACCACCAGGCTTTAAAAGGTTAATATGGAACCCACCGAACGGATTGGTTTAGCATTAACGTTCTAGAACTGGATTCGGGAGATGACTGGTTCAGCTCTCGGTCGGAGCGGTTATTGTGCGTAAGTATTTTTATGGGTTTCCGCAGTCCAGTCCCACCAGACAAATTCCAGGATGCTACATATATTAGGCCATGGCCGCGTTATTCCGAATCCTGCCCATTCATCATTCTTCACCCTGTCGTTCAGTGCTATATATCCCGAGTTAGTTACGGCGCTTGACAGTAACCCACAAGATGTGGGCATGTGGTATGACCGTGGGTTGTATAGAACTGGCTCAGGATAGGGTCCATATGTTCCTTAGGGTTATATGAAATCAGACGATTTCTTGAACGCGTGAACAGGATCCCTCGGCAGGTAGTTCATTGCTTTGAGCATGATTCTTAGTCATGCATTTTTTTATGAGAAGGGTCCCGCAGCAGAAGTTACGGACGCACCGCAGCCTTAAGGCTTCTTGTGCAACCCTGTGATGAAGATGAGAGAAAGATGACAAGTTTTTTTTTTTTCAGTTTTCCAAGTAATGGAGCACCAGTGGAATGAAACTATCAGGTGAAAACCGAAGTACTCGGGGAAAACCTGTCCCAGTGCCACTTTGTCCACCACAAATCCCACATGGACTGACCGGGGATCGAACCCGGGCCTCCGCGGTGGGAGGCCGGCGACTAACCGCCTGAGTCATGGCACGGTCTATGCACCTTCTTAAATTATAGTTACGTAATTTTTTGTTTTATGTCCCATTTGGAGGGAAGTGTGCGTTACTTGATAACAAAACGCAGAGGAAGATATTTGGACGTATCAGGGGGACAAGCAGTACAGGATGAGGAGCTTCATATTTTTTATTCGTCACCAAGTATTGTTCGGGTGACAAAATTAAGGCTGATAACGGGGCGAGACATTTAGCATACATGTGGAGAACGAAACTTGTTACATTTTGCTAGGATAAACGTCAGGAAGGGCAACACTTGACAAACATAGGCAAGAATCAATCCGGACTAAGTGTTTTCCGTTAGCCATTGAGAAAAGGGTTGACACGTAGCTTGATACCACGCAGTACCACTTCTCGGACATTCTTTTTTCACAATAATCTTCAGTTTCGAATTCTACGCTATGGTACACGTACGTATGAAGGAAGTGATACAGAGCAGAAGCAACAGACCCCTAAACACTGATGTTTGGTTACATGTTATGATTCATGCTTCTACCCATCAGCCTCCAGCGACACTGACAATGACACCGGTTGCAACCCAGCTGTATTAGCACATCTGGTCTAACAAGTGTTACATGTTTAATTTGTTGCTAACAAATTTGGCAGTCCGGAACAGTGCTAAGCAGGTGTGTGTATTGAAGGAGGAGGAAACTGGAGGACAGGTGAGAGCAATGAACAACCGGATGTTGCATGCTCTGCAACTTGGGTTTGAAAGAAAGGCGTTCACTATGTTCCATATCAGCCAGTTTGTTTTTGCATTGGCGTCGGCGCCTGGAAGTAGAATAACTCCTTTACATTTTTCACTGTTCACTGGGAAAAAAGAAGGGATCTGAACACGCATGCGCGCGCGCGAACACACACATACACAAACACACACACAAAGAGCGGGTGTTATAAAGACAAAGGGAGTAAGGAGAGACACAAAAAAGAAAGAAAGAAACTACGGAGAGGAGCGTACCAGGAAGGAAAGAAGGAGCATCCTTCCTGGGAGGCCAATAAGAAATTCCCCTGCAATTTACGGACTTGCCGAAGATCGCTTTCGCCTTTACAAGATCCCACCGCTTGTCCTTGTCCTGAGCCGGATGAACACACGCCTGTTTCAGTAAGGTATATTGTAATACTATATTCCCACCTACGCATTCTTCACTAAGTGATGTTAGAGGGATGGAATCGAGGAGGATGAGTGGGGCTGTAGGACTAATTTGGGAGATAAGAAATGCCTGAATCGCAGGTTAGTATTAAAATTGGTATTGAAGATTGTGTGTGTGTTTGTGTTTGTATGTGTGGATGTGGAGTGGGTAGGACACGGACCAGTTGAGGTAATATGCTATATGGTAAGTAAGAAACGAGGTATCTGGCTGTTTTCTGTGTTTAAATCGGCTATGTCATACAAGGTTAACTCTTTTAGAGGGAAGACAACATCAACTTGAAATAGGAGGTTTCTGAGATCATCTCGTCTTCGCACAGCAGTCTTATTCCGCCAGATAAGAGAATGTTAGGCAGCCATAACAATTGGGCTCCCCTGGCCTTGCCGGTTGCCAAGTGTTTGCCAGATAGAGTGGCCCATAATTTCTCGAGTCTGGCTCCATTTGTTTGCTCTGAGATCTTTTTGAGCTTAAATGTTTGTTTCTTCCGATAGGATGAAAAGGTTTTAAAACTAGGAGAGCTACCTACCTGGTCCCTGGAGGAAACTGCGATCGTCTAGAGCTTCCGAGTGGCATTTTTAACATGTTTGCGGCCACATATATTTTTTTGTTGAAGAATAATTACAAGTAATGTTCCGGTGATTATGCATGCTTATACGGCGAAACCTACCTAAAACGGAATATGTATAAAGTGGCAATAAGTCCTTTCAGAACCCCCGATTTGAAGTTCTGTCAGCCAGTGTGTTGGCGCTCTTTCTACCTGCAGTCACTGAAGTGATGATCAGGGGTTGAATTCTCGACAGTCATTTTTCTCCTTTGGCCACCATGTCCCTTCTGCTCTGAGACCCACCCAACCTCCTGTCAAATGGATATCGCGGGCTCTCCCCTTAGGGCAAAGTGTGTGGAGCCTAACCTCCATACTTCATGGCATGGTACTTGTGGAAAGGGTCCACCTTTATTTTCTTTAACTTCATCGAATGGCAGACAGTGGGGTGACGGTCTTAAAGGTATGGTATAACGAAGTATAATAGGTTTGGTTTGTGTGTAAAAGATATGACGAAAGGGCAGAAGAATGCCAGTAACTCCGAGAACAAATATCGGTCCGTGTAAACATAGCATTACGTGCTGATGTTGGCAGCAGCTCGTACTGTACAATTGATTCCATTGCTGACAGACAGAGCACAATGCTACTACGAACAGAATAAACTAATTTGGCCCGCATTGTTGATAGTTAAGCTGGTCAAGGAATTTCGTACTCTTCATAGAAACTGAAGTTTCTGCACGCTGTTCACAAAATCCCAGCACCGGATCCTATCCGTAATTTGAATACCATGTATGTAGATTTCTTGTTTTACACGTGAAGGGTACATGTTACGTCCGTCAAAGGTAATTTGTTGTTAATCTTATCGTTGTTTATTAATTGCATTCTCTATTTTTGGTCGAAGAAGTTAATTTTCCCTCAACGCCTGGCTCGCGGATGCCTGCAGTCTGTGCTGTCAGTTGTTTTGATTACGTCTTAACTGGACCGCTGTGTAAGCCATCGAGTGCGACAGCTGTAGCTGAAGATGTGTAAACTTCTAAACGCCACTAAGCGTAACTAACCACTGATTGCGCCATAATGTTCCTGAACAATTAAATTGTCATTATACACTTGTTACCAGCACCGCTGTGAGAACCTCATATATCGCAGTTTTGCTTCAGCTGTTGTTAGTGGAACTTTCTTGCTGTTGACCAATAGGAGGCCAGCATTATTGTCATCTGGGTGACATAACTAAGCAATTTCTTAACTGTGGCAAGTTCTGCATGAAAATCATGAACAGCTTTGAAACATCTGTCGTTCTTTCCTTATTTCCATCATCCTTCCATCATCCTTCCATTCACTTTCTTAAGATTGTTGAATGAAGAGATTTATGAGTTTGGGTGCTTTGGACAGTTTTACACATTTAATTCTCTGTGCTGTCAGTTCAGGAGGTCAGACCAGTAACACTTGTCGCGTGGAGAAGGGGCTAGGTCCAAATATAATGGAATGAGTGAGGGCTGCTTATGTTTAGTGAGCGACTTTCCACTTCCAGAAGAATTTTAAACCTTTCAGAGACATCAACAGCACTTGAACGCTTAATCTCCTAACAGCTTAACAATAAGACGTGGGTATGCAACATGGAAGCACCAAAGTATGTACACTCCAGAATCTGGCGATTCATGTATTGAGAAAGAACCTTTCTTACGAAGCAACTGTCCTGCGTATTATTAAAATTAATATTTTAAATGTATCATGAAATTTCGTCACGTATATTAAAGTGTATTTAGTTCTTCAGTTACAGTGATAGTCAAAGCCGTGCAATTTCTGCTGAATTTACAATACGAAATTGAAGTTTCGACACCACCTTTGCCGAAGGCTGTCATTGGACATGATATTAGCTTTCATCTCCAGAATTCTATATGCATTCCTTGCTTTTCTCGTGTCCTTCCCATTGCAGCTCCTAAACTCCACACTTATTGTCAATACCAGGATATGCATACGTCACGGTGTTTTTCGTTATGGCGGATTAATATTGAACTTGGCTAATATTTCTTGTAATGATGCATGTTTTGAAGTTATGACTCGCATATTTCTTGGCAGTTTCTACTTGATATGCCACCATTGCGAGAAGGCTCAGCGGATCCATTGAATTGTGCGTAATGGTATAACAAAGAATGGAAGAGCGCTTTAGAAAGCACCGTGAAGGCCTTGCCGTAGTAGACAGTTGAATGCAGCGGCGCGCTGAGGGATCCTGGATTGTTTTAATTCCTATCGCATTACCGTAGCATTGGAACATGTCGGAATTTCATATCCATTTGTTAAGATTCCCCTCCCCTATGGCTCGACAGCCCTATATGGGCCTAGGCCTCCTCGCTTCGTCGAGGTTTCATGATCACACACTTTGTAGACACACCACTCTCGGTAGGACTCCTCTGGACGAGGGACCAGCTCGTCGCAGAGACCTCTACCTGACAACACACAACACTCACAACAGACAGATATACATACCCCCGGTGGGATTCGAACCCACGATCCTAGTAAGCGAGCGGCCGAAGACCCACGCCTTAGACCGCACGGCCACTGGGATCGGCATCTGTTAAGATTAGTATCTTTTAATGTTGGGTCACAATACTGCACAAACGTGTTGTAAGCCCAGTCTTCCACAAGCCTTGTGATAGGGACATACAGTTGTGTTATCACGAAACTGCGAGGGATTAACAAGGCAGTAGGTATTGTGTACGGCAAAGTGTTCGCTCGTGCTATCTTAAACTTGTGTACCAGTAAATTCGTCTCGTGTTTACGCTTTTGTGTAAGGACCAACAAGTAACATGGGTTAAATGATGTCCTGTGAATATTCGTATGCGCTCATTTCGGAAACAAACCCGGACATCCTCACCGCCCTCACTGCAGTACCTCCCTGCCAGAAATACGAGTAATTGGCTTACGTGTATGTATGTATGTATGTATGTATGTATGTATGTATGTATGTATGTATAAACTACAGAGCCTTTTGTAATAAGAAAAGTAGAAGTGTTCAAAAAGAAAATCGCCGCGGCAAGAACTATTTTTTTTAAATCGTGACGTAGGCCCTTGTAATGCATATTAACGACGTTGTTTCAGCGACCTAGGTTTATGTGACGTCGAATGATAGGATGATTTTTGAATGATGAGTTGTAAGTGACGTTAAGGAAGCGGTCGTGGCCTAATTTAATGTTGCTATCCGGCATTTGCTTTACGGAATTGAGAAAGGCCGCTGTTAACCTCAGGATATCGGCCCTCGGGTCGGGGTTTGAACCCGCGACCTACGAACTACGAATGAAGAGTGCTAAACGCGGTCAGCTTTGGCCAGAATATTGTAAAGCGACTTGGGGTTGGGTGGGGGGGGGGGGTAAAATGCTGAACTCGCTCTGTATCTTATGCATATATGCATTTGCACAGTCACCACAGTTGAAACAGTATTTAAAATAATGATTTTGTTAGGAGGACACTTTCGTTCCGGGTTTTTCGTGGAAGACGGTGTAGTTCTTTCGAAAGTTCGTAGCGGAAGGATACAGATAGACATGAAGTCTGCAGTGTAGGCTAAGATGGCTGTACCGCCAGACAAGCAGTCGAGAAGCGGCAGCGACAATTATATTATTGAGATGAGTCAAGTCATCTGGGTTGTTATTGAGTTGGTTCTGCCTAGAGGTTATTCTAGAATCTAAACGCAGCGGTCATTCCCCATGAAGAAAAGCTATCCGATGAGTAGATGGCCTTTCGGTGTTGCTATGTTGGGTCTGGTGTTGTCTTCAGTGAGTTTACAGTTTACGATTATATCTTATTTATAAGCCGCAGGTAGATCAGTCTTGTGGGAAGTTTAGCTTTTGAGCCCCTTGTTAACGCGAATATCATAAAAACTACTCACAGAGGAAGTATTTCTAAGGACATCACTTTGAAATTCAAACCATTTCATTGTAAAGGACTTTGTGTTTATTTGAGGACCATTTTTCCCCTTTTAAAATTTACAATCCCCCTCATAGAAACCATAAAAAGGAAAGAAGGGTCATTTCGGCTGAATGACTGCAGCTAGTGTACTACTTGTTACAGGTTCTGCCATTTTTTTTTTTACAAGAAATGTTGCTCGTTTTGTTGTGAGTCATTGACGTTGAAGGGTGTTGCGCGATCTGGCGTCGGTTCGTGGATTGCATAAATGTGAATGTCTTGGCATTTTTATGACAGGGCGTTCAGAGAAAGCGAGTGTCTTTGGATGTTCAGGGCGGGAGTGATGGCGTCGGGAAACGTCTGTAACATGCACGCACTGTTAACAAACTTTCACATCTTCACGTTTAGGTTTTCAGGTGTTTACGGTAGATACTGATCAGATGATAGTTTTGGGGGGTTTGACGTCTTATAGGATTGTGGGTTGCCACTGACGTTTCGGAGAAACGTGCTGCTCCCTCCAGATGTAACTTGAAGTTACACCGAAGATAGGAGCAGTATATTCACCCGAAACGTCGGTGACCGACAATTCTACACGGTGTCAAACCCAGAAGACGCATCATTTGATACACTTCACAGTTTGTTTTAACCTTTTATCTTTAGTGTGACCCCACGACCGAGTGATTATTTATTATTACTTTAAAGTTGTACATACCGTGCAAAGCTTGAGATAATTATAACTTAAAACCAACAATATTGCACTTATTTTATATATGTATATTGCAACCCTACATATGTTTCGGCTGTACTTCAGCCATCATCAGGGGTTTTCCTTGCAGCGTCCACTAACTGTATTTCTCACTAACATTTGATTCCTATTGGTTTTCTTAGTAACTAGGTATTGTGCATTGTCTTATTGTCTAGGTCCTATATTGTTCACTTTGCACACTGATACACTTATGTATGTGGGTTTTTTTTGCACTTTTTAGTTTGACTTTTTTCTTGGTCCGTATTGGGAACATGTAGATTTGGCCTATTCTGGAGCATGTCTGTAGCCTTCGGTGTTCTTTTTTCGGTCCTTCTTCTTTAGTTGTATGCAGGTGTCAGCCATCTTGTCACTGCCGTCTTGATGTTGTAGTGTGCCAAGATCGTTCTATTGATTGTATTTTTCATGGTTTTCTTTACGCGGTGTTATGTTGTCTGCTGTTTGTGGTGATTAGTGGACGCTGCAAGGAAAACCCCTGATGATGGCTGAAGTACAGCCGAAACATATGTAGGGTTGCAATATACATATATAAAATAAGTGCAATATTGTTGGTTTTAAGTTATATTTATTATTACTTTACTCCACAGTACTGGGTCTTTCGAGAATAGTTGGTAGCAACTTCTAAGCTGAGATCTTCGATCTGGGCGTTGTGGCGCGGCGTTAATTTTGTCACCGACGTTTCGGAACAGCGTATCACTCTCATCTTGGAGGACCAAGATGCCCGATAAGATAGCTTTGTACTTGAACATCTTAACGCTTGAAGATGGGACTGATATGCTGTCCCGAAACGTCTCTAACAAACCACCCTGCGCAGCGTAACAACCCACGAGAGCGACTACACAATAGCCGACGCAATTTCTTTGCTGTGTTGTCGTTGTTGTTGTTGATGATGATATGATGATGATGTCTTCGCCAGCGCCACCATCGTCATGGATTTAAGAATTATAATTTGGAAAGCATTTAAGTGAGGCGAAAGACCTTTCCACATTGGGTCTGATGAATTAATGGACCTGTTTCTTTTGTTTCAGGTAAGCTTCGATTTCACATTGTTCAGATGTTTGGTCTTGTCACGTAAGTACACTACAAACAGCGCAAGATACAATGAATCCACGTTCTTGTATTCGTGTCATGTGTTTTGGAAGTGGAAATGTGCGTGTCAAATCTGCTCATTTCTGCGTCATTTTGTCCGAGAGTCCCTTCTTTTTCAGCAAATTGTTGAGCGCTAACGAGCCTGACTTTACGAGGGAGGTATCTGGTGTCAGTCTTGGTAGGTGTGTAGTCTTCCTGAAGTTTATTAATTGTAGTCTTCTTCAGAATGCCAAGGAAAATTTCGACTTGTTCTTTTGGAATATTCAGCCTAGTGCAGTTTCCGTTTTTCTTATCAGAGTGCGTTTTCAGCATATTTCATTCCTGTTAACACTGTAACTATTGACTGTAATATTCGAACATCAAGTCCTCACTGTGTAATTTTCTGTAGTTCTTAGTCACTTAATCTCTTGTATGTTTAATTGTTTTCCTCAGAACTTTGATCCCAAACGCTCTGACTTTAGCCTGCACCCTCAGACTGATAGACTAGATATTAACGTTTCATTAACTGGAGATACAGTGTCCTGCATTGAGCAGTTTTTATTTAATCGTGAGATATTAGATAGAAGACGGAAATCCAGAAGGCCTAGGCCTCTTTAGTTGCAAACATTTCCCAAAGCAAAAGTAGCATGAAACACCACAATATGTCATAAAAATTCTGAAATAATATTTTGCAGTTAATCTTCATTGTAACGTCACTTCAAGGGCAGAGTGATATTTGTAGATAAAATTAAAGATTTATTGTTGCTGTAAGAAAACAGCAGTTAGACACAATACTGATGCATCTGGTGATGCTGCTGAGGATGTATTGCTGTCAAATTTTGCCATAAATTCTTGTGGCTCATTTTAAGTTTCAGAGTTACTGTATTTGTTTCACAACTAGCCGTGTCTTCTTACGATGTCATCAGTGTTACATAGTTTCAGATATAACCCTAATAGTCATCGGATGAGGTGCTGCTTTGCTAACTAGGCCCTTTACTACCAGTTACCTTCCTCCCACATTGCATCCAGTATATCTTCCATTGTCACACTTCATTCTATCGCGAACGACGTTATGCTCGTGATGACCCAGAAATTGCATTCAGTCAAGGTAATCCTGACCACGTCTTAAGGTGATTCATCCCGTTGTGTTTACAGTATAAGCAGAAGTGTAATATACACAGTCCAAACACAACACCAGCTGCATGTTTCGGCTAATATATAGTCATCATCAGGCTGATCGCGAAAATAAAAGAAAAAGTTCGTAGCTGCATGGGAGGTTTGAGATCTCGAACCTTTACAAATATGTTGTTATATAATATACATGCTTAGTTATTATATATATAATATATAACAATATATTTGTAAAGGTTCGAAATCTCGAACTTCCCATGCAGCTGTGAACATTTTATTTTTATTTTTGCCTTCAGCCTGATGATGGCTGTATATTAGCCGAAACATGTAGCTTGTTATGTGTGATAAATAAATGTTATGTTTGGACTGATAATTTCTTAAAAGCGTGTAGGAATGTGGAGGTGAAGCCAGTTACAGATATCTGACTAGATTCGTATTAATGACCATCTGAACCCTAGGACCTCTTTACTTCTCCCTTTGGGGAAAGAGCCCTGATGCCTATTGTTTTTGAAGCTGCGGGGGGCTTCACAGCCTGCCTGCCTGTCTTTCTGTCTGTTTGTCTGTCTGGTTTGGCAAAGAGAAGGATGCAGTGTGTTGCTAATAAAAAAAGTACGCTACGGATTGGTGTTAATTGCACATTTTAGTAATTTATGTAGTCTGAACGTTTTATTTTCGTAGAATATAGCCTTATAAGTGGCCGAGCCCGGTGGCCGCGCGGTCTAAGGCGTGGGTCTGCGGCCGTTCGCTTACTGGGATCGTGGGTTCGAATCCCAACGGGGGGCATGGATGTTTGTGTTGTGTTTGTTGTAAGGACGGTAATATGGAACGTAAAGTGACATGAAGGACGAAAGGATTTAAACAGTACAAAAATGGATCAAAGGGGAAAAAAAAACCTGGACAGGCGCAAAAAAAAAAAAAAAAAAACTGGGGCCGTGGCTGTATATGTTTTGTGAGTGTTGTGTGTTGTCAGGTAGAGGGCTCTGCGTCGGGTTGATCACTCGTCCAGAGGAGTTCTACCGAGTGTAGTGTGTCTGAGTGTGATCGTGAAGCCTCGACAGTGAGGAGGCCGTGGCCTACCTTGGGCTGTCGTGCCATTAAAAAAAGCCACATAAGTATGCACGGTGGAAGCACGAAGTATAGCTTACGAATTTGTTTGTAGTAATTAACGTACCACCTTAGGTAAACATGTGTAATTTGGTGTTGTGCTAGATAATAAACATCGATAAGAAATTTTGTATGAAAACAGTTTTTAGCGCGTTCAAAATTTCAACTATACCGATGAAACAAAATGTTGAGGTTATGTTTGACAGCTGTTACTTAGAGACACTACTAGTGGAAATCGTTGCCGGATATCGATCAGTAAGTTGTATAATTGCTTAGTGATAATGGTCCATAGCTTCCAGTTATTGTCTGAATGATGTGAAGCGAATAACGAGTCACAATGTCTTTGCAGAATTTCTTGTGAGTTACATCATGTTTGTGAGATCTGCACTATTCTGGGATATTACGCGGCGTCGTGTGGTAATTGTTTACCGCACGACGGCGCGTAATATCCCAGAAGAGCGCAGATCTCATCAACATCGCGGCTGAAGCCTGAATTCAAGGTACGTCATGTTTCTTGTGTAGGTTTACACAAAAGAGTAAAATTACCGCCAAGGCTTATTCTGAATTTTATTTTTGCCTGCAGCACCGACGACATGCTCTCTAACCATATTAGGGATTGAATGACGTGGAGTATTGTGTTAGTTTCTTTGTACGGTCTGTAGATATTTCAGCATCCGTGGGCACTTCGTTATGTATCGGTAGTATACTAATGGCGACCATGTTATGGAGTTAATCGACATGATATATTGGTTACGCGGGTGGCGAAAAGGCAGCGGAGGGGACGAATTTAAGTAATGCGGGCCTTACAGTAATTTATTCGGTAGACAGACTGTAAGGGGGTCGGAAATGGCGGGAAGAGGGAGACTAGATAGGGGATGACTTTGGCTGCAGCAGCAGATGTAATCTACGGTAGAGTTGTCCAAATAATGCATTAGGAACATGGCTTATTCGAGGGGATGTGACAGCAATGCGGAGTATTTTACAAGGTAAGTTCTTTCTCAAGAGTTTCGGCACTGTTAAAGCTCCGGGTTTTAGGCGCGTTCGCGAAACAGCTGTGAAAAGCGACAGTTGGTTTCGTCACGTCTGTCCGTATGCAACAACTCGGCTCCGACTAGAAGGATTTTCGTGAGGCTCTGTATTGGGGAATTTTACTAAAATTTGTCCTCATATTGCAGTTTTGGTTATAGCTGGAAAAAAAATAAGAAGACATTTCGCATGAAGACCTACGTACCTATATGAGTCTCGCCATTTGCGAGATGCGTACTACAAGAACTATGGTACAGCGTAACATGAAATCTGTAAGGAAGGACATCTTGCAGGCTAAGATTTGAAACCGAAACCTCCCGAATACGAAGGACGAGTGCTAGTCGCTGGACCGCAACGTTCGACGTTGATACGTTTTTTTTTTTTTAGTTTAGTGTATTTGAAATATAAACTGTTGCAGTGTATACTTAAAATCGTGGTTTTATTCATGGACACCCGGTATAATGGGCAGGAATGAAATCCGAGACTTAATAAAACTGTGCTCAGGAACATCTGTGAGGAGTGGTCAGCTAAATACGGACAGCTGAAGAAAGGGGAAACGCAAATTAGAAGTGAAAGATCTTTGCAGTGTTTGATGATGTTATAGCTACTGTGAAACGTATGAATCATTTAGAAATAACACTGGCTTTGTTCTTTTCTTCGTATACGCAGCACATACGGAGACTGTTTCAAGGATCACAGCAGATATAAAAAGACACAAGGAGAGGAAATACGGAATCAGGAAGCGTGGGGGAACTGGCGCCGTTGGTTGAAGTACGACTCTTAATGGACGACCTATCTACGTTATTTACAGCAAATACTAAATACGTTTAACGTGACGGACAGCGTTGCGACTCCCTAACTTAGGACGGAGATCAGTTAAACAGTCTCTGACCTACTTTCGATAAGCTGACTGAAAATATTATTTTTGGAAACGTTAAATGGAAGAATATTTGAAATTATGGTGAAAAATTTACTTGTCAGTGACACCTGCTAACCTCACGTTTGCGAAAGAATATTTAATAGGCCATGCCGAAGAGAATTTTCCAAAACAAGATGCCTGGTCACTGGTTTGTTGTATACGTGTACTTGTGATGCAGGTGCTCAAAGTGTCGGTCCTTTGCTCTTATCCGCTGTTGTATATTTATTGGTGTACGTAACGATGCCCTCAGTAGCTCAGACTAGGTAAACGTACAGCAATCCCTGTACAGACCTTGACAGGCCCTGAGGGTTCCAGGAGGCTGAGACTCCCAGATTTCCAGACAATCGGCACATGAAGGTGGTAAGGTTGTCAGCCCTACGCACCGGCCGCCTTTACCTCTCATTTCTGTTAGAGGCTGAGTCGACCCCAGGGCCATGACACCATCGGGAATCGAACCCGCGACCTTTCGGCGTGTAGCTCGGTGCCTCAACCAACTGCGCCACCGCGTGCCCCTGTAGCTCAGACTAAGTGGTTTCGACTTGTAGGGAAAGCGGTCGTGGCCTGACTTAAGGTATTATTCCGGTATTTGCCTGGAGGGATCGAGGAAAACCACGTACAACCTATCAGGATGGCGGGTCTCCGGGCGACATTCAGACGGAAGGACGTACTGAATACCAAGCAGGACTGCTTACCCACGCGACCGCTAGTTGCCCATGAAATACGGGTTCGATTCTCGGCAGGGGCGGAAGTTTTTCTTCATTACAGGGTCAAAGACTGGCTCTGGGGATCACCGGGCCTCATATAAAATGAGTAGTGATATTCCTTTGCCGGGTAGTAAAGCGACCGGGAGTGAAGCTGACTGCACAACTTCCATGCCGAAGTTCAGAATGCCTGGAGCCAGCGGTGTACAACTTTTCCAAAACTCCAAGAGCCATCTCAAAATTCTAGAGTTCCATACTGAGGTTCCACAAATATTAGGCGCGAACGTACTCCTGCCTGCAGATGTATCTCCACTCCCCCGTAAGACTTCCTAGTTAACAGTATTCAGTAGGAGAGGGAACAGAAATGTAATTTAATTTTAGTTTCTAAAAGGGCCGTGCCATGGCTCAGGCGGTTGGTCACCGGCCTGTCACCGCGGAGGTCCGGGTTCGACCCCACCTCCGTCCATGTGAGTTTTGTGGTGGTTAAAGTGGCACTGGGACAGGTTTTTCTCCGAGTACTTCCGTTTTCCCTGCTTAATATCATTCCAATACTACTACATACTCATCTTCATCTACACGTTACTCTTATCAGAAGGGTAAACGAACGAAGCCTGGGAACCTTATAAAAATAAATGCCCTTTTCGGAAAGGGAGGGGGGGGGGGGCACTGGACAGAAAAGTACTTTCACTTTTAAGTCTTTAAAGAGTTAAGTTAGTGTGTGCATCTGCCATTGGTATGTAGACTAGGCTGTATATGCCGTCGGTGGTAGATGAATGAATGTGAATTATTGTGCCACCATTGCTCCTCGTGTTCATTCATCTGCCGTCGACTTGTGTATGGCCTAGGTACAGACAGCATCCCTTAATAAGCTAAAGAGTAAAAAAGAATCGAGGTATATATTGTGTTACGTTGGAATCCAACGACGTTATGTACACTGAGGGTTGTAAAGAAGAAATTAAGAATGAAAGGGAGATGGGAAGAAAAGAGGAAAGGAAGAGACAAAGAAATGGGTTAGGATAATGAAAGTGTGAGCGAGAAAGAAGAGGGGGAGGGGGCAGAATAACAGGCGTGAAAGGAAAACGAATCTTTCAAAATGCATGTTGACAAGTTGGCAAGGCTGCCTTGAGGAAGAGCGTTCTATAGACATGCTTGACGTGTTGAGCAAGTAAGCAGCCAGTCAGGGTGGCTGCTGTGTAACCTATATATAAGTATCGCCAAGTCAATCTTGCAGACCTACTGCCTCTGTTTAAAACTGGGCCGTTACGCGTCTGCTGACGCCGGCGCTTCCCTGAAGGTAACAGAACTTCGCTCTACAACTGGTTCTGCTTCAGAGATCACACCCCCCCCCCCCCTCCCCGCAGCCTCCGTCACTTGAAAACCGCTACGCCAATTAATTAGGGGGCCCTTTCATTGACCAGTGTAGGAACAGTGTTACCTTTATATATCCGAACCAACTCAGTTTGTACTGTTGCAGAGCCACAAACTTTTGGTTTGTAATTTATAGAGAAGAGACATTTTGTTTCATTTTAACTACCAGTTTTAAATAACCATATTCAAAGGAGAACCGCGCACTTCCAAATCAGACACCGCATTTTTAGGTAAGTTCGGAAGATTGCTAAAGGTGGCTTTTAGCTTCGCCATGTCCGTTTGTCCGTCCGCCTACAACAACTCGGCCCCCAATGGACCGATTTTGGTGACATTTCATATTGAGGATTTTTACTAAAATCCGTCGAGCACCTTCAAGTTCGGTTGAAGTCGGACAAAAACAACAAGCACGTCACGCCAAGACCTGCATACGATTGTATTTATTCCATTTGTGTTTATAATGGGGACAGACCGTGTTCTCTGTGAAGTATTGGCTGAAGCCAGGGGAAAAAGTTAACGATATAAACATAACATTCGAGCTCGATCGACTTAAGTCTGTTGAACAGAGCAGAACACATGGAGAGAACGCGCCAGAAGTATATATGGCGTAGAGCTCGTCGCTTCAGAACATGTACGTCATCACATCCGTTACGTAGTACTCCCCTCAACCCACAGAAAGAGGGCGTCCTGCATATTGGGGTCGGTTAGGCGGGGGTGGAGGTGGAGGCGAAGGAGGATGTCAGTGGAGGTCCATTATTCATATTGACATACCATAACGTCTGAAGAACCCCTCGTCTGGAGCTGCTATCTCAAGGATGTGATTGTAACCAATATTTGGAAAAAGAAGTAGGGTCTATAGAGGGTCCTACTGTGTATTGAGAGAAGAAGGACTCAAGTTGTCGTTGTAGTAGGTGACATTTTGAGATTGTGCCTTGGTGAAAGGGGGTCTGGTTCTTATGGTGATGGAACTGTTTGGTAGAGATAAGGATACTGTACCAATTTCTTACGGTAACATGAGAACGAAATACTGCAAAATTGACTCGGTAGTCAATGTGATATTGTAAAAGTTGAAGGAACATAGGGACGATTTTCTCGTAGGTTATGTAAAGGATGTGATTCGACTGTGGTGTTTTATAAATCAGAACGGCTTGGAACAGTTTGGTGAATTTAGAAGGAAGCAGTTACAGCCTGGTAGACCTACTAGTACCTAGTCACTGCATTAATCTGGGGAAACTGATGAAGAACCGTGAAATCCTACCTGTTTTATCGGAAACTGGGCCGACATTCGAACTCTTGAATACAAGCGCAGTTCGTTGCCTTTACACAGATTTTCTCCGTGATGTTAGTTGAATAAATTACTTACGCTAATGTCACTCGTTTGGGTAATTGATTGGTTACAGCCTAGGTTTGAGAGACGTAATTTCATCAGCGCGGAAAACTGTGCATATATCGAGACTTTGAATGTGAATTAAGTTATTTAAAGTTGGACTTCGTGACTTGTGCTTTGTTGTGCCCCTAGAGAGGCCGAGCTTCCCCCGCGATTTGTATTTAGCTCATATGAACAGATTCAGCGTGCTGTGACGATCATGTGGGAAGGGCCATGAGACGTAATAATGATATACAATGTGCTGGCCTGTTAAATCTTGGTACTCTGTTATCAGAATAATGAGCAGTCACTTGTTCTTGATCACTTGCACAGAAATTCTCTGCTAGATTACAGGGGTTTCGTTATATGACGCTGCGTCAGTCTCGGCGTAAGCGCTGATCAGATCTGGGCCGGCTTGCTTTGTTCGGAGCGTTACAATTTGAAACTCCCATAGTACTCAGCTAGTCTTGTGCCTCAGACACTGTTTATGATTGCTGTCTTAGTTGCAGTACCCAGCTAATCTTGTCACAGTACCCGGCAACATTTTGAATCCAGGTTACTGTCTTGGTGTCTGGAATTTAATCGAACCTACAATATGTCCTTCCATCTATCTATCTCCCATTGAACTACTCAAGCTGTTACTGGGGTGGCATCCGCTCCACCTTTCGTATAAAATTATTCCAGTTAACGCACTACTTATATGCCTGAATCCCTACACAGATTTGTCAAAAGAAGTGGCTTTTACCGGGAGACGTTTCTTGTAGTTCGTATTTATGGTGGATTACTTCATCGTTTACTAGTAATTAAATCGGGCTTTTATGCCACTTCCTCTACTTACGTATTACATGAAAAGGTTGAGCTGTGGCTATGTATAACCGGACGGAAGCTGGTTGCTTCAATGGCACATGAGATAATGATTCAAATCTGTCTGCCATTTCTTTTGTAGCCCTGCCAACTACGGCTTACGCATCTCTAAATCTGGGTGAGCATACTATATTGGTTTCTGTATTAGAAGTTGCGTGACTTAAGCGATGAAGTCATAGCGACCGGTACCAGGAACAGTGGTAACGTCAATTGTGTGAGTGAAGTCAGATCAAATCTGATACGTGGCTATATAAGTCGTTGTCTGTTGTTAGGGCAACGGAATTAATATATTAAAACAGATCATATACAGTTGTGGGGCTGTTCAGGTGTTTAGCTTAAAATTCCTAGGACGACATATTTTTAGACAATATTTAGCGTGAATAGAAAAATTATTGTCACGAAGATACGAAAGTTGTACGGTAGCACATGAATTCGTATAACTGTTAGCACATAAACACTTTAAGCACAACATAAATTACCCACTGTCAGTAGTTTTCAAGGTTGCAATGACGGTACGAGTTGAAAAAAAAAAAAAAAAAAAAACCACACACACACACACACTCTCTCTCTCTCTCTCTCTCTCTCTCACACACTCTCACTCACTCACTCACTCACACTCACACTCTCTCTCTCTGCAGTTTTATTAATTGCCCTGCATAAAGTTGGTTTGAGTTACTATACATTCAAAAAACATAGTGAATGAAACGTTGAAGAATATTCCTAAGATCATGTGTGCCTTTATGTTATTTGTACCGTACATTTTCTTGACTACATATAATCGTGATCAGACAAATAGATAAAGAATGTACATTTGTCGGATCACGATTTTATGTAATCAAGAAAATGTACGGTACAAATAACAAAGTTTGTCATAGCCAGACAGGCAAAAGAAGTTTATCAGTATAAAAACAAATATTTTTAATATAAACTGCATTGAATAACAGATAATAAAGAGTGTACATTTGTCGGATCACGATTTTATGTAATCGTGTGCCCTTTGCCGCACCCTTCGGCCAATATGCACAGTGAAGCCTTTTCTCGGGCCCCTGGCAATTGACATGTCTTCCCGTTCAGAATTGTTGTTTACATCACTTCCGTCTCCCTACTAACATCACTATTGACTAACGCGAGTTAGCATATAATCCACAGAATTTTCACTGTCAGTGCCCGAATCCCGCAATTACAGTGACTGGGCTGCTGGCTGGACAACCAAGAAATCAGGGGTTGTTTCTTCGTGGGGCTACAGAATTTTGTCTTTTCCAGCTTGTCCCGACCAGCTCTGGGAGGCACCCAGCCGCCTAGCCAGTGGTTTTCCCAGGGATAAAACGGCTGGTGCGTGACAAGATGAAGAATCCATGGAGCTATACCTCCACTTCCCCACTTTCCTTCATGACATGGTGCTTAATTAAGCACAGTGACGACTTTACGTTTACTCTTCACCAAATAGTAGACGTCTATTCGGCATGACGGCCACGTTTGAAAGCCGACAGAGACCTGCAATTGACGACAGCCAATAGTATCAACACTTCAGATGACGGAATTTAGTGTTGATTGAAATGCACGTCGGGTGGTTTGAATTTTGTTTCACTTTGGTGCGTGATTCATTTTACAGTGCACTGATTGGTGTTCTCAAGGCGTTAGAATATGCATTAAACTGAACCTTGGGCGCGCCCCAATGCATTACCATATTTGCGTGTAGCAAATTCATGTACTTGGAATCCTGAACTTTGTCAGTCTGCCTCATTGTAATGTGTTTATTTATTTATTGCTGTTGCGTTACTCCATATGTGTAATGATAGGTTGCCATCTTATTATTAAGTTATCGTTTGTGAGGCATACTGTTTCCGGCCCCCTGTATCCACTGTGCAGTTTCTTTTCTGTTCGTGATGGTTGTTATGGAGACAGACAATGTATGTCTGTTTGGCGCAGAATTCGTGTTCATAATGCACTCTACTGATGCTGCCAGCCTCGCATTCTTTAGTGGCGTACCTCTGTCTATCATCCAGACGCTTATAGATATGGTCTGTTGTGCTTTTAAGGATAGTTAACGTTGTATCGTCTGAATGTCTTAGACTAGTACCGAGGTTAAGAATCCGTGGAGCTTTACCTCCTCTACCCATATGTCTGTATGGCGTGGTGTTAGAGGGAAGACTGTCACTTTACAGACAAAACTATGTGTTTTAGCATATTAAGTGTAGTCATAAGTGGACGAAACGTTTTTCATAGTTTTTGTGGAGTAGGCTCTAGCCGTGGTAACTCAGCCTCAGAGTAAAAAACACGACCATGTCTATCAGTGCCAGCTGTCATGCACCGGGTTAGCGTTACGGGCTTCTTAGGATCGCGTTGAAAGTAGCACAAAGCTTGATTCACACTGCGAGTAGGCTGCGCTGACGGTGAGGGAAAATATTGTTTGCATGCACATAACTGCATCTGTTCATACCAACGGTCACGATCACGTCACTGGGCGCTCAAGTAAGCCCGGATATTCCTCAAAAGAATATTTGACCCAAAAGTAATGAGAGTCCCTATAATCTTTATTGCTTAAGTTTTGGAACATGTTTAACCCTTTGACGACAGAAATCCATCAAAGTTTGCATAAAACTTTGGTTCGTACCGCACAGAGAACACAGTCCGTGTCCATTACGAAGACCGCCTGATTAATGCTTTTTTGGGGAAGTAATTGATATTTATCATGCGGATAACATAAACTGTGTTGCAGCACGTGGTACACATAAATACCACTAAGCTGTAAAAGGTTAAAGCAAAATGGCGTGCTCGAGTGCCGCAAGAGCGTTTAAGTGAGAACGGGTAAACGAAAAGTTGTCCCTGTCAGCGTCTTCAACGCTTGTAGTGGAGTAGATGTATAGCTCCACTTATTCTTTATTTCAGCACTAGGTGGACGTGAGTGGTCACTTTCACGCCCCGGTCACTTTACCTCCGGGAAGGAACCCAGGTATTCATTGTATACGAGGCTGGGGACTGCAGAGCCGGTCTGAACGTTTTGGAGAAGAGGAAAATCTCTGGTCCTTGCCGGGATTTGAACTCCGCATCGTCCAGCCCGCAACCTAGTCACTGTACCGACTGCTCTATCCCAGCTGGCTTGAAGTGAGAATGCTCTGCCCAGATCTCTATCCGTGACCTTACTTTGAGCTGAGCGTGCGTGTACGTGTAGTGTGGATCACGATCATCACTTAGTTAAAACGGAATTTGTTACAGTGTAACCCCTGGTATAGCCTACAACTTGATTTTCTTAGGAATACCTGTTAATAAACATTTATAGTATTAATTCCTAAAGCCTGTTCCTAAATATTAAACGGGCCCCTCTAACCACACCGTGCGCGAATTAGGGAGACGGCCTGCAGATGTGGAGGGTGTTAACGAATGTATAGGAACACATCGCCAGTCGTGGTATTGCGTACCTCGGTTTTCTGCCTGTAGGCACTTTGTTAAACCTCGTTGCTTGATTTCTCAGTTCCATGGGTTTTGTGTCTGCTCGGATAGGAGCTGTGTCTTCCTCACTACGCACTCGAAATTTGGCAGAAACAGTGCTCAAATGGCACCGGAACCAATTCTTGAACTTCCACATTACCTTTGCCTTGCCCAGTTTTGTGACCAGTGACGCAGATAAGGTCTTGACAGACCTCGTGGCTCTGGGGACTCCATGGGTCAGGGGGCTTCCAACCCTAGTACTAAAATCCGTTGTGAGGTTTTGCGGACTGTATTTTGTTCGTCTGACAGAAGGCAGTATTGTGAGAGATTTGGCATTAACTTCGCTGATAATTATTGGGAGGCCCTCGATTATCGAGTCGCGGGAAAGGCCCCCGGCAGGTTATACCATACGCCACTGTGACGGCCTTTTTGTACTGTTATATTTTATGTGTTATTTGTATGAACATATCACTCCATACTGTCGTGTTTATTGAAGGAAAAGACAAGTTTGGTTTTCATGAGCGCTGTAACAGCGACCACGGCTTCCCAAACCCCATAACGTCTAGTGTTGTGAACCTTTGTTTTACCAGTGGTGACGTTTTTCAGGAACGTAATCCCTTGTCTTGGCGAGCGATTGCGTTATTGAAGAAACCTAAATCATACACTTTAATAAGGCATCTTAAGCCTTGCTTAGCTCTTGATAAGACGTAAGAGCAGTTAGTACGCTTGTGAACGTTCTGCTTTCTTGTTGCAACATGGTAGGAGAACACAGCGCGGTCCCATTCGTAAGGTGGCTGTCCAATTAGATGACCCAGGCTACAGGAGTTTGTATGTAAGCATTATCCCCCATTTGTTGTTGCTTAACGCTTTCAACCCTTCATACTAATAAGTTGAATGAAAGTAAGGAGATTGTAAGGAGGTTGCAATAAAAAATAGTGCTTTGAAAGATGAGACATTGTAACATTAAGGAGCATAGCGTCAGAAGTATTCGGAACTGGTAAGACGAGGTGTTTATAAAATTATCTTCTAGTGATATCCACTGTCTCTTTGTCAGTGTGTGAAATATATTACACCACAAGAAATGTAATGTTTGCAGGCAACCAAGTGTTAGAATTGCCAATTTAAAACAGTAACAAGTGGGTGGACATGGAACTTGATTGGGTGAAAATAAATGCCTGCAGCATGTAGGCGGGGAAATGTTCTGCAGAGTGGTCGCGTGCAATAGAGGGAAGAGGTTTCGATCATCTAAGAATTATTTTATCAAACCGTTGCTGATAATGCATTGTTATAAGTAAACCCTGTGAAGGTAAATTATTTAAAAGCAGGGCAGATAAACTTATACGACAAATTGGAGTGGGGAAAGATGACGGTGACGATGTGACAGTGACGAGAATGAAGAGAGATGGAACGAAACACTGTTAATGAGAAGGTGAAAAAACAGTCTGCATGTTGACATAAGAACAGATGTGCATGTTGAGAAGTGTATTTCAATAACATAGGTCGATTCATTCTTAAATAACACGAGTAAAACTGATTAACTCTTGAAGATTGCACTTCATTGCTGATTGTACTTGTAAAGTCTGGAGGCACACGTTAACACGCCATGTTTGACGTTGCTTTGGCGTTCATGTGTTTATGACACACCGGTGGCACATTACTGTCAAGTGATCTGTTGCCACCAAAATTCTGTGTGCATTTAACACATGATACCTTCTTTCCCTTCATTTCTTCAAGCTATGCATGCCCCTTTTATTTTCTCGTGAAGCTTGGGTGAAAACCAATCAGAATAACGCTATGCGACAGTGTAGTCTGCTTTTCGACAAGTTCCGGTCGCGTGACGTGGTACGGAGCCGAACTTGAAGTGTTGCAAAGTGTTTAGTGTCTTTCGAACTTTCATTTTCCTTGGCTAATGTGAAAAACATGACAACACTGCACTACTTTGAGACTTCTCGTTTTCGCACGAGTCCCAAACGATAAACGTTTAAGGCTGGCCGCAACCCTTTGCTGTGATTGGCTGTTGCATTTTCCGGTCACGGTCAAGTTTAATGAGAAATGGTAAAGATAGTAGGTCCTGCCAAGATCTGTCTTGAAAATATGGCACTTCCAGCTCTGGACTTTGCTCTGTTTCCGATTGGTTCCCTGAGCTTCTATAGCCGCAAAGCTGAGTTTGGAACTATACTTAACCGGTCAAGAAATCGCGATGTTTTATGGAATCAAAAGCGCATTTCCACGTGCACAAAAGCTTGCCATTCGACCCTCTCCCGATCCAGTCCAGTCCAGACCTTTACACCCGGTGCATGTAAAATCCATTTTAATATTATCCTGTCCACACTGAAGCACTCAAATTATTAGGCTGCTTGTCTTCATGTCTCCCATTACTGCGACACACTCCGTATCACGAGTTCGTCAGTGTGCGGTGGGGCTGTATATTAACGTGAGGCCTTGAATTGCTATACATTGCCTAATGTTTTATGTTAATATAACTTCCTTCTGGGTTACGGCAGAGTGCAGTCGTATAGGTGTTTACCGCCGTGTAGAAGAAATATGCTGCCTGCTTGTTCAGGGTGCAAGATGGAGGCAGCGCATTCATCCGAGGCGTTGATAACAACCTTCCAGACTACACAACAGCTTAGCTCAGGTCACACAATCAGTGGTGTTCACTGCCTTGAAAACCTGTCTCAGATTTTTTGTTATAGTTCCACCATCCTAGTTCACCGCCGGTCCCATTACTTTGTATACCGGGGATGAGTGATGTTTGTTCGGGAGTCGGTTGACACTGTGTAAAGTACAGCTGGAAGACGATCGTTGCGAGAGTTAGTGATTCCAGAATTACTTAAATAGTCCCCAAAAGATATACACGTAGCATTATTAGTCGTTAATTCGGACTCAGTAGGCCTATCCCACTCTGTGAATGGTGTCTTGTTAAAATCCGGACTGCACCTCATTCCTCTTTCTCGCACACAGTTTTTAGGTACAGTGACATTAGCAAATACGTGTAGGTCTGCCACCGACCTCGAAACGTGCATTTTTACCAAAAGCTAGATTTATCTTATGATGCCGACATTTTGCGATTGCAGCATGTGCTTAGTACTGTGTATGCTAAAGCTCACCGTGTGATAGATTGTAAATATTATCGGTACGCCACGAGAAGTCGTGGAGAGCTTCAGGAGGGGCAGGAGGAATTTCACGCTAGGTGGCGTCCCAGAAATATCGGTCCACTTACCTGCAATATAGTTGAATGAAATCCGACATAAATGTCTGTGAGGAAGGAATAGTGTTCATTAACAGTGTGTTGCGCATGCGAACAGATACCTTCGCGTCTCGCGTACTTAACACTTACGGCCTTCTCGTGGTGTGCCCATAATAAAGTTCGATGCATTTGTAACTAACTTTGCGTGGATGTGAGCGGGCTGCTTAACCCCCGGGAAAGATGCTCTGGAACCAATTGGATAATAACTGCATAATTTTATAAGTAGGCAGATCACGTCGTGACATTATAATCCGTGCATTAGGAATGATGATGGTGTAAGTTAGACTTTAGACTTTAGATTTCGGTATGACTGGTTTAAAGTTGCTGGCAGTAATGAACCACTGTAGTCGAGTATACATTGGACATTGCTCAATCCAACAAAGTTCTGCTCTCATTTAATTTTATGACCTGTAAGAGCAGGTTTGCTGCTTTTTCAGTCAGTTCATGAACATCTGTCGGATTTACGTGTATTGGTCTTTGCTGAATAACTGTCGTTTCCTGTAACCGGATTTGAATATACGCGTAACTAGTTCAAGTAAACTTTGTTACAACTCTGTTTATCTGGATCTTTATGGCAACTGGTAGGGCTTCCTACCGGCTTAGGACTTCGGGGGAAAAAACGCATTAGGTGCAGCTAACTGAGGAATTAATTTAAAACCTTTTATTGAAACAAAAAGTAAAGGTCAGGTAAAGTGGTGCTTGTGACCCATTTTGAAGGCCAGTCGGTGTCCACTAGGAAGCCATCCGTACTTTGTACGGTACAGACATGTCCACTAGGAGGCCATCCGTACCTTGTACGGTACAGACATGTCCACTAGGAAGCCATCCGTACTTTGTACGGTACAGACATGTCCACTAGGAGGCTATCCGTACCTTGTACGGTACAGACATGTCCACTAGGAAGCCATCCGTACTTTGTACGGTACAGACATGTCCACTAGGAAGCCATCCGTACTTTGTACGGTACAGACATGTCCACTAGGAAGCCATCCGTACTTTGTACGGTACAGACAGGTTCACTAGGATGCCATCCGTACTTTGTACGGTACAGACATGTCCACTAGGAAGCCATCCGTACTTTGTACGGTACAGACAGGTTCACTAGGATGCCATCCGTACTTTGTACGGTACAGACATGTCCACGAAGTAAGCGCAAGTTTCTGGACTGTGGAATTTCATTATTTACTGAATTATGTGAACTGAGACCGGATGATGTTCAGGTACGTAGTTTCTGGTCGAAGTCTGATTTTCTCCCTGGAATGTGTCTCTGTTTCTAGCTGTCTTTGTGTTTGTTACCTTCCTATGAGGGCAAATTGGCCGATTTTCATACCTTTGTTTGCAAGATGTGGCGTTGATTCCATTTTAGTTGTGAATACAATTCGTTCGCTGTTTGTCTAACATGTGTTTTATTTTATTTTATTTTTTCATCTAATACGATTTTGTAGGGATTTTAATACTTTACCCATCTGTGTAGTTATTCTTGGTCAGTATAATAGTCAAACGTCCGTCAGTCCGTCCGTCAGTCTATCCCATTCTGGTTTTTTGTTTGAAAAGGCACCGTATGGGAAGAAATCGTAAAGTAAAAGAAGAGGCAGTTAGTGATTTTCAGAAACTAGGCACAGGTTGTCCAAAAACGCATAGGACATATATAAAGTAAGCCATGTTCTCGGAAACGGATTGGAGACTGGAGGCCGAATTCCTGTGATTGGATTACTTATACTACCAGTCTGAATGATTCTTCACGGACAGAAAAGAGAATGTTTCTCAAGTTGCAATGCGGATTTTCTGCCTAAACCGGCCTAAAAGTTGTTAAACACCACAGCTGAATATAGTGTAAAGTGTGAGGCGGCAGTAAAATAGTTGAGTATAGTTAGTATAATTAATGGAGATTCTTAGTGCATTACTTACATTAGTGCTTACCTACTATCGCACAGTGCTCTGTGCAAGCGCACTAGTATTTATTTAGTCACTCTAACATTTCTTGCCGAGCAAAGTTACGAAGATCGTATCGTACAGCTTTCTCGAATTATTTATTTGACACGGCATTTCAACTCTTCCACGTCAGAGTATTTTCATTTTTTCTCACACACTTTCCTTACGTTAATATCGAAATCAAGTGACCCAGTTATGAGTTACATATGTAGCGGGATGTATTCTGTCGTTGACTTGACTTCATTTGTAGTGTGTTGGAACGATGAGAAAATTGGAATAATTTTTAAATGTTTTCGTCAAATACAGCTGGTGCATGGATGTTAACTTTTTAAGTTGTTTTCTTTTTTTGTTCACCCTAGAACAGGCCATGATGGTCAATAGGGGGAGTGGAGGTACTTTTCTACTCTTTCTGTAACCTCATCTCTAGAGGGGCTTGGGTGGTCAACTCCACGCCCCGGCCGCCTTACCTCTGGGAAAGAACCCGGTGCCTATTGTACAGGGGGCTGGGTGGGCCTCAGGGCCGGTCTGGACGGATGCGGAAAATGTTGCCCTCACCGGGAGTCGATCCCCGGACCGTCCAGTCCATAGGGAGTCGCTGTCCCGGCCAACTTGTCTTACATTTATTCAGTGAAATATTATACACACAAGAATGTTAAAAGACTGACTAGATAAAGTATCACCCTGGTTCCTTTTTTGTGCCTTGGGGGTTGTCTGGATTCCTAGCCTGTCACATACATGTAGTTCATATGGAGTCCACTTTTTCATGTGAAGGTGGTCTACTTTAATTAGACTGCCAAATGTGGTGGCGTCTGTTGTGCTATTGCTCTGATTTGTATTTGATGACGTGCGCTGTTTTTTATGTAGGCCAAAAACCAGATTGTTTTATTTTCCGTTGCGAATGGTGTTGCTACTGGTGACTGGCGCGCCGGAGCCTAGATCTGCCAGGACATCTCATGACAGGTAGCGTGCTCAGGGACACCGTAAAAGGGACCCTGTACTTGGGACTGCATAAAAATTTTAGTCGGATAACTTGAAGGAAAATGCAGGGATGAAATACGAACATTGGTGTTTCAGAGGTAGGACGTGGGGGTGTAGATTGGTATGAACTGGCTTCGAATAGGGATAAGTGGCCTGTTTTTGTCGACACTGTAATTGTGGTGTTCCGTAAAGAGCAATGAATTTTATGCTTAAGTGATGTTAGCTTCTGAAGAAGAACTCTGCTGCGTGGCATTGGTTATAACTGCTCAAGTCTTAAGTTTCTTTAGAGCGTGGTATGTTCTGAGACTGCCTTTAACGTTGCATTCCTCGGCAGTGACCATATATCCTTCTCCTGAGCTTCGTGACGTAATCGTAGACCGTAACTTTTTGTAGGTCTAATAAACTTTTTTTTCCCAAGTTCCATTTTCTACGCGTCATAAAACAGCTACTTGTAGCGTTTGTTGCCGATGGCAAGGTCAGACGATAAGACAAGACAGAATTATGGGAACCAAAGTTTCTGATAATCCGGTAATGACACAAACCAGGCTTGTTTTTTTTGCTACTGCAAGGAGAACAACATCGCTTCTTGCTATGAATTCTCCAATGTCACCTGCTCCAATAGGCTACAAATACGTATATTAAGGGCACGTGTTTACTGGAATGCAGCTGCCAGATACGGCCGTATTGATGGGACATATATCACTTTTTTTTTCACCTTTGAAATCTAAATGGAACCGTTCTATTGGTTTCTCTCTCCGCCTGTTTCCTCTTGCGGATCTAACCGACAACGCCCAAGGATGTTAAGAAATTTACTAGTGATTTTAGCTATTGTGCGGTAGCCATGACTGTTAAAGCTATGGACGTGCATTACTGTAGAGTTTTTGAGTGCGTTCGAATGCCTGTTCCCAATCTGGTTTTGTTTTTCAAGTGCGTTAAGTAACTGCGGACTGCACGGAAGTGATTCACTAATATTTTGAACAGATGACGAAGTAACAGAATGTCGGCACTTGTTAGGCTACTTTGCAGACACAACCATCGTTTGTGAAACGCTCTTACGAACCAAGAATCGATTATTTACTCCCATAGTTATAACAAGCTTGTCATTGCATCGCCAAAACAGTTCTGGTTTCGTCAGTAGGTTAACGCACAGAACGTATTGTCTGGTCCGGACGCCAGTTTCCAAGACACTGACAAATGTAGTGTAGCTTAGTTTCCAGAATGCGCATTAGGCTGGGACCTAGGCACGAGACTGCAACTGTTCTGAGTTTCTCTTCCCAAATGGTCTATATTTGTACTGTATCTTAAATATAGGGGAGCCGAGATTGCGTCGTCGGTGCAGTAAGATATGGGCTGGACGCCCCAGGTTTCGAATTCCGGCAAAGACAAGAGATTTTCCTTTTTTTCCAAAACGTCTGGGCTGGGTCGGGGCCCATCCAGCCTCCTGTTCAGTGGACACCAGAGTTCTTTCACGGGATAAAGCGGCCGGGGCGTGATTTGGCCACATACCTCCATCTAGTGCCGAGGTTAAGAATGAGTGGACCTGTACCTCTGTTCCTCCTGTACGCATTCATGGCGTGGACAGGGACAACTTTTTACCTTCACCTAAAAACGTGATCGGAATGGTTTCATTCATGATCAGAATGGTAAAGATTGTTTACGAGCGGTCTGTGTACACGTTTTTATTGTATTATTATGAGTTTCAAAAGAAATTGCTTTTCTGTAAGTAACAGAACTGCTGCTGAAATTCAGCGGGGAAATTTGGTGTCTTTTATTAGTTTCCAGTTAAAGTAATGACTCAAAAAATCGTCCCCCTACTTGCTGATTATGGACGCCCGCTGCCCCAGCCCGCTGTTGCATTCATGTCCGTGGCCGACTTTAAAATGATTCGGACGTCCGTTACAGTACAAATGTAGCGTATAAAGATACAGTAAGCAAACTGTGATCTTTGCAACATAGTGATAACATGGGTCACTGCAGATAATTTTAGTCCAAACGTAGGCTCGAAAATAGTGTTTGCCGTTTCTGAATAACAGATTGCTAATTTACGACACTTCCTTATGATCAAGGTGCTTTGCAGGGCAGTTAACCAGCTGTTCTTTCTGTTCTTATTCCATTGTTACGTCTTTTTTGTACTAGTAGGTATCTAGTTTCTTTCTAACTTACGTCCTGTTATTGAAGCGAGCGTCGTGTTTGAATGGGTACTTCTGTATAAGCATGTAGCAGCGCTCGGACTCTCATCGCGGCCCGACGATCGAATATCCCAACATCTTCGGCGATTTCGCAAGGAATAGTTAAAACTACACCTATTAGCTTCATCCTATCTGGTCGCATGTTACAAATCGAGAACCGTATGACGGATTCTCATGAAGTTTTAATATTGGGTGGTTTTATTAACACGTCGACACATTTAAGTTTAGGTTAAAAAAAAAACCATTTTACACGGGGTTCTTCATGCGTTTCTGCACGTTGAGCAGAACTCACAAATCTCAAACGTTTATCGGGATGAAAAATAATCCGTCGAACAAAAGTCGGGGAGAACTAATAAATAATTTTGTTTTGTGTCCAATAAACCTCTTCCCTAAATCTTGGAATTTGTTAAATAAATGGACGAAAGCAATTTTGTTGTCATTTTCCTCTGATTTAAGAACACTAACAAAAATAAAGGAAGGATACAAATGCTCAAAGTTCTCCTCTGCTGTAACGTAATGTTTGTACCTTTGATTATTCACCTTTGGTCCAAATGTTGTCCTCAGTTACCCGATTTCAAAGCCATACTGTGCATGCCTTAGGGTGAGATAGCGCGTTTAATTTAGCCCCTTTTTGTTTGTTACAAATTTGTTGCATGAAGCTCAAATCGAAATTGTTTGTTTATTAAAAGTAACGCGTAGGACAAAAGATTGTTAGAATTTGTTGCATATAGTGACGTCAGTATGGTCTGTAAGTGATCTGTTTAATTTTCCTACGTAGGACCAGACTTTTACAAGAATATAAAGGGTAACATGTAGTTAATGACACTCATTTGGCATCTTTAGCTGGCAAAATGACCCTCTGTCGTAATACGGTTCAGAATTAACTTTGAAACATGGTCAGCCATTGCGATGCCGCTAGTTACATTGTTCACAGTACTGGAAAACAGATAATTAGTTCATGCCTAGAGCATGATTCGAAACCATGAGTCTAGTATTTGAATGACTGAACGTATGCTTGTAATTGATTAGTTTCATCATCAGTAAATGTGTGCGACGTATAAGTATCAAGCTCGATGAGGGATGCCAAACCTCAAAGAATATATTGATTTGCCTTAATGTGTGTAGGCTGGTCTTTTCACACTGCGTCCTTTCTCTCGTGGTGTAGAGAGGAATTCATTTAAGCGAACTGGTGGAGACGGTTTGTTTGTTTACTTTTTGGGGAGTAGAGATTCGGTTGCTAGGAGGGCTGCGTTGGTTGCTATGATACCGGTTAAACTTATTCCTTGCTGTTTGACCCTTAATTTTTGTTGGTAAACATCATTATGTAGGTCTGTAGACCTTTAGTGAGTGGCCGCGCCGTCGAAGGCGTGGGTCTGCGGCCGCTCGCTTGCTGGGATTGCGGGTTCGAATCCCGCCGGGGGCATGGATGTCTGTCTCTTTTGAGTGTTGTGTGTTGTCAGGTAGAGGTCTCTGCGACGAGCTGGTCACTCGTCCAGAGGAGTCCTACAGAGTGTGGTGTGTCTGAGTGTGATAGTGAAACCTCGATAATGAGGAGGCCGTGGCCCACTACGGGCTGTCGCGCCGCAAAAAAAGTTCTTAGGTGATGAGGTCTTAGTGCGGAGTTCCTCTTCTGCACTGGGCTTGGATTCGATTGTAGATTTTAATGGAATCCTCAACACTTGAGGGTGCAGTTGTTTTGTGTCCTCTTTTTCTGTTGCATCTTCCATTCTTTTCCTCTCAATAACGAGCTAACTACATACAGCTGAGTCCTTCTTGGGAAGCTGATAGTCAAGTCGCACGGCTTATCATGAACCTCCTTGACTTTATGCGGGCCACAGTTGCAGTACCGTGTTCCCAGCAGCCAGCCACTGGGCTGTCCAGTCCACACCTTCGCGTCCTACGAGTATTTATTTCATTTTTGAGTGTATTGTTGAACGACGCTGTCAGATGCTGCGATTATACGGGGCTGGTGGCAGGTGAATGCGTATGGAGCATTGGTGAGATGATATTGACAAGCCGAAACGAAGTACTCAAAGAAAAACATGTTCCAGTGCCACTTTTATTCACCGCAAATCCCGCATCGAACCCGAGCCTTCGCCGTGGGAGTCAGGCGACAAACTGCCTGAGCCATGGCACAGACTATATTCCTTCAGGATCCATTTTAACCCCATCTGTCTTTATGCATTCACTCGTTTATTTTCTGCCTCTGTTTCTCGATTTGTTTTTGCTCTGCAGACACCTGCCCATGTGTGCTTTGTACATCTGTAGTCATGTTACTGATCGTAGCTTTTAGAGACGTGTTGGATTTGAATTGCAAATCAGTTTGTGACGCCATAAAATTACAATAACACAGGTAAACGGCGTTAATGGGACTTCTGCTAAACATAAACCCGCTGTTTGGAAGGCGAAGATATTAATTCAGCTGCTGTAATGGCGAAGGTAGTGGCGTTTGTATGCGTAGGCGGTGTTAACTGTGTTAGCTGGCTGCAGCCACGCGCACTGTTGGGAATTGAATGTAATACGTGGCCTTGATTAATTCGGGTGAACTTTTTTTTGACTTGTGAAACTTAATCCAATTAAGCATTACGCTGTGTTCCGAAACATATTAAATAAAATTTCTTCAAAGACCATACTTCAAATCTTCAGATAACAAAGCTTGAATGGAAGATGACACCGACACAGACACAGACAGTACCGCAGACATTGTGTCTGGCAGCCCCGATATTTGAATGATAAAAAGAATGCTTTTCATATCTGAGGGGTGAATACAAAATGTAGTAAAAATGACAGCCGAACAGATGCAGCATGAGTGGAACCTTTATAAAAATGTTCGAGAGGAAAAGAAAGTTACTATACCGGTCTGCAACAAAGTAATTTGTGTCATCAATCTTCTAGTAGCGAGATCAACCCGACCTTCAATTCAGAGAGGATTGTCCCCCCCCCCCCCCCCCATCCCGCTTGGAATACAGAAGCAGAGGATCGCATAGGATGGCCATATTAATCATTAGACCAAATCTGAAAAGAGTGGATACGTAAACTGTGATGGGGTTCAAATGTCTTCTGCTTTATTGTTCTGCCACTTACCTGACAGGCCTGGGCTTCGGGTAATCGAATCTCATTTTGCGGTACGGGATTTGATTCCTGGTCGAAGTGACAGTTACCCTGTGACAATTTTGTAGTGTTTCTATTCCCTTGAGAATAATTCTTGGCTGTTATAGCAGGATTGCATCCACAATGCCCCCATCATTTTGCATGACAACCATCAGCGCGAGTATTACAAACCTTGTGACCCTCCTACCCCAGTTACGTGATTGCAGCTACTACGTAAGCAGACAAAAATACTGGCAACCCCACCGCTCCGATTGCAGAAATTGCACACGACTTCGCGCACTCTCCACACTTGTGATATCAGCCAAGACTGGCTACCGTTACCTGCGTCTGAAGCTGGAGACTTTGGGGAATTACTCCTGCTGTGCGTTAAAATGGCGCTCTGTCCTTTCCTTAACTTCCGCACTCATCATTCAAGTGCCTGTTCTAAGGCGAGATACTTTCTGTAATAATTATGGTGCTGGTTGATTTTCTGCGAATCAGCCAGTCGAAATGTACCTTGAGGCAGTCGCAGCCAGTTTCTGTGATGCATTGCAAAGTTATTTTTCATCACGTGTCACTCGAGGATAGTTTCTGCAGTTAGTCATCGTTGTTGGATACCTCTCTTTCTTTCATTACCGCGGTGATGAACCTTCGTGTTTCATATTCTATAACAGACTCAGTCTGTTTAAATGTTAATTTACCGTAAATTAATTTGAATTGTCGAGTATTTTCAGACATTTTAAGGAAATATTTCTTCTTTATTCATTCCTCTTGTGTTTTTACTTTATTTTTATATTCCCATGTACTTCAGGTTAATGGTCATGTATGAATAATTTCAGAGTTCATGCAGCGTCGTTAAATATCAACAGTTCTCCCCATCTCGTGTGTCAAGTGCACAGAAGTTGCAGAAATGCTGATATGGTTTTGCAAAAGTTTATGACAGACGGCGGGTTAAGCTTACGTACACATGTCATACCACAAAGGAAACAAAGTCCGTAACAATAACTGGCATTTCAGGCCACAGTAAGCAAACCACATGTCACTTTTATTCACAGGAGTTAAACTCCCGTTCATGTACGTATGTCCGAACACTGGATGCTGTTTCATTACATTAGTATCATTATTAATCCTATGTTTTTAGTCTAACAATAGAGCGCTGTTTGTAGCCCTTTTAACGGCAGCATAAATTATTGAATTATGTTAATGGGAAAAGGTGTTGTCCCAGGTCATGAACAGATGGGGTAGGTTAGTTACGACGTCACTCATCCTCTGTGTGTGCTTAGGATTTGCATATCAAAACCTCATTTCGGCATCACGTAGTGGTCACAAAAACACTGCACAGGCAGAAAAGCGATGCGATCGGGCAGCTGTGCCTGAAGGTGGCCGTGAGAAAGGTTACTGTCCGGTCTCAAAGGAAGACACGTTCGTTACGCAGTACGTTTCTGCACATGTAACCGGTGTTTGTCAACAGATTGAAGAAAAGAGTGCTGCCTGGATAATCTGCTAATTACACAGATAATTGAGGTTTATTCCTTCTGCATCTTTATCAGTCACTGCACATCAGGGCCTCCGCCTTGTTTGGTTCAGAATTAATTCTAAACAGTGTATTCGACTCACTGTTTAAAACACCAACGAAATGCACTTCACTTTCACTTTTATTAGATATTAATCAACTGACTTTGTAAGTGATTGTAACTTATATACAAAGAGATTGCACCAGTATAATGGCAGACGTAACATTGGATGTAAAATGAACGTAGTTTATGAACCCCCTGAAGATGGCCTTATATAAGACCGAAACATATGTAGGGGTTGATTAATACATAATAAAAGTGAAAGTGAAGTGCATTTCGTTGGTGTTTTAAATAGTGAGTTGTAAAAATTCACGGTGAGACTAATATTAAAAAAAAAAAGTGTATTCGACATTTAGTAGGATTTATTAGATAGGAGATCTGCCCGTCTGAAGACCTCTCTCCTCATACAGGATAACTTCGTCAGTCTTAATTTCTGATACTGATCATTTTAGCCAGCCCCATAGGACTGTAGGTTTCTTTTACAAAGGTTTGCCACCATGTTCCGGATTGTATCTCAGTCACACAGTGCGCTGTTGTAATTCAAATGGAGTTACATAATATTTCATAAAGTGAGCTTTAGTTATTAGACAAATCTTCCAATTTGAACGGTGCCAGGGACGGGGTAAACAGAAGTCTATGTTTTTGTTTGCTGTGCTTGTGCAAATAGTAGTAAATGTAGAAGGCTATTACACAAGGCGCACGTGTCAGATACTGTACATGCCATCATGCGCAAAGACTGCTTATAGATTATCACTGTACGAATATGGTCAGATATGATGGATAAGTTGCTTACAGCAGCTATGGTAAAGAACGGCATCTGATTCGCGTCCAGGACACACAACAACTTTATTCGTGTGGACAGTCAGGGAACGAAATAAATATGGGAAACGCGTAGGGCCATTTGACGCAGAATATTTTGTTTTACATTTCAATCTTCTGTATGTACCAGAACGTTTAACTGTACAGTCCAAATGTTTTCAATACACAGACCATGGAAATACAACATCAGATCACTTTAATTATTTCTGTCCGACTCGTTTCATTTCTCAGACAAACTTAAGAGGCACATGACACACATTTTCTGTTTCAGTTCAAGCATATATGTTTCTCGGCCTGTTTACTTCCCTTCAGAGCTACTCTCCTTCTGTCGTTCTATGTTTGATTGGAAGTTAGGGATCTCTGTTACCGATACAATGTGGCGTCGGACATTATTTTTGTAGGCACGGGAGTCATGCCACCATCTCCTTGAACCCTGCCATGTAACGACTGATTATTTAGATCCCCTTTATATTACTGCCGCTCCAGACAGCATCCAAAATTTATGGCTTCTGAAGCCTCCTATATCATACAGATAAACGCATAGGCTCAGTCGTTACTTACATTAAGCCCTGCCTTTAAGCTACGTTACGAGAGTCCAGTCCCCCACTAAGTGTCGCAGTAAATTTGATGTGCTGGGGGAATATATTTGTGCATGAAGCATTTACTAGTATGTAACTTGATTATTTTAGGCGCAAGGAGAAGGACTTAGGGCTAAGTCGGGAATTTAGGACGTTATGCTGTGTAACGCGGCAATTCATACAGGTCACCCAGTCGTGGTAAGAAAATGCAAACGGACGTTGAAAATTAGTCATTTGGAAGAAGAGGAGGTAATGAGAAAAAGAATATCACCGTAGATGTTTACGAGTAGTTGCGAGTGTGGGAGGTGAAAGGGGGTGGCTCTTTATCGTGTCTCATGGAGGGATTTGGTACTGGGTTTTTGCAAGAGTGGGGTAGTTCGTTACTGGCTTAATAAGGCTACAGATATTATAAAAATGTTAAGAAAGGAAAGAGAAACTTGTCGAAATTGCTACTCGTCTTTTAATTATGGGGGACGAACGGTGCCGCAGTTGGTTGAAGCACTGTGCCACATGACGGAAGGTTTCGGGTTCGATTCCCGCTAGGACCCTTGGAAATTTTCATGTGACCTATTCCTTCTGTCCGCATTCAGTAGCCCTGGGGTCCACACGGAATCTAACAGAAATGAGTACCAAGGAACTTCCTTAGCGATACAGTGCCGCAGGCGCGTACAGCTGAAACTCTGCCGTCCTAGAAGTGCCGAATGTCAAAGTAACGATGGACGCCCGACATTCCGTCCCTTCTCTGAATCTTCATGACTTGTTACGTGAAAGATTTACTTTTTTTTTTTAATTATGTATGGGACAGCATGCATGTCGTTAATTTTGGGAGTGGGGGTTAATTTGACTTGTCGAATTTGCATTTTGTGTGGCCATTGTTTTATAGTCGAATACATGCGCCACTGAAACGTACAGAAATCGGATGGATACCTTAAGGGGGAAGACTATGCTGTTAGTGTTTAATAATGTACACTCACAGAAGATGAAGTGGACAGGCAGTGTAACGTGAAAGAAAGGAACAGATGCATTAAAGTTGCTCAGATTTTCTGAATATTATTACAGATATTAACATTTCGCCATTCACAATTATGCTAACCCTTATGCATTGAAAGGATACCGTTAAATGTGGGCGATCTCTGTTATTATGGCGATGGTTGAAACATCTGTGACAGGATTCGAACGTGCAACATCTCGAAAAAAATGTGTGGTAGCGCCATTGTGGCATCTCACAAGACGACAACTGAGTCCACACGCAGCAAAACAACTTGACGTTCTGTTTTAACTTCTTTCTGTCTCTCTTTTTCCTTTTTCTTTCTTTCTTCCATTCTTCTTTCTTCCTTTTTAGCTTATATGTTTTCCTTGCTCTGCATTACTTTATTTTTGTTCCTTCTTAGCTGCCTTTCCTTTCTAGGCTTTTCTTTCTCTCTTTTTTACTTCGTTCTCCTTCTCTTTCTTCCTACCCTCATTTATTTTCCTACCTTTGTTTTCATTCCTGTTGTGTTTGTCCCATTTATCAATTTCTTTCCCTTTTTCTCTTTATTTCTTCCGTCCCTTCTTTTATTCCCTTTTATTTTTCCCTGTGTACAAGATTCGAAATTGCAGCGTCGGGAGTGCAAACGCTTTGGTTTCCTCGAAACGCCCAACTTAGGCCTGTGCTCCTCTTTTCCTGGCCTGGCGTCAGACTGTCAAGCCCGCGCGTCATATGCTTGAGACTTGTGAATGAACGTGACAGCTGTCTGACGCGGGACCACACACATTATAACAATTACAATCGAAAATGCTTTAAATCATTCGCAGTAATGGAGGAATTTGGTTTCGGGTTGAAACAACGAGCTGGTGGTCGGGCGGAAGTGTGTCTCTTATTAGGAAGGTTATGGATGTCACCCCAAAAGTTTCTATTGTGATTAAAATGACTTCCTCTTCTCCAACCCCCCCCCCCCCTCCCCCAACAAAGATACGGGGCCCATCAAACTTGTACATGTTTCTTGGGTTGCTTGACCCTGAAGACAGAGGCTATACGCTACTCGAAAGTGTCGTTGACTTTACCAGTTGATACGGCATACATATATAAGAACGCTTAAAAACACATTTTTATGAGAACCTGTCTGAGAACCTCAAATCTTGCATCGTATGAGCTTCTTTGTTGGAGACTTTGACTTCAATTTTCAGCCCGAAAGCCGATTATACAAACGAGTTTTTCGGGACATTCTCATTGCCCCTCTCCCCCACACACGTACTATCGTAATATATAACTACGTATTATTGTTATCAAACGTAAATATGTTAGCATTAATTTACAGGTGGATTGTGCATAGTGAATTAAAGAGTGGGCGTGACGTAATTTAAGGTAGCCTGGCTGTTGCTACAAATTTGTAACCTCCGTTTGGTGTCCGGACTTCTGTTAGGCTTGTCTCAAAAACTTTCCGCGACGAGACTTAGAAGAGTTGCCGAATCTCGTCGCCGTGAATGTTAATAGGTGGCGTAATGGCATGGACATTCTTTGGAAAGTGACAGATCGGTCTGTTAACATTTTCACAGCACTGTAAATTAAGTTTGCTGAAGATGGACGCTGTTATGCCTAGGATCGTGTGTTAGTCACAATAATTTCACTTCGTGGTAATTTCGAACAGAAATTTCGGTGTGATTGTGTTGTTTTTAAATATACAGTCAAACACGATATAGCGCCACCCTTACCTAACGCCCATGAAAGTCTGAACAGAAATTCCTTATTATTTTAACATTGGTAACCCTTCATATAGCGCCACCCCATCAAAAACTTTGGTGATACAGATGTGCCTACAAGCATTAAAATGTCCAACGTAGCGCCTTGTTAGCATGTAAGGAACGCGGTTAATGTGGGTTCGGGTTTTTGCGTGGCGAGGTGGCATGGGTCAGCGACTACTACCTGAGCATTGCAGAAACCTCGTTTGAGATGTTCTAGCGGCCAGCGTATTTGGGACTGGCGTTTTTCATTGCCTCGCTATACGTTAAAACAGGCAGTGACCTCATAACTTCAGCTTCCTTTTGACTCTCTGCACAGTTTTATCATCCCCGGAAGTGTCAAGTTATTAGTCTTAGACTGTTTAGAAGATGGTCTGGAAAATTTCAATATAATTTCGCGCCGCGGCCATAGCGCAGTTGTTGAGTCACTGTCAGACAACGTAACATTAATAGTACAGTCTTAAATCGTCCTAACTCTTTATGGTACAATTGAATATGGGGAAGAGGGCAGTATTAACAAGAAAGAGGTCTGTGCTTATAGAGACCAATTTCTGTAGCTTTTCTGCAGAACATAGCCAACCACTTTTACTTATTACGGGACAAACCCATCAGTCGACGCTGTATTGGTGATACACTCACTGAAAGGACAATGTGAAAGAATCTAGGAAGTGGTACCATAAAAGATGAAAGGTAAAAAATGTGAAAAACTGGAGGAGTTATTAGCAATATGGATAGGGTAGTTAGAAATGGTACAGCAACAGATAAGGGCGAAAGTGATTTGCAAGCACTGTACACTACTACTATTTTAAATGTTCTAATATGTTCTTATTTTGTAATTAATATTTTTTCATTACGTTAAGTAACTTTTATGAGTTCAGAAAAGTTCCAGTATTGCGGTTTTCTCGCACCCTCGATGTAACGCCACAAAGTGCAGTGAACGAACAGTGGCGCTATACGGGGGTACGGGGGGTATACTGTATTTAGATTATGTAAGATGCTGTACCTGTAGGCCGAAACTTACTCATTCTCCGGTCTACCTAGGTGAACAGAAATGAAGTTTACTTCTCGAAGACAAACGCCGAAAATATTGTGTTCCCTTGAAATGCCGAAACCAAAGTGATCTCACCCACGCTGGTACAGCTCTATATCAAAACGCAGCTTCGAGCATTGGTGAGTTTCCAGTTTCGAATTGGGGTTTCTGATTGGCTCTTTGCCCGTTTGCCTTAGAACTCTGAATTCACGTGACGAAGCCAATTCAAACCCGATGGGCCTTCGCTGACGTCAGTACCCTCGGTGTAGTGTTTAACACACGCAAAAGACTGTCTTGTACATAATAAACAGGAAGCTGTTTTTTTTTTTAGATGAAATTACGTTTCCAGAAATCCTGGCAGTAGCTGGACTTGGAACTTCTGGTCCCTATGTAGTGTTATGTCCGAAATAATTTTATATATTTCCAAAAAATTCCATTAACGATGTGAGGAGTCTCCTAATCATGAAACTTAATTAAACCTCCTTCCTTTCCTAGGAAGCCTCTCCGAGAATCGATCTGCAGTCCATAGCCGGTTACACTACGGCTGAGGCAAGCCATGAGAAAACATTTCAGTGTTGCCTTCGTTTGATCCGCTATTCGAAACATGAGCCGTCTTATTGTGAAGGAGGGTCGGTTTAACCACTGCAGTACGACGATCAGTGTTTCCTTTTTCCCTTCTTCGTTTCAGTCTGTCTCCCCTTTGTTCCTTGATTCATCTCTGTCTTTCTGTCATCCGTTTATTTCCTACTCTTCATATTTCTTGTTTCCAACAAAACGAGAATGAGGATGGAAATTAGGATGAAAGTGGAGACTTGAGACGAGATTGAGATGGATGTGAATTTAACACGACGAGCACAGTTGGAAATTTGTTGTTGCTGGTCGTCTTTCGTATTACACGCAGATTTGGTGAAGAGCTGCAGACGCGGTGCCATGGAGTCCCGTTGCCAGGGAGGGACGGCTTTTATTTACACTCGGAGCTTCTCGCTTTGAGATGAAGCAAACAAAAAAGACGCGTTTTCATCTCCTTGCGTTGGTCTCCTGCACGTTACGCGTTCTTGTTTGGCCTTGGACATACATGTTTGTATACTGTGTAGTGTCTGCAAGATATCTAGACGTTTTAGTGTCATTGGGTAGTATCTTCGAGGTATGTAGACGTTATATGTCGGTGGATAGTGTCTCCGAGATATCTGTAAATTTTGTATTAGGGGATAGTGTCTGCGAGATTTCTAGACGTTTTCTATCATTGGGTAGTTTTTGCAAGATATTTGGACATTTTCTGGCTTTGGGTAATGTATTCAAGGTCTCTAGATGTTTTGTGTCACTGGATAGTGTTTCTAAAGATTTCTAGACCTTCAGTGCCATTGGGTAGTGTATCAAAGACAGGTCGTTTTCTGCCCATTGTTTCCAAGATTTCTAGGCGTCTTTATTGGGTAATGTTTACAAGATATCTAGACCTGACGTAGGCAGTATTTCTAAGATGTCTAGAGTGTACGTTTTCTGTTACTGGATAGACGAACAGGGGCTGTGTTCATTGTTTGAAAGAAAATCTAATCACGTAGAACTGACTACATCTATATAGAAAGTAACCAGTTAGCAAAACTAGGGAGAGGTTTTGGATCAGAAGTATCTTAGTGGTGTATCTGTTTTAATTTGAAGAAAGATGGAGCGGAATAACCCGCTCTTGTTCCGACGTATTTTCTGACTGGAACACATCTTGAAGTTTACTGTGAAATGGGGGGGGGGGGGAAGTTTTGTCCTCTTTGACACCTTTTCCAAAAAATAATAGCCCATCATGAAAATATTAAAATATCTGTTGCGGCGAAAACGTGGGGACCCTGTGATTAATAGAAGTAGTGTCGGTCTGTCCTCGAAACGTTTCAAGGTTACCTACACTTCCTTGTGTAATTATAAGTAAAGAGGGGGTTGAAGCACGCATAGAACAATATCTGGAGTTTGCTAAAGCTCGGAATAGATACGCAGTTATACGGACTCTGTATTTCCTTCTTTCCAGGTGTTTAAATAAGCCTCCGTGAATTTACACATAGGTGATATTTAGGCCTACCTCAAAGTACAAACATTGTCCAACTTAACGCATTAGTTACGTTCTGCAAGGCCCGGCGCAAGTTGATTTTTTCGCGCAAATCGTAATTGAGAATACATGTGGTCGACTGTATATACACATACAAGGGAGTCCAGTTGAAATCCAGACTCTTAACACACTGGAATCCGATGGGCCGCAGAGTGACCGGTTCGCCGCTTGTGTTACCGCCCAGCAGTATTTTTCCACACCCTGCGTCTCACTGTCCTTTTATTCCCGCAAGGAAAAATTTGGCGGGAGTTTAAAATTACCATTCAACGTTTTTTTTCTACTGTTTTAAACATGGCGTAAGTCTGAAATTGTGTAACTTGAAATTGCGTGAGTCGGTCAGTGTCTGTAATAACTTTTCGCTCCATATATCTCGCGCACGTACAGGTCTGTATTTGATGATGTTACTCTAGTCAATAAGTTAAATTCTTATTAACAATTTTAAGATTTTTCTTATAATCGGATCTTTGGCAAGTATTTAAGAAAATGTTAATGGAGTTAAGGTGAGAAAGTAATTAAACATTTCAGTAAAGTTATAAAATAAATCAGTATACTACAATCCGTAAAAAAATAGAAGGTAATTAATGTTCATAATCACGAGATGAAGCACCTGACATGTGCAGTGCGAGCCAAGGTAGACCTACAGCCAATTTGTCGGGATACATTTGGATAATGAGAGTGTGAATTTCTGTCCAACACGGGTCTCCAGACATTTTCACACACGCACAGTGTTGAGGTTGCCGTAGAAGTTCGAGTCATGTCGTGCTGACCGCTAGAATGACACAAGGGTTTTCTTGGTTTCAGGTGAGTTTTGACGTAATGCAAGATAGCTTACAGAAGTAAAGTCACGAGCTGCACAAAGGTAATTGAAATTACAACTTTTCTGGTAGGCAGCCTTGATATCATTTGCTGTTCTGAGATGGCAGCTCGCTGTACAAGTACAGGACATACACAAAATAATGGTGCGGTTTTAATAATGAACACTATTAAAACCGCACCATTCTTTTGTGTATGCCCTGTATATTAAATACCATTAATATACTTGTATATTGGCCGATCCCAGTGGTCGTGCGGTCTAAGGCGTGGGTATGCGGCCGCTCGCTTACTAGGTTGTGGGTTCGTATCCCACCGGGGGCATGGATGTCTGTTTCTTGTGAGTGTTGTGTGTTGTCAGGTAGAGGTCTCTGCGACGAGCTGGTCCTTCGTCCAGAGGAGTCCTACCGAATGTGGTGTGTCTAAAAAGTGTGATCGTGAAGCCTCGAAAACTGAGGCGGCCTTGGCCCCCAAGGGGCTGTCGAGCCATTGGGGGGGGGGGAACTTGTATAGTCCTATTATGAAATTACGCCATATTAACTAACACTTTGTGTGTGATTTGTACCATGTAGCCGGCCTCCGCACTCTCCTGGTAAAGAGTCTCAGGTGTGATTGGAGAGTCCCTCGTTCTTTTTATCCGTTGCTGCCTACCCTGCATTTTTCGACCATTTCGCCAGACATGTCACTACAGTTCTACTTTGTTTGTTAGGCAGTGGTCATTTGATACGGCCTGGTGCTCTTAATGTGTTTGAACTTCAAAATTCGTTATTCCGTTCATGTTGTTTAAGGTTACATGAACGGAATGATGATATATCGGCCATGATGATAATTTTCTAAAATCTGTTGATGGTAAAGCATAAATGATGCGCTTAGTGTTGAGATAATTTGTCTACAATTGATAACAATAGAGCGGGCAGTCGAGCGAAGTGTCGCGTATCGCGGCACCAAATGCTGTATTGTAGCCAGGCCCGTGCACACTGCTGTGGTGGGAGATTTTCTGTTTATATCTCCTTTTGTTTCATGTAGTTATAGCATATAAAATAAAATGTTCTGTTAGCTTATGCTTTTGCATCGCGAAACGTGCTTTAACAAGTACATTTGTAGAAAATAACATTTGTTTCCTTTTTTTTTTTTTACTCATTTTGTATGGGCTGGGGCGGGATGAATCCTTAAACGCTCATGAAACAGCAGTGTGTCGTAACCCACCGATACACAGTTTTACAGGAGACAGAAAAAAACTTGACAGATCATCAATAGACCAACGTTTAAGCATGTTACGTTTTTGCGAAAAATATAAGGAGAAGCAGTTTTTTTTTTTTGTGTGAACACAGCTTTATGACAGTAGGCGTGTTTGTAAACGCAACCGTGTAGTAATGCGGGAATCTCAGTTTGACGAATTGTGTGTGTTACGACAGATTGCTGTTCCGTGAGCGAAATGCTCATATTCAGAAATAAACTTCTTCCGTTTCTCATGTAGGATTGTTGTTAAACTTATTTGTTTGAAATTTCCTGCACTTATCTTGTTCTTGCACTAAGTAGCTGTATTGAATTCTGTCGGGGACCGGGTAAAACGATTGAATTAGACCGCAGACAGCCGCGAGGAACTTGGTACGTACTTGGTAACGTGTTAATTTCGTCAGCCATCGATAGATGTTCGTTCAGATGATGTGTATGCAACGAAAGTGTTCATTACCGTAACCACAATATCCCGTTAGAGCTATAATTAAGGACATGACTGTCTTTGTCATTGTCACAGACTGTTTCTGTAAGTTTCTTACGTCTGCTGCTGCGTTTCAAGTAGGGCTACACTGTGACTACGAGACTTCCCAAGCACGGTTAATTCAGGTGTCCTAGGCTCGGTGTGTCCGCCACTTCCACATTCTCTGCGCCTCCCCTTAGCAGTAGCAAACCGAAGTTAGCAGCCACGTTAAACGTTTAAATTCTGATGTTCCTATAGCGCATTCTAATTGTATTGTCTTCGTGTAAGGGTGACTAGTGGCTTCGTGGTTTAACCTTATCCAGGCCAAAGCGTTTTTTTTTTTTGTCTATGTTGAGATTTGAAATCGTCACGTCGATGGCGGCACTGAAGGTGGAGGCAGTAGGTCACTAGGTCACATACAGAAATTAAAATGTGCGTGTATTTTTTGCATGAAAATTGTATGGGAATTCTGCAGGTCCGCTGGGTATGACAAGGAAATAACTGTAAAATTAAGGAAATGTAAATGTCGCAGTTCCCGTGTTTGTGTGCAGGTGTGGGCGTTCGTAGTGTAGCCTAACCCTGGAACCACGGGTTCAAATCGCTTCCACCCAGTAGATGTTATAGTATTTTTTTTTTTGCTCCAATTTGGGTGTTCTGTGTATTTCCTCTCGAGCGCACACAATATTTGCCGCTTAAGTGAACTCACAAAGTCCGTGAGAAGTTGGTGGAGGACACGTTACCTGGCACGAGCTCTACCTGCTGTTACTGTCGTGTTTGAAAGCCGACACTGCCGAGTCTCTAATAATAAGCTCTACGTATGTTTAAGTTTCGGGTAGAGGGGACAGGTACGTCTGGTCTCCCTTTGTATCTCGGGACAGACCTGTTCCCAGCGTCACGATGCAATAGACGAAGGGACTTGAAAAAGAGTTTACATTGACAATGGATAGGTGAGCGGCAGAATTTGTGTAGGATCTGCGAGGGAGGGTGTGTGTGCAGAGGGCTGCAGCGACGTGCACCCTGGATCTTTTTACTTCATGGAGGTGTGTTAATTGCTGGTGGTTTATAGCGTCGTATGTGACAGAGAGGATGTGATTAGTTTATGGGGAGAAATCTTGGCCAGTTTTATAATGCTGTTTCCTGACGAATGGTTCCTTGTCGGGAATCAAAACGGCAACTTCCCAGCACTTCGTCGTTAGCTTCCTTCTCTTCGCCATCTTTGTCTCTTTTTTTGACCTATTCCTTTTATTTCACATTCTCTTCTTTCGTCTTGTTCCTTTATTATTTCATCTTGTCCTCATAAGCTTTCGTATCTTCTGGAACCTTATATGCTTCTCCCGTTTTTCTGGTTTCTTTCCTTATATTCTCCTTTAAGATCGTCCTTCCCCTTGTTTTTGTGCTATCCTCGGATTCCGTCTTCATAACCATCTTCTCCCTTTGTATAACTGTGTTGTCTGTTGCATCTGCATTACAAACCATTTGGACGGGTTATTAGGAGACAGATGCACGACTAGCTGTCAGTTATGTAAGCAGTTGGAATTGCTTGCATTAGATTTCTAGCCTGAAATTTACATTATATGCCTAATTTATGTATGCAGATGTGATAATGTGTAATGAGTAAATAATGGGTCGGGCCCTTGGCGGTCCCGATGCACGTAGGCCTTTGACAGGCCCTTTGTGCCACTTAGCTAAAGTCCAAGTCATAAGAGCCCTGTCCTTTTAATAAAGTTCCAGACCACCCCCAGACTTAGTTCTCTGACATCCTCAGGGTCCAAAAAGAAGGAACCCAGATAAGTGTGTCTGTGTCTCGCGAAGGCTTCACACTCACACAAGACATCAGCTGACGTCTCTTCCTCTGCTCCGCATTTCCTACACAAGGGACTGTCGCTCAGTCCCATATTGTGAAGGTGTCTTCTCAAGGTGTTATGTCCGGTAAGAAGGCCAATAACCACCCTGGATTGCGTTCTGTTAAAGGACAGCAGATAATGTGTAATGTAAATACAGGCTGAATATGGTTTTAGGAATGAATGTAGTTAAGTATTTTGCAACTTGAGAAAATTCCAAAACAATCGACACAAACATCTCCGGCATCACACCGGAATTCCATATCGATTGATGTGGCTGGTTATAATGCATCTGAAAAGTTTAAAATGCCCTGGAATACAATTATGTTTAAACTGTACGTGACATTTGTCAAACGAGTTAGATCTTTCTACCATTAATATCACCTTGTTCACAAAACCCCGCTATTTGATCCTGTTGTCGTTTTTTGAGTAGATCAGTGTTGAAATTGAGCTGGAAATTGCCCAAGACTTTACTGTGGAGAATGTGTGATAGGCTGTTTGTTAATAATTGTCTTGTAGAGTTGTGAAATATTTGTCGATCTTGTAAAACCCAAAGAGGCTGTTATTATTTGTACCGAAACATACAATTTATACATGTTACTTGTTAAAGAACTTGAAGATTGTCGATTTTAAAGTAATCGAACTTCGCCGTATTTTTTAGAATTTAGTAGCTGCTCTTTGTTATAGCTTCCTTTTGCCCTTCATCCTGGTGATGATGCATTTAAAATTACGTAGATTGTTGGAGATAAAGCACATCACAACACTGTTGGACCATATGGACTGGGAAGGAGGAATCAGAGAGGTCAAATGCTTATTGACTTCTGTGAAAGAAATGGACTTGTTATAACAAACACATGGTTCAAAAAACCTAAAAGAAGATTGTACACGTGGAAATCACCAGGAGATAGGAATCGATATCAGCTGGACTATGTACTAGTGAAACAGCGATTCAGGAACAGTGTGAAGGATGTGCAGACACTGCCTGGAGCAGATATTGACTCTGACCACAATTTACTGGTTGCAAAGATCTGCACCAGATTGAAGAAGATCATGAGGTTCCACAAGAGAAAACCAAGATGGGATTTGGAGAAGCTATATGCTCAACGACAGGTAGTACACGATAGACTAGAAGAACAGCTTGGTGCAATCAAATGTGAAAGTGGGAATGTGGAAGTGCAGTGGAACAATATCAAGAAATGTGTGTTAGATACTATGAGTGGTTTGGTTGGAAAAGTCGAGAGGAGAGCAAGAAAGCCATGGATTACACAGGAGATGATCAGTAAAATGGATGAACGAAGGAAATGGAAGAATGTCAACAATGAAGAAGGAAGGAAGAACTACAGAAGACTGAGGAACGAAGTGAAAAGAGCCACGGACAACGCCAAGAAGGAATATCTGGAGAGCATATGCGACGAGATCATAGAATTTCAAAGAATAGGACGTTATGATTTAATGTACATGAAGACAAAGGAACTAGGTTGGAAAGAAAACCATGGGATTCAAAACATTGGCATCGAAGACTCTCAAGGCAATATAATAATAAATCAGAGACGAGTATTGCAAATTTGGGAGAATTATATCACAGAGCTCTACGATCGAGCTAATCGACCAAAACATCTAGACGTCGAACCTGAAGATGAAGTAGATGAAGACGAGAAAGGCCCTTATATTTTGCAAAGTGAAGTGGAAAAAGCTATCAAGGAGATGAGGGATAAGAAGGCTACAGGAGATGATGATGTACCTGGGGATGTACTCAAATTGTTGGGAGAAGGTGGTCTAAGGCTAATGACACAAATGATCAACAGCATGTATGTAACTGGAGAATGGCCCAGAGATTTTATTGAAGTTACAATGATTGCCTTAAAGAAGAAGCCCAAAGCTACAAAATGCAGCGACCATCGCACAATCAGCATCATCGCACATGCAGCAAAGATAGTAGCGAGGATACTTAGAAGAAGAATTGAGAGGAAAATTGAAGATGCACTTGGAGAAGATCAGTTTGGATTTAGAAGAGGAAAAGGAACTAGGGATGCAATTGGGATGCTGAGAATAATATCAGAACGAACCTTGGTCATAGATGAGGAATTGTGTGCTTGCTTCATAGACTGGCAGAAGGCATTTGACCGTGTCAACTGGACCAAATTAATGCAAATCCTAAAAGGAATTGGGATAGACTGGCGCGAAAGAAGATTAGTCAGCAAATTGTACATGGAACAAAGTGTCAAAATACGACTGGACCAAGGGGAGACGAGAAGTGTGAAGATTGGAAGAGGAGTTAGACAAGGTTGCTGTTTGTCACCGATTCTGTTCAACTTATACAGCGAGTACCTTACCAAGGAAGCTCTTGAAGGGTTTGGAGACTTCAAAATAGGAGGACAAGTAATTCGCACTGTGAAATATGCAGATGACCTTGTGCTACTGGCTAGGGAAGAAAAGGTGCTACAGGGCATGATTGATAGACTAATTGAAATTGGAAGACGCTATGGAATGGAAATGAATGTGGGAAAAACTAAAGTAATGAAAATCTCAAGGCAACCATCCCCAATGAAAATTATGATAGATCAAAAACAATTGGAGAATGTGGAATATTTCAATTATTTGGGTAGCGTGATAACAAGTGATGCAAGGTGTACACGTGAAATTAAATCCAGAATTGCCATGGCAAAAACAGCATTCAACAAGAAGAAAAATCTTTTCACCAGCAAACTGGAATTAAAATTAAGGAAGAAACTAGTAAAGTGCTACATTTGGAGCATAGCTTTGTATGGTGCTGAAACGTGGACACTTCGGAAAGTAGATCAGAAGTATCTGGAAAGTTTTGAAATGTGGTGCTGGAGAAGAATGGAGAAGATCAGTTGGACCGATCGTGTGAGAAATGAAGAAGTATTACACAGAGTCAAGGAGGAGAGGAATATACTACATACAATAAAAAGAAGAAAGGCTAACTGGATTGGTCACATCTTGCGTAGAAACTGCCTTCTGAAACACGTGATTGAAGGAAAGTTAGAAGGAAGGATAGAAATGACGGGACGACGAGGGAGAAGACGTAAGCAGCTACTGGATGACCTTAAGGAAAAGAAAAGATACTGGAAATTGAAAGAGGAAGCACTAGATCGCACCCTGTGGAGAACTCGCTTTGGAAGAGGCTACGGACCTGTCGTAAGACAGACTACAGAATGAATGAATGAAGTATTACGTATTGGTCATTCGTGTCCTGTGTGTTTTATCCTGAGGTTTTATTTTCCTCTCTCAGTTATGTAATTCCAGGGTACAGAGTCTTCCTTGGAAAGTTCATACTTGCTCACTCTGTTGATACAGTTCCTACTTTTATGGAGTCAACCACTTGACGTTTGAATTCACTCCGCACTTTTTTTTTTAAAGTACGTATGTCATTTAACGATTCTGTCAGTTGCTGAGATTATATGGCGTCGCTGGTCGATGAATGCGTATGGAGCATGTTACTGACAGGGAAAATCGAAGTACTCCTAGAAAAACCCGTCTCAGTGCCATTTTACCCAGCTCACATTAAACATGGATTGTCCCGGAATTGAACCCGGGTCTCTGCTGTGAGATGCCGGCGACTAATCGCCCGAGGCATGGCGCGGCCCAGGTGTACCTTTACGTATTACTCTGGAAGGGCCATTTTAATATTATTCTCCCATTCACTGCTATCTTCATTATTGAAACCATTTTTATTTGTTACTGTCGTCATGTACTTCAATTTACCTGCATCGTTAAAGTATTTACTGCCGGTAGCTGAACGCTGCCCAGAATTCTGGTGCGAGACATTTCTTAAAATATCTGAAGCATTTATAACCACTATATGAACATGTTGAACCGCCTGCTGTCAGTCCGTCTGAAATGCTAATTGAATATAACTCCAACTTGTTTGGAGTGGTTCAGTGAAGCAGTCCGGCCCCCCATGTAAGCCATTATAATTTCTTTATAGCGTTCGTCTTGATTCTATTCTCAAATCAGATGTATCCACGGGTGTACGACCCTGCTATTCCGACTGCTCGAGGTCACATATTTGACCTCCTCTTATCTGTTGTGTTATTCATGAATGTTTCCAAAGTAAATTTGTTGTCGTTGTCTGGAATACATTTGTTGTATAATTTGTTCCCTCCATAATTTGAGTCCATCAGGGATGCCAACGTATGTCGGTAACATGGATCGGTTGAGAGCCACGAGAGACCTGATTGACGATGAGCTGGTCTCAGCGCTAAGGTAGTAACTGGCATTTCTCATACACAGAGCAGTGTCCGGTCCAGTGTAATTCGACTGCAACCTCTTTAGTTACAGAAGTGACAAGATGACATAGAAGGTTCTTCGTTTGTAACCAAATCCAGAAGGGGGATGTGAGAAATGGTAGGCTTACAAAATTTGAGTTTGGAAACTTTGAAGGAAAATGCCACTTCGGATGACCTGAGCTTAATGTGGTGTAAAGGTGGAGACTGGATTCAGATGACATAGAATAAGATGCAGTGGGAGGGGGGGGGGGGGTGTTGTGGAGCACAGTAATGAACCTTAAATTCCATAAAAATGTGGAATTTCTTGATTAGCTAAGCGACTGTCAGTTTTGAAGAAAGACCGTACACCATGGAGGTATAAAGGTAAAGGTAAAGTTCTCCCTAGAACAGGCCATGAAGGCCCAGAGGGGGAGTAGAGGTATAGCTCTACTCTTTCTTTAACCCTGGCACTAGATGAGGGTGGGTGGTCAACTCCACGCCCCGGCCGCTTTACCCCCGGGAAAAAGACTCGGTATCCATTGTATAGGAGGCTGGGTGGGACCCAGGGCCGGTCTGGACGGCTGCGAAAAATTTCGCCCCCACCGGGATTCGATCCCCGGACCGTCCCCATGGAGGTGTAACGTATCGTAATTTTCCTGTTGTTCAATCTCACGTTTGTAGTTGATATAATGTTTTCAAATGACCCACGCAGTGGATAATTGCGATTATGACACATGTAGTAAATAAGCCTACGTAATTTTACTCTCATGTCTTAGACTCAACTTTCGCAGCTGATACAGAGTCGGTAAATAAGGAACGAAGTAGACCCCTGCGATTCCGACACGACGTTTTAATGCATCTCCATAGGACCGCAGCTTGATGTCTAGCAGTGAAGTGTTGAAAGCCTTGTCTGGAGTTTTTCAAGTGGCTCACAGCATTGTGCGTGGCCCGTTCTCTGTTTTTCCTCTCCTGAATACAAGGGCGTAAAAGTTCTAATAAACTGTCAGACATGCGAGCAACTGGCTGATGACGAAGCGTGTTAAATCTTGTGAGAGAAGTCCAAGCAGTAAAACGCAGCGACCACGTCTTTACCTTTACATCTTTCTTCGGACGTCTTGGCTGTGGCAGTAGCCGAGTGCTGAGTCTGTGAAGCAGGAATTCCGTAACTCGCTGTGACCAAGGGGTCTAAGAGTTTGTTTTTGTTTCATTCTTATAGCGTTGCCAACAATGCGGGATTATATATTTTCCTTTCAGCTGATTTCCAGTATCTTGACTAAGATATATCCAAGGAAATCTTTCTGTGTTGGAGTGATGTTTTGGCGTGACTTTTCCCCTTTTGAGAAAGGAAGAAAAATACGGTATGAAAGAGAGAGAAGAAAAGATGTACAGCTTAAACAAAAAGGTTGATGATATGAAACAGAATTGAAGAACGTTGGTAAATAGGTTGCAAGAAAGACCAGGGAGTTAGAGTAGAACTCACAAAGCACACGTTTCTAGTGCTTAGTTTTCTAGTCCGACGTACCTATTTGTATTATGATTATTGGTTTATTTCATTTTTGTCAAAAATTATTGCTTTAAAAATTACTGCTCAACAAGTTCCGTATTCATCAAATGTCGGGTATGACCTCACTCAGAGTTACGCCTCGTCTCCATGTTTATAACTTTTTACGTACAATCTGTCGTGTCTAATGTGTCGGTATGTTTATGGTGTGTACCTGTACCAGATACCGAATTTGTTAATTAACTCCAACACAGAGCTAAAGTCAAATTTCCACGGCCACCATGCTGTTATGTGCAGTCTGCAAAATTATTACCTCATCAGAAGTTGCATATTTTTCCCAAAACCAATTTCCATACGTAATTTCAGATCCTCAAAATAAATGGCGCTGGTGTAGCTCTCACTTCAAATGTTCGCTTGTCCGCCATGTCGTTATTACTGATCGTAGGAAATTTAAATATGGTGCTACGGTGCCAACCATTGACATTGTCTTCATACCAGGTTTCGTGAAAATTGGTTAAGGAGATCAAAATTTTAAATCAAGACACATGCAGTATGGTGACCTCATAAGCACATTTCTTCCTCTTTAGGAAAGAAAATAGGCCCAAAATGAGGAAAAGGAATCCTGGAGAAAGGAAAAATTAGTAAATAAAATGAATAGACGGAAGGAGTAGGGAAATAAAAAAATAAAGTGTGTGTAAATAGAGAAACAAAACTGCATCGAATTGAAACGGTAAGCATTTCTCGTCGGTAAGGGTGTTCAAGGTTTACTGGAAAGGATGTACTGCTTCGCGAGGTGTTTCCTAGCAAAGCAGTCTTTATAGTGAAGGGTTGTTGATGTTTGTGTACAGCAGCACTCGACGCGCCGAGCTCTTCGTCAGGGATGCGAAGCAGCTCATGTGAAATAGCAGTCAGCGCAGCAATGAAATGGACCACCCTGACCTGCCTCCAGCTGCACCCTTCCTGTGCCGTCGGATATAAATACTCTCGCCGAAAGAAACACTCAGAAGTGCTGTTTCTTTTTTTGTGGCCTGCAGTGGCAGGGCCGCGCGTACGCGGAATGAAATGCTGGTGGAGTTTGTGAAAACCGAAGGTAGAATTTGGCAGCGGCGTCTCTGTGATTCCGCATCTGTACTCTTTGCTACTCTTGTTATGATCATTAAAAGCAAGAAGGGCAGGGCACTTAGCTCGCAGTTGAAAGCAAAAAGTGCAAGAAATCTTTGGTTTTAAACCCTGTAGGGAACAGGTCATGGTTAGGCACGGATGGTAGATCATACGAATTTGTATTAGATTGTGCGTATTAGAATGTGCCGTACAGCAGTAGGCTATGTAGGTGTGGAATGGATTGAGGTGGATCAGGATGGGTTGCAATGACGGGTTTTATGAACATTGCGGCGAACCTTGGAGTGTCACAAAATCAGGAAATTTCTTCACCTGTGTGATAATTGTTAACTGGTGATGAAATATGGGGATGTCCGATTTCGTTCACGGTTTATTGCAGGTTTCAAAATCATATCCGTTTTCGTTCACGGCTATTGTTCATGTTTGCATCCCCGTCAAAAGCGCCGATGCCAATGGCCGCACGGTCTAAGTTGTGGATCTGCGGCCGCTCGCTTGCTGGGATTGCGGCTTCGAATCCCGCCAGGGGCATGGATGTCTCTCGTCAAGAGGAGTCCTACCGAGTGCGATCGTGAAGCCTCGACAATGAGGAGGCCCTGGCCCCCTATGGGCTGTTGCGCCATGAAAAATATCCCCGTCAATAAAAAACAATACCAAGGTGTCCAGGTATGCGGTTGCCAAATCATACTTGGTCAGCTTGAATGACGTAACCATTGTTTTCACCCCTTTCCGCCAACATGTTTAGCCAATTAGTTTCTATTAACATGTTACTTACTTTTTTTTATTCAGCCAGTCAAGTTCGATACTGTTTCTAACTGATCCCTGCTCTTACCGTCTCCGCTCACAGTTTGTAGCTCTCATTTTTTTTTTATTCTGAGAGCGATATGCAGATAGGTAAGAGGATCAGCTGGCCCTTCACTTGTTCATGCACTGCGTCGTCGGTGTTCTGACGTCACCACTTCATATCCCGGTCTGGGCGCCAAAGAGGTCACTGCAATCTCGTAATATTTAACTAAATGGAGACTTTGTCAGGATGATGGGAAGGGTGATACAGAGTAATACAGGCTGGCTACGACCGATAGTGGCTCGTACTCTTTACATAACATACGTACATACATAGTACATACGTACATACATACATTACATACATACATAATACATACATACATACATACATACATACATTCCATGGATCCATAAGTCTGTCGCAGTGACAACTGGATGTGGAATAAGTCATAATATACAAATATACAGCTATACAGACTAAAGAATTTTACATTTGAACACTATAAACTAAAACACTATAAACGTGTTACATACATCACTATGAACAATCTTTGTACATAAAAAATTCATCTACTGAGTAAAAGAAGTGTGTATTTAAGTATTTTCTTAATGCTGCTTTAAATTTTGTCTTTTCATTCTTAAGACTTATGAGACTCAGAGGGAGTCTGTTGAAAATTCTAATACCGGCATAGAATGTACTTTTTTGAAAACAAGATAGGTTGGCATTTGGTCTATGAAGGTGGTGCTTATTGCTGTGTCTGTACTGTGTATAGATGAATTTGTTTGAAAATGTTCTTGATTGTTTAAAATAAAGTTCATTAATGAAAATATATATTGACATGGGATAGGTAAAATCCCTTAATTTTTTAAACAGCCTTCTTGGTTTGCACCGACCATAATTCTGATTACTTTCTTTTGTAAGGTGAATATCTTCTACTGTTGGAGGAATTACCCCAAAAAATTGTTCCGTACTTTATAATAGAATGAAAGTATGCGAAATAAATAGATTTAAGAGTGTTGATGTAGCTGATATGATACATTTATCTAACTGCATAACATACTCAACTTAACTTAAGAACCATTTGATCAATATTATTCTTCCGAGTTAATTGGTTATCAATTTGTAAACCAAGAAACTTTGTGTTTATTGTCTCTTCTATATACTTCCCTCTATAATCAATACGTAATGCACAGTGTGGTGAATTATTTGTTATAAATTTCATAATATTTGTTTTATCAAGATTTAGTACTAACTTTTTAGCAGTAAACCATTCAATCATACAAGTGAGAACTAAGTTTGCCACTGTACAGAAATCTCCTAAATTTCTGTTATATATTATAACACTAGTGTCATCAGCAAAAAGTATTGGTTTGATATGGAATTTATTTTCCGAGGAAGGTCGTTTGTATATATTATGAATAATAAAGGCCCTAGAAGTGATCCTTGTTTCAGTGTACCCCAATCAGAGAAAACGTTTTGAGTTGCATTACGTGATTTTATTTCTAATTTCTGTCTTCTATTAGTTAAATAGGATTTGAACCAATCTGCAGTTACTCCTCGAATGCCATAGAAATGTAACTTAGCCAACAAAATTTCATGATTTACACAGTCAAAAGCCTTTGCCAAATCACAGAAAATTCCTCCAACATGCATTTTTTAGTTAATAGATGTAAATACACTATCTGTTAGTCTGAAGGTAGCATTTTCAGGAGATATCCCTTTCCTAAAACCATGCTGTTCTGCGACCAGTATGTAGTTAGTATGCAGATGTTGGCTTAACCTAATGTGCATAGCTTTCTCAAATACTTTAGAAAAAACAGTTAATAAGGAAATAGGCCTATAATTTGTCATACTAGTTTTGTCTCCCTTCTTGTATAGTGGTTTTACTACCGCAATTTTAAGACGAACAGGGAAAACACCTGTATGTAGTGAGTGATTACAAATGTAGCTTAATGGGTGGCTAATGAGAGATGCACAAGCTTTTAAGGTTTTACTTGTTATTTCATTATAATCTGATGATTGTTTTCCAGTGTCAGCACAATTTTGACGCTGTCTCCAGGTTTTCTGTTTGTTGCAGAAGCCGTGTTTCGAAACTTTTGTACCCAGTTCTTGATAATTTTGTGATCAGGAACCGTTCAATGTCTCTCGGTGTTAAAATGTCATCTGAATATTTGTTGCGTTGGTATCACAGAGTCGTTATTTTTTAAAAACGTCTCTACGGCGAACGCACGGTGTACAGCCGATCACTGATCCATGTTTACTAAATGGCGTTCGTAGCTTAACTCTATAACACAATTAGTTCAATCTCCTTTCCGGGCCCCACCCGTACTAGGCAAATCAAAATGATGAATGAACTCTGCCGCATCCTGTATTTTAGTCCTTCTTGTAATTATACTTATTTAAGAATTGCATTAAACTAAGGCTATATTAGCCTAATACCAGCCAACAAATGCACAAGATTATTGACATATATAAAATGTATTTGAGTCCCCTACATATGTTTCAGCAAACGAGTTGCCTTCTTCAGGGGGGTTTTAGCGGAGAACTACAAGAACGTTTTACATCCAAGTATACAGTATGGTTATTAATACTTGGATGTAAAAAAGTTCTTGTAATTCTCTGCTGAAAACCATTTGAAGATGGCAACTCGTTTGCTGAAACATATGTAGGGGGCTCAAATATATTTTATATATGTCAATAATCTTGTGCATTTGTTGGTTGATATTAGACTTATGATGAAATGCACGGTACATACAATATAAAAGAAGGCTACATTGCTTGAAAAAAAATGGTCATTTTAGTACATTGTTTTAATAAACGATTTCTCATTAAATTAAGTCAACTTTATTTCAAACATGCATACGACCTTTTTTCCTCCCGAAGGGTACGAAATCGGATACTATACCTGCTGGCCGTGAACGAAATCGGATATGACCTTTTTACTCCCGAAGGGTAGGCCATAAACCGTGAACGAAATCGGACATGCCCTGAAATATTGCCTGTACCGTGGAAGTAATTAATAAGTGAAGCCGTTTGTTAAAGGTCGGCGATTTGTGATCATGACCGCACCCTTTGCGATATTCACGGGGTTTTCCAGACATTCCAGACTAAGAAGATTAGAAGGAAAGAAAGAAAGAAAGAAAATTGTAATTTAAATATGAAGAGAAGGAGGGAATTGATGAATGGAATGTGGAATGAATTAAGGGAAGGTAAGGTAAAGGTAAGGACAAAACGTTCGCCCTAGAACAGGCCATGGGGGCCCAGAGGGGGAGTAAATGTATAGCTCTACTCTTTCTTTAACATCGGCGCTAGATGGGAGTGGGTACTTAACGCCAGGCCCCGGCCGCTTTACCCCCGGGACAGAGACCCGGTACCCATTGTACAGGAGGCTGGGGCCCCAGGAGCGGTCTGGACGGGTGCGGAAAATCTCGCCCCACCGGGATTTGATCCCCAGATCGTCCAGCTCGTAGCGAGTGGCTATACTGACTGAGCTGTCCCGGCCCACGAATTAAGGGAAGGTCACGATGAAAGAAAGAAACGAAGAAGGGAATAAAGAAAAAAGGAGAAAGATAAAGAGAGGAAGCATGACAGGACAGTGATGCGTTCTGCTTAATGATGTTGAACGTGATATCATTACTGTTCTCATCCTTCGAACTTGTCACGTTCCATCTGTTTCATGCTACTGTGAAGCTGGTAACAAGTGACTAGCAAATCATTATGTAGGATGTACCACGCATCATTACCTTGGCGTATATTTATCTGTGACTGCTAGGAATAAGTTGTTTGTTATGGTCACGTAATGGCTGATGGCAGTATGGGCGAACGTAAAACTGCGAGGTTCATTCAGTTGGCGCTCAGTTTCTGGCGTCACGAGTTCTAATTACATGGAGTTGCGAAATGTTATCCTTTGTTTAATTAACGATGCTTTTTTCATCTGCGTAGGTTTCTGGCGCTGTTTAGTTTTGTGTACTGATGAAAACCACTCAAATTCTCAGTGAGATTAATTACTTTTATTTCAATCCAACAAATGCACTACATTTATTTTCAATGATTTATTGTCCCTGTATATGTTTCGGCACACCCTGTGCCATCTTCAGGGGTGTCGTCGAGAGTTCCCAATCTTCAATACATCCAATTTGTTTTTTACTCACTTTCACAACATATAATTATTGTAAGTCACCAGCACTGAATATCACTTTGTCTTTCTGTTTATAGTAATTAGCTTATCTTCCTTCGGTGTTTTTTTAATTAAAAAACGAATCATGAAATTTAGAATTGAAGATAGTTGTAGTGTAAAGTAGTGCTGTACCCGACGAAAGAGCCCCCATAGTTGCTCTGTGTGAGGCTTATTGGTCCCCAAGCCGGTCTGGGCACGGTTGCGGAGGTGACCCCGTTTCTAATGGAAGTCGAACCCCGGCTTTCCAGCTCGTACCTTACTCACTGTAATGACATGCTGACACTGTTGCAAAGTGTCAGTGTAAAGACAATGTTTGTCGGTTTCTGATGTGCGTATTCTGTAGTCACGAGAATTATTTTTGGAAACTACCGCTCGTGAAATCTAAACGAGTTAATTTTGGTTTGCCGTTAAATTAGCTTGCCTGTGTTTATCTCCAGTTTGCATCCTGTTTGCCTGTCTTGCGTAACATGCAGTCTGTGTACAATTCAGGCAGTGTCTAAAATACTGTCTGTTGTCCGCGTGTCTATTATTACCCCGTTCCGGCCTACGCGCGAACACTGCAGTTGCAGCCTCGAATCCCGCTCGAAGCATGTCTCCGAGTGATGGTCCCTTGTTATCATAATGTTTGGAGGTTCTGCGATGGTCTGAGGCCAAAGAAGCGTCTTGTTCCTTCTATATTATTCATCTTTCTTAGATTCTTTCCTCCTTTACTTCGTATTCTTTTGTTCAGCATATGTTCTTTTTTGTTTTGTTTCCTTTCTGTGTTTTCACCTCTCGTCTGTTTTTACTTTCCTTTCTTTCCGGTTTACATTCTTGCTTGCATGTTGCTTTCTGTCCGTCGCTTTACGTTCTTGTTTCTTTGGACCTCGTCGCAGTATCGTGTGGTAACAGTGAGTGCAGTGAACTAATCGTAAATTGAGGGCCGCCTGTCAACTATCCTGCTTCGTGTAACGGCCTTGTGGCGCAGGACCATTGCTTGTCCTTCGTCACCATCCAGCAGCATTAGGCTACAGTGGTAACACACCACCAACTTCACGTTTATATAGCGTTATTACAATAAAAATGAACACCATCACACGAACACAACACGGGTACGTTAGCTAGTTGAATAAAGTCATTATCAGTAGGGCTTTTATTAACTCGCTGTATATATATATATATATGTATAATATATATATATATTACAATGGCGTAACAGTCCCTCGTCGGCCAGGGCCGCCACATTATCGAGGCTTCACGATCACGCTCAGACACACCACACTCGGTAGGACTCCTCTGGACGAGTGATCAGCCGAACGCAGAGACCTCTACCTGAGAACACACAGCACCCACAACAGACAGACATCCATGCCCTCGGCGAGTTTCGAACTCACAATCCCAGCCAGCGAGTGGCCGCAGACCCACGCCTTAGACCGCGCGGCCACTGGGATCGGCTCTGTATAATTACGTAAATTAAAACAATTATTATTTTGGAAGAATTGAAAGTATAACCAGTTCTCGAGGAACTAAGAAGATGCAAATTGGCTACAACATGTAACAAAAATATGCCAAAAATAATGCTGAATTGTAGACCAAATGGACGAAGACGACTGAGAAGACCTTTGGAGAGACTATTAGACGAGGCCGAAACAGGTCTATTAAGGCCTAACTCGTGACGGATGATGATGATGATGAAAACATTTATTTTGCGTGCAGGTTAAATTAACACGTTATGTATAACTGACCTTGCAGTACAGTTCCTGTATCTAACAAATTGCGGGTATATCACACCGTAGGTTGATTCAGCTTGCTTGGTGTCCTTTCAGAAACTGCAGTGTCATATTGGGAGTTAACGGGAATCGTAAAGTAGTCTAATGTAGGCGTGTTGGGAGCTAACAAATTGGTGTGGCCACTTTGCTAGCTCCAAGCACGACATGTGTCGGTGTTGTGCGTGATGGTCTTATTTATTATAATACTGTCACATCAGTAATTTTGACGGCGCGTTTTTCTGAATGGCAAGTGACATAACATGTCGCTCGACATGTGACGTGATCTGTTTTTAAGTCTTTATTCAGCGGGTCAGCTGAAGCACAGCGCCGGAGGCGTCTAAGTAGCGCAGGTACGAGAGACGGCGGTTCTGAACAGACGGCACGTGCATAGGGTAGTAGGTAAGGATTTGGAAGGAATCGGTCGTGATATTCGCCATCTGTGGAAACATGTTGTGCTGTTGGATTAGGCTTATACGTGTTTCCCAAATGCGTTCTGTGGGATTTAGCGTCCCTCGTTGGTTGTTGTAGGCCTTTCCGTTTATTGCCTCTACAAATTTGATTTTTGAATATGTGAATGTGTTACTTCAAGGCTAATATTAATACAGATACTGCAGTGTGTAGTCAGAAGCTATTCGCCCTATGTGTCCTCAGATTTAACAATATCGAAGAATATTTAAAAAAAAACGTACGTATGTACAATAGTAGTACCAACAAATGAACATAAATATCTTAAACTTAGTTTATATACGCAGTGAACTGCTACATGTTTCGGCCAACCACTTGGCCATCTTCAGGGATATAAAGTACAAAGGTTAGATACGTTAAGAGTATAAAATGAAATTATAAAAGTATCAGAACCAATCCAAAGGTGTAATTACAATCATACGGACCAGTGGTTTAAAGATACATAAATATAAATTATTACAATAACAATACATACAATAACACATTGTTATTGTAATAACTCATATTTGTGTGTTTTTAAACTATTGGTCCGTATGATTGTAATTACACATTTGGATTGGTTCTGATACTTTTATAATATTATTGTATACTTTTAATGTAGCTCACCTTTGTATTGTACATCCTTGAGGATGGTCACATGGTTGGCCGAAAAACTGTAGGAGTTAATTGTGTATAATATAAACTAATTTTAACATACTTGCGTGCTTTTGTTGGTACCGTTATTGTGTATATTCGAATAATGCACGAATCATGGATCATATATAACTTATGTATGTTTGTTCAGAATATACGAGTATGGCGAGATGGTGCACGTATGAGAGAATGGGTAGTGTCGGGTTGAGGCGTAATAGAAGGTAGTTTTGTTGGGCCGATATGAACCACTATTAAGTTTGCCAAAGTGTAGTGTAGGCTTGAAATGTAAAATTGTTGTCAAAATATCATTAGATGAAACATATTGGCGTTGATATTTTGACCTCTTTATTTCGTACACGTTGTACAAAGAGGTCTTAAAGTAAGGGTGAGATTCCTGATACGTTTTGCCTGATAGCTGCCGCATGATCAGGTGACAAGAAATAACCCATGGTTTTGGCACGTGAAGGCGATGCGCCGGTACGCTACTCGCGCCCAGTTGTGTGTCCCCTTGTAATATTTTTAGTGCCATGAACTCATCTGCCCGCCTCAGGCTCCAAGTACCCGACACTACGAGCCTCTGTATTCTGACGTCTGAACGTCTTAAATCTCGCCTCAATTTTACTTATTATCACAGTTCGTTCCTTTCCCTCTCCCTCTCTCTCTCCCCACTAACTTCAGTTGGGCTCACATATGGTCGCTGGCCGTCTTTGCGAGAGATAGCTGCTGTGACACATTAACCTGCCGAAGGTGCGTCGTCGCGCGTCTAAACATTTAAGTCATAGAGGATGACGTTGGTAGCCTTCATTTGGGGCGTACCGGTTTCGTATCCTGGCCAGGGCACGGACTAAACTGATGGTTTTCGTGAGTTTTCACGAATCTTTTGTGGGGGGGGGGGGGGGGGGGGGAAAGACGGAGATGACAGAGAAAACTGAAGTGAAATGAAATGAAAAAAGAATAAAAGCTAAGAAAATAACGAAAAAAGGAAAGGACAGAGTGAATACATAATTCCATGTACCAGAGTCCTGAACTGTGAAGCTAATAACTGGCTCGTTGCCCGCCCTGTACGATGATACCCGAAGGTTCATATCGTATGAGCTGGTCTCTGTACGGGGCCAGATGGATGTAGGCAGCACCCCTGTATCCAGGTTTTACTTCAGGTTTCATATTATCCTCCACTGAAGGTCTAGGGTCTTCTACACGTGATTGTTTTCCTTCAGGAGTCTGGACTAAAATGTATGCATTTATCTTTTACAATGTGTGCTGTACGTCCAACCTATCAATCATATATAAAGGCTGGGAAGAAAGATGAGAACTAAGATTGTAGGAATAATACAAGTTCCTGGTAACGCATTATGACTTCTTACATGGTTTGTTACAGGGTCATCACGAAAATACTTTTAATTCTTGAATTTCTTCTTTGTTGTGGCATCTGTTCTGATGCTGGTATGCTTGCGTAAAATAATGCAGGGATTTCAGTCTCATAGAGTTAGTTACGAAGGTGGCGTCCTGCAGTTTGGAAATTTAAATTTTTTTGTATACGTTTGTAAAAGTGTCGTGCTGTTGCAAAGAAGTTACTGCCAGCACTGTAATGTTAGTGACGCTCCTTTAAGAAATTGTGCGATGAGTTCGGTAGGAGAAGTTTGCCTGCTTGAACTTGTTTGAACAGCTTCCTCCACTCATTGCACGATTCCATTAGTTCCCAGTGTTCGATTGCTTCCACTAACAAACACCTTTTAAGATTTTCCAGACACGAGCATTTTTTTTCTTCAAATTTCGTAACACAGTGATTGCTCAGTTTCGTGAAGGCCTTCAGCTAAGACGCCAACACTTTAGCCTAAGCTCATTCCCAGTTACAATTTATAAAGCACAGTGTTCACGTTGCAGCTATGGTTCCGTGGTTAAAGTGAGATGTCCCTTGGTTGTCTTTGATTGTTCGGTTGGTTGGTCGATTCGCAGTGTACAGTAACGCAAGAATGGAAAGGTGTTTGCCAGTTGCCGGCACGTAATGCCGAAGTGAAGTTGAAGGATTGGTACCAGCACTCGGCCGTGAAGGTACACTGAGTTACATCATGTTGAAGTATTTGCTCATGGAGTCAGTGTTAACAGAGACGTTGTTTGTTCGCTTTGTCAGTGTCAAGGGTCAGTGTAATGTTTCCGTCTCCCTTTCATAAATGCTGATCTGCAACATAAACCCTCTTACTGTGACAATTCTACAGCATGAGTTGTCGAAGTGTGGTCCGCGATCCGATCGGAAACGGACTGACTGACCACAAGCTGCACTGAATTTTAGACCGACTTTGAAAAGGGTATGGGCGATACGTGTTGTGTGCAGGCCGCCGCTGTTGCTTATAACGGATCTGTTTGTAGGTTAATTAACGAGGCTGTTGAGTGTATTCAAGATCTGTCAAAATGGCAGGGTGATCATGTGGGACTATAGTTTATTGCACGGTACTACTTCCGGCATTTAGCGAATAAAGCGAGTGCCTTAATGTTAGTTCCTGTGACGGCCGAATGGAACTGGAGTTCTCGCGAATACAAGTTAGCCATTTTATCATTTTAGCTGACGTGCTAAGTGACGAACGTCGCATTAAGGTTGTGTCACTGGAGGTCATCTCTAATGCCATGTTTTATAATTTTTTCTTGAATTGGGATCTATATTGAAAAGTGAATTTACGTACTTTGAGGAAAAGATAAAAGAGACATCAGGAAAGAAATAAAACAGGAAGTGCTGAAGGAAAGGAAATAATCTACTGTTATGACACATTATTTGGAGTTTAAATAAAGAGGGGTGTGATGGTCTGGGCATATAGCAAGCATGGGAGAAATTAAGAAATGCTACAGACGTTTAGTCGCGTGACGTCTAGGGAGAGAACAATTGGAGACTTAGGTTTAGGTGGGAAGATAATATTAAAATTGATCCAATAGAAGGCGAGTGTGAAGGCGTGAGCTGGCTTAAGATACGATCTAACCGCGCGCTGCTTGTCACACTTTGAAGTGCTTGAGTTTCATAAAAACAAGGGAGTTTATTAGCCAGAGAATTAACAGCTACTGTTCGTAATGGGTACCACCGCTGGCTTATAGAAAGTTGTTGATAAACGCAAGGCGTGCGGTCGCGCTTCTGTCTTGATGTACATCTGCCGCTGTCGGTGTCCTTAGGATCGAGTTTTTACGTCTGCGTTCAAACGATCGGTAGAATTTGCCATTAACGGTTGGGTGGAGAACCAAAATTGTATCCCCGCCTTATTTTTGGAAGGTCTGTTCCATTCATTCGCCAATTTCACACATGTTCAGTGCGGACTGGCATCTCTTGCACCTGCACCTCGATACACTCGACGCAACTGGGGCACATTCAGATTTCTGGCGCTCGCCAAAGTGGTCTGGCCTTCCAGCTTTCTGTGTTGCTGTTACCAGGACGCCGACTGACCTACGTTGCGCGGGCGATTTTCGAACCGAGTGCTTCCCCTGTAAAAGCGTAGAGTTATCCGACCAGTTGCCTCGGTTTCAAAGTTCGAGCGGCAAAACAACTCCCTCCCCTGTGTCACCAAAAATATGTCTCTAGAGTCAAAGTACAAACTGCCGCGTTCCATTGTTCTGAGTAGTTCGACTTCATAACGAACTGTGACTGCATTATGCAGTGACACAAGTCTTAAATGATGGAACGGTCCGGGTTATTGTTATACGGCCAGTGGCGGATCAGCAGGAGAGGACGTTGAACTCTGCCCGCACCACGCTGTTATGACAGATGCTACTGAGAACAGTGGCCGATCCAGTTGGCACCGAACACGCTGACTGACTGCCAACTCTATCCAGTACATTCCTGGTGAAAACGATAGCGAAAGCGGAAACGGGACTGACATTCTTCCTTACAGCTATTTTTAAGAGGTGAATTTTTGAAAGAAAGTTGTAAAAGAAAAATGGCCTTGGGCTTAATTAGCGTTCAGCCATGATATTATGGTGGAGTGGAGGTGTATTCGTTCTTAACTTCGACAGTGGAGGGACGTGAGAGGAGAACCGTAACGCCACGGCTGTTTACCCGCTGGAAAAGAGCCGACTTTACCGTTTGGTGGACTCCAGAGCCGGTCTGGACGTGACGGGGACGAGACAGCGTCCAACACTTGCCGGTAAATAGGTGGCCCCGCACAGAGCTCAGTCACTGTACTGACTGAGCTATTATGGTTCCATTTTATATCAGTGCTACTTGCAAAATCAGTTCGAAAGAACGGAAAAGCAGCACGAAAAGAAGCGATTGATAGTTGACTGCCTGGAAAAATTGTTTACCCTGTCGTGTCATGAAATTGTATAAAATTGGTGGACGTTGTGTCATTGAACTTATTTCAGAGCCGAAGTAGCGTAGTCGGTATAGTGACTGGGATACGGCCTGGTTTGATTCCCGGCAGGGGAAGGTATGTATGTTTTTCCCAAACCTGGGGCCCACCCAGCCACATATTCAACGGATACCGTGTGCTGTTTCCTCGGGGGGTAAAGCGGGCGGCTCGTGAAGCTGACCACCCCAAATTCTGTGCAGGCGCTAAGAACGGGTGGAGCTATACCTCCATTCCCCCATATGTGTTTACAGTGTGCATAGGAACAACCTTACATTTGCACTTATAATTTTGTTTAATCAGACTTAGGCTCCTTTGTCTGATACAGGGGTATATCTGACAGGCAAATAATCTGTGTCAGGGAGCTCACGAAGTCGATTCCCCTCATGGGAGCGGAAGGCCTTCTTGCCGAGCACCGCTTGGTGCTGATAACTAACGCCATGGAACAGTAATTTCTGTACAATCATGTCAGATGGTCTGAATATTTCCCGGCTCTTCTGGAAGGTTCTTTGTCATATTCACAAAGAGTCCGCTACTGGAGTCTGTCTTGAGTCAGATGAATCCAGTCCATGCCATCTGATCCTCTTTCCCTCTCTTGACAGATTTTATAAACGTTAACCTTCTTATCTTCACTAGCACTTTGGCCGTGAGATAATTCTGTGACTGGATTTCAGTGTAACCAGTCAGCCCAGTGTGTCGTCACTTTCGGCCGGCGAGCGACGTTATGTCTGCAGTGGTAACATCATCCAGCTTGCCAGCAGTGTTACGTATATAAATGCCACCCGCGCAGGAAACTGAGTAGTAGCGGTGTATCGAGTCAGATGGAGATATTGGTGGCAATTTGCACATAATTATGTGTTCGTTTGTCGTAGGCTACAGTGGTTCTGACCCTAGGGCTGTAAAGTAGTTGGCTTGGTCAGTGGTCAGTAACAGTCCATATTGGATGACTGCCAAGAAGTGGCCCTGGCCGCGCTTGAGAATGGATGCCGGTACACAGTTGTTGTGTGTCTTGCAGGACACACGGAGGCAGAGGGAGTTGTGGGAGGAGTTTGGTGGGATAGGAAGAAATGATGTGAACTGGATTGTGCAAGACTTGTGCCAGGAGATTTGGTGAAAACAGTAATGAAACATAGGCTTTAAGGGAGGATGGCATGAAAAGGTAATTAGGGAAACAGATCTTGATCGCGTGAACTTGACTGTACAAACGGTAAACATTTATGAAGACGGTAATGAAGCAGAAAGGTAAGGTAAAGGTAAAAGGTAAAGTTCACCCTAGAACAGGCCGTGAAGGCCCATAGGGGGAGTAGAGGTTTAGCTCTACCCATTCTTTAACTTCGGCGCTAGATGGAGGTGTGTGGTTAAGGCTACGCTCCGGCCGCTTTACTCCCGGGAAAGAGACCCGGTACCCACTGTACGGGATGCTGGGTGGGCCCCAGGGCCGGGCTGGAGTGATGCGGAAAATCTCGCTACCACCGGGATTCGACCCCCGGAGCGTCCAGCCCGTAGCGAGTTGCTATACCGACTGAGCCATCCTGGTCCTCATGAAACAGAAAGTGGATGTTAAGAGGGATCTTCGTCGAAATACGCGAAGGGTGTGACGTGGATTCGACTGTCTCAGAACAGAGTCCAGCGGCGAGTTTTGGGAAGGCAGTGGTGAATCAGAGCAGGGTGCAGTGGCGAATTTTGGGAAGGCAGTGGTGAATTAGAGCAGGGTGCAGTGGCGAGTTGTGGGAAGGTAGTGGTGAATCGTCGGGTTTCATAACAAAAATAACTGTTCGTTTTCATTTTGGCTACACAGATTAAGAAACGAATTGCTGGTACCTACACCAAAATCCTCATTCTGGCCTTTCTCTGGCCATGTTCTTATTTGCATAGCAGTTTTTTTTAAACAAAGCATTTAAGATTTTGTACTTTGGGCATAAACCAGTTTCACCTGTATGTGTCTGGGCACAGTGTTTCCAAGTCAAACCATACAGAACCATGGGTTTAATTTTTGGGTACAGGACGATTACGTAGCACTCAACACTTTTCTGTCTTTATTTCACCTTAAAACTCGTGTTCCGCTTAAAATGTTCGTATATCAAATCCAAGCAGGCAGTGCACTTTCACGTGCAGACACCTGTGTTTTTCATCTTGAAGGGTGAGCAGAAGCGATGGCCAGCTGACTAAGACACATAGCTTACGTCACCTGTCAACAAATCAGAGGTACGTGAAGCCGACATATCCAGTCATTCGACAGACGAGTACAGCACTCGTGTTCCGCAGAATAGGCCTACGTCTGACATTTGACTTCAGAATGTTTTTGTCGGAAATTCTGTGCCACACTCGCGCGTGTGATTTAAAATTGTGTCTGAATATTGTGAAGGTCTTTGTAAACGAAAGTGATTGTAACCTTTGTGTTTCTGGAAACGTTTGGCAATATGAAGTATCTTATACCAAGCCGATTTACTTCTGTAAAAGCTTCTGACTCTTTCCTGGACAAGTCGGGTTTAAAATGCTTTTATTTCTCTGAATAAATATTTGTGACGGATTTTAATGACTGTGATTTAGAAATCCTTTTCTTCCTGGATAGTTATAATCGCTTCTAGATGGAGATGATTTCTTTCTGCCTTTATGGCGGAGCCAGGATAGCGTAGACGGTATAGTGACTACGCGAACGGGCTGGGCGTTCCGGCTTCGAATCTCGGCAAAGGCAGAAGAGTTTTTGTTTTCCAAAACGTCCAGACCAGTTCTGGGGCCCATGCAGCCTCATATTCAGTGGGTACTGCGTGCCGGGATTCTTTCCTGGGAGTAAAGTGGCCGGGGCGTGAAGCTGACCACTCATCTTCTTCTAGTGCCGAGGTTAGGAATGAGTGGAGCTATACCTCTGCCCCCATGTGTTTTCATGGCGTGGATTAGGACAACTTTACATTTACCTTTATGTATTTGTGACACTTAAAGAGCCTAGTTTTAAAATGTTTTTTATTTATTTATTTATTTATTTATTGTGTGTGTGTATGACGCTTTTTTTAAGACTTCAATCGCAAGTGTTCATAGGCAGTATTTTACTTGTGTAATGGCTGTTTACGTCTCATAAGGGTTATGGGAGACACCATAAAGAAGGAGTTGCTGATGGAACTTTTCGTCTTACAAGCGTGTCCAATAGCTGTGTGCTGCTTCAAGCAGTGCAGAACAAGAGGTTGAGGCTGCGTAATTTTAATGCTAAGTCACGTACTGAGTGGATTGAGCGTGTCAGTGTGTCACGTGTAGTTGCAACTGTTTATCGGTTCGGTCGGTAAGTTCGAAGCGGCTGGTGTCACAAATCCACGTCTGGAGGTTTTTATTAAGCAATAAAGTTACCGAACATGTCGGCGTCACCTCTTGAGTCAAATGGGGGGGGGGGGGGAGAAGGAAATTTTCCTTAGTCTGTGGGATGTTTAGTGCTTTTAGGCACGTATAGGTTTGAGGTTTCACTAAACAAGCTGTCGAGTATTCTTTTTTAGACTCATATCGGTGGGGTTGTTCAGCCGTATTACTAGCATAAATACTTGTATTTTATTGTAAAGGAACACGAAGATTTTCAGGGTGACTTATTGGAAGAGGATAAGATGGGCGGAATATTAGCGCACGGGGAAATTGTGTAATTCATATTGAATTATGGTCGGAAAACGTGAAAGGAAAAGACAAACGCGAAATCTCACGCAGCTGTGCTCTACACGTGAGGGAGACGAGTGTTACCTCTATGCAGTTTGCTGACAGGGGTGTACATGCTTGCGGTGGCCATTTCACGAAACAACTGAGATCACATTAGGGCTAGAGTAGGAATGTAGTGGTATGATTTGTCTACCGTAGGGATGTCCTGAAAGCCGGCTGATTTGTGAACGCTGTGATGGTAACGACAGAGCAATGCCCCTTGTTAGGCAGTTTTGGTACTGTGTGCCTAATTTATTGTAAAGTAAGTGTAGAGAGCGTGTACTTCGAAGGGTCTAAAGATACTGTTGTTAGTTGTGCTTTGGATGTGAGTCTGAGCCTTGAAGGCCATTGCGGCATTAGGGGAAAGTGGAGTTTTCTAATGCATGCGAGAGTATTATACAGAATGTGAAATTTAGATACGGAATATGATTGAGTGGAATTCTTTTTAATCATAAAATGTACGCCTCACATGCGTACTGCATGACCAAGTATCTCATTATTGATTGTATAAAGTATATTTGGTGCCGATCCCAGTGGCCGCGCGGTCTAAGGCGTGGGTCTACGGCCGCTCTCTTGTTGGGATTGTAGGTTCGAATTCCGCCGGGGGCATGGATGTCTGTCTCTTGTGAGTGTTGTATGTTGTCAGGTAGAGGTCTCTGCGACGGGCTGGTCCCTCGTCCAGAGGAGTCCTACCGAGTGTGGTGTGTCTAAAGTGTGATCACGAAGTCTTGAAAAATGAGGAGGCCTAGGCCCCCTAGGGGCTGTTGAGTCATGGGGGGGGGGGGGGGGAGAGTACAAGTTATACAGCTCGGCATTAAGTGCTGTAGCTTCCTTCTCTTAGTCTTTTATCTTAAGCCACATTCTCAGCACATTTTTCTCAAACACTCTCAGTCGATATCGTCCCTTATGGAGAGAGACCAAGTTCCACACCCATACAAACCAGCAGGCAAAATTAGTCATTTTGAACTGTATGAGTTTAAAAGGGAGACAGGAACACGAAACATTTTGAACTGAATGACGGGAGCATTTCGTAATTTAATCGGCTCGTAACTTAAGTACAGTATTGATGAATGTGGACGTAGTTTTTTCGTTGCTGTCATTTCACATTGAATTTCGATACGCTTTGTTGTAAGATTTGTTAACTAGTTTATATTGTAATTCAGTCATATGGGTTATATACTGTGCAGTAGTTTTTATCGGTGAGTAAAAGTGTATTCAGCTATAAACTTTACGTTCTGGTCTCTTTGGATTTCCGTATGAGCGAGTTTTAATGTATGCCCTGTTGTTTATTTGTGCAGTCGGCCTGGTGAAGACAGAGAGCTTTGGGGCTGCATATCGAACCAGTGTTCATTACACAGCATCGTACAACGTACAGTCAGTGGCTTGCACGTGGTACCGCGAGCCACATTTTTCACTTCCCTGTCAGAAAGCTCTTTTGCTCCAGTTGAACCACGTTTTAATTCTACTGATGTCAGCCGTAAAACACATGTTAAAAACGTCGTTTACAAGTTCAAGGTTCATATAAAAAGCTTCAATGCCATGTTAGACACTTGTACCACTGCAAGTGAGTATCTCCACGGCTTAGACGCTTGTAGTTGTGCGAAGACTAAGAACGTTGTGTAGACAAGCAAATATGAATTTAGATAAGAGTGCCAAGTACAGTTTTAAGACATGTTGTCAGAGTTGCTGTATTTGTATCATAATCTTTGGATTTGTGGTTAGAATTTGTAGTGTATTTCACCGTATTGAAGGTAAGGGTTTTCCGTGAAATCCAACCTTTGATTTGTGCGTATTCTCTTTCAACAATTCACTTAAATTTGCTACATGTTGCGGTACACTGTACCATCCTCAGACGTAGCTTGTACAGACTTTAATATTGCAATGCATTAATTGCAAGATTTTTTTTTTCCAATGGCGAAACAACCCCTAGTGGGCCAGGGCCTCCTCACTGTCGAGGCTTCAGGATCACACTCAGAGGCACCACACAGTCGGTAGGACTCCTTTGGGCGGGTGATCAGCTCAACGCAGAGACCTCAACCTGACAACACACAACACTCACAGGAGACAGACAACCATATCGCCGGCGGGATTCGAACCCACAATTATAGCAAGCGAACGGCTGTAGACCCACGCCTTAGACCGTGCGGCCACAAGAAGAAGATTAGATAAATACAAATTTATACCATATAGACTGAAATCGTTGGAAAATTTCGGATAGTCAGGAACTGAATTGATATGGTTTTGTCGTCAGACAGTCATGTACGGTTGTGAGTCCAGGTGGCTAACTTTTAACACTCTAAATTTCAATGATATGAAATTTCCCATCAGTTTTGAGGTGAACGATTCTTCACACGTGATTTCGGAGCACGGTGTTGCATACACAGCAGTGTTCGTCTTCCTGAGTGTGTACGTGTCGATACTGAGGTATGATATTAATGAGGCGTTTTCTTATTCTTGTGTGTACATTAAGTTATTATTGTTTCTTGGCTGGTGTTAGGTTCAGTGCTGAGTAGTCTTGTTGCTTGCACGTGTAGTAATACTACACGTGCAAGCCGTATGTAATGAATCTAATGAAACGAAACATAATGATAAAAAACTATGCAGCAGTTTAACAAACAAACAGCATAGGTCGATGTGGTGACAAAGCAAGTTTGATGAGCGGGACATAACTGCTGTTCTCACGCATAAGTGAATATAAATTATTCTGACATCTTCTGACACTTCTGATGAGCCGTTTACTGTATGAACATTAAATGTAGGTCTGCTGACATGGTAACGCACAAACAAATGATGGCGTTAAGCTGAGCACACACATAAACTGTTCGTAATGGTGGTGGTGGTGGTGATGATGTTCATCATTGTCATCGTAATCATCAGCAACAGTCGTCATTTTTCTTTTGTCATAGACCCATTAGTCTGTTCCGTTTCCACTACCACAACAAATTCATCCTATACATCTATCTGGGTGGACCAAACTACCACTGCTCATGCTGCTAGCTACTACTACTACTACTACTACTTACTACTACTACTACTACTACCACCACCACCACCACCACCACCACTTTTTCATCATGATCATCATATTCTTTTCTTCGTCTTTTTCCCTGTTGTCGATATTGTAGGGCTTTTCTTGCTGTATTGCTTTGTTTAAATGTTTATTTCAAACATGGTATTGACATTATTTACGGTATACAAAGAAAAAATCACAAAATTGTTCCTATAACCAATGTAACTAAAAGGAATGCGTGAAACGAAAGTTAAACGGAGGGAAATATAAATAACATTAGTGGAAAAAAACCTAAAAGCACTATGCCTGATGGTGAGCTGGTGCTGTATTGCTACTCGTACCTATGTGATTGGCGTTCGTGGGATTCGAGCTCCTGACTGTGGCGATTGTCAACATTACAGTCTCAGGGATATGACGCCGTATAGTTCGATGCCTGTCTGCTAGGCGTCACATGCTTTCACTTTCTACTTATATAAGTTATCTTGTCTTTTTGACATATCTTCACCGCATCGCCTAATATTTTCTTTCTTCTTACATTCCATCATTGTAGGCCAACTTGTTTCTTGTGACTGATCGTAAAAATTCCTTGTCTGGTGTTTGTATTCGTACCTTGTTTTGCTGTCCTAAATTCGCCCCTGTAATATAAAGCAGGAGCGCGGTTAAGTTAACTTTACTTCCGTTTATCGAGCACTTCTGGCGTTGCTTGACGTCACTAGTGTAATGAATTCAAGACACTCTTGAGACTTGCACGCACCCAACACCCGTCATATTTTTCCAGTTTACAAGGCTCGGAAATTCAAAGACGCTTGGACACGTACGTTGGATTTACAGATTTACGGAAGACAAGCGTCGATTTATTGCTAACACTAACAAGATGGTCGCATTTCTTCATGAACTTCCCAGGTTTATACCAATGTGAGCATTTCCCCCCAGCTTGAGCAATGAAGCTAACTCCTGAGAATAGCCAGAAGACAGTAACCGTCTTGTTAGGGGATGGTATGTTCTGATTCCGACATCAGAGAAGTGCGTCGTCAGGATATTTTAACGAGAGACGAAGAACTTGAGGGATTATGGACTGTAATTTTAAGTTAGTGACCTTACATTGTTTGACGTAGTTTTTACGTTTAGAAACTGGATATTGCATCGTTCTACATCCTTCTGGACGTATTTTCGGGTTGAAACCACTTTGTCGACGGCCAGCGCTGAAAGTAACTTAAAGGTGATGTAATGGCGAAACTTTATACGTCAGAAGGAAAATTGCTTGATTGGCTCAGCTGTCACACGAAAATGCACCTTGTTAGTGTCACCTCATATCCAACTTTCTTTCTTCCTTTCTCAGTTTCTTTCTATCTAAATGTCTTTTTCTTTTTGTCTTTCTTTTGTTTGTTTCAGTTCACTGTGTGCCTGAAAGCCTTATGTCTTCCTGTCTTGAGTTTCGCATATCCAGATATTTGTCAGTGGAGTTCTCGTCTATGTCATGTTGTGGTCTGATTAACACACGTAGAGCGGTCAGACGAAAGGTCGCCTGCTGCCATGACATTTCTGCAGTGATGACATTTGCAACTCATTTTCTTTATTCGCCGTTTTTTACAACCCATTTTTATGTCACTGTCATCAGTGTGAACCATGACTGTGCCAATCCTTTTGTATTGGCACAGAGCCTAATGTGAAGGATATTGCATACGTACAGTGATATACACAGGAATCTTAATTTGCTGTTATGTAAAACTATGAAAATTTAGTTAAAATACAGGCTGTTTCAGAAGTTATTTTATCACATACACAGGCCTCAGTCTTAGTATCATATTCCGCCCATTTGCATATCTGTTAGGAGGCTACATTCGGTTGAAATGTTATTATTTTAACATTAGTCTGCCGAACGCATGAAGGCGGAAATCTTTCAACACATGGAATGGCGTTTGTTATCTGGTTTACATAAACTTGTGATTGATAACTTGAACATACATAGGCAACTCTTTACGGCATTGACGTATAACTTCCGCATTTTGTGTACGTACCATGTACCAGTTGCACAAGATCTTTTCATTAATGGGCCAGGCGTAGCTTAGTTTGTAGTCCACTGAAGTTATTTACGAGCGCAGCGAACCCTGGCAATTGCAGTCCAAATTCGGAAGCTGAGAAACGGTGAATCTGCGCGTGTCGTCCTATCTGGTTTTACGTTACGAGCTCGTAACACTCGATTAAACCGGTTTTATCATCATCATCCATTTGTTTCTTGAAACAGGTAGCTGTATAGTGGCTTATCCCACTGCCAAATGGAAGGGACGTATCTTCATTGCTTCTATTATGGAATCCTGCTTATGCAGAAGGGAGAGTGAAGTCATTGTTATTTCAGAGATGTGTACAATGCGTGACGCCTTTGTATGGGTGCCTGTGACGTCGTCATCGAGAGAGTTTGAAGCTGAACAGCTTTGGTTGTGTTCAAGGATAAGGATACGGTTACCGTGGGACTTCTTTCCGGAGATAGAAGCGAGCGGTGTTTAGTTGCTTTGCTTTGAATGCTTACACGACGAATGGAGGGATCGTGAAGGCACTGCCCCCACTAGAAATTGAGAAGTCGTTGTGTGGTGATTACACACCGACTTTGGGGTTGGCACCTCGGATTCTGGCCGCAGCCTCCTGATATTGAAATTTGTCCCCAGTGGGATTCAGTCAGAACTGAGGGACGCCTTATGATTAGTTGATGGATGTATTTGGTTGGAGGACGTTATCGTCTTTGATTTACTGAATGACGTTTATCCTTTCCTTGCTGTGTTTTAATTTAGGTATGACAATATTTTCACGCGTCTAAGTTTTCGTTTCGTGTACCGCGAATTGAGGAAGTCATGATTTGAACGAACACGTCACGGTTGGGATGGCGGGAGTCACAGTAACTGTGCTAGTAGCCTGACTGTTATTTAAATAGCAGGAAGCTGTGATGTAATAGGCACCCACGTGCACTCTGGTTTCGGAACTTGTCAGTGCAAATGTTACTTCATATTGTTGGTGCCGGCTCTCGCCTTCGGTCTCGCAGAACTTTGAACTATGACCTCGGAATGCTGGAATGGTAGCCATACTAGAACGTAAGAGTTGATGTAGGTCTCATTACAACTGCGTAGTAAGACGCACGATACGCCATCTAGCAGACAGTAAGTCTCCGGTTTCTTGTCTCGTTTCTCGAAAGGAAAGCAGACTTTCGAACGTAGCGTTCTTTGTATCTTGTCACAGCATCTTTATTTTCCCTTTTTACGTATTGTATTCCTTTTATTATATTGTCCTATTTTATTTACCTATTTTCTTTCTTCACGCCGCAAATCAGTGCGTCTTCTGCAAAGGCGGCGCCTCGGCTGTTGATGTTCAGACAACGTTGCTTCTTGCTGGCGGTGTAAGACATTCTCTGTGATTAATTCTTTGTGATTTGTTGTCTGGAGGTTCGGTGTACTTCAGTTCAGCTCAGTAAATAAGCTGGCGAGACACTTGACAGTGACACTGCCAAGATCGTACTTACAGTATAGCGAGTGCCTTATGGAATCTCTCTTATAAAATGCGATAATGACAGCATTGAAGCAGTTATGACGTGTGGATGAATGATTGTTGCCTGTTCTATACATGCAGACATTAATGTGGCGCAACTTGCTGTTGTAAAACCACGAAAGAACTCGATATATCCGGTTTTCTGGCCGACATTAGAACTAGATGCTTCTTACAGTGAACATTTCGGTTGCTAAATCTGGCGATCCAAGTCTGACCAATTTTACGTAGATTGCCAGTATATATTGGACCTGATACTTAACTAAATACAGGGACTGCGCTGATTACACGTGCAGTAATGGTATCTTAGCAGTCTCCTTATGTTTGCAAGAAGTGTTAGGCTGCCGGTTACACTGCAGAGCTAATACGTCGTTCAAATTAATAGTGGAATGTTTGCGAAAGTAGTGTTAACTCTTATTTAGATTCATAAAGGTTACCTTGAGAACGAGGAACTGAGGCAAATCATAACATTTCTACACCTATTACGTCGTTGGTTCAGCCAGATAGTGCTGATGAAGCTAATTGGCCACGTTCCCACTAATCGAGATGGGCCTGCAGTTGAGATAATTATCAGTCACCGCCACCTTCTCCTCCTCCCCCCGGCCTGTTATGCAACACCCACAGATTGAATGAGAAATGAAGTGTTATTTTGCTTCAAGGTTCCTGATGATGCAGCGGCGCGACTGCTTCCGAATGCTTGTAAAGCAACCGGTTCTCAAGTTCCCAAGAGCAACAACATCGATTAGATTGTGCTGTAATGTACAAATACTTGGCCATGTAGAAAAACAACTACCTTAAAGAACTCTTGACACGTCAGTCTATGCCTTAAGCGTAGCACGACTTTAATAAAGCAATAATTATACGAATTAATTATCATAGTGCGACTCGTCTTAGGGCTTGCTGCAATGAATTTAGCGTTCCGGGCGGTAGGCTGGGTTGCTCCTCCCATCAGGTGTAACGGTGACGAGGCTGTGGGTTGGACGACCGAGGAATCTTTGTTCGATTCCCTGTAGGGGGGATGTTACTCTTCTCTAAAACGTCGAGACTGCCTCTGGGTCACATCGAGCCTCCTATTCCAGTACTACCGCGGTATCTTACCCCGGGTTAAAGTGGCCAGGGCGTGAAGCTGACCACTCACGTCCATCTACCGAATCTGCACTTCCAATGCACAGTATGCCTTTATGGCGTACACAGAGACAAATTTTAATGCGTTATTTGGCACTGTCTGCTTTTTATGAGTTTACAAAGCTTCGCTTATTGTTGGACGAGGAGTCACTGTGTATACAATTTGTAAGTTTGTTTCTCAGTTTCGTGGGAATGATTTATTTGTAAAGTAGAAACTCTGAACTGTATGTAAGCCTGCTTTCAAATAACTGTATACGTCCAAGTGTCGTTGTATAAAGCTAGTAAAATTTGTTCCGAGTTAGGTGATGTGTGTAAAATTGCGTAATAGATGTATATAGAGATTGAATTTGTTTATTCACGGCTTTCTAGGACCATTTGTAGTAACTTAGTGTAAATCTAAGATTTGCTGAACGTTTCTTCAATATAAATTTCAAAAGGTGATGCAGATATTCTAAAACATGCCAAATATCATACGCCGTGATCAGTGGTGCACAAAGCCGGGCCCCAATCGTCCGGGCGACTAAATTTTGTTTGGTGGCGCTTAATATGTGCGGGCCCTAAGTACGGAACTTCCTTTATGTCACTTTTCTGGCGCCTTGAATTTTGAAGAGGTTCATACATTTTTGGAAAATTGTCTACCCGTGAGATTGTAGGGGACATTCGTGTGGTATGTTTCTGCTAACGCAATGAAGTAGAGTCTGTTCGGAGAAGCTGATAGTCGCGCAGGTACTCTGGAAATTCCCCACCTTATATGGAACGTATGGGTTAATTGTTTACAAGAAGACTCCCCTGGTCCCTGTTACGAATCAGTCCACACCTTCGCACCCTCGTTCGTTTAGTCAACAGTTGTAATATCATACTGCCACTTAATAAGTTTCGTTGCCAATTAAAATTTCCGGGAACTGATAAGGAAACGTGATAGGATTAAGTTTACAACTGACACAAATATGTTCATTGCAGTATTCATTTATAACATGGGTCTCCAACCCGCGGCCCGCCAGGTTGTGCTATACGGCCCGCGGCCACGTTTGTAAACTGTGTGTAGACTATAAAAATCGCACAATAATTTAGGCGGTTAGGTATGCAACTTATTATTTTTTTTTTTTCACGTGCAGTCCGCGAACCAGTCCACAATAACGGGTGTGGCCCTTTGCTATAAAAAGGTCGGAGACCCATGATTTGTAAGTGTCGCTGTGACTCGTGCGTTGCGACGAAACAGTTAACGACTGACCAGATATTCTGCATTCGTCAGACACTGGAGCAAAACAGCTGTGGTGCAGTGGCGCAGTGTATCTTCATAAAGTTACAAAAAGCCATGATTCAGTTAGGTGGAAAATATTGTGCAACATTTCCACTGAGTTTGGTACACCTGTGAACCTCCGTAGTTTTTTTTTTACATTGTGAAGGGCCCCGCAGCAGATGCTACGGACGCACCACAGCCTTAAGGCTTTTTGTACAACTCCATGATGAAGATGAAGATGAGCAGTTTTTTTACCAAGTTTTACAAGTAATGGAGCACCAGTGGAATGAAATTGACAGGGGAAAACCGACAACTCGGAGAAAAAACCTGTCCCAGTGCCACTTTGTCCACCACAAACCCCACATGGACTGACCCGGGATCGAACCCGGGCCTCAGCGGTGAGAGGCCGGCGACTAACCGCCTGAGCCATGGCACGGCCAACTTTCGTAGTTATGCTAATTAGAAAGGTATTACAATGAAGCATATACTGATATCCGTATAGCTGAACAGTTGTTTTGTACGCATCCTGTTCGTATTGTTTGAAATAAGGAGATTCTGTATCGTTATTGCTTTTGAACTTTGCTTTAGAATACAACATTAAGGTGTTCAGAGAAAACTAGGATGGATTTGAAGTTAATGGGACACATTAGCTTCTGGTCTGTGGCGATTATGTTAATTTATTGGATAAAAACATAAACACTACGAAGAAAAACATAATTTATTAGACGCTAGTCAGGAGCCTGGTCTAGAATTAAACGCAGAGAAAACTGAGTAGGCTATATGATAATGTCTCGCCAACGGAAGGTAAAGGTAAAGTTGTCTGTCTGCACGCCATAAAGGCATGTGGGAGGAGTGGAGGTATAGCTGCACTTATTCTTAAACTCGATATTATATGCTGAGTCTTCAGCTTCACGTACAGTTCGGGGAATTTCTTGACTAGCTGAACTACTGTTGGCTTCCGAAGGACTGTAAGCAGTTGTTTGTTGTGATGGTGTGACCCTGAGGCTCGACTAGATCCACGTCTAAGCAACTGATTATCTGTCTTTTTCTTTCCTCCTATAGCCGGAGCTCCCTGTGGTTTGATTCCGTGCAGCGTAGTTCAGGTTCTGATTAAACGTAACATCGATTCTTGTATCATTTTAATTTAAGTACACAAGCGTGAATTGATTAGGATCAGTGCATGCAGTTCAGAGAGAACCACCACAGGTACGCAGGTCAGAAAGTATGAACGTTTGGTTTATGTAACATAGAGGTTAGAGGGTCAGCAAGTACGAGCCCTTGGTGTATGTAACATACATGTGTTAATGATCGTATTAATGCGAAAAGGGAGATGGCGTTTGTTTGATCACGCTGAAATACACGCGCCGTGTTGTTATGTTACCCTTCCATACCCATCGAGCGAAGAAGTTGCCTACTTGTTTCGGCGTTACATCTGTCAACCCTGTCTTGTAGTATCTTAATACATTCTAGGCGAGTTCGCAAAATTGCGAAAAGTGACTATTAGCTTCCTCATGTCTGTTTGTCTGTCTGTTTATCCGCATGGAACAGCTTCGTTCCCACTGAACGAAATTTCATGAAATTTGACATTTGAATATTTTTCGAAATTCTGTCTAGAAAATTCAAGTTTCATTAAAATCTGACAAGAATAACGGGTACTCTACATGAACACCTATGCATATTTGCGATAATATCTCATTTAATTCTTCTCAGAATGAGAAATGTTTCAGACAGATTTATAGGGAAAATCAGAACGCACATTTTATGTTCAATAATGTTTTTTCCGAAAATCGTGCCGTTTATGCGATATTATGGAAGAATATGGTAGAGCCAGAGTGGGCACAGATGACAACATAATACGGCGCATGCGCTTTGAGTGCTAGATAACTAAGGCTACAGACACACACTAAGAATGTGTAATATTTATTGCTTTTCCACGTCAACAGTGGTTACGCGAACGCGCCTGAATGTTACGTTTATACGTACATTGCCTGTCTTGTTTAGAATTGAAGTTATTGCTTCTTGGAGGAGCTGAACACATGTATAAGAGCCATACAATCATATGAGCTAACACGCTCCGCCTAAGTACATTGTAATGTTTTCGTATCTGGTTTCATGGGCGTAATGGATCGGATTTCTAAACCGGAGATTGTGGGCTAGAATAGCAACACGAGTTGCAATAATAGTTTACTTTTTTGTAATTTGAGGTTTTCATAGTGCTGTTGATGCTGATTGCGCTGTTCTGCGATATGGCACCATGTTGATGCGTCATGTGGCTGTAAACAGCACTTGCTGTGTAGTCTGCGTGAAGTGAGTGTGAGAGGAGACAGATCGCGGGCGGTTTTGGTCGTGGTAGAATCTACGCACCAACTGTAAAGATTTCCGGACACGGAATTACTTGAACTACGTATTGTAAGGGTTCAGGACCTGTAATAAAGCCAATTGGCCATAACTGGTGTTGCGTTAGAAGACGGTGTGGATATCGACTGCTTGCGTCTGATTACCGAGAGACTGCATCGTGGCCCTTCACTGACCTGTTGCAATGTAAACGATTCCATAAACAAATGGGACTGTCATATGCGTATTGACATAACTTGTTGACCTTCACTGCATGAATCAGTTGCGGATTGCCAAGCGAGAAGCATTTTAAGCATCTGTCATTCTTGGCAGCGTTCTGGACTCTAGCACTGAGAAGGGTAAGGTCATCTATGTTTAGGTCTGCTCTTGACTTTGTAGGAGAAACTTTGTTATACACTCGTGATTACTTTGAAGTGCTTTTAAACGTTTATGGTTGTAGAACATTTGTATCTTATAGATAAGAAACGAGCAACGTAATTGGTAAACCTTCAACGTCTGCCATGCGATTAAAAACCGGGCGAAAGAGAGAAAATATTGTTTGGATTTCCATTAGCATCGAAATGGTAGACTTCTGTAAGCAAAGCGGAGGGCGTATTGTAACAACGAGTAGCGTTTTATGTGTGTGTGTGTAATTAATGACAACTGAGTTTCGAAAGTTTATTCCGATTTACAGATGATTCAGATATACCAAAAACGCTGAAAGAAGTTGCTTTTAAAAGGCTAAATTGAAAGGTAATATAATTTCTTCAGTTGCATGTAACGAGGTGGTAGAGCTACCGCAATTTAGAAATGTTTACACCCACAAAACAGGTTTCAGAGGAAAATAAAGCAAGTTGTGGCTATGTTGCCTGATCACTTTTCACAAATAGGTCGCTTTTCGGGCTGAAACCTCTGTTTATGGTTGTTGCCTGGAAATTTTAGACCGTTATAAAATTGTAGAAATAGTGGTTTTTAAAACGTAACACAAAAACTACTAAGAATTAGTTGTGATATCTGTACTTCGTTGCTGACAGTTGTGATGCTATTTTATTTACACTTGGATAATCTTGAGTCAGGGAATGTGGATACGCTGTCGGTGGCAAACGTCCGACAGATTGACAGTGCCCTGCTGGCGGGAGACGGCTCGTTTGCGTTTACAGGAGCCTTCTTATGGGCTGTGGGGGAAGGAGGGAGACGAAACAAGACGCCAACAGAATATTGCACACATACTATACTCTGTTAAATGGTTCATCCGTCAAAATTGGTACGCACGGACATACACACGCGCAGACCGGTTGCGTGACTGCACAAGAGCGTTTCAGTGACACAAATGACGTTTCATGCTGCTATCGGTTTCGTGATTTGAGGAAGTTTGTCTTCCACGTCACTCGTGACAGATTTTAGGTCTGTCGGTGCCAAGAAATGGGTTGTGTTATGTGCAATGTAAAGGAAATATCCACACCTTACAATTCAGAACCTTATTCATTTGACGCTATGTAAACGGGTTACTTGGCAAGGCGTAGTTCAATAACCTAGCTAGCAAGGGGGAACATTTGCACCCTCCAAGTTGATGAAGCCCGAGGCAGGGACAGGTGGCGGGCCCTTGTGAGTGCGGTAATGAACCTTCGGGTTCCACAAAACGTGGGGAATTTCTTGACTAGCTGACGACCTGTTAGCTCTTCAAGAAGGTCTCTGCTCCATGGAGTTAGTTAGTTGAAGCCCAGGTCTCAAGATTTTTATTCAGAGAATGGACGATTCGATTCCTTACGGGCTTAGGCCTGCAGACTCTCTTATATTCCGGGACTCAGCTCTGCGACCGCAGAAGCCGGGAAAATGTAGGGGACGAGTATTGGCTCGCATTCCTTGCAGAGTCGCAAAGGTGGGTCCCGATCTGTAATTTAGCTACTTTTTCTCATTCCCTTCAGGTTAATATTGGGATTTTAGGCCTATGTTGAAAGAAGCCGAAATCGCCTTCAGAGTCTTTGTTTACTGACCACTTATGTTAAGGCTGAACTGCACAGCATTACTGTGCTGGGAAGCGTTGAAAGCCGACACGTATTGTAAACCGTCAACACATTAATGATTATGTATTGATGATAATGCATTGTGTTAAGTTGTAGGTTAAGGCTATGGAAATGTATTAAAATAAGAGTAGCTAAATCTAATGTGTATACCAGTGAGCATTATGTCACAGTGTTCTCTGGCTATCCTGCCTTACACACCCCAACTGTGTAATAAGACACATTCTTCCTTCATTGCAACACCATTTGAACGCATAAGGGGAACGACGGAAAAGCTAGACCCATATTTTTTTTAGAAAGGCCCCGCAGCAGAAGCTACGGACGCACCCTTAAGGCTTATTGTGCCACCTTGTGATGAAGAGGAGAGAAAGATGATCAGATTTTCATTTTTCGAAGTAATGGAGCACCGGTGCAATTAAATTGACGGGAAAACCGAAGTACTCGGGGAAAATCCTGTCCCAGTGCCACTTTGTCCACCACAAACCCCACATGGACTGACCCGGGATCGAACCCGGGCCTCCGCGGTGAGAGGCCGGCGACTAACCGCCTGAGCCATGGCACGGCCTAGACCCATATGGAACGTGAGCACTAGAAGAACGTTTGGTCAGGGTTACGGACTGACCATAGGTACTCCAGCGGGGTCACGGCTACTAGGATGCTACAGAGTCTACCTTTGGCCTTCACTGTACTGTCTGAGCCTTCGACCATACTGTCTTGTAGACCTGAACATTGTAGATGGGAGTACCGGATGATTGGATGGGTGTTATAGCTTGACATGGGATCTGAAGCATATGTAGGATGTGATGTAACTCATAGTCAAAAAGCTCTTTGCTGTTTGAAGCCGAGGAAAGCATGCACGATACGCTTTGAAAGAAAGGCCGTCGTCTTATGGTAGACAACCAGTCTCCCTACCTTGAGCTAATATAAATGAGTCACATTATTCCATTTCCGTTTTTAATTTGTCTGCAGACTGCTGTCTTCGACTGTAAAATTCTGCCGCCTCTCGACACAGCATTGTTAGGTACTATAGTTCAGATGTGCCAGCTGAAACACTGACTGAACACACTCTAGTAGACAGGCCCCCCCCCCCCCGGCCGCCGGACAACATCCTTCACCTGTTCCATCCGCCCCCCGCCCCCCCACCCTCGAAATATATCTCACTAAGCTACAGTTTAATGTAACACTTACATCCCCATTTTCTGTCTCTTAAGTGTTCGCTTTCTAAACTGTTTCTTCACTAAAATTCTATATTTGTTTTTCTCCCCCCTCCGAGTTACGTTTTCAGCCCATCATAACCTACTTTTAATGTGAATCATAGAGTTCCCCTCTATGTAATATCTTAAAATGTCACTGTTTTAATATTTATCTATGGATAGGCGCTTATAGGTCAGTGCCGCCTTCGTGGTTCCTGCATAATTGATTAAGAAGCTTGTAGTAAGGCTCCTTGGATGGGGATCAGCCCGTCGTATGGCGCCTGTCTAAACACGTCAGCACAAGCACTGACAACGGTGACGTATAACAATACCCGAGTGCTAACACAGAATGCGCCTTAGAATGCGTGGCTGTTGACTTCATCTTTTGTCCAGATACTTTGCTGAGCCCGTGAGACAGTTGAAAGTTATGTTCTTGTAAGCATGCTAATCTTCAAGTATTTTAGAAAATATACATAATGGTCACAAGACTGTTAACTGAATAATAATACATATTTCTTTAGGTTTGTTCTCCTGCTTTTTTCGTGAACTCCTTTCCGTTCATCGGTAGGTAAATACTGTCGTTAAGGTAGTTTTCTTGATTTTATTTTCATTCGTCGTGAGTTGATATCGCAGAGGACTGACGTCATCAGATGCGGTTCCTCTCATCTCTCGTTCCAGAATGATAACCGTCTGTAAGGTTTAATTATGTGAAACCATAAAAGTAATTGCTTCAGATAAATGCACTTTCAGTGTTTTATGTGGACAACCACTTCCTCTGTGTTTGTACAACACCACACTCAGTGTTTGTCTTTCGTTTGAGCGGATGGCTTTCAGTGGCACAGTTAAAGTACAGTTTGATTCATAAGTGTTGACGTCTGCAGCCTGCTCTGTAAAGCAATACGGTTGCCTTCTGTATGTATGGCGCAACTCGTTTTTTTTTTAACATGGCCTGTTTTCCTACTCGTTAAACTTACTGGCAGAATTCACACCGGCCGAGGGGTCATTTGTGAGGTAACCGTTTCAAATCCGCCTCAGAGATCGGATATTCTCGTGAGGTTTTTGTGACGTTAGTCTGTGCTGGCGAATTCCGTACAGCTGACCATAATCGTCACGATTGTGCCCGCCTACTTTATGGTGTTCCATGTAGGCTTATTCGGGTATGGTTTCCAGGATACATTTTGCACGTACTTATTTTCCTTGTACTCCTGTCTCATTCTCTAGCATCTGCTTGCCCCAACACTACTAGATAAGACGCAAGTTGTGTAATTTTGTCCATTCCTACATCTCATTTGTGTTCAATGTTGTCGCTAAGAGCGAGATTTCAAAATTCACAACCGTACGAGTATAAAAACAATGGATTTAGTTTAGGATTTACAGGTATATGAAACTCGTACAAAATTTTTGTTTCAAACATTAAAAGAACGAGACTGAGAGAATTTGGTGTTTCTATGATGATATGGATTTGTTCTTGGTGTATTTAACGACGATTTTAAAATGCATGATTTATGTAGCATAAAATGGTGTGTTGACTGTGAAGATATATCGGAAAGCATTTGTAGTGACGCGGTAGTGGCCTATTAGAAGAAATTTCTGAGCATCTGCTTAGAACGCTTCAGTAAAGTTACGAAATACTACCTGTCAGGATAGCTGGTCAGCGGGGAAAGATTAAAACACGATATCTGTCAAGATATTAATCACGGTACGATAATATTAAAATGGACCTACGAGATAGCGCATGATGGTCTGGAGTTTATTCAGTTTCAACATAAAGAGTCCGGTGGCAGGGCTTCTCTGAACACGGTAATGGACCTTTGGAAAGCGGTTGGGGTGGGGGGGGGGGGGGGCTTATGACCAACTGAATATCGGTCGCTTGCGCAAGGAAGACGTTGTGCTATGGATGCAGTATTTCTGTATGGTCGTCTGTTGCTGAACACATGAGAGCGAATTATTTCCGTTTGTTCTCCCTTCTTTCCCTTCGTCTGTTACCACGTGTTTAGAGCCGTTATTCTCTTCTACCTTGAACCTCAGTGACAGCTGTCGGTCGTTAGTCTAGTTTAATCAAGGTTAATCGTTAATGGCCTCCTGAATACCAGCGGGCATTACTGTGCTGATTTTTATTCTTTTTATCTCGATCGAAAGAATTCCAGCTATCCGAAGATTTGCACCGATTGGCATCAAGTTCTGTTGCTCCTGGCGACACACCGGTTCCATCTCGTATTCTATAAACGGATGGAGCATTGGATGGTCGGTTGACTCTTGATTGATCCTGACGATAACATTCAAGAACATTCTATCTACGGAATCTAATTCTGTGATAGAGGTAAATTTATGCATATGCACGCCATATAAGGCATGTGGGGGGAGTGGAGATGTAGATGCATGCATTCTTAACTTCGGCATTAGATAGAAGTAGTCAGCTTAACGCCTCGGACGCTTTACTTCCGGGTACGAGCCCCCGGTACCAATTGGAGGCTGGGTGGGCCTCTGTAGGCTTCGGAGAAGAGCAAAATCTGATGCTCCTTCCAGGAATTGAACGACGGTAGCTTAGTCACTATACCGAATACGTTATCCCGACTCCCCTAATTCTGTGGCAGCTCTAAATTAGATGCAGGTGCATATTATTAATTGTAGCTTACGTGTGAAGATCTTGCACTTATCTGACCCTAAATGTCAGGAAAGGTATTACCTGGTTCTAAGTAGTGCTTCATCAAATATTCTGCAGTTTAAGACTGATTGTGATTTGGCCGTTCAATCTCTCGCATAATGGATTGACGATGCAAGAAACACCACGAAAATACTGCAGACTCTCGAATGAACGGACTAATAGGGGGAGTTGATGGTCCGATAATGCCGACTGTCCGGTACTTCCGAATTATGTATATACGAGTACATATAGCATAAAAAGTCGCCAAAACAGTAATACAGTACTGTATATATAACACTTATGCTTACACATAATACTGTACACAAATGTCGTGTTAGCACTATCACTTTGTCTGGAAGCCATCGTTAATTGGAATTTAATAAATTTTAGATAAATATAATAAATCCACGATCCAGGTTATGAAAAGAGCAATACACTACTACCTCCACGCGAGTGTCAGCAAAGACTGAGCGCGCGTCCGTGTCCGCCACGTAGCGGCCGCTTCGCTAATTAACAGTCAAGAGCTAATTTCACGTATTCCCATTGCGGACGAAAATTTCGGAACCAACTGATTTCGTCCGTTATTTCCGAAGTCCGTAGATAAGAGGTCCGTTAATTCGAGGGTTTACAGTATACCAAGCCAACTTACACCAAGAACGACCTCAGGGGAGACCCAAGCCTGGATGGAAAGATAATGCAGAGAATGACATAAGAAAAATTGGAGTTGTGAATTGGAGACAAGTAGCGCAAGATAGGGATGGATGGGAGGAGAGCAACTGGGGAGGCACTTATCCTTCTTGGATTGTTGAGCCACAAAAGAAGAAGAATCTCTGGCATTTCATGTTGATAACTAGCTGATGCAGGTTCTTCGCCAGTAGAAACATGTAGTGGAGGAGAACCTACCCATCTTTGTCACATGGTTGTACATATGTTTGTGTGACGGTAATGCATACAGTAAATTGTTACACACCATTAGTTTGGCCTCCTAAGTGCTTCTGGGACGGAGGCGGCGGAGGATCTCAGATGTAAAGTTAATAAGATGAGAGCAGCATTGAGACGATGGCTGAAAGGCCAGACACTAACCTATATGGGTAGACGACAGGACTGAGCCAGAAGTATGGTGTGTTTTATCATGACTTTAAACTTTCAAATGCGTTACGTGTTATATGGCGGATATTACAGAATATGGCCCCCCTGTCGAATCGATGTTTGTAGGTACTTTCAACATCGACGGACACAACAGAGAACGAAAGTTTCAGTGTTCACATGTTCACAGTTTCATAGGAAACGGCCGTATTGCTGTAATAAGCGTGGGGTTGCAATGTCGCTAGACCCGAAGGCTTTGATCGTGATATGTCAGGGAGGAGACGGTTGGGGAGGTTAGACAATGAGGAAAGTATTCGCGGGCGGACCCCACCGCTCCGACGATGACAATTACTTCAGTACTGTCACGTTCGAAACAACTGGAGCACCGGAAGTAAGCATGTCAACCGTAACCACAGCAGGCATTGTCCTTTAAATGTCGGAGTAATGTGTGAGATAGAACTGCGTAACGAGCGTTTCCACATTAGATACTCTTTTTGTAAGAATAATACTGGTAGGGTGACTGAAATAAGTAGAATGCAATATGATAGGCGCGGTTGAAACAAGAGGTAATAGCATTTTGACTGGTAAACACCAGCGGCATAGATCTGTAGGTGGGTCTGTTTGTGAATAGGAGGGTAATATGAAACTAGATCTTACAGAGAGGAGGTTTGAGAGTGTGAACTGTTGTAAACTGGCCCACGGTAGAGTCCGGTATTGGAGTTTTGTGAATATGACGGTGAATATTGGGCTTCACAGAAGCAAAAAGTGTCTTGAGTACATGTTGAAGGGAGACCTTGGATGGTTAATTGGTTAGTAGGTTAGCTAATTAGACCGTAGTTCAACTTCTTGTGATCACAGACCAGTGAAACAGCGGTTGGTTTGAGGACAGGTATCGTGTCTGCCGCGCACTGTGCAGTGTAAATATCATACGTACTTGATTATGTCTAGCATGTCTAAAGACATTTCTTTACATTATAGTTTCTTTATTCAGTCCCTGTAGGCAAATGCCGGTGTGGTGCCGTGATTAAGCCACGACCACTTTCTTCCAAATACTGTCCACTTTATCGTAAAGGGCACGATTTTCGGAAGACACGTTATTGAACATAATATGTGTGTTCTGAGTTTCTCTACAGCTTTTGCCTGAAACATTCCTCATTCTAATAAGAATTCGGCGAGATGTTGTCATAAATGTACATACGTCTTCATGCAAAGTACCTGTTATTTTTCTCAGATTGTAACGAAACTTGAATTTTCTCGACAGATTTTCGAAAAATCCTCAAATGTCAAATTTCATGAAAATCTGTCCAGTGGAAGCCGTGTTGTTCCATGCGGACAGACAGACAGACAGACAGACAGACAGGCATGACGAAGCTAAGAGTCGTTTTTTACAATTTTGCGAATGAGCGTAAAAAACTACGCTACAAAACTTAGGCACGTGTTACTGGTGAAACACAAGCTGACCCACATTAAAATGTCGATTTCAAGTTATGTCATTGGGCATAACGGTAATTCAACGAGTCAGGTTTCAATAAAACCGAACGAAACGCAACTCACATTTTCCAGCACAAAAGCTGTCTTCTTCATAGGAGGCTTAGCTATTCCTTGTCCTGTACCTTGAACTTCATTTCTGACACTAATATGTCACCAGCTGTGGCAGTATTTAAAACAGTGACTGCAGTTTGCAGATCGAAATTGACCGCCATTGGCTGGCAGACAGGGAGTTCGACGATGCAGTTTTTAACTGACTGTAGCAAGTACCACGCATTTGCATTCATTTTTATGTGTTATTTGTACAGATAATGTAAAATGAACGTGTAATGGTATGTCCCGTCAGTCTGTCCTATCCTTACGCGCCTGTCGTCGCCCGTAACTGTTTGACGGGTTTAAATGAAATGTGTTAATTAGAGGTCTGCGTTATGAATTGTTTAGCTTGCTTATTTTTTAGTTGTATTGGTTTGATGTAACCCTTACTTTCCACGGAGCTTGCATCAGATTGTATCGCTTTGCTTTAAAAAAAGCATTTTACGACAATTGGCGCAGGCTACAGGTAACGAAATGCGAGCAGTATGGTTTCTGAGTTGCGCGTTGTGGTGTGTGTAGTGTGGGTTGCATCGCGACGGTGAGTGTCTGTAATCAACATCTAATGCCACTGAGATGTGCAAGACGTAGCGTATGTGTATTACGTCGGGGTGGCTTACGACGGCCTGTTTAACATCATGTATCGAGGCAGTGGGTCTGTGGCTAATTATTAAACACCAGTGCTACTGAGATGTACAAAGTGCGGAAGAACACGTTTTTGGAATGTGTGGGTTGTATTTCGGAGTGGCACTTCTCAGTAATGTTAACCTTAACCCAGCGTTTTTCAAACGGGGTTTCTCGGAACCCTGATGAAAGCTTGGGCATTTTGTATGTTGTAATTATTTGTAGCTAATGTTAAACTATGAGTATGAGGTAATATTTAAAAATGGGATATTAAATTTTCAAAGGGAATACTTCGGAAATAAACAGGTGAATAACGTCAGAACATTCGATCCTTTCTGAGAGGTGCTGCCCCAAGAAGAACAATATAAGCAGGGTCACTGTGAACACTGCCTGCCCCCCTCACTTGATCAGTGAGTATGACAAAAACCAAATACAGAAATAAGCTGGATCCTGAGGCAGATCTCAGATTGCAACTGTCGCCCATTATACTAGCTGTAAAATTGATGTGTTCATGAAAACAGCCTCATCCGTCACACTGAGAAATTAACACACAATAATTTGTACTGTTCTATTGATTGAGTAAACCTACAGTGAAGTTATTATGTTATTTTATTTGCTTACAAGCAAAAAGAAGTGTACTTGGACACCCTTTTTTTACCTCGGCTATATTGCCAAATGAAAACCAGGGGCGGGGTTCCGTGAAATATTTCAGTCTGTAAAAGGGTCCCGCTGACAAAATAGTTTGAAAATCACTGCGGCTTATAACCTGTTTAACATCCTGTAACGCCAAGATGGAGTCTCCGAGTCCTAATTTCCATTACTGATTCACCTTTCTGTTTCCGCACAGGTTTGCGTGATTTTTAAATGTCAAATTCTGCTCTTCCCCTCCCCCTGACATCCTGTACTGCACATTGTGACCCAATTCCCTAATGGCGTACAAATAAGAGAAGCCTAGCGCCTCGACAGCGACTGGGTAAAGAAAAGACGACAGGAGGAACGAATAGGCACGGTGGCTGTAAAGACTAGACTTTCACACTCTGCACGAATCATGCATTAGGGTGTGGGGTGCAGGGTTGTTGGGTGTGGTGGAAAATCACTCTGGCTTCCTGGTACGCTCCAAGTACAAACGTATATATACAACAAGCGACTGGATTAATGATCGGTGGCTGTTGTCATTCATTACAGGGAGGTTCTGAATGCCCTACAAGCTGTTTATAAACTTGATTCATCCACCGTTTGATACATCTAGTTTATACCGAAACCCCCGGACAGTGGTACAGTGGTATCACCTTTAATTTATATTAAGTACACTATTCCATTCTCTCCCGGCCTACTGGATATTTTGACTGAGGAATGTCACTGTTTCTCTTCGTCTGCCCAGTAGATGACGTGATACTAGACCCATGAAATAGGCCATAATTTCCTACCAATAACATTTTATGATGATATTCAAAATGTATTTTCTTAAAACTATGATTTGAATATTCCTGAGTTCTCAGACAGCCTAAATAGCCTGTTATTAGAATGATGAAATGGAGGAGGAGCTGGATGAAGAATGTTGCACGCATGGGAGAGGAGAGAAATTCGTAGGAAATTTGGTAGGAAAGACCTAAAGGAAAAGGCCCATTGTAAGATCTGGGCATATGTGGGACTGATACGCCGGGCTCAGGATATGGACCACTAGGAGGCTTCGGGTTCCATAAATTGTGGGAAATTTTCTTGGCTAGCGGAGCAGGTGTCAGCTTCTCAAGGACTGTGCTCTATAAATTTAGTTGGTTTGTTAGTCTCATTATATCCATGAACTGAATACTTGTTGGGGCAGAATTTACAGTTCTCGCGGGGCGTGTCCTAGCTTGGGTGAAAGTCGTAGAATTGTGGCAGTGAAAGTTATAGTTTTAAAACAATTGACCGCTCAGCTTGCACTGCTGTTGTAATGGCGCAGCACATCAGTCTACTAATCCGTGATATTAAACACCCGCAAAGCACACCGCTAATTAAAGTGCGAAATGCTGAACACAGATATCCCGCAGGTTGATTGTCCTTCGCTTATTTCTGAGCGACGTTCAACTGGTTAGTGAGGGGCGCAGTAACTAGCATCCAGACAGACGGTTTCCAGGCCGGCAGATATTGTACGTCTAGTGGGCCTGTATTCCTTTGTCTGTTGGTCCATGTTAGGAGAAAACGAAAGTGATGTTAGATTATTTTTCTCAGGGTAATCCGAAGACGGACACAGCATGTTAATCTGAAACGCCGGTACCTAACTACTAGACTACACGGCATCACATTCCTAGAAGACAATCTTAATGCGAGGTTTTAGGTTTTCACAGCGGTGTAGCTGAGATTTCCGTTCTGAGAATGATGCCGCGTCAATCGCAATTGGATCCCTGACGTTTCCAGGCAACATAGTTGTCTCATTCCCACTACATTGTCTCGAAACGTCGGGAACCGATTACCCAGTCGTATCCCAGAATATCGGAAACCCCATAACTGTAATATTCTCCGCCTTGTAATGGTCAAATCTCATCGACTATGGTGTTCTTTTTAGTGCATTTCCTGCATAACTTCTTTCTTATATTATTTTCCTTCATCCCATCTTTCGACAGCGTGCAGTTGTAGTTTGCTGTCTCATTCTGTCTTTCAAACAGATAAAAGACGCAGAACAGAACTGTAGCTGATGTTACTCGCGCACCTCTCGAACTCAAAGTAGCAGTTATATTCACTATGCTGTCACTTATGCTGCGTTTAGACGATTTGACTCTTCTGGCCCTACTGTACTTTCGTGTCATTAGCTCCTGAGCTGACAGCCGATTATGGCGCTATCATTGTGCCGGGATAAAGGGATCACCAGTTTGCACGCAACTTAATAGTAACTTCAGGACTGCAGAACGGATGCTTTCATTGCACCTTCTTCAGTAACCGATTATTTCCGTTGTAGACGTGAAGTAAGTCATCTTGTATGATTACCTGGGGCGTCACTGTGTTGAAGTCATTCAACTTGATGGGCGTCTATGATGCCTAATGACCTACACGGGAACACTGAATAGTTTTTACCGGAAATGGAGCATACAGTTTAAAGAGAGAGTTCTTCAGTTACACAAATTCTATGTGTCTGTGCTTAAGAGTTTTGGTTTTCGGTGTACAGTAACTGAAATAGCCTGAAGACGTAAGTCTATTTTGACTAAGGAACACCACATCAAAACACTCTAAGATAAAGGCCTTACGTCTTGATCGTAACGCGGAAGGAATGAATTAAGGTCTACTAATGATAATTTATTCTTCTTTCTCTTCTTCACTTTATGGCAGAGGCAGTAATGCCTGTTTCGTCTTCCAAGTTTGTTCCACCCTCAGACGTCCCTGACATCTTTTTTTCCCTTTGCGTTTGTACGAGTATATTATTGCATTTTTGGACAGTCTGTTATCCATTCAATGTGTGTACCGCAAACATTTCTGTCTGTCGGTATCCGCTGTTTAAGGAGATTATATCTGGTTCATTTCTGAAGTCCTCATTTCGGCATTTATGCAGTTCAGTACAACTTTTCACTTTCCGCAGGAAATTAATTTTCTCATGCCTGTATTATTCTTTAGTCTTGTTGCGTCGCGTCCCAACTTCCACATCCCTGCACAAATGCGGGAGTCGCCATGACTTTGTAACTTTAAATTCGTGTGCGTTCTCGTTTTATTCCTGGGCCTTCTCTTAACTGTACCACAAGCTGCCTGGAACGTTTACATGTTTGCTTTCTGTATGTTCATATTCTGTGACGTTACGCAACGTAACTTTGCAGGAGAGCGAAGGCCCCATCCATTCATTTATTGTGATATTAGCCTTCCCTGTATTCTTGCCTATAAAGGCTTATAAAAGTATAGCTTTTACATGCTCGTACGAATATATCATTTAGATCAGCGATGAGCAAACGCAGCGCTTGAGGCTTTACAGTACGACCCGCGATCTGACTGCAGAAACACGAAAAGAAGTTTATGAAATTCGATGAATAATTGTTTTATCAGCATTCCTACAAACATATTATTCAGAAATACGTTGTTTATTGACAATACAAGACACATGTCATACAGAAATATAAACAGGAGTTCCATAACTCTTAAAAGTAACTATCGGGATACTTGGCTTCGTTGCTTGCGGGTTTAGGAACCGGAAAGTAAAGTGGTGGCTAAACGTAAGTACTTAGCAGCCCGAGTTGGGCTGTTGCGCCACAGAAAAAAGAATTGTCACTTTGATGACGGTATATCGCTCATGAAACTGCAGTTTGTCGCAACCCACACAGCTCGTCAAACAGATTGCCGCATTGCTGGACAGCTGGGTTACAAGTACATCGTCTGTCAAAATGTTGTGTGCACAAAAAAATTCCTGTCCTTCTATTTTCGTAAAAACATAACATGCTTCAGTGTTGGTCTGTTGAGGATCGGTCAATTTTATATATTTTTCTGTTTCGGTGAGTTACGACAACTTGCTGTTTCATGAGCGATATTATTATTAATGATACATAAGTAGAAAGTATAGGTATTGTTTATAATGTGGCCAACAAACATCGCATCGCAGCATCGCGTATTTTGTAGTTTGGATGCCTAGAGGTGTTAAAAGTCGTCCGTGGTCTTGCAATGTCACTGTACAAAGTGGGTGATAAATTGCTCTTTGTCAAAGCCCGTTGTCAGTCAAAATATTTTGTTGTTGTTTTTCCTCCCACCGTCTGTAATCATATTGGCGTCTTCGTATGTCCTTTTTGTTACTTGGCTCACATGCTGTGGATATCTTCACGTCTCATTTTGGACTGCATAAGAACTGATGTTGTGCAGTATTAAGAAAGGAGCTCAGTTGCATCAGCTATGTGACAGTTGGCATTGCTAGTGCACTGATAGTGCCCTTTGATTTGTTACAGGTTTCTGCAGACCAGAGAGCAACGAAGATTTGTATAAGTACCCCAATGATGAAGAGGATGATGAAGGGGATTTTGATGACGATAATAAGGACGATACCGACAATGCATTGCAACCTGTGATGAAGAGCAAACCGCTGACCTTGGAAGTGCATCCAGGCGAGATGGTGGTTCTACCCTGTGCGACAGTGAATCATAGTATGTTGTTATCCTAAAATTTAGACATTTTAGAGATTTGTTTTAATGCTGACTATTCGAGCTGTTGGAGTTGTGTTGTACAGGCGTGGGAGGGGTTAGGAATGCAGAATCCTTGTACAAATGGAACATTAGCCGAGTTCACCATCTTCTCGTTACTACACTTGAGGAGGTGGTAATAAGTTTCATAAAAGCGGAAGTTTCTTGAGCAACTGTGTAACTGTCAACTTTTTCAGAATGGCCCTGCATCATGTATTTGTGTGGGATAGTTCTAAGATCCCTCCCTGGTTTGATCCACGTCGTAGTAGGGTTTGGCTGACTGAAACGAGCGACTTACAGTATCTTAATAAGTGAATTAATTACAACGTGAATATAACTTTTTATATAAAGGTTTAAAAAGTGACCTCAGATGATGAACTTTATAGTTACTTAAAATCCAGCACTTCCATTAATCTGGTCAGTTATTTTTACCAAAACAAATCCATCTCGTAATTAACCTACAAGGGACTGAACCAGATCATAGTGCCCATGCATGTAGAGGGTCCACGATGTAAGATGTGGATTATGACAAACCTACTTCTAGAATTTATGCAGGGTGCTTAAATCCTGGGGATTTATGAAATTCTGAGAAGGGAGATGTAGATACAAAGTTGCAGTCAGTGCCATAAATTTGTCCATTGGTGTGACCACGAATTGTCTTACAGATTAATCCCAGTTATAAATGTAATTCTGCTAATTCCCACTATTTGTCAAGGTATTCATGTGTGAGCATAGTATGCACCGAGGATGTTATACCATACTCGAGAATGCGAGTAGGCTGTTTCTTTGATGTTTTCCAACCAAATTTTAATATATATATGTGTGTGTGCGCGTGCGTGCATGCGCTCATGTCCTGCCTTGTGATTGTGATTTTCTTAATAATGAAACAAAGTTGGTGAAACGTATGTAATTTCGTTGTACAATATGAACTGATACACTGTGTCTGTTTTTGTGTTGTGCCGTTTAATTGTAAGATGTTGTTCATATATTTTTATATTGTTGCAGCCTATGACATGGCCAGTTTTGCTGTGAGGTGGGAGAAAGATGGCAGAACTTTATATTTGGACACCGTCCATGCTGGGCCTAAGGACCCACGTATTATACTTAATATCTCTGACCGCTCTCTGGTTGTTGCCAATGTCAGTGCTAGTGACTCGGGACACTACTACTGTATTTACAGCAGTAACCCACCAGTACAAGTGATGCACATAATCAATGTTTTTGGTAAGATAAGTAAGGCACCGTATGCAGCTTGTGCATGTCTTGATAATAGAAGTTGGCATAGTGACTAGGCTTCAGGTAGGATGATACGGGATTTGATTCCCAGCAGGTACAAGACATTTTTCTCTTCTGAAATATCAAAATTGTGTCTGGGGCCCACCCAACTTTCCAGGTGACTTTCACTGGGGAAAAGTGTTTGGGGACGTGAGGTTGACCACTTGTGTCCATATGATGCCGAGGTTAAGAATGTATGGAGCTGTACCTCTACTTTCCTTATATGCCTTCTTGGTGTGGAAAGGGACAACTTTACTTTTGTGTGTCTTGGTATAACCATACTTAAATGATTATGTGCCTGATTTTTAAATTGAAACTGGTCATTGTAGTGACATGCAACATAAGCAGCACAGCTGGGGAATGGGGGTTTGGTTTCAGGCAGGAGCAGGTGTGTCGCTCTTCATAGCTCCCATACTGGCTGTGGTACCCACCCAGCCTCTATCCAGTGAGTACCAGGGCCTCTTTCGCTGGGAGTATAGTGGCAGGGCATGACACTGGCCACTCACCTCCATCTGGTGCTGAGAATGAGAGTGTATGGAACTGTACCTTATCTTTTACCTTGCAGTTCAGTTTGGAATGAACCTTCATGTTTTGTAAATCATTAATACTGATGTCATTTGTTGCAGATATATAGGTTATTGCAGGTACCAATTTGTTGTGAAGCTAATCTACACAACACAGATATTTGACAGGCTGCCTCTGCATATGTCCCCCCCCCCCCCCCCCCCCCCCCCCCCCCTTTAAAGTTGACAGATTTCCACAAAACTTTTTACAGATGTTATGCATGTCATTAGAGGCTACCTGAATGCCATACTTAATTGCTATGTTCAGTAATAGCAACATCATGTTTGCACAAATTTATGGGGCTGAAGTGATGCTAGTGACACATAATGTGAGGATTTTGTTCTTCAGGGTGTGACACTACATTATTCAGTTATCAGATGGCGATGTTTTGAGGAAGTGTAATGCCCTCATCTTGAAGGATCCATAGGTTTAAGAAGAATTGCTTGAGGGCCTATTGATCGTGGAATACGAGGACCCTAGATTGTCGTGAAATGTCAGGATCCTTATTTTCAAGGGTCAGTAGGTCCTAGAAGAATTCCTCTATGACCTGTTGGCACTTGATGATGATATCACATTGCCTAAAGACATTGGGATCTGATTGGTAAGGGCATTGTAGACACTCTGTATTAAACACTTGCCTTCCTACTGACTGACTGCTGTATTACAGCTCCAGCTGCAATAAGGAGTATACAACCAAGAGGGTCTGTTTCAGTAGAGAAGGGTTCTGCTGTCACACTGAAGTGTGATGTTACTGGATATCCCCCTCCAGTTATTGCATGGAAGAAATCAGTAAGTAAACGTTATATCATACTAAAGCCTTGTATACTCTAATGTGTTTTAGAGCAGTGGTATTCAACCACTTTTGTTCGCATACCCCCACATAAAATTTCTCTTCAACTTGGTACTCCCAAATTTGTTGGTGCATAATTCAAGTTGTACATAGTCTATAATCTACATCTACAATAAGTTAAATAAATTACATCCAAAATAATGTATTAAATAATAAGTTTTAAGTGAGAAAAAGGAGAATCAAGCTATTAAATAACAAATATATTATTGCCTATCATATAAAAATTAATAAAGGAACAAAGGTATTTTAGCAAAGCACAATTATATGCACTATGTGGAATAAAATAAAACTAGCCGCCCAGAAAATAATCACATAAAGGAGAGGGAGAGGAAAAAAATGGCGCTCCCAAATCACATGTCCTTACGTCCAGGCCACTAACCCTAAATCTGGCCCTGATTATTCAGTGTTTATCATGAAATAGTATATTTTTTTTTAAATTTTTATACCCCCTAAGATGTCTTCGCGTACCCCAGGTTGAATACCACTATTTTAGAGCACAGTAGAATTTGTTGGTTCTGGCATGAGATACTGGGGCCTTCACATAAATGCCTGAGATACGAGACATGGCTAGATGCGGAGAAAGTTTTTATACCCTGCTGTTCCCTTTTACAAATATAAGTTTATGTGATTGTACAGAATGCCAGGTTTGCACTGATATGGAACCACCATTAACAATTTGCTGTCAGTCGCATGAGAGTATGTGTCTGTCTTTTCAACATTTTGACTTATTTAATTACCAGTTTATCTGACGATTGGGTGTAGAATTCAGTGACATTTGGAGACAGTGTAAAGGAATTCTGAGTTGTCACTCTGTATATCAACCCTCATCTAAAAAGTATATATTTAACTGCTGAGCCAAGTTTATAACATGACTGTTTCACTGAATAAATGTAACTCAAGAAAGTCAGATTTTGTACAGAATATATGTCAGTGGTGCATGCATTTAAAACTTTTGCATTTAATGTTGTCGCTTTGTTATGTGTGTATTTTTGCATGAATTTGAAATAAATGTGTAATTTGAAGTCACATTTGTCTGTGTGTCCCTGTATCTTATCTGTCTATTTGTGTGTGTTAGTGAGTGTGTTTTAGTGCTGAAACAACTTAATTCATTTGTTTTTACTATCGAGAGCGCATAAAAAGTTATATGTAATTGTGGTCCCTATTGTCCCACTGTAACCCCAACTTGGCACAGAGGTCAAACTGCATATTCCAGTTTTCTGAAGAAACAGCTTGTCTTTCAGACATTTTTATATGCCACATAGCAGTGAAATTGAAGTGCAAACTTTGGGGTGTCTGAACAATGAAAATGGGTGGTGGTGTTAGATAGGATGTAGATCTCGGTAGAATGTATAACTTTATACTTGGAAAGTTTGTTATACTCGTATAGCCAGTATCTTTATCTTTATCATTAATTATGTATATTATTATGGTAACATCTGTTTGCAAAGTTGTGATGTACTGAACTACTGAACAGGTTTTTTGAGGATAGACGTTTTTATAAAGCTTATGATTTGGCATTGATGGCACAGTCCTTTGTTTTTATTAATTCTTTCTCAGAAGTTTCTTTTAACAAAAAAGCCAATGTTAAAAATTGACAGTCCTGCCTCAAGCAGAGGCAAAGGGAAACCTACATATTTCATATACTTCCCTTTGCCTTTGCTTGAGGCAGGACTGTTGATTTCAAAATGGATTACATTAAACGGAATTAATATAACAATCTAACCGACATTGCAATTCTGAGTCCAAAGAATGAAGAATGCACTGAAATAAATGACCGGTTCCTGAATACTTTAATCTAAGACAATTGTAGGCCTTACTATAGCAGACCTTGTAGATTATGAAGATAAGTTGGGTGAACATATCTATCCTATGGAGTTTCTGAACAGTTTGCAACCACCAGGTTCACCACTGTATACACTAAATCTGAAAATAAACACTGTTGTCATATTCTTCATTTTGTGGTGTTTGAAAAATTTACAGCATGACAGATTTCCAATCAAAATTGTGTTGGCTATGAAAATCAATAAGGCTCCATGGAAGAAGCTTAAATGTGTTGGACTATATCTACCATTGCCTTTTTTTGTGTTTGTGGCATTTTCCTGAACCTCTTCGTTTGATATCGTCATTGTTGCAATTGAAGGATATCAACAACATATAGAAAGTGATAGATTAATAATGTCAAACATTGGATATTGATAAGTGCTTTAAAGTTTAGAAAAAATATAAATCATGTGTTGTTGATTAAATAGTTTATTTTTTTGATGTGTGAATTATTCACGTAGGTATAACTGAATTAAGAAAATACAAGTCTGTGATGACCACCAAGGTGTTGTTCTGCTGTAGTACTGTAGTAGTACATCCCTGTACCTCTGCCCTCACTTTCTTTGCAAGGCTTATGGCTATGTGGTGAATATTGAATGGATGATGAGTACCTGAAAAGATTTAGAATTTTGTGATTTTTGTATGAGGATCAGACAAGAAGACAGTAATGTTCAAACATTCCTTGATTGAGTGCAAGGGATTTGCACAGGCTGCCTTTTCTGGATCTCTTCAAGGTGTTTTCATATTGTAGTGCAATATATTACATTGTTAAGTCCATAATAATTGTATGACAAGTGTAGCATAATTCTGGGTGGTCATATTGACAGTTCCCAAAACTGAAGGCCTCTGAATCTCTCAATGAGTCCATCAAATTCTGTTTTTGTTGCAAATAACTGAGTGTATCTAATAGCAGACTGAACAGACTTGCCAGATATCACATAAAATGCAGTTTTGTCGCTGAAATGCAAACTTATTATTGTCATCATTTGTTTGCAGGGAAAGCATGAACATCCTGATGCAACAGTCATTGCAACCAGTGAAAATATCACTCTTAATTCTGTAGAACGCCTTGATTCTGGCACTTATGAGTGTACTGCCAGAAATAATCAAGGACCTAAAGTTTCAGCCCGGGTGTCTATTCGTGTTATGTGTAAGTGTGGGTTAAATTTATGAATGTGTATAGAATTTGGCTGAGTTAAGTGCACACATCACAAAATAGAAATTGATATATGGTTATCAGTCCATATTTTTGAATTCATTATTTGTTGTCTGGCTCCCAGCAATCCCCCTCACAAATGTTCTGCCATGCATCTTGACAAGCTTCACATAATTTCTTTGCATTTAAACCTTGCACAGTGGACAGTGTTTTAGTTGGTGATGCTGTCAATTGCTGAGATTATGTAGGATCCGTATTAGATTGATGAAATGTGAATGTGGAGCACTGGTGGAATGATACTGGCAGGTTAAAACCACAGAATTGTTAGAACATCCTGCCCCAGTGGCACTTTGTCTATCACAAATCCCACATGGAGTAAGGCCAAACTCAGACCTCCGTGTTGAGAGGCTAGCAACTGACCACCTGAGCTATGGCACAGTCATCCTGGCTGTATTGTGGACTGCCCTAGTCCAGGCAATGTCAGTCTACCAGCGGTATGTCACAGAGTGAAATTCAAGGATCTCAGGAGTGAAGAAAACTAAAGTGTTCTGGGATTTTACTTCATGTTGATACTGACATTTTGGAGGAGCTTGTCGTCTCCATCTTTAGGGGTTCTGAAGATGGAGACAGCAGGCTCCTTAAGAAACTTTATATCCAGGAAGACTTGAATCTACAAAATTTCTTGAAGTTTAGCATCTGTCTCTGTTTCTCTCTTGTTTGGTTCCCCTGTGCCTTCCAGTGTTAGCTGAAGTGTAAACATTATGATGAGAGAAGAAAATCTAACACAGTTCATTAGAAGGGTACACACACATGCTTACCAGTACTTGTGACCATATTCTGAAATGTTGCAATTCATGATCATCTAGGGAAAGTAACTTTTGTGAATACAGAGGTGTGCCTTTACTGTATTTTACTGGGTGTAAGGCAGTCTAAATATAAGGCAGACTTATTTTTGAAACTTATATTTGTGGAAGACAGTTTTTTCTTCGTTTTAGACGTTTTAATCCTGACTCAGATTTTAATCCTGACTCAGATTTTCCCCCAGTTTCTCTTTAACCTTTACTGTCCTGTGAGACCATATGCTGGTCTGTAAAATGTACTGGCAAATGGCTTAGCATATCATACAATGATCTCTGTGTGTTTACTTGGTAGCAATTTAAATGTCCATGCTAAGCCAGGAAAACTCAGGCCATCAAGAGAGACAATTGGCATTTAAATCCATCTCCTAAAGGTTAATGTGTGACAGATAGACAGTGTTGCTATGCCCCATTTTATGAGTTTCACAATGTACTGAAGGCATACCTCTTGCATGTGCAGATCTGTGTGATATATTAGGTTAGGGGTACGATGACTTTCTGCTCACCCTTAATAATGTTGTAGGAAAAGCTAAATTGTCTTCAAGAAGAGTTTTTACTGAAGTGTGCTCCTCACTTAATCAATTACATGGGATGGAAAAGCAGTAAAAGGGGTTAACTGTGATAGTTGCAACAGTAAATATAATATCTCATACTTGCTGGTGAACATGGAGGTAAGACATA